>CAUJRU010000025.1:864998-3264998 GCA_963277665.1 Viscum album | reverse complement strand
AGACCTCATTTAATTTTTATATATATATATATATATATATATTATGGGTAGGTGGTAAGGGTTTCTATATATTTTAGACTAGAGTATATGAATGTTTTAGGTCAATCTATTATTCATGAAAATTATCAGTTCTTCTCCTAAGCCTCTCCTTAACATGGATTGAAAATCCTGACACTGATAAGAGTTTTCATTTGAATATATCTGACACTAGGTCACAACATATACATTTTAGAAATATATTGATGTTCTATAAAAGGATGAAGGGATTAAGAATATGAATGTACAGAATAGATCATCAATCATTATTACATAAAAAGTCATATATTTTTATATAGAGGTTCTTAGTTTTCTAGGATGTTGAGTTTTTTACCCATGGGGGTTTAGTCCAAGATCTCATCTTCTAATGTTTCTAGATCTTACAATTTTTGAAACTATACCTAGAGTTTTTAAATATTTTTTCTTTATTATAAAGTATTGGTAATAGATAATTCCAATTCTTGGCTAACCTTGGTGGGATGTGTGGGATACATTCCAAGTACATAGTGAAGTTTCAATAGTAGTCAAACTAATGGAATGATAATTTGCATTTTTTGGGTAGAAACAATTATGATTAAAAATTTGAATTATTACAAGATGGAGGATTTCCATGGGATATCCCTTATCCTTAGGGACATAAGGTAAATATTGATCATTGTGTTGGTAATCATTATGGCGAGTGATGTAGTAAATAATGGCAGTTCTAGATGCATTTCATGGATTGGCTAGCACCATGTGGGCTAGAGATCTTGGAAGGTAATATCTACCTATAAAATACCACATCATATTTTTATTTTTATTCATGATATTTAAATAACATAATTGATATTACATTTTTATGAACTATTGGTTTCAATTTCGAGAGGGTTCTAGTTACCTTGGTTTTATTTTGGCCATTTCGAGGTTAGGCTGATATGTCTGATGTATGTTAGGGTAGAGATGTGATGATGGGGTAACATATATCTTTCTTATTTTTATTTATTATATATATAAAACAATTTGATTTCATTCTTTTAGTGGATTAAAATTATTAGGTACATATTTAACTAATTTCACTTTAAGGAATGTTCTTTTGGTTATTGAATTATTAGATTTCACTCTTTCTATATCAGAGTGGGATCATCCGATGGTTCACAAGTGTATATAGATTATATAATTTTTCTTTTTAGTTGATTTTTAACTCAGTGGTGTTTTTTATACAAGGTTTCAGAGAGTTGGGGAGTAATTTCATTACATTTTAATTTAGGATTTTGTGACACTTCTCTATTGAATCAATTTAATGTAGATAATAGAGTTATATCCATATGTATCTCTGATTCTTATGGTCCATAATGAATTGAATATTTATAATACAAATGTTGTTGATTCATATTGATGATAAGTGACACTTCGGTTTCATCTAACATTGTGTGTCACCATGGGATGATTAGATATTGTTCCCTTAGAAGGTAGATGGTGTTATGTGGTTACGAATGTACTACCTATGGTGGTTTCATGTAATAGAGAAATACTTTTATACCCTTCCAAGGATAGAGAATTTAATGGACCAGTTAATGGGACCTAGTTGTGTCTCAAAATTTTATTTATCATTCAAATATAATTATATTTGGTTGAAAGAGGAAGATATCTCAAATCACACTATATGTTTCAGTATTTTAATTCTATTCTCATGGTTATTCAATTCAATGTGCAGATCATCCCATATATTACCATAAAAATATTTAAATCCATGTTTATAGATGTAATGCACCAGACCTCTTAGGTCCAATAATTTTTAAAATTCCAGTTTTTTAGGCGATCTTGGAGGGAACATTTACACATTTCAAAACATTTCCAAAATCAAAAATTTTCAACAGTGAGTAAAGACTGGTAGGTGGCAGTGGTAAGTTATGACAGCGACTTGAAACAACAAGTCATCCACCGGTATCTCTGATTGGTGAGTCACTAATGGCAGTTCTCCATTGGTGACTCACTATGGTTACTCGTACAATGTTGACTCCTGATGGCGACTCATCTAGTAGAGACACACAACGGTAGGTCACCAGTAGTGACACTCAAGGATGGCTCATACAATCGTGACATTCCCAATAGTGTGTTTTCTAATAGGGACTCGTCCAATGGTGTGTTTTCCAATGGTAGGTATCCTAACTATAACTCTTCTGACTATATGTCATCCACTGGTGAGTCATTTCCAAAGTTTGTCAAATTTCCGGTTTTTCAGGTTTTCCAGTTTCTCCCCTTTAGTGTTTTTTGATATAATTTGAGTTTCAACCATATATATTTATGTATTTTTGAATCCATTTCAATGTTTATAAAATATATCATTAAATTCCTAATTCTTGGTAGTATTTTAGATAGTGGAAATGCAATGTCTTTATCGCAATTCATCTTTAATGGATTTTAAAAACCATTTCTCCCATTCATAAAGGTTTATACTTTTCTAAAGCCAAGAATCATTTTTCCCTACATGATCATACTTTCAAATGTTCTTCTACAAAACATTATTACCCAAGAAGTCATGTGTATTTATTGTGGTCTTGGATCTCTTTTCCCTATAGGCTTTATCCTTCTGCCTGCACACCCCCAATTTTGGTTGCAAGGAGGAATTGATGATCGTGTGTTCTTCGAGGTAGGGATCCTTTCATCCCTCTATTAACTGTGGTTCTTAAATGAGGGATATACGGGTTTATCTTCTATGAAAATTGGTTGATACAAATTTAAAAAAGTTAATTGAATCGTTTGAATCAATAAATAAGGGATGGGGAAAGTGATTTATTATAGTAATGAAATGGTGATATTTTTATCAATGTTTTAAATTTTATGTGCCATATGTTGAATAAAAATCATGGCCATTTGTGTCCTTTATTTGAGCACTAAATGGGATACATGATGTTTTTGTCATGGTTAATAGTTGTAATGAAATAATTTAACCATGTATACTCGGCCAATAAATGGATTCCCTATGACGAAACATGTTCTGTGATCATCCTAGAATTCAAATAGTTCAATTAATGTATGGGATCATTTTTAAATCTGGTAGTTGTGCATTTTATGGTTGTATGGTGATGTTATTGAGGGTAAGGTTATGTGTGGGTTGGTTCAGTGCATGTAATGGAGTCTCAGGTTGAGAGATTGATTGATTTTGGAATGGATGACAAGTGTTTTGTAGTGGGACTACAACTAGGTTGTGTTTTGTTTATGTTGTCAGGTGTGGTGTGTTTGTGAAGTGAGGCTACTGATGGTTTCGATAAGAGGAGTCTATGGGAGTGGCTATGAGTTGACGGTTGTCTTGTTGCGATTTATATAGTTGAATAAGTGGAATGAAATTGACGGATTTATAATGGCATTGTTTTGTATGGGTGTTAAACGAAGAAGAAATATGAAGTGAGTTTCATTACACTAGATTTCTCCGATGTGTGGTTTATATTATGTGGCATGTTGGATAGGGTAGTTGGTAGTTTCTTATGTAGAGATGGAATGAATAGATGGAATTATTAAAAAATAATGATAACTGGTTATATGAGTTGGTTGTGGTTAGGAATTGAATTGTGGAATGTTGTGTAGTTGTGCATTTAGAGGTAGCAGCAAATGTGGTTTTTTGGTCAGGATATTTGTTTGAAAAACCCCATTATTTAGCATTAGTGCTTGGTATCATATACATATATATACTAAAAATATTTTCCTTTTGATTTTTATATGCACTCTACTATATTAGAGCACAATGTTCCGAACACCCCCATTATCATGGGGGAGGGTGTCTTTTCCCAACATCCTTGTGGGAGGATGGATGACTACTTATTGGATATTCTCTTCTCCTTCTTTAGGAATTCTTGGACCAAGAATCTTAGGGAATGTTGTGGGGATGTTTTGATACCCATGTGTATGAGAGTGTGGTGGGATTTTCCAGGAGTTTACAAGATGATATGTGGTGTGATTTCCTTTCTGTCTTTGGGATGGGGTATGGTTATGGAATAGGTGTCTTCAAGCAGGATGTCGTACGGTTGTCGCCCAGGTGTCTATTGGAGGGATGTGCTTGGCTTTATTTTCCCAGGTTTCCAGATTAGCATTGAGTCTATGTGGGTGTAGGCAGTTTGTGACATGGGGCTTGTGGAAGAGTGAGCAAGCTCAATGACATTTTCCCTTAGGGTATTTGCAGTTAACCAGTGGGAACTGGGGTTGGGTACCCAGATCATCAATGTGCTTACTATATTACGTTACATGACTTGTATTATTTGGTGAGTGTACCTTAACGGTGTTGGTACAGTTAGTATTTCCTATTAAGTTATGTTGGTTTCTACTATTTTTTCACAATGTAATTTGCATTCCTCTTGTAATTTTTCGTGAGAGTCCTTGGTTTTTCCTACTGAGTATACTTGTATTCTCACCCTGTGTAAATAAAACTATTTTTAGGTTTATATGAGGAATAAATGGACCATTTTATACTTTACAAGATTGGAAATTGGGACAGTTTCCATGTCAGTAAAAATATTTTTTTTGGGTATTTAATTTGAAGTTTATTTGTATTTGTAGCTGTTATATTTTTAACCATGGAAGTGGTAGGGATTTTCGATTTCATTTATATATGTGTTGGAGTTTTTTTTTGGTTTATACATCATATCTCTTAATATTGGTTACTATAAAAAGGTTAATTCCTACCATTTTGTGATATTGGTACACTATTGGAGCTATTCTCCACACTAGGCCTACTTGAGGCAAGACACTGCATATCATTATCTCTCATCCTCAATTTCCAACTCATGAGAGGCATCATTGGAGGGAGGGGGTCATGACAGATTGGTATTAGAGGGAAGGTTGAAAGATATAATGGATTGTGGAGTTAGGAATAGCGGTGATTTCATGGTTTAGTTGGGAAATAGTGTCAGGTGATCTTGGTGTGGTATATAGGCCTGGAAAGACTAGCTAGGACACCTGATTTTAAGGCCACCATGATCCTATTAAAGGATTCTTACCCTATATAATGACCAAGTGAGGACACACTATTTTAAGGGTAGGGGCCCTATGAATGGTTCATGCATCATTAGAACTTGTGTTGTTGTCTGAGTTTGGTATATTGGATAATGTTTAAATTAATAACAAAAAATTAGTAAAAATTAATCTTAAATAAAATTCCAAACTACTTGGGATTAGTAATTCCCTTTATACGATTTCTTCTATTGAACATAATGATCATATTTATGTGTCATGGGTAGTTGATGATCATCAGTATGATTTAGTCAATTAATGGAGGGTTGATCCTTTGGGGGAGGATGACTAGTGATAGTAGATGAAACGTGATTTCCAGTTGGAGACTCTGGGAAACTATGACTAGCATTTTAGACATGGAAATTTAGTGTTGTACTGAGGAAAGTTTCATTACATTCATCTTGATTAGGGAGTTGAAGGATTACTGGGTTAAATTTTTAGTGATCCCGATGTGGGGAGCCACACATTAGTGGTGGATATTGTACCTTGGGGAGAGGATGGAGACGTACATTCTATGAGTTGATTTTGAAATTGAGTTCTAAGAAGAATTCCATTCTTCAACCATTATGGCTGAGAATATGCATGATTTCCTCTCCCTCCATCAGCGGAGCTTGTCAGTACATTATATGGGGATCATGTTCCATGATCTCCTTCATTTTCCCCAGATCTCTTTTCAGATGATGAGTCTCATGCAAGACATCTTGAGGAGGCACTTTGTCATTCTCTCCATTACATGGTTATTCCCTCCAACATAACGACGTACATGGAGGTCCAAAAAAGTTGGAGGTAGTATGGAGGATTCACTCTCAAGGAGATCTACCACTAAAGGGGAGACAATAGAGTTCTCCAAGAGGAAAGGTTACTATTAGTAGGTATTAAGCTCCAGGGCCTTCGAGGTTTTGACCAGTGGGAACCCATCCTCAATAGTTTCCATTTCTACCTCCTGGTCCTCATGCCTTTCTAGTAACCACGGGACCAAGGTGTTTCTATTTTTGTTTCCATGGGAATATTCAAAGTTAGTAAATGATTTTAATTTTAGATCAGTATGGTGGTGGTTGGTAGGTTCAATTCCAACCATATAAACAACTTATAACCATGCCATTTCAATAGAAGGGACAACAAGCTCTTGCTCCACCGAGGGGAGACAAAGTTGGTGGAGTCTAACCTTAGCATGTAACTCAAGGACATATCCCTAGATGTGGCCGATGAGGCAATCATTAGAAGAGGGGATGAGGATCTTGGCATGGTTAGTATTACACAAAAGAGGTGGTAGTTCCAACAGGGCTAGAGACCATTTGAGGTATGATCAGTTTGTTCAACACCCTGGATTATATTTTGTTTGATTCGGGAGAATCAAAATCCTTTGATTCAACAGGTCTAGGACATATTATAGGACTAAACATGTAGATTTATCCCATGAATCTTTTTTTGAGTATGCCAGTAGGAAGTTATAATAACATGTTATATGTGTGTTGGGGATGTGGACTGATGATGGGACCACATCATTCATGTGGGCTTCTTTTCTGAATAAAGATTCATCCATATGATATCATCCATGGAATAAAATGTTTGTATTATATGCATTTCAATGTTGACTGCTTCCAGAGGAGAGTCACGTTTTTAGATATGGATGGCCAATGTGTGGATTTCATTGGCGAGCAAGGTTTCCATGTGGGTACTCAGGGTGTGGAACCTCTTATTTATTTATTGGCTGAGATGTCAGTGGAATCATTGGATTTTTGTATAGAGGATGTATTTAGAGTCATTTGGGGAGTTCATGGATTTCTTCCATAAGGAGGTTGTGAATTTACCCCCTCGACATGATGTTGATTTTAAGATAGACATGAAACGCAGTGATTCTATTATTTTGATGGCTCCATAACATTGGGCCCCTTCACAGCTATGAGAGTTGATGATTAAGATTGATGATGTGATGTAGGAGGTTTTTATCCATCCTAGTGTGTCGATATGGGGTTCTCTAATCTTGTTATAGAAAAATTCATATGGTGGTATGATGTTGAACATAGACCACCAAAGGTTTATTTAGGTGGGAATCAAGAACTGTTACCCCCTAGAATAGAAATATGTACTTTTCAATAAGGTTACTAGAGAGATTTGGTGTTTTATGATTGATCTATATTATAGATATCACTAATTTTGGGTGAATGATGGCAATATTCCAAAGATAAATTGCAGATGCTAGTATGGGAACTGTGTGTTCCTAGTGATGCCATTTTTTGTTACAAATGTACCCACTAGGTTCAAGGGGATTTTCAAATTCGTATTTCATGAGTTCTTGAATCATTTATCATCATATTCATCGATGAAATCCCAATCTAATCAAAGATAGTGGAGGAGCATGAAGTGAATCTCTAGACCATTCTGCAGATCCTTTAACACCCCCAGCATTACAGAATTTTGTAAAAGATAATGTTCCAGACACAATATGGTATTTTCATTGAAAATTTGGTGTCACAAAAAGGATTTCTAGTTGACCCGTTGAAGGTTGAAGAATGTTTTTCTTGGGAATCACCCCTGAATGTGGCAGAGGTTCGTAGTTTTCTCTGTCTAAATGACTATTAAAGGATATTTTTTCCCAATTTCTCTCGAGTTGCATCTCCGTTGATGGCCGTAACCTGAAAAGACCAATAAATAATGTGGAGTGAGTAGCATTGGTCATCATTTATCTTCCTGAATGGGAATTTATTTTAGATCTAGTGCTCAAATTTCTAGAGGAAGGGGTGATGTTCAAATTGTATTGTAATGCTTCTCTTCTAGGATTTAGATGTGTGGTGACACAACAATGGGGAGTGATCTCTTTGGTGTAGCACACTAAGACATTCCATTATTTTAATATATAAATAAACATAAATTTATTTCATTATTTATTTTTATGAAACACAATGTTAGGCTTACACTACACACAATAAAGAGTTTTCATGTGTTATACGTGAGGCCTAGTTTTTCTGAACAACAGTATATCAATAATATATTATTATTTAATATGATATATAAATTAGCAGAAAAATTAAAGGTTATGAATAGTATTAATTAAATTATGAAAATTATATATTTCATATAATTATAACATTCATATTATGTGTTTATTTGTAATAATATAAGAAAGAATTCATTTTTTTTGGATAAAATTAGTTTTTTTCAAAAAAATGAAGCTTGGACACATTTTGATGTTGCACGCATTTTTAAAAAAATATTAAGATTTATTATATTAAATTTGATTAATTAAAGTAATTATTTGTAATAGATACATAAAAATATGGTTTGGATAATTTTTCTTTATTTTTTTGAAAACTTTCATATTTTTATCAATAATGAAAATACTAAATTTTAATTGAAAACAATTTTTTTAATCAAAATAATTTAAAATGTTTGATTATACATTTGAGTGGATTTAAAGTATAATTAGATTATATTTTTATAATTTAATATATTTTAGGTCATTGGAATTATATTCACATCATAATTGGAAATGAACACATGTCAATATTTTGGTGATTTTTAATTTTAAAAAACCCATTTTCTAGTTTTTTCAACGGTAATTAATTGTAAATTAACCAGTAAAACTAATATCATTTAAATTTCTAAAAATGGATTCAATATTTGGAATCATTTATTCCATATTAATTTAATAGGTTACTTTTATTTTTTTGTCATTATGAATAGTAACATTAGTGATTTTTTGTATTACCATAGTTAATTTTAAATCGGGTAATTAAGTTAACAATAATGTCATAAAATTAACTTAACTCCTATAAAAATCATGTTTTATTATTAAATTTCACCATTATAATATTTGTATCGAAATAGAATCATTAATACCAACTTTCCAACAAATATTACATTAATATTAATCAAATCATTGAATGTGACAAAATTTCACACAATAATTTTATATTAGTATATTAATTTTAATATATGGATGAAAATGGGATAACAGAGACTATATTTATTATATGGAAATATAATATAATTTCCAACATCATAGAAATTTATTTATTATTTTAGATATTAAATAATTTCTATTAAGAAAAACACAATAGTGATGTAGAAATTATTTTTTTTATAGAAATATAAAATAAATGCTTTTGAAAATATTAAAAAAATAATAATTTAATTTAATTAAATATTTCGATGAAAATTATACGTTACTATGACTTATTTGGAGTATAATCATTTTTTAGTTAGATGTTATATTCTGTGTGGATTTTATTTAAACTCAAGGAAATGAATAGTGTCAAAATTGACACTATTTATATTTTTGAAATATAACCTTTTATTAAATTAATCAAAAATCAGAAAAATATTTAGAAATAAAAACTTATAATTATAAGGTAAAAATGTATTTAAATATCCATTATGGTTAATTTAAACCATATAAGTAAATATTTTTAACCATTTTATATCTATAGTCTTATGACCACAATTATAATTAAATAGATTAGATAATGATAAACCAAACTGATAAGTCATAAAATAACATGAAAACATACCTAAATATTATTGTATGAGAGGATTTAGACCCATATTCATCTTATCTTCAATATAATCCACTTTAGATCTATTTTTATTTAAAAAATAATTTATATAAATTTAATAGTTTTTTTGTTTCCAAAGGTGCCCCTTACCTTCCTTGTAAAAACACACTTCTCCATATCATTAAATCACACATACAAAGACCTTTGTCTTGGAAAAAACCTACAAAATCATCCTCCAAACTTCCCTAACTCCATCATAGATGCCATTATTTGGGTATAAATAAATTTTATGGGGTCTTTTGATGAAAACCAAAATGAGATACCCGAAAAAATGTAATTGTTTTATCACCCCTTTAAATGTTCGTTTCTTCTTATAAATCAAATTTCAATGTTTATTACATATCAAAATAATAAATCTGGTATCATCCATACACTGATATTTTGTTATATTCATGGGACAACCATGTTCCTCATTTTATCCATCATTCAAATAACAATATCACTATTTGTGTGTACGCAAAGCTTACCATCTCAACTCTATGGTTTTATTTGTTATTCAACACTGCATTATTTTAATAGATATTATGATGTGTATAATGTATATAATTAATGAATATAAAATGATAATTATTATGTATAATTAGAATACCATCTATTTCTACACCATTTAACCATCAATGGAATGATATCTTTGCTCGTGTGTACGTACGACCCACCGTCTCCATGACACGAAGAGATTCGTTCCCCACGTTGACCATTAAATAATCATTATAAAATAAGTATTATGTTTAAAAATAATAATTATTATCTCAAAATCATTCTAGATATAAATTATATATATACTATTCCTAGAAAACATTACTTACATTAAAAAACCAGAATGGGAAAATGAATCAGTTAACACACAAAACAGTGGTAATAAAGAAATAATATTATCAAAATGGTATAATAAGATCATATATGATATCATAAATATGGATATGTTCCTAATAAAATTTAATATATTGTTTTACACATTATATAGGAGGCTAAATCTCCCTCTACCAATGGAAAGGTTGAGGTAATTGTTAATTTGACAATCAATTTATTCTCTGAGATTGCTTATACGTAATTATCTTCTTGGATATCCATTTCATCCATGCCCATGCTTCCTCAAATTTAATTCAAAATATTATTTTAAATTGTTTAAATTCATTTTTACGAATGTTTTATTTTTTGAGAACATTTTTACTGGATTCATTGCATCTTTTTCCAGACATGGTACATTATGTCCTTTTCAAAAAAAAAATTGGAACGAATATTTTTTATCATATATGGAATGAGTTGCTATATTATTCCATTATGAAACATTAACATTTTATGGCCTCCCATACAATATTGGAAGGATATTTTCAAAAATATGTTTTCTTTCATAATTTCATGACTTTCAAATGATTTTAATGTAAAAAAGGGATATCTCTGTCAAGGAGTTTTAATGATTTTATTAGATTAATTTCATCTATGTCAACATTATTTGCTAGATTTAATACTTCATTAAGGTTGATTTTTTATAATACAATCTCCATGTTGTAATGAATATTTTATGATATGATTGACTATGCATGTGATATTTGTATACCATTCATAGTTTATGGTTAATGAATTAACATTTCGCATGGTAGTTTTAATACGAATGTTTTTGTTTTGTTTCACCCTTTTCACATGAGGAATGAATTGGACATAGTATGTGATAGGTGAGGCCTGTTATAGTGCCAAGATGCATTTATAGGTCTCATGAGACAAACTAGTGTCTTGGAACAAGTACTTTATAGTATGGTAATGCTAATGGCATAGGGCCTTGATGATATGTTAATGGTATTGGAACGAGGCCTTGATGATATCATTATGATGTTCCGAATTATTAATTTCCCTATTATGAGAGTAGTTATTGAAATTTCAAGTGATTATTCTATTAATAGAATATGAAAGTAAACGATTAAACAGTTTTATTGGATATATTCCTTCCATATTATGCTGGATATTGTGTTTAAAAGGCTAGTGTTTGAGTTTTATAATGGGCCTTAAAAGTTGTTTCTTATTTATGATAACTGTCGCTATATTGTTTATCCTTAATGAGAATATGATCTCACACCTTTTTTATGTTTCATTTTACCCAAGATGAAAATAAGTACATTATGATTGACCTGAAGGGATATTTTAATGGATATTTGAGTTTTCAAAAGGGATTATATGTTGTTTTTCATTTCATGATGTATTGTAAAACTTGTGATTGAATGAAGTATTTCCGAGTATACTAAACTGATTGTTCTTTTAGGATATGATTTTCTTGTGATAATTTCAATCTATTGTAATAATGCTCCAACTCTTGAAAACTGGGTTCATGTTGGTACAGTTGGTATCAGAGAAATTATTGTACAGTACTTGGAAACTAGATTTATAAATACCTTGATATTGGAACAGTACCCCAAGACAGGATTTGAGGACAAGTATATAAGAACATCCATGAATTTTTGTAATTTAGAGATTATATAGGTATTACTAGATTATATATCCATATCTAGATAATAAAAGTTGATCTGGTTCTTGAACAATTGTACCTAGGAGTAATAACTCCGAAAAGGTGTTCTGGATTTGAATCAGGGTTTCATATTACACGAAAATAGGCCTTATTGCGTGCCTGGTTTGACAGTCCGTGGGGATATGCTTAGGATATTGAAATTTTCATTAAAAATTGTTATAAAGGATTTATGAGTAAATATATCCCCCAAGAAACCATTTTTTATGATTATATAACAAGATACTTGTGAATTTTCAATTTATATTATTAATGTTTCTAATTTTTTTATTATAGATTATGATATGATATAACCTAGTATATGTCGTCATTATGAAATGTCACCCTGTAGAAGGAATTTTAACCTCACCTATATAAATGATCCAAAGAGTAAAACGAATCATATATTTCATGGTATTAAGTATATATGTCTAAGGGAAATAATATCCCATGAATTATCATAATATTAAGAAATACTATAATGTGTTAATCAGATAACTAAATAATTCTCCTAGTCCTTTAGATTTGAAGGTAAGCAAGATAAGAAGATGATGTCAGAGAAAAAGGTGGATGAAGGGAAGATGGGAAAGAAGGATTTTTTCACATGTTACAATTATGGAAAGAATGAACTTGTTTATGATTGAAGGGAATGGTAGTTTGTAACATGTGTGGAGAAAAAGGACACCAAATTCGTGATTTCATGTTTAAGAAGAAGGTTTCCAATGTAAAATGTTTCAACTTCAAGGAGATGGGACACTGTTGGAATCAATGACCCAATCCCCATTGGAATATACAAAATATGATGAAGATGGATAATAATCATGTTATTATACTACCACGGATGAAGAGGAATAATTAATATGCCTATTCAATAATTAATTTATTTTTATTAGAAATATATTGTTTATATGAATTATAAAGTATATAAGGATTGTACTATAGTAATATTTCATTATGGATTTCAGATTGTATTGTACAATGTATTGTGACACAGTTTGAAGTTATACTTTTTGTAAAATATATGGTTGAGTGAACAATACAACATAATATGTTTATAATTCTGAGATAATGATTTTAGAATAAAGAGATAATTGATTTTGATAAAAAATAATGGATATTATTGACTACTATGTAACTGATTAATGGTTTCCTTATACCATCATTGTTGGAGTTCAGAACAATTTTTCATTTGACGAGTATATCCAATATTCAATTTCATACAAGGATTTATAATAATTTAGGGTATTATCATGTTTTAAGAGAATACATGATGAAGGTATTCACAGGCTTGTTTTGTGACAAAAAAATATGCATTATTTTATGTGAACTTCTTCACAAATTTTGGACTGTGAGCTTGGAGATAAGTATTTTGGATGAGCCTAAATGTTGTAATTGAGTACGTTGAACACTAGATATTATTATTTTTGGTTAAAGTATGATTTATTGGATAGTTTGGGATATCCTTTTTGGTTTTTGTAATTATTTAGAAGATTAAGGAATACTTGTGGGCCTTATGATTTATAAAAGGTTCATGAGGTGTGAAAATTACACTTTGAAAATTCATTTACAGGTGAATGATATGATTTGAAAACATATCCATGGAAAACCAAATAATATGTTTAAGCTTATGACCTGGAATTAAGTCAATTAGGTTCTTTAATGAATAGTAAAATAATTAATCAACTCTAGGGAATGGATCTTGAAACCAAAAATGTTTTCCTAGTCCTTTTTTTGATGAATAAAATGGTCCCTTGGATCATACATAATTTAAATCATTCTGATTTTTAACTTTATTCTCATAATTTTATCTATCACACCCCATTAGAACATGATAGTTAGATTTTTCTTTCATGTCTATGTATCCCTACATGGAAATTTAGTATGTGGTATTTTAGGTAACCTTCGTACTCTTTTTTATTTATTTTAAAATAGAGGTCACATTAACCCATTTTTCTAAGTGGGATCTCAATAAAGATGTTTTGAAATGTCCAACCCCTAGTTTTTTTCCTGATCTTAAATTGTGATGACTCAATTATTGAAGGAGGGTAGAATGTAACAACCCAAGACTTTACAATATTTTCATTTCTGAATAACAATAATTTTTATTTCTCATTTATTTTTATGTGACACCATGTTATTCTTACGCTATACACAATAATGAGTTGGCTTGCATTACACGCAAGGAACAGTTTTTTAGAATAATATTATATTAATAAATCCTTATTATTTATTATAATAAATAACATAGCCATTAAATTAGATTTTATGAATATCATTAACCAAATTTTAAATTTAATATATTATATATAATTATAACATTCATATTATGTGATAATTAGATGTAATACAATAAAAACAAATTTGGATAAAAGAAGAGTTTTTCCAAAAAAAAATCAATTTTGGTGCCTTTTGATGGCACACCCATTTTGAAATAAATAATTGATAGTTCTATAAATTCAATTAGACAAAATAAACTTATTTTTTAGATTTTGGAAATCAAAATTTAGTTTGGAAATTTTTTTGGTGTTTTTCTCATAACATTAATATTTTGATAAATCGTGAATAATACTAAATTTTAATTGAAAATAGTTTTTTAATTGAAATAATTTACAATCATAAATTATACATTTGAATAAATTTAAAGTATAATTAGACTATATTTTGATCATTAAATATAAATCAGGTCATTATAATTATTTTCACATTAAAACTAGAAATTAACAAATGTCAATCTTTTGATTGCTTTTTACATAAAAAATCTTTTTTTTGTTTTGTGAGCTCGAATTATTATTAAATTAATTAAAACATCTTCTATGTTTTAAATTTTGAAAATTAGATTCCATATTTTTAATTAGTGGTTCCAAATTATGTTAATAGGTTTTGTTTATATTTTGGACATAATGAATAATAATATTAGTAATTTATTTATTACCGCGGTTAAGTGTAAATCAGGTAATTAAGGTAAAAAAATATTATAAAATTACCTTCACACCTATAAAATTCCAATTTGGTGACTAAATTTGACACTTAACATATGTGGTTCTAAATGGAATCACATAAAACCTATTTACCCAGGAATATGACATTAATATTATTAAAGACAATGAATGTGACAGAATGTATCACTCTAATTTTATATATGTATAATAATTTTAATATATTTATAAATAGGAGATAACATAGAATATATGAAGTATTTAGAAATATAAAATAATTACATACATAATATATATTTATTTATAATTTTTAGAGATTAAAATATTACTATTAAGAACAACATAATAGGGACCCAAAAATAATTTTATTAATATAAATATCAAGTAAATGATTTTAAAAATATTGAATGAAATATAATCAGATTTATTTAAGGTCCTAAAAAAACATTATTGTTTACTATAACATGTATGGAGTCTATTAAATATTTTTGTTCGATGTTATCTTCGGTGTCGAATTTATTTAAAATCGATGAAATGAATAACTTGACAATATTTATATTTTTTTTTAAAATACATTTTATTAAAATTTTTAAAAATCCAAAAAAATATTTAAAAACTAAAAATTCATAATTTTATGGTCTAAAATATAATTAAATATCCATTTATGGGCAATCGACACCATATAAGTAAACATTTAAAACCAGTTAATATTTAAAATGTTATAACCACAATTAAAATTAAATAGATTATATGATGATTATTCAAAATGATGAGGATTAAAAAAAATCATCTATAAATTTTATTGGTTGATGGGATTTCTACATATATTAATCATATATTCTAATAAATCTTCTTTTGAGCCATTTTTTAATATTAATTAATATATATTTAATATTTTTGGTATTTCCAAAGGTACCCCACACCACTCTTATAAAAAGGCACTTCTCGTTCTCTTTAATTCACACCTCCTATGCCCTTTTCCAAAACCAAACTCATTCCTCTTCTCCACCCAACATCCTTAACTTTGTCTTAGAGGACATACATTAGGCAGGAAGCCATTCTATGGATTCCTTTTGTGCAAACCAAAAGGAGATACCCAAAAAAGAGGTAATTGTTTTATCACCTCTTTCAAAGATCTTTTGATCTTCTACTTACTATTTCTATGTTGTTTACATAAAAATAATAATACTTCTAGTATTATACATATATGGAGATTTTTTTAATTAGTTTTTAAACATATTACTCATTTTATCCATCATACGAATAATAATATCACCAAGCGAGCGTACGTACGGCTTGCCATCTCCACGTCGTGGTGTAATTTTTTATTCAACACTACATTATTGTAATAGATATGATGATGACTATAATTTATATAAAAATCTAATATAACATGATTATTATTATTTGTAAATAATATAACATCTAGTTCAGTACTATTTAACCATCATGGGAATGATCACTTCGCTCGTGCGTACGTACGACCTACCGTCTCCTCAACGAAATGAGATTAGTTCTCTATGTTAACCATTCAAGAGTGATTATTAAATTTTATAGATGATTAAAAATAATAATTATTATCTTAATATAATTCTAAATATAAATTAAATACATCATATTTATCAAAACATGACATATATGGACAAACTAGAATGGGAAAACGAAGCAGGTAACACTCAAAAAAATGGTAATACTTATATAATATTTAAAAATGAAATAAGAGGATCATATAAGATATCCTAAATATTGATATGGAACTATTTTAATTTAATAACATGTTTTTACCATAATAAAAGAGTCTAAATCACCCTCGACTAAAGGAATGGTTATGGTAAGGTTAAATTTCACAATTTCATATTTATACGAGATTGCATATAAGTAAGTATCTACTGGAAAATCCTTATAATGAATGTCCATATTTCATCATTTCTATTCAAAAATATATCAATAATTTTATAAAGTCTATTTTACCCATGACTGAATTTTTACAAAAAACATTTTGAAAGGAATTTTTCCATCATTTTCCAAATGAGGTACGTTATAACCCTTTCAACAAATTACGGAAAGAATGATTTTTTAACTCATATGGCGTGAGCGGCTATATTCTAGGATTATAATGCCTTATCATTTTGAATAATCTTTTTCAATATTTCAAGGTTATTTTCCAAATATATGTTTTACTTTATAATTTCATGTCTTTTAAATGATTTAAAATAATAACTATCTCCAAGAGTTTTAATGATTTTATTAGATCACTTTATATATGAAAACATACTTTGTTGGATTTAAGGCATCATTATGGTTGATATTATGTTACAATAATCCATATTACATTGATGGTTTTATGTTTTTCTTGAATGTGGATGTCTTATTTTTATACCATTAACAATATTTGGTTAAGATATTAACATTTCATATGCTATTTTTACTATGAAGGTTTATGTTATGTTTCACCCTTTTCATATGATGAATGCATTGGACATCGTAAGTGACATTCGAGGTCCACTATATCCCCTAGATGAATTAGTATGTCTAATGAGACAAACTAGTTTCTTGTAACAAGGCCTTTATGGTATGGAAATGTTATTAGAACAAGGCCTAGAAAATATATTAATGGTCCTGGAATGAGGCCTTGATAGAATGGTTATGATATTTGGCATTTATAATTTCCTCGTTTGAGATTTTTTATTGATATTACATGTGATTACTCTAATATTATAATATCCATGTGAATGTTTAAATAATATTATTTGATTTTTTCATCCCATATTATCCAGAAAAATATGTTTTAAAGTATAGGTTTTCAGTTTTATACCTTTCCACACAATTTTATTCTCATTTATGATAGCTTCCACTATATTGTTTATCCTTACTGAGCAACTAAGGTCACCCCATTCTTATGTTTATTTTTTCCATAGTATGTGAAGATGTATATTATGATTGACCTGATGGTATATTCTAATGGATATGAGATGTATCAAAGGGGATAATATATTGTTTTTTATTTCATGATTTAATGTAAAACTAATGTTTGTTTGTAGTATTTCCATGGTTACTATACCTATTGGTACGTTGGGATTTAATTTTATTGTGATCTTGAAAATTTAAGGTAATAATGCACAGACTCTAGGAAACTATGGTTAAGGAATTAAATTACGGGTCTAGGCACTTAGATCCCCCTAAATGTAACAGTTCTACCAATGATCTAGAGCTAGAAATTATTGTGTTCACCCTGATGTTTTGGAGGAATTACGTATTTGGAGATCACTTTGTGGTATACATGAATAATAATAGCTTCAGTAATATCTTTTCTTAGTGATATCTAAAAATACAATAGTGGAGGTGGATGGTGTTTCTCTAGGACTAGAGCTTTGAGAGCTCATACTCCGTAGGAACTGGGAGTGGCGTGGCTGATGCTTTAAGTAGGACGTTGTAGAATGGGGTTTTTTCGAGAATCTATGGACACTTGAAAGGAAGTTGATGATTTTATCACCTTGAACGTAGATACATGAATGTATGATAGAATACGATGTATTTTTTAGATGATAGTATAAACTTCTCTAACATGAAAGGTGGAGGAGTCATAGAGGAGGGGACTCAGAGAAAGAAGTGATCTGCACTCGGACTGACCAGGTTGTTGCTATGAACGGATGGTCGAAGGATGGTTAGAATCAAATTTTGATCCATGTAAGGTTGTTTGTTCCTATGTTGAAGCATGAGGGAGTCCTCCAGGAGTCACACAACTCTCCCTTAACAGTACACCAATGAGTTCCGAAGATGAATTGTGGCTTGAGAGACTTGTTTTTGTGGCCCAGGATGAAATGGGTAGTGATAGAGTTTGTGGAAGGTTTCTTAGTGTTCCAATAGGTGAAGGATGGATACCATGTTTCTAAAAAACATTCATCCACTAGATGACCCCAAGTGTAAATGGGTTGACATATTTATTGATTTCAACATATGGTTACCTAGGGATTAGATATGATGTGATGTGATATGAATTGTGGTAGATTAGATGACTAAATCCACCCACATCATAGTGATTGAGGCTTTTGGGATATTTTACGACTTGAAAAGGAGGTATGTAGATGAGGGGGTGTGGGTTCTATGAGTTATGTGATCAATTGTTTTGGTTCAGGATACATTTTTTAACTCATGTGTCTGGAGGGGATCAAAATATGATATTGGCACTAGGTTAAGCCTAATCACAACATTTCACCCATAGAAAGATGGGTAGATAGTGCGGACCGTCTTGAAAATGGAGGAATTGTTTTAGGAATGTGTCTTGAAACATTGGTAGATCTTGGGTGTGACACTTTCCCTTGGTTGATTTTACATAAAATAATTTATATCACACATCCATTTTTATGGCTCTGTATGGAGATTTGAATAGAAGACAGTGTTGTTCACCCATGTGATGGAAATAGAATAAGGATACAACTGTTCATGGTCCCAAGGTAGTGAAGATAACAATAGATAAGGTTTAGCTTGTCTTTGAGAGGATGAAATAAGGACAAGAATGACAGAAGTCGTTTACCGATCATAGGAGGAGGCGCTAGGTGTTGGAGGTTGGGGAACACATGTTCTTCAAGGTTTCCCCTCTACATGGGCATAAGAGGTTCGACAGAGGGAAAAAAATTATCCCATGATCAATGTACCCTTTGAGGAGTTGGTGTTAGTTGGAGATGTGGTATAGTAGTTGGCATATCCACCATATTTTGAGAAGGTCCAAAAAATATTTCTCGTCTCTCATATTCATTGATATCTTCTCGATGACACCCATTTCTTTAACTAGGTTGTGTTTGATGTCAAAAATGACACAAAATTCATGGAGCATCTAGTAGATATCTAGGATCATCAGGAGAAGGTTATTTGTTGAAATACCATTCCATTGGTTTGTGTGTTGTGGTGGCATGGTAGCTTGGAGGAGAGTACATAGGAGAAAGAAGCACAATTTTTTTCCCTGTTCCCATAGTTTTTTTATTCTTTATTGTTATGTTTTTACTTGTAATCTAATATTTGAACATTGTTTTCTATGAGTTGAGTTGTTTCCTTCTTCTGTAATGTTTGACGAAGTCCTAACATGTGGAAAATGGTGGACCTGACTTGTAATAAAGATGCATTAATGGTGATATGATTAAACCTATGCAAGTGATTTAGTGCCGAACAAAGCAGATAATATATTTACATGGAGGTCAGGATTATCTAATTTGTGTGTACAGATAGTGTGGTCTTCTTTCATATGTAGTGTTTCATCTAGTTGGTTGGAATAGTATATTTCAGAAGAGGTGTTCATGGATGTTGAGGTTTCACTCCAGCTTTTTGAAAACATAGGGTGGTTTGTCATTGAACATTGATTTAGGTAGTGGACTTTCATATGTAGAGATATCCTTAGAAGTATCTTATAGGGATCTTGTTCATAACCCTATTCCTTATGGGTTTGGTTTTTAATTTTCAATGGATAGAATAGTATGACAACTATCTAAGGTAAGGGTCTGGTACTCTCTGGTCCATTACTTTGTGAAAATCAAGTGTTTGAGGTCTTTTGGGAGGCAATGGTTACTCGTTTCAAGAGTTCATCAAAATCCAATTTTCCAACATTGATTCCGGACCGGTTGGTGGTGAAGGTAGGTCATGACGGTGACTCACAATGGCGATTCGTCCACTGGTAGATAATTGTAACGTCTCGGATTTTCCGTGTATTATTTTTTAATATCATAGTGAATTATTTTCAGAACAGAACATTCAACTGCGTGCGATTCTGAGGCTCGTAGTTCCCGTAATATATGATTCAAATGAATAAAAATTTAAAACAACGTGTGAGAGTGGTTTTCCTAAAAAAGTGGAATAACATTTAAATAGGTACAGTGATTAGAAATCTGAGGGCATCATTGCATTCAGAGTAGCAACATCACCTTAGGTGGGGCCTCACTTCGACCAGCGTGAGTCAGCTGCAGTAGTTAGTTTTCATGATTTTTTTAATGGAAATAAAGTTAAATAATAATATATTTAATTTCATTTACTTTTTACATAGGTACCAAGTTTCCTCCTCTTTAAATACCTACTTATGTTAAGTTCACAGGGTTAGTTGCATAACCCTGCAAAATTGAGGAATTTCCATTAGAGCTTTGGAGGAGAACCCATTGGCAGACGACGACAACACGGGTGATCGACGCACTTCGGAATCGGCAAACCTCACCTACAAATCTGAAAACGTGATTGTTCCTACACTGAATCCAGGTAGGGGTAGTTATTTCAATTCTTCTTCCTCGTTCTTGGATTAAAGGACGAATTCGGGTCAACCCACAAACATAATGATCCATGAATTCATACGTTTTTGCAGGAGGGTTTTTATTGGGTTGAACATGGAAAAATTAATCCATGTTAGATTATTGGTTTTATTCTTCTCTGTTTGATCCTACTAACATGAGCGGTTCAACGTCGTGACGAACGACAGTGGAGGTTGGTTCTTCAATTTTGGATTTGTATTTCTTTCCCCTTTCTTTTTCTTGTGTGTTGTCCACGTTCTTCATGGGGAAACGAACAACGGATCATTGCACATCTATTTTGCGACTCAATGATCCCAAATTGAAGATCCTACATTACAATGAACTATCTGAGGTGTGATGAATGTGGTGGATGACAAATCATATTGGAACAGAAGTTACTATTCCTCGAGCACTACTGGAAAACTATACTATACCAACGGTTTGGAACTGTTGGTATAGGCCTCCAAACCGTTGGTATAGCCTATACCTACAGTTTGGAGAACCGCTGCCAAGTAAGCCGTTGGGATAGGTCTATACCAGCAGTTTTCCCAAAACCGTTGGTATAGACCTATCCCAACGGTTTTGGAAACCGTTGGAATAATTAATATGAAAATCTATACCAATGGTTATGGAACCGTTGGTATATGTATTTCAAAAAAAACATTTGCTGGGATTTGATCCCTGGACCCCTAGTTTATTATTAAAAGACTTAACTACTAACCTAAAGCGACTTTTGTGAATATAATTACATAAATATATATATTTATTCTCATAATTATTTTAAAATTTTATTTATATAATGTTCTGTGTAAGAAGAAATGATAAAAAATCAAAGGATCTATACCGACGGTTGTCAAAACCGTTGGTATAGATCCTTTGATTCTGGATTTTTATTATAGGGAAAGGTTGATTTGTGGGGGACCTTTACCAACAGTTTTTGAAAACCGTTGGAATAGGTATACCCTTTCCCAACAGTTTGGCCAAACCGTTGGGAAATATGTCCAAAACCTGGACATTTACCAATGGTTTTGGAAAACCATTGGGAAAGGGTATACCTATCCCAATGGTTTTTCAAAATAGTTGGGAAATGTGGCTATAATATGGGATTTCCCAATGGATTGCAAAAACTGTTGGGAAAGGGTATACCTATCCCAATGGTTTTCAAAAACCGTTGGGAATGGTGGCCTCAAAGTGGGATTTCCCAACGGTTTTTATGAAACATTGGTATAGAAGAGTTTGGAAAGGTCAGATTACCAGTAGTGGATCATTCTTCATGCTGGTGGATTAATACACATTTTCAGAGCCGATTGGGGTTCCAAAAACAACAGAATCAGCTATGCGGTGTCGAGTAGACCAAAAGCCTTGAGTTTCATGGTGATCGGATGGTCGGATCTATGAATGAAGCTTTCCCTAGAGCGCCGGATGAAGAACTGAATTTTCATGAAATTTCTAAAGAGCACGACCTGTGTCCCAATGAACAAATCATGTGAACCGGATCAGCGGCGTCTAGGGTTTCTTAATGCAAGAAAAATTGACATGGAGTGTTCCCGGAAGAACACAACATGTGGGACCTTACGCGAGACTCATCTTGTATCATGGACGATACATGGACTCGGGATGGAGAACACAGTCATGTACTCCACCACACGACCAGACCAGGCCGGTTGCATGGGTGAGCCCACGGGCAGGTTACACGGGATGGATCGGTGTACGGGAACAAGACCGCATACACAGATCCAACCCTAGTTACTCAAAAACAGCATGTGATATATAGTACATGTTGTGTACTGACTTTTCTATGCGACCGACCATAAGACATGAGCCATTTCACACGCGTAGTACCCGGGGTCAGAAGACACGGTGTGTGAGATTTATACATGACATGTACTTTTAGGTGCATGGATTGATATTATTTTCCACCGTAACATGATCTTGTTTTTTTTGGGATAGTGCCCCTTTTTCTCGTTCCCCTGAAGGTCAGGTATCGTTTCCAACTAGAGCATTATGATCCCTTCAGTAGGAATTTATTAGATAGGGCCAGGCATCTCTCCGAGAGGCTCAAAGAGAGATCCTCTATCCATTCCTGACCCTAGGTAGAATCAGGTATCATCATGACTACATCCACAGGGCACTGATCCTCTCCTTAGCAGGTGAATCCAGATGAGTTGTGATATTCGACAAGGCCCTAGTAGTGATCCTCATCTTTGTATCATGATCATTCCCCACTGAGGAGTGTGTTCTCCCAAAATGAGTGTATCTATATCTCCTGAAATTTCCCAACGGATAGTACTTTTCAGACAGACATCATCAGCACTATAAAAATTGTGGATTGAGTTCTCCCATATGAGTTTTTTGAGGAATCATTGAAAAGAATCCCTAGTGGGGGGATTTTATTTCCTGACTTGTCCTTAGACAACAACTTTGGGAGTTGAGTATATCAGGTTTCTGTTACTCTTTCTATATGTTCATTAGACCTATTTTGTAGAGCTGATTTTACCTTCCCCTTGTGTATTTCTTTGTGAATTTCGTAGTCCTCTACGGATTATTGTTATACCCTCCCCTCCATGGGCTTTTCCTGCACGTACCATGTCTTGTGAACACGATCATCCTTTTGAAAGAGTCCATGGTGGAATAGGACCTGACCATAGTTTCTGAGTTCCCTACATGCCTAGGTATTCCTACGGATATAAGGAGTAGTTCTATAACCTCTTAGTGTTTTTTGATTGGACTTTTTAGTTTTCAGAATCTTGTCATTGGTGGGATTCTATTCTGGCCCAGTTTACTTTCAGTACTTTACTTTCCGTCGTACTCGGTTGGTTGAGATTAGTTGTATGGATGAATTTTGTTCCTTATTGGTTCTTTTACACATCAGAATTTGTGGGCTTCGAGATGTTTGTGGGTGTTCATGTACTTTGTAAATGACCCCAGGTTAGTAATATACATACTCGGTTCTAGTCACTATCCCTTGGCCTATTGAAGGCGGGCATGGGGAGTCGCGGCATGGGCCCTACTGGGACAAGACATGACAGAGTTTTATCAGAAGTGTTCAGTTCTACCTTAGTACTAAGAGACTGTGAGATTGGTTTGGGGAAATAGTGTTATGTGTTTGAAGCACATCTTTTAGGCCAGAGACTCTACTGTTGGTGCGGGTGACTGACATATCCATTCACCATGACTTTGATAACATTCTTTTTCACTCGTTACAAGAAAACAGTAGTTGCGGGGAAGTAAATGAATGGTACATACATTATATAGGAATGGGTTTTTTTCCATGTCCTTTGTCTCAGCTATCTAGATATACTCATTGACCATGGTACATCTTGTTTCCTTACAGGATGCCACCGTGACCCATACCTTATAGGAATCAGCAACACGATCACGAGGATGACCCCATCAGCGATGATTCTTCGATACAAGGACCAGTTCCCCAGGCATTGCCACTAGGTGGTGCACCTGCTATACCAACACTAGTGGAGAAGCCCGTGGTACATTCAGTACTAACCGATGAGGGTTGTACACTGAGCGCACTCCATGAGTTCCAGATATAGAGACCCCTCAAGTTATGCGGCAAACCCGACCCCAGGCGGCTAAGGACTGGCTTGAGGCTGTTACTATATTTTTTTGTCTAGTGAGGACAAGAGCAGACTAGATGGTGATCCTAGGAGCGAGCCTTCATCAAGGTTCGGCGGGACAATGGTAGAGTCTGACCACATAGGCTCACAACGAGGAGACTCATTCGTGGATATAGTTTGAGCGACTCTTTAGGGAGGAGTTCTATCCAATTATACTGAGAGAAGTGCACATCCAGGAGCATATTCACCTCTAGAAGGGTAGTTTGATGGGAGATTACTATTCATCATGGTTCACCAACCTCACCCGGTACATGATGAATATGGGAAGGGATCAGTACTTTAGAGATCAGGCCTTCCAGTGAGGTTTGTGATGGGACATCCGAGCTAGTGTCGTGCCAATATTCATTTCGAATTATGCTGGAGTGCTCGATTGGGCCTTGCTGATCGAGAGCTTCTTGGAGGAGCAGAGACAGCAGAAGATAGTTAGAAGAAGGAAAATAGCTGTGGAGACTTTAGCACCTGGGATCCAACATCAGGAACATGTATCATTATGTGGGATACGTCACAAGAGGACCTAGGATAGCGGACTTATGTTCCAAGGCTCTCAGGATGGATCCAATTATCCTAGAGAGAGGTGATGCTACTTGTGTGATGGTTGGGAACATCTCTCTAGAGACTGTCTGACCCGTCAATCCAGTAACAGGGAGGCAGTGGATGGACTATTGAGGTAGAGACAGAGAGTAGAGCATACAGACCTTCCAGGCGGAGGATGTTGCAGTGGGGCAGGGTGAGCTACAGGTGGTGGAAGAAGTTTCTATTTACTTCCACCACCACCCCCAAGAGGTCTGCACCAGGCTGAGAGAGCTGGGGGATAGAAGTGGGGAAACTGCATACAGTCAAGGAGTATGACCCAATAATCTAGGGATGATCCACTATACAATCTCTGTGTTCCCTACCATTTATGACGTACTTATAGACACAGGTTTCAGTCATTCCATCCTCACCACACGTCTTGTGTGAATCCTTGAGATTCCGGTATTGCCATTGAATCGATCCTTTCCCTTTGTGTCACCTATGAGAGGTTACTCAATGATCACGCACCTATGTAGACAATGTGTGATATTACCCTAGGAGGTGAGAGTTTTGGTTGGAACAACTTGTGGGTAGCCTCTAGGCCTTGTGATGTCATTATTGGTATGGATTGGTTGTCTTCAGTCCATGACTAAAATGACTAATTTTGGTGATGGGTGTAGTGTGTCTGTAGTAATGGGATGAGGTTTTTTTAGTTTGAGAAAAGAAGACATAGGCAGCACAGAATGGGCATATGCATAGGAGGGTGCAGCTGAGCAACCATGAGTTGGATAGCCTTTCCCTCGGAGCAGAAGATGTTATGAGCTCTCAATTCCAAGTAGTAGTGGCAGAGTACGTGGAGGACTTTCCCAAAGATGATCCAAGACTACCTCCCTGCTGGGAAATCAACTTTTGCATCGACTTAAACCCTGGGTTGATAGCGATTTCCTCTCCAGTATATCGGATGGCTTCCGCAGAGCATCGTGAGTTGAGGGTGCAGTTGGATGATTTGTAAATAAAGGGTTTCTTAAGACCCAGTGATTCACCCTAGGTGGCCCCAGGTTTTTTTTCCAAAAAGACATAAAAGAGTTTGAGGTTGTGCATGGATTAACAGCGCCTGAACCAGATGAATGTGAAGAATTAGTATCCACTACCTAGGATCGACAACCTCTTTGACCAACTGAGATGGGAACAATGGTTCTTGAAGGTTTACCTTCGATAAGGTTATCGGTTGTTAAATGTTCGGGATGAGGATATACCGAAGGCGACATTCAGAGGCGGCTACGGTCACATTGATTTCATAGTGAGGCATTTTGGCATGACAAAAACCCCCATAGTGTTTATGGGACTGATGAACTAGATCTTCCAGCCATACATAGACCGATTCGCAGTGGTCTTCATCGACAACATCTATGTGTACTCGATATCGGAGGAGGAGCAGGAGAGACACCTTTGGATGTTTGTAGACGTACTTTGAGAGCACCATCATTATGGGAGTCTCTCAAAGTGCCTGTTCTGGATTCAAGAGGTTCACTTTATGGTACATGTCATCTCAACAGATGGTGTAGCTATGGACCCAGCCAGGGTGGAGGTAGTGTTAGCATGTGAGCCACCTTAGAGCGTGATAGATGTGTAGAGATTTCTTTGGTTGGCTGGATATTACCAGAGATTCATTAGTGATTTATCATGAATATCTGCACTGATGACAGCCTTGACTAGGAAGGGACAACCCTTCATATGGATGGAGAAATGCTAACAGGATTGTGAGCAGTTGAAGCAGAGTTTTACGAGCACCTTGATATTAAGATTACCAGAAGAGGGGGTCAGGAATGTTGTTTTCTGCGACGCATCGGGGACAAGACTTGGCTGTTTCCTGATGAAGACACAGGAAATGATTGCTTAGGGTTCAGGACAGCTTAGGCCACATGTGGAGAACTATGAGAACCATGATCTCGAGTTAGCAGTGGTAATCTTCATGTTAAATATGTGGAGACACTACCTTATAGGTGAGTGGTTGGTCTCCTACTCTGAACACAATATCCTCATGTATATATTTTCACAGAGGGATCTAAACTTGAGATAGAGATGTTGGCTAGAGTTCCTCCACAACAATGATTTCTAGATCATCTATATTCCTGTGAAGGGGTACAAGGTGGTACATTCTCTTAGATGAAGTTAGAGCACGCAGATGTTGAGTGAGGTGAAAGAACAGTTAGCCACATTTAAGTTATTCTTTGTGGACATAAGGAATGCATCATACCTTAAGGTGATGGTTGTCACCCATTCACTCTTACAGTGAGTTATGGAGGAAAAGCATGGGGATGTTGGCTATGATGCTTTACATTCTCACTTATCCATAGGACATGCTCTTGATGGATATTCTCAATGTGTGGAGCATGTTATTCTTTTCAGGGGATGCACTATTATACCTGTGGTGTTGCAAGAAGAGGTCCTGAGGGAGTTTCATACATCCCCATTGGTGGTACATCCTGGATTGGTAAAGATATACAAGGATCTCCAACGTTAGTTCTGGTGGTCAGGATTGTAGAAGGAAGTAACAGAGTTCGTTTCCCAATACCATAAATTCTTGAAGGTGATGGCTAAGAACTATGTTCAAGTTATATTTTCTCACCCCCTAGAGGTTCCAAAGTAAAAGTGGGATGGAATATCGATGGACTACATGAATATTTTACCATGAACATCCTTGGGGCATTATTCTATCTGGGTTATCATTGACCAATTCACCAAGTCATCCCACTACTTAGCTATCAAGGAACAGAGTTCCATAGAGAGCTTGGGACGCCTCTATGTGCAAGCGATATTTAAGCTTCATGGTGTCCTTGCAATGATAATCTCATATTGAGATGCCTATTTAACATACAGGTTGTGGAAGGGATTATAGAAGGCTTTTGGGACTCAATTACGGTTGAGCATGACGTTTCATCCCCAGATAGATGGTCAGACGGAGAGGACCATTCATGTTCTAGAGGATATGTTGTGGGCTTCTATCTTGGACATTGGTCGTAGTTGGGAGGACCACCTACCACTTTTGGAGTTTGCGTACAATAATATATACCACTCCAGGATTGGTATGTAACATTTCAAAGATTTATATGTGAAACCCCGCCGGTCACCGCTTGATGGACCGACCCTAGAGAGTCAGCACTGATGGGTCCAGAGTAATTTTGAGCTACCACCGAGAAGGTGCAGATCATCTAGGAGTGGATGAAGACTGCACAGATCTGGAAGAAGACTTATTCTGACAAACGATGGAGACCTCTGAAGTTCGTGGAGAGAGACCAAGTCTTTCTTTTGGTCTCACTTCGATTGGGGTTACAACGATTTGGAAAGGGTGACAAGCTATCTCCGAGGTTCATCGGACCTTTACAAATACTACATAACGTTGGTGAGGTGGCATACCTCCTAGCTATAACACCACAGTTGAATCGGGTACACGATGTCCTCCACGTGTTGCAGCAGAGGAGGTATGTGCATGACCCATCACACATCATCGACTAGGGTGAGCTGACACCGAAAAAGGAGTGAACTTTGCTAAGTACCGGATAGAGATCTAAGATCATTAGGAGAGGATCATTATTGGGAGATCAATTCCTTTGTTGCACGTTTAGTGGGAGCACAAGAATATTTAGGAAGGCACATGGGAGTGGGAGACTCAGATCCGTGCCTAGTACCCACATCTTTTTCAGTAGCCATTTATTTCTTTTTTCGTGGACAAAAATCCCAAAGGTGGGGAGAATTTAATGTCTTGGATTTTCCATGTATTAATTTTATGTATTAAACATAATTATTTCAAGACCAAACGATTCGACGGTGTGTGATTCCGAGGCTCAGAGTTCCCATAATATATGTTTGATAAGAATTAAAATTTTAAACAGCGTGCTTGAGCAGTTTTCCTATAAAAGTGTAATATCAAATAAACCAGTTCCCAGATAAGAATTATGAGGGAACCGTTGAGTTTAGAGTACCAAATTTACCTTAGGTTGGGTCTCACATCAAACGACGTGGGTCAGCTACAAGAGTTAGTTTTTGGGACCTTTTTAATGGAAATATAATAAAAGCATAATTTATTTTATTTCATTTTATATTTGGGCAGAAACCATGTCTCCACTTCTTTAAATACCTACTTATTGAATGTTCGCAGGGTTAGATGCATAACTGTGTGAAATTAATGATTTTCCATTATAGCTTTGTAGGAGAACCCGTTGGTGGAAGACAATTACGCGAGTGATCGACGCACTTTGGTATCGACGAATGTCACCCACACACAAGACACATCGATTGTTATCAAACTGAATCAAGGTGGGGGTGGTTATTTCAATTATTCTTACCTATTCTTGGATTAAATGAAGAACACAGGTCGACCAATGAACAGGTTGATCTGCAAATCCACACTTTTTTGAGGGAGGGTTTTTATTGGGTTGATCTCGGTAAATAAATCCATGTTCGATTATTATTTTGATTCTCCACCACTTGATCCTTCTAATGGGAGGAGGTCCACACCGTGAAGAATGATGGAGGAGGTTTGTTCCTGAATTTTTCTTTTGGATTTCTTTCCCCTTTCTTTTTCTCGTGTGTTCGTCACATTCATCATGGGGCAACGAACAACTGATCGTTTCACATCATTTTTGTGACGCATCGATCCCATATTTAAGATCCAACATTGTAACGACCTTGCAGAGGTGCAACGATGGTGGCATATGATGAATCAAATTGATTGAGAAGATACCGTTCTTCGATCATTCTTTGCGCGGGTGGATTAGTATTCATTTTCGGATTCGAGCGGAGGTCTGAAAACAATGGAATCAGCCTCGCATTGTCGGGGTGTCCAAAACCCTTGTGTTTCATGGTTATCGGGTGATCAGATCGAAGAATGTTGCTTTCACCGAAGGGTTGGACAAGAACATAGTTTTCTGGAAATTTCTAAAGAACACAATGTGTATCCCGAAGAGAACGCTGGGTGAACCGGCTCAGTGACATCTAGGGTTACGCAACACACGAAGCAATGACCCGGTGGGTTCTCAAAAGGTCATGACATGTGGGTTGTTACGTGGGACTCGGTGTGTATTTCTGACGATACACTGACTCGGGAATGGGTACACAGTCGTGTACTCCACCACATATCAATACCTAGGTGGCTGCACAGGTGTCCCCATGTACAGGTTACATGGGATGGCACACATGGGATAGAGCCTTGTATGGGCACACAATTGCGTACACAGAGCCGACCCCAGTTACTCAGACACAACATTTGATATATAATACACGCCGTGTACTAACATTTCTACGCGACCAGCCTTACGACATAGAGCGTTGCACACGGTGAGTACCTGGGGTCAGAAGACACTGTGTGTTTCATTTGTATATGCTGTGTATTTTTCAGTAAATAGATTGATCTTCTTGTCCAAACTATCTTGGAAATGTTTAGTTTGGGTTAGTGGCCCATTTTCTCATTCCCCTGAAGGTCAGGTATCGTTTCCTTCTACAATACTATGATCCCTTCAGCAGGACTTTCTGAGATAGAGTCAGGCATCCCTCAGAGAGGCCTGGAGAAAGAGCCTATATCCATTCATGACACTAGGTATAGTCATGTATCAATGTCACTACTTCCACAGGGCACCAGTCCTTTACCTAGAATGTGAATCCATATGAGTCGCGGTATCTTCCATGGCCCTGACAGTGATCCTCATCTATGTATCGTGACCTTTCCCCACTCAAGAGTGTGTTCTCCTGGAATGAGTGTATCTATCTCTCATGACCTTTCTTGTAACACCCCAAGATTTCATAGTGTGTTATTTCTTCAAAATAATTCAATAACTTGCACTACACGCAACGCTGAGTTCAATCACACCATGACTTACAAAAAAAAAAGCCATTCAAAAGAGGTTATGAATATTATTATCTAAATTTTAAACATTATATAATCCTTATAATTTTAGAATCAATATTATGAGTTTCTTAGATATAATGCAAGAACAAATTCATTTTCAGTATTGCACTTTTATCAACTTATAATAGTGAACCCTTTTTTAAATACAATATTTTAAACTTTTTGACTAAATGGGGACATCAAAAAAATTTAAAATGAAACATCCCAAGCTTCCACGGTACGCTTTCCTTTGAATAATAGAGTAGCGTGTGTTGTACGCAACTTCGAGTTTTAACACACACCACAACCGCTCAAACTAGCTGTTATGAATAGTAATACCTACTTTTTGAAATTATATATATTTTAAATTTCAAAATTGACTTAATTTTTGGATTTGTAGTGTCGAATTTACCCTAAGGTGAAATTTTGGTACTTTTCGGATAACTTTCATATTTTGATGAATAGTGAAAATTACTAAATTTTAATTAAAAACAACTTTTTTAATCAAAATAATTAATAGTGATAAATTATGAATTTGAGTGGTTTTAAAGTATATTTAGAATATATTTTTACCATTTAATATAATGTTGGTCATTGGACATAATTTTACAATTAAACCGAACATAAACAAGTGTCAATCTTTTGATAGTTATTATCACTTAAAAACACGTTTTTTGTTTTGACAGCGGGAATTAATTTTAAATTAATTTCTTCTACTTCTGTGTTTTGAATTTAGAAAAATGGATTCAATATTTGGAATCAGGATGTCCAAATTGTGTAAATAGGTAACTTTTATTTTTAGACATTTTGAATAATTACTGTGGTAAATATTTTATTTACCATGGTTAAGGGTAAATCTGGTAAATAAGGGTTAAAAAATAATATTATAATAATACTAAATTACCCTAAAACGTGTCTTAACCCTATTGGTTGATACATGGTCGACCATGGGCATCTTTGGGTCGATTTTGGGACCCCATGGATCCACTTGTAAGTGATAATGACACTTTATTTTAATTAAGTAAAAATGCATACAAAAATGACACAAGCATATATCCTTTAGAAAAACAATTGTTGAATAGGGTTATATATGTTGGATTTTAGATTATAAATATTCATTAGAAAGATAAAAAGATTTCCTACATAATTATATTTTATTTATAATTTTTAGACATTAAATAATTTATTTTATTTATGACAAAATGATGATGCAGTAATTACTCTAATAGTGAAAAATTAAAATAATTGATATTATAAATACCGAAATAGATATAATATGGAACTTTTAATGAATTAAACTAATTTTCTAGGATAATATGATATATTATTATTGATTTAATTGACTTTTTTCGAAGTAATAAATCTTTTATGAGTTTCACAAAAATCAACTAATGAATAGTGTCAAAATTGACATAAAAGAGTTGTTAAAACAAATATTATATTATTAATTGATATTAAATTCCGAAAAATCTAAGGTCCGGCCAAGAGACTTATATCATGATAGGTTCATCATTAATGGACCACTTTGAGGTCGCTTGGATGTATATAGTAAGTTTATTAACCATATTATATAAAAATACAAAGAGACATTGTAAAAGTGAAACTAATTAACTTAGAGTTAATACTTAATGATAAGGTTAATATAAGTACCCAAACCTATCTAAATTCTATTTGTTGAGTGGTTTTAGACCTATCCCCACCTTAAAATTTGAATAATCAAATTTTGAGCCATTAGAAACCGAATATGAATTTATTATAAATTAATATTTCTAGCTTTTCCAAAGGTGCCCCTCACCCCTCTTATAAAAAGGCACTCCTCCTTATCATTTCTTCACACCTTCAAAGCCTTTTGGTTCGGCCCAACTCTGCCCAAATACTCTCCCAACATACCTCACTACAACCTAGAGGCCTTAGTTTGATTAGAAAGCCATCCTAAGGAGCCCTTTTGATCAAATCAAAAGGAAGAACCTGAAGAAGAGGAGGTTAACCTACCCCAACCAAGGAAAAGTACAAGGTAAGGGATTTTCTTATCTCACATTCAATTCCGTGAGATTTCCATTATTCGCCACTAAATTATTGAATGTGGTGTATTGTGTACTGGAATTTGATATATATTATCACGATTATCTTTATATTCATGTTATTCTGTAAATAATTTGGTGGTTATTAACTTTTGGCCACACGACTCATTTGATTAACGTGGTAATGGGTTTTCATCTCACTCCTTATTCCTGTGAGATTCATGCCATATTGCCACCATTACCTTTTGTGTGGTGTATGTACTGCCCATAATTATATTATTTGTGTAATACACTCTAATTTATGTGTACTTACATATTCATTGTATGATACCTCTTTCATGGGTTGTATGTTTCATAAGTTACCAAATTGGTAAGGGATTTTCTTATCTCACATTCAATTCCGTGAGATTTCCATTATTCGCCACTAAATTATTGAAAGTGGTGTATTGTGTACTGGCATTTGATATATATTATCGTGATTATCTTTATATTCATGTTATTCTGTAAATAATTTGGTGGTTATTAACTTTTGGCCACACGACTCATTTGATTAACGTGGTAAGGGGTTTTCATCTCACTCCTTATTCCCGTGAGATTCATGCCATATTGCCACCATTACCTTTTGTGTGGTGTATGTACTGCCCATTATTATATTCTTTGTGTAATACACTCTAATTTATGTGTACTTACATATTCATTGTATGATACCTCTTTCATGGGTTGTATGTTTCATAAGTTACCAAATTGGTAAGGGTTATTTCACAATATCTTCATTATCCGAGGTTGTTTATACGTAATAATCTACTGGGATTTCTTTATCATCCACATCCATGTTTCTTCGAAATGTATTTCAAAACATATTTATTATTTACAAGAATATGGGTTAATGTCATTTATACCCTTATGTGTTTCGAAAGGAATCTTTCCGTCGTTTTCCAAACAAGGCACTTTTAACCTTTTCGACAAATTTAAGGTAAGAATGTTTTTTTAACTTATACGGCGGGTGCGGCTATTTACCGCCGTAATAAAATCATCAAAGTTTTCCTTACAAGCTTATAAGAATATTTTCAAATTGAATGTATTATTTTATAATTATGTTACTTTTAAAATGATTTAAAAAAAAGAGATATTTCTCTAAAATAGTTTTGATTTCATCTATGTCAACATTCTTTGATGGCTTTTAAGCTTATTTGAAGTTTATTTATTATGATACAAAACATCCATATTTTATTGAAGGTTTTGTGATATTTTGACTATGGATAAGTTATTCTTATGTCACTCATGGTTTTTATTTAGAGTATTGACATTTCATAAGTTATTTGTAATCCGAAAGTTTATGTTATATTTCAACCTTTCATTCAGATGAATGTGTTAGACAAGTATGTTCCAGGTTGGGGACCGGTAAAAGTAAGCCCTCCGGTTTGGTCTCCGGTTATTAGAGGAACTCTGGTTTGGTCTCCGGTTATTAGAGGAACTCCGGGTTGGTGTCCGGTTATTAGAGGCACTCCGGGTTGGTGTCCGGTTATTAGAGGCACTCCGGGTTGGTGTCTGGTTATTAGAGGCACTCCGGGTTGGGTTCTGGTTACAGTTAGCCCCAAGGTCTTGGGACGAGGCCTTGACAAAGAAATTAAAGTTCATCATTATGCATTCCATCATTATGAAAGTGGTTATTGATTTTTCATGTGATTATTCGATTAGTAGAATATCCATGTGAATAAGTAAATGGCATTATTTCATTTTATTTATGCCATACTATGTTGAAAGTTCTTGTTTGAAAGGCTTTTGTTTTAGTTATACATTGCCTTAAATGTTTATTCTTATTTATGAAAGTTTCCGCTATATTTTTATCCTTACTGGGCATTTGAGCTCACCCCTTTTTTATGTTTTATTTTTCCCAGGAAGTGAAGAAGTAAATTATGAATGACCTGCAGGTATATTATGTGGGGATATGAGTGTGGATTATGGAGACATTATGTTGTTGTAGTAGTTTTTCATTTTATGATGTAATGTAAAACTTATGAATATATCTAGTGTTTCCAAGGCTACAAAACCAATCGGTCTTTCAAGATTTGATCTTTCTTGTGATCATGCCAATGTTATGTAATAATGCACCGACTCTGGGTAACTAGGGTCGGGGCATTACAATTGGTATCAGAGGAAGTTTAGTACAAACCTTGGAAACTAGATTTAGATAAACTCTGATTAGAGCACGTAGACCTAAGATGAACTTTGAGGATTAGTGTAGAAGAACTTCCTAGAATTTTGGTATTGTAGAGATTTTGTGAGTTTTCCGAGCAATACATCCCTGTCTGGATACGAGCAGGTAGAGGCGGCTCTGGCACAGATGTACCTAGGGGTAAAACCTGAAAACACCGCTTTGAGCTAGACTCGAACGGGAACTGGTGCACGACAACGGGCCTTGCTGCACTCTTGGTTACGACACTCCCGAGGGATATGCGTAGGATAATTCTCATTTTATTTACAAACCATTATGAAGGGTTTATGAGTATATACATCCTCAAAGGAGACATTTTTATGATTATGGATTATATCCATAAATAGTTCAATTTATGTTAAGTGTTTTATAAGTATGGGATTATGTATTTTGATTCCTAAACTGATCTAGTGTATGCCATTGTTTAGAAATGGCGCCCAGTAGAAGGAATGAGAACTCCAGAAATGCACATGATCCAAAGAGAAGGAAGGATCATATCTTTCATGGTCTTAAGCTAGAATTTATAAGAGAAATAGTCTCCCATGTATTATCATCATATGAAGAAATAATATCATGTGTTGATAAGATAAGTAAAGAGTTTACTGAGTCCTATGGCTTTGAAAGGAAGCAAGAGAAGAAAAGGATGGAAGAGAGAAAGATGGATAAAGGTAAGAGGGAAAAGAAGAATTTTCCCATATGTGGTAACTGTGGAAAGAAACACCCTGGAACTTTCCTGAAAGGAATGAGAGTTTGTTATAAGTGTGGAGGAAAAGGGAACAAAGTACGTGACTGCAAGGGTAAGAAAATGGTTTTAAATGTACAATGCTTCATTTGCAAGGAGTTTGGACACTACGTGAACCTATGTCCTAGTCATCAGACTATGCCACAAATGATGCTATTGGATAATAATCAAGTTATGATACTACCACAGATGAATAGGAATGATTAGAGTTCTTATGTTGATTATGTCAATTGAGTGTTGTATCAACAATGTACTTGTTATAATAATTATGGAGTATATAAGGATTGTAATGCAGTACTATTTCATTAAGGACTTGAGATTGTGTGGAACAAAGAAAAGTTGCTCAATAGAAGGTTAAATTTTTGGAAAATATATGGTTGAGAGAACGATAAACCATAATATGGTTCTGATACCGAGGTAGTGATTTTAGAATAATACATGATTGATTTGGATAAAATATATTGGATATTCTTGACTACCTTGAAGCTGATTAATGATTTGTCTATTCCATCATTTTTGGGGTTTAAAACATTTTTGGATTGGTGAAGTATATCCAGCATTCTATATGGAATAAGGGAGCATGAATGTAATCAATAAAGATTATGGTAAATCAGGATGTTTCAGTGTATTAAAAGAATACATGATGAAGGTATTCATATGCTATTACATGGTAAAAAGGATCTACATTATGTTTACCTTCCTTATAAATGTTGGACTGTGAATTTGGACAGAAGTATTTTGGATAGTTCTAGTTTGGATTATTTTGGATTGCCATAAAAGGACAACGCGTCGCGTCCGGCAAGGCTGCGAGACTTGAACCCGCAACCGAAGGGCAACAAGGGTGTATCACCTACCACTGGCCCACGAGATGTCCTGGATTAAATAATGTAGTTTTTTTTAAAAAAGTTCTGGTAGATGAATTATAAATTCATTTATTTTGGAACCCTGTACGAATAGTATAAATAGAAAAAAAAATTACATTCTATTATCTTTTAGAGTGAAAGATGAGTTTGTGGTAGAAATTTATTAATGGATAAAACTCTAATTATAAAGTAAGTATATCTCCTTATGATCTTAGCCAATCTCATAAATAAATTCCTCAACATTAATAAAAGGAACTTAGAACAAAAATGTTGTCCTAGATGGTACCTTAAATCATCACTAATTTATGGCTTTGGGATTTTTGGCCTTTTCATAGCCATGTTCTCTACCACTCTCCATCGGATAATTGATGGTTAGATTTCTCTTCCATATCCATATTTTCCTTCATGGAACCCTAGTATGTGTTATTTTTGGTAATCTTCATACTTTCCACTCTTTATTTTAAATAAAGGCCTCGTTAATTCATTTTTCGATGTGGGATTTCAACTAAGATATTTTGAAATGTCAAAAATGTGTTATCCTAATACCCTATGTTTTGTTGAACCGATGGTACTTTAAATCATCATAGATTGATGAGTTTAAGGACCTCAATTTCATTCTTGTTTGTGATTGATGACCTCAATCACTACCTATAAATATTTACGTTTTTCCTCCAATTATATGTCTCTAATTGCCACCAATGTTCTTCTAATCGAGATCATAATTTGGTGGTGACCCTTTCATTTCACTTTTCCTCATATTAAGAATAAATTTTAGTAACCCAATTTCCGATGTGGGTTTTCACACAAATATATTTTCTATTTTCAACCTTTTATTTTAGAAGAACAATTTTAAATTGCGAGGATGCAATTTATTGAAGGAGGGGAGAATGTAACACCCCAGGATTTCATAGTGTGTTATTTCTTCAAAATAATTCAATAACTTGCACTACACGCAACACTGAGTTCAATCACACCGTGACTTACAAAAAAAAAGCCATTCAAAAGAGGTTATGAATAGTATTATCTAAATTTTAAACTTTATATAATCCTTATAATTTTAGAATCCATATTATGAGTTTCTTAGATATAATGCAAGAACAAATTCATTTTCAGTATTGCACTTTTATCAACTTATAATAGTGAACCCTTTTTTAAATACGATATTTTAAACTTTTTGACTAAATGGGGACATCAAAAAAATTTAAAATGAAACATCCCAAGCTTCCACGGTACGCTTTCCTTTGAATAATACAGTAGCGTGTGTTGTACGCAACTTCGAGTTTTAACACACACCACAACCGATCAAACTAGCCGTTATGAATAGTAATACCTACTTTTTGAAATTATATATATTTTAAATTTCAAAATTGACTTCATTTTTGGATTCGTAGTGTCGAATTTACCCTAAGGTGAAATTTTGGTACTTTTCGGATAACTTTCATATTTTGATGAATAGTGAAAATTACTAAATTTTAATTAAAAACAACTTTTTTAATAAAAATAATTAATAGTGATAAATTATGAATTTGAGTGGTTTTAAAGTATATTTAGAATATATTTTTACCATTTAATATAATTTTGGTCATTGGACATAATTTTACAATTAAACCAAACATAAACAAGTGTCAATCTTTTGATAGTTATTATCACTTAAAAACACGCTTTTTGTTTTGACAGCAGGAATTAATTTTAAATTAATTTCTTCCGCTTCTGTGTTTTGAATTTAGAATAATGGATTCCATATTTGGAATCAGGATGTCCAAATTGTGTAAATAGGTAACTTTTATTTTTAGACATTTTGAATAATTACTGTGGTAAATATTTTATTCACCATGGTTAAGGGTAAATCTGGTAAATAAGGGTTAAAAAATAATATTATAATAATACTAAATTACCCTAAAACGAGTCTTAACCCTATTGGTTGATACATGGTCGACCATGGTCATCTTTGGGTCGATTTTGGGACCCCATGGATCCACTTGTAAGTGATAATGACAATTTATTTTAATTAAGTTAAAATGAATACAAAAATGACACAAGCATATATCTTTTAGAAAACGAATTGTTACATAGGGTTATATATGTTGGATTTTAGATTATAAATATTAATTAGAAAGATAAAAAGATTTCCTACATAATGATATTTTATTTATAATTTTTAGACATTAAATAATTTATTTTATTTATGACACAATGATGATGAAGTAATTACTATAATAGTGAAACATTAAAATAATTGATATTATAAATACCCAAATAAATATAATATTAAACTTCTAATGAATTAAACTAATTTTCTAGGATAATATGATATATTTGGATTGATTTAATTAACTTTTTTCGAAGTAATAAATCTGTTATGAGTTTCACAAAAATCAACTAATGAATAGTGTCAAAATTGACATAAAAGAGTTCTTAAAACAAATATTATATTATTAATTGATATTAAATTCCTAAAAATCTAAGGTTAGGCCAAGAGACTTATACCATGATAGGTTCATCATTAATGGACCACTTGGGGGTCGCTTGGATGTATATAGTAAGTTTATTAACCATATTATATAAAAATACAAAGAGACATTGTAAAAGTGAAACTAATTAACTTAGAGTTAATACTTAAAGATAAGTTTAATATAAGTACCCAAACCTATCTAAATTCTATTGGTTGAGTGGTTTTCAACCTATCCCAACCATAAACTTTGAATAATCAACTTTGGAGCCATTAGAAACTGAATATGAATTTATTATAAATTAATATTTCTAGCTTTTCAAAGGTGCCCCCACCCCTCTTATAAAAGGGCACTCCTCCTTATCATTTCTTTACACCTTCAAAGCCTTTTGGTTCGACCAAACTCTGCCCAAATACTCTCCCAACATCCCTCAATACAACCTAGAGGCCTTAGTTTGATCAGAAAGCCATCCTAAGGAGCCCTTTTGATCAAATCAAAAGGAATAACCCGAAGAAGAGGAGGTTAACCTACCCCAACCAAGGAAAAGTACAAGGTAAGGGATTTTCTTATCTCACATTCAATTCCGTGAGATTTCCATTTTTCGCCACTAAATTATTGAAAGTGGTGTATTGTGTACTGGCATTTGATATATATTATCCTGATTATCTTTATATTCATGTTATTCTGTAAATAATTTGGTGGTTAATAACTTTTGATCACACGACTCATTTGATTAACGTGGTAAGGGGTTTTCATCTCACTCTTTATTCCCGTGAGATTCATGCCATATTGCCACCATTACCTTTTTTGTGGTGTATGTACTGCCCATAATTATATTCTTTGTGTAATACACTCTAATTTATGTGTACTTACATATTCATTGTATGATACCTCTTTCATGGGTTGTATGTTTCATAAGTTACCAAATTGGTAAGGGATTTTCTTATCTCACATTCAATTCCGTGAGATTTCCATTATTCGCCACTAAATTATTGAAAGTGGTGTATTGTGTACTGGCATTTGATATATATTATCATGATTATCTTTATATTCATGTTATTCTGTAAATAATTTGGTGGTTATTAACATTTTTCCACACGACTCATTTGATTAACGTGGTAAGGGGTTTTCATCTCACTCCTTATTCCCGTGAGATTCATGCCATATTGCCACCATTACCTTTTGTGTGGTGTATGTACTGACCATAATTATATTCTTTGTGTAATACACTCTAATTTATGTGTACTTACATATTCATTGTATGATACCTCTTTCATGGGTTGTATGTTTCATAAGTTACCAAATTGGTAAGGGTTATTTCACAATATCTTCATTATCCGAGGTTCTTTATACGTAATAATCTACTGGGATTTCTTTATCATCCACATCCATGTTTCTTCGAAATGTATTTCAAAACATATTTATTATTTACAAGAATATGGGTTAATGTCATTTATACCCTTATGTGTTTCGAAAGGAATCTTTCCGTCGTTTTCCAAACAAGGCACTTTTAACCTTTTCGACAAATTTATGGTAAGAATGTTTTTTTAACTTATACGGTGGGTGCGGCTATTTACCGCCGTAATAATACCAACAATGTTTTCCTTACAAGCTTATAAGAATATTTTCAAATTGAATGTATTATTTTATAATTATGTTACTTTTAAAATGATTTAAAAAAAGATATATTTCTCTAAAATAGTTTTGATTTCATCTATGTCAACATTCTTTGATGGCTTTTAAGCTTATTTGAAGTTGATTTATTATGATAAAAAACATCCATATTTTATTGAAGGTTTTGTGATATTTTGACTATGGATAAGTTATTCTTATGTCACTCATGGTTTTTGTTTAGAGTATTGACATTTTATAAGTTATTTGTAATCCAAATGTTTATGTTATATTTCAACCTTTCATTCAGATGAATGTGTTAGACAAGTATGTTCCGGGTTGGGGACCGGTAAAAGTAAGCCCTCCGGTTTGGTCTCCGGTTATTAGAGGAACTCCGGTTTGGTCTCCGGTTATTAGAGGATCTCCGGGTTGGTGTCCGGTTATTAGAGGCACTCCGGGTTGGTGTCCGGTTATTAGAGGCACTCCGGGTTGGTGTCCAGTTATTACAGGCACTCCGGGTTGGGTTCCGGTTACAGTTAGCCCCAAGGTCTTGGGACGAGGCCTTGACAAAGAAATTAAAGTTCATCATTATTCATTCCATCATTATGAAAGTGGTTATTGATTTTTCATGTGATTATTAGATTAGTAGAATATCCATGTGAATAAGTAAATGGCATTACTTCATTTTATTTATGCCATACTATGTTGAAAGTTCATGTTTGAAAGGCTTTTGTTTTAGTTATACATTGCCTTAAATGTTTATTCTTATTTATGAAGGTTTCCGCTATATTTTTATCCTTACTGGGCATTTGAGCTCACCCATTTTTTATGTTTTATTTTTCCCAGGAAGTGAAGAAGTAAATTATGAATGACCTGCAGGGATATTATGTGGGGATATGAGTGTGGATTATGGAGACATTATGTTGTTGTAGTAGTTTTTCATTTTATGATGTAATGTAAAACTTATGAATATATCTAGTGTTTCCAAGGCTACTAAACCAATCGGTCTTTTGATATTTGATCTTTCTTGTGATCATGCCAATGTTATGTAATAATGCACCGACTCTGGGTAACTAGGGTTGGGGCGTTACATTTCTCGATAGACAATACTTCCCGGATGGACGTCATCACCGCTATCAGACTCGTGGAGTGTGTTCTCCAGGACAAGTGCTTCGTGGAATCTTTGAACTGAATCCCTAGTGGGGGTATGTTTTTTCCTGAATTGTCCCTAGACTACTGGTTTGGGATTTGAGTATATCTTGTTTCTGTTACACTTATTATATGTCCAGTATACATATTTGGTATATATGAATGTACCATCCCTTTTCGTATTTCATTTTGGTTTTCGAGGTCCTCTACTAAGTATTGTCATACTCACCCATGCACGGGCTTTGCTGCACATCTTGTGTCTTTTGCAGATGACAAGTCGTTTGACCGAGTCTAGGGTAGACCAGGACATGACCGAGCATTATAAGTTTCCTATAAGCCAAGGTGTTCCTACAGCTAAGAGTAGTAGTCCTAGTACATCTTAGTGTTTACAAGATGGACTTTGTAATTTTCAGACTCCTGTTTTTGGTAGGCTGGTATTCTGGACCAGTTTACTACTAGTAAATTACTTTTGGTCATACTATGTTGGTTGAGTTTATTTGTATGCAATAATTTTGTTCCATAGTGGTTTTTTACATTTCTGCATTTGTGGGAATGGAGATGTGTGTGTGAGTACAGGTATTTAGGCAATCCCTCTCATGTTATTAATATTCCTACTCGGTGCTAGTCACCATGCCCCGACCTATTTGAGGTGGGCATGGGGAGTCGAGTAATGATTCTCACTATGATGGTTTGTGACAATCATAATGGTGAGTCTCTAATGGTATGTTTCCAAAGGTGTCTTGCGGAGGTGACCCATCCAGCGGTTACTTGTTATGGTGAGTTATCCAGTGGTGACTGACAACGGTAGGTCTCCAGCGGTGACTTGTGATGGTGACTAATCCAACTGTGAGTCATCCAACTGCAGGTCACATAATGGTGAGTCTTGCAATGGTATTTAATCCACTTGTAATTCATTTCCTTAGATTTTCAAATTTCTAGTTTTTCTATGTTTTTCTAGTTTTTCCCCATTTACATTTTCATTGACATAATTTGAGATTAAGGCCATATTGAAGGGTTTTTGAAGGCATTTCAAAGTATATGGAATATATAATTAAATTACTAATTCTTGGAGAGGCTTTTAGATAGTTGAAACATTTTTTAATGATCGTGATCCGACTTTAGTGGCTTTTAAAATTCTTTTCTTTTTTTGATATAATATCTGAATTTTATAAATCTGAGGTCATTTGTTCCTTGTGTGCTCCCATTTTTTCTTATTTCACCCTGAACCATTATTTACTATGGATTTTTGTGTCTCTTTTGTGGTCTAGGTTCGCATTTCCCTGGAGGCTTCTTCCTACTTCTTGTGCACCCTCGATTTTAGGTGAAAGGAGGATTTGCTAATCGTCTATTCATTGATGTATGGATCCCTTTATCACTATTTTCTTTTTGTATCATACAATTTGGGAATAAGGATATCTCTTCGGTGTCGATGGTTGGATACAAATTTAACAAATATAATTGAATCAGTTGAATTAATGAATAGGGACTGGGGAAATTGATTTGAGTTCGAACTATTTTTTGTATTTTGATCAATGTTGTGAATTTTATGGTCTATAGTCTTACTAAAATTCATAGACATTGTTGGACTTTGAATGAGAACTAAATGGGATTCATACTATTTTTGTCATTTTTAATGAATATTATGAAATCTGCTAACCCTGTATACTCAGATAATAAATTGATTTTCTAGGATTGAACTTGTTTGGTGATCACCCCTAAATTTTAAAAGTGGAATTAGTGAATGGTAGGCTTGTGAAATCTATAATTTTTCAATTGTATGGTTGTGTGGGGCTGATGTTGAGGTTACAATTATGTATGCGGTGGTTTAGGTGGTTTAATGGAATATCTAGTGGAGAGATTGATTGATTGCGGAATGGATGAATATTGTTGTGTTGTGGGATAATAGTAGGGTTGTGTTTTGTTTAATTTTCTTGGTGTGGTGTGTTGGTGTTGTGGGGATATTGATGGTTGTGAAAGGATAGTTTATGGGAGTGGTTGTGAGTCGGTGTTTGTTTTTTTGAGGTTGATATGGAGGATTGTGTGGAATGGATATGATGAAAGTACAATGGCAGTGGTGTGTATAAATTTTATACATTGTGGAAATATAATGTGATTTGTATTACTATGGTACATTTTCCTCTCTGTGGTTTATACTATATAGCCTATTTCATGGTGTGTTTGGTAGTCTATTGGGTAGTGATATAATGAATTAATTTACATCTTAATGAAGAATTATAACTGGTCAAATGAGTTTCTTGGGGTCATGAATTGAATTGTGGCTTATTGTGTAGTTGTGCAATTAGAGGTTGCAGCAAAAGCGGTTTTGTGGACCTATTGTTTGTACAGAAAACCCCATAGGTTGGGCTGATTTCATGGAATCATATACATATATATGTATATATATGTATAAATTTTTTCCATGATATTTAAATTTAATCCTCGTCCTATTTTAGAACTATGGGTCAATCACCCCTATTCTCATGGGGGAGGGTTTATTTTCCCAACATCTCGGTGGGAGGATGGATGACTGGTTTTTGGTTATTCCATGATACCTCTAATAGGAATTGGTATCCCGAGACTATTGGGGTAGGTTGTGGTGTGGTTGTGAGGCCCATGTGTCTGTAGGAAAGGTGTTCTTTCCCAGATGACTATTAGATGCGATGTGGTGTGCCTTTCTAGATGTCATCGGAATGTGGAATGGTTTTGGCCTATGTGTCTTTCAGCAGGATGCAGTATGGTTGTGGCATAGGTGTTTGTGGGTGGGATGTGGTGGGATTACATTTCCCAATTATTGGGACTAGCTATGAGGCCCTGGTGTGTGCGGGCGGGTTGTGACATGGTGTTTGTGGAAGAGTCAGGAAGAACCATGATGTTTTCTGTTAGGGTATGAGAAGTTAACCAGTGGGAAGTGTTGTGGGGGACCGAAGCCATCGATATGATTACTATATTACATTATTTTCCTTTAATTGTTATATTTTCTTTCATCAGTTTGGTTGGTAGGGCTTGTATTACTTGTTAAGTGTTGTTGGTTTGTGATATTTTCTCATAGGGGGATTAGTATGACTCTCCCACTTGTGCAAGAAAGACCTTGGTTTTTCTTATGGAGTATACTAGAACCCTTACCATATGTATATAAATCTATTTATAGGATTCCAAGAGGATTACTCTGACCATGACAAACCATATTAGCTGAAATGTTGGGATAGTTGCTCTGTTGGTTCATAGAATTATTCTTTTGGTACATACTTTGGAGATTTATTTTATTTGTAGTAGTTATATTTTCAAACATGAATGTGGCATGGATTTTACATTTCATTTATATATTGATTGGTGTTCATTATTGGATGATAAACCTTAACTCTTGATCTTGGTTACTATAAAAAGGGTAATTCCTCCCACATTGTGAGATTTCTATACCCATGGTGCTGGATTCCTCCTTGGGGACTTCTAGAGGAGGCACTCAGGTGTCATTATCTCTCTTTCCTCATTATCATCTCTGATGTGGAATCATTGGGGGGGGGGGTGGATTATGACATTAGAGTTTCAGGATCAATTCTTCAAAATGTCAAGTAATTCCATTCACTTATATGAAATTTTAGAGGTATATGTTCCTAATCATTTCATGACTATAATAGGTATCCTCTATTAGTATTACATTTATGAGAAGATATTTAAGTGGTTTTTTTAAAAAAAAATTAATTTTTTAAGAATATTTATATCATAATTATGATCGGTAGTAGATCCTCTATTTAATGAGGAAATTTTATAATGGGTGGTCTTATATAATTTTTAGATGTTCATGGACTTATAAGTCATATATAATAACTTAAACGGTTTATATCTAAATTATCATAATATTGATCCCCTTTGAAAGCCTTTTCATATGAAATAAATAGCCTTTATTTGGACTAGGTTAGGTGGAATTTGAGTACCTAATGATGAAGTAGACTTATTCTCATGATCATCAGTTTCTAGAGGAAGGAGTCAAGATTAAAGACTTCGGTGACACATTTCGTCCTCTAATAGATTTTGTTTTTAAGGAATATTCACTATGGTTTTAGTTTTCCTTATGGAGGATTTGATGAATACTAGTTGATTATTAATCAGTTCAAAAAATATGATCATTTCATTGAAATTATGGAGTCAACTATAGTGGATACTACGCTGAAGCTATATATGGAGGATATTGTCTGGATGTATGGGATTAAATAGATAGTGTTATATAATCTTAGTCTTATGTGAAAAGTATTGACGGTCTTGAATCATGAATTTTGATCTCTATAATTCCTCAGTATGGGGATTTATTCTCATACATAATTTCAAATTGAATCAACAAAAAAATTATATATAAAATCAACTATTCATTTGTTCTAGATTTTGCATCATGTTGGATCCATATTCACTAAGATGTTACTTCTACAGAAAATTAATATTAATCTTATTTTTGTATATCAATATTTCAATCCCTAAATGGGTATCATTCATGATTTTTTTAATAATGGAACAAAGGTTATGAGTTTTAATTTTTTGGGAATTAATAGGTAGAAACCATGGTAGAGAAATATAATATTATTAATGAAAAGATAAAGGTGACTCAAAATCATCATAATTATTTTATGATCAATGCAGGATGTATCTACTGATCATGGTTTAAAATCATGTGTTCCTAAAGGTTTATCCACGTTTTTCACATTATAGTATTGATAAACTCAATATATTTTCATCATGGATCATTAGACCCATTGATGTGTTAGTTCACCATTAATTGGAATCCTCTTATTTGGATTTACGTTTGTATAGGTATTAGATCAATGATTTATTCCTTGTGTAAATAATTTATACAATCATTATCATGAAATGAATCTAATTTATTTTGTTGGGTTAGCAGTATAGGATTATACACTATTCAGGGAGTGGCCTATTGTGAATTTTGATTGGTCTGAAATTATGTTTCATGAGTGTGTTATTCTCATTGTTGATGTGTTATGGACACACATGGCATGGAGGAGTATACATGGCATGTGAGTAACAAATGCATTCAATGTATCTCGATATAATTTTAATTCTTTTTTATCAATGCTATTTTGATATATAATTTATTGTATAATGACTAATGATACCACTTTCCTCTATCTGGATTGATCATCAGTGGTGGTGGGGATCTTGTTAGTAATGTTTTACTATGGTTTTCATATTTTATTGTTCAATTCCATTTAAAATTATATCATGAATCTCATGGATTTTAAGCCTATAATTGAAAAAAAAATATTAAGTCCCTGACCCTCATGTGGATTTATATTGTTTTTTATAGATGATTTAAGTGTCATATGAGGCAATATAAGCACAAAATACTGACATATTACATCATTTTACATGAATATTTGTTTCTTCTTGAATCAAATTACACTATAGAGCATAAAAATTGTGTTTAATTCGATATTTGATACCTAAATAATTTATTTTAATTAATTTTCAACATCTATAAAATATATTTTTCTCCCATATACCATTACAGTGTCATCATAAATGGTATTAATCTCTATTCCTCGGTAATAAAAACATTGGACAGAATTCTAATTAGATTAATAGTAAAAGTAAACATGGGAGACAATAATTGAATAATTTGATTGAGAATAATATGATTTTGTTGTAGTGAGAACATAATAATTATTTTTGATAATATTATAATAGATTTATAACTAATTAAACATATATCATAAAATTATGAGTAATCACACAAGGGGTTTGGAATAAAATATGAAATGAGACATAAAAATGTTGAAACATGAGACAATACTCATGATCCATTTATCCTAACCTATAAATTAGTTATAAAATCAATATGTGGTGTACAAAAATGTATATGAAATTTTAACACTATTATGAAACATAGTCATACCCACATTTATTTGTGAGAAAACCAAATCATTACGTAACATATAATTATTAGAAACCCAAATCATTCTCACACATTTAGTTATGAGAAAATAAAATCATTACTACACATTATATCACAAGATATAACACCATAACCAATGAATTAGATGAATATAACTAAGCCATTTGACTCAAAATACAAACCATATCGATGCTATAAATAAAATAAAACATTCATAATAAAATGATAGTTTTATTAACCTATTCAAATGAAATGGGATTCATTCAAAGTTCAATAATATATGGTCCTAAAATATCAATATATTTAAGGTGAATTGTATCAGTAGATTATAACCATTGTAAATCAAAAAATCCTTAAAGTATGTTGACATAGATGGGAATCAATTTTATAAGTGAACGAGAAAATTTCATTGACAAATAATGTGAAATATAAAATTCTCTTCAAAATATTAATTTTAAAATGATAAATTCATACAAAATGAGAATAAATATTAAATATTAATACCATGAATAAATATATAAAAAGAGTTATTATGAAAATGATTAAAAAATTAGGAAAAGTTATTCATGTGAAACGAGTTAAAAAAGGATTATTATTTTCACAATTTAATAAAAAAATAAAAGATTAGTTGAAAACCAATGTACACAAATGTTAAGATAAGTATACATTTGGAAATAAATTATATCAAATTGAAAAATTATTTATTCAATTTTAGAGGTTGACATGAATACATTCATAAAATAATTTTAATATTATGGACAAGGAGGAGAATGATTATAATCCAAAAAGAAAAGATAATGTTATCTTTGCTAAAAATATACTTTCACTATAATTATGATATTAAGGGAGAATAAACTCTAATAATGTAATTAAAACATAAAAATAACTATATTTGGATAAAATTGTTTTTATTTACGAGATAACAGACAAACTCCTTTCCTATATATAAATTCAAACAAAATAAATCACGATTTAAAAAATATATCAGATGATATACCCATAAATTTAATGATGACTTATAAGAAAACATATTATCCTAAATTGTTATAGACATTATGAGATTAATGAAATAATATATATATTTATTCCAATCATTAACCATTTATTTGTTTCAAAATAAAATCAATCCTTACACATATTTTAGTATGTTTTATTTATAACATTACATATTTATAATTTTTATCATCTAGTACATGTTTCGTGATGGTGATGTGTCTATCCTATGTCTATAATACCAAGTTCATCATTATGAAATTATTATTTTAAATGGAATACTTTTTTTAAATTATAATTTTTATATTTTAATTTCATGGAAGGTATAAGTAGGGATTATTAGAATATAGACCATGAAAATCCTTTTTTGGGTAATTTACATATAATATTGCGTGGATTTATTTTGATCCTTTTTATATCACCCTTATATAACAATATTCATTACATTAATTAAAATTTAATATAAAATATTACTATTATTATTTTCATAATATTCATTCATTTTGAAAATATTATAGATACTATAATATCAATCCTGTTGATGTTTAATCCAACTCAATCAAGAACATGAAATACTAATGAATGAGAATGAGTATAGAGATATATAATACTCATATCAATTAAAAAGGAGCATAATTAATCTAATATTCAATTAGTACATTATATAATTATTATTATAAATATTAGACATTAAACGGTAATAATAAAACATGGTGCAGAAGTAGGTACTAACAATGATGAATTATCCCATTCTTGATTCGAGTTCATTGAGATTGAAGAAATTTGGCATCATGAATTGAACCATTGACCCCAAATGTATATGAAGGATTTTGGAGGGAGTAAATGTATAGATATTATGGATAAAACTTAATAGGTTAAGTGCAGTATTATGGGTATTAGTGGGGTATTTTTATAGTTTATTTTCTGTGTAATTTTCACCAATATACATTCCTTAATTTTTATGGTTTTCATATTAAAAATAATTTGGATGAAATATAGAACCCAATGCAGGTGATTATATAATAAACTCATCTGAAATTTTTATGATAATGATTCATGATATTTTATGTAGTTAACACATAGTATAACAGTTTATATAAAATGTTAATTTTACAAATGTAAATGAACATTTAATTTGGAAACATATTTTGATGACTATAAATGTATCTATCCTCATCAACTAATTTTAACATGTTAATTATAAATTTTCAATCCATTTATTATTATTCAGTTTTTAAATATAATCAATATAACTTATAAATAAAAACATAATCAATATAACAGATATTTGTATGAAAATTATCTTTGTATAAATTATGTGTCTTAAAATTATTTGATATCAATTAGTAAATGAATAAGTTTCAATATATTTATATATTAATTTAAAAATTTAGTTATATCTAGTAAACAAGATCTATTTAATTATATTAAGTAAACATTAAATACATAAATGTAATTTTCTAATATAATTATTATTTTTTAGCATTAAAGAATTTTAACCCCAAAAAAACAAAATTATGTAATAATTTAATAAAAATTGTATGAGATCAACATATTTTAATTTAACACATTTTTTGGAATGCCTGAATTCATAAAATCAATAGATAATAATTAAAATAATAATAACTGATTCATGAAAATATATATTTATAACAAAATATATACAATAAAGTATTTATCATTTTATTTCATTGAATAATTATTAAATTTTTTAAATTTTTTTAAAATATTGCGTGACATAATTGAATCTATAAGAGAAATTTACTTCATATTACCATATATCCAATGAAAATATTAGAAAATACAATATTTCCAATAATAATATTATGAATGATTCGAGAAAAAATAGTCTTATATCATTCCTCTATATAGAATTACATATATCCATAGAATCCTTCACCATGTTCATTTAATTTTATGAATAAATTTCTATTATATTTGAAATTCTAAATATTTTTTGAAGCATCAATAATAGTGATGATTGTCTTGGTAAACCACAAGGTTAAATATTTTTGTTTTTCGTGTTTTTAGTTACATGAATATTTAATCCACTTTTACTTTTCTTGTCGATGTTTTATAGTATGTTAAAATAATGTAGAAATGTTTTACTATTTATTGTAATATTTTATTTCAATAAAATTTATTGTATTTCATTCTAGTACAGTATGTTGTATGAAATAATATCTTCATCATATTATTTATTCAGTAGAAAATACATTGTGAAATCCTGGGTTCATAGACTAAACCCCACATTAAATAATTTCCTCTAAAAATTTCCATTACTACGAAGAGACGAAATGACTGTAAATATGCCACATTTTGTATTTGTGTTCCCATTAGATTTCTTAAAAAATTTATTTCTCCATTGATTATTAAATTGTTGAGTGGTTTTCTCAAGATACCTTATATATATATATTCAATGATTTAAACTAGTTTTTTCTCATTAAAGAGATCTTGTTCTAAATGTACAAAATATGTGTTTAACATATTTGATGTTCTAGATATATATATTGTAGAGACCTGAAGCTTAAAGTACATGAACATTACACTACTTTTGCGGAATACTTAGTACAAAAAAAACACACATACACAAGGATCGTAATAGTTTAGTGTCTTTGGAAACTCGGAACGTAATCTTCTAATCGTGGTGAAAGATCTTCAATATCTCCCATAAAGATCTTCCCCTTTTTTTCTTACCTAAAACCTTTCTTTATATCCTGGGGAAAAGAAAACATAAAAGGGTGAGCTCAAATGCTCAGTAAGGGTAAACAAAAGAAATATCAATCACATCATATACATAAGCACATAACTATTGGAAATCTTAACCTGCAAAAGAGATCATAATTTCATAACATGGGGTAAATCATGGAAGTGAAATGTAATCACAATAATCATAACATAAAACATGAACCTTTGTGGCATTCACACATAATCATAGAGAATCATTTCTTGTTAGTCAAGACTCATTGCCAAGACTATCTTAGTGGACAAAGTCCCTTTCTGAATCAAGTAACCCTCGTTTCAGTCCTGTTTCACTGAACCGGTATAACCTACCATTCCAGCCATGTCTATCTCATGAGATATAAAATCTTTACCCAATGCATTGGAGGGAGATATAGGTCCCACCCATCTTATAATGAATCCTTTCTTATGTGTGCCACATAATCATAAATCATACATCATCGCATAAAAATGGGATTCTTAAACAACATGACATCATAAAACAATTCATATAAGATAAAGGAATTCATAAAAATGTTTCCATAACAACATAATCAAATCCATGTAATAATAGAAATAAAAACAGAACCCTTTTATTATCTTAGATGGAAAATAATTTTGATAAAATACTTGAACTTCATTCTTGAGGAAAATATCCTTTCTACTTCAAAAACACTTTTCCTTTCTGAACATGTCGTACAATTTAAAACTAAAAGAAGTTGATTAAAAATAAACTTGAATACTTGTAAAGGAAGATTCTTGGAAATAATGTTTTAGAAATCCATTCATGCCGTATAAGTTAAAAAAAACATTCTTCGTAATTTTGTCGGAAAAGCCAAAAAGCACCTCGTATGAAAAACGTCAAAAGATTCCTTTCATATTTTTTACTAAAAACTCAACGAAGGGTAAAATTGGATTTAAACAATTGTAGTTGGATGGAGATAATATTACATATTTAGGAAACACTGATGTGGATGATAAAATACACCCCAGTAATTACCAAAGTAAAAACAATCTCGGATAAAAGTGAGATTGTGATATTTCCCTTACCTTAGGTCCGACTTGCTTTATACGTGTCCGAAGCTCCTGTATAATGGTTTAAATACTGTTATCGACTTATTCAAGAATCATACATATTGATATAATATCATATATGGTCATATTCTTAGCTTCTTGTTAGTAATATTTCATTGTTACTTGTTACTCGGGTCTTTATTGCCTTTTGTTCTTATGCGTGTTTTGCTGAATAAATTCTTATTCTTATTTTAAGGTTATAGATACCTTATATCCAGAATGGTATTAGTGTAACATATATCATATTTATTCATTCAATTCATTTATATAATTACTATGTAATGATGATCATGTAGAACGAGTCGCATCACATCGTGGAGACGGTATTCCGTACGTACGCACGAGTGATGATATCGTTCCTATGATCGTGGAATTGTATTGGAGTATATATATATATTATTTCAGTATCAATATTACTTTATAATAATCATAAATAGTTACTCATTACACCATTATACCCATCCTTGTAAGTTGGTGGTGGAAAATAGATTACACCACGGCGTGGAGACGGTATTCCGTACGTACGCACGCGCGGTGATTTCCTTTTTTCGTAGGATGGATAGAAGGTTAATTAGAGTTTTTTCATATTTATAATAACATATAAGTATGTAATTAATACTGATGTTATTACTTTATCACGAAACAACTAAATAAGAAGAAGTTTAATAAGAAAAAAAATTGAAAAGATCGGTAATGGATATTACCTCTTCTTTGAAACGCCTCTTTGAATCCTCCACTTAGGGAACTAAGATTGGTCTTTGAAGAATACCATTACATCTAGTATTATTCTAAGGAAGTGGAGAGGATAAATTGGCAGGGGTTGGCCGATCTTGAGTGCTCAAATTGGTGTGAGGAAGAGAGGGAGGAGGTGTCCTTTTATAAGGGAGGAGAGGGGCACCTTAGGAATTCTTAAATATATTAATTTATAATAAATCTAACCCCACTTAAAAAACCTCCAAAAATGACTCATATTCGAAGATTAGATGAGATAGGGTTGTAATCTCATCAACCAATCAAATTTAGACATGTTTGGATCTTATTTTAAACCTTATCATTTTGATTTATCCTTATTTAATCTATTTAAGTTTATTTGTGGTAATAACATTCTAATTTTTAAATTATAACAAATAATTACTTATTTGTTGTGAATTGTCCATAATTGGATTCTTAATACATATTAGATCATATAAATTTAAATTTATAATTTTGAAATATTTTGTGATTTTTAATCAATTTTATAATATGTTTTTTTATAAAATAACAATAGTGTCAATTTTGACACTATTCATTTATTTGAATTTAAATAAAATAAATACAGAAGATATGTTCGAACTAAAAGTTTTAATAGATTCATAAAATGTCATATGTATCTTCAAAATTATTGGAGCACATTAAATAGTTCATATAATATTTATTTTATTATTTTTGAAACCATTTATTTGGTTTATCTCTTAATAAAATAAATACTACAACATTTTTGTATAATTATTTAATATACTTATTTGTTGCATAAAAATTTAAAATAAAATCCTATGATGAAGATAACTATATTACCTTTCACAATAATACTTTTACTCGAATTTATCAACTTAAAATCACAATATTTAAATTGTTATATTTATTAAATTATGAAGGTGACAACTTTGGCATCATTTAAAATAAAATAATATAAGTCTCATAATCGCTTTTATAAGGCTCCAAATGGTCAAATATTAGACTATTGGATGCTTATGGTCTACATTTACATGTCCAATAAGTTTTTGTTAGGTATTTGTGCATTTTATGGTCACTATTAGTTTAATAAAACAATATTCTTGATTTTTCACTAGATAAACAATTTCTGCATCACTATTGTGTCATAATTAATGATAATTATTTAATCCCTAAAAATTATAAATAAATTTATATGATGTAGATAATTTCATTAGATTTCTGGAGACTATTCATGTTCGAAGTTTCATGAAGTTTATCACTAAATTAAAATTAATATACTTATATGATTTAAGAGAGTGACATGTTGTCACTTTCTTTGGTTTTAAAACTAATTAAGTTATTTTCATAGAGAAATGTCCATTAAATGATTCTAATCCGACCCTTAGGTGATATGGGTCGACTTTTAGTCATCAAATAGGATTTTGACATTTTTTAGGGTAATTTTAAAATATTATATTTGCCCTTAATTACCCGATTTACCTTTAACTATGGTAAATAAAATTTATCGTAGTTACTATTCATAATTCCCAAAAATAAAAAGTAGCTTATTAACATAATTTGGACCCACTGATTCCAAATATGGAATCCATTTTTTAAAATTCAATACACAGAAGTTTCAGAAATTAAATTAAAATTAATCCCGTTGTCGAATAAAAACGGGTTTTTCTTTAAAACATTGCAAAAGATTGAATTGATTTAACCTACGAATTCAAGGTAAAATCAATGCTAATGACATAAATTATATTAAATGGTAAAAATATATTCCGTTTACACTTTAAAACCATTCAATATTATAATTTAACCACATAAGATATTACGATGAAAAAAGTTGTTTTTAATTAAAATATAGCGTGTTTTTACTATTCATTAAAATATGAAAGTTATCGGAAAAATATCAAAACTTTATCTAATGTAAATTTTTATATCCTGATTCAAAAGAAGAATATTATTTTGTCAAATTGAACATATAAACATGTCAAAAACTATATTTAAAGTGGGTGCGCCATCAAAAGGCGGTAAAACTGCATTTTTTGAAAAATACTTATTTTACCCGAAAAAATTATTTTGTTCTTATACCATGTTCTAGAAATGTGTAAGATGAATAATAATGTTATAAAATTCAAAATTTAGTTAATACTATTCATAACGGCTAGTTCATGACAATATTATAATAATATAACATTGTTTATTAAAACCCGGTATTGCGTACAACACACGCTATCGAGGAAGGTCGCGATTGCGTGTAATGCAAGGCAAGTAAAGGATGCGTGTTGTGCAAGCTCCTTTTGGTGTAGCGTACAACACAAGACATTAGTGAAAAGAATACTTTTCATAAAATCTCGGGGTGTTACATTCTACCCCCCTTAAAATGAATTTCGCCCTCGAAATTCGTCGGGGTTATAAATGGTTTACTATTCGAAAGTTTCTTTAATAGAAACCCACATCGTAAAAAGGAATACCCAAACTTGGCTTTAAAAACTAAAGTATGAAATGTAACGATTACCCAAATAAGCTAATCAATGGGTTTCCACATAAGTGAAAATATGGATATGGAAGAGAAATCTGACCATCATGTTCTGATGGAGAGTGGTAGAGAACATGGCTATGGAAAAGCTAGCAATCACAAAGCCATAAATTTGTGATGATCTAAGGTACCATCTGATTAATCAGATATAAGAGCACTAGGAAAACATTTTTGGTTTTCAAGATCGTTTCCCTAAAGTTGAATAATTTGAATTAGAATAAATACTTACTTTATTTTGGTACAATCTCACTGTTGTTCATGCCTTGAACAATTTCCACTTCATCTCTTAAATAAATGAAGTTGAATTTGTTATTCGTGAAGTGTTAGCAGATCATGTGATAGAATGACGGGTCATTCCATCTGTCTCAAACAAAAGGTTAGCAAAAGTTATATACATAAGTCGATCTATAGTGAGATTAATCATATATGGTTCCTAAAATGTACTTATACTTCATATATCATACTGCTTAATATAATAAAACTAGTTTCTATTAAACAGGGACTTCTTGTAGGCCAGTGGTAGGCGATGAAGGCCAGTCGCACTTCGGTTGTGGGTTCGATTCCCACAGCCTTGTCCGACGCGATGGGCTGTCGCCCGTCCTGCAAGTTGTCCTTTTTCTAAAACTATATTACTATAACATCCCATCAATAATATCGAAAAAAATTCTATCCTTAAACAATACTAACTTATGTCCAACATAATCCATTCCAATCTATAGGCTAATCCATAATACTGCAGTCCACTCTCATAACATAGTGAAAACGATTACCAGAGATTTAACACCATCGTCGATCCCCATATATCACAAGATATGTTTTGTTGGTCACATTCTAAACATTCAAAGTCCTTAATAATGTATTCTCTTGAATACCCATTGAACCATAGTGAAAACTTGAATGCAGTTAAAAGTTAACACTTTTCACATACCAAAATCCTCCAAATTCTATATACTCAAACCATGATATCACTTAGTCCTTATATCAATCATGAGCTCATGAATACTGTCAAACATTTCATTTTCTCCTTATCCCTTCATTATGCGCATATCATCTACTTTCCAAAATATTTGAATCACTTTTCATGGTTACCGGTACCTTAAAATTATTGAAAACCACAATAGACCAATACATAAATATTTCAATACACCATAAAAGTACCTCAACAACATTATTCCTAAATACCAATACATAAACACTTCAGTCCATCCACTTCAATGATTGTCCTGGAATAAGTCCTTCCTTGATTTAGAAGTAACTTTTTAGGTCAGGGCATTGAGTTGGGTAATTCCCATGTTCTCCACAAATACGACATTGAACTCTATAACAGTCTGTCACTCTATGACCCTTTTCTCCACACAAATAACATCGGTCCCTCCATTTGAGGTATTCCTCAAGGTTCTTCGTCCCTTCTTTAGAAATCTCAATCTTCTTTTCTTTATGCTCCTCAACATGTGAACATGCATAATAGTTTATCTTCCTCTTCTTTGATGAATTAGGCATACCACTAAATTTCACCTTGTTAATCATATATCGTGATGACTGATTCGGCATAATCACAATATCTTTCTCTCTAGGAATTACACAATTTTGTTGCTCATAGTCACCAATTTGTCCATTGGATTCAATGTTAACCGAATTCCTTCTAGTTCCCTCCATTAACTAAATCACAAAAAGAATCTTCTGAGAGGCAAAAAACATGCTAGGGAAAACAACATAGTAATGGGGGAGTACCCTTAATATCTAACATTTTAGGTTAAATTCTATGATCGTTACCGTAGTTCTAGGACTGTATCCTATACGTATACTTATCCTTAGAGACATCCCTATACATACCTTATAAATATCTCTAGGGATCTCACTAAAGTTCTCGCATCCTAGTTTCCAAAGGTTGACTAAACCTTTCCTCTGATACCAACTGTAGAGACCCTAAGCTTAACGTACATGAACATTACATTACTTTTGCGGAATACTTTGTACAAAAAAAACACACACACAAGGATCGTAATAGTTTAGTGTCTTTGGAAACTCGGAACGTAATCTTCTAATCGTGGTAAAAGATATTCAATATCTCCCATAAAGATCTTCCCCTTTTTTTTCTTACCTAAAACCTTTATTTATATCCTAGGGAAAAGAAAACATAAAAGGGTGAGCTCAAATGCTCAGTAAGGGTAAACAAAAGAAATATCAATCACATCATATACATAAGCACATAACTATTGGAAATCTTAACCAGCAAAAGAGATCATAATTTCATAACATGGGGTAAATCATGGCAGTGAAATGTAATCACAATAATCATAACATAAAACATGAAACTTTGTGGCATTCACACATAATCATAGAGAATCATTTCTTGTTAGTCAAGACTCATTGCCAAGACTATCTTAGTGGACAAAGTCCCTTTCTGAATCGAGTAACCCGCGTTTCAGTCCTGTTTCACTGAACCGGTATAACCTACCATTCCAGCCATGTCTATCTCATGAGATATAAAATCTTTACCCAATGCATTGGAGGGAGATATAGGTCCCACCCATCTTATAATGAATCCTTTCTTATGTGTGCCACATAATCATAAATCATACATCATCGCATAAAAATGGGATTCTTAAACAACATGACATCATAAAACAATTCATATAAGATAAAGGAATTCATAAAAATGTTTCCATCACAACATACTCAAATCCATGTAATAATAGAAATAAAAACAGAACCCTTTTATTATCTTAGATGGAAAATAATTTTGATAAAATACTTGAACTTCATTCTTGAGGAAAATATCCATTCTACTTCAAAAACACTTTTCCTTTCTTAACATGTCGTACAATTTTAAACTAAAATAAGTTGATTAAAAATAAACTTGAATACTTGTAAAGGAAGCTTCTATGAAATAATGTTTTAGAAATCCATTCATGCCGTATAAGTTAAAAAAACATTCTTCGTACTTTTGTCGGAAAAGTCAAAAAGCACCTCGTATGAAAAACGTCAAAAGATTCCTTTCATATTTTTTACTAAAAACCCACCGAAGGGTAAAATTGGATTTAAACAATTGTAGTTGGATGGAAATAATATTACATATTTAGGAAACATGGATGTGGATGATAAAATACACCCCAGTAATTACCAAAGTAAAAACAATCTCGGATAAAAGTGAGATTGTGATATTTCCCTTACCTTAGGTCCGACTTGCTTTATACGTGTCTGAAGCTCTTGTATAATGGTTTAAATAATGTTATTGACTTATTCCAGAATCATACATATTGATATCATATCATATATGATCATATTATTAGCTTCTTGTTAGTAATATTTCATTGTTACTTGTTACTCAGGTCTTTATTGCCTTTAGTTCTTATGCGTGTTTTGCCGAATAAATTCTTATTCTTATTTTAAGGTTATAGATACCTTATATCCAGAATGGTATTAGTGTAACATATATCATATTTATTCATTCAATTCATTTATATAATTACTATGTAATGATGATCATGTAGAACGAGTCGCATCACATCGTGGAGACGGTATTCCGTACGTACGCACGAGTGATGATATCGTTCCTATGATCGTGGAATTGTATTGGAGTATATATATATTATTTCAGAATCAATATTACTTTATAATAATCATAAATAGTTACTCATTACACCATTATACCCATCCTTGTAAGTTGGTGGTGGAAAATAGATTACACCACAGCGTGGAGACGGTATTCCGTACGTACGCACGCGCGGTGATTTACTTTTTCCGTAGGATGGATAGAAGGTTATTTAGAGTTGTTTCATATTTATAATAACATATAAGTATGTAAGTAATACTTATGTTATTACTTTATCATGAAACAACTAAAGAAGAAGAAGTTGAAGAAGAAATTTTTTTGAAAAGATCGGTAATGGATATTACCTCTTCTTTGAAACGCCTCTTTGAATCCTCCACTTAGGGAACTAAGATTGGTCTTTTAAGAAGACCATGACCTCTAGTATTATTCTAAGGAAGTGGAGAGGAGAAAATGGCAGGGGTTGGCCGATCTTGAGTGCTCAAATTGGTGTGAGGAAGAGAGGGAGTAGGTGTCCTTTTATAAGGGAGGAGAGGGGCACCTTAGGAATTCTTAAAAATATTAATTTATAATAAATCTAACCCCACTTAAAAAACCTCCAAAAATGACTCATATTCAAAGATTAGATGATATAGGGTTTTAATCTCATCAATCAATAAAATTTATACATGTTTGGATCTTATTTTAATCCTTATCATTTTGATTTATCCTTATTTAATCTATTTAAGTTTATTTGTGGTAATAACATTCTAATTTTTAAATTATAACAAATAATTACTTATTTGTTGTGAATTGTCCATAATTTGATTCTTAATAAAATTTTAGATCATATAAATTTATATTTATAATTTTGAAATATTTTGTGATTTTTAATCAATTTTATAATATGTTTTTTTTATAAAATAACAATAGTGTCAATTTTGACACTATTTATTTATTTGAATTTAAATAAAATAAATACAGAAGATATGTTCGAACTAAAAGTTTTAATAGATTCCTAAAATGTCATATGTATATTAAAAATTATTGGAGCACATTAAATAGTTCATATAATATTTATTTTATTATTTTTGAAACCATTTATTTGGTTTATCTCTTAATAAAATAAATACTACAACATTTTTGTATAATTATTTAATATACTTATTTGTTGCATAAAAATTTAAAATAAAATCCTATGATGAAGATAAATATATTACCTTTCACAATAATACTTTTACTCGAATTTATCATCTTAAAATCACAATATATAAATTGTTATATTTATTAAATTATGAAGGTGACAACTTTGGCATCATTTAAAATAAAATAATATAAGTGTCATAATCGCTTTTATAAGGATCCAAATGGTCAAATATTAGACCATTGGATGCTTATGGTTTTCATTTACATGGCCAATAAGTTTTGGTTAGGTATTTCTGCATTTTATGGTCACTATTAGTTAAATAAAACAATATTCTTGATTTTTCACTAGATAAACAATTTCTGCATCACTATTGTGTCATAATTAATGATAATTATTTAATCCCTAAAAATTATAAATAAATTTATATGATGTAGATAATTTCATTAGCTTTCTGGAGACTATTCATGTTCGAAGTTTCATGAATTTATCACTAAATTAAAATTAATATACTTATAAGATTTAAGAGAGTGACATGTTGTCACTTTCTTTGGTTTTAATAATAATTAAGTTATTTTCATGGACAAATGTCCATTAAATGATTCTAATCCAACCCTTAGGTGATATGGGTCGACTTTTAGTCATCCAATAAGATTTTGACATTTTTTAGGGTAATTTTAAAATATTATATTTGCCCTTAATTACCCGATTTACCTTTAACTATGGTAAATAAAATTTACCGTAGTTACTATTCATAATTCCCAAAAATAAAAAGTAGATTATTAACATAATTTGGACCCACTGATTCCAAATATGGAATCCATTTTTTAAAATTCAATACACAGAAGTTGCAGAAATTAAATTAAAATTAATCCCGTTGTCGAATAAAAACGGGTTTTTCTTTAAAACATTGCAAAAGATTGAATAGATTTAACCTACGAATTCAAGGTAAAATCAATGCTAATGACATAAATTATATTAAATGGTAAAAATATATTCTGTTTACACTTTAAAACCATTCAATATTATAATTTAACCACATAAGATATTACGATGAAAAAAGTTGTTTTTAATTAAAATATAGCGTGTTTTTACTATTCATTAAAATATGAAAGTTATCGGAAAAATATCAAAACTTTATCTAATGTAAATTTTTATATCCTGATTCAAAAGAAGAATATTATTTTGTCAAATTGAACATATAAACATGTCAAAAACTATATTTAAAGTGGGTGCGCCATCAAAAGGCGGTAAAACTGCATTTTTTGAAAAATACTTATTTTACCCGAAAATTTTATTTTGTTCTTATACCATGTTCTGGAAATGTGTAAGATGAATAATAATGTTATAAAATTCAAAATTTAGTTAATACTATTCATAACGGCTAGTTCATGACAATATTATAATAATATAAAATTGTTTATTAAAACCCGGTATTGCGTACAACACACGCTATCGAGGAAGGACGCGATTGCGTGTAATGCATGGCAAGTCAAGGATGCGTGTTGTGCAAGCTCCTTTTGGTGTAGCGTACAACAGAAGACATTAGTGAAAAGAATACTTTTCATAAAATCTCGGGGTGTTACATACATCATAAAAAGGGATACATTAAAGAAATCATGTATCTAGGAGTGGTTCGGTGTTAGTACAAGATGATATGTTACCATCCCCACAAGACTGTTTATTCTTAAAGAGCCAACATGTCTATGTGAGAGAATTCCATTATTTCCCAAATATCAAAGGAATCTTCAATGGTGATATTCGAAGGGATAATTTTTCTCTCATTTCATAATTGAAATATCCTTTATAATTATTTTTGGACCCTCTCTGATATAGTTGTTTTAATTTCCACAAACCATGCCACTTTACAAATCATGATACTTCACATCTTATGTTATAACTATTGATAATCATATTAATGATTATTTATAAATTAATAGATTATTTGACATAGTATAACATATTTCAATAAGTCCATAAATTATGAATATTTATGTTTCAATATATTTACAATTGTATATTTACATACAATTATAAATTTCACTTCTTCTGGTTATGCTCTATATAAGACATAAACATTTTATGTTTCTAGAGTCTCTGCCACTGATTGGTTTATGGGGTCACCAATGGCTGATTCACTGATGAGGACTCACTGATCAAAGAAGAAACCGATGAAGGACTCACCAATAGAACAAAAAAACATCAACGGACAAGTCAGCGATGATCGACCACACCGATAGTTCAAGAGAATTACTGATGGGTGACTTATCGATAGTCCAAATGACTTACCGATGAATGAGCCATCGATGGACGACACACTGATCGTTCAAAATGAGTCCCCAATGAAGACGCACTGATGCATTGAATAACTGAGAGTAAAAATGACCCATAGATTCCCTTATTCAATGACACTGATGGAAAGGACACACTGATCCCTAGAGTCAATGACAGTGATGGAGAAGACACACTGAAGCCTAGAGTAACTAATACTGATGGAAAGGACTCACCGATACAGAGAGTCACCAATGCCGATAGACCGATGTTGAGATACTGATTCCAATCACTCAAAGATACTTATGGCTCACTGATAGTAATAAAAACTATTTTTAATTTATTAATTGAAATTTATATCTACTGGACATATTTAGATAAACTAATGCTTCTGACATTATTTAAGGTAGTTTATAGGATATATAGAGGATAGTACGAAGTACATGCATGTGGGGAGATCATTCTGTCTACTTAACAATGAAGTACATATAATTTACCAGCTGAATCATTCAATTAATTTTGAAAATACAAAGTATTGGAAATAAAGTGAAAAAGTGTAGAAGAACACCTGCAATTCTCGAGCATACTTCAAAACCCAATAACACAAAATGAAGAACATATATGGAGATCATGAAGTAAAGACAAACCTGTTGATCTACCCTAGACATCATTCAAACATGAAGATGAACATTTCACACTCATGGAAGCCATACCATAGAGACAAATATACTTTGTTTTGGATTCAACTTCTAGTGAAGGACTCAAACGACAATTTCACAACATCAAATGAGTCCAGAGATTCACGGCATAACACAGATATACCTATAAACATTATTCTACATCTTTAGCTCTATTGTGTTCATTTATTTACATTTTTTGAGATGGGTGTGTATATCTCTATTACACACACTCACTCCTATGCATAACTGGAGGATACTTGATATCCTCAAACTCACACTTTATTTATCCTTTTGTATCCCACATAGAACTGTGGAAGAGGTCAAGTGTGACATGTTTTTTATTGTCTCATGAATAACTATTTTAGAGGTCAATTACAACCTAAACATCATTGTGTATTATTGTGAACCTAAATCAAGGGTACGGATCAAACATTTTATTAATTTAAACTTCATGGTAGCATGAGGCCATCATGTCTAGAAGACTATGTCTCATCTTAAGACTGAACCTCTTGTTTTAATTTCAATTGTGTTTATTGTTATTTTCTTTTACCATATTTTATATGATAAACAAACTGTAATTGTTAGTTTAGAAAGTGTTAATAATTTTTTGGAACTAGTAGGTTAGTTTTAATTGTTTTATTAATATTCAGATTAGTATTGCTGAGAACTAGTCAATGTTTTGATACATTAATTGAATATTTAATATTATTATAAATTCACTACAGACTGACATAGATTATATTTAAAATTGGGGGAAATTTTTCAAAGAACCAATTTGTATGAAATTTTTTATAGATAATCAATTCACCCCCCTCTTTAGTACTCTACTCTGACAAAAATTTTGTTTCTGAGGACTTTAAGAATTTTTAGTTTTCAAAGCATTTTCAAATATTTTTAACTATGATTTTAGATTTACTTCAATGATCATAAAATTTATGATATTTCTAAATTTTTATCTCTTTAAAATAGTTTTAAAAATCATATTATGTAAAATAGATTATAAGATGATGCAAAAAATATACCACCATTTTTCAACGGAACAATTTATACACCGTGGAAGCATAATATGAAAATACATTTAGAAAGCATGGGAATTGAAATTTGGACTGCTATTGAAAGTAAATATGAAATCCATGAAACTGCTAGAAATAATAGGTATAAAGCTACAAAGACTGCCTATAACAACAACTATAAAGAAATAAATGCTTTATACTGGTCATTAAGAGATGAAGAATTTAATTACATTACTACCTATAAAACTGCTAATGATAATTGGGACACTTTAGCTTTTTCCCATGAGGGAACAACTAATGTAAAAGATATGAGATTAAATACTTATACAATTAAATATTAAAATTTTAAAATAAATCATTATGAATCAATTTCTGACATGTATCACAGGTTCAATGATATAGTCAAAACTCTGATTTCCCTGGGAAGAGATGTTACTACCAAAGAAAAAATTATTAGGATTCTCATATTCTTACCTGATAGATGCAGATGAACTTCTATCTCTATTAGAGAATCTTTTGACAACAAAAAATAACATGTCAATGAAATCCATGAAAAACTGATGATGTATGATGAGGAGTTAAAAGTCACCAAAGAAGGGGAGGATAAACCGAAAAGAAAATATATAGCCTTCAAGACTACCACTTCAAAAAATAAATGGAAATGAAATAGTTCAATCTGCTGTTGAGAGCACAAGTACTGAAGAATCAGCTCTAGAAAGTGATGAGGAAATATCCCAGGTGTCCAAAATATTCATAAAATTTTATAAAATGAAATGGTTCTTCCGTAAACCAATCTTTATATAAAAATATGACAACAAAGGTGAATGGATAATGGATTGGAATAAGACTAAAAAATCAAAAGTAATAATTCTATATGAATGAAAAATGAGAGGTCATGTCAATGCTGATAATCATAAATTAATATATAAAATTAAGAATGAGTATGATGATAGAAAATATTCTAAAGTAATGAAGTCCACCTGGAGTGCATTGGAAGACAGCTCCAGTGAATCTACTTCTTCTCATAATGAGAAAGAAGTTATGGAAGAAATGTTTTGTAAGAAAAATACCTCAGATGTACTATTAAAATCTCTTTTACCTAATGACTAATTTTCTATAAATGAATTTAAATTTGAAAATATGACCAATGATGAGCTATTTGAATATTGTAACAAGCTGGAAGAAACATGTAACGAACTAAAAGTTAAATATAAATCCATAAAGAAATAGTATCCTCATACTATAGCTATTATGTCTAAACATACTACTAAAAAGGAAAAGAATGCTCAACCGCTCAACGAAAACAATGAGTTAAAAATGTCTAATTAAAATTTGAATAAGGATTTAGAAAATTTTACCAATTGGAAAAACACACTATCTCAAATTCATGGATAACAAATAGATCCTAAATACACTTATGGAAATGGTAATCTGTTAGGATTTGAGAATCCTATCTAAAAACATTTAATGAATAAAGCAATAAAATCTAATTCTTTGTCAAAAAAAATAACCATTTACTGCAGTTTGCACTTCTAAAAAATACATTACTACAATATGTTTTTTTGGACTAAATACTGTTTATTTTTTAAATACATTAAAAACTACATACAGGAAACCCAATATAACATTTGGGTTCTTAGAGAATTTATTACTAATATTTCTGGACCCATACAAATATGGATACCCAAAATTTTCCTGGATGAATTATTTTTTAGGTAAATTGCCTTATGAATTCCTATAAAAAACTTTTCTAATTGGATAGTGGTTGTTCAACACACATGATAGGAGACTACTGATGCATCAATCATCTCATCAAGGATAATGGTGGACATTCCACATATGGTGACAATTGTAAAGGAAAAATCATCGTCTTAGGACATATTAGTAATACCAACTCTATTTTATTTTCCAAAGTACATTATGTTTATGGATTGATTTATAACATTCATAGAAAATCTCAATTGTGTGATGATGTATTTAATGTCATATTTAAAAATGAATCATTCCATTTTTTATGCCAAGAATAACATAGTATTTACTACTCTTAGAAATAATAATGTTTACGCTGTAAACATAGACAAAGTAGCATCAAAGCATGTTTCCTGCCTTAGTGCCTTTCAAAAATATTCATGGATATGGAATCGAAGACTATGACAATATAATGTACACTACCTTATGAAATTTATTAGAAAAGGTTTTGTTATAGACCTGCCCAAACAAGAGTTTACAGAAAATATAGCGTGCAGTCTTTTTCAAAAGGGAAGGAAACACAAAATCTATTTGAATCCAAATAAAGATGTTACAAATTCTTAAAATCTTGAGTTGGTTCACATGGACATTTATTGACCTTCTAGTATTTCTACTCTCAATGGGATGCACAATGTTTATGTTCTTATAGATGAATTCCCTAGGTATACTTGGACCTTTTTCTTACCCCACAAAAGTTAACCTTCCTCTCATTTTACCAAGAATGTTAGGACTATAGAAAATCTTAGTGGACATAAAATTAAACCCTTAATATGACACTATGTACAAAAGTTTCATATTCAAGACTTGGAAACTTTTTTCTCCAAAAATGTCTATAGGCATATATTTTCAACCCCTACAATACCTCAACAAAATGGTGTAATAGAAAGAATAAATAGAACCTTATAAGATATTTCCCTAATGATTCTCAATGAATATGACCTACCAATTTATTTTTGACTAAAGTTTCTAATACAACTTGTTATATAATAAATAGAGTCATAATAAGACATATCATTAAGAAAAATCCATATGAGTTGTGGAATAACCGAAAACCCAAGGTAAATTAAGTTAAGGTGTTTGGATGTGTAGTTTATATTCTTAACACTTAATACATTCTAGATAAATTTTCCCCAAAAAGTGATGATTTAATTTCCCTATTATATTAAAAATCTAGAAAAGATTACAGACACTTTAGTAAGAGAACTCAATGTGTGGAAGAATCTATATATTTCATGTTTGATGAGATAGATCTACATGAACCTAAGACCTCAATAGGGAATCGTGATGATGATATATGAAATATGGAAATTAATTCTAAACCTTTAAGACAACCTATAAAATAATCTGTCAAAATGTCCAATTTTAGAAATTCTTCTGATTCTAACAATAATGAACTAGATCCAAGAGATGAACTTGAAATAACTATCACAAATTTTTCTAGACCAACTATGACCCTTAAAAATCATACATTTTATGTTGTAGTTGTTGATTTAGGCAGAGGAACCGAAAATAGAGATTCGTTGATAAATCAGGTTGAACATCAAGCATTCTTGTCCCAACATGAACCTAAAAGTATCAATGATTCAAGAAACAATGAATTTTCGGCGATGTCCTTGTAAAAGGGTATAGAGAGTTTGAGATAAATCATGTTGGGTAGATTATTGACAGGAAAAAATATACATTGACTATTGGATCTAAATCGGTGTTTAGGAATAAAGTAGATGAAGCTGGAAATATAATTAAGAACAATGCTATATTGGTTGCACAAGGCCATAATAAAGAATAATTTATTGATTATGAGGAGACCTTTTCACTAGTAACTAGGATTGAAGCCATTAGAATTTAACATGACTATGTCACACACATATATTTCAAACATTATGTAATGGACGATAAAATATTGTTCTTAAATTATTATATAATTGATGATGTTTTTTGGAACAACCCCTAGGTTTTACAAATCCACATTTTCAAAATTATGTTTTCAAATTATTTAATTATTTATATGGTTTGACACAAGCTCCAAGATCATGGTATGATTGGTTAAGTAACATTATTATTTTTAAAGGATTTGCAAAATGAGTTGATTGTAACACCCCGAGCTTCCACGATACGCTTCTCATTCAATAATGTAATAGCTTGCATTTTACGCAACTTCGAGTTCTAACACACCACGAATAATCAAAGTAGCCATTATGAATAGTAATACCCACTTTTTAAAATTATAGAAATTTTATATGGACTTCATTTTTGTATTAGTAATATCGAAATTATCCTAAGTTGAATTTTTTGTAATTTTCTGAGAACTTCCATTTTTTTATGAATAGTGAAAAATACTTAAAACAACTTTTTGGATCAAAATAATTTATAGTGATAAATTATACTATTGAGTGGTTTTAAAGTATAATTAGAATATATTTTTACTATTTTATCCAATGGTGATCATTAGAATTAATTTCACTTTGAAATTGGACATGAACAATTGTCAATCTTTTGATATATATTGTTTCGTAAAAACACGCTATTTGTTGTGACAGTGGGAATTAATTATAAAATTAATTAATCCAACTTATATATTTGTAATTTTGTAAAATAGACATCATTATTGAATTCGGAATATCAATTATAGCTTAGGGTGAAATTTTGGCATTTTTCTGAAAAACTTCAATTTTTGATGAATAGTGAAACCACTAAGTGGTAGTTAAATAACTAATTTTTCATTTAAATGAAATATTACCACTTCTGTGATTTGATTTTCAAAAATCCGACATACATGGTTTTCATTAGGAAGTAAAATGTGGTTCAATGGGATGAAAATAATTTTTGGTGAATAATAACTTTTAAGTTTAATTAATCGCGATTAAAGGTAATTAGTGAAATTTATGGTAAAAATGATATTATAAAAATATTAAAATACCTTTACACTTGTTTGACCCCTATTGGATGTGTCATGGCAGACCAAGACAATCCATGGGTCAACTTGGGGACCCCATGGAGCTACTTTTCTAGGAAAATGACATAAATAACTTTTATTTAAAGTTAAAATAAAAATGTCAAAAACATAAGTTGTTTTACTAAAACAATTTTTAAATGGTGTTATAAAAGTCCTATTTTTTACTATAAATATTCATTAGAAATATTAAAATATTTCCTACATCATGATAATTCTTTTATAATTTTTAGACGTTAAATATGTTAAATTATTTATGACATCATGATGATGCAGCGATGACCTCATTATTTAACGATTTAAATAATATGAGAAGATAATGTAAACTCTAAGGCTTACACTTGTCCAAAGCCTATTTTATGGGTAGATTTAGAACCCTTATCACCTTATCCTCGAATTATATAATTGTGGGACCTTTTGAATCCGGAAAGCATTGTGTAATAAAGTAATAATTCATTACTTTCCAAGAGTGCCCCTCCTCTCCACTTATAAAAGGCCCCCACCACTCCCACCTTCTTCACACATTAAAGCCATTTGGATCGGCCAACCTCTACCCAAATACTCTCCAAACTTCCATCCCTTACTCCTAGAAGCCTCACTTTGGGCATAATTGTTCCCAAGGAAGCCTTTGGCTCAAATCAAAAAGAGTTACCCGATTTTTAGGTAATGTCTTCTCTAATGTTGTTTTGTTTTATTTAGCTTCTCCAACCCCTTAAACTCTTTTTATTCCCTTATTTTGTAACAAAACAAGTATCTAAAATATTATTGGATGTTTTTATGATAAGTATTTGGTTTACAATTACACACACCTTCGTCTAATGGTTAAAGAACATACTGTTTCTGTGGGTGGCGAAATAATGCCTCACGAAACGATGATTGTTCAATATTCTTTTAACACCTCTAATGGTGGCCATTTTGATGACACTATTATCATATATGATATATATATTATGTTTATGTTTTCCTTATGCTTCTTTATTTCTCATTTATGGCATACTTTATGATTTCCATTATGGGTAAACGCGATAATTTCATTTTAGGAAGTGCGGACTACCGCCCCCTCAAAGTGATTTGAATCGTTAATGCCATATGTGGGATGTATAAAGGATGGAGTAAATGATATTGTATATGATAATATACTGGAATTATAATACACCATTATACTATTATTATTTCTTTCCATTAAATACGAAATATAAATGAAATTAGTGTTCATGTGTACGTACGACTTACCGTCTCCATGAACGGTGCATTTCATTTCTGATCTCTAAATATTATGTAATATTATAAATGAAGGTATATACTGGATATATATGATATATATGATATCTAAATCATGAATATAATTCTGGATATAATGGATATTTAACCACATGAACAGCTTGTAATCCTAAGAAGTTTATTTTTGAATCAAGTACCTAAGATCGAGAAAACGACCGTTATAAACTTAAATAATTACATAATGTTCATGACATGGTAATAAGTGATATAAAAGGAATAATGAACTTGAAAAATGTTCTTAAGAAGGTAGAGATTAACTCTAGTTTATTATTCAGGAGGTTAAAGAGAGGTCGAGTCAAGTCGGACACGAGGTAAGGGAATTTCTTAACCCAATTTCCATTCTTTGGGTTAATCTCCTACTTTCAAATTATGTCATGATATTATTATGTATTATTTTGTATTTTTACTTTATTTATGTGTACCTATAGTGAATACACATAATAGATCTATTTTATTTTAAAAATGATCTTTTTAAGGACTTCGTCTCAATCTCCTTTCATTGAGGCGTATTTGGTTTTATACACAACTTTCTTTTATACAGTGTATAAACCCCTTTGAATATTACGTTTATTCAAAAGGAATCTTTTTTATAAGAAGCGTTTTACTAAACGACAAAAAGGGAATGTTTTTCTTTCCGTACGTATCCGGCGGAAATTACTTCTCCGCCGCCGTGACCATTATTGGAGTTTCGGCTTCCTCTACAAGCCATACCATTTTTTAAATGAAAAATAAATACCATGTTTTACTTTCCTTTTATTTTGGTATTGAAAATGGTTTTGAAAGTTTTTTTATTATATCAATGTGTTTTATTGATATCTTGTGATTGAAATGTCGGAATGTTATGTTTCCTTTATGCATGTTTTATGTGATACGATTATGTTATGGTTTATGATATGGTTAAACCTATTCATATGAGGAATGCATTGGACTTAATAAGTGAAGGGTGGAGCCCGCTATAGCTCCTCGATGCATCGGTAGGTCTCATGAGACAAACTAGTGTCTTGGCACGAGGCCTTGACAAAATATTATATGTGTTCTTGGCACGAGGCCTTGGCTACATGGTTATGATAGTCTGACATTATGAATTCCATCATTATGAAAGTGGTTATTGATATTTCATGTGATTATTCGACTAGTAGAATATCCATGTGAGTACGTAAATGGCATTATTTCAGTTTACTTTTGCCATTTTATGATAAAGTTCAAGTTTAAAAGGCTTTTGTTTTAGTTATACATTGCCTTAAATGTTAATGTTTATTTATGAATGCTTCCACTATATTGTTATCCTTATTGAACATCTGAGCTCACCCCTTTCAATGTTTTAATATTTTCCAGGATGTGAAGAATTATTTTATGAATGACCTGCAGGGATAGTCAGAAGAGGATATGAGTGTGGACTATGGAGATTTTTTTTATTGTAGTTTTTCACTTTATGATGTAATGTAACGTTTATAAATGTATCTAGTGTTTCCAAGGCTACTAAACTAATTGGTCTTTCGAGCCTTGATCTTTTGTGATCATGCCAATGTTACGAAGTAATGCACCGACTCTGGGTAGCTGGGGTCGGGGCGTTACAGTTGGTATCAGAGGAAGTTTAGTACTAACCCTGGAAGCTAGATTTAGAAAAACTCTGATTAGAGAATATAGCCCAAGGATAGACTTTGAGGATTAGTATAGAAGAACTTCCTAGAATTTTGGTATTATAGAGATTTTGTTAGTTTTCCGAGCAATACATCCTTGTCTGGATACGAGCAAGTAGAGGTGGCTCTGGCACAGATGTACCTAGGGGTAAAACCCAAAAACACCGCTTTGAGCTAGACTCGAACGAGAACTGGTGCACGACAACGGGCCTTTCTGCACTCTTGGTTACGACACTCCCGGTGGATATGCTTAGGATAATTCTCGTTTTCTTTACAAACCACTATGAAGGGTTATTAGTATATTCATTCACAAAGAAAACATTTTTATGATTATGGATTATATCCATAAATAGTTCAATTTATGTTAAGTATTTTACAAGTATGGAATTATGTATTTTGATTCATAAACTAATCTAGTTTATTCCATTGTTTAGAAATGGAACCTATTGGGAGGAATGGAAACCGTATCAATGCACGCACTCCGTGTAGGGATTTCCCTCCTGATCAAGATAATTATTGTGGATCTGGAGATTCAACTAGTGCGGATCAACTTATTACCATACTGGGACAACTCACTCAGTTGGTGAGTCTGTATTGACTACCGTCGACTGAATCATGCCACACGGAAGGACCACTTTCCTTTACCATTAATTGACCAAATGTTAGAACGATTGGATGGTAAGTCCGATTATTGTTTCCTTGATGGGTATTCAGGTTATTTCCAAATTCATATAGCCCATGAGGATCAATAAAAGGAAACATTTACCTGTCCATTTGGTACATTTGCATACAGAAGGATGTCATTCGGTCTATGTAATGCTCCTAGTACTTTTCAGCGATGTATGTTGAGTAGTTTTTCTTAGTACCTTGAGAGTATTATGGAAGTATTTATGGATGATTTCACGGTTTATGGTTCTTCTTTTGATTATTGTTTGGAAAACCTAGGTTCTGTCCTCCGCCGCTGCATTGAAAAAGATCTTGTTTTAAATTATGAAAATTTTCATTTCATGGTTGAGCGGGGGATAGTTCTTGGGAATATCATTTGAAATAAGGGAATTCAGGTTGATAAATCTAAAATTGAATTAATTTAATCCCTTCCATATCCAAAATGTGTTTGTGAGGTTCGGTCTTTCTTGGGTCATGCTGGTTTTTACCGCCGATTCATTAATGAATTTAGGAAGATCGCACTTCCCTTATCTCGGTTGTTACAAAAGGATTCTGAATTTTCTTTTGATAAACATTGTGAGGATGCATTCAATTCACTAAAAAAGAGTCTCACATCACCTCCCATAATACAACCACCAAGGTGGGATCTCCCCTTCGAGCTTATGTGTGATGCCTCTAACTTTGCAGTCGGGGCAGTTTTATCACAAAGGGTTGAAAAGGCTCCTCATGTCATTGTGTATGCCTCGCGTACCCTTGAACCTGCCCAGGTAAACAACACAACCATAGAAAAATAACTCCTTTCTATTGTGTTTGCCTTAGAAAAATTCCGTTCATATCTTCTTTGGTCAAAAGTGATTGTGTTTTTTGACCATGTTTCCCTTCGTTTCCTCCTAAAAAAACCTGAAGCCAAGCCCCACCTCATTCAGTGGATGCTCCACCTCCAAGAGTTTGACCTTGAGATTAGAGATAAGAGAGGAGTGAAGAATGTTTTAGCTGACCACATTAGTAGGATTTACCCACCATTGGACCATCATGTTGACTCACCCCTACGCATTGGAGAATTCTTCCCTCATGAGAACCTTTGTGATGTTGTAGACCTTACACCCTGGTATGCAGACATTGTGAATTTTCTAGCAACATCTAGGGTCCCCACTGATTTTATCACTTCACAATCCCATAGACTTAAACAAGATTCTCGATTGTACATTTGGGATGACCCGTATTTGTGGAGGATCTGTAGTGACCAGATTGTTCGTAGGTGTGTCCCTGACCACGTGTTCGCCTCTGTTTTGACCTTCTTCCACACCTTGGCATGTGGGGGCCACTTTGGCTCTCAACGTACATCTCGAAAGGTCCTTGACTCAGGATTATATTGGCCAACATTGTATAGAGATTCCCATAGGTTTTGTAAATAATGTACTTGATGTCAATTCATAGGGAATATCTCCAAGAGGAATAAAATGCCCCAGCAGCCCATGTTATTTTGTGAAATCTTCGATGCATGGGGCATTGACTTCAGGGGGCCTTTTCCAAATTCATTTGGCTTTGTGTGCATATTATTGGCTGTTGACTATGTATCTAAATGGGTGGAAGAAAAGTCCACCAGGACCAATTACTCTCGAGTGGTTGTTGATTTTGTGAGGTCCCAGATTTTCAGTAGGTTTGGTCTACCAAGATTCATCATTAGTGATCAGGGTTCACATTTTTGCAACCGTAACATGGAAAACATGCTTCGTAAGTATGGGGTTTTTCATAAAGTCTCCACTTCATATCATCCCCAAACTAACGAACAAGTAGAAATTTCAAATCGGGAAGTTAAGCGAATCTTGGCGAAAACGGTACAACCCAATAGGAAAGATTGGATTTTTCACTTGGATGACGCACTTTGGGTGTACCGTACTGCTTTTAAAACCCCTATCAGAATGTCACCATATAGGATTGTGTTTGGGAAATCTTGTCACCTCCCGGTGGAGGTAGAACACCGTGCATATTGGGTTGATAAACAATGTAATATGAACCTTTTAGATGCAGGTGAGTAAAGAAAGCTACAGATTCAAGAGTTGGAAGAAATTCGACGTGATTCATATGACAACTCCTGAATCTATAAAGATAATAAAAAGGCTATTCATGATAGCATGATTCACCAACGGAAGTTCCATATTGGTGAGAAGGTCCTCATGTACAATTCCAGGCTTAAGCTCCACCCAGGTAAGCTTCGTTCCCGATGGCTTGGTCTTTATACTATTACTAATGTTTACCCTTTTGGTGCAATACAGGTTTTGCATGAGCAGAGTGGACGAAGTCTTACCGTCAATGGGAAATGACGTAAAAAATTATATGAGGATTTTCCAAAGAATCCAGTGGAGGAAATCCACCTTCTCGACGCATCATACCAATAAAACACACCAGGTTTTATCCATCCTTCTCACATTTTCAATTATTTCAGTGAGGACACTGCACATTCTGGGTGTGGGGGGGGGGGGTGGATACATTCCTGTGTTAGTTAGGATATTTCATCATTTTCTCCTTTTGTTTTCTCTTTCTGGCCTTCTTTATGGTATTTTTATTTTTCCCCATCAACAATTTCGAAATTCCATGATGTGGCGACCATAAAGTGGGGAAAGTAAAAATACCATAACAAAGGATAAAAAGAGATTGTGTATGAGTTTACCATCAAGGAGTGATTTTTTTGTGAATTGGTTTTATGTCAATGATATAAATGGTTGTATCTATGTAAAAAACCTTTGAGATGATTGTTTCCCTTTGTGTGAGTAGTTTTTTGGAAAACTGTGTCACTAATATCTCCACAAAGTTTTGTACCAACCCACAAAGTGTGATTATTTATCACTTAATATAAGGTAAATATTTGTTGGGTTAATATTTTTCAGCTTTAAATGATATTTTCATACGTTTGTTCCTTATCCGATCTGTTTCATTACTGTACCATATTGACCTATGCGTGTGTACCTAATGTCCGACTGTTGTACGCCCTAAAAAAATTGTTGTGTCTTGGGCAGGTCAAAAACCACTCTTCCTCAACCTTTTATCTTGTTATAACTATTTCAATTAGTGTCGTGAGGAGATCAAACAAGGGTTGAGAGATGTGTGTGAGATTTTTTCCAAGTGAAACTTCAAAAAAATGAGGGGAGTGATGAAATGTGAAACATATGGGGATATCTAGGTCGGGAGCTTATGGTTTGACTTCTGGGAATTCTTAAATGAGTGGGTCTTGAAATATGATTGCAAAGGATGTAGGACAGGTTCAGTGACAAAATCATTTAAGATGAAAAATGTTAAAATAACATATATTTATTGGATAGTAAGTGGAAAGAATAGCATGGGATGGTTTTCACACACACACATGGAGATTTAGTGTCATTGTTTACTTCTGAATTCTTTTCTCAATTGGGTATCATGAATCTTTTTGAATTTCTCTATGATATGATTTATGAGACATATTTTTCTATTTTAACTAGGAAGAACTCCTTGGTGTGGTTCGTGCATTGATCACTTTACTTTAAATAAAATTTCCTCAAATGATAAATCTTCATGATTTTGGAAATATATATATATATATGAATCATTTTATTTGAATATGTGACTTTTCCCAGGAGTGCAAATGTTTAGGTGTGGGGGTGTGATCGTACCACGATTCACTATTTTATTCCACCCTTACACTGCAGTTTTAAACTAGTTTTATAATGAATATTCCAAATATAATAATAAATTGAACTTCATGTTTGAATAAATTAATTAATTTTAATCAATATTATAATGTGTAATTTTACTTGTTATTATTGTTTCAATGTAGGTGGAGGTGATTTGGAGGGCCTTTGATTAAGTGGAAGAAAAATGGCCCAAAATTGCATGGATCCATGGGCATATGTATACTTTTGTGCGTAGTACACGAAATTAGTGCATCCAAATGGGATGAACTTTTGTGTGCCTATCCAAAACTTAATAGGCTACATTTCGTATTAAGGATCCCAACGCTGATTCGGCTTCTATGGGGCCCATCCGAACTGATATGTCCAAGCCACCAAATTTGGACCAAGTCAAATGCGGTGTTCTGTATTTTATCAATATCATGAGCTGTAGTTGTCTAAAGGGTTCCAAACATTCGGTGGATATAGTAAAGTATAATGGATACAACTTTTATATTTTCTTCAATGTGAGATAAGATTTTCTGAAGGCCAAAATGCGTGGTACAAGGGGATTGAAGAAATCTGTGTGCCTAAAACCCCCTTCCAATTTTCCTATAAAATGGCACCTTGGGCTCCCCATTTGGAAGTTCGGCCAAGAGGCAAGGTTCTGCCATTTTGGAGTCTCCAAGGAGTATTCTCAACATCCCTATAGGTTTTGGAGGCTATGGGAAGTTCTACCCCAATATCTTTCTCTTCCTCCTCTCCCATGGGTTTCTAAACCCCTTGTGATCACCCAGGGAGGAATGTGATGTACATCCCGAGCTTCATGTTTGTAATATTTGAATGATCTTCTAAATTCCATATTAATGTGTTGTTTTTCATCATCCTCTATTATTATTTTATTGAGTTATGTACTGGTATGTCATTCTCAACTCATATGATCATGTTTGGGGGTACCCATTAATGTGATGTTTCAGACACCGTTCACCACTTTCTTTCCCCTTTCAATTGTGGTGTTTGTGTGGTTTATATTGGTCAATTGAACTCACACAAGCACTGTCAAGGCCATGTACATTTATGTCATCGTATCAAAAAGAAATAACATACAAATCTAGACAGCACATCGAGTTTTGTGTGTGTTTTCTTGGTGAGTTTTGGTTATGAAGTCAAACACAATTCATTCAATCATCGGCGATGTCCGGTGAATCATTGTGTGTTTTTCAATGAACCCTAGGAGGTATCCTAGTATAAACTCAGTAAAATTCTAGTTTTAGGTGTTACAAACCAGGGATTAAAATATCATAACCTTAAATCATGAAGTGATTAAGGATAAACATCATACGAATACCCCGAGTTGATCATGTTTAATTAATTCTGTTAATATCTACTTTGTTTTATAGCTTCTATTTTCTATTGTCATCTTTAATCACCAAACCCAAGTATTATAAAACCACATTTCCCTTTTTAATTTCATAATCAGAACCACATTTTAGAATTAATGAACTAAGGCTCTGTTGAGAGCCGACCTAGGGTTGCTGCTATACTGCAGAAATTCTAGTCAAAATTAAACAACTAATTTGACGCGTTCAACAACGCCGTCAAATACTCAATCCCCAATGCTTGAGAAAAATGATTCCTTATATTGATCAAATGGAGGTACTTTCATCAGCGAAACAGTCCGAGTTTCTCTCCATTATGCACTAACCTATAATGTGGGCGTAGCTTATCCAATGAGAGAACCCAATGACCCATCCAAGATGGTCCATTTTTAAAAAAGTGCAAAAAATGAGAACCAAAAACATGAAGGGAAGCACCATTAAGGCATCTTGGAACATTTCTCACAAGGAAACCACTAACCATCCCTTCAACTCAGTATATCGACCGAACACAAACCCAAAACACCATTCACACAAGAGGGGTTATTGGACCCAAATAATCCCACAAAAAATTCCAAAAATAACATAAGACACAGTATCCCAAACTAGTCATCAATACATCAGGTTTACCATTAAAAACATTTCATTGAAAAAGAATTGTTCAAAAGATAGCATATCGACCAATGGTACTCCATGGGCCTTACACATGATTGGTTCTGTGCCACACCAGGCACCCTCATCATATCCATCCCAGCAGTCATATATTCATGCCATTAACCATCCATAATACCATATAACCCCATTCATGTGGTCATTCATGGAAATACCAAAGGATAAAAAAAATTATATCCACATTAAAAATACCAAAAAAATCAACCAATATTTCCTTTTTCTGAAGACCGCTAACCATGAAAACAAACCTAATTTACTTCTTAAAAAACATATCTGTAATACACAACCATTCAAAAAAGAACACACATTCATGTTACTCACATAAATTTCAAAAACATAGCATCCCATAAAACACCTTTCAATAGTTTATAAAACTCTATTGGAAACACTTTTTCAAAACCAACTTTAACATAGATCCTGCTTCAAAAGTTGTGTAAACACACAATTTTCCCTTTCAAAACAATTATAAAAAATTTAGTTCCACAATTTCATAAATAAAACCCTTCCCTCATTACAATATCATATCAAAAATAATTTTTTTTAAAACCAAGTCATTTTTGCTTTAAAACTAAACTTACATGATCCCCAAACTAAAGGACACAATGGAATGCAAGGGGGAAAATATTTGGTGGGTGACATAAACATATGGTTGGAATCCATAATCAAATCACTTTGCCTTCACAGAGTGTGTTCCAGAGAAATATTCTCGAATACACATGGATTTCCGGGCCCTACTAGATCACTGAGACAATTAGCTCAACCCTCCTTTCATTTCCCCTAATCATAATCAAACCAAGAAAACCAAAGGACTCAGATAAATCCCGAGTACCCCTGGAAACATGAATCTGATTATGAGGTGTGCTAGCCAGGAACACTACCCATAACTAGAACCTCAAGTCCAAACAATACTAACTCCAGTCTATCCTGATTGTTCCCCAGATATCATCACCCAGAGAGTTAACCTGAACATCCTCTGAAACCATTTTTTTCACGAACCTAATCTGGTCTCCATCAAAACCATAAACCGAACCTGCCTGTGGCATGGCCCTAAGTGCGTTATCAATCCCCATGGAAAGGTTTATATTCTTGATTATCATAAAATGAAATTTGGGAATGATTTACATGAGTTTATAAACATACAACAACAGAAAAATGAAATAAACCAAATCTATATTTTTCAAACCAAACCATCTTATACAAAAATTCTGAAATGAATTAAATAGTTTATGAAAACACTAATGGACAATAAAAAATTTAAAAAACCAAAAATAATAGCCCATGAAACTCCACAAGGGAAGGAGAACTACCCTCAACCATCTCCAAAACACTGCATCACGATGGACCACTACAAACCCGAACCTTTGGCAAAAAAGCTGTACCCAAACCTACGACAAAAATAACCAAGTCTACTTACACCCAAATGTGTAAGTATGGTGTGAGAAAAATCCAAATAGGATAACCCAACTATGAGATTCAATGTGATATACATCCAATGATTAAAATAATTCATGTATTCATAAACAGGAAATGCTAGTTAAAATTTCTAAAATAAGAATCTTTAAATAAAAACAGTTTTCAATTGGTCTATATTAAAGAATCAAAATTTTTTAAAATAATTCCAATTCTACTGAATTTCCATCCAACCATATTTTATGCCCACATTAAGCATAATGTATCTAATGAGCACATGAAATGGAAAAATAACCACTATGATCTAGCTTGTTGTGAGTAATAGGTACCTCGTATCTCTGTGAAAGTAACCATAAAAAATATCAATTCTCAGGCACGAGGCACTAGTATGGAACATACCCATATCCTAGTGGCCTCCCATTATCATCCCCATAGATTAGTTAGTGTTGTAAGCATAAAAAGTCTATATGAATCTAAGTCCAAACCCCACAGGATCACTAGCATACTAGTAGACGTTTACCCACCTAGATACCTGAGTTTCCTTATTGTGCTTAATCATGTTCATCAAGCCATGAAATATAATTTTCTCATGAAAATACCACTTTAACATCCCAAATTAAGCAAATAGACCACATGTACATCACAAAATTCAAACCACCTCCCTTTTCATGAAAATTTATTTTTTAATCAAACTCACACCAAAATATCCCACACCCCTTTTTGCATATCTTTCACAATTAATAAAATCCTTTAACAATTTTACAAAATCTTTCCCAAGATGATAAAAATCACATAATATCCCACTCCCATGTTACATAATACCATTTCCATAAACAAAAGCAATTTTTCACATCACAATCACACAGAACAGCCCACAAACATGTTTCACAGCCACATCACAATGTCATAAATCACCATGACAAATTAAAAAACATTATAAAAACTTTTGACATCACAAATGACCACTTTATCATTAAAAACACATTTTCGGTGAACAATCATACTATAATAGTACATATACATCATTTTCACACATTTTTTATCCCGATAGAACATTTTCAATTTTCATAAAACAAACCCAAGGGGTATATCAAAGTTTTGCACAAAAACCCCATGTCAAAACCCTATTTGAAATGAAAAATTACACCAATACCAATCCAAAATATAATTTTAATACCTATAAATATTTATTAAACCAATCACATGTATTATAAAATTTCATCAAATAATTCCCCAAAATATGCACATGAAAAACACACCTTTTCATAAAACACTTTCAAGAGGCATAACATGGATTTACACATAAAACCCTTTCAAAAACCCACTTTTAAACCAAATGGTACACCAATACCATACCAAAAATATAATTGGAATCCCAAAAAACATTTATTAATCAACTTGTGTATGTTGTAAAATACACCAAAATACTACCTAATAGTTACACATGAAAAATACGCAATTTAAATATAAAATGCATCAATAATATTAAAAGCATAACCAAATCCATAAAAAAATTTTTGAACCAAATAAAAAAATGAGGAACAGGAAAATCAGTAAATTAGGAACGCTAAATCATCAATAATTTCTTACAAATTGAAACACCTACATTTGATTGTTGAACCCCTAAAATCTTGTTGTGAAACATCAACGACACCACCGCCGCACCACAAGGAATATAAAACCAACCTAAAACTAAAATATTTCACACAAAAAAACGATAAACCCTAGTTACGAACCCTAACTTATAGACATGAGGGACATCAATAAAGAGGATATAAACTAATAGAAGATGGAAGAAACCAAAAATAAATTCACTTACATGAATGATCTTGAGGTTTTCCCCCAAACCAATGTAAAAAATGGGTTCCATGGGAGGTTTGAAGTGTGGGACCCCGGGACACCCTGAGAGGGGAGGGGTGAATAAGGGTGACAAAATTTTCTTTTAAAAAACAAGGATCCTATTCCCAAGTTGGTAGGAACTAGTTAAACCTATAAGATGGATATGATCAGCAATAAACATTCACATGCAAAGAGATGACACATCAATTTTTACTTGGTTCACTACTAAGGGCTACGTCCAAGGAGAATACAACTACAAGTTTCCGGTCGTACCAAATTCCACTATTCTTCACTATATGTGGATTACAATGGTTTGGGAATATTCACTCTATCCTAGGATCACTACCTTTACAATAGATCAGGGGTAGCTCACTACTTCCCTCAAGTCACTCCCGTTGACTCCCCCTAGCTCACTGCCTTTGGTGAAGTCAAACACATTTTATAGACATGAAGGTCTCTCCATCATCGTTAATGAGTACATCCTCTGTTGTATGTAGATACAATGTTGAATTCCTAATTTCACCCGTAGACGAATCTCACTTTGCACCGAGGGTACCATGGAATTTTCCAACATTCACACATCTCAAATACATTGTCACACTTCTATACTGACTGGAACACATGTCACTTGCACGGCACAAATTCGGTGAATATGTGTCACCAAACCACTTGCACGACACCTCCTTTTTCAACACCAAACATCTGTGACTCACCGTCTTTTACTCCCAAACCACCTTGGACGCGTAGCCAACAACAGGCATGCAACCTCTACTTGCACAACCAAAATACCACTTGTGAGACTATAACACATGCGTGATGGGTTCTCAGAAAATCTTTATTTCTATAACTCCATAAAAAATGAGGAGGGGTGATCCTATATATAATGGAAAACCGGACACCCTGCACGGTGGCGCGCAAGCCTCATCTCGGCCCACAAGTTCGGGCGCGCAACTCCAACCGCCTTAGCCTCTATCACGCTACTCACTTGCGAGACCAAATCAATTCTTTCACGACCGCCTTTCCTTTGACATATTTTGATGTTCTAATCTTGAAAAACATATGGGGCACAAATTTCCATTCCTCCTAGGAAGCGGCATGCAACTCCTTTCACGACGTGCATGTCACTTTCCCAACACATTTTCGGCACGAAATTCCCTTTCCCAAAAACACTATTTTCACCTTTTTGTCAATTTTGAGGTCTGGAAATTTGGAAAACACTAGAATACGGTGCCACGTTCAATACTATTAGCTTCTTGACCTGTATGAGCACTTTTCTGGAACATATCCTGAATATCCTCTAAGGATTGACAACAAACAAAAACCATACTCCAATTGATGCATATATGACCATGGTTCCAACAATATCCCCCATTGGTTTTGTTGGAAATCAGTAAATAAATTCAATAGATCACCATCCACATGCAAACCAAAAATGAATGAAACAAATCATCCAACACTCTAAGTCTACGTGAGCAATGCTCGGTGTAAAAAACAAGAGGGAAAGTTTGAATTGTGTTACCGTACAATGTATTCCTTCCCATCCTATCAATGACAGTGAATTCTCAATGTGTCACAAAAGCATTACATGCCTGAATTTATTCCTTTCTCCCTCATTGACAATAATCCGAAATATCAGTAATTATTCACTTTTCAGCTCAAACCACACTCCCCATGGATGGTATCTCCCCCATATACCTGTATCACATCCCTAAACAGATTAAAAACATTTAACATAACTTGGGAGAGGAGATTTTTGTAATCTCCTTATGCACTAGGAAGTGGCTGAACACTGAGGTTCAACCGATGCTTCTCAAACATAGCTGTTGAAAATGGATTGGTCAGGATATTAGCCACCTGCTCATCAGTTCCCACATGATGCATTATAATCATGCATTGTTCAACTTTCTCATTGATAAAGTGATACATAAATTCAGTATGTTTTGTACCAGAATGATGTACCAGATTCTTTGTAAGATCAATTGCGCTCTTGTTATCACAAAAAATCACCGTTGGTTGCTTCACCTCATCACCAATATCTGTTAATTATTACTTCATCCATAGCAGGTGAGTGCATGCCTTTATGGTGGTTATAAACTCAGCTTCAACGGTAATAAGAGAAGTACATTCTTGTTTCTTTCTCAACCAGCCAACACATTTATTCTCAATATAAAATCTGCCACCACTGGTGGAATTTCTGTCTACAACATCACCCGCACATTCAGCATCAGAAAATTCTGATAATTCACTGCTCCTTCCTGCAGCAAAGTATAAGCCACAATTGTGAGTAATTTGAATATACCTAATGATTCTTTTAACTGATATCATTTGTTCCTCCTTTGGATTACTCTAAAAGTGGGCTGCATGACATGTGGCAAAGAAAATATCTGGTAGTGTCGCTGTTAGGTAGAATAGCCTCCCAATGATCCTCCTGTAGATGGTGGGATCTACAAAGGTCCCATCTTCAGGCATTCCTAGTTTAGTTCCAACTACAATCAGAGTTGACATTATTTTGGATTCTTTCATATTAAACATCTTCAGTAGATCTATTGCATACTATTTATGAGAAATGAAAGTGTAATCCTTCTTTTGAATCACCTGTAGCCCAATGAAATATGTGAGCTCCCCAATCATAGACATTTCAAATTCTGATTTCATGTGACTCAAAAATTCATCCACTAATTTCTACCTCCCGCCACCAAATATGATATCATGAACGTAGACTGGAACCACGAATTGATCTTTTAGAGAATTATTCAAATATAGATTGTGATCTACTCCTACTCTTTTGAATTCCAACTTCTTCAGATAAGAGTCCAGCTGAGAGTACCATGCCCATGGTTCCTTTTTCAAGCCATAAAGTGCTTTCTTTAGTTTACAGACCTTTGTTTCATTAGTACCAAAAAGAAAACCTACTGGTTGTTCAATGTCGACATCTTCTTCGAGTAAACCATTTAAGAATATTGTCATGACATCCATTTGATATACTTTATATCCTATTTGTAAGTCCATTGCAAGGAACAACATGATTGAACCCGGTCTATCCACTAGAGCAAAGGTTTATTCAACATCAACACATTCAATCTGGGAATATCCATTACAGACCAGTCGAGACTTGATTCTAATAACACTTTCTTTCTCATCAAACTTGTTCTTGAAGATCCATTTTGTACCAATCACATTATGACCTTCGGGTCTCTGGACAAGATCTCATGTCTGATTCTTGTCAATCTGATCTTACTCTTCATTCGTGGCTTTTACCCATGATTATTCCTTTGCAGCTTCTTCGAATGAGGATGGTTCCACAACTGACAGAAATATATATTGCGTGTTATTCCTAATCCTCCTTGTTTGAGTGGGTGAACTCATGTCCCCAATTATGCTAGATGGATCAATCTCAGCTCTACGATTTCTCCTATGAGATTTAGTTGCATTCTCTCCAGCCATAGTTTCTTCTTCAGATTCTTCTTCTGAGTCAACCTCATGATGTGACTGATGAGTGTTTTTTTAGCTTCCTCTATTTCTGTATTTGTATTTTTTCAATGTTCACTTTCTTCCTCACTTTCTATCACATCAACATATGACGTCCTTAATGAATTTGTGGTTTTTTCTCTAATTATCATAACATCACAGCTTTCCACAAGCGTTCCTAATCGCTTGTTGAAATAGTTGTAGGCTTTTCTATTCATTGGATACCCATGAAAAATTCCTTCATCAGAATTGTCACCAAACATCCCTTGATTTCCTTAATTATTCCGGATGAAACATTTTCTTATGAAAACACGAATTTATTTCAACAAAGGCTTCCTTCCATGCCACAAATAGTATGGTCTCTTCGTTTCTCCCATATAAAGTCCTGTTCGATTTTTAATGTGCACTGCAGCTTCAACAGCTTCCTTCCAGTAATGGCGAGAGATACGACTCTCAATCAGCATAGTCCTAGCTATATTGCTGACCTGTCGATTCTGGTGCTCAACAACTCCATTTTGCTGTGGAGTTCTTACAACAGCTACCTCATGCGCTATTCCATGTTTTTCTAGGTAATTATCAAACTCAATAACCATTTATTCCCCTCCATTGTCAGATCACATGACTCTTATTGTTCATCCAGTATCATTCTCGTCAATCTGGTGATAAGATTTCATGCAATCAAGTACTTGTCACTTCATGTGAATCACCATTACACAAGCCATTCTACTATAATCATCAATGAAAAGTACAAAGTACCTTTCTCCATGAGTTCCGGAAACATTTATCAGCCTCCATAAATCTCTATGAATTAGATTAAGAAGATGGGATTCCCTTTTCTTCTTTGGAAGATATGAACTGAAGACTAGCTTCCCATGAATGCAAGCATCAAAAGACTTTTCGTGCTCAAGATTCAGGTTGTGAATTTCCAAGACAATCCTCAATTTTTGATATTTTCTCCATGTCTTGTTGATTCATGTGTCCCATTCTCTGATGCCACAAATTGTTTTATTCTATTACAGTCATGTAACAAAAAATTTCTTTAATATCAACCTGATAAATGTTTCCTTCTGTTCTGCATCACTTTAGAAGTGAATTTATTGTCTTTCCCTTGATAGTGCAGCCTTTCTGATTAAAAGTAACTATAAGTCCCGAGTCATAGAATTGACTTATGCTGAGTAGATTATGATGTAATCCATCTACATAATGGACTTCAGTCTTCTTTAGCTCTCAATTAGATAATTCAGTACTTCCACTACCTTGGATTTTCATAGCTCCATCATTACCAAATCGTACTGCACCACCAACATTCCTTTTGATTCCGTTAACATTCTGGCATTACCTATCATATGAGATGAACAACCGCTATCCAGAATCCAGGTACTATTGCTTTTTGTAGCTTTGAGGGCTGCCTCTACAAAGTTGAATTTCTCAATTTTCCTTATTTCTTTCCATGAGACATTGTATTGAGTATAGATCACAGATGGACATTCAATTATATCTTCCGTGTACCAAGGTTCTTCATAGTCAAAAACTTCTTTGAGAGGAGAAAACTTGTTTGAAAGAGCAACATTGTCTTGCTGACGAGACTTGACTTGTCTCGAACATCATTATGAGGTGTCAATGTCCCTTCTATGCTTGCAATTAACAGCCTTATGACAAAAGAGAGAACAACAAAAACAATAACCATAGAAATTGTTTCTTCTAAAAGAATTATGATATGAATTTTTTCTCCTCTATTGAACTCCTATATCTTCTCCATTCAGATTGCTTCTTTCATCTTAACAATAAGATGAGTTATGTCCCAAATATCCACATAACTGACACTTCATGAGAGGAAATGTCTTCTCGCTTATATTTTTCCTCATTCCTTATTTTGTGGGATATAAGTATGAGGTCTCCTTTTTCCATGAGGCTCGAGGATAATCTTCTTTTCTTCATTCAGATTTAATTGGGGGTTTCTATTTAATTACATCAATATACTTTCCCACATCACCCAATTTCGTCTTGCCTTTATATTGTTCACCTTTATTTGCATCATTTTATGATTCTTCCTCATAACCAATTCCACTATTTCCCATGAAGGCAGGACTTTGATCATTTAAAATATTTTCAAATCCATTAGAACCACGTTTTTCTCACTCCAACAGGTCACCATCTAAGAACCTTCCAAACTGTATTTTCTTCCTTGATTCTTTTGAACCTGAATCCTTTTCATGTTTACTCCTGATAGTAACAACTTCCTCCTCAAGACGCTCAATTGTCTTGGAATTTTCCTCAAGTCTGGAGGTGAGGTCATTGATAACCTTTTCCTGCTCTTCAATTCTCATCATTGGTTCTACAACATGCGCATTAATTTCAAGAATTTTAGACTGTACTTTCACCAATTCTTTTAGTCATTTAATTTCAGCTTCATGTTGATCAACATATTGAGTTGATTCTTCTACAATTGATTTCCACTTATTGAAACTCTTGCATTTAATTTTAATCTTACATAAAAAATCCTTAAGTTGCAACTCAGGATCTACACTAGTTTTTAACAGATTTTCTACACCAATATATTCTTATTTTTCAACAGTAGCCATCATGGAAGCATGATTTCTAGTTTTATATTCTGGTTCTTCTTCATCACAGAATTCATTATCATCATTTTCCTCTTCACAGACAAAGCTCTTCTTTGGTACGTTCCTTCTTTATTTGAAGTCCCCATTTTTGAAAAACCTTTTCTAAGGCTTCTAAATGTTTTTAGCATCGTTATTCCCATTATCAAACTTCCTTAAGAACTGAGAGGCAATATGACCATCTTTTCCACAACGAAAGAAAGCTAGAGGGAACTTGCCTTGGAATTTTCCTTTTACCTTTTGGAACATATTTGCAATGAGAGAAAGAATTTATTTTTCCTCATCATCTTCACCACTATCTTTTGAGATTTTCAGTTTCTCAATGGATTTGAATGACATTTCGTTTCACACTCGAGTCATAGAATCTTCTGGTTTGACTCTCATTTCATATGCCACCTGGCTGCTCAGTAGATCATCCAGAGAAAGTTTGGTAAGATCTCTTTCTTCATGGGCTGACACCTTTTCATTGTATAGGGGTGGAAGTCTTCTGAGTATTTTCTTCACAATTTCAACGTCTTTGATTTCTTCTCCTAGTCCCCGAATTTCTCCAACCACTTTAATAATTCAATTGAAGAAGGAGTCTGTATTCTCATCAGGATGCATCTTTTGATCATCGAACCTATTGTGCTGCACTTGTAGTTTTTCCTCCTTCACATTTTTATCTCCTTCATAAATATTTTTATGTTTATCCCACATGGACTTTTCTAAGGTGAAACTCATCACATTTAGATAGATCTGTTCAGAAAGGGTTTCTGTGAGAGAATTCTATGCTTTTGTATCTGCATCGAGAAATTTCCAATCTGCATCAGTCATAGCCAGTCCTTTTAGATCAGAAACATTAATAACTTGCACATTGGAAAACATAACTTTTATTCCAAAGGATCTTAGATGAGATATCATTCTATTCTTCTAAATCTCAAAATTACTTCAATCAAGGAGGGGGACTCCCCTAACACTAGCTGAATTTTCCAGGACGACAAATGACAGATCTAACACCAGCAACCTTTAACCTCTAATACAACTTGTGGGACCCCGGGACACCCTGAGAGGGGAGGGGGAATTAGGGTGACAAAATTTCCATTTAAAAAACAAGGATCTTATTCCCAAGTTGGTATGAACTAGTTAAACCTGTATGATGGATATGATCAACAATGAAACATTCACATGAAAATAGATGACACATCAATTTTTACTTGGTTCACCACTAAGGGCTACGTCCAAGGAGCATACGCCAACATGTTGCTGGTCATACCAAATTCCACTATTCTTCACTAGATTTGGATTACAATGTTTTGGGAATATCCACTCTGTACCAGGCTCACTGCCTTTACAAATGAACAGGGGTAGCTCATTGTGTCCATCGGGTCACTCCCGTTGACTCCCCCTAGCTCACTGCCTTTGGTGAAGTCCCACACAGTTTATAGACATGATTTTCTCTTCATCATCACTAATGAGTACATCCTATTTTGTATGTAGATGCTTTTTTGATGTCCAAATTTAACCCGTAGATGAATCTCACTTTTCACCGATGGTACCAGGCAATCTCCCAACTTTCACGCAGCTCAAAAACACTGTCACGCTTTTTTACTGCCTGGCGCGCAAGTAACATTCACGAAACAAATTCTGTGCATAGGTGTCACCAAACCACTTTCTCGACACCTCCTTTTTCAACACCAAACTTTCACAACTCACTATCATTTACTCCCAAACCACCTAGGACGCGCAAACAACAACAGGCGCGCAAACTCAACTTGCATGACCAAACTACCACTTGCGCAATGGGAGCTCAGAAAATTTCTAAATCTTGACCTCCATAAAAAATGAGGAGGGGTGATCCTCTATTTATATGAAAACTGGACACCCTGTGCGATGGCACGCAAGCCTTCTATCGGCGCGCACGTTCTGGCGCACAACTCCAACCGCCCTAGCCTCTGTCGCGCTACTCACTTGCATGACCTAACCCATACTTGCACAACCCTCTTTCCTTTGAGATATTTTGAATTTCAGATCTTGAAAAACATATTTCGGGTAACATTCCAATCCTCATAGGCCTCGACAAACAACTCCTTTCACGGCACGCAAGTCACTTGCGCGACATATATCTGACTCTCAAGTCCCTTTCAAAAAAACATTGTTTTCCAATTTTTGTCAATTTTGAGGTCCATAAATTTAGAAAAACTATGGAAAATGGTTCCACCATCAATAATGTTATCTTCTTTTCCTATATGAGCACCTTTCTATCACAAGTCTTGAACTTCCTCTAAGGATTGTCCATAAACACAAACCATAATCCAATTAATGCATAGATGACCATGGTTCCAACATGAAAATCTTGTAGGCCTCCCATGGATGCTAGGGTCGAATGGGGGAAGAATTGAGTGGATTAGATTTATTTAAGAGATGGAAAAATTGCAATTACAAATAAAAAATTAATGACATGGACACTATTGCACGGATTTTCCATAATGGTTTAGTAAACTGTGTGGCCTAAACATGTAGCCTATTCTAGGCACCAAAAAATCGTCCATTCTCATCAACTTTTATGAGGGTGTTAGGGGGAATTCAATGGAAAATATAGGCCAATGATTGGGGAGAAAAACTCCCAAAAAATGTACTCTTCGCAGCCCAAAACTCATCCAACTCATGGATACAAAACACCTCAAAAACTTACCCAACATGTGGATCCAATAGGAGTGTCACAAAACCAAATCCAAAACACCAAAACCTAAAACAATCCATTTGAAAAAATAAGAGTACAAAAACCATCCTAGACCCCTATGACTAAATTCGTAGATCAAGAACATAATTGACACCAAAATTTCAAACTCGGAACACACAGAAACCAAGAGAATGCTATTAACTGAAAGAAGATTTTTAAAAAATCAGGGAATTGAATATCAAAGTGTGACACTTCTTTAATTGAAAATGGTTATATTTGAGATTCAAATGTCAGATCCTTCACAAGTGAATATTATATGTTGGAAGCATCAGTTGTTTGGATGGTTGATATGTTTAGAGGATAATGATTTTTGTTTTCTCCTCCTACTTCTAATTAATCCTGCTTCTTGGTTCATTTATTTTCTCATCTATTATTTTATCCATGTGATGGATTTTTCCATTATTTTATTCATTAGGGAGTTAAAATTTATCATTTTTTTTTATATTTCACTCTGTTTAAGCTAGTATCGGGATGTCTTAGTTCTCATGCATGCTTAGAAGGAGAAACATGTGTTTTTTCATTATGTTCAATTGAGGATTCATCCTTTTTCAATGGAGAAGTGTAGGATTGACTGATAGCTTCATCTATTAGTTTTTATCCAGCTCTTCATCCCATAGAAAATAATTATCTGTACTTTCAATGGTTTAATAATTTCATCTCCAGAGAAGACATATTGATGATGGAATGTTTCATATTCCTTCATGAAACTCATGATTTTGGTATCTTACTATTGTAAATTTCATTTTTTACACACCTTAACTCATTGTTGGGGTAAATTCATTACACCTCATGCTTGAAATGTAATATTTTATTCATTTAATAAATTAACAAGGGGAATGAATTGGATGACCAATTCATGTCCCCACTTTTCTAAAAAAATGGACTAGTATGTTAATATTTTAAATTTGGTAAAAAAAACTCAATTATCTAATTGGTTTACAAAGATGACATGTAAAAGGGTTTTGAACATATTTTCAGAAAAATTTAAAGATAAATTTTAATAATTAAAGTTGATATTGTAAAATTACAAGATAATGACATTAATAATAGTAAGTGATTTATTTGTGGTATGTAATGATGCATCAATAAAGGGACTTTGATGTGTCCTTATTTAGAATGTTAGAGTTAATTCCTATGCATAAAAGTTGTTTAAGATTCATCAATAGAGTAATCCATTATATGATCTATATTTGGAATCTATAATCATTGAAATCAATATATTGAGGCAATATATTTAACATGAATGTTATGAAATATATATTGATCACAAAAGATTAAAATACAACATCTCACTAATAGAGAAAACTATAATGAAATATATATGTCTAATAATACTCATGGATTATGATTTCTCAAATCACTACCAGACTATGAAGCTAAATAAGTTAGATGATGTGTTTTTTATGAATGAGGTTGTAATTTTGAAAATAAATTTAATTTATAAAGATCATATATTCATATATTTTATAATTATGGATTTTTGATTTATTATGGAAGGTGACAAATCTCATCATTTCTAAATGAATTTCAAACAATTATTATTGTAGAAAATAGAAATTTACCATAATTATGATCATAATATTCCAAATTAAATTAGTGACATGAATGATGGTATGTTAGGGGGTGTCCTAACATGGTAAGGACACACCTATGGATCTGAAAATTTCTATCATTTTTAGTAGGTTGAAACATGATATAAGGGTTGGATGTCCCATATGTGATGTGGTGTTTAGGGTGATGCAGTAGCTTCAGGTGATGGAACTCTTGGAGAGGCCCCATGATACACTGCAGGAGCTACTGCTTCTAATGAAAGTGCAGAAGATCATTTTGAGTTTGAGGGAGTGTACATGACTCTATTTGATGGTTCAAATGCAGAGGCAATATGTTTAGGGGAAGGTCCCAATATTAGAGGACAGAATGAGGCCTTTGCGTATTCAATTAGATCAGGCCCTAGAAGGGAAGTGTCTAATATGGAGCTCAATAACTGTTTTGATGGTTTGCCTATTGAGGATCTAGTGTTTGAGGATGAAACTGACCAGAACAGACATAATATATATGACCAGCACGCACCGGAGAACATGGACACTGATAGTCATATGAAGGGAATCCGTAAAGAGAACAAAGATTAAACATATTTTACACCTCCCTAGATACACGTTTGGTAAAGACATTAAATTTCATGAAGTGGGACACTGATTTTCATGATCATACATTAGAATTACTTGTGAGTTCAGATGAAGAATCCATTGAAATTATTTTTCATCTTAATGCTATTACAGAGGAAGCTGGTAGAGTGATGGGTAGAGAATTGTGGTTGGATCTCAATGAGGATCAATATAACCGGATCGATCGACAAGACATGATTTTACTATAGGGATTCAAAAAAACGAATGATCTGCCTAGAAGAGTACATTCAAACTTGGGACAATGTGAAATAAAGACATGAGGATTTCTTAATGGATGAACCAGACACTCAAGAACCCAATATATCCTAGAAATTATTTATGCTTATAAATTATGGTCCTCTTAAATTGTATTTTAATGGATCATTCATTTCATTGTGTGTCTAAACCCAAGGTTTCTCAATTTTTCCTAAAAAATCAATGAATAATAAAAAAATTAATTTTCAGTCAGTCATGGTGAACTAGTTTTTGTTGTACATGAGTGTGATACCACATTTACAATGAAATAATGGAATTATATTGTTAACTCTCTTACCCATGAGCTAAAATTGAGAAAAATAAATAATATATAAATTGAATGATGTCTAGAATGGATTATTCATACATTAGAATATATGAAATGGCCATGGTCGAATGAATTTTATAGTATGTTTGATAAGTATTTTTCATTTAATGATTTTTCTTTTAATAATTTCATTTAATAAATATTTTATGAGAAATAATATGAATCATTGAATTAAAAGAGTATCTTTACTGAAAAATGTGGTGAGGGTGTTGGTTAAAGGAAGATTGGAAGCCCATATATTATGGAGGAGAGAATAATTAATGTAATGACTATTACGAATCCTACTAAGCCATTACATTGTAGAAAACAATATATGATAATAACATAAATACATATTAATAATTTCATGTGGGATATCATGGTTTATTGAATTTATCTCCATGGAAGTATGTTATAAGGTTCACAAAGAAAGGGAATCTAAGTCCTTTGTATATCAATCCAATTTAAATTATATAGTGTACTAGAACTTTTGATTACAATTTGGTAATGTAACCATGCCTGAATGGCCCGAAGGACTTCATTTTTTATTGATTTTTGATATCCCCCCTTTCAAGGGATAAGAGGGAACCCTTACAAGGCCCGTAGGCTTAGAGATTACATTTCCCGTGGGGCTAGAAGATTACATTACCCAAAGATCATTGGGAATTCAACCAGACTATCTATAAGGAACTTCCCCTCCCCAACATCTGCATCCTGACAGTAGCTCTCCGCCTTTGAATGACTGTCTGGATGGGCTCCCAGTGTAAGCACAGGCTGGTACCGATGGCATATCCATACCCTCTCATTCTGACAATCCATTTGGCTCTGCTTTGGTGAGTGCACCTGCTCTGATTCCTCTCCTTGGGATGCTCAATTTTTTTTATCGTGTCTGGGGCCTTCATTCATGTTGCCTGATGGGCATGGGGTGGACCTAAGGCCTTAAGGTGACCCAAATTACTTGATAATCAACTGTCTCGAAGGCCTTGGGTGGCTCGAAATGCTTGCAAGACACAAAGACCAAAATGGTGGACCGAAGGCCCAGATTGATGAATAGTTCTGGCTGTTACAGTACCGAACAGTGCCTGCTACAGTACTTCTACAGTACTCGGAAATATTCCTCCACCCTGATTTGATCTCTGGTCTCCTGGATGAACCTAGCGAGTCCTCACCAACTTGGCTAAGGATCATGTGCAGGTAATGTAACCATGCCAATATAAAGACCAAGATGTATTCCATATATTATTATTAATGATCAAAATTATATAACCAATAAATGTTCATAGTAATCATGAAATTACATTGGAACCAAATTTATCATACCATGAAAATACTGTCTAGAACCTTGACACTATGGAAAAATTATTCCAGAATAAGTCTACTCGAATAGTGATTGAACATTGTCAAATAATAAATATGGGATCCTAAAGAAGTTATGATGATGATCTAACTACAATAATTCATTACATGATACATTATAAATCTTGAGGATAAAATTTTTTAATGAATCAAGAATTTAACTACTAAGCTTCAATTAAAGAATGTAATCTTTTCTTTATAATTATAAGATGGAAGATTTCTCATAGAATTAAACTACAATTGGATTGAATCCTATTTTAACAAATTTTATAAATTTAAATTTTATTAAATGAGTTTAATTTTATAATTTGTAATGAAAAAATTATCTTATACTGAATTTATAATATTGTTTATCAAAAATTTATTTTTGGGCGACTATTAAAATATACACCTTTTTAAATGTTATAATGATAAAAGAATAAAACTAATAAATGAGAGTATGTTTTTTTTTATAAAACTATATATTTAAAAATATTAATTCATATAATATATAATATTGAATTTTAAAATATATATATAGCATTTTATAAATATATGTAAGATTTTTTTTCCAAAAGGTAAATTTTTATTGTTATTATATTTTTAATAAATTTTTTATGATTCATTCTAGATTGGTTTTTATTAGAAAAATATTATTATTTTTAGTAAAATAGCATAATCCTTTCCATTGGAATCAATAATAAAATTAATTTTTCTATAAAATCAATTTTATGTTTAATTTTCTTTTTCCTACAAACAATTTTTGTTTCATTTTACCAACATATGATAAATTATAATCTTAAAGCCTATATAATTTTAATACAGTTATATGGATTCTATATTTTTTTTAAAATAATTAATATTGTCTAATGTATTAAACTTATTAGTTTTTCTAATTGAAATGTAAAAGTTTCAAAAACAATTACCACAGTTCTTGTTAAAAGGGTTTTCCATGGGTCAGGGTTAAACTAAGAGATATGGGATAAATACCACATAATCCTATTTATATATTATTTATTGAATATATTTCTACTATATTTAATGTTACCATCAATTTCCAATAAATTTAGCGACATTGGAATAGGAAAAAAATTATATTATTTATAAAATTTATTTAATTCAATATGCCTACCTCCCCTCTCTTATAAAATAAAATTTATTCTCCACTATTATTCAAAAGCATTTTTGCCTCATGCACATCCACGACCTAGTAAAATACATTCTTAGATTCCCTAATATAATTCGTGATATTGTATTCTTACCCCAAGACCATCCTAATGAAGCATATGTAGTAATCCAAATGCGGTATGTCAAAGAAATGGTAATCATCTTACCCGACACTTTAAAATATTATTTTTATATTATTCTTTCTCTGAATCTATTGTGTCCCTCCATACATAATAAACAATTTATCATCAATATAATTATATGACATAATGATCATGGGAAAATTATTTTCCTCCGCCGTTCCATAAAAAGGCAAATGAATCATTAGCATTGACATCAGTGTATACTTCTATCTCAACGATGGGATGTGATTTATTTTCCATAACAGACTCATGTCAAAAGATATAATTATGATCTTCGTATATATATATATATATATATATATATTCTATAATTAATATTCAATTATGATAAAATACTATCGATCTCATTTTAATTATTTTTATTAGAAAATTATATAAATATTTATATGTACGCACATAATATAATCTCCATGAATGGTGTAATTCATTTTTCAATAATTTTCTTTAATGGATGGTAATTAATATACATATATATATACACAATGAATATATATAACTAACTATGATTTTTTATTCTTTAAATCAATACAAACATCATTATCATGGGCCACACGAATCAATGAACTAATGTAACAACTTACTGAACTGACCATGACATATTAATAATAAATGAATAATTTAACAACTATTAAATAAAAAGATAATAATAAATTATAATAATTATATATTAAAATTAATTATGACTAATAATTACTGAAAATATTCATTTCAAAATGAAAATTGAAAAAATTATTTTTTTAACCATGTAAAATTTAACTTTTCATAGAAAAAATATTGTTATAAATTTTAATATTTAGATATATAAAATGATATATACATATTAAATTATTTTTAAATATAATTTATATATAATTAAAAACACATGATGTTTAAAATTTTCTTTTTTAAAAGTAGTTTTCCATTTTTTGTTTCCATTTTTAAAATATTTTACATATTCTAAAATTTGAATTTCAAAAATATAAAATTAATTTCACATAAATGTTTTTCATATTAGAATTGGATAGTCATTTTTTAATTTTTCAATACAGATATATTTTTAACTGAATAGCATGAAGTACTATTTTTTATAAACAAAACGATTTTTATGAAATTATTAATATATAAGTATAGATTGAAAATTCATAAATATTATTTCAATTAAATATTAGTTACATTATAAGAGGATTTATAATTTTAAAATAATTGTTTTAATTTATGATCCAAAATATGAAATTTCAGGATAAAAGATTTATATTTTCAAAAAAATATTTAAATATATTAATCATTTATGATTTTGAAATTAATTATTATCAATTTTAAAACATAAATAAAATAATTTGGATTTAATTTTATCATTCATTATGTTAAAATTAAATAATAATCGTTATTTTTTTGGTCATAATGGATAAATTACTTAGGTAAAATCTAATTAAAATAGTGACCAAAAAACTGTACTAATAATAATCCTAAGAGGTAGAGGACCTAACATGATAAAAATAAATTATTAATTGAATATTTTAGGATTTTCTTGAAATATTTTCTTCCCCACTCATGTAATTTTAAATTTTTTCCACATTCCTTGAGATTGAATTCCTATTATTGACATGTTTCTAGCATTTACCAGAATTCTATCCCTTTTTGCTTACAAAAGGTGCATTCCTATCCTCATAATTTTCAAAACATTAAACCACTAGTTAAGCCCAAAATCCTCATTATTATATTATAAAATTTAATATCTACCTTATAAAGGCTAATTTTTTTCATAAGACCATCCCTCAAATTCATAACTTCCTTTCAGAAAACATATAATATAATATGTGGCGTTTAAGTTCATAACATCTATTTTTCATTTAGATTCGTTTTTGGGCCATAAGTATTCTAAAAATTTCAATTATTATTAAACATAATAGTTAAGTGTCCTATTTATATTAATATTATATTATAATTATGGTATAATCAATAACCACCTTTATCTTTTCGATTAAAAACAAAAATGCAAATCATGCATTTGTGCATGCTACAATCTCCACAATGGAATTTGTACATTTTTATTCACATCTAAACATGAATGGTTTAAAAATTTAATTTCATATATAGTTATGACATGTAAACCATATTTAATATTCTAAAATTATAAACTATATTTCTCTTCTTTAAAATCCAAAATGAAACAAAATCATCTATTACGTATATGTTCATACTATTGCCTCAATTAAATAGCGTGTTCAATTATTACATTAATACATTTAATGATTGGTTATAATATTGTTTTTTATGTTTAATATGATTTACATGATATGAATATGTTCGTAGTAATAAAAACTAAAAAAAAGTATTGATGATATTATTTAGAAACAATCATTATAAAAAAAATGTCTTTAACAACATACCAAATAAGAGAAAACAAATTATTTATACAACGTAATTATTTTGTATACATAAATTATTATCCTACTTATATCCCGTGATTATATATCAAAATAATCAATAATACATATAATATATGTTATAATGGTAAAATTATATTTCATCTACTCTATATCATAATCAATCATTAGACATGGTATGTTCATGTTTTGGTCTGTTTAATAGCCTAATTCAACCAATGTAATGAATTTTTAGAATGGATGTATATAGGAAAATAAAAAATATTATAATATTATATTAATATGTAAATAATTATATAATTTTTTATGGAAATTTTATATCAATTTTGACATATTAACTATGGAAACATACATTATTGGTCAAGAATATCCAACATATGCTTATTGTGGATTTCATATTCAATGGTAAACAATGAAAAAAACATGGAAGGAAATTAATACAGTATAATTAATTATAATTATCCCCTCATAGTGTTATAAATTAAGTGAGAATGAATAATTTTCGAATAAATAATAATATTGACACCACACTTTTAAAACTAGATTGGAATGATGATGATTTCCTACACCATATATTGAAAATACCTAAAAAACATGTATAGATTTATTGAAATATTTTAATTGAGGATTGTAATTTCATTAGTTATGGATAAAATAATAACTTATTTTATTTATTAATATAAATTAATTAATCAGTATGTCTGGTGAAATTGAAGAATAAACCAGTATCAAGGTAAAAGTTTTACTCTAAAATTCCTCTCTTTTATATTTTGTTTATATTATCTAACTAATTCAATTTAAGTGGTGTATATGGTTACTAATTGAGATATTATATCATTAAATTTTTATTATTTGTGTTAATTTATGTTCAATTGAAATATCTCTAATTTATAATGTTTTTATTAAAATTATCATCATTTTGTAAAAGTTTTTAATGCCAATTCTCATTAATTAAGTTATTGTTTTTATTATCTATCATATTTCATATTATTTGGTTTAATTTACAACCTGTGATATATATGTACTATTTTAACTATTACAGCTTGTGATTTATATTTTTACCACACATATTACTTTTAAAAACTTTTTCACATCATGAACAATGTTTTCCATGAGAAACAACAGTATCTAAAACATATATTTTTTTAGTTATATGAATTATTTTGAACATTAAACTTCAATATTCTCTTTATTAAATTATTTCCCATTTTATGTTATTTTATATTTTATAGTGTTGGAATAATTTTAAAATATATTAAAATATTCCATCTTTATTGTTCTCTCAATAGTTAGGTTAATGTTATAAAGAATAAGCCACCATCTCTTAATTTGTTCATTGTTTAAAGTCTACATTTTCCATCCTGAGAATGGTATCCTTTTATTCATGGATATAAAAAAATTGATTTTTACAGTACTATAATTCAAATAATTAATATATTGTTAATGGAAACTATAATACACTTTTTCTGACATGGGTATCTAAACAAAACCATTTTAAAATAATTTACATCCTTCATAAATAATGTTTTAATAATACACATGACTTTTATTTTATAATATTAACTACATTTCATGGAATCTTTATTCCATGTTTAATTTTAAAAATTATACTTTTTCAAAATTTATCAAATCAAATTTTTTAAAATAATTTTTTATTTTGAGCTGTGACTTTTTCATTGAGTAAATATACATAAAAGGATCTATTTGAACTTATCTCATTGGAAAAAATAATTCCTTATCCTTTAATGTAATATTCACAATTATATCCCAAAATTTTTATCATTTCTTAAGGAATTTTTTTCAACTATATTTGTAATATATCTATATAAAATTTACTTAGAAATATTAATGATATTTCTTATTTCAAATTTGATATTGGAAAAATCATAAAAAATGATCTATGACCTTATATATTAAAATATCTTATATTTTATCGAAATTGTTTCTGAAAATGTTACCACATGCCATAATTTTCTGTATTGAGTATTTCATATACCTCACATTATGGAAAATGTTCCATCATTTTCTTTATAGTTCCCAGTCATTAACAGTGTATAAGCATAATTTTTTCGATGGTATGTCCTTAGTGAATACCATATTTTTTATTTCATTGATTTTATAGTGATTATGTTGAATACATACATTGTTTTATTAGGGATAATTTTATCATAAATGTATTCCATTTTCTATATGATGGGAATACCATATAGATTTCCATCATGGACGACTGTTATTTCCATTTAATGATACATGATGTAATTGGATTCCCATTAATATTCTGATTTATTATCTTATTTTTATTATTGATGGACTTATGAATGATATCCTTACGTGAATCCATTTGAAAATGATATGACACCCATATTATTTCAGTGTTTTCTTTGTATTATGATTCTATGTAGAACATATGTGTACGGATATTGTTTATTTTATGGGTAGAACTTCTATAACCCTATAGTGAATTAGGTAATGCATCATATATCATTAAAAACATGAAAATGACTATTGATTCTCATTAAAATTAGGAAAGAAGTTGTGACACATAATCCTAATTTGAGAAAATATTAGTGAATCTGGATCCACCAAGGGAACCCAGTGAGTAAAGACTAATCAGTTATGGAAAACATTTTTTGATTCCTAATAACCAATGCTATAATTATGTTTTTTATGTTTTTTAATAAATTAATAAGTATTCTTTGGTAATATGAAATGAAAAAATTTTATTATTTTTTTATTTTATTTTGTAATTATAAATTAATGATGTGATGGTTATATAATTATTATGTCTCATTATTATAACCACATACATATCTTATGATCAGTCATGATAATTAGTTATTATCACTTAATATTTCAATTAATTTTCATCTAGGATTATCCAAATCATTGTTTCCACATACCCAATTAATGTATATAATTAATGTATGAAACAAAAAGAATAGTAAAATAAATGGATGATATGTGGGTGTTTCTAAACTAATTTTGTTGAAATTATATAATTATATTATGAAATAATTACCATTAGATAAAAAGAAATAGCTTTTTCTGTTAATGTTTTTACTAATTCAGTAATCTTATAAACCAATAATGTTATGGGTGTGTATTGTAATGAAATATATACATTAATTCATTTAAATTAGTTTTTCATGTCAATGTAACACGACAATATATTTGACATTTATATAATGAATAACATTATCGGTGTGATGGAATGACGATCAATATTTATGGGTAGTAACTATCAAATTCATAAATAAATGACAATTGAAGAAGTTAACACCTAAAATTAAGAAGATGATGAATGATTAATAAAGAAAGGGTTATTTCATGTCAAAATGTGACACTATATGGAATTATAAATATGAAAAATAATATTATATAGAACTAATGTAATTTTAAATTTATTATACATGATGTTAAAAGATCTATGAATAATATTCTAAATGTGGCAAGGGTTATATGTCACAATCACACATTTTTGGGTTAATTTATGATTTACTTCCTTATGATTTAATTATATGATCTAAATATAAGAAATATAATATATATTTTTCTCATATGTATATTTATATAGATTTTCATTTATTTTTCCACAATATATGTACTAAAAAATTATGAAATAATGTTTTCCTGGAGAATAATTGACGTTTTTCTATTCGGTTGGGAATATTTTACTTCCATGTGTTTATTTTATTTCATATGTTTCAATTATTTTATAATGGAAAATTAATATCGTATAAACTATGTATTAATTTCTATGAAATTGTATAAATGAAATAAAATTTCCGACCTCCAAAATTGGTTCTTTTAAAGATAAGTTTGAGTCATATATTTAGTTTAATATTTATCATATAGTTGACCATTTCATCCATCATGAATTTTTTTAATGCATCATTTACAGGATCCCATTTTTTTCTAATGAAAACTATTGGATTTTATTTTGAAATTATTTAGTTTATAAATATGTTTTTTCAAAATTAAATGGGTACTTTCCCAATTAGATTTTCAAATTATGGTTTTAATGTATTTCCATATTTGTCAACATCCTATTATGAATCATAAGATGTAATTGGAATATACTCTAATGATAATATCTGAAAAAATACATTTCATGTATTATGAGAATGACGTTGTAACAACCCAAGATTGTTGAATATAGTTTATTTATGTAATATATTTTATAGCGTGTGGAATAATCGACACCATGCCAAAACAAACAACTATATTCTATAGAAATATTATTATTTAAATAAAACCATTACAACCTATCCTTTTGTTTGGTATGTATGAATATGAAGAAACATGTGATGGAAAATATATTTTAAATATTTAGTTAATTTAAATAAAAGAATCTATATTTATTATCATTTTTTAAAAATGATAATAAATTATTTTAGTGTTAAAATAGATGCTTTCATAGATTTATATTAGGCCTAAACTATAAAAAGTTAAGAAGATATTAAACTAATAACTATTGATAAATGATTCAACTGAAATAATTTGACTATTTTGTCAATATTATTATTTAACTATAATTTAATTATTTTTATTATGAATCAAATGAAGATAATGTAATTTTCTTCTTTAAAATACAATTTCTTAAAAGATGTTTTTCTTGCATTCTGTGTGAAGTTATTATAATTAATTTATTCCACTTTTCGAAATTTTATTTTTGATAAAATGAAAATTATTTAATAAAATAACTATTTACTACTAATTTTTATGATTTTGTTTTGGGAAATTTATAAAAAGATTCATTTTTGAGTCAATAGTGAATTATGCATATTTTTGCAAAACTTTCATATATTCTTCTTAAATTAAGAAAATGAAAATGAAAATTTTATTTGGAATTTTTCCTTAAAGTAAAATTATAAATCATTTATTAAACATAATATATTTAGTTTTATCTCTGTCATCATAATATTTGACATGTTATAAAATCATTTTTATGCATTGAAACACTTTTTCTAAAATTTGATTTCAATATTTGTGAAAGAACTTATACTAATATTGTTTTTATAAAATATAAATATTTAAAAATCAAAAAATAATTTCATATTTTTTATCTATAGATTAAAATTTATTAAATATATAAATTTCATTTTTGGTCATTATGAATAGTAACTGTGATTAATATTTTTAAACATAGTATATGGTAAATTTAGAAATTAAAGTTAAAAATAATTACATATGGAAAAAATATATATCTAAATCATGTTTTTATTCTATTTTGTGACTACATATCAACCGTATATGTCAATTATTTTCTTATGTGAAATCCTTGTTTCATTTTTTGATAATTAACTTTATAAAATTTTATTTAAAGAATAAATAAAAAAATGTCCATATGTTTCTTTTTAATTTATCCAACATATAATAATATGAAAATATAATGTTATGAACGGTTGTAAATGCATAAATCATATATTAATATTTTACATTGATGATAGTAAAAAAATTATTTTTAGTTATTTAATAATTATCTTAAATTATTACCCCATGCCGATATAACACTTATGCAAGAAGTCAAAAAATCATGGTAAATTATTTTGAAAGAAATAAAATTAATATATTTTTTCAATATAAATAAAATAATTTATTTGGTACATATAAATTTTTATTTTTATTAAATAATTTTTCAATATAATTATCTTTTTTTATGGATGTATTTGAAGATAAATTATGTTAATTGACCCTATAATGAATTTAATGATATTTTATTATTTATAATATTTTATTAAATTATTCAAAAATAAAAAAGATTGAAAGAGGAAAAATGAGATAGGAAATCATCTAAAATTCCACCCAGTATAATTTTTTTTCTTCAAAAGTCCACCATATAAGTAAATATATTACCATTAAAGAGATAAAATTGGGTTACCATAGTTATGGTTGAAATTGTTATACGAGTGGTTTGATCTAAAGAAAATGTTTAAAACGCATCGTAAACCTGTATAGTTTTTATTATTTGAAATTTTTAGACCATATCAAGCGTTATATTATAATGTTTTTCCATTCAGTTAATCCTATCATGATTATGATATTTATTATAATTAATTTCTTAATATTTATAATTCTGATGCTCCCTCACATATAAAATTGATTCCATCATACACTCCTACTGAAGAATTCTTTTCATTTACATAGATATAAATATACCTCAATACCTTTCTAACCATCCTCATAATGACCTATTGGATTTTATATCAATGGGATACCATACTACAAGGCTTAATGTGAAAACCAATAAATGATTTCCAATGATTTATTATTACTCTTAACTAAGTTCTGTAATATTAGATCTTCTTATAGCTCCTTCAATTTTATCATAACCATGTTGATATAATAAAATAAATATATAATATATAACAATATGTAATTATGATTACGTTATAAAACATAGTTATATACTTATCTCTCCTATGAGTGATGAAAAGTTTGCTCCTGTGTTTGTTTAGACTACCACCTCCATGAAGTGATATGTTTTGTATTTCATCACTGCATCAAAAGGATTGTTATTATGACAAATTTAATTAATATGTATATATAATATTAATGTTATGATTATTATTTTATAATAATACTTGTTTACTTCCATTATTTCACTTCAACTAGTTAAATAATGATAACCACACTCCGGCTTGTGTGAGTAATACCACCTCCAGAAAGCTATGTGAGTAATTTTTCATATCCCCCTATCATGTATGATTATCATATTGTATTTAATATAAAAATAGGGTAATTATTTTATTATTTATATTTTTTATATTGATGAACCATAACTTTTTTGACCATGGTCAACAAGTTAATTTGTTTCGGAAATTACGAACCCACCTTCCTCAAAACTTATAACAAAAAATTAATTGATTTATAATCATTCCTAGAAAATGTTATACCAATATTAGGTGTGTAATGACTTATAATAATTTATGTTTTATTTACAGTAGTTTTATGTTTATTTAATCTTGTTACATAAAATCATTTCATTGATTAATTGTCGCATTAATTTTATGATACTTTTAAGGGGACTCCAAAGTCAATTTAATTTCATTGGGTAATATTACTTATTTATTGTATATGACATGGAAAGATTATTTACTTGGTAAAAAATAATTATTTAATTTTTTATTTGAACATAATTAATTCATATTTATATTTTTTACATACAATTACTAAAATTATTAGTTCTTACATTAATGTCTTTATCTATGTAAGGGTTTCTCATCTCACTTTTGATTATTAAAATTACATCCTTAATTCAAAAATGTGTCTCATTATTGTGGTATCTAGACTTATTGTTAGATATATTATATCATGAATATATTTATATTCCCTTAATTAATGTTTAATTGGAATTTATATTTTTTACCGGGTTTATGATTCAAAATATACCAACGTTATATGAGTTTTATGTCACAATATTAATTTTTATCATGATCGTTTGTGCGGAAATATCATATCAAGAAATTAATTCTTCTATCAATCAAAAATATCAATTATTTTCTTCTAATATTTTTATTTATAGAAAATACATGTTTTATTTCCATTTTCCTCTCCCTGAGTACTCATAACATTGTATGAATTATTTTATGTAAAACATTCATTTTTTCCAATTGATCATAAATATTTTTATTTCATGTTTATATGATATTTTTATGTACTAAAAAGATTTTTATGTTAATTGATATTTTAATAAATAGATGTATTCCCGTTTTTAAATTTCTATTAAAATGTATAAACAGAATCTTCTTATAGTTTTCAAAATAAGGTACTTTCGACCAATGTTGTGAATGAAATAATAGTTTTAGTATTTATTTAAAAAGTGACTTTTATTTTCATTATGAATATCCTTTATTTTGATTATTTTTAAGAATTACCTCTGGTTCTTTTGCAAGAAATATTTTTCCAAATATTCTTTATATTGTTTTTTAATTTACCGTAATTTATTTCAAAATGAGAATTTTATTTTCAAAATGAATTATTAATGTATTCTTATAATAGTATTTCTATATATGGAAACATCCATTGATGAATCATATAAAATAATAAGGATAGAATCTAATGATAAAACCCACTATATTTTTCTTGATTTCTTGTGATCATGTTTTTCTATTAGTTAACTAGGGAAAATATTAACATTTCAGTTAATGGTATTTAAAAAAATAGTTTTTTTATTATGTATTGAATTTTGATTCATTTAATTCATATGGGGAATTCACTGAAATTAATAATGAAGTGGTCATTTTGTTACAAATTGATGAGTTTTTAGGTCTCATGATATAGTCGTTACTAAAAATTTCATATATTTCTACCCAATTATTTATGTTATAATTGGTAGAAGGCCTCAACAATATGATTATGATGTTCTGAATTTTGTTTTCAATCACTATGCAATCTGTTATATTTTCTTCTATTTTTTTATATATTTTTTTCATTCATGAATATATTACCCTTTTATGATAATAGTAAAATAACATATTTTATTATTGTTTATCTCCTCAATATTATTCACAATTTTTTATTCTCTGATATATTTGTTTGCTTTATTTCCCATAAAAGGAATATTATCTCACCCTTATTTATTTCCTCATTTCCCTAAAATACCATAAAGGTTTCTTTGAATGATTTTGATGTTCTAGTTTAGTAAACAATATTGTTATCGTTAGAATTTGACTTTCGAGTTTTAAAATATAGTATGATAATTATGTATATATAAAACCTATTAGGACAACAGAACTATTAAACCTATCAGGAATTACCTATATTCTGATGTCTTGATATACTATGAAAACCACCGATGTCTGGTTATTCTAGTTAAGGTTTTAATGTAATCCTATCCAGTGGGTGGGAAAATATTATCATTTAATATTCTAGTTTTACAATACATATTTTTATATTGATTATGTATTAAATTATAAATAATTTATTTCATAAGATTAATGCATTGGGATTAGTAAGTGATGGGAGGTCCCCATTCTAACCCCTTTTTATATCGCTCGGTATCATAAAATACTAGTTTTGATTTTTTTCATAAATATTACCTATATTTGTAGGATTTCCTAGCACGTGGAATTGTGTGTGCGATTAAGATGTTAGTATTTTGAATTCTGTCATTGAAGAACTATTTTACGTTATCCACATGATCATTTATGTTTTTATATTATCCATGGATATATTCATATTTTATAATTTCAGTTATTTGGAATATTTTTTAATATTTATCATGAACATATTATTCTTGATTTATTCATTATATAGTAAATTCTATTGTACACTTTTTCTGACAGAGAATCTAAGATCACCCTTTATTATTTATTAAATTCAATTAGATATCAACACGAGATATATGATTTTTTAGTTATATATGAGTTGAAATAATAAAATTAGAAATAGAGTTATATGTTTTATCTCATGATATAAAGTGAAATTTTAGAATCATGTTTGTTTCTTTTTTCCCATGAATTATAAGATATTAAATCATTATGGATGAAATATCTTATGTCTTGTGATGGTTTATTAATATTACTACTGACTTCATAATACCATAGTTATGTAGTTACAAGTCCTTTATACACTTGTTTTGGATGGATTTTCCAAAAATATTGATTCCATGATATATAAGGACATCATTTTTAGTTTAATGTTATTATAATGTGGATGATAAAAAATATAGTTCATGAATATGATCAATCAGAGAATTAAAATATATGGTTTCGGGATATTTTATGTCTTTACCATTTGGAATAACTCTTATTACATAACTTATCATTTATCGTGGAAACATAATTTTTATATTAGTAATCTATTTCTATGCATAAATATATAATCTACATCATTAGAAAATTTTTACATGCTAATAAGAACTTTTATCATAATTTAATCGAATTCATTTTCAATGTATTTTTAATTTAAATTTTAACATAAAAATTAATACTAATAGATTGAAAGCTTCTATAAAAATTTATTGTTTTAATATTATATGATTTTATTATAATATAATATTAATTAATAATTAAATACGTGTTAATATATTTTTATTTTATTTGAAAAATTACATTATTTTCATTAAAATTAATCAGATTAAATTATTAAAATAAGAATTCAATAAATAAAAAAATTATGGAAGAAAATCATGTTTGACACTAAATAATTTTTACTAGACCCATTAAAAATTTATTATTATTCATATAAACATTTAGATTTGACAATCCATTAATATAAACATAATTATTTGTATTTTTAAAACTCACAACATCATTCATATATAATAATTATCATTTTTATAGTAATAATAATATGTGATTCATAGAATTATTTTTAATTAAATGTTTTCATTGTTTTTCTTTTAATAATTACGAGTTTATTATTTTATGGGTTTTAAATAAAATTAAACAAATTTTTTATATCTATAGGATACATATATAATAAATGAAAACATATCAAATTATCATATTTCTAGTGACTAAACTTCCAATGACCATATTTCCATTTACCATATATTGAACAATGATAGTTCATTCCTATATATAGCAATATATTTTGTCCTAGAATCGGTAGTCATTATTAATTATTAATTTATCAAAATGTGTTATATATTTATAATTATATTCCTTGATTTTATAGTTTAAATCATGGTGATTTATTGTAATAATGTACCATGAAGATATAGATATTATGTTTTTAGTATTTTAATTTACTATTTGATTTATTTAACGAATATTATTCTTAAAGATGTTTCATTTCATATTATCATAATATATTGAAATTTAAAAAATTGTTGTCATAATTTTTTTAAAAAATTTATCATATTACTTTTCTGTTTTGGGTTTTCATGTGAAACACTCTATTCAACCTAGAACATATTTAATGGGATGTACATAATATAATTATGGGGTGTTATATCAATATAATTCCTTATAGAAGAAATGAGGAGACATATATTTGATTTCATCAAGAGTCATTGATCAAATTATATACATTTACTTCTTATTATGATTCATTGAATGAAGAATATGAGAGGTTATAATCTAGAGTTTGGAACCATGGTTAATTAGGGTGTAGAATGAAATTTTTGTACAATTATGAGAAAGAATATAACTTTTTGGATTCATTATTTCTAGATATTGAAATCTTGTTAAACGAATATGAATTTCATTGATGGATTCAATATATCTTGGTAAGAAAAACATGTGTTTCAACACAACTTGGACCATTTTATTTTTACATGTATCTAGTTGAATGATATTTCATGGTTCCTCCTTTTTTGAAATCTATTTTCAATTTTGTAAGGTGTTGTGCTTTGATGATAGTATTGGGAGGATTTGTATTTGAAGTAGAAAACCAGGGATTACACCATGAATGTCCGGTAATCAATAATTGTTTTTTGTGAATTGAAAAATTAGTGATATTAACTCCTATATATATTTATTTGAAAATTATTTTTTATATATAATTTGTAGATAATCATTTATAGATTATTTATTAGTAAAACATTATTGAAAGGCCTTATTCAACCTAATATAGTGTTATTTATATGATTTTTTCTATAAATTATTATGTCCATTTACATTATATTCAATTCCTTCATCCTCTTAAGCCCTATACAAATTTTCTCTCATATTTGTTCACTTTTTTACTTCCCTTATAATCACTTTATCAATGGATTCATGTGATTGAGATATATTATTTTGGAGTGAATTTATACCCCTTTTCAAATATTCATTTTATTCTCTTACAATTTTTAGAGGATATGTAGTACTGTTTAATTTTTTTTTGTTTTTTATTCATTGTATTGATGGTATTTGGTCATTAATATAATTTTTATTGTATGAATTTCAGTTTTTTGAAATGTAGTTTTATTTTTCACATCATTCTTATGTTCCAGTAGTTGAAGTTCTTATTTAGATATGGGATTCAAGATTTCTATAACTTTATTTATCTATTTATGTGATGTTATAATAAATTTGTTTTTATAGAGGAATTTTATTAATTAGTGAAATGTCGATATTCAAATATATTAAATAAATTATAATGGAAGAGTTTTTTACATGTGCGTCAAATGTCATCCATGTTGTCATTAGAGTCATTACATGTTTTGGGTGAAAACGTGCAACTGTAATAGTTTTGGTTTTCCACTCTAGTGATTCGATTAACCTTCATAAGTGGGAAATAATTCAATGTTTGAAATGAATTATTCCAATGTAAATATTTAAATTTTTTTTTTATATTTAAAGAATTAAAATAATATATTGGTGACATAGAGGGAGATTGTCTGATGAGATTGTCCATTGAGTTTATTATTATCTTTTATCTTCATGTATTTACACATACTATTTTTAGTTAATAATTTAATTATTTTATATGATATAAGTAAATATATATATTTATTTGTGTTCTATAATTCAATTAATAATTATGAACTAATTTTCTTAGATACAACATCATGTTTGTTAAAAATCACCAAAACATGTTCGTCATTGCCATCATTTTCTAGAATAGTTATAGATAATCTAATAGTGGAAAATTATATAATAATATATAATTATATGTATTCAATTATTTTAGAGTTAATTATATTATAATGATGATATTTTGAAGAATAATTAATTCCATTAATGTTATCATGAAACTAGTTCAAAACAATCAAGATTACTCATAAACAATATAGATAATTGATAATAAATAATAATTGTAAATTGAATAATTTTTTTATAAAAGAATATTATAAATGGTAATATATATATATTAGTTTATGAAATAGGTTTGTAATAATTTTTTTATAATTTATGTCATAGAACATTTTATGAAATCAAGATAAAATGTAAGGGTATTGGATCTCAAAGTTGAATTAGTGAGATATGAATCATATTCCCCATGTAAATCAGTTTTTTATTTTTTATTGTAAATTTATTAATTTATTTCATACATTTCAGGAATATTATGTAATTTAGAAATCCATATCATATTCTTCAATTTTTTCAGTTCAATATACTTTGATGTTGTAATTGTTTTTTAAAATCAGACACTCTTTATTTGATTTGTTACGTTTTATCTCAAAACACATACCTCTATGATTGGTTGTTTCTAAAAAATAAATTATTACATGGAATTTTCCCATCGTATATTAACAAAATGACTTTTTCAATTCATTTATTTTTCCTTCACAAACATATTTTGTAAAAATTAAATTCATGTAGAGAATAATTCTCATCATTTTAAAGATTGGTACCTTTATTTGTCCAAAAAATTTAATCCCTCTAATGTTATCAATTATAATTAGAAGCCAATTTTTGTATTATCTCAAGTGACCCTAATATCTATTTTCCTATTTTGAAAAGTATGTTTTATTTTTATCTTTTATGATGTTTTATTTCAAAATTAATATAATTTAAACCATATATAGGGATATTCCAAACATCTGTCGTTATTTTTAGGTTACACATTAAATTTATTTCCCCGTAATTTACTCAGTATTTTTCTAATTTAATTATTACATATTTTTATATAAGGTTGTAAAATATATATTATTTTTACATTACCTTTATTTTTGGGTTATTAAATATTTTTTGATTCCCTTGAAATTACCACTTTTATATAATCCCAATTTAATAGAAGTATTTTGTTATCTTATTTCATAATAAGTGTCACCCCTATACAAATTATTTTACCATGATTTTATTTTGAAAACTATCAATATTCATGGGAATAACATCCTAGTTTTATTATTTCCTAATTATAAATACAAATATTTTTTGTTCCTTAAATGTTACTAAGCTCATTCAAAATGTAACGACCCTGACCCCCGTAGACCAAATACAGTGGATTAGACTTAAATTGGCATTTTTTAGGATTAAAAATCAAATGAAATGAACTATTTTGATTTTTTGGAATGATAGATTACATAAACAACACCCATTTTAAATTTTTAATATAAAATAATAAATCGTTCATAACAAAATGTATTGGACTTCATCCATGAAAGAATATACAAAAATCTAATCATCATAACATGGGGAAAATAAAAAAATAAGGGTGAAGTCAAATGATCTATAAGGGTTATGTAAATAGAACTCTATCATAAATAATAAAAGAAGAATCAGTATCTCATGTTAAATGAATGAAACACATTCAAGTTAATTAAAATGTGGAGCACCGTTATGAAGGAATAAATGACAATCAAAAAATTCCATATACAATATCACATGAGCATGAAACCTTACAAGGAATATTATAACTAATAAATTAATCATATTTAATAGTGATAATGATATAATGATTTGTTTTTGACATCTAGACTACCAATATATATCTTCATGATACATACATTTAAAAAAATACTCTAATGAGAGTTTGATTATATCGGTAGAAACTCATCGGATTTAGCCAACTGATTCACCTCATGAGACTATTGATTCATCAAGGGGATTGCATTAAACTGTTTATAATTCATTCTATAACATTTATAAGAATTAATTATATATTGAATAATTGATTTAATTCCCAAAGACTTTTATTTATCTTCATATTTTTCATATTGAGTGAAGGAAATAGATTTATTTCTATTTCCCTAGTTAAGAAAATAATAGTCCTGGTAAAAAATTTTGTAAAAATGGAATAGAGTTTAGGAAATCGTCGTAAACATTACAAAACAATTGTAAAGAGAGATTAAGTATATCAGTAGAAACACATATGATTTGGCCAGTTGATTCAACTCATGATACACTTGATTCATTGAGGGGAATGTATTAAAAAATCCTTAATCAATTCCATAATAGTCCAAATAATTACATATATATTAAATAACTTATTGAATTAATAAATAATGTTCTCTATTATCAATTTATTTATTGAGTTAAGGAAATAGATTTATCACTATTTCCCCAATTAATCAAATAACTATCAATGTAAACAGCATATGTAAAATGGTTATAGATTTTAGGAAATTGTTATATAAATTAAAAAATAATGACAAATTTTAATATAAATATAATTTAAAATGAATTTTTTTTTCAATAATGTGATTATTAGAATAGAAAGAAACCAGATGCCAAAGAAAGTGAGATTCTGCAATAACTTTTATCATTTTTTATATTTCCAATCAAACCACTTTGGGTAATATAATTCAAATTGAGACAAAAAATAAAATTAATAATATAGTTCTAATTAAATTAAATTTCAAGGGGTGATATATATAATCAATTTAAAAGTTATTTGGTGCAAAAGAACAATTATGTATTAATGAAATGTAAATTGGGACAAAATTCATTACCTTTAAATAAATATCGGTTGAATTCCCATTAATCTACTGTATACTTTTTTTAATCATGTAATTAAATTAGTATAAAACCATATAATATGGATAATATCATATATTATCCACTAATTACATCTAATGACTAGTTTTTTAGTAATCCTTCAATATTTTTTATTATTTTGGGTATTAATTCCAATGTTTTTGAGTATGCTGTGACTTGTTATTTTTTTACTCTTACATATATTATAAATTCTTCATTTCTCTAATTTAAAACATGATTTATATATAATATATATTTGTTATATATTAATTTAGGTTAAACCATAAAAATTTGATTATTATCTTCAATACATCGTTTGTGGAGAAGGCAGTCCATACGTATACATGAAAAATGTTTACATTTTCATGTTTTATTAAAACAAATAAAAGTAAAATAAAAATATATATTATCATAAAATATAAAATATATGTCATATATTTCTTGTAATATTTGGAAAATTGTGATGTCCTGGACCTGGATGCCACTAAAAAGGTGCCTCGATCCCCATGTGCCACATAGAATCAAGCACATCTCCCCAAACACTAAAGGTTTTCGACTATTAGTGAGGGCCTAGGGTGTTTCCATGAGGATAATATTCCCTCATTAACATATTTTAGTACAATTAATAAATATTAACATTGATAAATATAATAAATAATTTAAGCAAACCAAAGGCATATCGGAAATAGGGAAAATAGTAACAACAATAGAAATTGCTCGAATAACATACAACAACTGATGATGATATTTTAAGTATTTATAATAATGTAAAACATGGATACAACGTAGAAATAATAACATGTTCCACAAAAGTATCAATGAAATCAATGAGTATCCAAATAATCCCATGTTTTAACTCAGTCATCTACTTTCAGGCTCAACTCCAAACACCGAACAATCTAGTGTTTGAAGCTGTTCACTTCCCTTTATCAATACCTACATTTATATAACATACTATAGGTACCAAATGGATCCAGAAGATGGTTTTAGAAAAACCACATTAGTCCACAAAAAACGATATCCATATTATCAAGCTCGTGTAATGGAATATAATAGTGTGCATGCATGAATATATAATGAAAAGTAGTAAAATGTAACTAAATACTCAAATACCTACATCAGCCCATTTTTGGTATCATAACATATAACCAATTCATTATTTGATTTTTAATAGATTTAAAATACGTCACATGTTAATAATAGTGATGCTTCCAAGAAGTATCAAGGACACCTGTAATAATATTTGATAATGAAGTTACAAGGTACAAACCAATGTAACGTTGACCTCAAGGGTCATGAACTGAGTAATAATTGCATCAAGAAATGGGTTCAGAGTGTAATCTAAGTAACACAGTCCAGGGAATTCTATGATGTGATTCCTACAAAGTCGAAGGAGATCATCCAAGAAAAAATGGGGCTATGAAATGACAAGTACCAATGACATTTAACCATGTAATCTACTTTTCCATGAAGTAACCATGGTGTGTATCCAAGGAAAACTATAATATTATTCAATGGATCTAATGGTGTTATACCATGTATCTAAACATAGACAAGATCTGGGTTCTAGGTGTGTCTCAACCTAAGAAAGCCATATCGTTGAATTTGGAATTGGGTTCTGAAGTGGTCAAGGCATTACCACGATAATATAATGCCAGATTGAGTCATGAAAATAAAATTTTGATGATGTAGTCATATAATAGTTCATTTGGTTCGTCCATTTCCTTTAATTACTATATTAAGGACAATTAGCAGGCAACCCATTGATAAAATCATAATTTATCAAGATGTCCATTTCTTTCAAGACTTCACTTGCATTTGTGTGATGAGGCCAAGTAGCATTAAACCCTTTATTAAACAAATTTAATGTATATTAAATAATGAAGGTTCATTCTTCTACCTTCTATAAATATGGTAAGGGGTTCTATAGCCATTAAGCCTAATATTCATTCACATTAAATTCGGTCAAGTCATATAATTACTATACTTCCCAATATCCCTTTCACATTTATTTGTTAAATTTGAAGTACATAGCTTATGTGGGTCAAGTGGTGAATATACATGGTACTTTAGATAATGTGATTCAAAATTTACATCAACCCATTTAATATAAAAAATATAACACTTATAAGGGTCAAGACAAAGCACACCGAAATGGTGAATAAAACGCATCGGAACACTAAAACGAAAATTATGTCATAACATCCTACATGGGATGGATGGGGTTTTGGGTATTATCACTAATAAATAATCACATATTTCGGAATGTTAACAACCATAGTGTTCTAATTTTTATAGCAAGGAATATAAATTCTATAAACAATTCTCCATAAAATCTATGGGCCCCATATGTGAAATCCAAAATCAACGATCTTAATGGATGAGTTATAGACCACCCACAATGGGAATGTAAAATTATCCTCCTTAGATATCGGCCACTAATTTGTCATAGAACTGAGTAGATATTAGAAAAGGGGAAAACACTCACACCCTAGATAACTAGGTCGAGAGAAAGGGAGGATAAGAATTGTTGAAAAGGAATCGAGTACATACTACAGTGCATCCAAAGTGGAGAACGAAATCACTAGAGGTTCACGAACGAAGGAAATCTCTTGATCCCTACCATAGGCCTTCAAATTGTTCTAAAATTATGGTAAAGTAGGATAATCCTAATGGAATTTTGATTATGGGGGATGGAGGAGCTTAATTATATATTAAATAGAAAAATGGTCATTTTACCCAAAAAATAACCTATGCACGATTTTTCTTCATGGTGGTCAAACTATGTGAAAACCTTGCACGAGTACTTGGAAAAAATGGGCAGTCACATTTTTAGTCGACACTATTGCATAAATTGGGTGCCAATCATGTGGTAATGTTCTGTCCACAAGGTGACTACCCACATGGTTTGATCTTACCATTTGACCTTCCCTCATGGTATACACAAACCATGGGACATTCTTATTTTTCCCTAAAGGTTGTGTCAGGGGCTCTAAAAAATCCTTGAACACACTCTAAACCTTTACTAGATCATTAGGCATCCATATTTGGTCCAAAATAAATAATTATACCGAAATTTGATGGATATATAAATGAGTGAATACGGGTTCTTAAAATCTTCTACCTGTAAAAGAACTCGTCCCCAAGATCTCCTTCAAAGGGTGGAGGAACAATGTTTAAGAACAACTATAACCAATAGGCATGTACATTAGCTTTTGAATCCCATGTCTCATCCTCCACACTACCATGCTACCACAGAACATGTACCATAGGGATAGACAGGCTATTAATATCTTACATGATCTAGTCAACGTTGCATATTGGATACTCCAAAATGATAGGATTGGAATATAACTCATCTTCTTCAAGATCAAATGTATGAGAAGGGTTATACTGATACAGGTGAAAGTGTGAAACATTGGAATACATAATGCAAGGAAAAATACCTCTATTGTTATAAAAACTAATAGGCATATGGCTTGACTCACCTAGGATGTCAAACATCCCAACATAATGAGGTGACAACCTCCCTTGGTTATGTAACCAGCTATTCCCTAGCCTAGGCGATACCCAAAAGAATACAACGTCCCTGACATCAAACTCTAGAGGTTGTCAATGGAGATCAACATAACATTTAAAACTATATTGAGTAGTAGTCCTAGGTATTATGATTAGTTGTAACTTCATTGATGTCTCCATCATGAGAGAAGGACCTATAAGGACCACCTCACCTGCCTCCAGCCAACACATAGGTGAACAACATGAACTACAAAATAATTCCTCATAATGATCCATCTGAATTTTAACTTAAAGGTTGTTATTATGGGGTAAATCAATGAGAGGGATTTGATTCTCCCAAGAAGCACAAAAATTAAAGGCACATACTCAAAGAAGATCTTATAAAACCATAACTTTTTTTCCAATTATCCATTGGTATGAGAGTGAAAATATTTTCTCACAAGCACCTCTATTCCCATCACCTTATGAAATCCCTACCATAACCATGATGTGAAATGAGCATCACTATCTAAAATTATTGTGTGAGGGACTCGATGTAGTAGTTTGATTTCATGATCATATAGTTTTCCTAGCTCATCAATTAATAATGTCTTTTTAATAGTAATGAAGATGGATGATTTCTTCAGTCCTTAAATAACTACCCACATAGAATTTCTACTCTTAGGTGACCTAGGTAAGCTCACCATGAAACACATAGAAACATTTTCCCATTTCCATTATGAGACAAGAAGAATTTGTAACAAGAATTTATGTATCTGGATCTCCACCTTCACCTGCTGACAAGTGGAGCACCAATTGAAAAAACCTTCTATATGACACTACATCACCGGCCATGAATACTAGCATCTTATATCCCAATACACTGTGAATATTCCTAGACGAGCTTCCAACTAATAAGCATAAGACTCATTCATAATCTCTTATATCATATATATAGGGACCCATACACATTCATTAATATGTCGGATGTCGTCTCTATCTACAGACCAATACAGAGGCGAGTTATATACTAATATACTTTCACAAAAAATCCAGCCCTCAAAATCAAAAAATTTTCTACACTTCACCTTCACAAGGATGGATGAAGTGACTTTCAAAGATGAGAGGTAATAATGCTCATGACTATTTTGAAACTCTAGATGAATCTCCTATAATATGACCATTAAAATCCTTTCATCACTAAAGTACCATACATCATGTGTTTGAGTTTTCTCACTCATCGCATCATCGACTATAGTTCCCTTCTCTGGAATATTGGAAAGATCAATATCAAATCATTGTTGAGATTCGACCCATGTCCACTATTTTTGGTTCAATTAATGTTAAAATAAGATATATTTTTGGATCGTGTGGTTTATGTGCACTATAAAGTGCACACCTAACTGATAGTCTCTCCAGTAATATATGGCATAGACAACTACTACTAGCTCAAGGTCGCATGTTGGGTAATTTCACTCATAAGTCCTCAAATTTTGAGGCACATACGTAATGACTCTTTCCACCTAAATTATCCCTACTCCTAGTATGATGCCTAATGAATCATAGAAGTTGGTATATCACCTTCCTGGATTTGGAAGAATTAGAATAGGTTTTGAGAAAAGCCTCCATTTATTCTCCTGAAAGTATTTCTTGTACGATATTTGACCATTGGAACATAACATCCTTCTTGTAAAGGTATGTATTATGTGAAGAAATATATGATAAGTACTATATGAAATTCTTGTAAGGTCCAACAGGTCCTACAAAACCCTATATATCAAACACGTTATTGGGATGCTTTAAGGAAACTACAACAATATCCTTTTATAATTCAACAGATATGCCTGATTCTAAGATAATTTTTTCCATGAAGTGAACTTCATTGATCTAGAAGTGGCACTTAGAAAGCTCGGACTGAAGCTGATACTCTTTCCAAGTACTCAAAATTTCCTCAATATGTTTGGAATGGTCTCTCTGAGTATGGGAATACACCATGATGTAGTCCAAAATGACCACTACAGAAGAGTCAATATATGGGTGGAACACCCTATTCATCAGTGCCATGAAAATAGATGGTACATTCATAATACTGAACGAACTAACTAGGTACTGATATAGAACATACCTATTAGGAATTGTTGTACAAGGTATGTCTTTTTTTCCGGACTCACACAAGTTGATAACTAGATCATAGGATGACCGTATAGAAGACCTTACCTCCACAGAGCTGGTCAAAGAGATCATTTATACAATGTAGTGGATTCTGATTCATGACCATAATCGAATTCAACTTTCTCTAATCAATGTATAGTAATAGGTTTCAGTCTTCCTTCATTTAAAAAATAATGGGTGTACCCCAAGAGGATATATTGGGCCGTACAAAAACATTGTCCTCAAAATCCTCTAACTTATTTGTGAGCTCATAAATCTCTATAGGTTCAATCATGTATAGAGGAATGAGAACCAAAGTTTCTCCTGGAATACGCTCAATTGTAAACTCTACCTCTCTTTCTCTTGAGGTAGGCCAAAAAAAATTCAAAACATAAATCCTTGAAACAATCTACTATGTGATAGAAATAGTCTTTTATTAAAACCTAATCTTCTATGAAGATATTTTCAATCTGTGCGGTCACCCCACCTAGGCCTTGATTCTCTAGTCCCTCCCAACAAGACGAGACATCCTACTCACCATTATATAGATAACTGTAATCCTCTGTTGAAGTAAACGATAAAATAATATGATAACATCCCACAAAAGCTTGATATAGAATCAAAAAATCCATCCCAAGAATGACATTGTAGCCCATCATCCCAACAACAAGGTCATCCCATAAGGAAGGATAAAATTCCTACCTCAATGGTATAGTACATCACCTAGTGTATTCCCTATGTTCATACCCCTAAAATTGTATCAGGGGTCATTACACCATAGTAATACTATATCTCAAGTCTGAGTCTTTCCATGATATATATAGAGATAAAAGATTTTGAAGCACTGGTATCAACTAAAGAAGATACTATAGTAGATTCCACAAGAATAGTACCTCATACTATAGATGATCCTGCATCCTGATCCAAGGGTATCAGCTATCATGCATGAAATTATCTAGACCCATGACCCTATCAAATAGTTGGGCGACCATGATCCAAAATGATCATCTACCACTGTTGGTGATCTTGGGATATTCTACCATGGTCATGACCTCCACCTAATCTAGTATTGTCAGTGGTATTCCAACTACCCACTTACCATGTATCAAATTACCCCCCTCTAGATGTTGGACCTAGCACAGATCATTTTCCACTTGAAGATGGTGGAAATCTCCTTTAGAATCTCTGAAGAAACCCTATATGGTTGCAAGACCAATAGTCGGGGTGGTCTCTATCACACTGATTCTTCATATTCCCCAATCATCTACACTGATAAAAATTCTTGTAGTTAACAAAATAATTGCTTTGGTTGAAACTTAACAGATGATAATTCTTGATAGAATACTTCATTCCACTATTAAATCTACATTCATGTCACGACATTGGTCCTCTATGACTAATAATTTTATTGTCCCTCAGGTCAAGCTCAATGATAAGAGTATGATTGAAAATTTTAGAAAAATTTGGTACGTTAAAATAATTATCCTATTTATGGATGGAGTATAGCAGCCCATCCTTGACACTTCTACCATGTGAAAGCCCATCACTATCTAGAAATGGTGAAAATCATTGTAACTCTATGAAGCGCACTGAATATTATATAATTAGCATATATACCTATCTGAGATGGATGAAATCATTGGCTATATCAGCTCTCAGCATCTATGGAATGAATTGATCATAGAAAAAAATATAGTATTAAACCTATACCATACCTTGATAGTGATCACCCTGGGTAACCAAATCCAATAAATGATTGAAAAAATACGAAAGAATATTTTTAGTAATCTTGACCCTCCACTCTAGAGGAATTTACTGATTCTCAAATATAGACAGAATGGCCTCTATCAAATACTCAGTAGACTATGGATTTCCATCACCTAAAATGGTATGGGGATGATGTTGCTGGATCCCATTAGTCAGATCAACCATCGTAGGTTCATGTTTTGGAGAACCATCCATGGACTGTATCTTACTTAGGTAATGATCATTAAATATGACATCTGTGCCCAATTCAGGTATTGAAGCTAGTGCCTCATGTGGAACTCTATGAGGTAAGACTTTTGTCTCAAGGCCCACCATGTCTGGAGCATTGTCATCACCACCTTCCTAGAATATTATATGAGGACATCGTGGTGGAATTGGTCTAAAAATTCTACGTATGATTCCCAGAACAAGCTTTATGTATATAAACAGAAACACATAAGAAAGGTAATATATTAAAAATTACTACCAAATTCATATTACCCCACTACCAAATAAGTTGGCAAGGTATAAGTAATTTCACTAGTATATGTTTCATTTCATTTTATATTTGATTTCAATGTTCAATCCTTTACTTTTCATTAACTTGATAAATCGGGATAAGGATGTGCAACAAATTTCATTTTTTATCTCATCATTCAATTTATAATGGATATCCACTCAAATTGAATCAGTTCCCATACAGCTTATCACTTAAAATGACACCCATTTCGTTATAGCATAATGGCTCGACTCGAAAATTTACTCATACAAACCCATGATGGCCCATACACCTAATGAATTGAGACATGATATCACTCAATCACAACCAATGTAATAAAATCACAATCTAACTATCACAAAATCACTCAAAAATCACAATCATATAAAGAAATTCAATGAAGGGAAAAACACTTCTATGTCATGGAAATATGCATGATAATTGAATTTTGGTGCCTAAAATGATGTATGTAACAATGCTCATTTCCCCGATATAATTGGTCCATGGATGAAAGAAATCATGAAATATAGTAATGACTAGAAACACCACATGACATGTGAAACAACCAATGTTGAAATAATGTCTACTATAATTGGAGAAAGCATAACCATAAATATAATTTAGGAAACTCATCTTTTACCCCAAACACAGGTTCATGACTTCCAATCAGGGCATATGACCAATGTTTTAGGCACTTGTAATCACCAATATATTGTATCAAATAATAAAGAAAGAAATGAAAGTATTTTGACACAACATTATGATATCCCAAACTTGGATTCCATATAATAGGTTCTCGGAGCCTGGAAACCCACATGGCCTCAAGAACATCTCCCCAAATGGAAGAGGATATCAACTAGCAGTAAGGGATTAAGGTGTGTCCATGGGGTAACTATTCCTTCATTATGAGAGTATAGCATAGTGGATTAATATAAACATATATAAATAGTGGAAACAATATATGTAAATTAAAGGAACAATAGAACTAGGGATAATAATAACAATAAATAAATAACTAGTATACCATAAAACAACTAATGATGATATTTCATGTATCTAGAAAACTATAAAACATAGATACAATTCATCAAGCCTTACATGCTCCACAAAATAATATATGATGTCAAAGACTAACCCATGCTTTCTGAGTTTTGGTTCAGTCATCTTCTATAAACCTCCACCATAAATAGCTAACAATTAACTAATTGAATCCCTTCACCTCCCTTTATCAACACTTCCATTAATATAATCTACTATGGGTAATAAACAGTTCCTAGAGAGGGTGTGAGATAAATCATTGTGGACCACCAGTAATGGTGTCTATAACATCTAGTCAGTGTAACAGAATATAATAGTATGAAGGCATGCATATATACTTTTATGTAGTACACTATAACTAAATACCCATGTACCTGATTCAGCCTGTAGATGGTGCCTAAAACTCTAACCAATTAATTTTTTTATTGTTACTAGTTTCTAAATATGTAACATGTTAATGATTGTTGAGGTTCCATGAAAAAACAACACAACCTAAAATGATATTTTATAATTAAGATCAAACCAATGAAACATAGACCTCAGGGGTAACCAACTTATTAGTAACGATATCATGGCATGGGGGTAAAATTGTAATCCAAGAATCATAGTCCATGGAATTACAAAATAATATGCCTACTGAGTGAAAGGAGATTATCTAATGTAAAAAAGGGGATAAGAAATGACTAGGCCCGATGGACTTTAACTAGGGCACCTATTTGTCAATGATGGATCTATGGAGTGTATCCAAGGATTCATACAATATTATTTTAAGGATCCTATGGTTCCATATTGAGCATCCATGAATAAGAAAGTATCAGTTTCTAGTTAGGTATCATCCTAAGAAAGTTCTATCCTTGAATTTGGAATTGGGTCCTTTAATGATAATGGCATTCCCTAAAAAAATTCAAGGAAATCTCGAGTTAGGGCCCTCCTATTATGATAATGAAGTAATATAATATTTCATTTGGTTCAAGAATTTACTTTCATTATTGTGATAAATACAAGTAGGATGAAACCCATTATTCAATTCATAATTTATCAAGATGTCCATTTGGTTCAATAATTTCCTTTCATTTGTGTGATAAGCCCATGTATCATGGAACCCATTATTAAATTCATTTAAATAATATTAAATAATTTTGGTTCACACTACCACCATACATTGACATGGTATTTGATTCTATAGACATGAAACCCATTATTCATGCACATTTAATTTTTTCAAGACGTATATTTACTATACTCTCCATTTTCCCATTCACATTTAGTTATCAAATTTTATGTACATACCTTTGGCGGATCATGTGGTGAGAATACACAGTAATTCCCATTATAAGATTCAAAATTTACATCAATCCATTTAATATTGAAAATATAACATCCATGGTTTTACAAATATATTTAATTTAATTCTTGAACAACTAACACTCTATATAATGACACATTGTATTAATAAGATAGTTTTAACATTGTTGTTAATCACAATTCTTCCACTTCTGTGATGAGATTTTTGAAAAAATGACATACATGATTGCGATCAATAATTTTTTTAAGTCTGATTGGGGAATGTAATAATTTGGTGAATCATAACCTACCCTTATGAATAGTAATGTTACCCATATGAATAGTATCTTGAACCTTATGAATAGTAATATGACCAAATTAATAGTAACCTCAGCAGTGAATGTATAAATAAAATGTAGGAATCTTATAAGAGACAATATGATTATAATATATGTGTAGGTATTTTTGTATGTCAAAAATAATTAATTACATATTTATGATTAATTTAATAATTTAAATGAAAAATATGTTTTCATAAAATTAAATCATAAATTATTATTTTATATTTATATGGGTATAAGATTATTATATGAGTTCTTGATTAATTTTTCAAGGTGTTCTAAAATTAGTTATAGATTTAAATTTTGTATTTATCGAATAAATTATTATTTTAATTTAAAAATAACACCTTCATATTTTGAATTTTTATTGCTAAAATGGAGAAAGTTTTTAATTTTGCACAAAACAAAATCTTTGGGGTGAATTTGTTTGATCCTCCCCACATCTGAGGCCTTTAGGTGTCTCCAAAAGACCAAAAAGAATGATCCTAAGGAGGATCTCAAGGAGAGGAGATCAAGAGGTAAAATACTCTTACATTTTCTTGTAATTTATTTTCAATTCTTTCTTTTCTTATAATCTCTTCACCTACACTTATAAAAGAGGCATGAAACCTCTATTATATTATATATTCTGGTTTTTATCATGTTATTAGAAAATTTAATCATAATACTTCTTCTCCTCTCCCTCTCTTTTTAATAATATGAGTATCGTCCGTCATGTGTCGATTTACCAACATCATTGATGATGTATATTAAATTTCCTACAATTCATTAAAATACAGTTATAATAAAATTTTAATGTTTGAAAAAAATCATGTAGTTTGTTATGTAATTAATTTTATGTTTTAGAATGAAATTACATTCATGATCATTAATTATATAATGAAACAAGTTTGTCGTAATCAATGAATATCCAAAATGATCCAAACGAATATCAATAATGGATTATTTAATGATTCATCATCATAAATGATAAAAAAAATATGGTTTCATTTAACATTCCTGAAATATGTTAATACCGTTTGATTATAATTTTTTTGTTTCAATTCCACTCCTCAAGAAAAAAATACATTAAGAATCGACCATGGAATATTTTAAGGAACTCATCTGAAACATTGTAAAGAACAAAATATTATTAATTAATGGATGGAATGGTGTTATAAAATGATCATATATGGTGCTATAAACATGAATATGTCTCTTTAAATATTAATAACAATATTTTAACCATTATATATGAGTTTTAATCATTTTTGATAAGAGATGAACCCGAGGTAACGAAATTCTTAACCCACTTTCCATTCATTGGGTTAACCATCTTCTTATTAGGTTATGTAGAAATAATATTGTTTGTGAGATGGATTTTTTTTATTGTATGTTTTATTATGTGTATTTATAGTTTATATTCATATTTATTAAATTTTAATAATTCTCAGTCAAATTATATTATATTTTTACGGGAATTTCATTTTAAAATAATTTTAAAAGTCTCTTTATTGAACTTTAATTTTTTTTATTTTTTGTGGAATGAGTGGTTTATCCTAATTTAGGTGGTTTTATTAATATGGTTTTTAAAATAAATTTTTAAAAATTTATTTTTTATGAATATTATAACATTTCTATTTGCACGTTTTTTATATTTTAAATATGATTTTTTAACGAAAAAAGCATATTTTGAAAATATGTATGTATTTTTATCAAGGGTTTAAATGAGTTATCAATTTTTTATTCATAATATGTCCCTTGGATATATTTAGTTTTTTTCGAGCCCATTATATCACAATTTATTTTGGATTGAGAACATTTTATCTCAAGACATGTTGGGTTGATCCCATTATATCTCATGATATGACGAGTGATCCCCATTATATATCATCAATACAATGGGTACTCTGGTGATAGAAGTTGACCAAATAGTTTTTCCATGTATAAGGGTGATAATAAGGGTGACATGTTAAATATTCAACAATTAAAATAAATTATTGATCTATTATTTTTATGAGTTTTTATGAAATGGGCTTTATTAGGTTTTTATGTTATCACTTAAATAATGATTTCTTTCTATATATCCTTTACTGAGCTTTGTGTGCATATAAATTTTTTTTCTAAATTCTATAATGATGTGTAATATAAATAATGATGAAATATTAAATGTTATGAATATTTTTAAATGAAATTATGTATTATTTATAATTTTTTCTATTTTGGAAGAAATGAATATTGTTTAGTAGTATCCACAATGTATAAATATGCAATGATTTTTATGTTATATTTTCCAATTTTATAAAAATATAAACCTGAAAATTACCCTCAATGTAAAATAATATATATTTTTTTATTAAAATTCCAAATTATGTAATGTTTAAGGTAAGGTCCTAATAGTTAGTATCAAAGGATGGTTCAGATAACATTATGGGCTAACATGATGTTAATAGATTATGATAAATGATTTTTTATGTTGAAATGGTATAGAATTTAATGAATTCCATGTTTCTTCATCTATGATATGTCTATTCAAAATGGTTTTCCATAGAAGAAATGATGATTATGAATTCGAAAAGCTCCAAGAGGATTATATCTTTCAGAATATACAACTTTGAATGCTGTGAATCAGAAACTGAGATGTTTGTGATAGAAATGACACATTTGAATCAGGTGCTAAAAGGTGGTTTCATCCATGATAGAGAGGATCCTGATCTTCCAGGAAGAAACATGTCATTTGTTGAGAATTTTATAAGGAAACATCTTCCATCATTTAATGGACCCACAAATCCAGTGAAAGTCAAAGGATTGAACAATTCTATTAAAAAGATACTTGATGTCATGGGATGTTCAGGATTTCAAATGGTAATATTATCCATTTTTCAATTTGAGGTGAATTAGATCAATGATGGCCTCTAGTTACGAATATGAGAATAATATATGATAATGATATTCTAGAATGATAAAATTTTAGGTGTCTTTTTCTAGATAAATATTTCCTAAAAATATTAGACATAGAATAGAGTAACGATATTTGTAACTAAATTAGAATTTTGATTATTATATTGAAATATATGAATCCAATTTTACACAACTTTCTTGGTATGCACCCTATTTTTTACATGATTATTATATTAAAATTAATAGTTTTTACTGTTGTTTGAAACCATTTTTACGAAGATCATTGTCTTAACAAGATTTTAAAAGTTATAAGAAAGTTCTTTGTTATTATAAAAAGGTTAAATGTAGTTTTCTAACACATATGTGCCTCATAATGACAATAATAAGATGCAATTGGGTTGGCATTCATTGGGGAAGAATACATAAAATAAATCTTGGTTAAGAAAATCAATTTCCCTTTATGTGAAATGTGTTTTAAAAATCATCCTACAAAGTGTCTTGTAAATTTGGGAAAATAATATTTATGTGGATAGATTGATCATATGTCTCATGTGGGAAAAGATATTTTTTCATAAAGTAATGAGAAACTAATGGTAAGATTATTTAACTAAGAGTAATTGGGTCATTTAGTTAACCTGTCGCTAAAGCTAGTCACTCAGGTAGTGAAGAAGGATGCTTTGAAGAGAAAGGTTGTGGAAAAATCCATTGCAACCACTTAAACAGATGTTGAGCCATCAAATGAGGTGGTATCAAGTTCATTTCTTGTATTTTTAGTCATTTCAAATGTTTTGAATGATTCAAGGTCTACACATTAGTTCATTTTTGAGAAATTTTCTTTATAATTTAGAATTCCACCTCAAGAAATGAAACCAGAACTCATGGTAAGAACACACGGAGGAAATATTGTCACAAAATGAATTTATAATAAACCATATATATTTATCTGTAGAAAGTGTTTACCAAAAAATAATTTTTTATTGCCTCTACTAGAGATTGATGTTATTCTAGGTAATAAATGGATTTCTTTTTGTCGCCATAAGATAGATTAAAGAGAAAAATTAGTTGTTTTTCAAGAACTATTTTTGTTTTAGTACAAGAATGAACCCATTCCAATGATAACATATCAATATTATAATAAACTATTAAAATATCTAAATGAATGTTATCTTGCTCAAATTTTTCGAATCAATGGAATCATTAAGATTAATGATGTTCTAGTTGGGAATGAGTTTCTTGATGTATTTGATGATGATATTCAGGGTGATATTCTTGATTAATAGGTTGAGTTTACTATTAACTTAATTCCTAATACTAATCCAATTTGTAAAACACCTTCTAGAATTACTCAAATTGAACTTCTTGAATTGTAAATGTAATTGTAGGAATTATTAGACAATGGCCTCATCTGACCTAGAACACCACCATTGGGTGCTCATGTCTTGTTTGATAAAAATTAATATGGTTCAATGTTACTTTGCATTGATTTAGTTCCCTTAATAACATCAATATTAAAAACATTTTTCAATTGTCTCAAATCGATGATTTTTTGTTCAGATCCATTGATGATATTATTTTTCAAAAGATGAGATGAGGATTTGTTACAATTAGTTTGAATGTAAAAGTAGTAGACATCCCCAAGAAAACGTTTTTCAATAGATATGGGCATTATGAATTAGTTGTTATTCTGTTTGGGTTAACTAATTCACCTTCTATATTCATGGATCTTATGAACATAATATTTAATGAGTTATTGGATAATTTTGTGGCTGTGTTTATTTATGACCTTATGGTATATTATAAAAGTAAATTAGAGCATGGAAAACATCTAAGGGTTTTTTTAAATCCATGAAAGAGAATAATATTTATGGAAAATTCAGTAGGAGTGCATGTTGGTTTCCAGAAATTTCTTTACATTTTCACATTGTTTTTAAAGATGGAATAAAATTTGATCATTCTAAATAAAGTTGTTGATGATTGGATAAGAACCATAAATATAACTGAGATTCGTTTTTTTCTTTATTTGGAAGGATATTATTAGACGCTTGTTGAAAACATTGCACTGTTATCTAGCCCACTGACTATGTTATCTTGAAATAGAGTTAATTTCATATGGAAAAAAGAATGTAATGATTATTTTCATGAATTTAAAATAATATTGGTAAATACTATAGTTCAGACCCTAACTTCCATATGTGGTGAATTTATCATCTACAATGATTCTTAATTGAAAGGACTTGGTTGTGTTCTGATGAAGAATGGTCATGTAATTACTTATTCATCATTTCAGTTGAAAAAATATAAGTTAAATTACCCTACACATGATTTGGAAATAGCTGTTGTTGTTTTTTCATAAAATATTTGGAGGCAACATTTCAATCGAGTAAAATGTGAAATATATACTGACCATAAAATATTGATATATATATTTACATAGATTTAATTTAATATGAGAATGAGAAGATGGATGGAATTAGTATAAGATTATTATTGAACGATTCATTGCCATCATGGATTATTAAACAAAGTGGCTGATGCTTTGAGTCAAAAATGTAATGGTACATTAAACATTATATGTTTAGAATTTGACCTTTTGGTTAATGATTTGATGAATTTTGTATTTGAAGTTATTGGCGTAGGAAATAACTCTATTTTTATTTACGTGTCAGTGTAGTCATCTATGTCAAACAGAATAATGAATTGCTATAAAGATGATTTGAGTGACTCAAAAAGGTAGAATTGGTTAAAATATTTACGTTTCAATAATTGAACCTTTATAATGATTGTGTTTTGAGGTTTTGGAAGACAATAAGTGTTCCTTATGATTATCAGTTGAAGAAATACTTTTTATGTGAAGCTTACAGTTCTCCATTTTTAGTACATCCTGGAAACATAGAGACGTACAAAGACCTTCAAGAGTATTTTTGGTAGGATAGAATGAAAAGATATATTTCTCATTTTACTGTGAAATGTTTTAAATGATAATAGGTTAAAGTAGAGAGGCTGTTACCAAAGTGGGTGCTTTATCCATTGTTAGTTCCATACTAGAAATGGGAAAATATATCCATAGATTTTGTGAATGGACTACCAAAGACATCTCAAGGGAACAATGCAATTTGGGTTATTATTGATCGACTGACTAAATCTAGTCATTTCCTTTCTATTTAAGATAAATTGTCTTTAGATCATCATTATTAATTCTACCTAATTGAGATTTTCAGGTTACATAGAGTTCCTCTTCCCATTTTATCTGAACATGATCCCATGTTCACTTCTAACTGTTAGAAAGGACTTCAAAAGTTGATAGGAACTAATTATAATTTCAGAACATCCTTTTTTCCACAATCTGATGGACAGACTGAGCAAACAATTCAGACATTGGAGAACATGCTTCAAACATTTTCAATGGACTACAAGGGATGTTGGGATCATCATCTTTCTTTAGTATTGTTTTCTTAGAATAATAGTTTTAATTACAGTATAGAGATGGCACCGTTCGAGGCATTATATCTGAATCATTTTCAAAATCTATCTTTTTGGGATTATGTCAAATAATGGAAGTGGATGAGAATGTGAAGATGATCCAAAACCACATGAGTACACCTCTGAGTATGCATAAATGTTATACCGGTAATAGGTGGAATGAATTTTCTTTTTTGGTGGGTGATCATGTTTTTCTTAATATCTCACCATTGAAATATGTTATTTTTTTGGTGAGAAATGAAAGCTAATTACACCATTCATTGGACCTTGTGAAATCCATGGGAATGTTAGACCATTTTCATATTGATTTTATTTTCCTTTGATTTTATCTCTGGTATAAAATGATTTTCATGTATCGATGTTGAGAATGTATGTTCCATATTAGAATCATGTTTTGATCGAAGAATCAGTTCTGTTGGAAAAGAACCTTTCTTATGAGGATAAAACTATTATAATTTTTGATCAATGACAACAAGTTCTAAAGAATAAGGTAATCCACTAGGTACTGGTATTATGTAGAAACCACATTGTTGAATAAGAAACATGGGAATCATAAAATATTATGAGGGAAAGGTACTTTCACTTGTTTAATAGTTAAATAAATATCGTGAAAACGCAATTTACAGAAAGTGGGGAGAATGAAAAACCCAAAGATTTTATAAATAAATTTAATTTAATTCATGAAAAAATAATTCTATACATAATGAACATTTTGTATTAAGAATATTGTTTTACCCTAGTTGTTAATCATAATATTCTTTCTTCTATGATTTGAATTTCGAAAAATAGACATACACAGTTGTGATCGGTAAGTACTTTGGAGTCTGATGGGAAACAATTTTTTTTACTAAATATTAAAATACCCTAATGAATAGTAATGTTTCCCTTATGAGTAGTAATTCACCCATATGAACAGAAATATGTCCAAATTTATAGTAACCTCACCAATTATGTAATAAACAAAATATTGGAGTCTTATAAGTTACAATATGATCCTAGAATATCTATAGGTATTTTTGTAAGTCAAAAATATATATTTAAATTTTTATAATTATTTTAACCTTTATGTTAAAATTTATTTTCATAAGATGAAATAAAAAATAATTTTTTTATTGATTTATTTTCATAATAAAATATTATGAGACAGTGATTATTTTTTCAATGTGTTATAAAATTGATTACATTTTTAAAATTATAATTTTTCAAATAAATTGTTATTTCCATTTAAAATTAAATTGATCATATTTATAAAATTATTTTGTTAAAATGGAATTCATTATTTAAATCTACACATAAAAAAATTTGGGGTGAATTTTAGGGATTTTTCTGAAATAATATATTTATTGGTAAATAGTGAAATACGATAATATACGAAATATGATAAATACATGATTCATTGAGTCATTGATGTTGTTATGCTTAGGTAATAACCCCTAGCTCTAAATCACAAGAAAAAATTAATTTTTTTTGTCACATGAATCAATAAATTTGTAGTTTTGAGAAAAAATATTAAACTGATGATTAAAATTATGTGAAACACCTCCTATCTTATACTTTAAATCACACCCTCACCCCCACTTCCTCTCACACCTCTCACACTTTGAGAGTTGTCTAAATTCTACCTAATCCTCTAATTAATGCTCTTTCCCAAATTTAAAGGCCTATTGGGCTCACCAAATTTGCAAAACCAAAGGTCATATGGAGGATCATAAAGAGAAGATATCAAGAGGTAAAAATCATCTTACATTTTTAGTTATTTTATTTTCAATTCATTATTTTCTTATAATATCATCACCTAGCCTTATCCAAGATCCATGAAAGCTATATAGTCCTATATTTTTTTATTATCATTTTATTGGAAAAATTTATAATCATAAATCATCTTCATTCCCTCTATTTCTAAAAATAATATCACCATCTCTGATGTGTTAATTTACATACATCATGGATGAGGTATATTAAAATTCATGTTCATCATTAAAAGCATGTTATAAAACCATTTTATTTGTTTAAATATATTTTTATGTGTATTATATAATATCTTCTATTTTATGTAATGATCTTATATTCATTATCTTAAATTATACAACGAAACTAGTTTGTGGTTATCAAAGAACCACCAAAATGATCCAAAAAAATATAATTACTGTTTTATATAATTAATGAACATAATAAATGATAAAAAATGATTTGTTTTATCATTTATTATCTTGGAAATATATTAATATGATTCCATTCTAAATATAGTGTTTCACTTCAATTTGACATGAAAAAAATCTACTACGAACTAACCCTGGGAATCATATAATGAACACATCTAAAAGAATGTAAAACACATAATATTATTAATTAATGGATGGAATGATGTTATAAAATTATAATAAAAGGTTTTATAAACATGAATATATATCTTTAAAATATTAATAAAACTCTTTTAACAATTATACAGGAGGTTTAATCACGATTAAAATTAGACGAACCCGAGGTAAGTAAAATTTTATGAAAATTTCCATTCTTTGGGTTAACCTTATAATTCATTCATTATGTGGTATTAATATTGTTTTTGTGATGAAATTTTTTTTATTTTAGGTTTTTTTATTTTTATTCTTATTTTATACACATATTCATTCCATTACATCAATTCTTACTCCAATTATATTATATAAGTAAGAGACCTTCATTTTAAATTTATTTTTATGTATATGTATTGAAATCCAAAAAGATTGGTTTTTTGGAATGATCTGTTTCTCCTGACTTCAAGTGGTTTTATTAATATTATTTTTACATTATATTCATACATTGTTATTTTGATGAATTTTATTTTATTACTATCTGCATTATTTTAATATATTAAGTGATTTGTTTTACGAAAAAATCGTATTTTGAAAATCTTAATCTGTTTTTCTCAAGGGTTTAAATGAGGTATCACATGTTTCATTCATGATATGTTTTTCTGAAATAGTTATTTTGGTTTGATCCCATTATAGCTCACAATATGTTTGATTTATCACATTATAGCTCAATATATGTTTGGTCGGGCCCATAATGGCTCATGATATGATTGCTTGGCCCCATTATAGCTCTCCAATGTATTCAGTACTTCAGAGATGGAGGTCGACCAAATGGTTATTCTAATTGTAAGGGTGATTGCAAGAGTTATATGTTAAATATTTACCTAGGAAAATACAAGATATTTTTATTCATGATAATTAGTTTTAATGAAATGGGTTTTATTAGGTTCTTATGTTATCACTTGACTAACGAATTCATTATATATACCCTTTATTGAGCACTGTGTGCTCATTAAAATTTTTAAATGTTTTTAATAGGTTATAAGGATGTGTAATATAAATAATGAAGATATGTTAAAAATTTCGAGATTTTTCAATGAATTTATTTTTTATTTTTGATGTTTTATGTTTTGTATGAGATGAATATTGTTTAGTAGTATCGAATCTATATAAATGTTCAATGTTATGTATGTAATATTTCAAAATTTAATAAAACTGTAATCTTAAAATTATCCCCAATGTAAATTAATGTAGTTCCTTTATTAAAATTGACTATTATGTAATGTTTATGGTCAGTTATTAATAGAAAATCTTTGCCTTAGAAGGGTCAAGACAAAGCACACTAGAAAGGTGGATCAAATGTGTCAAAACTCTAGACCGAAAATTTTGACATAACATCCAACATGAGATGGATGGTGTTGTGGGAATAAAAAATTAAAACAAATTGCATATTTGAAAAGGCATAAATATATTGTTCTAATGGTTTTAATAAACTCATATGAATTCTACAAATGGAAGCTGATGAAATTGGTGGGCCCGAAATGGCAATTCCAGTAACATTGAAGTTGCGGGATGAGTTATAAACCACCCACTATAAAATTCTATGAATATCCTCCTGTGATATCGGACATTGATTCAGCTTACAATGGATTATATCTCAGAAAAGGGAGAAAATTCTCACACCTCAATAACTAGGTTAATATAAATAAAGGATAAGAACATCTAAAAGACATTAATACTTACTATTGCACTTCTAATGTGATGAAAGGAAGCTCGATCACATAATGAATGAGGGATATTTCTCGATCCCAACATAAGGCCTTCAAAAGGATCCAAAATGAGGGGAAATGATGACAATTCCACTAGAATTCAGATTAGGTAAGGAGGATATTAATAATATCATCAACGGAAAATGGTCATTTCAACTAAAAAATATCCTATGTTGGGCTTGTCTACGCGGTGTGACAAACCATTCACAAACTATGAATGTGTACCTCGGTAAAAGGGACACTCACATAATTAGGCCACACAGTTCAAGAAACTATGTTCCAATCATGTGGTAAGGATCTATGAAGAAATTTACCACCCACACTGTTTGATATAACCATGTGGACCTCCCGTGTGGTTTAGTATGAACTGTCTGCCAAGACAAGTGTTCCCAAAAAGTTATTTCTCGGGCTTTGAACAATCCCCAGACATACTCTGAACATTCAATAACTCATTAGGCTTATTTATATGGTCCAAAATAAATAATTACTCCGAAATTTAAAATATCCATACCTTTCTTAAAATCTAGTATCATAAAAAACCATTCTTAATACATTTCATGTAATGAATGAATGCGTCACATCGCTTCGTCAGGCAGTAGTCTGTCGTACACACGAATGATGATATAATATTACCACATAATATAACGAATGATATTATTTGGTATAAGAAAATTACATAAGAATAAATAAATCCTATATATCTTATATATATCATATATATAAAGTAATTTTACATCATTATTTCTAACCATGAATGGTGGTATTGGAAAAACAAACAACATATCTTTGTAAGGTGGTAGTCCACCATTCAAATGAACAATGACTTCACATCCTATTTGATGGAAGTGTGTGAAGTTCAAGATCATATTTAATATAAAAAATATCATAATATTGAATATATTGTGGTTATTAAGTGTTAATAATATTTAAATAATTGAAATAGGTGCAGAAGAAAATAAAATAAAAATGATTTTAGAATAATATTACCTCTTCATTGAGTTTCCTTATTAGATATTCACTAATACCTTCTTATGTTGGATTGGTTCCAAATATAATAATTCGAGGAAGAGGTTCCATTCAATTTAAAATTATTTGTCTAGGGATTGGTTGAAAAAACGTTGTTTGAGAGATGTGAAGAGGGTGGAGTGGGTGGTCTATTATAAGTGGGGGAGAGGAAACAATTAGAGTTTTTGAAACAAATACATGTGATCCCACATTTTTTCATAATAATGGGTTTAATAGTTCACTCAAACTGATAATATAGATTTAATGGTTAAAATATATCCATATAATGAGTATTTTACATGTTTATTTTCATCTTTAGATGTTATACTATATGTTTTCCACTTAGTTACCTTATTTTTACCTTAATCACTATAATTAATTTTAACAACATTCAATAATAAATTTGGTCCAAAATTAAGTTGAACATACTATAAATTTTAAATAATAATAATTAAAAATATGGAATCCATTCTTCTTAATTCAATTCAATGATAGGAAGATTGTTGATTTAAATTAACCCTAGACATGATAAGAGAATGTTGGTTTTGATAGTCAATATGTTCAACTAATTAATAATTTTTTATATGTAAAAAAAATTCAAATAAACTTAATTGGATTTATAATTTTATATTTTATATAGTATTATGATAAAACCTATTCAAAATATAATTGAAAATTATATATTATTTATATGAAATGTCACATTTCTATTACAATTTTGTTTTTTCAAAGGTCATCACAAAATGAAACATCTTAGAAAAATATGAAAAATTTACCCTGATATAATTTTAAAATTTTAAACTAAAATATAATGTTTATTTTTTATATAAATTTAGAAAACAATATCACAAATATGTTTTCAAAGACATGTTCCATTAAGACGCAGAAAAAACACCTTTAGAAAAATATATTATTCATGAAAAAAATTAGATCTTTCCTTTTTATATTCATATCAAATATATTGGATGGATTTCATAAAATTTGATTGAATATAGAATATATAAATTATTTAAGATAATTCAGTAATACATATTAATTTACTTTATTAGGATAAAACACCATTCACACATAATAATAGTTTTTAATAAATAAAAATCCCCTATATTCTACAAGTTTTTCTATTATCATATATTTAATTAGTAACCAATGAATTCAACTATATTCATTAATATGTTAGTTAATATTATTTATATCCTCTAACATATGATCTTGGATATAATTATCATTTCAGGTAATAATAATAATAGTTCTGGTAAAACTCGATCATTCATGTAATGAATACCATCAAAGAATTCATTATGGTATGTAATGAAAGATATATAAGACATTTAATTTACATAAAATTTTAAATGTAATTTAATTAATGTGGAATTTATAATTTTTTTATTCTCATTTTTTCATGCCACATACTCAATTGAATATGATCATTATATTTTAAAATTGTTTTTTGTTACATTTATCACACCTTAAATAAGTTTTTCTCTAACAACATTAACATAATCTTGGTAATAAAGGGGTTTCCATTTAAAAATGACAATAAAAAATTACACATCATAAAATAGTTACTAAATTAACCACATAACAAGGGTGAAAAGGAAGTAAATATGGCATCTGAACTAATCACATGACAAGGATTCTAGAAAGGAGGACATAGGTTGGAAATGAAAACATAGATATGGAAATTACATATAACACTAAAATATTAAGTAACATCGATGGAGAAAATGGTTAGGATAATGTTAAAGGTCATAATTTCTTAAACCATAGGTGTTAAACATGTTTTTGATATCATCAAACATGATGATAACAAGACAACATATCTTATTCAAGACCACTTTTTCAGGAGGTGAGTATCTATTTCTCTCTCTTTAAATATAACAAAATACAAATACTTGATACATTTATATTTCATTATAACAATATAATCCTTTTGTTGTTCCATGATCTATTTCTACATTATCTATTATCACATGTTTCATCATATATTGAAGTAATTCATTATTATTTCAAATCATATTGGAAGGTCAACATAAAATATTTCATAAATGGATATCCATATGTTCCATCAAATATAAAAATATAAAATACATTATAAGGACACTAAAATTGAGAATTGGACATATCATTAATCAATATAACATGAAATAGCTTTAAATCATCCCATACCAAACACATGAAAACCATCATCAAATATTCTGTTGAATCATTGAAATATCTAAAATAATCATAAAACTATATTGAAAACATAAATTATTAAGTAATCCTTTAGTAAACCTGATATTTATTTTACAGATTACTTAAATACAAAATAAATTATTATTTCTTCAAATCGGATCATACATTGTTTTTTAAACAAGTCATTCAATAGTATCATGGTTTTCAGTATTTTCCAAATTACTACATAATATCAGTAATATGGTTTCTCAAAATCAGTATCTTAACATCAGGAACAAATTTTGGGTCCTTGATAATTTTTTCTAAAGGATGATCAACTCGTAACTAAACCATTTTTCTAAGTACCATTCAATAATTTATTTACATATCTTAATGAAACAGTACTATATAAAAATTTGTAACGACCCACACATTTATCAAATGAAAATTCCTCTTGATCAGATTAAATGACTTAATATTTGAAATGTTTATATAACATAAGAACTTTTTTTGTTTCTAGATTTTAAAATATCGTTATGAATTGTGATCATTGCTAATATCGTTTTTGAATAGTGATCACAAAATTAATATAAATATAGGGTTTTATCAAATCCAATTTACTCAGACAAAGGAATTGATTTCCTGATCTAGTAGACCTTCACCATAGAAATCCTATTTATTGGAGCATAGAAATTAGTTGGAATCATTAGGATTCACTCTTCACCAAGACCAAGATGAGCATGAACATGTTAATCTAGATCGGAACTAACTACGTGATGAGTGGATGTTAGTAGAGATTACCAACTGAGTTATTTTATCTGAGCCACCACAAGAGTCTCCCACCATCGCACATCTTAACCTTCAGTCTTATGATTTTGTTATAAGGGGTTATGTAACAAGACTCTAGTACTTATATGATGTACATTATTCTTGTATAGAGAATATACATTCATTTTATTATTGTTACATTGTAGACAGTTTTTAAAGAGCAAATAGTAATTTTAGTTAATATTCAACTAAGAAATTTAATTTGATAAATTAATATATATTTGAATTAAATAATATTTTAATAAAATGTTATTATTAAATTACGTTTTATTAAATATAAATGAACATATAATTTTTATAATAAAATTTCAATTTTTATTAAGGTTTGAAAGCAGTTTTTTCTCAAAACCCATGAATATTGGATAAATGTCGGTTTTAATTTTAAAATTATTATATCAAATAAATAGAAAATTATTTTAAAAAAAATGAATATTATATTTGTAATTTGGACATCAAAATTATCAAATGGTAAATTTTTCATAATATCCTGAGACTGTCGAATTTTGGTGTAAAAATAAAAAACTGTTTAAATATATACTGTGATTTATGACATCATATTTACCAAATGGTGGTGTAATAAAATACGATAAACATTATTTTAATCAAATATATGTTTTAACATTAATATAGTATTATTTTAGACTTGTTTGATTTATTTTAAGAAGATTTAGTAGACCCTTGAAGACTTATAATTTTTTTTATCTTTTAAAATGGATTTCCATCAAAGTGTGACTCACCTCCACATAAGCAACCTTATTATTTTATGAATTTCGGACATAGTCCTTATAATTGTTTTTCACTCCACTTTGGAAAAAACAATTTGTAAAAACCATGGGTTGGATTGTGGTTTTGATTAGTTTAATGTGTGGAATCCCAAACATAAATAATTAATAATTCCCTCTTCTTTTCTATATAAACCCACCCATGTTCCCACATAATATTCACTCAAAGACTTTTTAGTTCTTCCAACCTCTTCCCTCCTCTCTATAAATTCCTATCAAGGTTCCCCAAGTTCCCAAAAGCCTTTCTTAAGCCCCTTCCAAGCCTTTGGGATCACACTTTCATGTATAGGTTTCCTTCCTTTCTCATTTTATCCAAATTTCTTAATATTGTTATGAACATTTATTTTCAATTATAAATGTTGGGGTATGATTTTTCACCTCCACCATAATTCCCTATTATGTTTTAACGATGAGAGGCCCCTTTATCTCTCATTAATTCCTCTAATGTACACTCGTTACCATGTCGAAATTCCATAAGGAATTTATCTCTCCTCATTTACATTCTAGCCATTATTTTGTATTATGAATCCAAAATTCCATTAATCATGTTGGTACATGTATCTATATGACCCCCTTACTGCCCATTTCATGTAAAAATAATGGGACACCCAATTCTCTCTCATCAACCATTTTTTATGAATTCTTATATCATGTCGTTATGCTGCCGAAATTGCACCATGATTTTCGAAGCCAAAGTCATTATTTAGTGAATAAAATGCCCATTTCTATATCAAGGTTATTCACCTTTATTCGTGAGTATTTTTGGATTATAGAGTTTCATGTATAAATTATACGTTCCTTTATTTTGGAATAAATGATGATGTTTATTGAATCAATGTTATATGATCCTTGTGGTGCACTTATGCTTGAAATGAAATGTTTAAGAAGGGTGTGCCCAGATAGAGCACCAATGCATTGGGTAAAGTATAGTATCCCAATACTTTTTGGGAAATGAGTTTTGAATTATGATAATTCATGTTCAACAAGGGTTTACTTGTGCTTCATATGCAATGAGGGTGTACTCATGCCCCTTGTGCAATGGCCCTTGGCTCATGCTGATTCCATGTTAAGTGTTGTTTCCACATTTCCATGTTTTGATAAGCATGCTATATCATCCCTTTATGTTCATGTTTCTCTTTCACACCATTGATATTCCTACTGCCACACATGTCTTGTAATATTCATGTTATACCTTTTTTACTCCCTTAATGGACTTCATAGATCACCCTTTTCTGATGTATGTACTCAGGTTATCCCATGCAATGTCATATACAAAGGAATGTTGGGGTTATGTAAATGATGATTTCAATAAAGATGTTGTGTTCTATGTTTTAAGTTTTTATGTAATGTTCCTAATCCAAAAGGACTCCAGACATCTTGATATTCTATGTTTCATCATGTCAAGGTTTTATGTAATAAATCATGTTTAAGTATGTTATGACGAGAAGGGTTGTTACAGTTGTTATCAAAGGATAGGTTTAATTATTTTTGGGATTAGTATTAGAATAACCTAGTGAAGATTTAGATACAAGAATGAGTATAAAACAAACATCCTCATGTTTTGGTGAGTGTGGAGTAAATGGTTTATCAATCAAATGCCTACCTGTCTGGATAAGAGTAGGTAGAGGAAACTCTGACAAAAATTTAACTCGGAGTGAAAACTATGACAAGGAGTTTCAGGATTGAATTAGGGTATCACTGTACATGACAATGGTCCTTGCTACACACTTGGTTATGATACTCCTGGGGGATATGATTTGTTAAATTCACAATCTTAGTATGAACTGTTACTATGAGAATTAGAATGAAATGCCCCTAAGAATATATGTTGGTAAGTAGATCATGGATAATATAGATTGAAGCCTATAGATTCATAATTTAAGGAAGTTAATGTAATTTATATGTCATCTATTTTTGTATTTGAATTACCTATTATTAGTTACCCCCATCATTCTTTTAATTATGGAATAATAAATTGGTATACTTCATGTAGTTTAATACCACAATTTCATAATGTCTAGATGGTAACAAAAAATTTGATATATTTTGTCAGTAGTATAAAGGAATGTTTCGAGATGGAAGGTGAAGAACCTTACACATCACTCTTTTCCCTTCCTGAGGACTTACAAGCTATAATTATTGTGAAGTCAAGCTCACATAGAATCAAAACTTTTTCTAATGTCCAACTTTATTGAAGGATGCTCTTTGAAATATCAAACTACTCCTCTATACAACGAAATCATCAAGGATCATGGCTCAACTATGATCGAATATTATGTTCCCAATGCTACCACCTTTCAAGATGAGGGAGGTACAATCCGGGTATTTTCAAATATTTCACCCTATCCAGAGTGTGTGATGAAACATTTGATTTTAGAATAGCTGCCGAAGAGGGAGACCTCCGAGCAGCCTATATATATAGTCTGGTATTCTAGAAATTTTCTAAACATAGATAATATATTAGAAGAACCACATTTTGAAAATTCAAATCTGACTCTGTCAGACCATTTTACAAAAACTTATTATATGGTGATGTTTTGAATCTATAACTTATAAACAATTTTTTTCAAAAAGTGCATCATATTTTCAATCGGTGCGATAAATGTTGCAAGGGTTGCATCTAGACTAAGGAAGTCGAAGACTTTGAATGTTCATTGAGCTATTGCTACACTAAATGGACCCTCTCCCTCAATGATTGACGTGATAATGAGGGTTAGGGAATGCTTAATGCTGGTGGGTAAGCAACCTTGAAGTCGTGTTTAAATTTCAATGTTCTTTTTGTAGGTAATAAAATTATGGGGACATGATATTTTATAAGGGGGGAAGATTTTAATTACACAAACTTTTATCAAATTAAATTTCCTCTTTATACGATTAAATGTATTAATTTGTGAAATGGTTATATAACATATGAACACCTTTTGTTTTATGTTTATGGATTTGACAATACCATTATGAATTGTGACCATTGCTAATATATCCATTGAATAGTAATCACATAATCTACTATCTATACTAAAACAGGCTTCCTCCGAGATTACATGTCTCGTTCCCCTTGAGCCACGTACCCTTACAATCAAAATCCCTCCGTTTTCCCATCCACACTCCCGTGATGCAATCGTTCATCCCGCGATGGGCTTCGCACTTCCATGGCACTACCTCATTCCCTCCCTCGAGCTTAGGGTTTCCTATGCTATTCGATAATATTTTATGCTCAAGCTAGATTCCTCTATCTTCGAGCATCCGTCGATGAGCATCCCTCGACGATCTTCCCTATTCCACCGCACGACCTCACTTCCTTGAATAAACCTAAGGTATCGTCCTTCCTTCGGTATGATTTGAGAACGGATCCTTATTCAAGCAACATTATTCCCCTAAATTTTCCACTCCTCTCCCTAAATCCCTTCTCCTTAACCCCTTCTCTATTATACCCTCCATCCTGAGCTACTCCTACTGGGGGTTACAGGACTACTCGTAGGTTTGGTTTTCAAAGCCCAGCTCAGCCTCCACTACATCCAGCTCCTCAACATCCTTCGGCTCCGATTCTTCTAGCTCTTCCTCTGCCTCCTTCGTGCTTCTGAAAAGAACCCTAGGATTTATTTTTCTCTGAAAAATATTCTCTTTTATCAATTGAACTATATCAGAAGATAGTGTTAGTCTCAGCTACTAGGATTTACCGAATTCATTAATTTCTCTCTCCTTCACTACCTTACGCCATATCCTTTGAAGTAAACCAGTAGCCTGTATGAATCTTCTTGTCCGGTGATTTAATTAAGTGGTTATAGATACAAGCATATATTTAATTTTTTAGAGAATTTGTTTGATCATAATTAGGTCTTTATTGTGACTTTCTTTCACTGCAACAGATTTAAGATTATTGCCTTATGTTATTTTGTTGGTTTTTTTATGATCAATTTTGTTGGTTTCAAACACTGTTTTTGATTCTTATTATTGGGAATATATACAGTAAATTAAATTATATAGAAATGGGGTTAATGTTAAAATTTCTAGAGCTATGAGACTCATGAAAATTGTTAGTGATATGAAGAGATCGATTAATTATGAGGAAATTGCATTGAGCTAAAAATGTATTCCATTCGTAGAATCAGTGTTGGTGCGTCAATGGCCAGGACTTGAAACATATCTTCAGTTTCATACTGGAATAGTGTCTCAATGCATTCTCACTTATAGAAAATTATTGGTACTATATTATTTGTCTGAAATCTGATGTATGGATTCTTTTGATTTCAGGAGTTGGGTTCACATTAAGAAATACGTATTTTTATGGGAAGGTATCGGTTCAAATGAAATAGGTACCTAGAAATTCGTTTGGTACTATCACTGCTTCTTATGTATTCTTCTTCAATATTCTAAACTGAATATTAGTCTGAGATTTTTTCTGGTATAAACCCCTCTTTTAGTTGTTCTTGGTTATATGTGTAAATGCATACCGGATTTTTTGATCTGTTTTCTCTCACATGTCTACTTATTGGGATTTGTTTTTTGTGTTAACTGATGTATGGAATCTATTGTTGAATGTGCATGGGATTATTGAATGAATTACTTTGACTTACAATCATGAAGGAGGATAAACATAAGTGACACATATAATTTATTGTTCAATGAGGTTTGATCTTGTTGTTTTATTTCCATATCATTCTTCATCTACATTTGATTTGTGGATAAGGACTCATCAATTTTATATTGTTTAAGACTCAAGGGGTTAAATATCAAATGCTTGCATTTACTTTGGCCTTTTTTTATATTGTGATGTCTTAAATTGATCTAGATGAACATGTCTGGTATACCCATATTTTCCAGTTTTTTAAAATTTTATTCAAATTGAAAATATTTGTAAGATGAGGAAACTGCATTGATCTAAAAAATCCTTCCAGTCGTAGAATCATTGTATGTGCGTCAATAGCTAGGACTAGAAATATATTGTCAGTTTCATACTATAATAGGGTCTCAATGCTTTCTCGCTTACAGAAAATTAATGGTACTGTGTTCTTTGTCTGACATCTGATGTATGGATTCATTTGATTTCAGGAGTTGGGTTCACATTGAGAAATAAGTATTTTTATGGGAAGGTATCGGTTCAAATGAAATAGTTAACTAGAAATTCGTTTGGTACTATCACTGATTCATAAGAATTCTACTTCAATATTCTAAACTGAATATTAGTCTAAGATTTTTTCTGGTATAAACCCCTCTTTTATTTGTTCATTGTTATATGTGTAAATGCATACCATATTTTTTTATCTGCTTCCTCTCACATGTCTACTTATTGGGATTTGTTTTTTTTGTGGTAACTGATCTATGGAATCTATTGAGGAATTTGAATTGGATTAGTGAATGAATACCTTTTATTTACAATCATGGAGGAGGATAAACATAGGCGAAACATATAATTTACAGTGCAAGGAGGTTTGATCCTGTTGTTTTATTACCATCTCATTCTTCATCTACATTTGATTTATGGATAAGGACTCATCAATTTTATATTCCTCATAAATCAAGTGGTTAATGATACATCAATAATCATGTGCTTCTAGAGTTTTACTTGAGAGTACTTGGATATGGATTTAATGGGAAGGTATGAGTTGTTTTTCTTGTTATTTCATGTGCTTTAATGTTCAATTCCTATTGTTTTTTTTTTCAGAAAGCAAGGTTTCATTTTTTTCGTATTCAATATTAAATGCTTTCATTTCCTTTGGCCTTATTTTATTTTTTGATGTCTTAAATTGATCTATCTGAACATGTTTGGTATACCCATGTTTTCCAGATTTTAATAATTTTAATCAAATTTCATATACTTGTATGATGAGGAAACTGCATTGACCTAAAAATGTCTTCCAGCCGTAGAATTAGTGTAGGTGCGTCAATGGCCAAGACTAGAAACATATCTTCAGTTTTATACTAGAATAGTGTCTCAATGCATGCTCACATACAGAAAATTAATGGTATTGTGTTCATTTCCTGGTATCTGATGTATGGATTCTTTTGATTTCAGGAGTTGGGTTCACATTGAGAAATAAGTATTTTTATGGGAAGGTATCGATTCAAATGAAATAGGTACCTAGAAATTTGGTTGTTACTATCACTAATTCTTATTTATTCTTATTCAATATTCTAAACTGATTATTAGTCTGAGATTTTTTCTTGTATAAACCCCTCCTTTCATTGTTCTTGGTTATATGTGTAAATGCATTCCAGATTTTTTGATCTGTTTTCTCTCACATGTATACTTATTGGGATTTGTTTTTTTGTGGTAACTGGTGTATATAATCTATTGATGAATGTGCATGGGATTTTTGAATGAATTTCATTGATTTACAATCATGCAGGAGGATAAACATAAGCGACACGTATAATTTTCGGCTCCATGAGATTTGATCATGTTGTTTTATTACCATCTCATTCTTCATCTACATTTGATTTATGGATAAGGACTCATCAATTTTATATTTATTAGAACTCAAGGGGTTAATGACACATCAATAATCTTGTGCTTCTTGTGTTTTACATGACAGTACTTGAATTTGGCTTTAATGGGCAGGTATGAGTTGTTTTGGTTGTTTGTTTCCTATGCATTAAGGATCAATTCCTCTTGTTTTTTTTCAGCAAGCAAGGATTAATTTTTTCCTATTCAATATTAAATGCTTCCATTTACTTTTTCCTTTTGTTATTTTATGATGTATTAAATTGATCTATCTGGACATGTTTGGTATACCAATATTTTCCAGTTTTTATAATTTTTAATCAAATTGCATATATTAGTAAGATGAAGAAACTGCAATGGTCTAAAAAAGTCTTCGAGCCGTAGAATCAGTGTAGGTGCATCAATGACCAGGACTAGAAACATATCTTAAGTTTCATACTGGAATAGTGTTTCAATGCATGCTCTATTAGAGAAAATTAATGGTATTGTGTTCTTTGTCTCGCATCTGATGTATGGATTCTTTTGATTTCAGGAGTTGGGTTCACATTGAGTATAAGTATTTTTATGGGAAGGTATCAGTTCAAATGAAATAGGTACGTGGAAATTCGTTTGGTACTATCACTGCTTCTTATGTATTCTTCTTCCATATTCTAAACTGAATATTAGTCTGAGATTTTTTCTAGTATAAACCCCTCTTTTCTTTGTTCTTGGTTATATGTGTAAATGCATATCAGTTTTTTGATCTGTTTTCTCTCACATGTCTACTTATTGGGATTTGTTTTTTTATGGAAACTGATGTATGTAATCTATTGATGAATGTTAATGGGATTATTTAATGAATTCCTTTGATTTAAAATCATGGATGGGGATAAACATAAGTGACGCGTATAATTTACTGCTCAATGAGGTTTGATCCTGTTGTTTTATTACCATCTCATTCTTCATCTACATTTGATTTATGTATAAGGACTCATAAATTTTATATTGTTTATAACTCAAGGGGTTATTGATACATTAATAATCTGGCACTTTTTGAGTTTTACTTGATAGTACATGAATTTAGCTTTAATTGGCAGGTATGAGTTGTTTTTTTGTATTTTCCTGTGCATTAATGTTCAATTCCTATTGTTTTTTCAGCAATCAAGGTTTGATTTTTTCATATTCAATATTAAATGCTTGCATTTACTTTTACCTTTTTTTTATTTTATGATGTCTCAAATTGATCTAGCTGAACTTGTTTGGTATACCAAGATTTTTCAGTTTTTTAAAATTTTAATAAAATTGCATATATTTGAAAATTTCGAGCTATCAAGGTTATTTTATTTAATAATTTTTGTGATCATTGTGGTGATCATTCATTATTGTTTTTTATTTTCCCATATTTTTGAAATGTCATTGGACCACCGTCATGTTTCTTTAGTTGATCCTGGATTTGATTTATAGTTAAGGACTTAGCAATTTTACATTGGTTAAAACTCAAAGGGTTAATAATATAGTGAAACTCATTTGCTTCTTGAGTTTGAATTCATAATACTTTCATTGAACATCAGTGGGTTGGTATAATATTTTAGGTTGTTTCTTCATGTGCATAAATATTAAATTTCTAATTTTTTTCCGTGTTCAAGGTTGCCTTTTACATTTTCAAAATTTAATGCTCGCAATTGATTTCTTTTCCAGTGTATTCATTTTTCATTTTTGATTTTCTACTTTCTAACATATACTCACTTGGATCGAAGAATTAATTAATTTTTCATTGGATCAACAATGAAGACCACCCATCAAACCCAAGCCGTGGGGATTTCATTCATATAGTAAATAAATTTTTTAATTTTTGAAAATTCATGTACTTATTATTTATATATCTTCAAAGTAAAATTGAATGGTGATGTTGATTCTCACAGCACACCATGATTCAATAAGTCTTCAAATATAATTTTTAATTCAATTTGATGTTTTCAGGTTTTCCACAGTGGTTGAGAGATCTCTGTTGAAGCTTCTTGGCATGTGTTAATCTCTCCAATCTAGGAAAAAAATCTGGATGCCCCTATGCTTACTTATTACTGGTCTCTGTTTACGAAAAATTTAAAACCATCAACAAAACACTCATGAGCTACTTCGATGGATTTTTTCTAGATTTCATTCATGTTGAATGTTAATTTTCATTTTTATTTTTATTATCATAAATTTAAATTTAAATGAATTAGGTTTTCATCATTTCGACTAATATAAATAGGAAAATGAATTATCAATATTCATCTATGCAGTTGAATTGCAACTAAAATTATCATTCTTCTTTCATATTTCAGTAGTGGAGGAACTAACAATATTCAACTTCCATGGTTTACACTACAGCACGGGATCATGCATTCATAAAGGTAACTATTTAATAATTTCAGTTTATTTATAATGATACAATAACCTTTTCATTATTTATTCTTTCAGATGATTTTCTTGATGATCGAATGTTTATAAATAGAAGGTACATATATTTTTACCCCTAATATATGCATTCATGACAAAAAAATACCCTCTTTATTAGTATTTATTTTTTAAACTTTTCTGATTTTTTGGCATATATTCATTCAGTTTATATCCCTAATAACGTTTCCTTTTCCTACATATGTGTAATAGAATTATTAAAACAAATAATTTTGTCTGATAATACCACCTTGAAATGATTCTAAAGTATGTCTTACATTCTATTTGATTATCAATTTTTTTAATAACAACCATTACAAATTTATAGTCGATTATTACTCATTGACAGTGTTGATTTACAAGAAACTATAGAAATTTTTAATTGTACGTTTTAATGGGTTATTCCACACATTTTACTTCCATAAATATTTTCATCTATACAATTATCATTTAATGTTACATATAGAACCCTTGGATGCAAGCAGTATAGGTTATAAATTTCCGACCATGAGAACATGGCAGTGTACAAAGGAAGAAGAGTAGTGTACTGAAGTAGAAGAGTATGACTGGGAAGATATGAGCCTGGAGTATTCCAGGAATGAATTCAAGATCTAGAGTCCTTACTTCTCTGAGTTTTAAGAGCCACCCACCTGAAAGACCAATAATGGCTTCAAAAATGTATTTCGACATATGGAGCATTCATCGGTCTACTCAGTCTCTACTACCTTTTGATGAAGATCCTTTCAATATGCCTGGGGTATGTTGCGTTTAGGGTTTTTTTTTGAGTTTTTCATTAATTTTATATTGTTTGTGGTTAATTAAGAGCAGATATTGATACATCCCATATGGACACATGTGTAAATGTAACAGGTTAAAATCTTTATCTATGCATGTATTTTTATTAGTAATATTTATGGGTTATTGCACACATTTCACTTCCACACGAATTTTCATCTATACAAATATCAATTAATGTTACTTATAGAACCCTTAGTTGCATGCAGTTTAGGCTGTAAAGTGGCGGACCATGAGAACATGGCATTGTACTGAAGAAGAAGAGTATGGCTGGGAAGGTGTGAACCTAGAGCAGTCCAGGACTGCCTTCAATATGTTTTTAGGTTCTGCAATTTTTTTTCTTCATTTTTCCTGCATTTTTTCTTCATATTTTGTGGTTCTATATAAAATATCAATTCTTATGAGTTTTATATTTTAATTACTAAAAAATCATGTTTTCAATTTTTTCACAATATTATAGCAGCTGGTAGAGATGTATACATTGATTCATTACTAACAATTCACTGCTTGCAAATTGTCCACCCATTTACATTTGTTTTAATGATTCCTGAAAAAGAAACATATTTATGTATTCTACATCACAGTTTATCAGTTGACTAGGGGGGTGGGGGAAGAGGATGGTCAGGGGAATGGAAGGGAGGACTGAGCAGGTTGGAGGGGAGGGGAGGGGAGGGGAGGGGATGGGAGGATGAGGACAGGGGGAGGGGGCTACTGAGGGAATAGTTTGGGCAGGGGGGTGGTGGGGGATGTTGCTGGGAAAGGGGGAGGTAGAGATGGGAGGGGGATCTACTGGTATTGTGTCGGAGACAAGCGGAGATAGGGGGAGGGGAGGGGTAGAGGTGGGTATAACTTACTGCCTCTAAATGTGATCAATTTTAGTATAGTGATCCTTCCTCTTTTCATGCAGGAATAGCTTACATTTTTCATTTACACATATCTTTTTATGTGTATTTCTATTAATGATAAAGAAAATTTTATTTTCATGCAGTCTTAGTGCCGCTAAATGAAATCAACAACATTATAGTGATGCTTACTGTTATCATGCAGGTATAGGTTACCTATTTCATTATTCCACATCCACGATTCTGGGTATATCTGTTTATGTTGATGCAGATTTCAGTTGAAGGTACTCTTAATAACTATAAAATATTGATTATTTTAATTTATTGATTCTTTCTGTGATTTTTCTTTTAAATTTACCTATACTATTATAAAAAGACCACGGTAAACATGTTTTGTAAGCCCACAATTTCTCGTTTTTAAAAATCATAATGAATACATTTATCGTTGAAAATTCATAACTATCTAGGTTTTTCTTTAATAATTTTTTGGAATTGATATGGGTTCATTCATTAATGTTATGTGTGTTTCCCAAATCATTAAATGTCATATGAGCAATTTCCTATTTTTTGAGAAGTGGATCATTTCAATAAATTAAATAACAGTAATTAATTTGTTTTACAATAAATGTTCTTCTTCATTTTTCCATTATAATTTTTCTCTTATGCAGCTAATTTATTTAGACTGGGGCATGATAGAAGAGGACATCCTTTCAAGGCTTGACCCCTCTCTATCCCATAATTTCATGTCTGCATCTATCTAGATACGCATTTTCTAAAACATTCTCTACTATTAACTGTTGATTTATTCTGTTTCTATTCATTAATGTCCACTATGCTGTAACCATCGAATCATTAATGTAATTCCAATGGTTTTGAAGTGCATGGCTTAATGATTTTGAATATAGATGGTGTCTTATGGATGAAATGTTTTTATACCTGAATTCCTGAGCCGCCCCCTCAAAATATATGTACACAATATTTAACTGGAATGGAATTCCACCAAAACGCCTATACTACCAATTCTAAGGGTACCAACTATTTATGGGTTCTTGAGTACCATGGAATATTCATTCAATTTTTAGTTTCCAAGTAACACATTTTCCAGTTGAACATATTTACATTTTTAGGAAATGTCATTGTTTTTTTATTTCTCATTGGATGTAAATCTTCATAAGTGAGTATATTCACCATTAATAGAATACTAATATTTTCAGTAGATGTCTGATTAAGTGAAGAGAGTAAATCTGTACAGGTTAACATATTTACCATTCAACTAATTTTAGAATTTATGTTGAATGATTTTAGGATCAACTATGTTTTCCATTTGAACAGACATACCAGTTTAATAGATTTATCATTACTGGATTTATTTTGTTTCCATTACAATGATCCTAGAAATACCCTAACATGATATGGGTGAACCATATATAAAGTGAGATTAGCAGTTATGCGATCCAAATTACTTTTAGGTGAGATATGATATCTTTCATGTAGGTTCGGATTGACCTTTATGCAACTCAATATTCCCTTTACATTCCATAGTAATAACCCTTTCCGGAATTTTACTACCCTTCGATGATTCAAGATTATAATTTATAAAGCAGATGAAAACCAACCTTACTATTACATGAACATATATTACCTATCAATAAGTTTCATTATCCTCACATGATTCATAATTTAGATTTCATTACTGGATTAAAAACGAGTGTACCCTTCTGCTAACATAGAATACCCTAATGTGATGAAGAGTTAACTCTTTGTTCTATATGATCTATCTTATCTAAATGAATTATGTTATGTATAATCCAACATAATATGAAAAAGGATGAAACATACACAACCATAAGATATGTCATTAACTCACACTATTGTGATTCTCTCTACTATTAGGTTGTTCTGTTGTAGCTCTTCTGTTATTTTGTCATAATAGATATCTATCATTTACTCACTTTCAATTTTAATTAAATATTTTACTTATCAAAAAAGATGTCTACTGGTTGGATGCTAATATGTTGACTCTAATTCATAATCCTTGTGCAGTGAATTGCCTTTTCATTTATAGGTGTTGTGTAACTAAAACGGTTTCATCATCCAAGGTCTATAATCATGCCCCACCTCCACTAAATTTTTTGGATGCTTCATCAATTGTGGCATCTAGCTCAGATCAGTGGTACGTGCAATGGAGTGCTCAATTTCAGACTACCCCAACTCATTCACAGTTCATGCCATTTTCTTACAACTTTTATTTTATAACATATAGTTTACACTTCATTTTAGAGTACTTTGAATCACCTTTGAACACCTCATAATCAGTCTTCTTGATATTATCTTTCCATGAACATCTTGAATGGAATAAATCTGTTCTTAAGAGGGGATTTGAGTTATTATTGCAGATTACTACGTCCCTTCCGTAATTATTTTAATTACATCAAGATTATGCCATTATAATATTTCACATATTATAATAATGAATATCATGTAAGAAAATATAAATGGTCATGGTAAAAATAAGGTGATTTCAAAATCAATTTCTTTGCCTTATAAATCACCATGTTCCGCATCATTTTAAATTTCATTGGGTTCAAATTTTAGATTACTGACAATGCATATAATTACATTACTCATCATCTGTTTTATGCGATTTATTTGTAATTGAATCTTTCCTTTCTTTGATTTACATTAATGGTTCAGGAGATCATAATTTAATGTCACAAAGGCGGGTAAATAATAATGCTATTGAAGGTAATATCACAGAATTTTTTATACTTCCAGTCAGGTTTTTCATTCTTTAAACAATATTAAAATTCCCATTTTATAACATGTAGTTTACTATATTCTCTTGTATTTACGGATCATTAGTGCATACCTCATAATCACTATACTGGAGAATTCCATCTTCGGTTACCCTGATTTAAATGAATCTTTTATTTAGAGGGGATTAATGTTATTGTTGCGGGTTATTGTGGACAGTCATTTTATGAATAAGAAAGGAATTCTGATTGTGGGTTATGGAATAACCTATTACAGCTATGTCTATTAACTTTTTTTTACCTCCTACGTTGTATGAAAGACATAGTTTTTTCCTTAAATCAATTCAATTTCCAGTTTTCATACTGTAAAAACACTATCTTGGTATGTAATATATAAACACCAGATTAGTCACTATTTTGCTATGTAAACCACTGCAATGATGACTATAAAAACATTATGTTTTATTAGAATATGATGGTGTTCATTTTTAGTATGTTTCATATACTGGTTCAATGTTTTGTTAAATTGTTTGGATGTCTCAAATATTGTGCTACTGACATGTGGCAATGATCTGTTTCATTGATAGGATTTGTTAAATTGATGACATTTGTATTACATGTTTTCTACATCATCATTTTGGGGTACCTATTTTTTCAATGATGTACAAAAACACCATGTTTTATACGTATTTTTATTATTGATTCTTGTCTTTATACTTCAATCCATCATCATATACTGCTGAAAAACTATATATTAGACAGCTTTACAATATCATGTTTTTTTAGAGTTTGTAACTATCCAGTATATTGTGCATTTTTAAAAAAGTAATTATTATTACTACTACATTGTTCTGTTTAATTGTTACAATTGATTTTCATATTTAAATTTTCATTACTAATTAATCTATATACTTTTATTTTCATCTACAGAATGCATTATCTGGACAATAAAGTTGAAGATATATTTCATCGACCCTTTGGTCCTTGCATGCTTCATAGAAATATCCTATCTAAAAAAAATATACAAACATGCAGTTCATAGAATATTTTGAAATTAAAGATTGGGTTAAGACATTTTATATTCAAATTAATCCTCTTCTCATAATGGAAGAGAAGCATGATATGAATACATTTGGAATTTATTTGCAAACTTCCTCCAAAAACAGAAAATATTTTTCTTATATCCCTTCTATGTTCAAATATTATTTTTATGTCTCTTGATTTTATCCCCATCTATTCCATTAATATGTACCAATACTATCTGATTACAAATTAATAAACATAACTATTATTGGGTAACATGTAAAAAAGTATTATTTTTTGATAAATAGTATTCTATACTTAATAATAAAAATTATTTTATAGTTTTGTTCATCCCATGGGCAGAGTACTAGTTATTATAAATATATGGTTTTAAAAAATCCAATTTAATAAGACAAAGGAAGCGATGATCTCATCTAGTAGAATTTCTCTATATGAATCCCATTTTTTGGAGATCGGAAATGATCTGTCATCATTGGGCTTCTCTCTTGACCAAGCCCAAGATGAGCTTGAACGCGTTAAGCTTGAGAGGAACCGACTACGGGAGAAGTGGCAGTTAATAGAGATTACCACACGATCGATGTTATCCATTCCACCCCAAGAGTCAATCACTGTCGCACACCATACCCTTTGGTCTTATTCAGGTGTTATAAGGGGTTATGTAACAATAATCTAGTACTACTATTAGGTACATTATTATTTTATATAGAATATACATTCATTCTATTATTGTTACATTGTAAATAGTTTTTAAAGAACAAATAGTATTTTTAGTTAATATTCGGCTAAGAAATCTATTTTGATGAATTAATAGTTTTTTGAATTAAATAATATTTGCATAAAATAATATTATTAAATTAATTGTTATTAAATATAAATGATCGTATAATTTTTATAATACACCTTCAATTTTTATTATGGTTTGAAAGCTGTTTTTGCCAAAACCCATGAATTTTTGATAAATGTCGTTTTTTAAAAGAAAAGATTAAAATATTTAGAAAATTACATATATAAAATGAATATTATTTTGGAATCAGGACTTTGAAATTATCCAATGGTGATTTTTTCAATAATTTCTGAGACAGTCAAATTTTTGGGTATGAATTAAATGCCATTTAAATAGATAATTTGTTTTATGACATCATAATGACCCAATACTGATGTAATAAAACCCTATAAACAATATTTTCTGCCAATATATGTTTTATCATTAAAATAGTTTGATTTTAGATTTGTTTTATTTATTTTACAGAGCTTTAGTGGACGCATTAAGACTTATAAAACTTTTTATCTTTTTTAATGGATATTCTTGAAAGTGTGGTTCATCTCCACAGAAGAAACCCAGTTATTTTTAGACGTTCATCCATTGGTCTTATAAAATATTTTTTTCCAATCCACTTTGGATAAAATCATGGTCATAAACCATGGACTGGATTGTTGTTTTGATTAGTTTAATGTGTGGTGTCCTAAAATAAAACAATAATGAATTCCCTCTCCTTTTCTATATAAAGCCACCCAAGATCCCACATCCACTTCACTGAAAGCCTTTGGAGAATGTCCAACCTCTGACCTCATTTCTCTATAAACCTACCAAGTTTCCCCATGCTCACAAGAAGCCTCTCTAAAGCCCCTCTAAATCCTTTGGGATCAATCTTCCAAGTAGGGGGTTCATATATTTCTCATTTTATCCATGTTTCTTAATATTGTTGTGTCCTTTTATTTTCAATAATAAATTTTGGGGTATCATTTGAAACCTCCCCCATAATTCCCTATATAAGTTTGAAATATGAGATCCCTATTTCACTCTCTTATTAATGCCTCGTATGTACACATGTTACCATGCCGAAATTCTATAAGGAATTTCGCTCTCCTCATTTACATTCAAGACATTCATTTGTATTATAAATCTAAACATCCATTAGTCATGTTGGGACATGTATCTATATTAAAACATTACTTACCATTTCATTTACATATGATGAGACACCCCATTCTCTCTCATCAACAATTTTTATAAATTCTTATGTCACGTCATTATGCTGCAGAAATTGCACCATGATTTTCCAAGCCAATGTCATTGTGTAGTGAATATCATGATCATCTCTCTATCAAGGGTATTTACCATTATGCATGTTTACTTATTGATTATTGGGTTTCACGTATGAATTCCACATTCCTTTTTCATTTAATAAATGAATATATTTATTGAATCCATGTTATATGATCCATGTGGCACACTTATGTATGAAATGAAATTTTTAAGAAGGGTGCACCCTGATAGCGCTCAAATTAATTGGGTAAGATATAATATCATGATACGTCATGTGTAATCGGTGTTAACTCATGCTATTTCATGTGAAAATAGGTTTTACTAATGCTTCTTATGCAATGAGGGTTTTCCCATGCTTTGTGTGCAATGAGACTTGGATCATGCGAATTCCATGTTAAGTTTTGTTGACACATTTCCATGTTATCATAATCATGTCATATCATCCCTTTTTATTCATTTTTCTGTTGCACAAAATTTATATGCCTATTTCCTTAAATGTATTTTAATATGCATGTTATAGATTTTTTACTCTCTTACCGGACATTATAGCTAACCCATTTCCTATGTATGTTCTCATGTTATCCCTTGAAATGTTATGTACGAAGGAATGTTGTGGTCATATAATGGATGTTTTCAATAAAGATGGTGTGTTTTATGTTTTATGTTGTTATGTAATGTTCTTAATCCCCAAAGACACAAGACCTATCTATCTTATATGTTGAATCAAGTGAAGGATTTATGTAAAAAATCATGATTATGTATATAAGAAAGAGAGGGGTTGTTAAGAAATCCATATACATACCATAATTTTTATACGATGAACAATATAATTAATATAATTTTACAACATATTCAAAGGATCCAAGAACATTTCTCATTACACTTCGGCTGTATCAATAACATATTCCTGACATTGATCCCTTCTATTCATCTGAGGTATATTCCCTTGATGTTTGTGGTATTCAATTATGTAATTCCCCATCTCCATATAGTTAAATAACTTAAAAACATTGTTTTCTGACATTCCATATCATTCCTCTTCCTGGTGATCCTTTTCCAAACACTTATAAAAATCAACCAATCCCTTCAAACATTTAACAAGGTGATTCCTTCAACATTTATCACATGTGGTAAAATCCTCCATTCCGTTCCTCTATTTATCCATTATGTTCTCTAATATTCTCTTCTAAAATAAATACCATTTTAATCTATGATCCTTATATAAATTTATAACTATCATGATTTCACATAAAATTATTTCATCATAAGAATAAACATTTTGATCCCCAATTCTTATCAGAGTCATGGATTAATCCCTTTGTAGAAGTGGTCAAACATAATCTCTTTTTTTCATATGTAATTTATATAATATGTAGATAACCTTTTATAGTTTTCCTCATTCTCTATAACACTCCCTTTTTAATTTTTTCTAAAGATACGAAATATTATTTTCATCTCATTTTGTTGGTCACGAGGGAAATATTTGTAAAAGAATGTATACATAAAATCTATAAATTTCATATCTTCAATTTTTTCTTCCCCCATATATTCAGGATCAATGACTAGTATTGATCACAGTAATCATTGAGACAATAAAAAACAAGATTAACCATTACCTTTTCACTAAATATTAATTCCATAAAATTCTTCTCCAAAGACTTAATCCATTTCTATGCCACCATTGGATAAGTAATACATCTAAATGATTGGGGTCTATATCACATATTGTTATCCATCATCATAAAATCTCACTATGGAAATTTTTTTTCATCTAGAAATGATTATTTTTCATAACCTCATTACACTTTTCTAATATATCCATAACATGATCAGTCCCAATACCTGCTATATTTGATTCCTCATTAGGGAAACCTCTGTATTGGCTATAGGTATTCCAACACTTATTAATTAGTGGTGGAATTTTTAAGATTGTAATATATAAGATTTTATCATAAAATTATATTTCATAATGTTGAATCCCAAATCTTCTGAAATACATATCATAAATTGACATATATTTACAATATATTTTCATAATCATAATAATGGGTTCATTTGAGGTATATTTACTTTGAAATACTTTATAATAGTTTTTTATTATTTTCGGAATTATCTTTAGGATATCCTTCAAGAGTGTTAAACTGAGTGTGTAGTATGAACCTTTTTTTCATGAACCATTTTACACTCAGGATAATCATGATGTGAAATATTTATAATTTTTCATGTTGTGCATATTTTCCAGAACCACACCCATTTGTGCTTTCTAAACATGTATTAATATCTAAGAAGACCCATGTAATCTATATCATACCAAAAAATTAGTATTTTATTATACACGTATATTCAAAGTATATCTTAGGTTTAGGTTACATAATATATATTTCCTAAATCTCGTTTCCCATGATCTGAACAAACCTACTCTGATACAGACTATAATGACCCAATCTCTAGAAGCCTAGAGTCAGTGTCTTACATTATTACATTGTCATATTTAAAAAATTAAAATCACAATTTACCGAATAGATTAGATATTTTGAAAAAAAATATTAAATACAATACACAAATATTTTATTTAGAATTCAGTATTAAAGATAATATAAAATAGAAGCTAATATTATTCTTATTTTAAAACATATAAAATGTCATCTTCCTCATAACATAGGTGAACAAAATAAGGGTGTGATCAGATACTCAACAAGGAATATGTACAATGGAATATTTAATACATTAATAAATAGTAATCATTGTGGAAGGGTTAATGATTTAAACACATGACAATTAATCAATATCATGTCCATAATATGGAAGGAATAATATATGATCAAATCATTCCATATAGATAATAAAATGAGAATGAAACATGAACATGGATATTCGAACAAATATAATAGTGAAATTGAAAAAAATGGATTGAATAATGATTTATTATTTCTTAACTATCCTGTTATATCCTCAAGATACATACTATCTTAATCTATCCTGAATAATGATTAAGTAAAAGGGTAGAAACACATCTTATTTGGAAAACTAATTCATGTTCAAAGACTAATTTTTATTCAAGGGGATGTATTAATATAACCCTAACCCATGTCATAAATTTACAAAGAATTCATCATATATTAAATAACTAATAATTTCAAAATTAATTTTCCTTAACATCAAGAATCTTTATCGGGTAAATTATATATATTTATAAATATTTCCCTAGTTAATCGTATAACAGTTAATGTAAACCCCATAAATAAAATTAGAAAATTTTATAGTAAATGATAATATAAATTGAAAAATAATAAGGAGATTTAGGATAAATGTAATTTCTAATGAAAATTTATTACAATATAGTGTTTGTTGCTTGAGAAATTTAACAGTTACAAAAGAAAAATAGATTGCAGAATATCATTTACCATTTGGTAATTTACATTTTCCATCCCCATAGTTTGATAATTCATATTGAAACGTAATATACTTTTATCAATAATGTCTTCATGATATTACGTGTCAAAAGGATGTATATGTACCACATAATTGCGAATTCTTTAGTAATAACAAGTATCTCTCATGGGAATATAAGTTGCGATGAAATCCCTTACTTTACACTTCCTTTTGGTTAAATTATATTTAACCTCATATATAATGTATTTATTAATGTAATTAAATTATTCTATAACCATATTTATTTTTATATTATTATATATCATCTTTTAATAACATATTATCATCCATTTGGTAATAATTGAACATTATTGTCATTGTTTCGGGCGTCAATCGCCGTTACATTCAAGTATATTTTGAATTTTTATTTTGTTACTCCTATAAATTTGATCATTATTACATAATATAGATAATTTAATCCACAATTAATATATAAAATATATTCAGTATATGTGTTTAGTTTAATCTATAAAATTTTGTGTTAGTAAATGAAAGACATTGTTCATCAAGAAGATATGTCGTACATATGAATGAACATTGCTTCATTTTCATGTCATATTGAAAGAATGAAAAGTAAATAATATATATATATCCATTATAGTAAAATTATTAAGTCCTATATATCATATATGTTTCCTAAAACCATCCTTAAAAAATTCCACGAAATTTATTAACCAATAACATCGCTTTTGATGGTGTAAATCCACTGTACACATGAATGACATTATAATATTCTAATAAAATTGAAATAATGGGTTATGTGTTATAAAATAATTAAATAAGAAAAAATAAATCATATATATCTTTTATATCTTACATAAATAGTATTCTCATCATTATCCCAAACCGTAAAATGTGTTGATGGAATAATAAATGATATTAATTCATGAGGTCGTAGTCCGATGTACACACGAATGATGATTTGTAACCCATTTGTTGGAAGTGTTAGAAGTTATAGGTCTTACCATAACATAATAAATCTCAATATATTGAATATAAATGGGTTATTACATAATAATTATATAAAAATAATTTATGTAAGTGGATAAAAATATAATATAAAAATGATTTTTGTAAAACATTACATATTCTTATAGTATCCTCATTAGGATTTCACTAATGAACTGATATGTTGGATTTAATCCCCTGATATGGATTCTAGGATGAGGGGAGGATATTATTTAGTGTATTTTCATAGTATTATTCTGAACAAATTTTTTTGAGAGGTTTGAATAATTTGTAGATGTGGTGGCCTTTTATAAATGGGGTAGAGGACACACATGGAATTCTGGAAATGATGTTAGACCTAAAAACACTTTCTCCTAGAAAGAGGAATCTAGAATAAATCAAAATGGATATTATAGGTTTAATTTTCTAAATATATCCACAAAATTCATATTGTAAAAATATTGGGTAATTTTTACACATTATAGTCTATGTTTAAGCACTGAGTAATCATGTTTTTACCCAAATCACTATAATTAATTTTAACTACATTCCCCAATAATTAGTGTCCAAAAATAAGTTAAATTTACTAGAGACTATGGATAATGTTTATCCTAAATAATGAAACCATTTTTCTAATTCAATTCATAGAGGTGGAATATCTATTTAAAATCAACCCCAAATGTGGAATGAGAAAGTGGGGGTTTATTATGAAAATACTGAAAAACAATTTCTATTTTATTTATCTAAATTTAGTTTAAAAATGATTCAGATTAACTATATATGATTATTAAATTAATTATTTATGCACTGTGACTTGAAAACCAATACAAATTAAATTTAACAATGTAAATTATTTAGTGGAAAATTCTGTTCTCAATTAAAAATATTTATTTTTTCATATTAATAAAAATTTAATCTTCTCAGAGTAATACCAGCAATTAAAACCAACAAAACATTGAAATTTTGATTTATGAAATCAAGATTATTTCATAAAATAAAAATTTTAAGTATCTCAAAATATATTTTTAATAAATGTTCTCGAATAAAATGTGACAATATAGCCTTTAGAAAAATACAACTTGTTATGTGTAAAATTGGATTTGTTCTTATCTAAAGCATGTGAAATTTATTTTCTGAATATAAATATTTTTTTTGAACAAATAATATTTTAAATTAATTAAAATCATTTATTAATAATACTAAATTTAAATTATAAAGATAAAATCGCATTAATTCATAGTAATGGTTTTTTATAAATACATATCCATTAAGATCAATTGGTTTTTGTACACATTTCTAATTAATAGATAACCAATTAATTCAATATAATATTTCCAAAATATGTATACTGAATTTACATCCCCAAATTTGACATATATGTTATAATATTATTTAAAAAAATTAATATTATTTCGTAAAAATCAATAATTCATGTAGCGTATGATATCATTGAAATACATCATTGTAAATAATGAAATATAACTCAATATTTTGATCACTGAAAGTTGTAGAATAGACTGAATTTATTTAAAATAGTAAATATATCATTATTTTTCATATTTTTATTTAAATTTCTATGAATAATGTGGAATGTCACAAATGAAATTGAATATGATGTTAATATTTTTAAATATAGGCATATTACATAAAAAATAGTCACCCAGGAAGTTCATTTCAATTATTATTTATTCTCATTGATTTTCTCAAGAAATTCACTATATTTGTGCTCAATGTTTGAGATGATTTCATCTTTATTAATATGAAAAACTAAAATTTTATTATTCCTTCTTCTCATTAGTTTCCTTATCTTATATAACTTTTTTATTATTTGATAAAGGATTGTAAAATCATCTTCTTTCCTAGGGGATGTATATTACTTATCTTTTAGGAATGGGTTTCGTTCCTCATGCAGAACATGTATGAAATAATTTATTACGATTATAATTATTTTATATGAGGTTATAAAAATTTATGTCTATCTCATTAATTAGGTGATGTTTTTATCTCCTAAGATACCAACAATGTTTCATGAGACAATAGAAGAAGCACACCATATTATGTGGAGAGTGGAATCATAATTATATTAACCTATATTTAATTTTGTAATGAATTATATATCATGATATAATTCTCAATACAATAAGGATTCATCAAAATCCAATATTAGACTCTATCCATTAGGTTTATGGGAAAGGGGTGTCAATACAATCCACTATGGGAAAATGTCTCCAATTATAGTCTTGACATTTTGGCTTGGATTATTCCTATGATTTCAAGATTTATATTATTTCCAAATATTAATGATTAATTTCAATTATGATATCATTTAATTATTCCATAATTCCATGCTTATCAAAAACTATTATTTCATGGTTCAAGTATATTATTTTTATATTATAAGTTCATCTATCATTATTTATGGAAAACTATTATTGTTCCATATTCATTTTTAGATGTTTATCTCTACTAATAGATTTTCATATTCATATAACCCATCTCATGATGAAAAGATGTATATTTTCTTCAACAATAAATAATTGAGCTAGCCAAATTATCATGATTATCTTCTCTAGGTTATGATGATATTTATATGTTATGAGAAGTCTTTAAGGGTGTATAGAAGAGTTAGATCATGGAGAAGAATTGAAATCTTTAGTAAAATAATTTTTTTAATTGTACATAATAGAAACATTAAAAAAATGTTAATTGGGATTTTTTGGATTTTTTATTTAATGTATAATGATGATAATGATGTAAAATAATGATATTTGTAGACTAAGCTATATTTTATAAGAATATTCATTATTTTCCTAAACGAACAATAAATCAATGAACCATAGAAGAATTTATTTGTTTCTAAAATGAAACAAAAAACTCAAACATCTATGGATCCATCTTCACTCACCACTAAAACACCTCATCTCCATAGAAGCATACCTCCTTTATACAAAACATAAACATTTACATCATCACATATTCTTTATGGAGTCTATAAACATGAAAAACAATCCTAAGGTACTCAAAATGAAAAATCACTATACATGAATATATAATTATGTAATTGATGAAAATGACTATAATATAATCTAAGAACACATTGAATGAAAAATTCATTTTCCCAAGAAATATTATCTAGGTTTCATGACTGTTAATGAAATGCCTATATACATCATGTTATTGTATAGACATCTGAAACCGGTTTTCGAGATTTCCTCCTATTTATCTATCATCGAGTAACATAAAATTCTGAAGTTAACCATAGAAAACCATATAGATCAAATTAAATCATCTAATAAATCATTAATCCTCAGAATACAGAAATGGTTATTGACTATCTTAGTTGTAATCACCAGTAATATATAAAAAACTAGACTACGACTCACCTTCTTTGTAAGTAAAACATGATCACCCAATGTTGCTAAACTAGGATGGATAAACTCTTCTATTTTAGTTCATCGAAATAAATATATTCCTTCCATACATTATAATTTTTTGTATATTTATAATATATATATATTGTAGATTCAGTTGTCTATAACTCTTTCCCAAACTCAATATCACATTGAGTGGGTAATGTCCCAACCCCCATGATAAAATCATTTGGAAAGTCATCCAAAACTCTAGGAAACTACTCCGATTTAAAATCATCTGAATATGATTTTTTGGATTTCATATGTGAATACTTTTTGAATAATCATCTATGGAAAATATGAATTATGAATCTTAAAAATGGAGAACATATATTATCCATCCTTATAGCCAAAATCAACTCTCCTATGAAATCGTTCAATGAAAATATACATAGATTACAACAATTTAATACTAGTTATGATGTTGTAAAAAAATATCCAAATGATAAAAATAAATAACAAGATATATAATTCTTCCCCATTATAATCTCACAAATCCAACACACATCTACAATACTAATCTGAAATTCTGCTGATCTAGCAAATAAATGGGGCACGAGATGCATCAACACCTTGATTCCCATGACATGGACAATGGAGGCTGCAACAATTGATATATAATATATAGAATAAAATAAAAAATAAATAATTTAAGAAAATATAGAAATGGATCATATTATGATACCTTCCCCACAAATAATTGGAGAATCTATTTCGTGAGGATATCCATATATCTCTACTCTCCTTCACAGTTGATGACCGCCTCTATTTATGATCTAAGACATTTTTCCTTTTATCATGGCTTGCACCATGAGGAAGAAATAATCTGTATCTATCTTCCCTAAATCGATGAAAGGAACACTTCACCTGTGGAAGAATTTTCCCATTTGGTTAAAACTAATTTTGGGGTAATAATGAATCTGAATTCCTCTATCAAACATGGCCTCAAGAATAGACACTACATTAGAACAATAGTGTAAAATGTTTTTAGAGGAAAAATATGGCACAAATTTCTATACCAATGAACATGTATTTCTACCCATAGAGATGTAGGATAATGAAAATGCATAGACAATGCTCCAACCATCTGAAACATATTCTTCCCCTACACCTATGATATAACCCAAATATCACTACTAATTAAGGAACCTAGTTGATCCACCTCTCAAGATGACCAAATATTGGGATATATCATCCCAATTACCTCATCCATCTTTTATACATACAATTTAATATACAATGTATATGGGAATACATGATATTTAATTAATATGACAATACCAGTCTCATGATTTATGTTCTAAAATTATCATCTTGAAATATATTAAGGGAAATATAATGTTATTAATTTTAGCATATTCAATGATCCACCTATTTTTTATCCATTGTTAATGTGAATGAATTTCCAACATCTTTATAACCCAAATAATTGAAGATATATGTTCTACACAGAAATTACTTTGAAAATAATCCCATGAAACATGTACTTACTTCCACCAATATATACATGTTCCACGACTCTCACACTACTCCCCACATTTGACTATTTAACAACAGAACCTAACACTCCACCCTATAATTGATCAAGAGTAATATAATATAAATACATTCTAAATAACCCAATGTGTTAAAATCATAGAGTATCCCCTCATCAATTTCCACAACTTGAGACAAAAACTCATATAACGTATTTTTCCCAGATTCCACCTCCTCGATCAAGTCAACCCACTAATGGTTAACCATGTGATCCAAAAGAACCTCAACAACATTTAAATTTAATGATGATAACCTAAAATTATATATATGAAAAATGAATCATAACATGAATCTCAATAACATGGAATGTAATAATCAAATTAATTTGTTTTTTATTCATATTTAACTATCCACTTAATCACACCACATACAGAAATAAACATAATATGTGTTCCTCTCCTTTTACAATTATCCTGATGGAAAAACACAATTCATTGAATTTTTAGAAAGCCTAGAGTCAATTAATTATATCAATAGGGGACCTAAAATCATGTGTATTAATGGACGTCCCATATTTACATCATGTTCTATTTTCAAATATAGTTTTCCCTCACTTACCCATATAATCATAACAATTTCTGAACCTAATGTTCCACCTTAAAAGTCAGGAAATGTTCAAAACCCACTCAATCTTTTAATTTCCCTCATCAACATCCCCTTAGAATAATTTACTAAATGTGAGAGAAATAAGAAAGGTCTATCATTAATAGGTCCACATTTGAGACGAAAACCAAGGGTACGTAATATAAAATAGAAGCCTTATATATATATATATCCTTGGAATATATAAATAAAACCACCGATCAACATGATAATATTAATAAAAAAAGAAGTAAAATAATGTAAATATTAATTAATATTCCAAAAAATAAATTTTCCTCAATATATAGATAAAAAAAGTTTTATGATGTAACTCTAAAACCACATCCCAACCCTGTACTATTAATAAATATCTTTTTCACCACATTAAACCATCAATCCTATTATCAAATTCAAATATTTAAGAATTATAATTATGTGTATATAGAATTAACATACTCTTAGATATCATCAAAGTGTATAAGGAGGATTCAAATGCATCAATGAATAGGAAAAAAATAATAATCACCTAACATGTCCACTAACACCCTACCTCACTATGGAACACTCACCAAATATCACATCTAATTTAATAAAATATTGACACATGATAAAATTAAATGAACCCAATAACCAATTCCCCACTAAATGTTTTTCTCTCACCCCCTCATTAAGCATGATAAGGTCAATTATTTTGGAAATATTTATAGAATATGAGTGGGGTTGCAACCCACCATACATATTAGTCATATAGGGACCAATAATATTTTTTTGAATCATTCAACGATCACTTCCATATCCACAACCACACACACATATATATATATATCTCATCCATACATCACTTATCGTAATAATAATGTATCATAAATATAAATGAATGTGAACTCATTCCATTCACATACCATGTATTACCACCACTATAATGAAATGTCAACATGTACAATAATCAAAGAGAGAGTGGTTATGGTAGGGTTGAAATACATCTTTTATCTCTAAGGTGGAGTTATTGGAATACACATTTATCCAAAAAAAATTATGTATCTATAATGTTATGTGACATAAGATGGGGGTATAAATAGATCATATGAAAATACATCATTTATAAATATATAAAAACAAACAAACCCAACCTAAATGGTCTAAAATAATAAACTAAAATCATTATCCATAATAATAATCTCTCTACCATTGTCACACACCACCACCTCGACCAGATTTGTTATGAAAAACCATCAAAATATCCATTAAAAATATCGAAAATAATTATTCTAATGTTCATGTTAATAAAAACTTTATACCATTTTGCGATTTATCAATCAATAACCCATTTTCCTTCAACAAATGTCTTAATATATTGTCTAATAAAAAATTTAATTAAATATTTCCCATATTAATTGAGGAAATTACCACACCTATTTACATTCATTATCATCTAATTTTTACCAAACCCACATAGTTTCTTTTGAGAAACAATAAAAATAGCCCTATAATCACCATAAGAATCATCCACTATATCTAAATCATTACACTCATATCGTAGTCTCAATGACAATCGATGTGAACCACGTCAACCGCACAACCCAATATAAACAAACTATCACAACTGAACCACTCAATGAATCATAAACAAAAAACCAACATTTTCAATCGCCTTGAAACAATCACAATAAAATCAACAGAAGCTCAAAAAACTGAAAAAGGTTATAAAACCACAAAAAATACATAAAAAACAAATTTGTCAATAACCACTAATATAATCTCTTTATTTGTTTATCATCATCATTTCATTTTATATTTTATCATATTCATTTCAATTAAAATATTAATGTGATCAAAATTTCATTTATTGTGCTCCCAATAAAAAAATTACTTCAACCCAAAAGAATCAAAGTTAAATAAATTCCAACAACAATAATTTAATTATTCATACATAATGATACATATAAGGGAAAAAAATTAATCGAATTTGATTTTGATAATTCCCTATAAATTAAATGATTTCAGTTTCAATGACATCATTAATATGCTCCATATTATCATATAATGTAAATTTAATTCATGATAACCCAATAATTTTCACGGAATAATGAAACCAATATAAATATATTCTTCATGGATCTATGTAGAACCAAAAACTAAAATTTGAGATGATAAAACACCAAAATTATGAAAATATCTTCAAAAACCTAAAACATAATTATATATATTAACAAAATTCAGAAAAATCAACAAAAAAACCCTAAAAATCTTCATACTTCTCTGGAAACAATTGAAGCAACAAGGAGAAAAATTATAATCATGTTATGGCTATCACCATTCTTTAATTAAAATATTCATAACATGGGGATGTAAACATAAAATGGGTGCTTTCAGATTCATTGTTTTGGAAAACATGTGATAAATGTAAGAATACACATTAGAATTGGGGTATGAGAAAGTGATTATAAAATTAGAAGATCATACCCAACTTATGAAGGTTCATAAACATGAATCATGGAATAAAGCATGACAGTTTATATGACATGTTTTATAAGGAAATAAAGAACACAATCCATGAAAGCATAAAATAGGAATAACACATGAAATTATAAAAAACACATAAGAATATAATATTATTTCGATAGAGTCCAAGGAATCACTAACAAGACCATATTAGTGGTATGGTTTCACTTCCCATACCATATTTTTAGTCATGGTAAACTTCCCTGGACATATTAGCAGCATGTGTTCACTCCTCATACCATCTCAGTAGTCATTCTTCACTCTTATGGCCATCTTAGTAGTCAAGGTTCCCCCTCAAGACCATCTAAGTTGATCACATGAGACATAAATCATTAAAAACCCATTACATGGAGATCTAGGTCCAAAATATCTCATAATGAAATAATACATACGCGTACCAAAAAATCATAAATAATAACACCATGACCATTGACGTGGAATGTGTATCATAAACATGTAATCATATAATATCTTTTATAAATATATACATGTTTCATAATCATTACACAAAAAACATAAACCCTGACATAAGTAAGTTTTATAATCATATATTCTATGAAGGAGAAACGGGTACTATAGAAATCATTAAATCAAAACATAAACCATTCAGAGAAATAATATGAAGGGAAACATTTAATAATTTCACCAAAAATACATGAGTAACCCGATGGATGTTATATTATATGGGAATAATTTTGAAAGATCATTAAAAAAATCAGGACAAAATTACCATTTCCCATTTGAAAAACTAATCAGAAAATTTAAAACATTTTGAAATCTATTTTCAGGAAAATAAACTTGAAAAAATTAAAAACGAATAATTGAAAACATTTTGAAATCCTTTTTCCTCAAAAACTTTTAGAACAACTTGAAAATATATATAAACTTATTTTTCCTTCAATACATATATAAGATACTTGAAAACCTTTTGAAAACCACTTTTTATAAAATATACTTTGAAAACATATAAATAAATCATTACAAAATTATAACACTGTTTCATTGAAAGTATATTTATACAAAAAATTTCGTTAAAATTAACCTCCTAAACAGGAATTGGAAGCATCAAAGATATGATGGTTTGTAAATCTGTACATGTTATATGAGGTAAGAAGAACATTTATTTTTTAAGGTAGAATGGTTACAAAAAATTCCATGTTTGGAAAGTAACAAGAAGATTCATTTCAAAAAATTAGTAAAATAAATTTTTTTTAAATATTTATTATAATTATTATAAGATAATAGTATAATAATCATTGAATCCTTCATTGGAAAGCATTGTTTTGAAAAAACATTGATTTCCAATCTAAGAGAGAAATAAGGTCATATTTTCATTAAAAAATTCTTTATTATCTTAATTACCAATGAGTGGAAAAATGTACTATTAAATGAAGATATATTTAATAACTATAGGACAATAAAATTAATGAATGTTTTTTAATGATGGATCAAAATATTTCATTAATGAAAAGAATATCAAAAACAATTCTGATAATCATTGAGATTGTTTCAATAAACTCATACCAAATGGTAACTTTGAATCATAATCCCCATGTAAGAAGATTTATTTATATAGATAATTACAATATCATGATAATAAGGATATTAATTCTATAATATTTCGGAGGCAAATTTTAAAATTATGTAAAAATATAGATGAAAAAAATGGCATGTGTATCAAAGAAGGAATATTAAGAAAATATTACTTTACAGATTTGGTATCTTTTGAAATGTAAACCCCATGATAGAAAAAATAATAAAATTAATTTGTAAATACAAATAGGTTTAATTATAAGAGTCAAATCATAAAATCATTGGCAGTATATTCACCACAATAAATACGTCTTCGGTCAATAAGGCATGTCTCTCATAGAAAAAAAGAGTGAGATGAAATTTCCTTACCTTGTGTCTTTTCTCTAATTACACACATCAACGAATATTGTATTATATTTTTTTTTATAAATCATTTATATAACCGTTTTTTTATTAAATACCATATATGATTTGATTAAGACATAATTTTACCCTCTTTTTAGCAATTCCATGTTAAGGTTACACATTGGGTAATATATACGTTTTTCTTCACATGTGTCTTAATACATAATAATTTGGTACCTATACATATATAATGGTTTATTGAATGTAACTAATGATATAAATATCATTCATATTAATTGTTTTTTTAATAATCTATATAATATATAAGTATGATATGCAATACACTATTCATGGAGACGATAGTCCGTACGCATGCATGAATGTTGTTCTCATTTAATTAACATATTGACAGAACGAAAGTAAATGAAATATATATATATATATATATCATTATTATATTATAATTATTATATTATATATTTCATATAAGTTCAATAATATCATTCGCAATACATTCAATGTAGTGTGTGATCAAATCGCATCGCTTTGAGGTAGTGGTAGTCCCAACATCCTCAAACGAAATTATCGTATTTACACAATATGGAACGTTTAAATAAATGTTTTGTAAAGTAATTAAATATTATTACATACATTAAAATTTTCATATATATTACATATATAAAATTTTTTCATCATAATTCCTTTCATGAGAAGTAGTAAAGGAATACTAACCAACCATCATTTTGTGAGGTGGTAGTTCACGACACATATAAATAGTAAGTTAGTTACCCATTAGATAGATGTTTGTATAAGTATAGGTATTAAACATAGTAAAAAATATTCCATTATATTGTAGATACTGGTGTTATTATATAATAATGTAATAAGAATATTTGAGAGGGGGGGAATTGTTAATGAAAGAAGCTTTAGGTATGGTGATACCTCTTAATCAGGTAACTCATTTTGGTTTAACTAATATAATTCCATATATTTTATAATGAACATTTTGAGGCTTTAAGGATTAATGTTTGGATGTTTTGGATCATTTTTGGAATATTTTTTACAATCCAATGTGTCTTGAGAGGTGTGAGGAAGTGATATGATAAGATGCCTTTTATAGTAGAGGAGGAGCGTTAATATTGTAATATTTTAGAAAAGGGAAAACCCACAACTGTTTTTTATTATTTCAAGTGCATACAATAATGGTAAAAAGAATATACAAGTGAGTATATGTTATAAATATCACTAGACAATGGATTCTGGACATTTTGTAGGTTATATTAGGCCTTAATTTTAGGGGTAATCCCTTGATAAGTTTATTTTAATCATAATCGTTGTAATTAATTGTAATGACCTTCAGTAATATATTTGGACTAAAACAAAGTTGATATTATTATACACAATAAATTATTATGATTCTAAATATGGAATATTTTTTTTGTAATTTATTATCAAAGAAGTGTCATATGATAATTTAAATTTAATATTGCAGATAGGACAACAAAGCAGGGTTTTAATGTAAAAACATTGAAACGTTGTCTAGGTTTTTATAACAAATTTAAATGTAAAATATAATCAAATGACCTCAATTAGATAAATTTATAAATTTTTTATATAATTAATCTTTAATATAAACTGTAAATATAAATGAAACATATAAAAAAATTAGATAAAAAATAAGATTTGTGTTAAATTTTAGTTTTTTTCATTATTCATTAAAATATTAAACTTCACACAAAAATACAAAAAATCACCTTAACATAATTTTAAGGTTTATATTAAAATGTTTATTTTGAAATATAAATTTTTTAAAATTACCAAAATTTAAATTTGAAATTGGATCTTCATCGAAAGGCGGTAAAGGTGCGTTAAATAAAATATATGTTTTTATGTGTAATATTTGGTTTGTTATTAACATAGTCCTAAAAATATATTGGTTGAATATAACAAATATTTTTTATAATATAATATATATATATATATTAATATCACTCTCTAATTTAAATTAATTTAATTTATTATCACAAGATATATTTTTCAGTATAAAATTAGTTTTCTATAAAAATATTCCATTTATATTCAATTCGTTCTTATATTAATTTAAACTATTTAATTAATTTTTTATTTTTTTAAACCATAAGTTTTAACAAGTTTGATAATTCTATTTATATCTTCTCACTAAATGGATAGGTTAATTTTTAATGTATTAAATAATAAAAATTTTCATAATATATTATTGTTTTGTAAAACTTGGTCTTGCGTGTTACACAGGTCGTTGAGGAAATTCAGTCCTGCAAGTAACATAAGAAATAAAACAATATTCTAAATAGAGAAATAAAAAAATTATATTTCATGTAGTTCACTATAAACATTTCATTACGTATAACACAAGAAAAATATAGTTCTTTAATATATAATAATTAAAATTTTGTAGTTTTGTGTTAAAAAAAATATATCTAAAAGAATAAATTATTTAGAAAAATAATAATTTTACAAATCTATGAGTGTTACATTATACCCCCTAAATTGAATTTATCACCTGAAATTAGTTTGGTATATTACGATATTAAAAATAGAATATTCATTTATTAGAAACGAAATCTTACAAATGAATACTAAGAATTCCTTTCAAAATGGAATATTGGAAACATACTAGTTATGAAAAGTAACATATAACTGGGTATCCACATGGGTGAATGTAGATGGGAAATAAAAACATGGTCATGGAAGAGAAATATATCCATCGTGTTTTGATAGAGAGTGATAGATAACAAGGTCAAGATAAATTTTTCAATCACAAATCCATAAATTTGTGATTAACTAAAAAGATTTCTGATTCATAATAAATTCATGTACTGGGATAAAATTTTATGTTTAAAATAATTTTTCCTAAAGTTAAATAATTTTCCTGAAATATATATACTTTTATGATTTTTGGACAACCTCACCCTTTGTTGTAATTTAATTCCCTTCACCTATTTCCCAAAAAAGGTACGTGATTTTTTCATTCCTGAAGCACTAATATATCATGAGATCCATGATATGGCATCCCATCTTTAATCAGTTATCATTAAACATTTAGAAAATAAGCATAAATCCTTTTTGGGTGAGATAATTATTTATTCTTTGAAGTATAATAAAACATTTAATATAACTATTCGATAAATGGTTAACCATATAACCCTTGTGAAAGTTGAAAATGAAAAAAAATTAAAAATACGGTTGAAAAATAAGTTAACATTGATCCCATTAATATCAAAAAGTTGTTCGTGGTTATAAAATTTTACACATTGGAATAGTTTCATCATATATTATCTTCAAATATGAAAATAACAAAAATTATCATAAGTTATTATTGTAATGATTCATGTCTACTTATTTAAATGTATATAGGATATATTTATTAAATTTAAAAAACAGTTATAAACATGATAGGATAAACCATTTTTTAAAAAGTCCATAATTAGATCCAAGGTAATTAGTAATCAAGAAAATTTACATATTCCTATAGAAAATCTTTTTATCCAATCCAAATTTTTTTAACATATTGAACATATTATACATTATATTCCCTTCGTAAAAAGATCATCTTATCAATAAAAAACTATTCATTTCTATCGGAACCAATCAACATAATCATGTAATATTTTTAGAAAAAATTAAATTAAACAATCATTTCATAGTTCACCATTCATGCTAATTAAATTTTTAATCAAAAAATATTTAAACTATTATTATTCCAATTGTTCCATAATATATATCAAGGCTGCATCATTTTATTATTTAATACCTCCTTCAATTGACATTTCCTATGTAGTCTCATCATCATCAACTATGTAGCCACTACTTGTACAAGTTTTCTAATTCTCTTAAATAACATTCATCATTGGACATAAATTTGGAAAATGACAATTCATTCCCTAGTAAATACATTTTCCATTTGTTGGTTCCGTAGGGAACAGAATTTTCAAATCCATTTGGATAGTTGAACACTTAATTTTTCAATCACAATTACATTCTTTGTGTTTTTATTTTCCTTGGTCAAAACAACATATTATTCCATTAAAAAATTATCCTAGCAGATTTATTCAAAATTCCTGAAAATAATGAAATAGAATCATCATCTTCCGTAGCCTCCATAACTTAAACACTCATCAAACCCCTACATTCTCATCATTGGTGAGTTTGATAGTTGGTAAGTGGAAACATTGTTGATCATGTTCCCTAAAAATGGATTAGACATGATCAAAAAATCCTTCACTCTTGTGGTTATCCCATTTGACTTCTTCATAGCATATTTGCCTTTAAATTAACAAATAATCATTTTCCTTCGGATTTCCTCCATTGGCTGAAACAGAATAGCCTTGAATAAGAATTTATTATCATAGTCAGGAACCACCTAATTTGAAAATGTCACTTATAAGATTTCGATGTTATGAAATCTTTCTTAATATATGACATATTAGGTTTATCATAGGTTACTCATATTAAACATATATTTAAATACTTCAAGATTTTTCATGAAGGGTTTGTGAATTACCGAAGCCTCTCCATCAGGAGTGTCAAACGATATGTACAGCTAGGCCTGCTGTTGTGTACTAGATTACCCAAAGTCAAGCCCGAGACATCTTTTCATATTTATTACCCGTAGGTACTTTTTTCTAGGGACACATCCTGTTGTAGTACCAATATAGAAATATATTTCTAGGAAACAACTTACACTATCCTTTACAAAAATTCCAATACATTTTCTTATACATTTCATTATCCTTAGAAATATACTTAGTCTATAGATTTCAAACAATGGTTTACATATCCTAGTATCAAATGGATTTCTAAACCTTTGTTCTAATACTAAATATAATTACCATGTATTAACATACATAGACAATACATCACTTCTGGGGAATATTTTAACCATTATACATAAAAATTCATGAAAACCGTATTAGTTTAGTGCCTTCTAAAACATGGAAACAAAAACTCCGGTATATAAGTGAGAAACATTATCTATTACTAGGTTCTTCATTACTATGAATATTATCAAAAAAATCATACATAATTCAAATCTTTATAACCAAGGGAATGACACATAAAAGGTGCAGCACATATGCTCAGTAAAGGTAAACAAGGGAGACATGAAATCATAAACCTAATCATAGAGGTATGAGAATGTGATCATAGAATTAGGAGATCATACACTTAATTTTATATATCATAAAAATGTATCATATAAAAAATCTTGACATTTAATAAGACATTAATCATTAAAAAATAAAGAACATAATCTATGAAATAATAACATCGGAATAAAACATTAAATTTTGTAAAACACATAAGAATATAATATTATTTACACACTAGCCAAGGCATCACTGCCAATACCATCTTAGTAGTATGGGTTCACTCCCTAGAACATCTGGGTAGTTATGGTTCGCACCCATGTCCATATTAGGTGAATGAATTCACTCATAATACCGTCATGGTAGTAATGGATCGCTCCCAAAGACATTTTATAATTTATGGTTTACTCCCAAGACCGTATTAGTAAGTTTAATGAGTTATAAATCCTTAACCAATGCATTAGGTGGAGATATATGTCCCACACATCACACAATGAAATAATACATACATGTGACACAAATTTATAAACGATCATATCAGAACCCATGAAGGGAAATGAATATCATAAACATATATTCCTATCATAACCTACAGCCATATATAAATGATTCAAAATCATTTAATCAAAATCATCACCAATTAAATAAGTAGGATTTAAACCATATAACCTAAAAAAATTATATGGTTCAAATAAACATCATGTCGTTGATGTATAAACCACTCAAAGAAATAATATGAATGGAAACATTAAATAATTTCCCTAGAAATGCATGAGTAACACAAATTTATGTTATCTAATATAGGAAATAATAATGAGTGATCTTTTAAAAAACACTTCATGAAGAAATTATCCTTTCTCCCCTAAAAAATTCTTCTTAAAACAAAGAACTTTTTGATAGCCATTTTCATGAAAAAATTGAAATTATTTAATGGAAGAATTGAAACATTTTAAAACCATTTTCCTATTAAATACATGTAAAGGGTATTGAAATCCTTTTAAAAATTGGTTACCTTGGAAAATTGTAAAGGAAACATGAAATCCTTACGAAAACCACTTTCCATTAAAAATACTTTGAAAAATTATAAATACTACTTGAAAAAAAAAACTAAAATCATTTTTGGGAAATTTTTTTATTTAAAAACATTATCTTAAAATTTATCCTTTTAAAAATGAAAAGGAATCATCAATGAAATGGTGATGGGTAAACCCATTCATATCATATGAGGTAAAAATGAGATTCCTTTCGCCTGAAAAAAAGTATTCAAAAATTCCATCATCCAAAATAGAAAATAATTTCCCTTTAAAAACATTGGAAAAATAAAAAATTGTTAAATATTATTTTAATTGTAAATGTAGATTATTAGAATATTCTTGGAATCTCTATTTGGAAATAATTTTTTTGAAAAAATATCATATTTCCAACCGAACATAGATTTAATGTCTTATTTTCGTAAAACAATTTCTTAACTATCATAATTAACATAGAGTGGGAAAGTGGTAATTATTGTTGAATACATAATGAATAACTATATAATAATAAAATAAATTATTTTTCTTCAATTATGGATCATATTATTTCATTAATGAAAACAAGAGTGTAAACTATCTTGATAAATGGAATGATTGTTTCAATAATCTCTTACCGCATGTTATCATCCGATCATAAAACCAATGAAAGAAAATAAAAATACATGGATCATTAAATAATACTTAATTTATTTATATTCATTTAATAAAATTTCAATGTAATTTTATACATCTTAGATAAAAATATATGTGTATAACTTGACGTGTGTCTCAATGAAGGAAAATTGAGAAGAAAAAAACATTACCGATTGGGTAACTTTTAAAACATAAACCCCATAATAGAAATATCCAAAAATTGTTATTTAAATAAACATATATGTTTTCTATAATAATCATATAATACATTCATGGGTAGTATATACACCACAAAATAGATGTCAGTGGTGAATAAGGCATGTATCTCATGGAATAAAAGAGTGAGATGAAAATCCATAACCTTGTGTCTTGAATCTCATCACACTCATTTAAACCTCCTATATAATAAATTTATTTATGTTGTAAATATTTTATGGAACTATATTAATATATCTATTTCCACATATGATTTAATTAAGTCTTTATATTACCAACTTTTTTAAAATTCCATGTTATGGTTATGCTTCGTGTAATATCTGCTCTCTTCATTGTATGGGTCTTAATTTGTAACATTTTTTTATCGTTATACTTATATCACTATTTCTGGAATTTAAATATTGATATAAATATCATTAATATTAATTATATATGTAATAAAATAATCCGTATAATATAGAAGTATGAAATGGAATACACCGTTCATGGTTATGGTAGGCCACACGTACGAATGAATAGTGTTTCCATTTAATTTCCATATTGAAACAAAGAAAATACATGAAATATATGTATATATTTGTTTATATATGTATATATATAATTACTAATGTAGAATTATTGAGTTATATATATCATATAAATTCACTAAAATCGTTCTTAAAAAATTCCATGTTGTCTGTGAACGAATCAAATCGCTTTGAGGGGGCGATAGTCCACAGTTCCTCAAAATAAACTATCTTTACTACCAAAAATGGAAATTATAAAGATATGTTTTATATGGAATTAAATAATATTAAATAAATTATAAATATCATTGAAAATATATATATTGTTTCTATCATAATTACCACCATTATAGGCAGTAAAGGAGGAACACACAATCATTGTTTTGGAGGTGGTAGTTCTCTAAACACATAAAAAATATGTATGTTATTCATTTTATGGAAGTGATTTTAAGTTTATATCAAACGCATAGTATAACAAAATATCATTATATTGATAATACTAGTTTTATTATATAATCATGGAAAAAGGATAATTGAGTGTATGGAGAAAGAAAATAAAATAAAGGAGCTTGAGGGAAGGTGTTACCTCTTAATATGGAAAAACATTTTGGTTTTCATCAAAGTACTTCCTTGGATTTCATTCTGAAAAAATGGAGGCTTTTTAATTGAATGGATGGATGTTGGGGAGCTATTTGGAAAGAGTTTAGTTGACAAAATGTGGCATGAGAGTTATGAGGGAGTGCGAGTAGATGTAAGGACTCTACCCCAGTTGCCAAGAGCAGGAGCCTTATTTGGTTACATTAATTTATAAATAAGGAATATGCATCCCAAAGGACTGAGTAGTTTACTATAATTGGAAACAAGATACATACATAATTTTATCATTACAATTTCAAAATAAATACAACATAGAAACATGTTAGACAACATCCATAAATCCTAGGTTATTTCAGCATGTGATTCATAAAGAAATTCTTCATGTCCTGAGAAAATGAAATATAAGAAAGGGGTGAGAACAAATTCTCAGTAAGGATATGTAATACATTTGAAGATATATATACATATATATATATATATATATATATTAGGCAACTTGAATAAGTAAAATCATTTTCTTTTAATAAAAACATGAACACATTATGATAGGAATAAGAGCTGAGTATGTAATTCCATAATAAACCATAATCATGGGTATAATACTAGTCGAATAACCACATGAACCACCAATACTATTTTAATAATGATTGAATTCATAATTTCGGACATTATCACCATACCGTCAAGGCCTCATGCCAAGACCATAAATATTCATTTTGTCAAGGCCTTGTACCAAGACCGTAGTTTGTCCTTGAGACCTAACGATTCAGCATGGATCTATTGTGGGCCCCACCAAACAATTTCTATGTCCAATTCATTCCTCATATGAGTGGGGATAAATATAAACAACATATACATTTATATTGAAACTAATATATGAAATCTAAATAACATTCCATGAACATTAAACATATAAATTAACCATTCGGTGTAAATTGGTGAATAGTTATATGTTAGAACATACAAATCCAAAATAATCATAATACATAAAATTAAATATTGTGTTACACCCCAAGCTTTCATGGTACGCTTCACTTTGAAAAATACAATAGCGTTTTTTATATGCAACTTCGAGTTCTAACACACAGTGACCAATCAAAGTAGCCGTTATGAATAGTAATACCCATATTTTGAAATTTTATTAATTTTATCTTTCAATATGGAATTCATATTTGGATTCTAAATATCAAAATTATCGTAGGGTGAATTTTTGGTATTTTTTGGAAAACTTTCAATTTTTCATAAATAGTGAAACAACACTGAGTTATGGTTTAAAAAATAATTTTTATTTAAATAATTATTTATTTAATTTAAATTTAATTAAGGTCAAAAAATAGATACATAATAAATATATAAGTTCGATGTAATTCATTGATTTTAGTTTATAATAATTTTAGATATATAAAAATTTTATTGAACTTTTCACGGTCTTTTACCCACCTCCTAGGAGAATTTGGGAATTCACGTAAAACATAATTTTACCACATCTGTGAGTGGAATTTCGAAAATCTCATAGACACAGTTAATATCAAGGAGTAAAATTTGGTTTAATGAGATGAAATTAATTTTTGGTGCATAATAACATTTTACATATATTTACCACGGTAAAAAGTAAATAGGGTATTTAAGGGTAAAAATGATATTAATATTACCCTAACAATGTCCTTATTCTACTGGACAAGTGTATCTCGACGAAAAAACCTTAGGAATAAAATATTATCATTTAGCTCAACTTGGATTAGATTAGGACAATTATTATTATTTAATTCAAAGGAGGGTTAAAAGAGTTTAAATCAAAGATTAATTACTAAAACATTCTTAATATAGGGTTATACATAAGATAATTTCGATTTTAAATATTCATTATAAATATAAAAATATTTCCAACATAATGGTATTTTATTTATAATTTCTAGACATTAAATAATTTAATTTATTTATGACACAACGGTGATGCAATTATTACCTAATTAATGAAATATTAAAATAATTGATATTATAAATATCCAAATAAGATTAATTTGATACTTTTTATGAATTCTAATAATTTCCTAGGTTACTATAACATTTTAGGATTTGTTATATGAATTTTTAATGAATTAATAATGCTCTTATGAATTTATCAAAAACAAAATACACAATATTTTCAAAATTGACAGAAAAGAGTTATTAAAACAAATATTAAATTATTAATTGATATTCTATTCATAAAAATCTATTGTTCGTCCATAGTTCTTATATAATAACAGGTGTATCATAAATTTACCACTTGGGGGTATCTTGGAAGTATATAGTATGTTTATTAACTATATAATATAAAAATACAAAAAGACATGGAAAATGTCAAACTAATTAACTAAGAGTTAAAACTAAAAGATAGCGTTAATAAAATGACCCAAACCTACCTAAAACCTACTAGTTTAGTGTATTTATACCCATATCCACCTTATCCTAGAAATAAATCAATTTAGTGCCATTATAAACCGAATATGAATTAATTATTGAATAATATTTTAAGTTTTTTCAAAGGTTCCCCTCACCCCTCTTATAAAAGGGAACTCAACCTTCCCTCTAATTAACACCCTATAATCCATTTGGATCATCCAACCCATGCCCAAATACTCTCTCAACTATCCTCCCTTCAACCTAGCTTCCTTATTTTGGTCAAAAATCAAAACTAAGAGGCCCTTTCGATAAAATCAAAAGGAAGAACCCGAAGAAGTGGTAATGATTTCACCACCCTCTTTCAAGTTCCTTTCTTCTTCCACTTCCTTTTTCTTTGTTGATTCAATTATAAAATAATAAATCCAGTATCTTCTATATAATTTGATGTTATTATAAATATGGTACAACCAAATTCAGTATTCAATCCACCCTTTTAATGACATGTCACCATACTTGCATACGTACGGCTTACCGTCTCCACGTCTTGGTGTAATTGTTATTTAATACATTATTATTTGGATGGGTATAATAATGATGTGTATTTGATGTAAATAATAAATATAACATGATAATGATTTTTTCTATATAATATAACATCCAATTATAAATTATTATTAATTCAAGAGAATGATATTTTCGCTCGTGTGTACGTACAGATTACCGTCTCCATGACGCGATGAGATTCATTTCCAAGTTCACCATTCATCGACAATAAAAAAAATATATATTACTAATAATTATTTAATATATGACATAATAATGCTACTGGAGATATATATATTTATATATATAAGTATTTATGTACTTACATATATCATATTCACTTACTTCCGTTCAACACTTTATGAAAACGGAAACAACGTTTATGCATACGTACAGACTACCGTCTCCAGAAACGGTATTTTCCATTTCATATATATGTATATTTTACATATTTATATTCTAAATATATATGATATATAAATCATGTTTTATATTCTGGAAGTATTTAAATCATGATCTATGTGATACAATCAAGAGTAACAAGTTAAAACACGCATGATAAAGAATGCGATTATTAACCGAAATATTAATATAACATGGAAATTATTATTAATTGGGTTGTATAAAGTCATAAATGAATAATGTATTATATCATTAATATTAATATGGTTCTGGTATAATTTAATAACATACTATAGTCTTCATACAAGTGGTTAAACGTACCCTCGACTAAAGTAAAGTGCAAGGTAAGGGGTTTTTCATCTCACTCCTTATTCTCATGAGATTCATGCCATATTGCCAATATTACCTTTTGTGTCATGTATGTACATCCCATAATTGTATTGTTTGTATAATGCAATTTAATTTATGTGTATTTACATATTAATTGTATGATACCTTTTTCATGGGTTGTATGTTTCATAAGTTACCAAATTGGTATGGGTTAATTTCAGATTCTCTTTATTATTCGACGTTGATTTTATGTAAGTATCTACTGGGAAATATTTATTATCCATGTCCATGTTTTATGAAAGACATTTCAAAGGGATTATTTTAAGGTACTTTTTACAAAAACATCATTTCATATTTTTTAAATATTTATTCTTCTAAATCTTTCTCATTAATTACCATATCCTCAAAATGGTTTTTAAGGATTTATTTATATGGACGTGAATGTTTTTAAAAAGATAATTCCATTAAAAAGATTCAAATTGGTATGAGACACTTTGATTAAAAAATATCTTTAAATGAATTTTTTTCTATATTGTTTTACTTTTAAATGATTTCATGAAAAGGGGGTATATCTCTCAAAGATTTTTAGAAATAATTTTCATCTATTTCAACATCCTTTGATAAAATTTACACTTGTTTGAAGTTGATTTATTATGATACAAATCATTCATATTTTATTTATGGTTTTGTGTTATGTTTGACTGTGGATGAGTTATTTTTATTCCATTAATTGTTTATGATTAATGATTTGGCATTCTATATGATACTTTTAATACTAATGTTTATGTTATATTTTATCCTCTTTTTAAGATGAATATGTTGGACTAGTATGTTCCAGGTTGGGGTCTAGTTACAGCAGACCCTCCGGGTTGGTGTCCAGTTATTAGAGACACTCCAGGTTGGTGTCCGGTTATTAGAGGCACTCTGGGTTAATGTCCGGTTGTTAGAGGCACTCCGGGTTGGTTTCCGGTTATTAGTGGCACTCCGGGTTGGTGTCCGGTTATTAGAGGCACTCCGGGTTGGAGTATGGTTACAGAGGATCTCTAGGTTGGGTTCCGGTTATAGTTATCCCCTAGGTCTTGGAATGAGGCCTTGACACATAAATTAATGTATACATTATTCATTCCATCATTATGGAAGTGGTTAGTGATATTGCATTTTATTATTCTACAAGTAGAATGTCCATGTGAAAAAGTAAATGTCATTATTTCCTTTTATTTCTTCCATATTATGCTAAAGTTCATGTTTAAAAGTCTTTTGTTTTATTTATACATTACCTTAAATTTCTTTTCTTATTTATGAAATTTTCCATTGTATTTTTATCCTTACTGAGCATCTGAGCTCACCCCTTTCTATGTTTTATTTTTCACAGGATTCCAAGAAGTTTATTGTGAACGATATACAGGGTTAAGCCAATGGAATAATGGCATCCATAAAGTATTATTTATAATGTTTTGTATGTTATAAAGTTTAGTGTAACATTCATGTATGTAATCTATTTTCCAAGACTGATAAACCGGTTAGTTCATCGGGACTTGATTCCTAGTAATCATTCCAATTTATTAAATTAATGCACCAACTCTAGGTAACTGGGGTCGGGGAGTTACAGTAGGTATTAGAGAATGTTTAGAAATAACCTTTGAAACTTGATTTAGATAAAATATGATTAGAGAAAATTACCCTAAGATATACATTGAGGATTATTATTGAATAACTTCCTAGATTTTTTGTATTGTAGAGATTTTGTGTGTTTTCCGAAAAATACATCCATGTCTGGATACAAGCAGGTAGAGGCGGATCTGGCACATATGTACCTAGAGGTAAAACATGAAAACACCACTTTGAGCTAGACTCTAACAGGATCAGTTGCACGACAACGGGCCTGGTTGCACTCTTGGTTACGACACTCCCAGGGGATATGGTTAGGATAATTCTCATTTTATTTACAATCCATCAAGAAGGGTTTATGAGTATATACTTCCTCAAAGAAAACATTTTTATGATTATGGATTATATCCATAAAATGTTTAATGTATGTTATGTGTTTTAAAAGTTTAGGATTAGGTGCTGTTATTCATAAACTAATCTAATGCATGCCATTGTTTAGAAATGGCACCCAGTAGAAGGAATGATAAATCCAACAATACATATGATCCAAAAAGTAAGAAGGATCATATCGTTCACAGTATCAAGACAACATTTATAAGGGAAATATTCTCTCATGTATTATCATCATATGAAGAAATAGTATCATGTGTTGATAAGATAAGTAAGGGTTCTTGGAGTCCTATGGATATGAAGGGAAGCCAGAGAATAAAAGGATGGTAGAGAGAAAGACAGATAAAGGGAAGAAGGTAAAGAAGGATTTTCCCATATGTGATAACTATGGAAAGAATCACCGTGGAATATTATTGAAGGTAATGGGAGTGTGTTAGAAGTGTGGACAAAAATGACACCACGTTCATGATTGCGAGGGTAAGAAAAATGTTTCAAATGTACAATGCTTTATCTGCAAGGAGTTGGGACACTACGCAAACCGACGTCCAAATCATCAAAGTATGCACCAAATGATGCTACTGTATAATAATAAAGTTATGATACTACCTCAGATGAAGAGGAATGACTAGTGTTCTTATGTTGTTATTATAGAATTATTTTATTTGAGTGTTGAATCAACAACATACTGGTTACATGAATTATGGAGATAAATAAGGATTTTACTGTAGTACTATTTTATTGATGATTTGATAATATATGGTTCTACGAAAAGTGACTTAATAGTAGTCTACAATTTTTTTAAAATACATGGTTGAAGGAAAGGTAATCCATAATATGGTCCCGATAATGGGGGAGTGATTTTGGAATAAGAGATGGTTAATTTGAATAAATTATATCGGATATTCTTGACTATGATAAAACTGATTAATGATATGTCATTGTTGGAGTTTACAAAATTTTTGCATATAAGGAGTATATCCAATATTCTATTATGAATAAGGAAGCATGAATGTAATCAATAAGCTTTTATTGTAATTCAGGATGTTACCATGTTTTAAAATAATATGCGATGAAGGTGTTCACATGTTATTACATAGAAAAAAGGATATTCATTCTTTTTAACTAAATTATAAATTATGGACTGTGACTATGGATAGTAGTATTATGGATATGTCTAAAGGTTGGAATGTATTAAGTTTGAAAGGTTATTTTTTGATTTTTATTAAAGGACAACATGCAGAACGTGTGACAACCTGTCACGTCGGACAAAGCTGCGGGAATCGAGCCCACAACTATAGTGCGATTGAGATTTATCACGTACCACTAGACTACGTGAAGTCCCTGGATTATATTATGTATATTATTTTTTAAAGGGTGTGATATGTGAATTATAAATTCATTATATTTGGAACCATATACGATTAGGATAAATAGAGTATTTTTGAGTTGTATTATGTTTTGGAGTGAAAGATGAGTTTTTGGTAGAACTTTATTAATGGATAAAACCCTAATTATAAAGTAAGTATATCTCCTTATGATTTTATCAAATCTCATAAATAAATTCATCATCATTAAGAAAAGGAACATATAACAAAAACCTTGTCCTAGATAGTACCTTAGACCATCACAAATTTAAGGCTTTGTGATTGTTGGCCTTTTCCTAGCCATGTTCTCTACCACTATCCATCAGATATTGATTGTTAGATTTCTATTCCATATCAATTTTTTCCTACATGGAAACCTAGTATCTGTTATTTTCAGTAACCCTCATACTTACCACTCTTTATTTTAAATAAAGGCCTCATTAATCCATTTTTCGATGTGGGATTTCCACTGTGATATTTTGAAATTTCCACACCAAGTTTCTAATATTGAGAATAAATTGCGAGGATGCAATTTATTGAAGGAGGGGAGAGTGTAACATCCTAAGCATTCATGGTACACATCTCTTTGAATAATACAATAACGTTTGTTATACACAACATCGAGTTCTAACACACCGCGACCAATCAATGTAGCTGTTATGAATAGTAATACCAACTTTTTGAAATTTTATAAATTTTATCATTCAAAATTGACTTCATATTGGTATTTGGAATATCGAAATTATCATAGGGTAAATATTTGGTATTTTTCTGAACACATTCAATTTTTGATGAATAGTGAAAAAACACTAAGTTATTGTTTAAAAACAAAATTTTAATTAAATAATTATTTATTTTATTTAAATTTAATTAAGGTCAAAATAGATACATAATACCTATATAAGATCAATTTAATTCATTGATGTTAGTTTAGAATAATTTTAGATATATAAAAATTTTATTCAACTTTTCACCGTCTTTACCCACCTCCTAGGAGAATTTGGAAATTCAGGTAAAACATAATTTTATCGCTTCTGTGAGTGGAATTTCGAAAATATGAGTGCCACGGTTAATATAAAGGAGTAAATAGTGGTTCAATGAGATGAAAATAATTTTTGGTGAATATTAACTTTATACTTTTATTTACCATGGTAAAAAGTAAATAGGGTAATTAAGGGTAAAAATGATATTAATATTATCCTAACAAATGTCCTAATTCTATTGGAAAAGTTTATCTCAACCAAAAACAACCTTATGAAGAAAATATTATCATCTAGGTCCACTTGTATTAGATTAGGACATTTATTATTATTTAATTCAAAGGAGAGTTAAAAGAGTTAAAATCAAAGTTTAATTACTAAAACATTTTTATTATAAGGTTATACATAAGATATATTCGATTGTAAATATTCATTAAAAAGATACAAATATTTCCTACATAATGGTATTTTATTTCTAATTTTTATAAATTATATTATTTAATTTATTTATGACACAATGGTGATGCAGTTATTACCTAATTAATTAAATATTAAAATAATTGATATTATAAATATCCAAATAAATGTAATTTGAAACTTTTTATGAATTAAATTAATTTTTTATGTTACTATGACATATTAGTATTGGTTATATGAATTTCATTCGAATTAGTAATGCTTTTATGAATTTATCAAAAACAAAATACCTTATAGTATCAAAATTGACGTAAAAGAGTTTTTAAAATAAATATTATATTATTAATTGATATTATATTCCTAAAAATATAAGGTTCGGAAAAAGTACTTATATAATGATAGGTGTATCATTAATGGACCACATGGGGGGGTCTCTTGGTAGTATTTAGTAAGTTTATTGACTATAATATATAAAAATACCAAGAGACATGGTAAATGTCAAACTAATTAACTTAGAGTTAAAACTAAAAGATATGGTTAATAAAATGACCCAAACCTATCTAAAACCTATTAGTTGAGTGGATTTAGACCCATAAACACATTATCCTCGAAATAAATCAATTTGGAGCCATTATAAACCGAATAAAAATTTATTATAAAATAATATTTTAAGTTTTTCCAAAGGTGCCCCTCCCCCATCTTATAAAAGGTCACTCACCCTTCACTCTAATTAAAACCTTCTAAGACATTTGGATCGTCAAAACCCTGACCAAATACCCTCTCAACAATCCTCCCTTAAACCTAGAGTCCTTAGTTTGATCAGAATTCTATCCTATGGATCCTTTTTGATCAAATGAAAATAAAGAACCCGAAGAAGAGGTAACTATTTCACCACCCTCGTTCAAGTTGCTTTCTTCTTCCACTTCCTTTTTATTTGTTTTTTCCATTATAAAATAATAAATCCAGTATCATCTATATACTGTGATGTTATTTTAATTATGGTACAACCAAATTAATTATTCTATCCACCCTTTGAATGACATGTCACCATACGTGTGTATGTACGGCTTGTCGTCTCCACGTCGTGGTGTAATTGTTATTCAATACATTATTATTTGGATGGGTATAATTATGATGTGTATTTATTGTAAATAATAAATATAACATGATAAGGATTATTTATATATAATATAACATCAAATTATATTTTATTATTATATCAAAAGAATTATATTTTCGTGCATGTGTATGTACGGATTACCGTCTCCACGACGCGATGCGATTCATTTCCAAGTTCACCCTTCATCGATGATTATAAAAATATATATTACTAATAATTATGTAATATATCAAATAATAATGCTACTAGAGATTTATATATATTTATATATATAAGTATTTATGTACTTACGTATATCATATTCACTTACATCCGTTCAATACTATATGAAAACGCAAACCACATTTATGCGTACATACGGACTATCATCTCCAAAAACGGTGTTTTCCATTTCATATATATGCATATTGTACATATTTATATTCTAAATATATATGATAAATAAATCATGTTTATATTCTGGATGTATTTAAATCATGATCTATGTGATACAATCAAGAGTAACAAGTTAAAACATGCATGATAAAGAAAGAGATTATTATCCAAAATATTAATATAACATGTAAATTATTATTAATTGGATAGTATAAAGTCATAAATGAATAATTTTTTATATCATGAATATTAATATGGTTCTGTTATAATTTAAAAACATACTATAGTATTCATACATGAGGTTAAATGTACCCTCAACTAATGGAAAGTGCATGGTAAGGGGTTTTTCATCTCACTCCTTATTCCCGTGAGATTCAAGCCATATTGCCAATATTACCTTTTTTGTGGTGTATTTACAGAAAATAATTTTATTCATTGTGTAATTCACTTTAATTTATCAGTACATAAATATTTATTTTATGATACCTCTTTCATGGGTTGTATGTTTTGTAGGTTACCAAATTGGTAAGGGTTAATTTCACAATCTCTTTTTTATATGAGGTTATTTTTAAGTAAGTATCTACTGGGACATATTTATTATCCATGTCCATGTTTTATGAAAGAGTTTTCAAAGGGATTATTTTAAGGCAATTTTTACTAAAACATCATTTCAAAGGTTTTAGATATTTATTCTTCTAAATATTTCTCATTAATGTCCATGTCTTCAAAATGATTTTTAAGGATTTATTTATATGGACAGGAATGTTTTTAAAATGTTAATTCCTTTCAAAAGTTTCAAATTGGTATGGGACACATTGATTCAAATATGTCTTTAAATGAATTCTTTTCCTAATTGTGTGACTTTTAAATGTTTTCATTAAAATGGGTATTTCTCTCAAAGAGTTTTAAAAATCATGTTCATCCATGTCAACATCATTTGAAAAATTTTACACTTGTTTGAAGTCAATTATATTATGATACAAATCATCCATATTGTATTTATGGTTTTGTGATATGATTTACTATGGATGAGTTATTTTTATGCCATGAATTGTTCATGATTAATGTTTTTTTATTCTGTATGCTAGTTTTAATACGAATGTTTATGTTATAATTCATACTATTATTAAGATGAATATGTTGGACTAGTATGTTCCGGGTTGGGGTCCTGTTATAGCAGACCCTCTGGATTGGTGTCCGGTTATTAGAGGCACTCCTGGTAGGTGTCCGGTTATTAGAGGCACTCCGGGTTGGTGTCTGGTTATTAGAGGCACTTCGGGTGAGAGTCCGGTTGCAGAGGCTCTCTGGGTTGGGATACGGTTACAGTTGTCCCTTTGGTCTTGGAACGAGGCCGTGACACAGAAATTAATGTTCGGCATTATGCATTCATCATTATGAAACTGGTTAGTGATATTGCATGTGATTATTCAACTAGTATAATGTCCATGTGAATAAGTTAATGGAATTATTTCATTTTATTTTCATCATTTTATGCTGAAGTTCAAGTTTAAAATGATTTTTTTAGACATACATTGCCTTAAATGTTTATACTTATTTATGAATGATTCGGTTGTATTGTTATCATTATTGAGCATCTGAGCTCACATCTTTCTATGTTTTATTTTTACTAGGATTCAAAGAAGTGTATTGTGATTGATATTCAGGGTTAAGCCAAGGGAATAATCGTGTTCATAAAGGATTATTTATGATTTTTTTTGTATATTATAAAGTGTAATGTAACATTCATGTATGTAATCTATTTTCCAAGACTGCTAAACTGATCGGTCCTATGGGACATGATTCCTTGTAATTATGCCAATGTATTAAAATAATGCACCAACTCTAGTTATGTGGGGTCGAGGAATTACATATGGTATATGATAACATTAATTATTAATCCCAATAATACATAAGATGAGGATACTCTTATTTAATCTTCAAGTGATTCATGAGATAAACACCCATTTACTTTGAAAAGAACTGTTCTTTTGCAAAAATATATGTATAAAACCAGAAATATTTTAAGATAATATTTTCAAAATTAAATGAGATTTTTTATAAAGATAACTTTTTCCTAAAATATGATTTAGGGTTCCCGTGAAAATAGGTGATAATTTGATAAATTCCCGTGAATTGGGATTGTATTTCGGGATGGAATTCTTAAAATATTCTTTCAGAACATATAACTACCATTAAATGAAAGTAGAATTATGGTTGGTAAATATATATAGAACACAGACACATAATTTAATTGGAGTACATAAAATAAAAAATAATTTCATTGATTTAATTAGACAATAAAAATACCCTGATTTAAAATAGAGGATCTGGTGGAAAAACCATTACCTTTTGTCCAAGAGTGTTCCTCTTGTGAACATAAGGTCCTGGAAAATGTAATGAGAATTATTAATAACTTATTTAAGAACCAAATATACATGATTTTAGTTTATCATAATTCTTTTTATTTCATTTGTTTCCTTAATGATAAGTTATTATATTTAATTTCGTCGTTCCAGAGTTTTCGTTTTCTTGATTTTCATAATCAGTTCACTTGTATTTATGTAATGGAGTTCATGTGGAATGGATTTAAATATCTTTAATTGAAATTAAATATTATTTATGAATATGAATAATTTTTAATGGTCTTCTATCAAATTTGGTTACATGGAAATAGGATGAATTATTAGATTTATTATTAATGGAATTTAATTAGATTATTTTAGTGGTATTTTGATTATTAGGAACTAGTTTTGTCATATGATTAAATAATTTGTATGTATACTCATTCCGAATTATTAATTAGGTTATAATACATATATTATAGTCTGTTTCGACTATAAAAATGGTTTTATGACCACTAATTAAGAATAAATTGAAGAATGAAACTTCGTCGACCATGAAGGATATAATTGGAACCTCATGGATGTTGATTTCATTTAAAAAATAAAAGTGAGAGAGTTAGAAATATTATTATTGATATCACATTCACAAGATATATTTCCATTATATTTTTGATACTGTAATTATCATTTTCATTTAGATATAGGGGGTGGGGAGAAGATATAAAAGTAGACAAATTGAAATGATACTAAATGAAAAATAAGGGTGCTTTACCTTTTGAAATAATCTCCCTGAGAACCTCATTAGGGGAAGGGGTTATGGTATTTTGGAAAGACCGATAGATTCTTGGACATGGATAGTGACTAGGAAGGGTATTTGGTCCTAGAATTGAGGATCTTAAAGGCTTATAGGAGTGAAGAGAAGAGAGAGTGTTGGGGGGTTTTATAGTGGTGGAGAGGAGTGAGTTTTAAATATTTTATTAATTATTTTACTAATTCCCTCAAGACAACCAAAAATTTTGTTTCATGTGTTCCATAATAGTAATAAGTGATTTTTGGTTTGATCCAAGTGTCCTTGAATCACTCATGATGTCATAAATGGTGTATTTAACTGATAGTTTATATATTGGGTATTTTACCGTATTTATAAAAAATTCCTGAATTTCATAAAAATCCCAAAAATTCCCCCAATAATTTTTGATGTGTAGAATTAAAAAATAAACTCCATTTTTACAAAATAATTTTATATATTATTAATATAATACTAAATAAAATAATAGGTAATTTGAAAAATAACAATTTTAAATGTATAATTAGTTTTATATCAAATTGAAAAATAAATTAAGATATCATTTTCTCATTACCTTAAAAATATAAAGTAAAAATATTATTTACTATTCATATGGCTCATATTAATATTAATAATACTATTCATAAGGGAATGTTACTATTTACCAAAAATCATATTGGTTCCATTAGACTCCAAATGAATTACTGATCAAAACTCTAGATGACCATTTTTTGAAATTCATATCATAATGGAGGAATGTTTTTTTTAATAGCTAGATTATAAAATTTATAGTTTTGTAGGTACACATTTCATTATGAATTAAATATTTATTTTCAAGACTATGGGGTGTTACATTCTCCCCAACATACCAAAAATTTTGTCCTCAAAATTCACAGAATGATACCTCACAAAAATATTTGGGTAGGTTTTCCACATAAGATCCTCGGGATCCCATGTTGCCTCTTCGATATTATGATTCCTCCAAAGTATCCTTACAATATTAGTCATTTAATTCCTCAAAAATTCCTCTTTAGTGTCCAGAATCTAGATTGACTCTTCATAGTAAGACAAATCTGGTTCCAATTCTAAACCATTAGAAGTGATGACATGTGATGGGTTTGGCATGTAAATTCTGAAAAATGAGACATAGAACACATTGTGTACTCTGGACAGGCTAGGTGGCATAGCCAAACAATATACAAAAACTCCAATTCTCTCCATAATTTCAAAAGACCCAATGTACCTAGGGCTCAATTTCTTTTTTGTCCCAAATCCTATAAGGCCTTTCTATGGAGATACATTCAAGAAAATGTGATCTCCAACTTGAAATACCTTATCCTTTCTTCAATTATCGGCATATCTCTTTCTTCTTCTTGGAGATATTTTGATATGAAAATGAATAGTATTTACCATTGTTGATTTTTCCTCTACAAGATATGGACCAACAATAACCCTTTAACCAACTTCATCCCAACAAATTAGGGTACAAATTCTCTGTCTATAAAATGCTTAATACAGAACCATTTGAATACTTTAATGAAACTATAATTATAGGAAATCTCCACTAAAGGTACGTAGTGATCCCACATACCTTGGATATCAAGTGAACATGATATCAACAAGTCCTCTAAGGTTTGGATCTTCCTCCCTGATTTCCTGCCAGTTTGTGGGTGGTAAGCAGTACTCGATCGATATTTTGTATCCAACTATTTCTAAAGATTTATCCTGAATTTTGACGTAAATTTTGGGTCCCAATCAGAAAAAATTGAAAGAAGTGCTCCATGAAGTCTCAAAAAAACATTGATATAGAGACTTTATAGGTTCACCAATGGAAAATCCTACCTTATAGTGAAGAAATGTTCAGATTTAGAATGTCAATCCACAATTACCCATACCACATCATTCTTCCATGGAGTTTTGGGTAATCTAGTGACCAAATCCATTGTTACATAATCACATTTCCATGTAGGAATCAGTAGGGGTTGTATGACTTGTTTTGGATGTTTCCTTTTGGCCTTCACTTGTTGACAAACTAAAAATCTTTATACGTAATCCGCAATTTCCCACATCATGTTATCCCACTAGAAATGTTCCTTCAAAACACTATACATCTTTGTTATACTAAGAAGTATGGAGAAATTAGAACTATGGGAAACATCCAATAACTCCATTTTTAGAGTGGTTATAGTTGGAACACAATGCCACTTCAGATATTTCAGAACACCATCTTCACACACAATTTCATCCGTCTTCCAATTTTTTACAGCATTAATATTGTTTTGCAAGTTCTCATCATCATGTTGAGAACTATTAATCCTTTCTAATAATGATTGTTTGGAAACCATTTGAAAAATTAGCGACGTGTTACCTTCCATGATAATTACTACATCCATCTTTAATAGATCCATGGTCATAGTATCCCTTTCAACTATCATCTTATTCCAAATTCCATAGTCTATTCTACCCAAATAATTTGACACCTTATTTTCCTTCCTGGTGTGGAAGAGTATTGTGCAGTCATTATCCTTTAGTAGATAAATCCATCTCCTTTTTCTCATGTTGACTTCTTTCTAGGATAATATGTATTTCAAACTCTTATGATATGTATATATCTCACATTTTTTCCATAGAGGTAATGTCTCCAAATATTGATTTTAAAGATTACCATCGATAACTCAATATCATGATTTGGATAGTATTATTCATGAATTTTAATCTTCCATGATGCATCAGAAATCACTCTATCATTCTGCATAAAGACACAAACAATATCATTCTTTTATGAAACATGATATATCCCAAATCCATCATTACCTGATATTATAGTCATGAATGGAGCATTCACTATTCTTCTCATCAATTCATTAAAATATTCTTCACATTCATTTTTTCATACGAACATAACCCCATTTGGTGTGATCTTGGTCATTGGGTTGGCTAAACGGGTGAAGTTCTGAATGAAACCCTAATAATAACCTTATAATCCAATAAAACTACGTACCTCAGTTATGTTCGATGGAGTAGGACATTCTTCAACAGAATTTCCCTATGCAGGATCAACAAATATTCCATCTTTAAAGATGATGTGGTGAAGGAAGGAAACTGATTAATGCCAAAATTCACAATTTTTGAACATCCCATATAATTCATTACTTCTAAGAATCTTCAGAATAGTACACAATTGATTTTCATTATCTCCATAACTTTTATAGTATAGCATGATATCATAAATAAACACCACCAAAAAGTCATCAAAATATTCCTTTAAAAATATATTAATTAGATCCATGAAACCATATGGTGCATTAGTCTGTCCAAAATGAATTAATGTAAACTCATAATGCCCATACATAGTTTAAAATGTTGTTTTTGGAATCGGTTCTTCCTCACAAGAAACTGATGATATCCATATCGATGACCAATCCTCAATAAATATTTGGCTTTGTGAATTTGATCAAATAAATCATCAATTCAAGGTAGGGGTACTTGTTATTTATTGTTATACCATTGATCTCCCTAGAGTCAATGCACAACCTCATTGACACACCATTCTTCTTAACTAATAGAACAAGGTATCCCCATGGAGAAATGCTAGGGTGAATAAATACTTTATGACTAAATTACTCTAGTTGTTTATTTAGTTCCACTAAATCCATAGGGTCCATTCTAAAAGGGGTCCCTGAAATGGTCCTTGAACCTAGAATTAAGTCAATGGAAAACATAGTTTCCTGCTCTAGAGGATTTCTAGGTAATTCCTCTAGAATGACGTCAAAAAATTCTTTCACAATAGGAACATCCCATATTGCAACATTCTTCTACTCACCCACATTTATTGCATTTCCATTCTCCCCAATAATAGAATTTAGTAGAGCTACTGGAGGTGGATCTAGATGAAAATCGTATGGTGATGTTTCTACCCTAAAGATAAGGGATTCCACATCATCCTAAAAATTGTAACCACTTTCTTATTGCAATAAATTTTCATATAATGGTTAGAAATCTAGTACATTTAAAGGATTATATCAATGTCAATCATAGGTATGAAAATGAAATGTGCAAATAATTCTTGTTTATATGCCATAATGGGGACTGCCGGACACAACTTTGTTGCTTTGATATTACCCAAAGGAGTTTTGACTGATAACTCCCGTACTAAAAAAATTGGAAATATCTTATTTTCATGGGAAACTAGGAAGATAGAAAAGAATACAGTGATCCAGAATCAAATAAAGCATTGGATATGATTGATGAAATGATTAATGTACATACCATTACTTTTTTAGGAACTTCATCCTCCAAAGTTGAGACTGCATAAGCTTGGCCTTGCTCCCTCGACATTCTTTGGGGAATGTTTCCCTGGATCATAAGACATTAATGTGCATAATATCCCATATCGCTAAAATTGTAGCATTAAACATTGGTAGCTTCTTTCTTCCCCTTAATATCCAGAGATAAGTGGCCTTTTTTATGCACTTGTAAGAGACTCTCATACCCTTCAGACAAGTGTCATGGTATTTCTTCCCACAATTATAGTAGGATGGATTATAAACTCTTCTCTTTATCCCCATTTCCTTATTTCATTTTCCAATGATTTAGGAAGCCCTATTATTCTCTTGATTCCCATTAAATTCATTAAACAAAGAATGTTAATTTTCTATCTTGATAGCACTTGAGACTATATATTCATATGATGAGAAACATTGGGAGACTAGAGCCCTTCGGAGGAATGGTATAAAACCTTCAAATAATCAATCAGATTATCTTCTCATATTACGTATGTAGTCCACAACATGCCTTGATATTATTTTATAGTTGGATTCATACATGGAAACATTTTAATCCTCTTTCTTGTAATGTACAGGAAATTTCAAGGAAATGTTTTTTTTCATAAATGTTTTTGAATATTTTGAGTCCAAAGTTTCTAGCGACACCTGACGCCAAGGCATGGTGTTCCCAGAATAAATTTCTGATGTTTTGTGCTGGTACGTTCAGTAAACGTACCTGTAGGTTTTTCAATCTTATGAACAGGTTCTCAGAATTGAATTCACAGGACACCGATGAACTCGTAGTATCTGTATTCGGCTAAGGGGACCTTTACCATACTTTAGTTTGGTTGATAGTAGAAGCTATATATTGGGAATTCATACTAAATTAAATAAAATTGTTTAGTACATAATTTTATTGTTTAGTGGGTGTTATTTCCTCTAAATAGGAGTTGGAGGTGGGCCCACACCCCACATAACCTCCCATGAGAGGATAATGGGGGTGGGGCCCACAAGATCCCTAACCCTTCAACTCCCATGAACCACTATCTTATCCTTTGAACTCCATCATTAAGTGGAGCCTTTCCACTTTCCCCTCATAATGATGCCCACTCAAGAATAATTAATGCCATTATTAATTTTTTTAGGTTGCATGAGTTCATTTGAATTAATTTGAAATGCATGGAAAGATTATTATTTAGGTGGAAGCCTATTAATATATTCGCCTTGGAAAATATTTGTGCGGAGACTATGGGAGAAAAACTCTTGGAGGAACTTCATTCCATCGACGAAGAACGCGAAGAACTTCTCCCACGATGCTTCCTCTTCAGAGGCACCCCGACAGCAACGAAATCGACGTCTGTATTCTGAGATTCCCGACTTCTGTGACACTATCTTCCACGGTTCCGTGACGTGAAGCATTACTTGATTAAAAGTAGGGGTATTTGTTTACTTTAAATTATTCCTATGCTCTTCGACGCATACATTCTTCGATGGTAGCCTTTTTGTTATTATATAACGCGCATGGCGCATGCCGAACAAACATGGCCCGATGTCCCTCAGTTTGATTACTTTTGATTGATGATGGTGGTGAATCCAAAGGGAACGGGGCAACCGCACCACGCCGGTGGAGAACCATGAGGCGGAAGGAGTGGAGACGACTGGAGGATTCAGTGGCAACGGAGGCCGCATGCCGTCTGCTTAGAGGAAAACTGCGGCCCGTAACCATGGGTCGCTCAGCCGAGGAAGAACTGGACGGCCTAATGCTGGCCGGAATTAAACAACTGGCCGAATAAAGCTAGCTGGATAGGAGAACCGGGGCGCCTTGTGGAATCGCGCCGTGGTGAAACCATGACCCCCAATTAGTGGGCTACTTCGGCGGCCGAACCGGGTGGGCAGAAGAAACTGTGGTGCCAAGAGGTGCCGCGTGGTGGAGACATCAGTCCGATGTGGGGAACGCTCGTGCTGAAAAAAATCGGTTGGTTTCGGATGACTGGGAAGAAGATGTGATGCCACTCGGCGCCTCCGTTTCATGAAACCGGGGGGGCCTCTCCTCCCACTCAACTCATCCAGCTGGCCAAGCAAAGGGCCGCGTCCCGCCGGGCCAAGCCGACCGCGCAGCCGGGTAGGACTCACCGAGCTTGGACGGGCCGACCCGCCAACCCACTGGTCTTGATGGACCGAACACGTTACACTTCATAATGAATAACATCTAGACTATGCATCTGATCGACGAACCGTTTATGGAACTGGGACCCTCACGTTGAAGTTGTCCATTTGTGACACTCTAAGTGAGTTTTGGAAGACATTGGAAAATGGTTGGGTTTGGAATGAGGGTAATTCCCACATGGCCCCTAGAAGGAAAAGCCAATAACTCTCAAACCTTGTGTCCAATTGATGCGCCTTCTATCATGTTGGGTTTGTTTTGACATGATGGAACTTCTAGATACATCAACATAGGACTTCATGATAGTTTATGTATTATTCTTTGACTCGAGGAGCGGACCTTCCTGGAATCGACCGTGTTGTGTGCGGGAACCCTAGAGCTGGATGCGACTGCGAAGACTACTGTATTGGAATCCTATGTGGGTTCGAAGACGATGGATAAAGTACTAGAATCCTCCTTGGGTTCGATTATGAAGAATATTGTTCTTTTATCCTAAGTGGGTCTGACCGTTTTGACTTCTGTTCTTGTATCCTGAGTGGGTCTGACAGAGTTTCTATTCTTGTATTGTAACGCCCCGACCCTAGTTACCCAGAGTCGGTCCATTATTACATAACATTGGCATGATCACAAGAAAGATCAAATCTCGAAAGACTGATTGGTTTAGTAGCCTTGGAAACACTAGATATATTCATAAGTTTTACATTACATCATTAAACGAAAAACTACTACAACAACATATTGTCTCCATAATCCACACTCATATCCCCACATAATATCCCTGCAGGTCATTCATAACTTACTTCTTCACTTCCTGGGAAAAATAAAGCATAGAAAAGGGGTGAGCTCAAATGCCCAGTAAGGATAACAATATAGCGGAAACTTTCATAAATAAGAATAAACTTTTAAGGCAATGTATAACTAAAACAAAAGCCTTTCAAACATGAACTTTCAACATGGTATGGCATAAATAAAATGAAATAATTACATTTACTTATTCACATGGATATTCTACTAATCGAATAATCACATGAAAAAATCAATAACCACTTTCATAATGTTGGAATGCATAATGCCAGACTATCATAACCACATAGTCAAGGCCTCGTGCCAAGACTACAAATAATATTTTGTCAAGGCCTTGTGCCAAGACACTAGTTTGTCTCATGAGACCTACCGATGCATCGAGGAGCTATAGCGGGCTCCACCCATCACATATTAAGTCCAATGCATTCCCATATGAAAAGGTTTAAATATAACATAAACATTCGTATTAAAACTAGCATATGAAATGTCAATACTTTCACCATAAACTATGAATGGTATAAAAATAGCACATCCACAATCAAACATATCACAAAACCTTCGATACTATATAGAAGTTTTGTATCATAATAAATCAACTTCAAATAATCTTAAAATCCATCAAACGATGTTGACATAGATGAAATCATAATTCTTTTTAAAGAAATATCTCCTTTTATTTTGAAATCATTTAAGATCCATATAAAATAAAACATTTTCTTTGAAAATAGTCTTATAAGCTTGTAAGGGAAGCATTGAAGATTTTATAATGGCGGAAAATAGCCGCACCCGCCGTATAAGTTAAAAAAAACATTCTTACCTTAATTCTGTCGAAAAGGTTAAAAGGGACCTTGTTTTAAAAACGACGGAAAGATTCCTTTATAAACCACTTATAAATGTCAAAAAGGGTATAAATGACTTTAAATAATATTCTAGTAAATAGTAAAAATGTTTCGAAATACATTTTTAAAAAACATGGATGTGGATGATAAAGAGATCCCAGTAGATTATTACATATAAACAACCTCGGATAATGAAGAGATTGTGAAATAACCCTTACCTTGTACTTTTACTTGGTTGGGGTAGGTTAACCTCCTGTATAATGGTGAAATAATTGTTATTAAATTATACAAGAATCATATACATTAATATGATATCATATATGATCTTTTAATATTGATTTGATAATAATATCTTAGTATTATCATTATATCGGGTGTTAACTTACTTGTTTTCTTTTATATGTTTTGTTACGTAAGACATGTTTGTAAAGGATAGGATGTATATTAATCATATCCAGAATGATATCAATTCTTTAAAAATCATTTTTAAATCATCAAATGATAATTATACTTGAATGGATACGATGGAGAATGAATCTCATCACGATCGTGGAGACGGTAGTCCGTACGTACGCACGAGCGACAATATCATTCTTTTGATATTAAAATAATATATAAATGGATGGTATATCATATATACAGAATAATTAACATGTTATATTTATTATTTACATGAGTTACACATCATTATTATACCCATCCAAATAATAATATATTGAATAACAATTACACCACGACGTGGAGACGGTAAGCCGTACGTACGCACGTATGGTGACATGTTATTCAAAGGGTGGATAGAATACTGAATATGGTTGTACCATATTTATAATAACATCACAGTATATTTGAGATACTGGAGTTATTATTTTAGAATGGTAAGAACAAAGGAAGAAGAAGTGGAAGAAGAAATGAACTTGGAGAAGGGTGGTGAAATCATTACCTCTTCTTCAGGTTCTTCCTTTTGATTTGATCAAAAGGGCTCCTTAGGTTGGCTTTCTGATCAAACTAAGGCCTCTAGGTTGTAGTGAGGGAAGTTGGGAGAGTATTTGGGCATAGTTTGGCCGAACCAAAAGGCTTTGAAGGTGTGAATAAATGAGAAGGAGGAGTGTCCTTTTTTAAGAGGGGTGAGGGGCACCTTTGGAAAAGCTAGAAATATTAATTTATAATAAATTCATATTCGGTTTCTAATGGCTCCAAATTTGATTATTCAAAGTTTAAGGTGGGGATAGGTCGAAAACCACTCAACCAATAGAATTTAGACTGGTTTGGGTACTTATATTAACCTTATCATTAAGTATTAACTCTAAGTTAATTAGTTTCACTTTTACAGTGTCTCTTTGTATTTTTATATAATATGGTTAATAAACATACTACATACATCCAAGAGACACCCAAGTGGTCCATTAATGAGTAACCTATCATGATATAAGTCTCTTGGCCTAACCTTATATTTTTAGGAATTTAATATCAATTAATAATATAATATTTGTTTTAAGAACTCTTTTATGTCAATTTTGACACTATTCAATAGTTGATTTTTGTGAAACTCATAATAGATTGATTACTTCAAAAAAAGTCAATTAAATCAATCCTAACATATCATATTATCCTAGAAAATTAGTTTAATTCATTAAAAGGTTCATATTGTATTTATTTGGGTATTTATAATATCAATTATTTTAATTTTTCACTATTATTGTAATTACTGCATCATCATTGTGTCATAAATAAAATATATTATTTAATGTCTAAAAATTATAAATAAAATATCATTATGTAGGAAATCGTTTTATCTTTCTAATGAATATTTATAATCTAAAATCCAACATATATAACCCTATGTAACAATTGTTTTTCTAAAAGATATATGTTTGTCTCATTTTTGTATTCATTTTAACTTAATTAAAATAAAGTGTCATTATCACTTACAATTGGATCCATGGGGTCCCAAAATCGACCCAAAGATGTCCATGGTCGACCATGTATCAACCAATAGGGTTAAAACACGTTTTAGGGTAATTTAGTATTATTATAATATTATTTTTTAACCCTTAATTACCGGATTTACCCTTAACCATGGTAAATAAAATATTTACCGCAGTAATTATTCAAAATGTCTAAAAATAAAAGTTACCTATTTACACAATTTGAACATCCTGATTCCAAATATGTAATCCATTTTCCTAAATTCAAAACACAGAAGTGGCAGAAATTAATTTAAAATTAATTCCCGCTGTCAAAATAAAAAGCGTGTTTTTAAGAGATAATAACTATCAAAAGATTGACACTTGTTTATGTTCGGTTTAATTGTAAAATTATGTCCAATGACAAACATTATATTAAATCATAAAAATATATTCTAAATATACTTTAAAACTACTAAAATTCATAATTTATCATTATTAATTATTTTGATTAAAAAAGTTTTTTTTAATTAAAATTTAGTAATTTTCACTATTCATCAAAATATGAAAGTTATCCGAAATGTACAAAAATTTCACCTTAGGCTAAATTCGATATTCCGAATCCAAAAATGATGTCCATTTTGAAATATAAAATATATATAATTTCAAAAAGTAGGTATTACTATTCATAACGGCTAGTTTGATTGGTTATGGTGTGTTAGAACTCGGTGTTGCGTACAACACACGCTATCACATTATTCAAAGAGAAGCGCACCGTAGAAGCTTGGGGTGTTACATTCTCCCCTCCTTCAAATAATTTTGTCATCGAAATTTCTAGAATATTTATCACATGAAAAGACTCAGGTGGTTCTTCATCATAAGTTCCCCGGGTTCCCACGTTGCCTCTTCCATCTTATGGTTTCTCCACAAAACATTTACTAGACGCGTCGTCCGGTTTCTCAGTACTTGTTCTCTCGTATCAAGAATCCTGACGGGCTCTTCACAATAGGAAAGATCGGGTTCCAGTTCTAATTCTTCATATGTGAGTACATGCATTGGGTCAGGCATGTATTTCCTCAACAGAGATACGTGGAACACATCGTGAACTTTGGAGAGACTTGGCGGCATTGCCAATCGGTAAGCTACAACCCCAATTCGTTCTAGAATTTCGAAAGGTCCGATGTACATGGGACTCAATTTACCTTTCTTACCAAAACGTATGACTCCCTTCCATGGAGATACCTTCAGGAAAACATGATCACCGACTTGAAATTCCAAATCCTTCCTTCGATTATCGGCATAGCTCTTCTTCCTACATTGAGCTGCTTTGATGTGATTTTGGATTACTTTCACCTTTTCCACCGTTTCCTCCACCAGTTCTGGGCCTACAAGTTTTCTTTCACCAACGTCATCCCAACAGGTTGGTTTACGACATCTCTTTCCGTATAATGCTTCATATGGTGCCATATGAATACTCGAATTGAAACTATTGTTATAGGAAAATTCTACCAGTGGTAAATATTGGTCCCACATACCCTGAAAGTCAAGTGAGAAAGATCTCAACATGTCTTCTAAGGTCTGAATAGTCCGTTCTGATTGTCCATCTGTCTGAGGGTGGTAAGCAGTACTCAAATGAAGTTCAGTATCCAGGGATTTATGAATACTTTTCCAAAATCTTGAAGTAAAACGGGGATCACGATCAGAAACAATTGATAAGGGTACTCCATGAAGTCTCACAACTTCATTAATATATAGTCTTGCTAGACGTTCTAGGGGTAGATCTTCTCTTATAGCAAGAAAATGTGCTGACTTGGTAAGACGATCAACAATAACCCATATTGCATCATTCCTTCTAGGAGTCTTTGGTAGCCCCATGACAAAGTCCATCGTAATATTGTCCCATTTCCACTCCAGTATGGGAAGAGGTTGCATGACTCCTCCAGGTTGTTGCCTTCCAGCTTTCTCTTGTTAACAAACCATACATCTTGACACAAAATCAGCAATCTCCCTCTTCATGTTGTCCCACCAAAAATGTTCCTTCAAATCTCAATACATTTTGGTGCTCCCAGGGTGTATAGAGAAATTGGAACTATGAGCATCATCCAGAAATTCCCTTTTTAGATCAGGTATATTGGGAACACAAAGTCTCTTCCCAAATTTCAAAATTCCATCTTTATACACAAAGTCTCACAATCTCCCATCATTCACAGCTTTAATCTTCTTTTGGAATTCTTCATCATCGGTCTGAGAACTCTTAATCCTTTCTATTAAAGATGGTTTGGAAACCATTTGAAAAAGCATTGATGTTTCACCTTCCCGGGTTATTCCCATGTCCATCTTCAATAGATCCATGAAAATTGGATCCCTTTCAATTCTCATATTGTTCAAAACTCCATGGGCTTTTCTACTCAAAGCATCTGCCACCTTGTTTTCCATCCCCGGGTGGTAGTGTATCGTACAATCATAGTCCTTGAGTAATTCAAGCCATCTCCTTTCCCTCATGTTGAGTTCTTTTTGTGAGAAAATATACTTAAAACTCTTGTGATCAGTATAAATCTCACATTTTTCACCATAGAGGTAGTGCCTCCATATCTTCAAAGCAAAGATCACAGCTGCTAACTCGAGATCATGAGTAGTATAGTTTTGTTCATGAATTTTCAACTGTCGTGATGCATAGGCAATAACTCTATCATTCTGCATAAGGACACAACCAAGTCCTTTCTTCGATGCATCATTATAAATAATGAAGCCATCATTCCCCGATGGTAGAGTCAATATAGGAGCATTGACTAATATTCTCTTCAGTTCTTCAAAACATTCTTCACACTCTTTTGTCCAAACAAATTTAACCCCTTTACGTGTGAGCTTCGTTAATGGGTTAGCCAATCGGGCAAAATTCTTGACGAAACGTCGATAATAACCTTCCCAACCAATAAAACTGCGTACCTCAGTTATACTCGTAGGTGCTGGCCATTCTTGGATTGCCTTGGTCTTAGAAGGATCAACAGAGATTCCATCTTTAGAGACAATATGGCCAAGAAAAGAAATCTCCTGAAGCCAGAATTCACACTTGCTAAACTTCCCATATAATTCATGCCTCCTCAGAGTCTTCAAGATAATGCGCAAGTGATTTTCATGATCTTCCTAGGTTTTGGAGTATACCAAGATATCATCAATAAATACCACCACAAATTCATCGAGATACTCCTTGAAAACTCTATTCATCAGATCCATGAATACAGAGGGTGCATTAGTCAATCCAAAAGGCATTACAGTAAACTCGTAATGCCCGTACCTGGTTCGAAATGCTGTCTTCGGAATGTCTTCCTTCTTCACACACAACTGATGGTATCCATATCGAAGGTCAATATTTGAAAAGTATTGAGCTCCATGCAGTTGGTCAAATAAATCATCAATACGAGGTAGGGGATACTTGTTCTTTATCGTTATAGCATTGATCTCCCTGTAGTCGATACATAACCTCATAGATCCATCTTTCTTTTTAATAAAAAGAACAGGGGCTCCCCATGGAGAAACACTAGGGAGAATAAATCCCTTATTACTAAATTCCTCTAGTTGTTTCTTTAGTTTGACTAACTCTATAGTGTCCATTCTATAAGGGGTCTTCGATATAGGCCTTGATCCAGGAATCAAATCAATTGAAAACTCAACTTCTCGTTCTGGAGGATGTCCAGGTAAATCTTCCGGAAATACATCTACAAATTCTTTCACAATAGGTACATCCTCTATTTGAACATTCTTTTCCTCACCGACAGTTATTTCATTCTCTTCCTCCCCAATAATTGAATTAAGTTGAGCTACTGGGGGTGGATCTAAATAAGAATTAGGTGGTGACGATTCTACTCTAAAAATAAGGTGTTCCTTATCATTATCATCAAGAATCGTAACCTCTTTCTTCTTACAATAAATCTTCGCATCATAGTCCGAAAGCCAGTCCATACCGAGGATTATATCAAACGCAATCATAGGTATGATGATGAGATCAGCAGATAAATAAAATTTATGTGCTCTAATGCGGACTGATTCACAAAACATTGTTGCAATGATACTTCCCTTAGGAGTTTTAACTGACAACTCCCTTAATAAATCAAATTGGAAATATCTAATTTTCTTAGCAAACGGGGAAGATATGAAACAATGCGATGATCCAGAATCAAATAATGCATTTTCTAAACTTGAGGAAACCATTAAATTACCTTCCACCACGTCTTTTGGAGCTTCTACCTCTGCAGTAGTGATAGCATAAGCTTGGCCTTGATCCCTTGGCCTTTTCTGAGGTAAGTTCTCCTGACGCTTAGGACATGCATTTGCATAATGCCCCATCTCCCTGCAATTGTAGCACTGAACGTTGGTAGCTTCCTTCTTCCCCTTGCAATCATGAGCTTGGTGGCCTTTTTCACCACACATGTAACAGACTCTCATTCCCTTCAAGAAAGTACCAGGATGTTTCTTCCCGCATTTACCACAAGATGGATATTCAACCTTTCCCTTCTTCCCCTTATTTCCATTCCCAGATTGATCAGCAGGTCTCTTCTTCTCTTTCTTTGCTTTAAAGTCATAAGACTTAAAGAATTCCCCTTCAGTCTTGATAGCACATGATACAATGTCTTCATACGATGAAAAGGATTGTGAGACTAATGCTCGACGGAGAAATGGTTTTAACCCATCAAAGAAACGATCAATCTTACTTCTTGGGTTGCGAATATAATCTCCAGCGTACCTTGCTAACCTTGTAAAGTTAGCCTCATACTTTGTGACATTCGCATCCTCCTTCTGTCTCAGACTTAGAAATTGCCTTTCCATATCTGCTCGATGGTCGCGAGGAAAGTATTTTTCTAAAAACAGATCTTTGAACTCCCTCCATTCCATATTTGATACTTCATCATCTTCCTTCACGTTTTGAATCAATGACCACCATTGATCAGCATCTCCAGTGAGGCGGTAAACTGCCATGATAACTTTTTCCCTTTCACTGCTCCCCAAAGCCTGAAATATTTTCTCTAGGGAATTTATCCATTGCTCAGCTACTAAGGGATTTGTAATCCCATTGAACGTTAGTGGTTGTTGCCTCATGAATCGATCTAACATTGATCCTCCACGCTGCGGATCAGGGTGCTCCATACAGGTAAGGTTATTATTCATAACCTGAGTAAGTTGTCCCAGTATGGTGATTAGCTGATCAGCACTAGTTGCATCACCAGCCCCACTATAATTATCTTGAGCAGGAGGGAAATCCCTACATGGAGTGCGTGCATTGATACGGTTTCCATTTCTTCCACTAGGCGCCATTTCTAAACAATGGCATAAACTAGATCAGTTTATGAATCAAAATACATAATCCCATACTTATAAAACACTTAACATAAATTGAACTATTTATGGATATAATCCATAATCATAAAAATGTTTTCTTTGAGGAAGTATATACTCATAAACCCTTCATAATGATTTGTAAAGAAAATGAGAGTTATCCTAATCATATCCCCCAGGAGTGTCGTAACCAAGAGTGCAGCAAGGCCCGCTGTCGTGCACCAGTTCCCGTTCGAGTCTAGCTCAAAGCGGTGTTTTCGGGTTTTACCCCTAGGTACATCTGTGCCAGAGCCGCCTCTACCTGCTCGTATCCAGACAGGAATGTATTGCTCGGAAAACTCACAAAATCTCTACAATACCAAAATTCTAGGAAGTTCTTCTATACTAATCCTCAAAGTTCATCTTAGGTCTACGTGCTCTAATCAGAGTTTATCTAAATCTTGCTTCCAAGGTTTGTACTAAACTTCCTCTGATACCAACTGTAACGCCCCGACCCTAGTTACCCAGAGTCGGTGCATTGTTACATAACATTGGAATGATCACAAGAAAGATCAAATCTCGAAAGGCCGATTGGTTTAGTAGCCTTGGAAACACTAGATATATTCATAAGTTTTACATTACATCATTAAACGAAAAACTACTACAACAAAATATTGTCTCCATAATCCACACTCATATCCCCACATAATATCCCTGCAGGTCATTCATAACTTACTTCTTCACTTCCTGGGAAAAATAAAGCATAGAAAAGGGGTGAGCTCAAATGCCCAGTAAGGATAACAATATGGCGAAAACTTTCATAAATAAGAATAAACTTTTAAGGCAATGTATAACTAAAACAAAAGCCTTTCAAACATGAACTTTCAACATGGTATGGCATAAATAAAATGAAATAATGCCATTTACTTATTCACATGGATATTCTACTAATCGAATAATCACATGCAAAAATCAATAACCACTTTCATAATGTTGGAATGCATAATGCCAGACTATCATAACCACATAGTCAAGGCCTCATGCCAAGACTACAAATAAGATTTTGTCAAGGCCTTGTGCCAAGACACCAGTTTGTCTCATGAGACCTACCGATGCATCGAGGAGCTATAGCGGGCTCCACCCGTCACATATTAAGTCCAATTCATTCCCATATGAAAAGGTTTAAATATAACATAAACATTCGTATTAAAACTAGCATACGAAATGTCAATACTTTCACCATAAACTATGAATGGTATAAAAATAGCACATCCACAGTCAAACATATCACAAAACCTTCGATACAATATAGAAGTTTTGTATCATAATAAATCAACTTCAAATAATCTTAAAATCCATCAAAGGATGTTGACATAGATGAAATAAAAATTCTTTTTAAAGAAATATCTCCTTTTATTTTGAAATAATTTAAGATCCATATAAAATAAAACATTTTCTTTGAAAATAATCTTATAAGCTTGTAAGGGAAGCTTTGAAGATTTTATAACGGCGGAAAATAGCCGCACCCTCCGTATAAGTTAAAAAAACATTCTTACCTTAATTCTGTCGAAAAGGTTAAAAGGGACCTTGTTTTGAAAACGACGGAAAGATTCCTTTATAAACCACTTATAAAAGTCAAAAAGGGTATAAATGACTTTAACTCATATTCTAGTAAATAGTAAAAATGTTTTGAAATACATTTTTAAGAAACATGGATGTGGATGATAAAGAGATCCCAGTAGATTATTACATATAAACAACCTCGGATAATGAAGAGATTGTGAAATAACCCTTACCTTGTACTTTTCCTTGGTTGGGGTAGGTTAACCTCCTGTATAATGGTGAAATAATTGTTATTAAATTATACAAGAATCATATACATTAATATGATATCATATATGATCTTTTAATATTGATTTGATAATAATATCTTAGTATTATCATTATATCGTGTGTTAACTTACTTGTTTTCTTTTATATGTTTTGTTACGTAAGACATGTTTATAAAGGATAGGTTGTATATTATTCATTTCCAGAATGATATAAAGTCTTTAAACATCATTTTTAAATCATCAAATGATAATTATACTTGAATGGATACGATGGAGAATGAATCTCATCGCGTTCGTGGAGACGGTAGTCCGTACGTACGCACGAGCGACAATATCATTCTTTTGATATTAAAATAATATATAAATGGATGGTATATAATATATACAGAATCATTAACATGTTATATTTATTATTTACATGAGTTACACATCATTATTATACCCATCCAAATAATAATATATTGAATAACAATTACACCACGACGTGGAGACGGTAAGCCGTACGTACGCACGTATGGTGACATGTTATTCAAAGGGTGGATAGAATAATGAATATGGCTGTACCATATTTATAATAACATCACAGTATATGTGAGATACTGGAGTTATTATTTTAGAGTGGTAATAACAAAGGAAGAAGAAGTGGAAGAAGAAATGAACTTGGAGAAGGGTGGTGAAATCATTACCTCTTCTTCGGGTTCTTCCTTTTGATTTGATCAAAAGGGCTCCTTAGGTTGGCTTTCTGATCAAACTAAGGCCTCTAGGTTGTAGTGAGGGAAGTTGGGAGAGTATTTGGGCATAGTTTGGCCAAACCAAAAGGCTTTTAAGGTGTGAAGAAATGAGAATGAGGAGTGTCCTTTTATAAGAGGGGTGGGGGGCACCTTTGGAAAAGCTAGAAATATTAATTTATAATAACTTTATATTCGGTTTCTAATGGCTCCAAAGTTGATTATTCAAAGGTTAAGGTGGGGATAGGTCGAAAACCACTCAACCAATAGAATTTAGACAGGTTTGGGTACTTATATTAAACTTATCTTTAATTATTAACTCTAAGTTAATTAGTTTCACTTTTACAATGTCTCTTTGTATTTTTATATAATATGGTTAATAAACTTAATACATACATCCAAGCGACCCCCAAGTGGTCCATTAATGAGGAACCTATCATGATATAAGTCTCTTGTCCGAGCCTTAGATTTTTAGGAATTTAATATCAAATAATAATATAATATTTGTTTTAAGAACTCTTTTATGTCAATTTTGACACTATTCAATAGTTGATTTTTTTGAAACTCATAACCGATTTATTACTTCGAAAAAAGTAAATTAAATCAATCCTAACATATCATATTATCCTATAAAATTAGTTTAATTCATTAAAAGTTTCATATTATATTTATTTGGGTATTTATAATATCAATTATTTAATTTTTCACTATTATAGTAATTACTGCATCATCATTGTGTCATAAATAAAATACATTATTTAATGTCTAAAAATTATAAATAAAATATAATTATGTAGTAAATCTTTTTATCTTTCTAATGAATATTTATAATCTAAAATCCAACATATATAACCCTATGTAACAATTGTTTGGCTAAAAGATATATGCTTGTGTCATTTTTGTATTCATTTTAACTTAATTAAAATAAAGTGTCATTATCACTTACAAGTGGATCCATGGGGTCCCAAAATCGACCCAAAGATGTCCATGGTCGACCATGTATCAACCAATAGGGTTAAGACACGTTTTAGGGTAATTTAGTATTATTATAATATTATTTTTTAACCCTTATTTACTAGATTTACCCTTAACCATGGTAAATAAAATATTTACCGCAGTAATTATTCAAAATGTCTAAAAATAAAAGTTACCTATATACACAATTTGAACATCCTGATTCCAAATATGGAATCCATTTTCCTAAATTCAAAACATAGAAGTGGCAGAAATTAATTTAAAATAAATTCCCGCTGTCAAAACAAAAAGCGTGTTTTTAAGAGATAATAACTATCAAAAGATTGACACTTGTTTATGTTCGGTTTAATTGTAAAATTATGTCCAATGACAAAAATTATATTAAATGGTAAAAATATATTCTAAATATACTTTAAAACTACTAAAATTCATAATTTATCATTATTAATTATTTTGATTAAAAAAGTTGTTTTTAATTAAAATTTAGTAATTTTCACTATTCATCAAAATATGAAAGTTATCCGAAATGTACCAAAATTTCACCTTAGGCTAAATTCGATATTCCGAATCCAAAAATTATGTCCATTTTGAAATATAATATATATATAATTTCAAAAAGTAGGTATTACTATTCATAACGGCTAGTTTGATTGGTTATGGTGTGTTAGAACTCGGTGTTGCGTACAACACACACTATCACATTATTCAAAGAGAAGCGTATCGTAGAAGTTTGGGGTGTTACATGTATCCTATGTGGGTCCAACAGCTTAGCTGGTCTAGTATCATATGTCGGTCTGATACCTTAGATGAATCAGTGACTACATATAATCATCTCTATCACTATATAAAAGATGTATACATGTGTGAGATGGTTCATGAATTTCAATGATTATCATCGATGTGATTGACTTCATTCCTGTGTGGACAGTGTTGTACTTGGGCTCGAGAGTTGGAGCCGAAAATTGATTGATGACATTGGTATATGTATGGAAATATACCTAAGTAGAGTTGGTTTTTACTTCTTCATAACATAATTCTTCAGTGATTTATCCTTCGTGGATTTTCGGAGACCTTCGGGGGTCTCGGGGTCGCTACTGAGTATCGCATACTCACCCCTGCACGGGCTATGCCTGCACTACATTGTGTTGGATACAGATGATGGATATCATGGATTGAGGTAGAGATTTGTTGAGCTTGATGGTACCCAGAGGTGGACCACTTGGATAGACGTTCATGGAGCGGATGGACGGACCTGAGGTGCTGAGGAGGCCATCTGTACCCACCATTCTTGTGGGATTCCAGCAGGATGACTCTGTGGTTGCTGTTTTACTTTACCTTAGTTGACTAGCTATCTAGTTGTACAATACATTATAGTTGGGTTTGTATACTGACTCATTTACTTTCCATCACACTCTTTTGTATACAGTTTTACGTAGTGCTTACTTCAGTTGCATACTGTGTTGTGTTTTTTTTCTTTTATAAAGTCAATTCTTTCCTAGTACATGGATTTACTCCTTTGGAGCTAGTCGCCTGCCCGTGGCCTATGGAAGGCGGGCTTGGGGTAGTCACGGAATGGCCCCGAGGACAGGTCGTGGATAATTGGTATCAAAGGATTCGATTCTTCTACAGAACTCAGAACTCTGATCATTCTTTTCTGTGATGCAATAGTGTTAAGAGTATTGAGTGTGGTTTTCTATCTAGGGAGTCCAGTGTTGGTGTGGCGGCTGACATATCCATGCACCCGGACCCTGACTTATGATTTCCAATTCAGTGCACAAAAACATTAATTGCATGTGCGTTTCAAAAGTTTTCTTTGTGATTACATTGTGTTATCTCACCAGGTATACTGTTTGACCGTGGCGCACCTGTTTCTTTTCAGGACAGCCCCACAAAGGTATCTAGCTAAGGTTCTGAGTTGCATACGATATGGTATCCCACCAAGTGATGAGGCCTCGGTGAAGGGCCCCATCACAGAGGAGGCCCAATAGGTACCACTACCAGTTGGGGCATCGATACCACCATCCCCAGCAGTAGAGAGTGCACACCGCCTGAGTGCATTGCACATGTTCTAGCAATAGAGGCCACCCAGTTTCGGTAGAGAGATGGACCCACATAAAGATGAGGATTGGCTGGAGGCTGTCGTCAATGTTTTCAGATTGGTAGGGACACCATCCGAACTTATAGTGATCCTTGTCTCGAGTCTCCTTCACGCAGCAGCTGGTAGATGGTGGATCCAGATTCTCCAGGTGCATGACGAGGCATCTGTACACCTAACGGACTTCTAGAGTCTCTTTTTCTTAGAGTTTTTTCAAGCCACCCTTCATGCGGTGCAGATTCAGGAGTTACTTCATCTGTAGTAGGGCAGCATGACAGTAGCTCAGTACTCAAAGAGGTTCACAGACCTCTCATGCTACTCCATAGATATGGTGTATGACCCATTCATCTTGGCCCGAACCTTCGAGAAGGGACTCAGGAATGAGATCAGGGCTTCAACAATTCCCCTCAGCATCCTGACGCAGGCAAGGGTGTTAGAGCGAGCCCTACTAGTGGAGAGTTTTTTTCACTGAGAAGTCACCAGCGGCGAGACCCACCGTAGGGTAACACGTAGTAGAATCTTCTGGATCCATAACTAGACAGATGTTGCAGAGGTCCATGTGAACAAGGACATTAGGTGGGCGATCTCAGTATACATGTTCGATTGTGTGGGGAACACAAAACAGAGCCAGATATACGAGAATCAGGCAGTGCTATACATGCATCTGGTAGGGTCACATGGCTTGAGACTTCCCGAACAATCATGATGATGAGCAGCAGATAGTAGAGGGACCTCCCAGGAAGAGGCAGAGGTTCGACCATGGTGGTCCGCCAAGAGCAGGCGGATGAGGAAAAGGAGTTGGCCGAGCAGCTGGTGGTGGATGACGATTCAAGGCTCTACCACCACCACCAAAAGGTCCACCCCCAACATAGGGAGCTGGTGGAAGGAGGTGGGCTCATCTCTAGGAAGTTGAGGCCTATGACCATGGTTCACCTGAGATGATTCAAGGTACTGTCTGTGTCTACTCCACCCTTACTGCAGTACTTATAGATACAGGTGTGATTCATTCTTTTATTTCCGCTTCCCTCGTTCGGTTCTCAAAGATTCTGACAGAGCTGTTGGCTCGATCCTTACGGCTAGAGACTCCTACGGGAGCAGACTTGATGATTAAGCACTGGTTCAAGCAGTGTGACCTTACTCAAGGAGGCCAGAGATTCCGCTGGGATCTTCTTGTAGCGGCGTCAAGGCCTTATAACGTCATCTTGGGTATGGACTGGTTATCTACAATCAATGCTCAGATCTACTGGATTAGGCGCTAGGTGCGGTGTATCTACACAGATGGGACAAAGTTCACCTTCACCATTGAGAAGGGAGCCTTTGCAGTGCAAGACGGACTAACGTAGAGGAGAGGGCAGCCGATCACACATCCATTGGGTAGTCTCATCCTTGGAGCGGTTGATGTGCGGTGTCCCGAGTATTCATGTTGTGGTGGATCAGTATGCGAATGTTTTTCTAGATAAAGTTCCAAGACTACCTACTCGTAGAGAGGTAGACTTCAACAAAGACTTGTACCCTGGGGTAACATCGATATCTAATCCAGCATATCGGATGGCTCCCGCTGAGCTTCGTGAGCTGTAGGTACAGCTGGAGGACATGCAGGGGAAGGGATTCATCAGACACAGTGTTTTACCCTGGGACTCTCTGATATAGATCGCCAAGAAGGCAGATGGGAGCTTACGACTATGTGTAGACTACCGTCACCTGAATCAGGTGATCGTAAAAAAACTTACCCACTCTTGTGTATTGATGACCTCTTTGATTAGCTCAAGAGATCACGATGGTTCTCGAAGATAGACCTCAGGTCCGGCTATCACCAGCTCAGAGTTCGATATGAGGATTTTAAGAAAATGGCCTTCAGGTGTCGGTATGGCCACTACAATTTATTGGATATGCCCTTCGGTGTAACCAAATTACCAGTAGTGTTCATGAATCTCATGAACATGATCTTCCAGCCTTACCTCGATTGATTTGTCATAGTCTTCATCGATGACATTCTGATTTACTTGACGACTGAGGAGGATCATGCCTACCACTTGCGGGTTGTACTAGATACACTCTGAGAGCACTGGTTTTATTGGAAGCTCTTAAAGTGCTAGTTTTGGATTCAAGAGGTTTACTTCTTGGGACACGTCATCTCGGAGGCTGGGGTAGCAGTGGATCTAGTGAAGATCGAGGCAGTACTAGCTTGGGAGGCACCCAGGAGTGTGATGGAGGTTCGAAGTTTCCTGGGTCTGGCTGGGTAATATCGGAGGTTTGTGCCAGACTTCTCCAGAGTTGCAGCTCCACTTTCATCTTTGACGAAGAAGTGGAAACCCTTCGTGTGGTCAGAGAGATGCCATCAGAGCTTTTATGAGCTGAGACAGAGGTTGAATAGTGCGCCCATCTTGAGGCTAATGGAGGAGGGTGTTAGGTACGTAGTTTACTATGACGCATCAGGGACAGGACTTCGGTGTGTCCTGATGCAGGACCGAGCAGTGAACGCTTATGGTTCACGTCATTAGAGACAGCATGTGCAGAACTATGCTACCCATGACCTGGTGTTAGCAGTAGTGGTATTTTCCTTGATGATGTGGCAGCACTATCTGATGGGCGAGCGCATTAAAGTCTACTCTGACCACCAGAGTCTCAGGTACATCTTCTCACAGGAGGACCTGAACCTGAGACAGTGACGATGGACTGAGTTCCTCTAGGACTATGACTTTGAGATAGTCCATAGTCTTAAGAAGGGGAAAGTGGTAGTAGATGATCTCATTAGGAGATCAGGAATTCTGCTGCTAGGATAGGTGACAGATAAGAAGGTCGCATTGCAGATATTTTTTGTGGATAGAGATGGATCAGACTTTCTAGAGTCCCTCACAGTCACTCCTCCACTTCTTCAGTGAGTCAGGGAGGCACAGTGTGGGGACGTTGAATGTGAGATGCGACGTGCTCTGATATCCACAGGGAAGGTGCCTGATGGATTTTCTGAAGGAGGGGATCACGTCATCCTCTTCAGGGGATGTACCATGGTATCAGTTGCACTACAGGAGGAAGTGCTGAGGGAGTTTCACACTTCCTATCTAGCGCTACATCCAGGAGTGGTGAAGATGTATCAGGACCTCAGACTTTAGCACTGGTGGTCGGGTATGAAGAAGCCAGTAGCAGAGTTCATTTCATGATGCCTCACTTATCTTCAAGTGAAGGCGGAGCACAAGGTACCAGCAGGCTTGGAACATCCCTTAGAGGTTCCAGAGTGGATGTGGGACGAGATATCCATTGATTTCATGATGGAGCTTCCACGTACATATATATGACACGACTCTATCTGGGTGATCATAGAGTGACTCCCCAAGTTGTCCCACTTCCTCCCGATCAGAGAGAGGGGCTCATTAGAGAGCTTGAGAAGCCTCTACCTTTAAGAGATCATACATATTCATGGTGTGCCATCAACTATAGTCTCCCATCGAGATGCTCTTTTCACTTCCTGGCTATGGAAGGGATTACAAGAGGTTTTTGGGACGCAGCTTCGCTTGAGCACTACATTCCATCCTCAGACGGATGGTCAGAATGAGAGGACCATTCAGACTCTCAAAGACATGTTTCGTACATGTGTCCTTGACTTTGGTCACAGTTGGGAGGATCACTTATCCTAGTTGGATTTTGCGTACAACAACAGTTATCACTCCACCATCAGGATAATACCTTTCGAGGCACTGTAAGACTGACCTTTCAGATCACCTCTATGCTGGATTGAACCTCGGGAGTCAGCACTTGTAGGACCAGAGATGATGCAGGCTACGACGAAGAAGGTGCAGATCATCTCAGAGTGGATGAAGACTGTACATAGTAGACAGAAGTCCTATGCCAATAGGGGAAGGAGACCACTGCAGTTCAAGGATGGCGACCACATCTTCCTACGGGTCTCACCTCGACGTGGTCTTTGGAGATTTGGCCAGGGTGGTAAGTTATCTACACGTTTCATCGGCCCGTTCCAGGTCCTCAGCAGAGTAGGCGAGTTGGATTACCTCCAGTACCTTCCACCTCAGTTTCATCTGGTTCATAACATCTTCCACGTATCTTAGCTGAGGAGATACGTGTGCGACCCATCCCACATCATCGACCACGGGATGCTGGACATCGATGACAGGGTGACATTCACAGAGGTCCCGGTCGAGATCGAGGATCGACATGAGCAGGTCCTACGTGGATGGTCGATTCCTCTAGTGTACATTCGCTGGCGGCACGAGAACCCCTACGAGAGCACATGGGAGCGAGTGGCTCATATGCGTGCTCAGTTCCTTCCTTTGTTCCTCTTATGTGTATTGTTGCTTTATGGGGACGTAAAGACCTAAGGTGGGGGTAATGTAAAGACCCTTAAATTTCATGAAATATTTTTTTCTTAAATTTGGAATATTACGAGTCCTCCGTTTCTGACGGCACCTGATTCTGAGGCCTGGGGTTCCTGGAATCAATTTATGAAGTTTTGTTTGGGTAGGTTCAATAAACGTACGTGCGGGTTTTTCTATCTTTTGAATCAATGCTCGGAATTGAAATATGAGGACATCGATGAACTCGTAGTGTCAGTATTTTCTTAAGGGGACCTTTATCGCTATTGCGTTTGGTTGAGAGTAGATGTTATATTTTGGTAATTCATACTAAATTAAATATAACTATTGATTACACAATTTTATTGTTTAGTGGTGGTTATTTCCTCCAAAGTGGAGTTGGAGGTGGGTCCCACACCCCACATAACCTCCCATGAGAGGATAATTGTGGTGGGGCCCACCTGATCCCTAACCCCTGAACTCCCTGTAACCCCTCTCTTAACATTGTAACTCCCACAGTAAGTGGAGCCTTTCCACTTTCCCCTCATAATGTTGCCAACTCAAGAATAATTTATGCCTTTATTATTTATTTTGAGGTGTCATAAGTTCCTTTGAATTAATTTAAAATGCATTTCCAGATTATAATCTGTGTGGAAGCATATTATTATATTCACCTTGGAAAATATTTGTGGGGAGACTTTGGGAGAAAAACTCTTGGTGGAACTTCATTCTCTCGACGAAGAACACCATTCTTCAACGAAGAAAATATCTGACGAAGAACACATAGAACTTCTCCCATGACACTTTCTCTTCGGACACACCCTGATGTCAACAGAATCGACATCCGTATACTGTGACTCTCGACTTCCGTGACACCGTCTTCTGCGGCTCATCGACGTGCAACGTACCTTGAATAAAGGTAAGGGGATATGATTACTTTAAATTATTCCCATCCTCATTGATGCATACCTTGTTCGATTGTAGCCTTATTTTTATCATATAAAACTGATGGCGCGAGCCTAACAAAAACAGTCCGACGTCTCTCCGTTAGATTATTGTTGATTGATGATGAAGGAGAATCGAAAAGGCAGGGTGCCATTACACCGAATCGGTGGAGAACTTTGAGACGGAAGGTGTGATGACGACATGGGGAGGCGGCCGTGGGCCGTCCTCGAGGAGGAAAACTGAGGCCCCCAACTATAGGCTACACAACAGAAGAAGAGTTGGCCGGCCACATGTCGGCCGGAATAGTAGAACTGGCCGGCTAAATCCAGTCGGACAGGAGTACCGTGGTGCCTTTTGGTGCAGCGCTGTAGTGATACCACATCCCATTCTGGGCGGGCCGCTTCAGCGGGCGAACCGGCCGGCCACCTACCAGTCGAGCGGAAGAAAACGAGGAGCCAAGCGACACCACTTAGAGGAGACATCGGCCCACTATGGGGGATTATCGCACTGGAAAAACCGTCAGGCTTTGGCAATCCGAGCAGAAGAGGTGGTGCCGCTCGGCACAGGCATTTCAAGAGACTGGGGGGCCACGCCCCACACTCAGCTCGGACATCTGGCCGAGCCGCTACCATCCACGGGCCGGGCCTCCCTTACATCGGCTAGGTCCTACCCCACCGGGCCGAGCTGACCCCCCAGTCGGGTCAGACCCGCCGAGCAAGGATGGGCTGACCCGCAAGCCCACTGGGCTTGACGGGCCGGACCTGTTATACTTAAACGTGATTAACATCTAGACCACGTGTTCAATTGATGCGAAGTCTGTGACACTGGGTCCCTTGTGACGAAGAGGAAATTTTCTAATACTCTATGTGAGTTTTAGATTTCTATGGAAAACGGCTGGGTTTGGAACGAGCATAATTCCAACAGGGCCCCTAAAACAGAAAAGCCAATAACTCTCAAACTAGCCATCCGAATGACATGTCGTCTGTCACATTGGGTTTATTTTGAGAAAATAGATCTTATGGATAAATAAACTTAGGAATTTGTGATAGTTGATGTAGTGAACTTTGACTGGTGGATTGGACCCTCCTCTGTGGGTTCAACAGTGAAGACTACTATTCGTGTATCCAATGTGGGTCTGAAATTCTTGAATTCTGTTCTTTTATTTGAAGTGGGTCTGATAGAGTAGCTGGTCTTGTATCCTATGTGGGTCCGACAGCTTAGCTGGTCTAGAATTCTATGTGGGTCCGACAGCTTTATGAATGAGTGACTACATCTGATCATCGATATCACTATAAAAAATATGTATACCTATGTGAGCTGAGTCTTTACATTCAATTATTATCATTGATGTGATCGACTTCCTTCCACTGTGTACTGGGTTGTGCTTGGGATCGAGAGTTAGAGTTGAACTGTGATTGATGACTTAGGTAGATGTATGGGTATATATGTAAGTAGAGTTGGTTGATACATCATGATCACATCATTATTCTATTGTTTATCCTTCATGGATTCTGGGAGACCTTCATGGGTCTCGGGGTCCCTACGGAGTATCGTATACTCACCCCTGTACAGGCTGTGCCCGCACTACGTTGTGTTGGATACAGACGACAAACAACACTGATCAAGGTAGATAATTGTAGTGGTGGACGGTACCCGGAGGTGGACCACATGGTGAGACTTTCACGGAGCGGACATACCGACTTGTGGTGTTGAGGAGGACATTTGTACCCTCCCTTCAGGTGGGATTCCTGGAGGACGACGCAGTGGTTGTTGTTTTACATTAATGCAGTTGTACTAGATTTTTAGTTGTATTGTACTTTTCAGTTGGGTTTGTATATTGGCCCATTTACTTTCCATCACAATATTTTGTATACAGATTTAAATAGTTCTTACTCCAGTTTCATTCTCAGTTGTGTTAGTTTACTTTTATGAAGGAAATTCCTTCCTAGTATAGGGATTTATGCATTTGGTGCTAGTCGCTAGCCCCTGGCCTATGAAAGGATGGATTGGTGTAGTCCCGACATGGGCCCTGAGGACGGGTCGTGACACTTCTTCCTCAGATTCAATAATTTCGTCTCCATATCTACTCACTGTTCACGAGGGAAGTATTTTTCAAGAAGGATTTTTGTAAAATTTCTCCATTCCATCTCTTATATTTGATCCTCCGCTTTTTGGTTTTGTATTAATGACCACCACTAATCTACATCACCCAATAGAAGATAAACTGCAATGAAAACCTTCTATATTTCGTTACATCCCAAAGAGAGAAATATATTTTCTAGGGAATATATCCACTTCTCTACTACAAACGGGTTTTTAGACCAATTGAATGATTGAGGATGTTGTCACATAAATAAATCTAACATAGATCTTCCACGTAGTGGATCGAGATGCTCCGTACAGGTAAGGTTGTTATTCAAAACCTGAGTAAGTTGTCCCAGTATATGGTATATGTTTCCCAACACCAGTCACAACACCAGATCAAACATTATTATATTGACTCAGAGGTAAATCCCTACTTTGGACACGCACGTCCATGATGTTCCATTCCTTCCAGTATGAGCCACTTATAAATAGAGGAATACACTAGATTAGGGTATGAATCATAATGTATAATCTCAATGTAGAAAATAAATATGTTGCATAAATCAAAAATCTATACATAGCTAATATCTTAATAATAAAATGGGATATTTGAGAAAAAATAAACATTTAAATCCTTCATAATGGCTTGTAAAGAAAATGTGAATTACCTGAAGTATATCCATGGGGAGTTTCAATACCAAGAGTGAAGCAATGTCCATTTTCCAGTACCAGGATCCCCGAGGTCTAGCTCAGAACTCTTTTTTGGATTTTCACTCCTATATACATCTATTCCAGAGCCACCTCTAAATATTTTTTTCCATACAGTGACGTATTTTCTACAATGATTCATATAATCTATTCCTTTCCACAATTCCAGTACATTCCTGTATGTTTGTCCTCAAATACTACCAAAGGGATTTGTCCCCTAAATTAAACATTCTAATCTAGTTTAAATTTTTTCTACTAAAAATTATTTGATACCAAATATAAGGACCCGACCCTAGTTTCCTTGATTCATTGCCTTGTTTGATTAAATTAGCATATAAATAAAGAATATGCTTTATAGAGGGTCAATTGGTTTAGTATCATTTGAAAAAATATACATACATATGTTCAACATTAATACATGAAAATAAATACAACATAGAAACTCCTTAGACAACATCTATAACTCATAGGTTATTTCATCAAGTCATTCATAATAAAATTCTTCATGTCCTGAAAAAATTAAACATGAGAAAGGGGTGATCTCATACACTCAGTAAGGGTATGAAATACAACAGAAGCTATATAAACATTAAGCTAGTTGAATAACTAAAACACATGACCTTAATAAAAACATGAACAAATTATGGTAGGAATAATAGGTGGGTAAGTAATTCCATAATAAAACATAATCATGCATATTCTACAAGTCAAATAACCACATGAACCATCTAGAAAATTTTCATAATATGAGAATGAATAATGTGAGACATCATCACAATACGGGTAAGGCCTCATGCTAAGACCATAAAAAATCATATTGTCAAGGCCTTGTGCCAACTCTGTAGACTGTCTCATGAGACCTACTAATGCATCAAGGGGCTATAGCGGGACCCAAAAAAACATTTTATGTCCAATGAATTCTTCATACGAATGGGTATAAATATAAACAACATATGAATTCATATTGAATCTTATATATGAAATTTAAATAACTTTCCCTGAACATTAGCATAAACACTAAACATTTGGAGTAAATTGGTGAATGGTTTTAAGATAGCACATCCACAACCAAAATAATCATAAACCATTAAATTAAATATGGTATATGATGACACGAAATAATAATCCCAGTAATACATAACAATCTTAATGATTTTTGAAATATATGAAGTGCCTCTTATAAAATCTTCGAGTAATTCTTGAGATAATGACCCTTTTAATTTGAAAACGAGAGTTCTTTTGAAAAAAATTTTTTTTTATAAAACAATAACTGAATTAATATTATATTTTCATAATAAAATGAATGATTTTATAAAGATAACGGTTTCCAAAAACATATTATATGTTTCCATTTAAAATTTGTGAGAATTTGAGAAATTCCCTTGAATCAGGCTTGTATTTTGGGAAGGATTTTTTAAAACATCTTTTTAGAACAAATAAATTCCATTAAATGAATGTATGATTCTGGTTGTTAAATATATATAGAACACTCACCGAGGATGTATGAGTAGTAAAAAATAATAATAAATAATTCATTGAGGTAATTAGATAATTAAAATAACCAATATGAAAATTGAGGTTCTGGTGAAAAAACCCTTTCCTTAAGTCTAAAAGTGTTCCTCTCTTTAACTTAATGTCATGGAATAGTAAATTATAATTATTAATAACTTATTTAAGTACCTATTACAAATTTTTTTAGTTTATCATAATTCTTTTTATTTCATTTATCACCTTATTGAGAAGTTACTATATTGAATTTCGTCGTTCCAGAGTGTTTGTTTTCTTGATTTTCAAAATCTTTTCACTTGTTTTTATGTAATGGAGTTCATGTGGAATGAATGTAAATATATAGAATTTAAATTATATATTAATTATTAACATCTAGAAGTTTTAATTTTCATTTTTATCATTTGGATACATGTAAATAGTATGAATCATTGGATTAATTTTTAATGACATTCACATGGATTATTTTAGATGTATTTCGATTATTAAGAACTAATTTGGTCTTATGATTTAATAATATTAACATATTCTAGTTCATAAATATTAGTTAGGATATAATAAATATTTTATTGTCTTTTTGAACCATAAAAATGGTTTCGTGATAGTTAATTATGTAGAAATTGAAGAAAAAATCATCATTTTCTAGAAAGGTTATATATTGGATCCTCATGGATGTTGATTTCGTTTAAAAAATAAAAGGGAGTGGGTAAGAATGTTGATGATGGTTATTCCATTAAAATGATATTATAGCATTATATATATTATAATGTAACTATCATGTTCATTTGGGCAGTGTATTTGACGATACGATAACAAAAGATGATAAATTGAAATGAAACAAAAAGAAAAAGAAGGTTGCCTTACCTCTTCAAATAACCTCCTTGAGAACCCCCATATGGGAAGGGGTCCTGGTATTTTGGCAATCCCAAGAGATTATTGGACGTGGTGAATGACTAGGGAAGGGTATTTGGTCATATATTTTAATAGATTGAAGTCTTATAGGAGTGAAGATAAGAGGGAGTGATGGAGGATTTTATAGGGGAGGAGAGGAGTTAGTATTTGAAAATTTTATTCATTATATTTTTAATTCCCTCAAGACAACCAATCGTGTTGTTTAATGTGACCCTAAAAATAATAATTTCATTTGAGTTCAAACCATGTGGCCACAAAACACTAATGATGTCATAAAAAGTGTAATTATTTGATAATTTGATTATACATTATTTTACCATATTTCACTATTCATCAAAAATTCAAGAGTTTCTGAAAAATACTAAAAATACACCCCTACAATTTTTCGATGTTTAGGATTCAATAATTAACTCCATTTTTTCAGAAATAGTTTTCTAAATATTATTAATTTAATTTTTAAATATAATTATAGTTAATTGGAAAAATAAAAAATTGAATGGTATAATTAGTTTTATATCACATTAAAAAATTAATTAAGATGTCATTATATCATTACCTTATGAAAATAAAATAATATTATTATTTACAATTCATAAGCATAATATTAATATTCATATTCATATTCATAAGGTTATGTTACTATTCAAAAAAATCATGTTAGTTCTATTAGACTCCAAATGACTTACTGATCAGAAGAGTAGAAGACTATTTTTTGAAATTTAAAACATAGTAGAGGCAAATTTGTGTTTAATAGATAGATTATAATTTTTTGGTAGGGACTTTGTGTTTCGTGCACTAAATATTTATTTTCAATAATTTGGGGTGTTATAAGAGAGGCATCATTTTATAGTGGAGGTGGAGTGGCACTCTTAATATTCTTGAAAATGGACACCAAAACCATGTTATTTTATTTCAGGTGGATCCAATTGTAAAACCATGATATTTTTTAAATTATTATTTTTTGAATTAATTTAATCATTTTATTTTTTTAATTTTCACCGATCACTAAAAATAGTTTTTGATATATTAAAGTAGTATGCTAGGATTGAGTTGTGTGAAAAAAACGTTAATCATGCACTACACACAACATAAATTTATCTTTATCTATAAATAACATTGAGGTTAGCTTACATTACATGTAAGATTGGCTTTCCTCAATGTCTTGTGTAACATGCAAGATTGAGTGTTATCGAATAATAATTCATTATTAAAACATTATTACATAATATGATATAACAAAACTAGTAAATTTATGATTATAGGATTAACTTACTTATGAATATATATTTGAATTCATGGGTTACATATTAATTGGAAAAGAATATAAAACCAAATTAATATAAATGGAATGGTTTTAGAAAAGACTATTTTTATGTGAAAATGATGATTATCTAAATAATTTAAATAAATTACTATTATTGAATTATATTATTTAATATTTTTGTTACATATTAAAAAATAAATTATTTATAATCATCCATTTGATTTCATATGCAAAATATGGGGACATACCTAATATAACACATATAACCTTATGTTTTTATACAAGTATATTTAAGGCATATTAATGTGAACCTACATAAAAAATAATTTTTCTGATTTAATAAAATTAATATGTCAAAATAAACATCAAATTTAAAATCAATACATATAAATTATGTTAGGAATAATTTTTGGTATTTTTCTGTAAGGATTCGATTTAAATGAATATTTAAAAATATTAAATTTAAAGTATACACTACTTTTTCATCTTATCTACTTATAAGGATAAATTATATTTTAATTTGGATACAGGGATTAATTATATATTATTTTTAATAATTAATCCAATTTGGGCCATCTGAAAAAATTTCACATTCAAATATGATATAGAAACATTGAAAAATGTTCATCATTTTTACTTTTAAAACCCCCAGGGTCGTCATGTTAGTGGGATTAAATTTAAATTAATTTATACCACCTTTTTATTACAATTTAGAAAAAAGGATTCTATATTTTGAATCATAATAATTTATAATATTATATTAACTTTAACTCTTTTTTTACCAAAACTATTAGTGAAAGTGATTAAAATTAATTTCAATAATTATGAGAAAAAATAGGTTGACCAAGTACTAATCCTTACATTTAAGACCAAAAACAACCATAAAACATGTCTAAGAGCCACTAGTAGGAAATATGATACCCTATACTCCATTGGATTAAATGTTTTCAATTATTTGGTCCAATTGAATTGTGAAAACGTGTATTGAATTCCATTGACATAATATTACAAGTGTGTCACTCATCCAATATAAAAATACCTCCTCTCCTCCCACATCTACAAAACAATAAATAAGAATAAGTTAGGTATGATGTTATCAAATTTCTTAATAAATTACCTCCCTTACTCCATTCATCCACCATTTTTTAGAATTTCATCCAAGGAATCTCATTCTTGCAAACCAAAAGGAGTTGCTGGAGTAAGTGGTACCACCCTCCCACAAGCTCCGTTCTTTTACATCCACTCTCAACTACCCAAAATCATCTCATTATATACTTTTATAACAACAAAAGTGAAATTAATATTCTTTTAATTTGGTATGATATATTTTACACCAACACTAATAAACTCTTCCATCAAATGGGTAATAAATATATTGTTTATGTGTATGTAGATCTACCACCTCATGAAACGAGGAATGTTCTTTTTTTACCTCCCGTCACATTGGAAATTATGATGGACACAATATTTATATATTTTGTATATTATATTTATAATAGTATTATTATTCTAGAAAATATATTTATAATATACCCTTATGATTTCCATATGGTGTAATTATAGTAATTTCATTTGAGGAAGTGTGGATTACTTCCCCTAAAAACGATGTGATTCATTCCGAAAATACAAGGAATTTTTTAAGGATATGTTTAGTGAAATTATATGATATATATGAAATAATAAATTTAATATAATAATATTATATACATATATACATATACATAAATTTCATTAAATTTGAATCAAACAATATGTCAATAAAATAGAAGCATATCTCATACGTACGTATGACCTACCGTCTCCATGAACAATATATTTCATTTCATAATAATTTATTCAATTTTTTTATAATAATAATCATATAATTAATATTAATGATTTTTATATTATGGTTTAAATTCTGGAAATAATAATGTAAGAATAAGGAACAATGATATTACAAATTAAGACACATGCGGAAAACAAAATGCGTATTACTAGAATTATAACATTAAGATAGAAATGATAACAAGAGGGTAATATAAAGAAATAATAAAACAATGTATGAAATTATATATAATAATATTGTTCTGTAAACTTTTTATGATAATCTTATATTTATTATTTAAGAGGTTTCAATGTCCCAGAAGAGAGTCACGATGCAATTTAATGGAATTTCATCTCACTTTTTACTTTTGTTAGATACATGTTTTATTCACCAACGATTCCATTTTTGTGGTGTGTATACATCACATATATGTATTATATGACTCTTACAAAAAATTATGTGAATTTTATATCCATTTTATTACCTTTATTTCATGAGTTTTATGTTTCAAATTTTACTAAATCAGAAAGATGATTTCCTCTCAATTTGCCTTCATTGAGACACATGCCTTGTAATGAATCTACACTTCTCATTGAGGTTTTTGTACTAACATTGAAATTTTATATCATGCATATCCTTTTTTCAAGATATATTAAGAATTGTGTTATTTCATTTTATTACATTGGTATTATGGTTCAAAGTTACAAAGATGTAATAGTTTATTCAAACAATCTCATCATTTTTCTTGATTGTTTATGTTTATGCTTACTTTGTTGAAATATTAAAATACATATATTTATAACTATCATGATTTTTTATATCCTATATTTATTAATGATACATTAATATAATGGCACCAGATTCCAATATTTGACACATATTATAGTTAATATTTTTTTTATAAAAGCTCGACTTTACCCTCTCTTCATTCAGAAATCTGGTTTCCTTCATAACCATGATTTCTAAAAAGGGATTACAAGAATATTGTACTGTTATTCTATAATATTTAAAATAAATTTTTACATTTTTTGTCTTTAAAAATGTTTTTAGTGTAAAGTTCTTCTCACTTTTTTCACAATCCGTTTTTCGATCCTTTTTACGATGTAAAATGAATGTTCTTTTTACCTAGTACAACAAGAAAAGAGTTACCCACCATAATTTCATTGAATCTTCCTTTCATGTTTAAAAGTTTAATTTTTAGGAAAATGACTTCAAAAAAATTCAATTAAATGGGTTTCTATAAATTTTTCAAAATTTCACTAAAATTTTTTAAATTATTTTTCATGAACCATTGTTGGGAAAAAATCTCTCAAGACATCATTGATGCATTTTTGAGGTGATTGTGTTTGCTGACAAAGCAGCCCTCCATGTTGTGTTTGATGACAAAGCAGACCAGGATGTATGAGTGTGTCGACAAAGGTGGTTTACATGGTGATTTGTCAGGTTCATGGTATGCATTCAGCAATCGATGATTGATTGAATAATCTCGACAAAGGAACGGACAATCTAGAGGCGGAACAAAAAAGGGAAGATACAAGGTGGCGCCGTTTTCCGGTTCTTGCCAAATTTTTGGGCCTGAAAATCGGAAAAATGAGAGATATGTTTTTGGAAAAGAGTGTGGTGCAAAAAAGGAAAGAGGTTCGTGGAAAAATTAAGTGGAGCGCGTAAAATTAGAGTGGTTCACAAAAAATTAATGTGGCAAAGGGAAAATAGCGGGATGCACGGAAAAACAACAGGATGCACGAAATTGTGCGATGAAGTATTTCGTGAAAGAGGTGTTTCAATGTACGAAGCTCGAAAATTGGCAAAGGCATGAGGTGCGCGAAATTTTGGTGTAGTGCGCGAAAAATGGTTTTTTTTGGAAGATTTTTTTTCGCGCTCAAAGATAATTATGCGCTCAAGATGCGTTTTTCGCGTGGGGTGTATTTTTCCAATAAATATTATGTGACCCCTCTCCATTAGGGGGAGTTCAAGACATATAAAATACTCGAGCTCTGGTGCGCGAAGTTGATGTTTGAAAGGGGGTTGTGCATAAATGTTAAGTTTGTACGCAATGTCTGGTGTTGCGCGAAAATCTAAGGATGTGCGTAAAATTGGTATAGGTGCGGAAAAGTGGTGTTGCGCGAAAAGTGGATTTCACACAAAAGAAGAGAATTGTGCACAAGGTAGTGTAGTGGCTGCACATAAAATTTGTGGGCTGTGCGTAAAAGGGGGTATTGCGTGAAAAGTGAATTTCACACAAAGCCAAGGAATTATGCGCAAAGCGCCGTAAGGGCTGCACGTAAAAATTTGGGTTGCCCGGTACACCTGGTGCAATGTGAGATTCAACTGTGGCTGAATGTTGGACATCAACAGAGCATTTATCAACAGTTAATGATGCAGATTTCATTAGTGATATTCAAGAGACCTATTAGTCTATAAACTGTGAGTTGATTCCTTCTAGAGCAGTGAGAAAAGGAAGAGGAAGAAGGTGATCCTCTCCACCAGTAGAGAGATAGTGAGATAAACAGGGAGTGACCCTTGGGAAAGTAGTGAGTTGACCCTAAATTTTGTATAGGCAGTGAGCCAGGGCATAAAAGTGATCTAGCCTGAACCTAGTAAATAAAAGTGTGTTTTTGTTGAATTGATAAATCTTTATATTGCCGGTGTAAGCTCCTTGGACATATCCTAGTGAGGGTGAACCATGTAAATATTGTTATGTCGTGTGCATGCTTTACTATCTGTTTATATTGTGCAATAGGAGAGAGTGAAGAGTGTTTTTCTTAACAGCGAGACAAGATCAGAATGGGCTTTTATTTTTAATTACTCATACCATGATTCACCCCCCCCCCCTCAGGGTATTCAGCAGTGTGGACCTAGAAATTGGTATCAGAGGGAAAGGTTGATATTAGTTCTTCTCTAAATGGAGGTCACTAATCATAAAGGGATTCCGATCTTCGATGGATGAAGTTTTCAGGTATGGTAGTATCGAATGCAATGTTATTCCCAATCTTTTGGGATGGATGTGTTTTCAGCAGCTATGCATGGTATCACAACTGATATTACTAGTGGTGCATTATCAGAAGCTGAGAATAGAGAGTTGGATGTTGATGCCAAAGCAATCAATGCCTTAGGGGGGAGCCCTTTCCAATCACATCTATACAAAATTTATGTCATGAAACATGTCACATGACATGTGGGAAATGATTTTGAATATATATGAAGGGGATACAAAGGTCATAGAGGAAAAGCTACAAGTGTTGTGGAACATGTATGACGATCTTAGAATGAACCTGAATGAGTCTTCTGATGCATTCTCTGACAGGGTAAATGTTGTGGAAGAAGACATGTGTGGTCTTTGTGAGATTATCAAAAACATAAAAATTGCTAAGCGCATCGTGAGAAAACTTCCACCTCGGTTCAATCAGAAAGTTTCTATTTTGGAAGATAAAGACCTGAAAGAACTGACATTGGATAACCCGCACAACACCCTTATTACATATGAAATGAGAAATGATGATAACGATGCTATGGAAAAGGGGAAATCCAAATAGGTGGCATTTAAGGACATGAATATGCTCACCATTGAAGAATCTCCAGAGAAAGAAGAGACAAACCAGGTAATGCCATTCCTCTCCTCAAATATTTTAAGAGGAAAAGGAATGTTCAAAGGGAAACTTCCTCTTGCATGATTTAGATGTGGAAAGGTTGGACATCTCGCAGTAAGATGCCCCAAAAAGGTTCAAGATGAAAGTGATGAAGATGATGTTGAAATTCCTAAGAAGAAATCTTCAGCCTATGTGAAAGGGAAGAACCAGTTCAAGAGAAATTTCTTCAAGAAGATGAATCCTCTTTCACAATAAATTGATAGTGCAGATGAGTCTGAGGTTGAACAGGTTGAGGAAATAGGAAACTACAAATATCAAGGAGAATATTCTATGGTGGCAGTCGTAGGTAGTTCTCTAGAAAAGGATGAAACTAACACTAGAGAAGAAGAAGAAGAAGTTGAAAGAAGAGTTGATATGGAAGCGGAATTAGAGGCAGTTCTTAAGGTGATGGATGTTTGGAGAGCCAAAATGATGAAAGAAAATAAAGTTTTCCGTGATGCAAAACTCTATATGTAGCAGCAGAAAGAAGAGAAGTCTAAGTTGATGGATGAAATTGAAAAACTCAAGTTTTCATCACCAGAGAACTCGGAATTAGTTATTGAGTATAAGCTCAATATTGAAGAACAGAAAAGGGAGATCATTATCTTGAACAAAAAAGTGATAGATCACATCAAGCCTATCGACGATCTTGAAGAATAAGTTTTCGGTCTACGGAGAAAAGATAAAGACCTGGGAAAACCCTTGATTCTCAATACATTCTTGGGAAAGAAAGCCATTTCGATGATTGAAAAGATGAAAGAGGAGCCATGTAGTTTTGCAGGAAAGAAGTAGCAATTGAGCTCAAATCTTAAGGCTGATTCAGGGCTTAATTAAAAGAAAAAATCGGTGGCAATTGAAGTCAGACCACAAGCACTTTTCCTGAAATTGAAGGTTGAGTTGGGCACAAAGAAGAATCAGAATATTCAGAAATCCCAATGGGAAACTTGTAGTGCTGAAGTAACACAAAGGAATGCACCCTATGTCAGGTGTTATTGTTGTGGGAAGATGGGACATTCAAAGTATGTGTGTTCCATAGCCAAGTGATATCGAAGGGAACAAGAATAGAGGTGGCATACAAACAAAGAGCGGTTTTCCAGAACATATTTCAAAGGACATTGTTTTTGGTGCAGAGGATTTTCACACATGGATAAGTACTTCACTTCAACTATACAGAGAAACGTGTCAAAGTAGAATCAAAACGTTCGCAAGCAGTAGATCAATAAACCAACACGTGAGTTAAAAATGTTGAATTGATTTGTAGCTCTGCAAGATTAATCTGGTCCATCATACTCTGAGAAAGAACAGAAGTCTCAATAAATGACAAGTGTGAAGGAAAATGTGTGGAACAAGAAGGAGATAAATGACAAGGTTGTGGTGGTAGAAATTTTCATTAAGGCATCATATCAATCTGGTGTATAGATCATTTATAGTGGTTGAACATCTCACATGATGGGTAATAAGTATCTTGTTATAGGAATAAAATATGACAAAGATGGAGTTGTCAAATTTGGAAATGATGAAGGCCTGATGATTTTTGTCTTATTAAAAGACAATTTTGAGGGTAATGAAATTAGACGTGCTGATGTCTTGGTAGTAGAGGATCATATTCATAACATGTTCAGTGTCATTCAACTATGTGACTCTGGGAACTCTATCCAATTTACCAAGAAGATGTGGGTTTTGAAAGGAAAAGATGTAGCCATTGTTCTACAGGGAAAACGGACAAAAATAAATCTTTACCTTGTTGGCGGGGAAGAAGATTTGTGCATTTTATCCAGAGAGGATGAAAACCAGTTGTCGAATAAGTGACTTGGTCATCTATGCCAACCATCTATGGAAGATCTGGTGTAGTGTGATACTGCTAGAGACCTTCCCAAACTACCACATGATCACACTCATACATGTGATTCTTTCCAACAAGGGAAGATTATCAGAAATACTTACCGGACAAAGGAACAGAAATCGACTGGAGTGCTCGAATTGGTGCATGATGATGTATGTGGACCTATCTCACCTCGAGCTATAAATGGGAAAAGGTACTATTTTCTTTTCATTGATGATTATAGTAGAATAGCCTGGGTATTTTTCATTACCCATAAGACAGAGGTGTTTATTTGCATAAAGCAGTATAAGAGGGAATCAGAAAGGATGCTTGGGAAGAAAATTCTGAATTTTCGTACTGATAACGGTACAAAATTCATAAACAGTCAATTCGAAGACTATCTATAGAAACACATGATAAGGAATCATGTTTCATTAGTGCGAAATCCCCAACAGAATGGAGTGGTTAAGAAGAGAAATTGGATCATCAACAACATTTCCAAAATGATGCTTATTGAAAAGGAACTACTAGAGAAATTTTGTAAGGAAATAGTTTTGACATCGTTCTATATTTCCAACATGTCTCTATTGTGTCTGAAGGAAGGGAATAATCAATATGAAATGTTGTATGGAATGAAGGAAATGATAAAATACTTTTGAATCATTGGAAGTAAGTGTTTCATTCTCAATATAGAAAATAACAGGAAGTTTGAGTCACGAGGAGATTAGGGGATATTCCTTGGATACTCAGGGAAAAGAAAAGCATATAAATTCTCCAACAAAAGGATGGGAAAAATTGCTGAGAGTAATGGTGTCACTATAGATTAAAATGAATAGAATACTCAATGAACCAGTGAACAGTTTATGGATGAAAGTGATGATGAGGTAAGAAACACAGGGGGAGCAAAAGTGGCAGAGGCGGACTCAGAAGAAGATACTGATGATGAACAAGAATGTGTCAAGTCTGTGTCTGCAAGGAATCCAAAGAGTCGAGCTGAAATTGAGACGAAGAATATCATTGGTGATCAGATAGCTCCAGTTCAGACTCGAGAATGAAATCATTACAGCAAACATCGTTTTTATCTCAGGTGGAGCCGAAATGTTTTTTCGATGCAACTGAAGATGAAAACTGGGTTCAGGCTATGAATGAATATCTCGATCAGATTTAGAAGAATCGGAATGGGGGATTATTTCGAGGCCAGCAGATAAGAATGTCATTGGGACTAAATGGGTCTATAACAACAAGATGAATAAAGATGGAATAGTGATTTTGAACAAATCATGACTAGTGTGCAAGGGATATCTCAGAGAGAGGGAATAGATGTTGATGTGACATTCTCATCAGTTGCAAGGCTGGAGACAATCTGATTATTTTTGTCCATAGCAGTGTAATGAGAGTTCAAAGTGTTCCAGATGGATTTCAAATCTGCATTCTTGAATGGAGTTAGGGAATAAGAGGTGTATATTGAGCATCCATATGGTTTTCTCATTCATGAGGATGAGAACAATGTTTGTAGGAAGAATAAGGCACTGTATGGGCTGAAACAAGCACCAAGAGAATGGTACTAAAGGCTTGATCAGTACTTGAAGATGCTTGGTTTCTAGCACGGGGGAGTTGATTACAATATCTATTTCAGCAACGAAAGTAATAAAATAATGATTCTGTTGGTTTATGTTGATGGCATAATATTTTTTGGATCAGACGAAGCTCAGTGTAAGAAGTTTTGTGAATTATTGGAAAATGTGTTTGAAATGTCATTGATTGGAGAGCTAACGATTTTCCGTGGTCTACAATTGACACAAGGAAGGAATGGAACATTAATTTCTCAATACAATAATGCCAAGGAGGTTTTAAGAAGGTTTGGCATGGAGAATTCAATGGAGATGAAGACTATGGTCGCTACCCGGAAGAAATTATCAAAAGATGAGGATGGAAAGGCAGTTAATATTACAGAATACAGGCAAAATATTGTAATTTTATTGTACATGACCACAACAAGTCCTGATTTTGTTTTTGCCACATGCTAAGGAGAGAGATATCAGAGTAATCCCAAGTAATTCCACATAATTGTAGTGAAAATAATACTTATCTATATCAAAGACACTGTGGATTTTGGTTTGATGTACAATGACATATCTCAATCAGTGTTATTTGGTTACATAGATGCATATTGGGCTGGATCGGCAGATGACAGAAAATCAACATCAAGAGGTGCATTCTATCTTGGTGGATTGTGTATTTCATGGTTTAGTAAGAAGCAAGATTACAAATCATTGAGCATCACAGAGGCTGAGTATATTGCGGCACATGAATCATGCACACAGTTATTGTGGATAAGGCAACAACTTGAAGATATGGGAGTTGAAGTAAAGTCTCCGATCAGAATCCAGTGTGATAACTCAACTTCTATCAATCTTAGAAAAAATCTCATCCATAACTCAAGGACCAAGCACATTGAGATCATGTATCATTACATCAAGGAGAAGGTTGAGCAAGGAATTGTGAAATTGGAGTATGTGCCTACAGAACTAGAAGTTACAGAAATTCTGACAAAGGCCATACCTAAGGAAGAATTTGAAAGGCATCGACTAGCTCTGGGAGTTCAGTCGACTCCTCTCACTAAAAATATTGTGGATTTGACTGCAAAGGAGTGACATTTGGGTTCGTTGATGGTGGGGGAGAAAATAGTGATTGTTCTAGGGGAGACCTTGTGGAAATTTGATAAATCATGATTAATATGGGGAGAAGCTGACAGGTGGAGAAGTGAGATAGGAGGAATGCAATGAGATAGGGAGATAATAGTAAATCTGACGATGCTATAAGTGATCGGTCAAAGAATAGATATCACGATAGCTGAGGATTGTGATAAAATAAGAATGGTGGTGTTGGAATGCGGTAAGAATATTTCCAAAAAATTGGTATAAGATTGGTGTCAACGGTGAGTGCCCGAGTTGAATTGAATCATTGATGAAATTTTCTATTACTCTTGTTTATCATGTTGAGCATTGCTCATGCGGGCTTAGAGTACATGTTATCGGAATCCTTGAACACTATCATAATCGCAAGAGGTGAATGGTGGTAGTGGCTGGAAGGATCTTTAATGAGATATCAATGTATAGATATATTTTATGAGAAGATTTGTCAACAAACCCAAAGGGGGATATTGTTGGGAAAAAATCCCTCAATTCATCATTGAATCATTTTTAGGTGATTATGTTTGTTGACAATGCCGACCTCCATGTTGTGTTTGTTGAAAAAGCATACTAGGATGTATGAGTGTGTAGAAAAAGGGGGTTTACACCGTGATTTGTCAGGTACAAGGGATGCTTTCAGCAATCAATGATTGATTGAAGAATCTCGACAATGGAATCGATGATCTGGAGGGGGTACAAAAAGAGCAGATACAAGGTGGCACCGTTTTCCAATGCTTGCAAAATTTTTGGGCCTGAAAATTGGAAAATGGAGAGATATGTTTTTGGAAATGTGTTTGGTGCAAAAAAACGAAAGAGGTGCGTGGAAAAATTAAGTGAAGTACACAAAATCAGAGTGGTGGGCGAATAATTAATGTGGCACGTGGAAAACAGCGGGATGCGCGGAAAAACAGCAGGTTGCGTGAAATTGTGGGAGGAAGTATTTTGTGCAAGAGGTGTTTCTAGGTCCAAAGCTCGAAAACTTGCAAAGACATGAGGTTCACGAAATTTTAGAGCAGTGCTGGAAAATGGTGTTACACGGAAGATTTGTTTTCACTCTCAAAGTGAATTACGTGCTCAAGGAGGGCTTTTTACGCGGGGTCAATTTTGCCTAAAAAAATGAAGTGATCCATATCCATTCAGGGGAGTTCATGAAATAGAAATTACCCAAGCTCTGGTGAGCGAAATTTATGTTTGATAGGGAGTTGCGCGTAAATGATATGTTTGCACGTAAAGACTGGTGTTGCACGAAAAGCTATGGTTGTGTGTAAAAATGGTGTTGGATTGGAAAAGTGATGTTGCACGAAAAGTGGATTTCATGCAAAAGAAGAGAATTGCGGGAAAGTCATTGTAGAGGATGTGCATAAAATTTGGAGGTTGGGCGTAAAAGGGGGTGTTGTGCGAAAAGTGAATTTCGCTCAAAGTAAAGGAATTACGCGCAAAGCGCCGTAAGGGCTGCATGTAAAAATTGGGGTTTCCCGGTCCACCCGGTGTAAAGTGAGATTCATCTATAGGTGATAGTTGGACATCAACAGAGCATCTATCAATAGTTAAAGATGCAGATTTCTTTAGTGAAAATCAAGATACCTACAAGTCTATAAACTGTGAGTGGATTCCTTCCAGAGCAGTGAGAAAAAGAAGAGGATTAAGGTGATCCTCTCCACCGATAGTGAGCCAGAGAGAGAGAAACAGAGAGTGACCCTTGGGAAAGCAGTGTGATGACCGTAAATTTGGTATAGGTTGTGAGTTTGGGCATAGATGTGATCTCACTTGAACTTTGTAAACAATAGTGCATTTTTAGTGAATTGATACATTGGCATATTTTTGGTGTATGCTCCTTGGACGTAGCCCAGTGAGGGTGAACCAAGTAAAAATTGTTGTGTCCTATGCATGATTTACATTCTGTTTATATTGTACAATAGGAGAGAGAGAGAAGAGTGTTTTTCTTAACAGCATAACAAGATCGGAAAGGGCTTTAAATTTTAATTAGTTATACACTGATTCACCCCCACTCTCAAGGTATTCATCCTTTTCGACCTAACAAAAGTGTTTTTGAAATGTGTTTTTTGGTTCTTTTATAGGTTTTTAAGGAAAATTATTTTCAAAATGTTTCAATATTATTTTATATGTTTTCTATGTAAAAGGTGTTCATAATTATTTTATGTTTTATTTATAAATTTTCAACTAATACTTAAAATGAACATTTATTCTTATGGGTTTATGTTTTAACAATACTTTTCAAAGAATAAATGTTATTTTCCTCAAGAAAAGTATTCAATAAATATTTCCATGTTATTTTTCATCTATGATGACATCACTAGATGTTACTCATTCCCTTATAGTAAATGACACAAATTTTACATTCAAATTATTTCTTGAATGGTTTATTTTTTGATGGAATGATAATAATAAAACACATTTCTTTTACATGGGTTATATTCATTTGAAGCCTTCTTCTTTTCGTGAGTAACACTTTGATGAAAGGATTATGAACCATATCTATTTTACAAATGTTATGACGTGTCGAAATGTTAATGATTCACATTTAAATTCAAGGGTTATGATTTGATGATTATAGAACCCATCTCTTTCGATGGGTTTTGATATGATGATGGTTTTTTGGAAAATTAATGTATGAAAAATTATGTGATGAGTGGGACCTATATCTCCCTCCAATGAATTAGGTAATAATGGATGACTCATGACGATTAATGTTATGTGTGTAGCTGATTACATGTTCACAATGTTATGCATGGACCTGGTTTCATTTTCTTAATTTATCTGTGAAACTAATTACATATTAACAATATTATGACTTATCCTTATAATGTTTTCATAATGTTATGTGCGAACCTGATCACATGTTCAAAATTTTATGCATGGACCTAGTATCATGTCCCTAATTTTATGTTTGAAAATGTTTACATGTTCACAATGTTATATTTGAACTAGATTTTATGTTCACTACATTATGTATAGACCTAGTTTCAAGTATAATAGTCTATGAGATGACATTATTTCTTGTTCTTAACCTAATTTGTGAACCTATTTCTACATATAGATGTTCACTAAGATATTAATTGATGTGTATGAAACAATTCCATTTCTTTTTCCTATGTTATTCTTTCATGGATTATTCTCCTGATTTCCTTATAATTTATTTCATATGAACATTAAATATTTATTTCATGATTCATGTTTATTATCTTTGATATTCTTTTTATGATCTTCTAATTATTAGGATAATGTTTTTATACCCTTATGATCAGGATATACATATAAATATCCTTTATAAAACCTTATTGAGAATTTGATCCCACGGGTTTCCTATTTCTCCTTTTACCATGTTATGAAGGTATATTTCTATGTATAATCATAGATGGGGATGATCTATGTGGGAAACAATAATTATATTTCACTAAGTTATAAAATTTTGTTCCATGATTCAAATGGCACTAGACAATTACATTCATTGGATGTCCCTCTTTGTAATTTTTTAAGTGTTTTAAAAAATTGATTTAATTTCTATGTATGTCAATACTGGCTCGATCTTGTTGGTATTAGAGAAAATGTTTAGTTATTCTTTGCAATATAGTATGATAAAACCTTAGTTATAACCCTATGTACATGTTTAAGGATAATTATAAGGATACATAAAAGTAGAGTAAAACATCATTTAATTTTTTAAAAGGGTAGAGTTATTGGTTTCCTTGAAATATATCCCTATGTAGATACTAATAGTGGATGTGGATATGGAAAAGATGTACCTAGGGGTAATAACACTGAGAAGATTTCTATAATGACCTGCAAATTCTCAAGGGCTTTCGAGTACAACGAGTCATTACTATGACTTAAGCGACATCCCCAAGACCCCAAAGGCTGGAAATAATTTCCGAAGGGTTTCAAAAATATGTTGGGGGATGATTTACCCTTTAAGAAAAACACATAAACCAACTATAACCAAAAATTCACTATGTGATGCATGAACAAATGGAAGACCAATAAAAACATCATTTATATCAAACTGCATCTATGTACAGAATAGCGGAAGACCAACTAGGCATCAAAGTGAACAATAGTAGAACAACTCAAGACTCTCAAAAGTCACTGCAACTCCATGCTCTACAAGCTCCAAGCTCCACAATATCTGCTATGCCTCACCACAAGCCACTGGCAGTAAGATGCTTTACCTTTACATGTGTCATGGAATACGACATCTGCAAAATCACCAGCTTTCCAAAGTAGGGTTGAGTATAAAACTCAGTAGGTTTTCCCCAATGACTTCTCTACTCACTTCATAATGATAGAATATTTATCCATATTTATATAAAAATAGTTTATATAAAACATTTTCTCAAAAGCATTTTATAACTAAATATAAATAAGTTCCCAAAACCATTCATAACCAAATGCATTCAAAGAGAATTTGAAACCAATTTCTAGAAAGATGTTTTTCCAGAAAAATAACCTAACATGCTTAAAAACCATTTAAAAACATTACTTTGTTGGCATACCCAACCATTTCCACAAACACATGAATCCAACAAAGCATGATACCTGGATGAGGGGGAATCCCTAACCCTTATCCATCCCAAAAATGATGGGGGATACTTCTTACCCCTATCCAACCCAAATGAACACGAATGTTTGATGGGGGAGAGTCCTAACCCTTTTCCATATCAACACTGATGGGGGATACCCCTACCCCTTATCTATCCTAAATTCAATATGAATGTTCGATGGGTGAGATCCCTAACCCTTATCCATCCCAGAATGATGGGGGAGACTCCAAACCCTTATTTTTCCTGAGTGAAATAAGAATTTTCACAACCATATGTTCCCAAAAATCATGCCAAAACAACCCTTTCAATAAAAACACATTTTTATTGAATACTATTTTCTTTCAAAACCATCTAAATTCCACCCCATTTCTATTCCAAACCATTTCAATAAAACACCCTTTTTATTGAAAACTAATTTCATAAAAGTCATTTCAATACCAAACCATTTCAATAAAAACAATTTTTATTGAAAACCCATTTTTCATCAAACCAATTACAATTCCATCCAATCAATAATTTAAAATCATTATTTTAAATTCAAGAATCCAAATCACATTGCAAAACAATTCACCAAGATGTCACAATTTCACTAAATCCATAAATCATCACTAAAGAAGATTTCATACATTATTTTCACTATCAAATACATCCAAAAAAACCAATTTTAAACTAATCCAATCAATTCAAAAAATAGGATTCGAGATTGAATCCACCTATTTCAATGGTTTGGACGAAAACCACAATGGTCGATGAACGCTCAAGAAACCCGGGTCTATTCTCCAAAAACCGGCCTTAGATATCTTATCCTAGCAAGATCAAGACCAAATCTCATAATATTTGGCATCAAAACACATAGATCTACCCATAACAGGTGTATATCTAATAAATTGATAGATGGAGCAATGTATATCTTTGTAGATCTTTGAAACCGATCAAAAACGATGAAGAACGATCACATACATTAAGAATCCGGCTCTGATTCACCAAGAGAAGCATTTTGATCACCTCCGGAATGATGGAATAACCTTCTATGACCATAAGAAAAGCAAAATCCTGAGTTAGGGCCGTTTAGGAGGAATGACGTGGCACTTAAAGGAAAAAACATGTGAGATCCACTTTTATAGGATCTCATTTAAGTGTTCGTAGGGTTTGCTCGCTTGGTTGGACACACCGTGTGCTAACTGTGCTTTAGCCACTGCCTCGATAGACCCTCCACACACAGTTTTGTCACATGGTTTGGAAAACCATGCACCACCCATGTGTAATCTACTACCTATAAGAACAACTATCCATGATTTTACCTCATGGTTTAGAAAAACTGTGCGCTATCTGTGTGACTTCCCATATGCCTCAAAACATCATTAAATGTTCTCCCAACTCTCCCATTCATCACCCTTAACTATAAAGACATTAACAACATCATGAAAGGGTTACATACCAGAAACCGAGGGTAATACATTCTCCCCACCATTGGTCTTTCCATCCTCAGAAAGTAGAAAACCGTCACCCAACTGAAACTGTTCCTGCCACCGCTCTTTCATTTTTTTTCTCACATTCCCAAGTCTCTTCCTAAATCTGACCATGTTTCCATAAAAGCCCCACTAGAACGATGCTTTTTCCACACAAGACCTTCTCTTTCCTATCCACAATATGTATTGAGATATGTATCAATGAATCATGTGGCTCTAGGTCAATGTGATCCCATCTGATCACATGGTTAGGATAAGGCTAATACTATTGGAACAGGGATACATGGAAGAAATTATGCACCAGACTGAACCATGGTGGTAATGCCAACCGATATTCCACCTCTCCAACCCGTTCCAGTATCTCAAAATAGATAATGTATCAAGGAGATAACTTACCATGCTTCCCAAAACAATGATTTCCAAGACTTTTAGAGATCCTCAATAAGACATGATCACCCACACCGAATGACAATGGTCTTCGACGGTGATCTGGATAAGCTTTTTGAAGACTCTAAACCATCTCCATGCTCTTTCTAATCAACATGATCTTCTCTATTGTTTCTTGGACAAGGCTTGGTCTGACTAGTAAAATTTCACTAGTTTCCACCTAGCATAGGGGACAACAACAAGGACGCCCATACAATGCTTCAAATGAAGCCAAGAATATCGAGGCTTGATAGCTGTTATTGTATGAGAATAACACAAAGTGTATATGGTCCTCCCATGAGCCACCAAAATCTATTAAACAAGCCCCCAACATATCTTCCAATGTTTGTATCATCCGCTCGGATTGTCCATCCGTCTATGGATGATACGTTGTGCTCATAGTCAACTGAGTTCCGAGGGCTTTCTGTAATGATTTATAGAAATGAGATATGAACCTCAGATCTCTATCTGAGACTATAGACATTGGTACACCATGCCTCTTTACCACTTCTCAGATATTGATTTTTGAATGATCTTCCACCATATGAGTTTCATGAATAGGGAAGAAATGGGCCGACATAGTTAGATGATCCAATATCACCCAAATGGTATCATGTTTTCGGACTATTCAGGGAAGAACTGTAACAAAATCCATCGCTATCTGATCCCCTTTCCACACTAGTATATTTAGTGATTGTAACATACCAGATGGTCTTTGATACTCTTCTTTAACCAACTGACAAGTTAAGCACTATGAGACAAACTCAACCACCTTCCTTTTCATACTGCTCCACCAAAACTATTCCTTCAACACCTTATACATCTTCTGTGTACCTGGATGTATAGCCCAACATGAAAGGTGTCATGCATGAAGGGGATGTTCCCAAAAAACCATAGTTACAATCATCTGATATCTAAAACACAAAACTACACCCCCATCAAGATTCTAGCCATTGATGGTATCCCTACCATTGTGTTTTGAACATATAACCAGACATTCTGCATCAGATGTTTGTGATTCTTTGATCATATATACTAAATTAGGAACAAGTGTAGATGAAAAGAACATAGCAATGTTACCACCTTCTTCACATTCCACATGCATGTCGGCTAAGACTGACAGCAACTTCCATTCATTTGAAGCTCTTTTTTCCAACTGAGCATATCACTTTCTACTCAATGAATCCACCACCGAATTCCTTTTTCCTAGTGTGAACATCAAGTCAAATTCAAACATATAGAGATACTCCATCCATCTCATTTTCCTGAGATTCAAATCACCCTATGAGAAAATATGTTTCAAGCTTTTGTGATTCGTAAACACGATAAATTTCTAACCAAAGAGATAATGTCTCCATGTTTTCAAAGCCTGGTTGACTGAATCTAACTCCAAATCACATTCTCGTTAATTATTCTCAAGAACCCTCAACTGCCTCAAACCATAAGCAACCACACGATCTTTTATCATGAGAACGCAACCCAACCCTGATCTCGAAGCATCAAAATACACCACATTCCCCTGTCCTGATTCTATAAAGATCAATATAGGTGCCTATATAAGCTGAAATATTAGTCCCTCAAAGGATTTCTGACATTCTTCCGTCCACTGTAAGAGAGAAATATTCTTATTCAGAGCTGTCATTGGTGAAGCTAGTCGTGTGAAACCACACACAAAGCATTTGTAGTAACCAGCTAGACCAAGAAAATTGCATATCTCAAACACATTCATCTGTGGTTTCCAAGAGATAATGGATTCTATCTTTTCAGGATCTACAGAAACACCTTTCTCTGAAATGACATGGACAAGGAAACGTACACCTCGTATCCAAATATCACTATTTGATAATTTGGCATACAAATGATGATATTTATGGATTTGTAACACTGTTTCCAGGTGAATCTCATGATCAACCCTTGTTTTTTAATAGACCGAAATACTTTCCACAAACACCGCAACAAAAAAATCAGATATCATTAAAATATATGATTCATCAAAGCCATTAGGACCCCTACTGCATTCGTTAGACCTAAATGCATGACAACATATTCTTAGTGGCCATATCTTCTTTTGAAAGCTATATTTGGAATATTCTCCTTCCGAACTCACAATTTGTGATATCCTAATCGAATGTAAATCTTGTAGAACCACTGATCTCCCCTTAATTGATCAAACTGATCATTAATGCATGGAGGTGGATTTATATTATTTATTGTAACTTGGTTAAGATTATGATAATCAAGACCCAGCCGAAGAGTTCCATCTACCTTCTTCACAAACAACATGGGTGCAGCCCTTGGAGATGTACTTGGTCGAATGAAACCCCTGCTTTCCAGGTCCACTAAGATCAATTTCCATTCCCATAACTCTATTGGTGGCATCTTATAAGATAGAAGGGAAATAGGACAGGTCCCTGGAAGGAGATCAATCGTAAACTCCACTTCCCATAGAGGTGGTAACCCTACAAAGCTATTGGTAAAGACATCTATAAATTGATCCACAACAGCTGGAAAACTATTTTCCTCAATCTCATCCATTGATGCCAAAGACAACGCTTCCAGTTGGTAAGAGATCATTCCCACCATTGGTGCCAACATTTTCTTTTAACATTTCTTTACCATCCTCTATCCTCTGAAGAGATGGTTTATGTCGTCCTCAGTCGTGAAACTAACCATTATCCTATAATAGTCGATGTGATCCTTAAACATTTTCAACAAATCCATACCCAGGATTACATCATCTACATCCATGTGCAACATCGAGAATTCCCATTTTAACTCAGCTCAATCAAAAAATTTAGCACATTCTCTACACACAATGTCTTGACATTATGGTTCACCAAGTAGAGTTTTCAGTTTCAAAACAGAAGGCATCATTTCCTATTTTAAACATATGAATTCAATATCACACGATGAAATGGATGAATGTGATGCACCAGTATCAAAGAGCAGTTGCATAAGGGTAGAATTCAAAATAATCGTACTGCTCACCGTAGATGGTCCGGCCTGATCATTGACCATCATCTCCTCATCTCCTTACAATTGATTCGTTGTTGCATTATTCTCCTTGTTACCATGCTGAGATTTCTCTAGCTGAGGAGTCATGGTATATCTAGAATCACCATGGCTAGCTGGTTATGTTGATGAGATTGATTCTTCCATCCATGTCATGTCGAAGAATATGATGCTTGCGACGCCTGAGCGGTGTATTCGCACCTGACCTCGGTGTATTACTACAAATGTGGTACATATTCCACATCTTCTTGAAATTGTGACATGATATAGGTCGTGTCGTACAATATCGCCCTTTGTGGTCAATTGAACCACATTGACAACAACCAGATTTTCTCTGGGGTCGTGGTGGAAGGTTCACTTCTCCTATTGTCTGATAGTTATTTCCACTTGCACTATGGAAATAGTTGTCCATTTTCCTCTTGTTCTCAGAGGTTGAGTTCCCACAGTTTTTTGTCAGTATCATCATTCCTCCTCCTATTGATCCTGAGATATCACGTTCAGCAATAGTCACTCTATTCACTATCTCTATATGTTCCATAATATAGAGCCCTGCAATCTTCAATCGAATCTCTTGCCTTAGCCCTTATTCAAAGTTGTGTGCCTTCAACGATGCACTTTCCATGACCTCTGGTGAAAATGGACTAAATTCATTAATTTAGCCACATACTATGGGACATAGAGAGTCTCTTGTTTCATGCTGAAGAAGTCCGTCATTTTCTGGATCTTGAACGTGTGAGGATAGAATTGTTTTTTTGAAAAATTCTTAAAAATCCTCCCAGGTAAGTCCTTCATCCAATTTAGCATGCACCACAAAATCCCACCACTGACGTGCAAGATCCTTCAGCATATTCGACACCAACGTTACTTTCAACTCTACATGTGTGTCGATGAAATTGAAGATATTATTCATCCAACATAGCCACGCCTCCACCTCCTCGGGTTCAGCATCACCCCGATAGTTTGGTGGATTCTACTTTCTGAACTAGATGGTATGATCCACATGCCTTGGTTCATTCCTCCAGTTCCCCGTATCCACAACATGAATATCCTGGAAAATACTATGAACCATCTATCGGTTAACATGTGTTCCTGGTGCATCCAAATTCTCTTCAGCATCTTCGGGTTGGTTCTGACGAAGCCTACTGGGTGCCATTATCTAAACCAACAACAAACTCCATCAATCACACTCTCTAGAAACTGATGGCTTAGCATTTTAAATTATATCACAACACTAGTTTCAAAACAATCATTTTCACATGTTCAAACATTTTTTAAAACATTCCTCATGCCTTTTTAAAATCAACCCATTTTCAAAATACACCAAGTAACCTGTTTTCAAAATCATTACTTGAAAAAAAATTCAATATTTTTTAAAAAATTCACACCTTGAAAAAAATCCTTACTCATTACTCACAATGAGATATGCAATCCTAGTGGGAAATCATTCCTCTTCAATTCATGTCAAGCTCATCTCATTGGCTAAACCCATGACAATGAGATTTCCCATTATTCTAAAAGTGTATCCAAAACACTTATGTACCCAACACCCTAGTAACATTAAGTTCAACATAAATGGGTTTGCTACGTCCTTTTATGCTATACATTTCATGATCTGACAATCCTACTCATGTCTATTATTTTAAACCAAGGAATATACAAGAATGAATTTGAACTACAAGACCAAGAATATCGATGACTACTTGTTAAGTAGGGACCGAACAAGACGATACCATTTGTAATGACCCACCAATTCTCATTGGTATGAGAGTACAACGAGTCATTACTAGGCCTTAAGCGACTTCCCCATGATGCCAAGGGCTGTCAATAAATGCCAAAGGGTTTCAGAAACTAGTTGGGGGACGATTTACCCTTTAAGAAAAATCCATAAACCAACCTTAACCAAACATTAACTATATGATGCATGAACAAACGAAAGACCAATAAACACTTCATTTATATCAAACTACATCAAATTAAACAACAGTAAAAGACCAATTAAGCATCAAAGTATATAGCGGATGATGAAATCAAGTCTCTCAATAGACACTAAAACTCCATGCTCCATAAGCTCTATGCTCCACAACACCTCCCAAGCATTACCCCAGGCCACTGGCAATATGATGGTTTACCTTTACCTGTGTCCTGGAATATGACATCTACAAAATTAGCAATGTTCCAAAGCAGGGGTGAGTATAAAACTCAGTAGGTTTTACCCAAATACTTCCCTACTCATGCCACTAGGATAGAAGAGTTAACCACATTTATACAAAAATAGTATATATAAAACATTTTCTCAAAAGATGTTTATAACTAAATATAAACAAGTTTCCAAAACCATTGATAACCAAATGCATTCCAAGATCAATTGAAACCAATTTTACAGAAAGTTATATTTCCATAAAAATAACCAAAATATCTTAAAAACCATTTCAAAAAAATTTATTTTTGGCATACCCAACCATTTACACAAACTAATGCAACCAACCAGGCATGCAACCTCGAATAGGGGAAAGCCCAAACCCTTCTCCATCCCAACAATGATTGGGGAGAATTATTACCCTTATCCAACCCAATTTCACATTAATGTTTGATTAGGGAGAGCCCTAACCCATTTCCATCCGAACACTGATGGGGGAGACCCCTAACCCTTATCTATCCCAGAATGATGGGGGAGACTCCAAACCATTATCCGTCCCGAGTGGAATAAGAATCTTCACAACCATACATTCCCTAAATTCATGCCAAAACATCCCTTTCAATAAAAAAACCTTTTTAATGAAAACCATTTTCCGTCAAAACCAACTTATTTCCACCACATTTTTATTCCAAACCATTTCCATAAAACACCCTTTTTATTGAAAACTAATTCCATCAACGTCATTTCAATTCCAAAACATTTAAATAAAAACCCCTTTTATTGAAACCCCATTTTTCATCAAACCAATTACAATTCCATCCAATCAATAATTTAAAATTTTTATTTAAAATTCCAAAATCTAGATCACTTTGCAAAACAAGTCACCAAGATTTCACAATTTCAATAAAACCATAATTTATCACTAAATAAGATTTATTACATTCTTTTAACAATCGAATCCATCCAAAAAAACCAATTTGAAACTAAGCCAATTGATTCTAACAGTAGGAGTCGAGAGTGTAGCCACCTACCTCAATGGTTTTGATGAAAACCACAACGGTCAAACAATGCTCATGAAACCCGAGTCAATTCTCCAAAACCCCACCTTAGATCTATTCTCCTAGAAAGATCAAGACCAAATATCATCATATATGGAATTGACACACATATATCTACCCACAACAGAATATATATATGAAACCTAGAGAAGATGAGAAGTAAATCTAATTATATCTACGAAACTGATCAAGAACGATCACATACCTCAAGAATCCGGTTTTGATTCACCAAGAGAAGCCTTTATATCACCTCCAGAACGATGGGAGAACCTTCTCTGACCATAGGAGAAGAAAAATCCCGAGTTAGGGACACATAGGAAGAAAAACAAGGCACCTAGAGGCAAAAACAAGTGAGATCTGCTTTTATAGGATCTCATTTAAGTGGCCGCATAGTTTTCTCCAACGGTTGGACAAACCGTGCACTAACCGTGTGTTATCCACTGCCTCGACAGAACCTCCACGCACGGTTTGTCCACATTGTAAGACAAATCGTGTGCCACCCATGGAGAAGCTACTACCTCCAAGACCAACAACGCATGGTTTTACCACACGGTTTTGACAAACTATGTGTCGTCTGTGCGGCTTCCCCTTTTCCTCAAGACATTATTCAAAGTTCTCCCGACTCTCCTATTCAACACCCTTAAATATAAAACCATTAAAAGAATCATGAAGAGGTTACATACCAAAAACTGGGGGTACCAAAATTTCCAATGCGTGACTCAGTGTAATTTAGAACACGCCAATGTTCCTTGCTACACACCTTGCTTGACACTCCTGATATATATTCCTTAGGAATTAAAAAACATCAAGAATAATTATGAAGGATTTAAAAATAATATGTCTATTAATAACAAAGGATAAAACTATGATGACACTTTTAAAATGTTTGGTATCATGATTTGGACCTCCTATAATTAATTATTCATGATTATATGACTTTATTATAGGATATGGGTTTCTCACCCCTTGATTTATAATTTCAATCATGGAACATAACTATAAAGAGAATGGTTAAGAAGGAACATTTCAGATGTGAAAAGTATTTTCATTATTAAAATTGATTTCCCAAGATGAAATATCATATATTTAATCTGTAAGGTGATATGTTTATTGGTTATACTTCCAAACATAAAGAGACAAAAAACAACTAGTGAAATTTATTTGATGATCTTTCTGTATTTTTTACATTAATAGTAATAAGAAATATTATACCGGGGTTTAAGAACGTTAATGCATGATTAACATTTCATATTATAAGAAATGTGTATTAAGGATTAATTTGATGAACCAGGAGTAATGTTTTAAATATACTGTTGGATTATTGAATTAATTTTGTTTAGGAATTGAAATATATTGTTCTATGAATCATGAAATATATAATTATTCTCAATATATTATTTAATTAAGGATTAAAAAGGATATGTTTAACATTGATGAAGGCATAGAGAAGTGATATTTTGAATAAGGGATGGTCACCCTAAATGTGATCAAGATGTTTAGAAATTTTTATTTCACGTTGATAAAGAGATGACTGATTTGGGGAATGTAGTTTGGATTGAACATATTACCCTTAACCTAATTATTGATTGGTTGAAGAAGTTGTCTATGTCACTAGGGATAAAGTCTACAACATCTTGGATTTGAGGAATATATCTAGTAACCTTTTGAATAAGGTACCATGCATGTTATAAAAAATTATTTATGGTAATTCAGGTTACTACCATACTTTAAGAGAATGTATGATATGGATATCTAGATTTCACGATCTTATTTCAACTAATTTGGATTTTCATCTTTCATAAGTGTAAAAATGATAACCATTTATAAAATTTGTAATTTAATCTTCAGAGGAATTATTTATGTATCGATATTATTTTGAAACCAATGGTTAAAATTATATTTAGTTAATAACCTCATATCATGGTTATCCATCATATTTTTGAAATTATATTAGTATTGTTTTATAAATGTAAATCATTTGTTTTGGGTGACATATAATATTTTTTGACAAGGAAGTGTGTCTTAAACCAATGATCAAATGATGATTAGGGTTTTATGCCTACTAATGGCCTATGTAATGTCCTTCTTGATGTACAATTATTTTTCATGAATAGATATTTATGAAGAAATGGTAGTGTTACATTTTCTATTAAAATATTAATTTATTAACAATATTGATTTTCAAGGATATATATAGACAAATAGTTCTATTTTTCATTCTTTTACGGTCATTAAGATCTGAAAAAAGTTTATTTTAGTGCTTTGGGCATCAAATTTAATTCATAGAAATTCATTTTGTGATGTAATGGATTAATTAGAAATTGAGAAAAATACAATGAAAGAATGAATTTATTTATAGAAACATATCAAATAAGTCTACTACATTATATTCTAGTTCTATAAAATAATTACTCAATGACAGGATAAATATCAAAAAATTTGTTGTCCTAATACATTAATTTTTTTTCAACAGATGTCCTTTTAAATCATCACAGATTTATGACATTGAGTCCTAGAATATTAAATTGACCATTCACATATTTTTTATTGTTTAAAAAAACTACTCCTGAGAAATATTTAATCTTTCCTCCTAGTCCATGTTTTCACTTTCCACTTATGTTATCCTATGTGGAACCCTAGTTATATTTTACTTCTGGTAATTTTTATGTTTCCAACATATAATTTTTAATAAAATTTATCAGATTCATATATATGATTTCTGTTTCTATGATTGTAACATTAAATTATTAAAAAATTTATAACTCATAAAAATTTAAAGGGAGAACGCCAATTTGAAGGGCGTAGAATATAACTCCTTGAGATTTTTTGAATTATTTTTTGTAATTATTTTAATTTTTATTATATTTTATACATGACGCAACAAAAAATAATCCTTACTTTACATGAAATAAGTTTTCCAAGATTGCGTTGTATGCAATATTAAGTTAATCGTACACTACATGAAACAAAAATTTTAGCATTCTCTATACGTAACACCGAGGTAATCTAATGTTATATACCAAACTCACTTTCTTCAATGGAATGTATAGCAGTCAAGACCGAGTGTTACTGAATAATAATTAATTATTAAAACAATATTACATAATAATATATAACATTGATGAAAAAATTAAGACCATTGGATTAACTACATTATGAATACATATAGATTAATTCATTGGTTACTTATTAATTATAAAATTATATAAAAACAAAATTTAATATAAAGGGCCTGATTTTATAAAATAGTAGTTTCATGTAAAAAAATATGATTTATAATAATAAGTTAAATTAATTACTACTACTTAAGGAATTTAAATAAATATTTATGATATATATTCAAAAAAAATTATTATCAAACAGTTGATTTTTTATGCCTAAGATTAGAATATACTTAATATTACACAAAAAGCTATATTTTTTGAGAAGCTATTTCTCCACCTTTTAATGATGAACCTATTTTAAAAATAAATAATGTTGCATTAATAAATCAAATATTTCAATATAAACTTCATATTTTAAATAGAAACAAAAAATAAGGTTAGGATAAATTTATAGTTTTTTCTGTAAGGTTTTAGTTTTTGATGAATAGTTAAAGAAAAATTAATTTTAATTGAAAACTGGTGTTTAAACTGATTTAATTTTAAGGATAAATTATTTTTATAATTGGTTTCCATGTTTATTTAGATAATATTTTTTTCAATTACCCCAATTTATATAAATTTAACAAATATTTCATCATATTTGGATATAAAAACATAGGAAATATTTGATCATTTTGAATTCAAAAACCTATAGTGTCGTCTCGTCAATGAGATTAAATTTATATACATTTCTTCTTCATCTTTAATAGAGATTTAGAAAAATATATTCCATATTTCTTATCAAAATAATTTATAATTTCTATTATTCTAGACATAATGTTTTAAAAATAATATTAGTGAAAGATATTAAAATTAATTACAATGATTAAGAGACAAATTCTGTTAACAAAGTATTAAACCATTAATGTAAGACAAAAAACGACCTGTAAACATCTTTCAAGAGCCTTTGGAAGGAAATATTTAGACCATATACTCCCTTATATCAAATTAGGTCAATTATAGGATCCAATTGACATGTGAAAAACGAGTATGGAATTCCTTTTACAAAATATCACAGGAGTTCCAGTTCTCCTCCACTATAAAAAGGCCACCTCTCCTCCCAATTCTTAGGGCCTCTCAAACCACTTAGGTTCATAAAATTAGAAAAATATTTACAACTATAATCCCTACTTTTCTCCATTATGACAACCATTTTTTAGAATGACTTTCAAGGAATCCCTTTGTTGAAAATAAGGTGTTACATGATTACGAGGTAACACCCTCCCTCAAACATCTTTATTTTATTTCCATTATACACTGACTAAAATCATATTATTCTATAATTTTATTAAATAAAATGTATAATAATTATAAATAATTTTTTTTTCAAAGGTTTTACCTATAATTACACACACATCTATCTAATAGGAAGTAAACATACTATTTATGTGTTCAATGAACAATCCCCTCACAAAATGATTATTGTTCAGAATTTCTTTAGCACCTATCACAGTGGAAATTTAGATTGAAACTATATTTATGTATGTTATAAATGAAATTAATAATTTATATATAATTATATATATATTTTATATATAACATACACTTAGTCTTTCAATCCTGTGTAAATATGATAATTTCATTTGAGGAGGTGTGGACTACTACCCCCTCAAAGTGATGTTATTCGTTCACACACTACATGGAATGTACTAAGGATATTTTTACCAAAAATCAATTAAATATATGAAATAATAATTCTTATATAATTATAATATATACTTATATAAATATAAATATATGTCATTTACTATATTTTTTTCAATACGTCATTAAACATGAAGCATCATTCATGCTTACATATAACCTACCATCTGTATGAATGGTGTATTCCATTTCATAAATATATATTATATATATTATAATAATAAAAATATAATAAATAATAATTAGGTTAATATCATGGTTTATTTTAGGGAAATAATGATATAATTAAGAGGTCATATGATATATCAAATTAAGACAAATGTGAAAAACAAAGCTAATATTACCTAAAGCAGACCCTTAACATAGAATTGTCAACAAGAGGGTAATCTAAAGTCATAATAAAACCATATATTGAATTATATAAATCAATATGGTTCTTTAAATGATTTATAATAACCTTATTTTTATTATGATTTTTGTTCTTATGATCATGAATATATTCAAGATGCTTTTTGAGGGAAATTCATCTCACTTTTTACTTTTATGAGATATATGCTTTATTAACCACCCATTCCTTTTGTGTGATGTGTATAAATTTTATAGATGTATTCTTTAACTCATATATTTAAATTTGTGTTTATTTTTATATCCCTTTTATGACTATTATTTCATGGGGTTAGTGTTTCAAAAGATGCCAAATCATTAAATTAATTTTTCTGAAGTTTCCTTCTTTGAGAAACATGCCATGTCTTGCACCTATATTTATCCACGATAAGTATATGCATCCTTTGAAATGTTAGATCATGAATATAATTATTTTAATTATATTTTATGATTCCTGAAATTTAATTTTCTGACATGGGGATTATGTAACAATGTTACCATGTCGTAAGACTTTATTGAAATAGTCTCATAACTTTTTGATATTATTTATGTATATGATTTCATTGATGAAACAATATGATACATCTATTAAGATCTCTGGTGAATTTTATTATCATATTCAAATTAAATAAATTTTCATCTATCGGTACCACGTTCCACTATTTGGTACATAATATAGTTAATAATGTGTTTTTAGAAAGCTCAACTTTATCCTCTCTGTGGTAAAAAATAAATGTTCAGGAAAAACCACGTTTCTAAAAAGGGTTTCCAAGAATAATAAATTATTATCCTATAATCAATAAAATAATATTTACCCAAATTTTCTATTTTCCAATTATTTCAATGGAATCTTTTAATCACTTTCTAAAGTAGTCATTTTTATATCCTTTTTATCAGGGAAAAAATATTCTTTTGACCTTATAAGACATGTATGGAGTTACCCACAATCTTGTCATTGAGTATTCCATTAAATGATTAAAATGTTAATTATTATGAACATTTTTCTAAATTTACTTTTATATGAAATGTGTTTAATTTTATTTCAAAATTTCATTTTAATTTTTCAATGTATATTTCAAAGAAACAATTTTTCAAAAGGTTTTTTTAGATTCCATTATATTTTTTAAGGAAATTTACATTAAAAATATTTTCAATATTCTTTTATATGTTTTAAATGGAAATGGTTTTCAAAATGATTTCGTGTTTTATTTCTATCGTTTCAATTAATTTTCAAATAAAATTGGGTTCTAAAGAGTTAATGTTTTAAATATTCTTTTAATTAATAAAACATATTTTACTCAATAAATGTATTCAAAAAATCTTATAAAATTAATTTTTTTTCTAAGATTACATCTATTAATGATACTCATGAACAAAAATATAGTGATCCAATGGTTCCATTCATATTATTTATTGAATATTTTATGTTTTGTTAGAATGATTCTTATGATGCCAGTTTCATTACAATGAGTAATATGCATTTAAAACAAGCTTCTATTCACGATTTGTGCTTTGATGAAATGATTATGAAACCTATCTATTTTTAAAGGGTAATTTCTGATGGAATGTTAATGATATCTATTTCATGTCATGGGTTTTGATTTTATGTTTATTTAACCCATCTCCTTTCATTGGTAATGATATGTTAAGTGGTTTGTGGAAAGTCAATTTATGATTTCATTATGTGATAGTTGGGAACTATATTTACCTCCAATACATAGCATATTGATGGATGAATCATGAGTATAAATGTTATGAATGAACCTGATTACATGTTCACAATGTTACAAATGGAACTAGGTTCATGTCTATAAGTTCATGCATGAGATGATTTCATGCTCTCACAATGTTATCAATTAACCTTATTATGTGGTCAAAATTTTATGTGTGAACCTTATTACATGTTCACAATGTTATTAGTGTACCTGGTTTTATATATCTATGTTTAGGTGTGAACCTGATTACATGTTCAAAATGTTATGTGTGACCCTAATTGAATGTTCACAACATTATGTGTGGACCTCATTTCATATCAATAAGTTTATGAGAGGGCCTGATTTCATGTACTTAACTTAATTTTTGATCTTTTTTCTAATTATACAATTTTAATAAGTTATATGTTGATGTTTTTTCCATAATTACATGTCTTTTTTCTATGTTACTCTTTCATGGATCAACTCTTAATTTCCATCTGATTCATGTCTTATGGATTACAAATCATTATTCTATGATTCATGTTTATAATCATTGATAACTAGGGTATGGTATTATAATGGTCATGATCACATTATTATACACTTATGATCATGATGTGTATATACATTTCATTTATTTACCCTTACTTAGAATTTTAGATCACCCTTTTCTTAAGTATCATTTCCTTAGGTTATGAAAAAGGTTTTTAAGTAGAATTAATGACATGGAAAATATCTTTGGGAATCACTGAAGATATTTAATTTATTTAGAAGATTTTGTTTGTTGTTTCCAAAGGAAATAAACTAATACTATCTTTGGTAGCCCCCTTATGTATTCCGAATAAGTATTTTAATTTACCTGTACATTAAGATTGGGTTATTATACTAATAATCATCCAAAACTGATCCATGGGAAGATAGATTTGAAATATAAAAAACAAATGGATTTTGGACAATTTTCTATTTCATATCAGGCCTTAACATTCGGTTTTATTCCCTTGTTATTATTAAATTAATCTTAACCCTTGTAATTAATTTTATTTACCTTCACTACTCTTTTTGGTAAAAAAACTAACTCTATCATATTAATTACTAAAAATTATTTGGATTCCAAATATAGAGTCAATTTTTTATAATTTCTATTCATATAAGTGGTAGAAATAAATTTATATTTAATTATGTTGACGGGAATCAAAATCAGGTTTTTAAAGTGAAAATGTCCAAACTTTTTTGAGGGTTTTGAAAACAATTTCAATGTGAAATTGGTTACAATGACCTCAATTGGATAAATTGATAAAACATTGGTATAATTATACATTAAAATAATTTATAATTATAATTTATACTTATAAATAAATTTGGTGAAAAATAATTTTTTAGTAAAATGTGAGTATTTTCACTACTTATTAAAAAATAAATCATCACATAAAAATAGAAAAATCAACCCTAATCTAATTTTTCTATATCAATTTAAAAAAAAATTTATTTTTACATATAAATTTTTTAAATGTTCAAAAATTTATATTTATTATATGTTCCCTATTAAAATTTTGTAAAAGTGACTTAAGAAAAATTAAGTCTTTTATGTGTAATATTGGGTTTGTTATTATGTTGGGACTATAAAATATAATTGATTAATATATAAAGTATTGTTTTTGAATATATATTATACATATTAAATTATTATCACTCACTAATTATAATTATTTTAATTTTTTTTTGATAAAACAACTTTATGAGCATAAAAATAATTTTCTATAAAAATATTCAATTTATATTCAATTGGTTATTATATTCATCGTAACTAATGAATTCATTTTAATTTTTTAAGCCTTTTGCTTCCATATTTCTGTTAATACAATACATATCATTTAACATAATTGATAGGCAATGTATTAATGTATTAGATAATAATATTTTAATATAATATTATTGTTTGTTAAAACTCAATCTTGCATGCTAGATTTCCCGTTGGGGAAAGTCAGTCTTATGGGTAACATAAGGTATCCTTAGTGTTCCATATATAGGAAGATAACCTTTATATTTTGTTTATTTAATCATTGAAATTTAATTTCATATTTCAGAAGAAAAACATAGTGCATTAATGTAAATATAAAATAACAATGTTCAGTGTTGCGTGAAATAGAAAATATCAAAAAGAATTAATTTATTCAAAAATAATAATTCACACAATCTATGTGTGTTTTGAAATAAATGGAAAATAGGTTAAAATAAAGGATAATTAAATTATATGTAGTTTTAAAAATAAAATGTTGTGGAATGATCGGGAAATGCCTTACTCTAACTCGATTGTAAAATTTTTCCCTCTGATATTCATTCTATGAATCCAACCATAGCTCCCCCATCAAAAGGGACAATAAAATTGTTGAAATTAATTTGATCAATATTTATCATGTTTTCAACCCGACCACTACCCCTAAAAAATTATATATTATAATCCATCAAATATTCACCTATTGGTTATTATTGACGATACAAATGGTCATTCAATGTAGCTCTTTCATGGAAAAATTCCACCATTAACCAGAAAACATCTAGATGAAAACAAATACATATCACTATAACTATATATATGGAAACATAATACTAATAATTTTCATTAATTCATCATAATGTTCATTATAAATACAAAAGTTCTGATTTTTTTTTAAAATCAACCTTATAACTCCTTATACAATGACTCATCCTACTATGCAACGACTAAGAACTATTGAACCAAACATCTACAACATCCATCAAATTAAAATGTAAATGGAATAACACAACTATGACCATTATATTCCTATTTAAAAACCAACTCCAACATCAAACCCATGATCCTATCAATGTAATAGACTAGATATGATTGATACATTACATTTTAGATAATTATAAATCATAATAATGATGTCTAAGAAGTTAAATTGAATTGTTGATATATATTCAATAAATAAATGTAATATGGTTCATAAATGATAAATCTAAAATTATGTAATTATCAAATAAATAGGTAATTGATTAGTGTTGTGAGATTACAATTTAGAAACAATGTGGTTTTGTTATATAGTTGATGTTGTTGATGTTGTAAAGGGGTTGTGATAAAGTTGATGTTCTAGGTTATCCTAATAAAATCATTTAATAAATAGTTTGTCTGAAGGATGAGATATTGTTTTTTATTACGAAATTCATTCATTATCCATCATTTCTTATGAACCACATCCTACGTTAGCTAATCATTATGATTCCCATATTAGGTCTTGTGTATTCAGTGTTTTGAAGACTATTAATGATATGGGTAACCTGAATGATTGACTACTCACATTACCCCTATCTTATAGATATAGTATAGGTTGTGGGGAGTTGGATTTATAATACAACAACTACAATTTCATTGGTAAAGAGTTTTTATTATGTTGTTGTGATCTGGAGCAAGGTATGGGGTTTCTATAGATGGATGAGGGTTTAAACATTATGTCCACACTGTTTGTATTTTTCAACTATTATAAGTGAAATTTCATGGAAATTTATGATATTATTAAATTATATAACTCTATTTTTAGGATAATTGAATGAATATGTGGCTATTTTATATGCTGATAATGATATGAACATATTTATTATGTTGTATGTGGTTGTTTTGATGTGTGGACTTAGAAAATATGTGAGTTATGTGTTATATAATAATGTTTCTTGAGGTTTACTAGATTAGTGGATAAGTAGTTTAGGGAACCACCACAAAAATTATCTAGATCATTACTGTGTTACTATATTAGATGATATATTTAGTGAATGACTCATGGGGAGGATGAGTTCTAGTTAACCTAGAATTAGTGTTGATATTTTCAGATGGTATATTTACTAAATAATTACTATGAATCTTCCAAATTTGAATGATATTTTTTTGGGATGATCCTACCGAGTAACCTTGTATACTAACTCATATATATATATATATATATATATATGTTTATAAAAGATTTAATATGGAATATTAGATTCATAATGGACCATACTATCTCATGTTGGCTCTTTGTCTATGTTTTTTAGTGGATACACTGCTTTAAGAGATTGATTTTATATTATATTATGTAGACCTTTTTTATGTATTAAATTGATATTCATTTATTGATTATCATATATATTTGGATTATTTTATGGAGTAGATTTTTAAAATTATCTTCTATTTGTCTAATTGATTTTTTATGTACTACCATATTTATATATATATTATAACCTTTTATACTCTCCAGTCAATAGCCTATTATAGGAATGATTTGGATGTAACTCTTTGGTAACATATAAGATTGTTTCTCCAATAATAATTTTCCCATAAACAGATTATTTTAGAAACTAGCTTTTAAATTAACTAGGGAATCCATATGTTAACCATAAATAACTGGAATATAAAAAATAAATACTGATTGGCCTATATTCTGAGAACCATTTAGGTCATTAATTATATATTTTTTGAAAACTAATTTACTAAATAAGTCCATGTCCATATAATAAAATATACATGTATAAAATAAATGAATATACTTATTCCATGATAACTCTTCAATATCTCATATAAAATTCTCCACACATGCTACTCTTTTAGAATCATCATGTTCAATTTGTTTCATTACCCAGGGAAATAAAAACATAAAAATAATCACATAAAGTTATCCTTTTGGGAAAACATATATCAAAATATTTTAATAGATGAACATGGTTGTGATAATATTGATTGATAAAAAAATTTAATCCAATAATATCATATAATTTATCTCAGGAACATGAAATAATACATGGAAAATTTTATAAAAAAACACATAGACACAAATAACTAAATTCGTCATGAAAAAATACATAATGTTAAGCATATTTATCATTAATTTAATAGCCTAAAGGAATATATTTTTCATTACCTCAAGGTCATAACTAATACATATTTGTTTCCTTCTTATTTGGAACTATGAAAGTAGGCCTATTTTGCATTGGAATTAAAAAAATACCCAATAATTATGTATTGTGAGTCCAATAAATTATTCAACGAGCTATATAACATGGGGATCAACCCATAACTTACTATTTCCAATGAATTCAATATATAAATTATTAAAATAATAACAATATTCAAGATCTACATTCCATAATAATCCATAATATTCAATATTGAGGCAGAAACACATAGAATATAACTACTCTTTAATTCAACAATTGGAAATCATAAATCTAAATAATTAATGTGAATGATTAAAAAATGCATAATAATCTTCGATTAATATTCAATAATCATCCATACTGAAATAATAAGAATTTCATTTGTCAATAATTCCCAAACAAAAGGGGAATAAAATTATTTTTAAGCATAAAAAAACTAAAAACAATTGAGTAATTTTACATTTATATGTCCATAATTTTCAATATAAATCTCTATATTTATCTCTTGGTGAATTTCCTTCAAATAATGAAATTTAAAAAAGTGTATTCACATAGAAATAATGTTATAGTAGAAAACATTGTTATGACATAAAATGGTTTAGAAATGTAAAGGGAATGATTGATTTACCAGAATTTACCCCCAAAGGAGTACAATATGATAGGAATTAAAAGTTAATATGTATGAAATAAATACAACCTTAAAAGTAAATAATTTTTGAAAATTAATCGGATATAAATGATGCAAAATTTTGATGCAACCATATGTACTATATTAGTAACATAAGGATAATAAGAACATGAGAGTGATACTATAAAATTAAAATATAATGAATCAAAATATATTCATTTTAAATGAATATTATATTTCATTTAATACACGATATAGAGTAAAATTTGGTTCAAAACATCAAATATTTTTCATGAAATTCAAAAGAGAGACAAATAATATTGAAAAACGGATGAATTTTTAAATCAAATACCAATAAAGGATCTAATTTCAAAACAAACATTAAATAATACGAATAATTATGGTATACTTATTAAAAATATTTAATTATATATATATAGCCTAAATATTATACATGGTGTATGATAATAAATTTTCCGCATTTGGTGAATATTTAGACAAGAAACTGAAACGTTAATTCATATCATCCTTTAAATAATATGAAACACTAGTCAAACAAACATAAGTATGTTAATTTTTTATGACATAACATTATTAATATATATATTAACATTTATCTTATTATTTTTGATTATTTATTATAAATATATTTGTTATTTATATCTTATATCAACCATCTAGTTGTAGTTACAATAACTTGTTTATACATGTTTTATATTACCGATATCAATAGCCATTCATTGAAAATATGTTCATAATTCATAGATCCTGTATGATAATTTTATACAGATATTATATTAATATTGTATGTTTTTAAATCATTCAATGTGTGTTTTAGATATTTTCTATGAAAATTGAATCATTGTTGGCATATATCAGTAATTATTGGGATCAAATATTATATTTCAATAATATTTTAAACACATAATATAAAATTTAAAAAACCATAAAAAATAATTATTTTTCTATATTCATTTACAAGTATTAGTATTTATTTTCCTATATTCATCCATGATAGCGTAATATAGTGTTGGGTCGGAAGCAAAACGGGAAAGATGGCAAGAGGGGGGGTGAATTGCCTTTAAAAAAAAGATTAACAAATTAAAATCAAAGTTGAAAGTGCAGCGGAAATAAAGAGGCAATCACACAAGAAATTGTTAACGGAGTGCGGCCAAAACCCGGCCTACGTCTCCGCTCCCAACTCAACTGTTGAGAGATTCCTACCGCTTGCTTTTCAATGGTTTTAGCAAGAAACCCACTAGGCTTTGAGGTAGCACTAGGACCTATTACAGCCTGCTTTTGAAATGGTTTAGCAAGAACCCACTTGCTTTTAATGGTTTAGCAAGAACCCACTATCCTTCTTACAGGTGAAGGATAGCTCACCTATGTCTCAAGCTATTTAAAGAAAAGCTTGACAACCTCTTAACACCTTAGTGGTGATGTGAAACCCAAAAGAAAGGGAGGATGAGAAAAGTTTGGGGTTTGTAGGCACAAACCCAATTTTAAGCTCAAAAAGATAAAAATAATAAAACCCGTAATTGGAGGAAGTCTTGGGCGCCTTTGATTGATTGGAGATGTTGAAGGCCGCTTCCAAGCTTCTTTGAAGGTGCTCTTGGATGTGGAATTGGATTGGAGCACGTTGGGTTCCTTGATGAAATCCGTCGGAGGTTCGCCAAAATGATCAACAATGTGTCCGGTGGCTTGGGTGAAGTTCTGGGGCTTCCTAGGCCTTTATTTATAGGCTAGGAACCTTCAAGTATCCGTTGGAGGGCTTTGGAGCCGTTGGAAAAGGCCTCGGAGCCATTGGAGGCCAAAAGAAGGTTGACTGGTCAAAGCCAACGGCTAGTTTGACTGAGCTACCGGCTGGCCGGTACAGCTCCACCGGCTGGCCGGTGCCTTGGATTTGGGAGGATGCTTCTGTCCAGACTCCACCGGCTGACCGGTGAGGAGGCCACCGGTTGGCCGGTGGCAAGACAGTAGCAAACACTGTTGAATCAGGTTGCCACCGGCTGGCCGGTGACAGAGCCACCGGCTGACCGGTGGAACCTGGCAGTGGGCAATGCCTCTGCCAGGTCCACCGGCTGGCCGGTGCTATCACACCGGTTGGCCGGTGGACTGAATTTCAGTCCACTTGATGTTCTTTCTTGGGCCAATCCTTTGGCAATCTTTTGCCTATCATCCACAACACTTAAAAACAAAGTTAGACAAATATGAAAGTGATTGTGATCATGAAAATCAAAGATTGTGGGGTACAACAATCTCCCCCTATTTTGATGATCACAATCACTTATCTAAGCAATGTAAAAACTTAAATGAAAGGCATGCTTTAAATGATAAATTGAAAATAAATACTAAGCATGAGAGAAAAGATTCTCCCCCAATCAATCAAGAAATTCTCCCCCTTTGTGATTATCAAAATAGCTCGGGGCATAAAACTTGATTGAGGGAACATGATTTGAAAAACAAGATTTGAGATTTGAAAATCAATTGAAATTTTGGAATTTGAAAGATTGAATAACAGTTTGAATTGAAAGTTTTGAAATGAAAAATTTGAATTGAATATTTTGAAATGAAAATTTTGGATACCAAGTGTTGAGTTTGAAATGAAAAATTTTGAATACACAAAAAAGCTTAAAAGATCCTAACTCCCCCTAAATAAAAACAATAAATCACCGGGGAGAGGGATTTTGAAAAGAGACAATTTTAGGCCCGGAGAGACTCGCTAGAAGGGATTTTTCAATCCATACTTGTCTCATGGCGGGTCTTCTCCTATAGAACTCATCGGAATAGAAAATACACTTGGGTTGGCCGTATCGGGCATTTTCGCAATCACACTCATAAATGAGGTGCCCGGGTTTTTTACAATAATTGCAAAATTTATAACAAGAGCTCCCCCTTACAAAAACAGTTGGAGCATGGGAGGAGGAAGCTATATTGGTGTAGCCTAGCCCTTGGGTGGTTCGGGAAACGCGTTGGGAACCAAGTAAATTGTTCAAATTTTGTTCCCCTCGGGTGAACTTCGCTAGAGTTTCTCTAAGGTCCTTGATGGTTGATTCCAAAGAATCAACATTGGGAAAATTTTGGATTTTTAGGGAGAGTTCCTCCTTCTCTTTGAGAAGATGTTCTTTTTCGGAGGAGAGTTTTTTGAAAGACTTTTTTAAAGCAACAAATTTTGACGAGAGTTCATGAAATCCATTTTCAAGTTGATCTCTAACATGTTGGAGTTCCTCATAAGACAAATGATTGAAAGAATTTGAAGAACTAGAAGACGAGGAAGAAGAGTCGGAAGATGATACCTCATGATTTTCCATTAGGCATTTTTTACCTTGGTCGCTCGAGGAGAAGGAGGAGAATGAAGAGGTGGAGCTATCACTCCATGTTGCCTTTGAAGCCTTCTTCTTTTTCTTCTTGGCCCTTTTCTTGTGAGGTGGGCAAACGGGCTTGTTCTTTTCGTCGGGTTCTTGCTTTTGATCGGATTCTTGCTTTGGAGCCTCGATAGTACTTTCATAGGTTAGTTCTAAAAATTTCCAAAGATCGTAAGAAGTAGTGCAAGAAGAAATACTATTAAATACATTTCGGTCTAGCCCACAATGTAGAGCATTCATGGCTTTGCCATCAAGCTCGAAATTTGCAATGTCGGCGGGGGTCCATTTAGACTCATCGGGAGAAGAGAGCGTAAAACCATGCATAACAATTCTAAAAATAGGATAGCTAATGCTTTTGAGAAAAGTTGACATGCGGGTTTTCCAAAAAGTATAACCGGCTCCATCAAACAATGGAGCACGATCCAAAGAATGTCCTTCGGGGGCGTAAGAGGTTGAAGCGGTAGAAGCCATCAAAAAGGATCTTTAATTTGAAACCGGTTAGGGAATTATTCAAAAACGCCCTTTGATACCAATTGTTGGGTCGAAAGCAAAACGGGAAGGATGGAAAGAGGGGGGGTGAATTGCCTTTAAAAAAAAGATTAACAAATTAAAATCAAAGTTGAAAGTGCAGCGGAAATAAAGAGGCAATCACACAAGAAATTGTTAACGGTTTCGGCCAAAACCCGGCCTACGTCTCCGCTCCCAACTCAACCGTTGAGAGATTCCTACCGCTTGCTTTTCAATGGTTTTAGCAAGAAACCCACTAGGCTTTGAGGTAGCACTAGGACCTATTACAGCTTGCTTTTGAAATGGTTTAGCAAGAACCCACTTGCTTTTAATGGTTTAGCAAGAACCCACTATCCTTCTTACAGGTGAAGGATAGCTCACCTATGTCTCAAGCTATTTAAAGGAAATCTTGACAACCTCTTCACACCTTAGTGGTGATGTGAAACCCAAAAGAAAGAGAGGATGAGAAAAGTTTGGGTTTTTTAGGCACAAACCCAATTTTAAGCTCAAAAAGATAAAAACAATAAAACCCGTAATTGGAGGAAGTCTTGGGCGCCTTTGATTGATTGGAGATGTTGAAGGCCGCTTCCAAGATTCTTTGAAGGTGCTCTTGGATGTGGAATTGGATTGGAGCACGTTGGGTTCCATGATGAAATCCACCGGAGGTTCGCCAAAATGATCAACAATGTGTCCGGTGGCTTGGGTGAAGTTCCGGGGCTTCCTAGGCCTTTATTTATAGGCTAGGAACCTTCAAGTATCCGTTGGAGGGCTTTGGAGCCGTTGGAAAAGGCCTCGGAGCCGTTGGAGGCCAAAAGAAGGTTGACTGGTCAAAGCCAACGGCTAGTTTGACTGAGCTACCGGCTGGCCGGTACAGCTCCACCGGCTGGCCGGTGCCTTGGATTTGGAAGGATGCTTCTGTCCAGACTCCACCGGCTGACCGGTGAGGAGGCCACCGGTTGGCCGGTGGCAAGACAGTAGCAAACACTGTTGAATCAGGTTGCCACCGGCTGGCCGGTGACAGAGCCACCGGCTGACCGGTGGAACCTGGCAGTGGGCAATGCCTCTGCCAGGTCCACCGGCTGGCCGGTGCTATCACACCGGTTGGCCGGTGGACTGAATTTCAGTCCACTTGATGTTCTTTCTTGGGCCAATCCTTTGGCAATCTTTTGCCTATCATCCACAACACTTAAAAACAATGTTAGACAAATATGAAAGTGATTGTGATCATGAAAATCAAAGAGTGTGGGGTACAACATATAGAACTATTCATGTATGTAATTACACATACACATATAAGAACATACAATAATTATTTGATGATAATCGTTATAAGGGTATTTTATTTTGGAATAATATATTTATTACATAATATTAATGATATTATATATATTTGAATAATGTGGGTAATCATATTATAAAATATATTTCAAATAACAATGAAACTTCATTAAAAATAATATATCTTACATTGTTGTGGCAGTAGGTCGTTTAATTCAGTGTTAACTCATTAATTTAGAAATGAATGAGATGGAGTAAAGGATTATAATTAAATTAATATAAATAAGAAGAATTAATTTATTTTTGACTAATTTTTTCTTCAATTATATACTTATAACTACTCAATATAGGTGTTGGATAAAAATTCATGATGTTAATTTGAGGTAATAGTAATCTAAAAAATTGTGTGGCTGTAGTTTTTTTATCATAGTGGGTGAGGAGGAATAAATAATGTGTGTTAAATTTATATAATAACAATTATGTATAATAATTATATTTATATAATTGAATTACCTCGGTTAGGAAATTGTTGGATGATAATTATGATTGTGAAATTAAATAGGGTAATGTTATACTAACATTGGGACCATAAACATTATCTATAATTATTCCATGGAAATGAATGTATTGGGATAACTTATGGTGGAAATTGGATTTAGGCCACGTAATGAAATTATATGATAAGATAATTGTGTTGTTATGTAGGTAACTTTCTAAGGGTATGAATAATTTTTAGATGGTGGGAGTGGTTCAACTATATAAGTGATGAAAGGGGATCTATTGTGAACACCCAATCATTAAAAAAATTAATTACACAATTCATGGTTCAATTGTACAAAAGTAAAACATAATTTATTTTATGATGAGATAAATTTTATTTATCTAATCCACTCTATTTCACATGCTATATAATCATGATTAATTTCATTTACTATTATGTTTGATAATTGTACAATTGTTTTAACTGGGTGACTAGTTTTTATCAATGTAATTCTCATTTTTGGAAGAATATTAAATAAACAATATGAAATCATCTAGATATAATGATAATAAATTTTAACTTCATTTAATATAACCCACTATCTATATAAAATAAATTATCTTTAAATTATAATAAAAAATATTTTTAAAATTCATTTTGTCAGAAATTGTTATTTTCAACATTAATGCTTCTAATATTATTTAGTTTTAATTACTTATTGAATGAGTGTTCATATTATTATATATTTTTATAAAATTATAATATATTCAATTTTTGGAAGATATTAATATATTTTATATGATAAAAAGTACACAATATTAATAAAAACAATTTTTATAAATAATTTTATTACCATATCGCAGTAATTAAAATTAATCAATGTAATATTATTTTAAATCCTTAAAATTTGTTAATTTTTACAAAACATGAATGCAATTATTCAAAATATAAATTAAATTTTTTAATATAAAACTTATACTGATTGAAAATTTAATTTTAATAGAAGCTTAAGTAATTAGTAAAATCATATTTTTTGAAGTAGTGTATTTTCATGAATAAAATATACTTGTAAAATACAATTAAAATTGTTATTTATTACAAGTCATAAATGTATTTTTTTTGAAACAAATTATGAATTTTAATGTAAGGAAAGTCTATATTTAACATAAATATTTTAAAATTAATATAAAATGAAAAACGTTGTCTTTTTCTGGAAAATATTACATAGTTTATTATAAATAGGTTTTTTAAATTCACATTAGCATTTAGAAATATATATTTTTACCACCTAACACATATTTGATCATTAATATGTTGTATTTTATAAATTTAGACTTCTTTTGTGATATATTAATAAACAATACAATTACAGTAAACATAATTCATTATTAACCTAAATTCAGCTGTGTATGTAAAATCTCAATTATTCATACTAAGAGAATATTATTATTATAAAAAAATGGTGTCAATTTAGTAAAATTTAAATTAAAAAAATGTACTTTTAAATTAAAACATAATGAAAAAAAATTCATTAGAAAGTAAAAAATAACCATTTTTTACTTTTATGTCATATAATTGACACAAATGATAGGTATTAATAAATAATTCACATAAAAATGTATCTTATGTAATATTTATTTAACTTCATTAAAAAATCATATAAAAATACGATTTTATAATGAAACAAATACTTTTCTATGTATGAAGTGATTTTATTTATTTTAAAAATAAATTAGTAAATAAACATTCATTTTCTTTAAATTTATAAATGTTAAGTGAATTACATACACGTGATAAGTAACATTTTTCATTAAGGATTGAATTTTTATCATCCCCAAATTTGGTTTAAAAAAATTCTAAACATCTTTATGTGATATCTTATCATAGGGTAAGCTCTAGTTGAAGTCTTGATTGAACCTTCTACTAAAGTGGATCTCCTAGAAGTGTCTATTAAATTTAACTTATATTTTATACAATTTATACCATTTTTAATATTTTTTGTTCAGATTGGGCATGGTCCTAGGAAAACCCTAATGACGCTACCCACATTCCAAGCATGGATAAATGATCTTCATATCGATGAACCCCACATGATGATGTGATTTAATATTTTTTATTTTCTAATATGGATAATATATTTACAAATTCATATCAAAAAATTATATTATTGACATCCAAGTCATGGTTCACTCATATATATCCAAATTTGATTTCCCAAATATCATCAATCATGCCTCCTCATGAACTAGAGGTCGCTGACTAGCAGTGAAGATCTATGTTTCTGAAATTGTGATATAATACCATAATTTCTATAGAGGACCATAATGGAATTAAAATGATTAATAAATGAGAAGAATAGATACAATGAATTTAGTGGAAGTAAATCATTCATATAAATACAATAGTTATAAAAAACAACCAGCATAACATTAAAAATTAGGTTTAGCACCTCCAGATTGAGGTATGTAACACTTTTTTTATATGTTTAAAGTTGTTGGTAAATGTTTGGGATATTATGGGAGGGTTTGGGAAATGTTTGGACGATTTTTAAAGGGAAACAGTTTTAGCATGGTTCAGTGAAACCGTATAGAATCCCCAGGTAACTGTGTTTCATGAGAGAGTGGGTCTTTTTGTGGTTTTTGAATAGTTTTTCTAATCATGCGAGGTGGATTCTTGAAATTCCCTTAAAGGAAGTAACCCGTGCATGGTTAGCACACTATTTTCCTAATAGTGCGAGCTAAATGTGTGCAACATTAAAAATATTTTTTTTAATTATGGGAACACTCATGATATTCCCTAAAACACTCATTTCTTCTCCCATACGAACCCACTCATGATTTTTGGTTCTCATGGTATATAGTAGATATCCCACTCAATTTGGGAGAGATTATAAGGGGTTTAAATGTGTGGTGAAGGAGATTCTTTTCTTGTAAGTCTCCAATCTTTGTTTCTTATGGTCTTCACTAGTTCTACTCTTCTCTCCCATTAGTTTTCTAGATCTACACATGTTTCATGTAGATTTAGTTTCTTTGTTTCCTAAAGTTGTATGATTTGGGATTTTTTATGATAGTTACGGGTTTGTAAGTTGGTATTGTGGAATTTTGGTCCAGATTCGTTGTGCGGTTGTGCGGTGGGTTGATCTCACCAAAACCCTAAGGTAGATATCTTCTCTCTCAACTATGATTTTCTAGATATAAAAGCCTTGCATTCAATTAATTGGTTTTTCATGAAATTATTTTTTAATATGATGGGTGAATCTTGGTGGAAACCCATTTAGTGATGATTTGGGGATTTTGAGGAAAATCACTTATCAATGCAAAAAGGTGATTTTTTTTGTGTTATAAAAATGAAGATTTAAAAATCGAAAGAGGTTCATTTATTGAATTTATTTTTTAATGGTGGATTTCAATGAGGATTCATTTTATTGAATTTTTTTTTGCACATAGAAAAAGTGTTTTTGGTGCTTTCAATAAATGGATGATTTATTGAAGTGACATGGCATGTAGTTGTGAAATGGTTTTTTGCATGATATTGTCGATTGGGTGTTCTAACTGCATGATTCTTGTTTATGTATATGAATGTGTGACATGAATGTGGAGTGGGTGGGGAGTACCACTATTAATAGGGGATGGATAGTGGATGGAAAGGCACTATCAAAGATAAGGGGTTAGGAAGTACCACTAGATTGAGAAAGTAGTGTAATGGCTTGGACGGGAAGTTCCACCATGATTGATTACCTGTCTTGGTTTTGTGATACCCTATGTCTATCCATTGTTTTTATATTTTATTTCTAGGTGAATAGTTGTACTAATTTGAAAGGGATAAATTTGTTTTGGAGTGCTTGTTTTCTTTCCATGTTATTTTGTGTATTTTGGTGAAAAATGGATTTGTAATGGTGTGTTTGTCTTGGTGGAAATCATTTAACTATTTGTTGTTTTATATAAAATATTTTTTATAATTTTTCTAATGGTTATATCCTAGTAGCCTCTGTAGGTATGTAATTTGAGGAAAACCTACTGAGTATTTGTACTCACCCCCTTTTTGGCACATTGTTGCTTTTGCAGATGTAGTATTCTTGGACAAAGGTAAGGGTAAAGCATCTCATTCTATAGAAGTTCATCATAGTTCTTGGATGGTTTGGTTGTTCTTGGAGCATGGATCTTAGCATGGATATGTGGATTTGTTTCATACCTTCCTAGGTTTTGGAATTGTATTCTTCCACATGGTACACTGTTTATGTATTCTTGTGGCTTAGTTGTTGGCTTGTTTAGTTTGATGAGTTGTAATCCTTTTTCACGTGCGTCATATAGTTATGGTTGTTATGCCTTGTTTGGCCTGTTGGATTTTTCTAAGGGAAAATCATTCCACAATTTTTTGTGATTCCATAGGAATTAATATCCCGTTTTTTTTCACCTTGGGATCATCGCCTAAGGCCAAGTAGAATCTTACTACTTTCTCATGCTAATGAGGAAGGGGCAAGATGTTACAAATAGTATCAGTTTGTTCGGTCCATGACGTAAAGGTAATGCCCGTCTTGTTTGGTCTTGAAATGAGTTGTCAATCTTGTTGTTGGCATTATTTCTAGGTCTATTCCATATGTTGGGATGGTAGTAAAGCATACGATTATCAGAACATGAATTATACAACATAAAATTTTTTAGTTAACCATTTTATGCAAACCATAAAGTCACATGGGATTTTGGTACATAAGTGTTTTGGACACACTTATATGTATTGGAAACCTCATTGTCGTGGGTGTAACCAATGAGATGAGCAGTACATTCAAGTTAAAAATAAATTCACATTTGGATTCATACTTCATTGGATATAATGAATTTTGTTGTGATATGACAAATTTGATATGTGAAAAATCTAGAAATTATTTACAAATGTGTGGATTTGAAATGTGGATAGGTGTGATATTTTCTAAGTGGGTTGATTTTCAAAAAAGGTGGGTTTTAAAAAATTGGCTCAACATGGGAAATGTGAAATTGAAGAAATGGTGGTTTGGATAGTTGCAATGTAATTAAATTTAAATGGTATGGGAGTGAGACTTATGGTCGTTTTTTGTTGATAGAAATGGCATTGGGTAGGCATTTTAGAGACCAAATATAGGAGGCTTATAGAAATGTGGATTCAATTTAAACCTAGGTGAAAAAACAACTAGTGATTATTATAGTTAAATCATTCCATGTTTTGAAAAGGGGGAATATAGTTGATGTGGAAAATCATGTGGATCATGTAGTTCAGTTTCAGATGAATAATCCAACCACATTTAGGGTTGATTCAGAGATAGAAAGGGAAGAAGTGCATTTGAAAAAAAGAATATGATATTTTAATTCATGGGAACACTAGTAGAGCTGAATGTGAATTTGGCCACATACATGTTGGATGATCATTCCATTCAGTGGTTGGAGTTAGCAGTCCAGGATGGAATAGCCATGGGATGCCATTGGAGGGTTTTGGGAAATTTTATCACAAATAATTCTACCCTCATACATTCAGAAATCAGTGTAAAAATGATATATTTATGTTGAAACATGAAAACCATTAGGTAACAGAAATGGATTATAAGTTTATTAACATAATTTGATATTCACATGTGGTAGAGGGTAGTAAATAATTAAATTCACATATTTTTTAAGCTCGTTTGTGGTAGGAAATTTGTTCTAAAATTGATGTGTTATGTATAAGTGATTACATTGAAATAGAGAATAGAGAAATAGTGGATGAAAGGGATATTTTGTAAGCTACATGTGGGGTATGCATGTTGCTACCAATAGGGAATAGTGGGATCTCTAATGTTGGGATCAAGTATAGGAGGGACACTTATTTACAGGGTTTCAGTATAGATGAAAAGCAGATTGAAGGATCAGTGAATCTTCCTCCCAAGCCTTAGAGTAAGCTTGTATGTTTTTAGTGTGTCTCTATGGGTCACAATAATCTAGATTGTATGGAACAACCTCAATCATGTCATAACTTTAAGTGGATAGGTCATGTTCAGTGTTATTGTCATAATGATCCATGGTTGGGTTTCTAGGACACTCCTTATGGATCCCAGGCGTCTTATGCCTTGGCAGGGTAGTGATGTGGCATAACCATTTATATTAGTGTTAATTTAGACTCGGTGATTCCAGGAATACCATGACTCCCCAACATGGAAATAAAGATAACAGTTTTGAATGTAAGAAGCAATTCGGAGCTGAGTAGGTTGTGATGGTTGATTAGTCGGGACAATCCGCAATGCAATGTATGGTCATTTTAAATTCTAGGATGATGAAAGTTTTTTTTGATATGGTTTCATCCCATTAAATAAATAAATCTCACATCATTTATTTTTTGCTGTCTAACTGTGGAAATGATGCCTTAAATTTTAAAACATCAATCTTATCTTGGTAAAAGAGAGTGTCCATCCTACCAATGTATAGAATGCAGTATGGATGTCAATGGGGCTAAGTTGTTATGGGATTTCTCAGTTCTCATGAGGTATTTTGATGAAATATTCCAAGAAATGGATTGGATGGAAATTTTTAAGTCCCACATCGACTATTAGGTTTGAACAATTAGTTTCATGATGGGGGAAATTTACAAATATATCATTATAGGAGAGAAGAATGAAAAATTTGGGTGGGAAAGGTTTGTTGGTACAAACTGTTATAACAATATCGTATCAGTTAGTGGAATTTTCATTGGATCAATAGAAGGAGTTCTGTATAATGTGTTTCCAAAAGTTGTTGATCAATTTCTAGATGAATTTACCAATGAAGTCCTAGGGTTGCCACCTGTGAGGGAATTTAAGTTTAGGATTGATCTCATTTCAAGGAAAAATCATTATCACTTCCTTTTTACCTAATGGAACCTAAAAATTGAGGTAATTGAAAGTTTATTTGGAGGAATTAGAAAACAAAGTGTCCATCCCTCCTAGGACATATCCATGGGAAGCGATGAGTTTTCTTGTTAAAAAGATAGATTGGACTATTTGGTTATTTATTAATTATCATAATCTTAATCATATTATGATCAAGAATCAATATCCACTCCACACATTGATGATTTTTTTGATCAGTTGAGTGGAGATCAGTGGTTATCCAAAAAAGACTTGCTGTTAGGATATCATCAATTGAAAATGTGGAAGGATAATATTCTAAAAACCAACTTCATGACTATCTGTGGACATTATGAATATGTTTATATGACCATTGGTATGATGAATCCACCTGCAGTTTTCATTGAATTAATGCATATGATATTTTAGAGATATATATTCTAATTTGTGGTGGTTTTCATTGATGATAAATTGGTGTATTTCCGGACAAGAATAAAGCATGATTATCACTTGGAGATTGTGTTACGGATCCTGAGAGATCATCGGTTGTATGCCAAATTATCGAAGTGTGATTTTTGGATATAGGGGATTCATTTTTGTGGCCTTTTTATTTCTAAGAAGCGAGTTTCAGTTGATCGGGAAAATAATGAGGCGATTATTTCCAGGAAACTTCCAATGAATATTTTTGTGATAGAGAGAATATTGGTCTATTGGGGTATTATTGGTGTTCTGTTCTTGATTTCTCATGATTGTCCTAACCGATGACAACATTGACAAGGAATAATGTTTCATTTAAATATAATGAGCACCATTAGAAATATTTTGAATAGCATGATGGATATCTTACATCAGCACTAATTTTTGTTTTTCCAATATGAGGGAAAGGGTACCGGTTGTATTGTGATACATCAGGATCAGTGTTGGGTTCTATTTTCATGAAATCGGGTCACATTGTTTCATATAGATCATAGAAGGTGTGGGTGAATTAGAATAACTATCCAACACATTCTTTAGAGTCGGTAGTAGTGGTCCATGCTTTAAAAGTGTTTCATCATTATCTCTTCGATTAGAAATTCATGGATTTTATCGATCATAAGAGTTTAAAGAATATTTTATTACCAATATTTTTGAACATGAGACCAATTATAGGAATAAATTATCTACAGATGATTTATTTTGACTTTATTGATACACCTTGGAAGGGAAATTCGGTGGTGGATGCGTTATGACGGAATTCATATTCTTAGGTGGTGAAATAGGTATCAGATTAGTGGTGGATGGTTTCTGTCTAGGACGATTTGCAGTTGGATTGTATGGATTAGGTTGATATAGCTGTTTTTATTCAACTCTCAATGTTTTTTTATTTGGATGGTTGGATAAAGAGGTGTAGTCGTCAAATTTCATGTTTATGGTGACGAGGTCAAATCTCAATGGTGGGGAGACCATTAGAGGTTGGGAACTAAATGAGCATTTAGTTTTGTGTTTTAGGAATTGAATAGTTCTACCAGTGGCTATTTTGGATAAAATTATCTATAATTATCATCATTCCATATTTGTTTTCAATCATGGAATATGGAAAATGTAAAAAGAGATAAAAGCCCAATTTTGGTGGTCTAGTAAAAAATGATTTGTCGGAGAGTTTATTTAGAGATTCTTGACTTTTCAACTAGATAAGGAAAAGAATCAGAAGATGGAAAGTATGTTGTAATCATTACATGTCCCTATATATATGTGGTAACTTGTAGTGATAGATTTTTTATAAGTATCCTAATAATGGTTAAGAAACAAGATTCTATATGGGTGATAGTGGATCTACACAAAATGTCAGACCATTTTACCCCTATTTGTGAAGCTCATATGGTAGAGGATCTCTCCAAATAATATATCTGTAAATTGTTAAAGAGAAATGGTGTGCTGGTATCAATTATATCATATAGAGATATGAGGTTCACATCTCAATTTCTGAAATCCTTACAGTAATCCTCAGGCACAAAATTGACAATGAGTGTGTCATAACATCCTCAGACGAATGAGAGATTAGAGTGGATGATAAAAAATCTGGAAGAAATGTTATGGGATTATGTGATGGATTTTTATTGATTGTGGGAGGTGCAATTTGAATTGGTGGAGTTGTCATATATTAACAGTTATCATGACTCAATGCATATGGCATCGTTTGAAGCACTCTATGAATATTCAGGTCATTCTCCAGTTTGTTGGGAAGAAATTGGTGAAATATTGATGGTGGAACCACGCCTCATCCAAGATACTATAGAAAGATCATGTTGATTAGTATGATAATGGAGACAGCTCAGAGTCTTCCAAAATCTTATTTGGCCCATCATCAAATTCTGTTGTCATTTGAGGTGGTTGGTCATGTGTTCTTAAGAATATCTATTATGCTTGGAAATCATTGGATTGGGAAGAAGGTAAAGTTACTTACAATGTATATGGGGACTTTTGAGAAACATGAGCAGGTTTGAGAGGTTCCATATAGGTTTTAATTTCCACCATGGTTTAGTGCAGTGCATGTTGTCTTCCTTGTTTCTGCATTGATAAAGTATCAGCCAGATCGTGATCATGTGATTCGATGGGATCAGGTTGAGCATGAGTCAGATAGTTATTTAATACACGTTCTAGTCCATATTATGGATAGTAAAGAGAAATTATTTAATGGTAAAGCATCTGTAACACCCCAGGCTTCCACAATACGCTTCTCTATCAATAATGTAATAGCTTGCATTGTACGCAGGTTCGAGATTCAACACACTGTGACCAATAAAAGTATCCATTATGAATATTAATACCCACCTTTTGTTATTATATATGTTTTATATTTCAAAATGTACATCATTTTTGTATTCGGAATATCGAAATTATCCTAAGTTTAATTTTTTGTAAATTTCTGAGAACTTCCAATTTTTTATGAATAGCGAAAAATACTTAAAAACAACTTTTTTAATCAAAATAATTAATAGTGATAAATTATAATATTGAGTGGTTTTAAAGTATAATTATAATATATTTTTACCATTTTATCTAGTTGTGGTCATTATAATTAACTTCAGTTTGAAATTGGACATAAACAATTGACAATCTTTTGATATATATTGTTTCTTAAAAAAACGTTATTTGTTGTGACAGCGAGAATTAATTATAAAATTAATTAATGCAACTTATATGTTTGGAATTTTTTAAAATAGATATCATTTTTTAATTCAGAATATCAATTATATCTTAGGGTGAAATTTTGTTATTGTTCTGAAAAACATCAATTTTTGATGAATAGTGAAACCACTAAGTGGTAGTTAACAAACTGATTTTTCATTTAAATGAAACATTACCACTTCTGCGATTTGATTTTCAAAACTCCGACATACATGGTTTTCATTAGGAAGTAAAATGTGGTTCAATGGGATTAAAATAATTTTTTGGTGAATATTAAATTTAATGTTTAATTAATCGCGCTTAATGGTAATTAATGAAATTTAAGGTACAAATGATATTATAAAAATATGAAAATACATTTACAATTATCCTACCCTTATTGGGTGAGTCATGTCCAACCAAGACAATCCAGAGGGTCAACTTGGGGACCCCATGGAGCCACATGGGTAAGAAAATGACATTAATAACTTTTTATTTAATGTAAAAATAAAATTGTCACAAACATGAGTCGTTTTACTAAAATAATTTTTATAAGGGGATATAGAAGTCATATTTTAAACTATAAATATTAATTGGAAAGATAATAATATTTCCTACTTCATGATATTTTTTTTATAATTTTTAGAAATTAAATAAATTAAATTATTTATGACACCATGATGATGCAGCGATTACCTCATTAATTAACGATTTAAATAAAATGAATAGATAATGTAAAATATAATCCTTAAACATGTCAAAAACCTATTGGATGAGAATATTTCGAACCCTTATCACTGTATCCTCGAAATCTTTCATTGTGGGACCTTTATAATCCGAAAATCATTTCATAATAAAGTAACATTTCAATCTTTCCATGAGTGCCCCTCCTCTCCTCTTATAAAAGGCCACCACCTCTACCACCTTATTCACACCTTCAAGTCATTTGGCTCGTCCATACTCTACCCAAATACTCTCCCAACATTCCTCTATTACTCCCAGAAACCTCACTTTGGGAATAAGTCTTCCCAAGGAATCCTTTGGCTCAAATCAAAAAGAGTTACCCGATATTAAGGTAATGTCTTCTCTAATGTTGTTTTGTTTTATTTTGCTTCTCCAACCCCCTAAATTCTTTTTATTCTATTATTTTTTTAAAAAAAACAGTACCTTCAATATACTAAGATTTTTTATGTGAATTATTATATTTACACTTACACACACATTCGTCTAATGGTTAAAGAACATATTGTTTCTGTGGGTGGCGAATTACTGCCTCCCGAAACGATGATTGTTTTATCTTCTCCTACCACCTCTCATGGTGGCCATTATGATGACACTATTTTTATATATGATATATATTATGTTTTCGTTTTCCTTATGATTCATTATTTTTCATTTATGGAATAACTTTATGATTTCCATTATGGGTAAACGCGATAATTTGATTTTAGGATGTGCCGACTACCGCCACCTCAAAGTGATTTGAATCGTTAATACCATATGTGTGATGTGTAAAGGATGGAGTATATGGTATTATACATTATATTATACTGGAATTATAGTATAACTTTATATAATTATAATTTCATTCCATTAAATACGAAATAGAAATGAAAGTAGCGTTCATGTGTACGTACGGCTCACCGTCTCCATGAACGGTGGATTTCATTTCTTACCTCTAAATGTTATGTAATATTATAAATTCAAGTATATACTGGATATATATGATATATATGATATCTACAACATGAATATAATTCTGTATATAATGGTTATTTTACCACATCAACAACTTGTAATTATAAGATGTTTATTTCTGACTCAAGTACCAATGATCGACAAAACGACCGTTATTAACATAAATAATTATATAATGTTCATAACACGTTAATAAGAGATATAAATGGAATAATAAACAATAAAAAGGTTCTTAATCAATTATAAATTAAATCTATTTTATTATTTAGGAGGTTAAAGAACGGCCGAGTCAAGTCGGACACGAGGTAAGGGAACTTCTTAACCCAATTTCCATTCTTTGGGTTAATATACTACATTCAAATTATGTCATGATATTATTAAGTTATATCTTGTATTTTTTACATTCTTTATGTGTACTTATATTGAATACACATAATAGATCTATTTTATTTAAAAAATGATCTTTGTAAGGGAACTTCTTAACCCAATTTCCATTCTTTGGTTTAATCTCCTACATTCAAAATATGTCATGATATTATTATGTTATATCTTGTATTTTTACTTTCTATATGTGTACATATAGTGAATACACATAATAGATCTATTTTATTTAAAAAATGATCTTTGTAAGGGAACTTCATAACCCAATTTCCATTCTTTGGGTTAATCTCCTACTTTCAAATTATGTCATGATATTATTATGTCATATCATGTATTTCTACTTTATTAATGTTTAATTATAGTGAATACACATAATAGATCTATTTTATTTAAAAAGTTATCTTTGTAAGGACTTCGTCTCAATCTCCTTTTATTGAGGCATATTTTGTATTATACACAACTTTCTTTTATACTGTGTATAAACCCCTTTGACTTTTACTTTTATTCAAAATGAATATTTTTATATGAAGCATTTTTAATAAACGACAAAAGGAATGTTTTTTCTTATGTATGCGGCGACAATGACTTCTCCGCTGCCGTGACTATTATTTGAGTTTCGGCTTCCTCTACAAGCCATCACTTTTTTTAAATGAAAAATAAATACAATGTTTTAATTTTTCAAGGATGTGATGAAGTATATTATGAATGACCTGTAGGGATAGTATGAGGGGATAGGAATACATGACATTTTTTTAGTTTTGTTTTACTTTATGATGTAATGTAAGACTTATGAATATATCTAGTGTTTCCAAGACTACTAAACTAATCGGTCTTTCGAGACTTGATCTTTTGTGATCATGGAAATGTTACGCAATAATGCACCGACTCTGGGTAACTGGGGTCGGGGCATTAAAACATCGGTCTATTTTGGGTTTTTTGGAAGCATGTTCAGATTTAGGAGAGGACATGGGAGTTGGAGAATTGGATGGTCGGGCAATGGTCCTAGAACATTTGTAAAATCAAAGGTTCTCCACATTCCATGGAAGGAAATTTTAATTATGTAAAGAAAATATCACCCCCTTTTGTATTATTTAAACATTTTTATTCATTTTTCTATGTTTAATGTTGTTGGATAATATTTGAGAGAGTTTGGGATGGTTTTGGAAATGTTTGGAAGCTTTTTAAAGGGCACCCAGTTTGGGCATTATTAGAGGAAACCATACAAAATACCTAGTTAACCATATTGAAAGAGACAGTGGGAGTTCACATGGTTTGAAAATGGTTTATATAACTATGTGTGGAGTCTGTGTGAAATTCACATAGAGGAAGTAGCATGCACATGGATAGCGCATGGTTTTCCTAATTGTGCAAGCTAACCGTTCGCAGTAATAAAAATAGTGTTTTTAATTATGGGTTCACTCGATATATTCCATAAACCTCTCATTTATTCTCCCATGGATCACCACTCATGATTTTTTGTCCTTAAGGGATATAGGACCTTTCCCCCTCATATTGGAAGCGATTCGAAGGGGTTTCAAGGTGCGGTGAAGGCGATTCTTCTCTTGTAAGCCTACTCTCTTGGTTTCTTGTGGTTTTCTCTTGATATACTCTTCTCCTTCCCATGGATTTCCAGATCTACATTTTTTCATGTAGATCTTCATTATTTGTTTCCTACATTGATAATATTTTTTACTTGTTTATAACAGGGAAGGGGATCTAAGGTGGTTTTGTGGATGGTTTACCCAGATTCTATTTGCGGTTGGGAGGTGGGTCGATTTCACTAGAACCATAAGGTGTGTGGCTTCTCTCTAGACTATATTATGAACAAACTATAAGACTTACATTCAATTAATATTTTTTTCAGTAAATTAATTGTGAATATGATGTCCGAATCATAGTGGAAACCAATTTGGTGATTATTTAGGGATTTTGGGGAAAATTGGTTTTTATGGAAAAAAGGGAATTATTGTGTGATATTAGAATCAATATTGGTTGATTTATGGAAATGGTTTTGTGAATGATAGATTTCAATAACGATGTGTCTTATTTTAATCTGGTTGGGAATGGAATAATGGTTTATTGTGTTTTCAATAATTAAATCATTTATTGATTTGATTAGGCATGTAGTTGTGAAATGATATATTGCATATTGTTGTGTCTTGGGTGTTCTATATGATTTCTTGTTGGTTATGAAATATGAATGTGTTAAATGGTTGTGGATTTGGTAGGGAGTACCACTATTAAAATGGGATGGTTAGTGGGTGGGAGGGCCACCATTGAAGATAAGTGGTCAGGAAGTACAACTAGTTTGAGAAACTAGTGTGACAGCATGGAGGGGAAGTTCCACCATGATTTTTATCGGTTTGGGTTGTTTGAGGCCCTGCATTTATTATTATTATTTGCATATTTTTTTAAAATTTGTATATTTTTTCTAATTTTAAATGGTTAAATGGAATATGGATTTCTTATTGGATTTCTATAGTATTGTGTGGATTCGGGTGAAAAAGGAATGGTAATGTTGTGTTTGGGTTAGTGGAAATCATATCACAATTTGATGTTTTATATAAACTTTTTTAATTAAATGTGATAAAGGCTCTATCCTTGTGGTGTTTGTAAGGAAGTCATTTGGTGAAAACAACTGAGTATTTTTTACTCACCTTCTTCTTTGGCACTTTGGTGATTTTTTAGATGTAGTATTCCAATTCATAGGAACCCATAAATAATCTCATTTTACTTGAGGTACATCATGATGGTTGGATGGTTTGGTGGATCACGGAGCATGGAGCGTAACATAGAGTTGTAGAATTTTTTCATAGTTTCTTGGGCCTTTTCCTTGTAGTCTTCCCCTTGGTACTTTGATTGAGTATTCTTGTGGCTTATTTGTTGGGTATTTTGATTTTTTGTGTTTTAAACCCTCTTGACATGCATCATATTGTTATGGTTGTTATTCCTTATTTGGGTGGTTTGTTTATTCGAAAGGAAAATTATTCCAACTTTTCATGAAACCCTTGGCTTTAATTTGTAGCCTGTGGTGCCTTGGGAATGTCGCTTATGGCCAAGTAGAATCTCAAAGCCTTCTAAAGCCAATGATAAAGGGGTGGGATGTTACGTGATGATTCCACGATGATATAAAAAATGGATTTTAAATTCAAAAATGCAGTATACATGAACAATACATTCTCTACAGAATTAAAATATAGTAATAAATAAAGTCCAATAGAATTAAAATACCTAAATCAACAAGTTATTATTATTTTCCATGATTGTATTTAATATGAAGCATCCATTACTGAGAGATTCACCTTCTCCATACCTGCATCTAATAAATCTTTTCAAGTACGAATTGGTTTCCAAAATAGGATATAAGAAAAATACTGAAGGCCCTAAGTAATAGTTTCAATATCTATATAGTTTGTTAATATATAATGATGAACTTTGCAGGAAATAATAACAAAAGTTGTAGATAATGAAATAATACACATATCAACATGGGTTCATTATGGGATGTGTATCTACATTTTCCTTCATTAGACTAATCTAGAATAGCTATGATCATTTATTACATTATAATATATAATTGGGGCCTGAGGCTCATAAAAATGAATTCCCTGATTAATTATAATAATACACTATATCACAAAATTCCATGTCATCAAGTCTGAGTTGTCATGTCTTAACAAAAATATTTAATCATTTTAGATAGTGTCTAAATCCTAATGTGTTCTCTAATATTTCATACATGTCCCTAAATCTATTAGTCCTTATATATCATCTAATTACCTCCAAATAGTGAATCATGGAATCCCACTAAAAATTTTATAATACAATTTTCTCAATGAGGTCATCAAAAATATTCTGTATAGAAACCCATGTATTTACAAATTCATGATGTTATATTATCTACCCTAAAATAGGATCTAAATAATAAAATGTATGTAATACTAATATCACCCGTAATATATCATAATCACATATATCCTGTGGTAATTTCCATGGTATTCCATGTAAGAAACCATTTTGTTTCTAATAGAATAACATAATCAAAACTATAATTTATTTCATTCAATATACATGTTGATATCATCAAAGTAATTCAAAATCAGAACCCATGTATCACCCACGACATAAAAAAATGTTTAAAATTCATGTGAGTGACAATTTCATTCATTAATATATAAAATTGAAATTTCCAATTTTATTTATAAAGAATAAATCAATCCTGAAGTAAAAAAATTAAATAGAGGTGAAGTGATACAGCCTAAAAATTCAACTATCATTTAATTACATTAAAATATTCATTTCTTTGAAACCTGATAGTCCCAACTCAAGGGTTTCAATTTCATAACTTTTTTGTTTATCCATTTAATTTAATAAACTCACACAAGTGGAATTAAATCATTATATAAATGATATGATGATCATGTAATATAAATCCATAAATGAAAGGTGTATTTTACATAAAGTTAGAAATCCTCCCAAAATAAAATTAATGTTATGAGGAAAAACTAAATCAAGGTAGAAATAATTTATTAAATTTATTTTTTATTTTTAGGAAACACACAGATGTTCTGGTGAATTGTGTAATAACACATTATAATGAAATATATAATATTAGATAATGGTACGAGGCCACCTACCATATACTGGTATATTACACCTCATCTAATATTAGATAAAAATTTCATTGGGATTAGACGAAGAGGACCAAATATATAAATAACCTGAAAGATGGAATGTGATCTCACAAAATGATAATACCAAATATGAACATACATAATAATAAAATCTCATGAGTACATGTATACTTAATTGGGTGATCAAACAAGACTAGATGAATTTGATTATAAGCTTAAACAGTATAGATATCACAAATAATATATATGTAGCCAAGGAAGAGCTTTATTGGCTTTTATGCTTGATAAATAAGGGATAAATAATGAGTAATAGTGGGTTAAATGATGGAGGAAAAATTGGAAATTTAAAAAAAAATTAAAGGCGCACATGGAATTCCCATGCGGTCAAAAAACTGTTCACCAATCGGGTATTGGACAATGTACAAACACCCCTTCCTTGTTATGTTTTATCTAACGGATAGACAATTAATTCCCACACTATGTATAGAAATTATCAAATAAGCCACCCCACACATGGTTTGGAAACATTGTTAGATAAAACAGGTTATTATCATCTATAATTTATTTCAGGTTTCTCCTCAAAATTAACCTCCACTCTCATGGGAAAACAATAGTTCAATATCCTCACTTGGCCACATGTTTATTTCACAATATTTTTACTGGATGCGTTACAACCACTTTAGTCTATTCCAGAAAATGATCAAATTTGGCCCTTAGAATAGCCTAAAATCTCCCGAATCATCCAATAACCCTTTAGGATTTTTTATTTATATTAAAATAATGGAATATAAAAATAGTATAAGTACTTTTACCTCATTAAAAAACTAGGATGTTACAACATCCTGAACATAAAATAACTCACCCTGAGTTTCCCTTTTGACGGTGGTTGAGCTTCATCTGAGAATGATTATAGTGACATTGTATATATGTTGGAAACATTTTCCTAGGTTTAATATAGTACATGATCATAAACCATAGAACAAGAAAAATAGGAACTAACCTTCCCCGATGAGCCTTCATGTAAAGATCGACAAAAGTAACCTTGTAGTCTTAAAAATGAGCATCAAAATCTAAATCAATCTCATGTGATCAAAATATATTTTACAGGTCAGAATAGTCATAACATAACAATGAAACTAGAAATTTATCATGAATATCCCAATATCATTGAGGGATAGATATCTGATAAGAATGTTTTCTAAACCACTCAAAAATTGCTGAATTCCCAAAAAATCTTGGTGAAAGCATTTGTTTTCACAGATCTCATTGATTACACAATCTAAAATAAACAAAAAATAATACCTAATACTTAATATCAAATTATAGTGTTTAATGATGATTATTAATGTACTAAATCTATCTAGACCAAGAAATATCCACACAATTATAGATAATATATAGCTATAATGATTTCTCTTAGAAGACGCATGGTTCATTTTTCACAAAATCCCATTTCTATAATGATCACATCAGTGATCATCATGACCTATCATAAATGGTCTCGTAATGAGAAATCTTGATAGTCTCTTGGAAGTTATTATTATAATTGAGCTCAACCGGAGGTAATTGTTTCACCCAAGAACCTAAAATTTTTTGTATATATTCTCTATTCTTTTCCTATACAACATTTATGGTTTATTTGGACTAGCCATTTATCTAATGTTATAATTCCATACATAGAATTACCTAGGATCCCAAATAACTCTAATGCTCTTTTTTGAATATAGATGTATTCTGGGAGTCATTTTCTGATATTATGTAATAAAGGACTCCATGATGAGGTATAATATCTCTAACGTTAATCCTTCAACTATCAACTGATAAGAAGTTCTCCCTAATATTAAATAAATTCACGGAGTTCATCATCCTATCAACAATAACTCAAATATAATCACTACCTCAATGTGATTTTTGTATTCTAATTAGAAAATTCGTAATGAAATCATCCCATTAAAAATACACAATGGGTAAAAGATGTAGATTAATAGTAGGTTGCTATTATTCTACCATATTCTACTGAAAGGTTGAACACTATGAAACAAAAATGCCTTCCTTCCTTTACATCCAAGACCACTATTATTTAAATCATAAATCATGATAAATCATTCTATATTCTGAAGGACCTTGTTACAATATGATAGGGGAGGTGTGAGTTAGGGGGTCAATTTTTTCGAAACTGATTGATATTGTTCCCATTTGGTAGGAACCTATTAAACATGTCTGAAGTGAAAGAGCAGAAATCAAACAATCTCAAGGAAAGAAAAGACACATCAATTTTATTTGGTTCACTTCTGAGGGCTACATCTATGGATCATACGAAGACAAGTTTGTAGTCATACTAATATCCTCTAATATTCACTAGTTATGCAATGAAATGGTTTAGTAAAGTCACTCAATACTAGGAAGAATTACACTCAATGATTTTAGGGATATCACACTACGACCCATGGATTACATCTGTTGCCTCCCCCTTGCTCATAGTGTTGGAATGAATCTGAAACCAGTTTATCGATGTGAAGGTCACTTCAATTGGTTAGTAATAAATCATCCATTATCTACTATATATGGATGCTCTATTGAAGTATTTTTTTCACCCATAGATAATGTTCACTTTTCTATGCACTAAATGTTCATGAACTACTCCTCTTTGAACTGGCCATCTTCCTCCAAGTACCGCGTTGACTCATGTATTGCATGTGCTACGCATACCACATCTATGTATCACCTTAACGAATAACCTCCAAGAATTTACCCATCTCCACCGTGTATTATGCTTCTTCCACTATGTAATTCCATGATCTGCATACCATGAGGCTTCCTCGGTCTATTTCTCAGCTCCATGTACTACAAGGCTTCCTCTGCGTACTTCCTATACAAATCATCTTTTAAAGTTGTTTTCGAGTACTAATTTTTATCTATATATCAAACTCTTATACAGCAAACATCCATATATGAACTGGTCATCCTCTACTAATTGACATTATTGAACACTTCTAGACATCACTAAATTCCCCGATTTTTAATTAATGTCATTGGGGGTTTTCCTTTCTACGAACTACCTCTAGATTTCACAAAATTCCTACTAAATTTTTTATCTTAGAGCTATCATCCTAATGAAGGGATTATCAATCCTTATTTTGGAAAATATATCTGAAAAAATAATAAATCAAGATTTACCATATCTTCATTCTAGCACTGCCTTCACCAAGTACCTCACATCTCTGGAAAACAATTTTCCCTATTCGTTATGTGTGCCTCCATTCTCCATATGTGGTGGCACAAATCATCGCTTAGTTTCCAAAATGGACACCCTTCGCAACACCTCAAACCATGCCATGTACTGCATTCCTTCGGCATATAGTGATCCTTGCCACAAACATCCAACCTTCACCACTAACCATTTTCCATTTTGTGGACCATTTTCATTTGGTAAGTATAGTGAATTTCATGGTATGTGGACCATTCTTGGTGCATGATATGTGGTTCATGTCCCATGTTATACAGTTCCCTTTTTTTCAAATTTATTATTCGTTTCTACATCATATTCAATAAAATGTAGAATTCATTCCATTTCCAAAAAACTCCTTTTTTTCGGTCCAATTTTTTTTGAAAATAGTATGAATCTACAACACCAACAATACTGCATTCAACATCCATTATAAGACCACATTGATCGAAAACTCCTTCATCAACCACATATAGATTGACAAAAAACACAAAACATTCTTCATTTCTACAATGAAAATCCATGGTCCCAACAATATACCCCTTTGTGTTTGTTGGTAGACCATAGAAAAATTTAATAGAGCATAACCCACTATCAAAACATCATGAACAAGAATCAACTCAGCCACTACTCTAAGTCTACGTGATAAGATCTCTATTTAGAAAACACGTGGGGAACCATGAATTGGGTTCTTATGTTTTGGAATGTAGAAATCATTCCTCATAACACCAAATTGTTTTCTCCAAGACCATTTTCTCCCTAAAAAACATCATTCTCCCTCATTGAAACATTTTTTAATTTCTCTATTCTCCATATCCACACCCTTGTTAACTCATTGAATTTTTCCATTATCCCCCATTTAAAATATACCCAAAGACTGGTATTTTTATATTACATAGCTCAGAACCCAATCCACCTAGATCTTATATCCCCCACAAACCTGCATCACATACCCAAATAGATTAAAAAAATTTATTCCACTCTAGAGAGGGGATTATCTGTGACATCCTCAAGGACTAGGAGGTGGTTAAACATCTAGGTTCAACCAATGTTTCTAAAATATATACACTACCAGGGGATTGGTCAAAATATCATCCACTTTCTCATTAGTTCCCACTTGATCTATTTTAATCATTCCTTGATCCTCATTTTCCTTGATGGAGTGATATCTTATTTCAATGTGTTTCGTACCTGATGATGAACATGATTTTTCATAAGATCAATTGTACACATAATATCAGTGTGAATAACCATTGGATGTTTCACCTCATCACCAATATCCATTAATTGTTTCTTTATCCATAGTAGTTGAGTGCAAGACTTTATAGAAGAGATATATTTAGCTTCAACAATACTGAGATAAGTGATTTATTATTTTTTACTCAACCATCCGACACATTTCATTCCAATGAAGAATCATACACCACTTGTGGATGTTATATCCACCATATCTCCAGCCAACATATTATCATAAAATGCTGAATGTTCAATATATTTTCTTACAGAAAACTATAATCCATATTTTTTTGTACCTTGAATGTACCGCATGACTCATTTTACAAATTTTGTATGTTCTTCCTTCAGTTTTCTTTAAATGTGGGTCACTAAGCATAACGAAATGAAAATATATAGTCATGTCACAGTCATGTACAATTAGATTCCAATGATTCTCATGTACATTTTGGGATCTAAAGATATCCCTTCGCCATGCTTTCCTAGTTTTTTCCCAACTTCAATCAGATTCGACATTGGTTTGGAATGATGCATATTTAATTTATTCATAAACTCTCTTGTATACTTTTCCAGAGAAATGTAAGGGTAGTATTTCTTCTTGAATCCCTATATCCCAAAGAAGTATGTAAGTTCAACAATCATAGAAATTTAAAATTATGATTTCATGTTATTGGAAAATTCATCCACTAATAATAGCCTACATCCATCAAATATAAAATCATCTATGTAAACTAGTACCATGAACTGATCATTATAATAATTATCACATAGATATTGTGATCAACTCATCCTCTTTTAAATTAGATCTTCCATAGATAAGAATGCCGTGGGGAATACCATAATCGTGGTTTCTGCATCAATCCATAGAGTTCCTTATTTAATCTATAGATGTTCATTTCATCATTACCATATAGAAAACTCACTAGTTGTTCAATATATACTTCTTTAAAAAGAAAAATATATAAGAAAACTATTTTTACATCCATTGGCTGCACATTTTATCCTGATTCAATTTCCATGGATAGAAACAATCTGATTGATTGCATTCTAGTCAGTGGAGAAAATGTTTCTTCAACATAAAAAACATCAATATGTTAATATCCATTACACATCATTTGGTACTTATGTTTGATCACATTTCCATGGTCACCAAATTTTTTTTTATAATCCACTTTGTACCAATAACAATGTGGGTTTTGGGTCTTTTAACTATATCCTATGCTTGGTTCTTATCAATCTAATCCAATTCTTCATTCATGGCCTTAATCCATGATTCATCCTTTATAGCATCTTCAAATGAGGATGGTTCCATAATGGAATGGAATGTGTATTTTTCACTATTCATCATTCTCGTTTCCAATGTGTGAGCTTTGATATCCCCAATGATGTTGGTTCGATCAATTTCTAGACTGCAGTTTCTGCAGTGTGGTTCAGATAAGTTTTATACATACATGGTTTCCCATTATTATTCTTCTTCTGAGTTGGCATTAGGATGTGATTATTGATAATTTTTCACCCCTTCTTTAACATCTATATTTGAATCTATTTTATGTTCACATTCTTCCTCGTCATCTATCAAATCAATAGATGAATTTATTGAGGAATTTCTTTTTTTATCTTCAATGATCTGCACATAACTAATTTCCATAATTTTTCCACTATTTTTATTGAGACATTTTTATATTTTTCTAGTATTTTATTATCTGAGGAATATTCCTTCATCTACAGCATCACCATACATTCCTTGATTTACATCATTGTTTCAGATAAAGCAATTACTTCTGAAAATAGGAAAATACTTGAAGGAGGGATTCCTTCAATGCTATAACTCATAAGGTTACATAGTTTCCCGCAAATAATTGCTACTTTGGTTTTGGATATAATCTTTAGAATCAACAACCTCGTTCAAATAATGTCTAGAGATACAACTCCCAGTCAACATAGTTCTGGACACCCTATTCACCTATCGATTTCAGCTCTCTACAACTCCATTTTACTGTAGAGTTCACACAGTAGCCACCACATGTTTTATTCCGTACTTATCTAGGTAATTTTCAATCTCAATGGATGTTTATTCCCCTATATTGTCAGACCAAAACACAATGATTGTCTATCTAGTATCTTTCTCAGAAAATTGGTGATATGTTTTCTCGAAATCAAGAACATGATGGTTCCTTTATAAAACAATCACAAAAACTATTATAATATAATCAAAAATGAATAAGATGAAATAATTTTCTCTATATGTTCCATCAACAATTATCGGACCACATACATTTATTTGAATGAGATCAATAATATTTGATGCAACTTCTTTCATTGAATTATATAAATAGAACTCCAAATTTTCTAAAAGGCAAGCATCGTATGTCTTCTCACACTCACACATTATATTTGGGATATTCCCAAAAAATATTCATTTTAGAAACCTTTCACATATCTTTTTTATTGATGGGATCCAACCTCTAGTTCTATAAGTTGTTCTCATCTTCAACTATCATGTATCAAAATTTCTCTTCACTATCAACCTGATATAACATGATATCTATTTTGCATCCTTTCATAAAGGAAATATTTGTATTTCAGTAGTTAGTATAGAAATTTTTTTGAAAGTCAATATAAGTCATAATTCACATATTTGACACATTATTAGTATATTGCGACGCAATCCATTAGCATAAAGAACTTTTTTCTTCTTCAGCTTCCCATTAGCAAGTTCAGTACATCTACTACCTTTGATCATTAGAGAACCATCATTACCAATACTAACTATTCCATAGAACTTATTATTGATATTAATTAATATATCAACCTTTCATGGCATATGGGGTGATCATTCACTATCAAGAATACATGTACTAATGTTCTTGGTAGCCTTAAGAGCTACTTCGCCAATGTTGTGTTTTTCATCTTTCTTTTTTTCATTCCTGGAAATATCAATTTGATTGAAGGAAAAAGATATGTTTTTAGATATATTTTTCATGTTCATGGGTTCTTCATACTCGTACTCTTCTTCTGAAGAAGAAACCCTTCTTTAAAGAACAACACCATCTCCATAACGAGTTTTGACATGTCTCTGAGTTCTGTAAGAATTATTTTTTCCATTCCACTTCCTACAATCAATAGCATTATGGAATAATTTAGAACACAGAGAAAAATATCAAAGAAAATATTTCATCTTTAATAATTAAGGTATGATTTCATTCTCCTTTTATTACTTCATAGCTCTTACCTATTGACGTATCTATGTTGCTCTTCATAGTAGGACATGGAATTACCTAGATAGCCATAAAATTGACATTTCATAAGTGGAAATGTCTTTTCACTTTTCTTCCTTCTCATGTAAATTTAAATAATAGTGTATTTTGACTGCCTATCATCTTGGGATTCCTAATAATAGTTTTCATTTATCATTTCAATTTGAATTGAGGCTTTATTATGCATCACTTTAGATGACTTTTCAACTACTAAAACATTTTTCTTTATTTTATTTTGACACATTTTATTTCCAATATTTGATGTTTTTCATCATAACTAATTCCACTGTTACCCAGGAATGCAGGTCATTGGTCATCAAAAATATTTTCAAACCCATTGAAATCATGCTTATCTCAATCCAGTATCACAGAATCTGAGAACGTTCCAAAATATATTTTCTTCATCATTTCTTTTGAGATTTATTCACTTTGGAGTATACTCCATCGAGTAAGAACTTATTTATAAATACCTTCAATTGTATTCGAATACACATCTAGTTTGGAGGTAAGGTCAGTGATGAACTTTCCTTTGTCTTCACGTCCATGTTTTAGTACCTTTACATTTCTCTCCTCTTATTTCATCTCTTACATTGATTACCAAGCTTACCAAAAACATCCTTAGGTTACAGCTTGGTATCTTTATTATTGGTCAACAAATTTTCTATAGATTTATCTTCTTAAGGTTATGTATTTAAATTGTATTCATCATAATAGCATGGTTTCTAGACACAAATTCTTTCTTCTTCTTCTTAATACAATTCATTATCATCACATTATTCTTCATAGACAAAAATTTTTCACAGTAATTGATTTCTAGATGTAAAGTCTCTATTTTTGAAAAACTATTTCCAAGGCTTATAAATGAATCTATTTTCACTTTCTTCTTTAGCCAACAATATTGGGCACTGGGAGGAAATTTCCCAACTCCTCCACCATGAAAACAAGCCATAGGTAACTTGCCTACAAATTGCCCTCTTCAATTATGGAATTTCATGGAAATGAGGGGGAGAATTTATTTTCCCTCACTGTCTTCATTAATACAATCTATAGATATTTTTGGGTTTTCCATGTCTTGGTAATATATTTCCTTAATTACATGAGTCAGTTCATCTTTATGTTTGACTCCCATTTCATATGCCACTAGACTATTCATTATATCATCCAAAGAATGTTTGGAGAGATCCCTTCCCTCACGGTCTAAAACCTTTTTATTTTAAAGATGTGGAAGTATTCATAGGATTGTATTTACAATATCAATGTCTTTGACATCATCATTAAGTCCTCTTACTACTCCAACAACTTCCATAATTCGATTAAGGAATGCATATACACATGTGTCATGATGCATTTTAAGATCATCAAACTTGTTGTAAAAAACATGGAGTTTCAACACCTTCAATTTTTTTCCTCCTTCATATATGTTCTCCAGTTTTTCCCACATAATCATTGATGATGTAAAACTAAGAACCCTTAGATATATTTGATCATAAAGAGCTTTAGTGATGGAATTCTATGCTTTGGAATATGCATGAAGAATTTTAATATCTATATCAGTCATATACATCCTAGTTGGATCACTTAACTATAGTCGGTGTGTAGTGGAAAACATGAAATTCATTTCATGTGATCATAGATGAGATCTATTACTTTTCTTTAAGATTTGAATGTTTATTATATCGTTGAGGGGAACACCCTTTACATTTACTATATTCTCCACTATAGAAATGGATGGAATATTTGACACCAGAAACCTCAACCAATAGATACCAGTTGAATGGCCCTATAACACCCTGGGAGTGGAGGGGTGAATCAGTGTGTCAATGTGTTCTTAAAAACTAAAGGATCTTGTTCCCACTTTGGTAGAAACATGTTAAAACAATCTCAATATAAGGAGTAGAAAATAAAAAATCACATGCAATGTGAAGACAAATTAATTTTACTTGATTCACCACTAAGGGATACATCCAAGGAGCATACACCAACATGGTTTCATTCGAACCAAACTACACTAATAATCCCCATGCATGGATCACAAAAGTTTATAACAATAACTCTATGCATGGAGCACAACAATTACAAGGATATAGGGATATCATACTATGTCCCTTAGATCACTTCTATTGACTACCCCTTTCTTACAATGTTGTGAAGAATATGAACTGAGTTTATCAAAGTGACATTTACTTTAGTGGTTTTGAATTAAATCATGATTAATCAATTGTAGATTGATTCTCTATTGAACTATCATTTTTCATCCACATATGATGATTAATTTTCGGTGAACTCATAGTTCAGAAACTGTTCCTTTGTGAACTGAACTTCTTCCTCCATGTACAGTGATGAACCACGTACTATGTATGCTTTGTGTTGCAAATCCTTATATCACCTTAAAAAACCACCACCACGAACTGCTCTTCCTCCACCATGTATTGTTCTACTTCCAATGCGTACTGGCTTTCTCCACATATATGAGGATTCATTCGTGTACTTCCCAACTCCGTGTACCACAAGGCTTCCTCCATGTACATCCTCTGCAAACCATGACCACATAATGACTTTAGAAGCTGGGTCTACATACTTATTCTTCTTTGTAGACCGAACTCATCTTCCATGAAGGGGGAATTCCTCCACGAACTGTCTTTCTTGAACTATTCTTGACATCATAGAATTCCATTGATATTTTTAATTAAAGTCATTACGGGGTTGTATTAACACATACTATAATTATTGATTTAACTTAATTACTCTAGAATTTTTAATATCAGAGCCACTTTCCAAATGAAAGGATTATTTATCCGTATATGGGAAATAGAGCTATAAAATAAGATATTTTGAGATTTACCAATCATCATTACAACACCACCTTCTCTGTATTAGACACATTCCCCATGAACCATTTTACCTATGTGGTCTACATACCACCATTCTCCCTATGTGGGGGCACAAATAACCACCTCATTTACACAAACAAAACCCTTTGTGGCTCCACGATCCATACCACATTGAATTTTCCTTTCACATACAGCTATACTTTCCACAAACCGCAAACCTAAACATCTAACTAATTTAAATTATCTAAAAAAATTTCTTCCGGTCAATGTAGTGCCCTTCACGGTCCATGAACCATTCCCCATACATGGTACGTAGTTCGTGTACCATGTTTTGTGGTTCCCTTCCTTCCCCTATTTCTTTCACCATTCTACATCTCATTCAATCCTATGTAGAAAAATATCCCTTTTCAAAAAAAACATCCAATTTTGTGGCCCAAAAATTTGACAGACACTGGTAATTTTTTCCAATATCAATATATTATTTAGCCTCAATCATATGACCACATTTCATGAAAACTCAACCATTATCACAATTTGTGTTGACAATATACACAAAACATTCTCCATTTCCAAAAAATAACATGCTTGGATCTAACATGTTATAGATTCAATACCAATTTGAATTTATAATAATATTTAATGAACTCATAGTTCTTGTTTGTATAGAACTGTAAATTTCTATTAATACGCTATATCCTTTTCTTGTTAACAACCCAATAAGGTCGGGGGGTTCACTATTAAAAAAACCCTCCCTTTTATATAATCCTTAATGAATAGAAATATATCTATTCATAAATCAATCCAAATGTTATGAGGTAACCTCATAGAACCCAATAATAGGTTCTCCATGACATTCTAAAACTAGTATTTGTATTTTATAAAGAAGATCCATCAACTAGAAAACACTATTAGAATCCAAAAACTCATGTGCATGAGTCTTCTAGCATAGCTCATCATGAAATTCATTTCATTTTCCAAGAATATATGAGATTTCATAGTCTAAATAATTAACATATTAAACTCATATTCAATGTATGAGTTTCCTATCCTGCTAAGTAATAATTTACTTGATAAATTTATTATAATTTCTCAACCTTAAAAAATTTCATAAACTTGAGTTTTAGTCCAGAAATTACTTACATTCAAATTTTTTATCTTTTAAGGTATTTAGTTTTTGAGAATTATAACATAGTCCATATATAACATAATAAATTCATATGAATAGGATACTACTAAAAGATTATCCATTTTTTCAGTATGAATTTTTTTAAATAAAACATGATTTCTTTGAACAATTTGTATAACATTCAACTAGACATCATTCATTATAATACCCATCCATATACCATATGAAAAAACATTTTAAAACATTGGATGAGAACAAAAATATCATTAACTACCATAAATAATAAAAATCATTTGTCAAGTGAAATCATAAAATCCCATTAAAACACTTTTCTTGAAAACTCATTAGCATGCCTATAAAAATACATAGATATTTTGGAAAAAATTTACTATATAACTCTTATATTAATCATTAATATATTTAAAAACCATTCTATATACATTAATCTCTAGAGTACCCAATTCATTGGAGAGCTATAAAGGGGCTCACCTATCATATCTTTAGATATAATGGGGATCAACCCATAATACTGTGAGCTATAATGGGGTCAACTGATCATATATTGAGATATTATACGATCAACCAATAATAAAAAATTTCCAATTAATATGAAATTAATTAAAACACTGATAAATCGTCTAAAACTATGAGAAATAACAGATTCAGATATCAAAATAAAACATTCTTATAAAAATTACTTGTAATATATAAAAACATCGCACAAAATAATGAAAAATATTATCTAAAAAAACATTTAAAAACTATAAATGATTCATTATAGTAATAATGCATCATAAAAGTGTGAAAAATATTCATTCCATATAATACAAAATCTTTTTTATTTTTTTAAAAGATACATTTTAACCGGATTTAAAAGAAAGTCCCATACCTCGGGTTCAAATTCTTTCAAAAGTGATCATCCACTTTTTATAATGGTGTAAAGTGTGATATTTATATATTTATTAACAAACTAAATTAATGATTATAATACCTTAAATGATATTATTATAAAATATTTAAACTCATTTATAAGAAATATTCATTAATTTTCATTATTTCATATGTATTCTTTTCCTGGTATAATGGCATGTTCATTTTGGAATTTCCATTGTAAAAGAAAATAAAACTCTATAAGAGAGAACATATACAGATATAGTTCATTATAAAAAAAATATTTGAATTTAAGCATCCTATTATTAGGGTAAAGGAAATACCAAACTCATCATCCATAAAGTAATTGAATTGACATAGCAAGGACGCCGATTTTGATATTTAAGAATAAAAGGAGAAGATGAGAGAATTTATGATTAATATACCATCAAAAAAATAACATTACAGTATATATATGATACTATGATATCATTAAATATATCACATGAAATGAGGATAAGGTGGAAGTGAGAAATAATTTAAAGGGGAAGAAAGAAGAATTTACCTCCTCAATATTTCTCCTTACGAACTGCCACAAGGATTATGTAAGTGGTCTTTATATGATAAAATAAGCACAATAAGATGGAAATGGATGAGGGGAATGAAATTTGGTAGTGGATATTCAAGAATGATATAGTTGATGAAATTTTGGGAAGTGATGCATCATCTTTTATAATTGAGTATAGGGATTATTTAGGAAATACATAAAATATTAACATAAAATTAGTATATTATAGGGATAAGGCACTAAAATGCCTCAAAATCATATTTTATCACATTTTAGATAAATTATTTACCATTATTTTTGGATTTTCTATAATTTTTTCTCTCTTATATAATTTAATTATATATTATATTCATGAAAATTAATATTTGTCAAAACAAACACTACTCACAATTATGAATCTAAAATAGAAAAACAAATTTTTAAATTTTATTTTTTAAATTTTATAATTGACATTTCATATTAATAAATATCATTTATGTATAACCAAAAAATTCTCAAATTAAATTTATTTTATTATATTTAGTAACACTAATTTTATTTATTTATTTATTAAATATTTACTACCTCACCATTATTAAAGAAATTAAGGTAATTATTCACACCCTAAAAATTAATAACGAAATTACTTGAAAATGTATTTTTCTTATATATCAAAAGACTATTAAAGTCATAAAAATACATCTTGAAGACCATATATTAAAATATTATATAAATTAAAAACTATAGAGTGAACAACCAGTTTTCATTTAAAAGAAATTATTATAATTTTCATAAGTAAATAATTTTGGTCCAAAATGTCCCAAATTTTATTTAAAATATGGAAATGGACTCCAATTTCTTGTATAAAGAATTTTTTTCTCATATTTGGGTCCATATAAGGTCTAATAATCTTTATTATAATTATTCTTATTTAATTTTCTTCTTCATTCACATGTAGTACATCAGTTTTGCAAAACCATTAATGATATTTTTTCATTTATAAAAATTACAAATAAATTACTATAATTAAAATAAAATAAATATTTTTAAAATAAAATTATATTTCATTTCAATATATATATTCCCTCATTTATCTGTCCATACGACTTCTTAATTATTTTTATTTTGACTTTTCTTGCCATACGTAAGCATTGCACATGCATTTGGATAATATTAAGGTTATATAACTCTAAAAATAGATTCTATCAACCAAAAACATAAATTAAAAATATTAATTAATAATAAAAATTCATGAAAATGATTTTGATAACTCAATTAAAAACTATAACTTGAAAAAATTTTCATTACCAATATTGTGCCTTCACTATGTGAGCATTAACAATAATTTTTGTATTGATCCTGAAATATATTATAATTTATATGTTCTGAACTATTTCTATAAAATATTTGTCGTATAAAAATAATAATTTAGTTATTCAATAAATTTTATAAAATCTATATATTAATTATGTCTTTTTGATGCCACGAAAAATATCATATTTTATAATTCAATATTTTTAATATTCACTAAAAAATTTAAATTTCAGAAAAATATCCAATATTAATAATCAGATAATTTTGATATAATTAATTCAAAAATGAATCTGTATTTATCAAATTAAAATTATATAGTTAAAAATTAATGTTTTAAATAAAATACCACATAAGAAATTATTTATTTTATGAATTACTGATCATAATAAATATAAATATTTATTTCAAGAATACTAAAAAATATGAAAACAAATTATAATATAAAAAATGAGGTTGTCACATTGTCCCCCTACTTTTAAATTTTAAAATCACAATTTTATTGAATTATTAAACAAATTGATATACATTTCCCTCATAGCATTGTCAGATGCCTATGTTGCTTCATCAACCATTTGCTTCCTCCACAAAACATTAACCTGGAGAATTACCTTATTTGACAATTCTTTTTCTATTCAATCAAAAATTTAAATGAGTTTCAATCCATAATAAATGTTTCCTTCTATCAAAAAAACTTGTATACTCATTACATCATATCGATATTTCACATACTTTCTTAACATTTAAGCATGAAAAAAATTGTGTACCTAAGATACAATTAGAGGGAAAGCTACTCGATAGGAAATTGGTCTAGCCCTTTCCAGAATTTCATAATGTCTATGGAACCATGGACTGATCATTATATTCTAACATAAATTCATAACCTTTTTTGGGGATTTATTTTAAGGAAAACATGTTCACCTACCTCAAAATAAAGGTCTTTCCTAAAATTATATGCATAACATTTTTGTCTTCTATGAGCTATATTTATATTTTGTGAGATCATATTTACATTCTTTTCCGCTTCCTATACTAATTCCTGTCCTATAAACATTATTTCCCCAAATTCATCCAAAAATTCTTGATTTCAACACTGCTTTCCATATAATGTCTCAAAAGGTGACATATTTATAGTAGAATAAAAACTTTCATTATAAGAAAATTAATCTCATGATATATGATGATATCAACTTCGTTGGTAATAAATTTAACAAAAACTCACAAAATATTCCAAATAATGAATTTTATTCTCGTTCTATCAATAATATTGAGGATGGAATAATTTGTTAAAATTTAATTTAGTTTCTAACAACCGCAGAAAGCCTTTACAAAAGTTAGAAGTGAACCTAGGATCATGGTCAGATACAATTGAGAGAGGAACTCTATGTAACCAAACAAATATTGGAGGTATACCCGATAAAGATGATATAAATATAGAGTATATATTATAGGAAGGAGATGTGAAGATTTATTCATTTGATAAATAATAACACAATTTACACTGTTACCTCGAGAAACCATTAGTATCCCCACCACTAGATAAATGGATAAAATTTCTTATTTCCACTCTGGAACAAGAAAATTTTGGATCATTAAATTCATTATTTTTCTCTCTAATTTAACATGTTGAAAATTCAAAAATTTCGTAGTAAAATTTTCCATATCTCTTTTCATTCAATCATAACAAGTATTACTTTTTAAGGCCCCTATTCATCATTGTACTGTTGGGATGAGCTAAATGCTAGATCTATAACCCTCACATAAAAATTATTTAATTCATTAGAAATCAAAAGGAACACAAAATTTATATCAACAGTTAAATACACAATTTTTTTCAGCCTTAAATAATGAACACTTATCAATCATAACCAAGTCTACATTTTTCTACAACTCATTGTCTTCCTTCTAAGCATGCTTAATTCTGTATGATAGAGATGAATGCACTAACACCCGAATCCAAAAATAGGAGTTTCATTCACAAAAAACATGCAATCGAAAATTAATCAAATCATTAATTAATGGGTCATGTTCCCCACATAACATAGTTAATGATTCACGATGTTTTCAACTCAAGGCATCTACTACTTTGAACACCTTTCCAGGATGATAATATATTGTTCAATAATAATCCTTTATTAATTCCATCCATTATCTCCACATCATTTTCAATTCCTTCATAGTAAATATATAACTCGAACACCTATATTTTGTGAATATTTAATACTAGGATACAATAAAAATTCCTCCACATTTTTAATGAAAAAACAACATCAGCTAATTCTAAATAATGTTTTGGATAATCTAACTCATGAGGATTCAAACTGTCATTAAGAATAAGAAATTACCTAATCATTCTAAATCTGAATGCATCCATGAACCTTCAATGAAGAATCATATATATGAAAAAATATCAAATTCTCAAGCGAAAAGAAATAAAATGAGAATTAACCAATATATTTTTCAGTTCATAAAAACAAACATCACATTAATCTATTAAAATAAATAACCACTATTCATGTTATTATATTTAGAGGGAATGATAACTATGCAATGTTATTAACAATACACCAGAAATAACATGATAATCCATGAGAACTACGAATCTCAATAACATTTTTAGGTTGTGTCCATTAATAAATAATTTTTTTTCAAGATCTTCTAGTATAACATCATTATTTATAATATTCGCAAACTCAAGAATATTTTGTAACTAAAAATCACATTTTTTAAATTTTAAATATAAAATATTTTAGTTGAGAGTTTGTGGGAAAATACTTAGATATTTTTCAATATGCTCAATTTTTTTAAAACAGAAGAATATCATCAATAAAAATTATAAAAAACATATCCACATTCTAACCAAAAAATAAAATTCATAATATACATAAATAAATTATGATTATTTTTCAAGACAAAGTGAATAAAAACAAACTCATAATTCCCATATCTAGTATGTAATGTTTTCTTCATACTGTACAGCTCCCTCACTGTATGTTCATGGTATCCGGATCTCTAGTAAATCTTATAAAAATATAGAGTTCCTTGTAGATGTTAAAAAACAAATGATATGAGGAAAAGGATACTTGTTCTTAATAGTGGTGCTATTTACAGCTCTATAATCACTACAAAGTCTCATTGATCCATCTTTTTTTAGCAAACAATAGAAGATCACCACACGGTAAGGTTCTAGGTTCGATGAAACAATTATCTAATAATTCATAGAACTCATTTTTCAATTATATAAGTTCTGATGGAGCCATTCAATAAATGGGTTTTGATATTTGATTAGCATCAGAAAATAGGTCAATAATAAACTCAATATATCAATCAAGAATAACATGGGGTAAATAATTAGGAAAAACAACATGATTCACATTTACCCCTAGAAAACCATTAATCTGAATAGTTCGATTGTTTTCAACAATATATTTTTAATAACATTCAGTCCCATATTTCAAAAATTTCTATGCATCCTGATATTTTATCAATGGTATGGGTTCATTCTATTATAACAACTAATACTCCTATAGAAGAGAAACATAATTAGCTTTATATTCTATATTAACATGATAAATAGATGTCCAATCCACACCGAGGTTGATATAAATTATAATAATGAAAAATAACATGGTTTGAAGGTAACATATTTCCACAAACTAAATATCGAATATTTTTATACTTTCTATTACCTTTGTATTTCCTCCATGGTTATTCACCATATGTTCTGGATTCATTTCATGAGTTTTAATTTCAAATATACCATAAAATTCCATTGAAAATAATGAATGTTAACGCCCTAAATCAAAAAACATATTTGCATATTCTATAATGAAAAAAAATATACTCGATACAACTTTTTTTAAATGATATACATGTGCTAAAGTAGTTGCAATAGTTTTTTCAACACCCTCTTATTTCCAATCATGTTGATTTCGTATTTGAGTGACTAGATGTTGACATACATTAGAAAAATTTCCCAACTGTTTAATGTTAACGAATTTACCCTGAGCTTCTTGTAATTATTTTGACTCGTTTCATTTCACTAATGAGGATTTTTTCCAAACATTCCATATTGGTATTACTTTGAAAAATTTACAATACATTCTCCAGTAATATTTTTAATATACTTTTCATAATAAGGTAATTTTATTTTCTTATCTCTAGATTTATGTGATGAATTATTCCCCATATCCTACCAACATGGTCTCTTATTATTATTTTCATCACGAGGCACATCTATGTCAAAACATTTCATTACAACATATTCATCACAATGAAAAACATTCTAATAGTTTTTAAATTATTGTGCACAAAAATCAAATCGTAAAATTGTTTTCAATCCATAGTAAAATTGATTAATTTTTCTATTAGCATCAAAAACTAAATCTATCACATACTGTGACAATATTGTGATATTTTCTTCTTATGAAGCTATCAAATCAACAAATGTTTTCCTGAATTCGAAAAAATAATTTTCCCTTTGGTGTCCAACAAACTTAGGAAATATTTATCGAGTAAATGATCATTAAATGGTTTTTATTCAATTGAATCACGATCTTCATTCTTTCTAGTATTCATAACCAAATATCACCATCAATAAACCTCTCCTTAAAAATTATAAACAACAAGGGTTACCTTATTAAGTTATGAACATTCTATGAAATCATATAGAAATTCAATATCATCGATCCATCCTTCGGATACCAGCATGTCAGATGATCACCTAAATGATTGGGGATGTTGACTCATGAAATGCTCCACAAAAGACATGTTTCATCAGGGTTGATCATGTTCCACTCTAGCATGGGAACCACCACAATTTATCTCATGAGTCATCTGATCTATTACTATCACAAAATTATTGGTTCCAAATCCCACAATTCATGGATACAAATATAGTAGGGTATCATTTTTTTCATTCATTATACTTCGTATTCCCTATTTTATCTTGGGAAAACCATTCTGAATTCAAATATAATCCAAAATAAGACATGGTAATAATTCAATTCAATATAATTTTCAATTAACCATAATGTAAAAAACTTTTATCGTGTTCTATTAAGATCATCCTAAGCCATAATATTATCTAAACCATCCATTGATTCCAGCTATAAAGACCCAACCATAAAACATTAAATAAAATTTAGTTTTAGTCAATAATTTTCCTTATTTAACATTAAGGATCTTTTCAGGTTTAGATTTATAGATAATTTGGACATAATACATACAAAAAACCACATTAATACAAAGAGGATACTAATAAAATAGTATCAATATTTTAATGTGAAACTTTTTAAAATAAAACATGCTTTCTTTGAAATATCATCATAATAGTCAGCTTGACGTCCTTCGTCATCATAAAAATTCTTCTACCCTATGATGTAGATTTAGAAATATGGTATGAGCAAAAAAATATTTGAAGGAAAAATAAATAAATAAAATCAATAGTAAATGGAAAACATGAACACCAAATCAAAACTATTTTCCTGAAAACTCATTAGCATTCCTAGAAAAATAACACAGGTACCTTGGTGCACACATTCCATATCAATCCTAAATTCACCCTTACAAATAGAATAACCTTATGGATGAATTATATATCTAGAGTTCCCAAGGCATTTGAGAGCTATAATTAGGATCACCGATCATATCATAACCTATAATAGGGTGCATCCTGTCATCTATGGTGTTATAATGTGACTAAAACATCCTCATATTGAGCTATAGTGTGACCAACCCAAAATAGAAATCATAAAATGAATATATGATTAATAAAACCCTTTATATGTCATTTAAAACATGAGGAAAAATTAATTTACATATCAAAAATACCATTTTATTGAAAAATCACTTTCAAAATATAAAAATTGTGCACATAATAATGAAATAATATTATTCAAAAATAAAAATAAAAAATATAAAGGAAAAAATATTATAATAATGATTAATTAATGAATTATAAACTGCTCATCCCATACCAATAAAAATTCCTTATGAATTTTTTAAAAGATACATTTATATGAATATTAAACAGAAAGTCTCATACCTCCGGTTTGACTTCAAAAAAAAGTGTTCAACCCCCATATATGTTGGTTTAAAGAGGATAGTTAATTTATTATGGAACTGGATTGACATTTATAATACCTTACATGGTCTTCTTATATCATCTTTCAACCCATTTATTAAAAATATTTTTTATTTCCTTTATTTCGGCTGCGTTTGTTTCATTGTGTCATGGTCAGTTTGTTTTGTAATTTTTTATGTAAAATAAAATAATACTCAAAAGGAGAGAAAATATATATATTAATTTTATTATAAACAATTATAAGTGAATTTAAACATCCAATTATTTTGGTAATGTAAAACCTAAACCCATCATCCATGAAGGAGTAGAATAGATACAACACGGATGTTGATTAAATTATTTAATAATAAATGGAGAAGATGTGAGATTTTATGATTAATATACCTTAAACAAAATAACATTACAAGATATATTTGATACTATATTTATCATGACACATGGGATAGGATGTGAGGATACAATATAAGTGATAATTATTTTAAATGAGTAGAAGGGTGAATTTACCTCATGAATATTACTCCCAAACAACCTCCATGAGGATCTTCATAGTGGACTTTTTATGAGACCATAAGCACTATAGTGCGTAATGCGATAATGATACATAAATTTGGCAGATGATATTCATGCAATAATGATCAATGTGATGAAATTAATTGAAGGTATTGGTCATCTTTTATAATTGAGGTGAGGGGTTATTTACAAATTACTTAAAAATAATAAAATATAATTAGTCAAATATATGTTTAATTACATTAAAAAGTCCTAAAAATACAGGGGATAAAATTTTATAAATAATCTTACAATTTTTTGCATTGTTCTATATATATATTTTTTAAATTGTTTATTTAAATATTATATTCTTGAAAAAAAATATTTTTCAAAATAAACACAATTCATAACAATGATGTTAAAATGTAAAAATAATGTTTTTAATAGGAATATTTTTATTATATCATTTACATATTATAGTCATTATGATAATTCGTGGATTAACTTAAAATTATTAAATTACATTTATTAACTAATATTTAATATCATTAATTTGATATTTTCATAAATTAAATATTTATTGCATCATTATTGTGAAAGTTATGAAGGTAATAATTAATACATGAAAATTTAATAACATAATTACATTAAAATTTTTAATTTTATTATATTTAAATGTACTCTTAATATTACAAAAATACTTCGAGAAATCCATATATAATCATATTACACAAATTAAAAACAATTGTGGGAACAATAAGTTTTTTATTAAAATAAAATATAATAAAGAAAATAAAGTGATTAATGTGGCTCCTAAATGACCCAAATTCTAATATAAATATGGTAATGGATGCCAATATATCGTAGATTTTTTTTTCAAATTTGGTGTCATTTAATGTCTCTTAATGTTTTTATTAAATTCCTTCTATTTTTTTTCTTCTACTTGAACATGCACTACATCGGTATTGCACAACCATTAAACATAATTATTTAATATAAAAATATTTGAAAAAAATTTCAATCATCAAAATTATTTAAATTCATTCAAAATAAACATCTATATTCACTCATTATGTATATTCACTCATGTACATTCCAAGACAAGTGCTTAAATTTGTGATTTTATCTTTTATTGCCTTGCACAGGTATTGCAAGGGAATTTGGTTGTGATTAATTTAATGTAACATTAAAATTAAAAAATCTCATAAAACACATAAATTATAAATAATAATCAATAAATAATTTAGAAAATTATTTATAGTACTCAATTATTAACTCTAACAAACCAATTTTAACATTTCCAATGATAAAAAAGAACTACATCGGCATTGAGAATAATTTATATACATAGCATTTAATATTTTATACTTTACATGTTCTGAATTATTTATAAACAAAATTTCTCTTATAAAAATCTTAATTTAGTTATTCAATGAATTTAATAAATTTCATATAGTCATTATATCGTCATCAAATCACAAAAATACTATTTTAAAAAAAATACTAAATTTTTCATGAAACTCCTCAAATTTAGCTTTTTAAGAAAATTCTATGAATTTCATACTAAGATATTTTTACATTTTGAATTTAAAAATGAAATTAATTTTTTCAAAATAAAATTCTATAAATAAAAAATTAAATGTTTAAATATATAACCATATAATATATTCTTCATTTTAATAATTACATATCCTAAAACATATATATATATATAATTAATGTATAAAAAAATTAAATAATTTTTTCTATAAATACCTGGAATGTTTCATTTTACTAAAAAATAATCCTAAAAAAGATAATTTCTCCAACAACACAAATCATCAACAACTATTGTTATCTTGAGATGATGCATCTTGTAATTGTGCTCATGAGACCTCAACATGAAAGATAAGTATTTGATGAATCATTCCCATTATATCACTACAGATCTAATACTAATTACTGATAATTATTTATAATATATATATATATATATATATATATATATATATATATCATATTCCATGATACGGAATGATCCATATCATCTTTGAGGTCAACCTTTCTTTATACAACTGAATGGATTTCCCACAGGCTTCAAAAAAAATAAATATAACACCCTTCTTTTTCAATCCATTAATAGGTGATATAATTTATGGTAAATTGTGAATAAAATTCATAAAATAATTATCTTCCCCTAAATATCATCGAATATCAAAAAAAATTCATCATGTACTCCTAAGAAGGTATTACTTTAAACTTATTTTTTTCAATAGATATCCCAGATTCTGATATTTTGTGAACTATGAAATAAAAATTATCAATCTATATAGATAATTTCATGAGATTATCATATTATTTATGGCCTCTAATTGAACTCAGTAAAATTTCAATGATTTTTTATGGTCATTTTATGTATGAGAAAACAAAGAAATAACAACCATGAAAACTACCATAAATGAATCCATTTATGGGTGGAAAACTAACTCTTCAAGACTATAAAGATTTTTTGTGCATTTTTTTGACCAAATGACATTATAAAATAAACCAAAAAGACCATAAATATATTAAAAAGGTATAAAGGGTATATCTGAGAGTCTAATCATTACATGATGATATCCAGAAATCAAATTAATCTTCTAAAAACATCTAGTTCATCAGATATAGTCCAAATGGTAATCTATATGAGGTAGTGGGTAGAAATTATTCAATTTAACATAGTTCAACGATAGTTAATCCATTAACAGTATGAATATACATTCCACTTTCTTGTATAAAAGCGTAGGTGTACCCTAGGAATAATTATTGGGTCTTTTAAACCCTTTGGAATCCATGTTATTTAACTATCACTTCATCTCCTAAAGATCAATAAGCTCTATCAAATATGGAGGAATAGATATTTTGACATTCTCATAGATAGGTAAATTTCTAATTCTACAAATATCTTATGATGTAGTCTATAAGATTCAACATATAAAACATCATTGAAAAAAATACCCCAATAGAGTAAAAAATATCTGATGTTCTCCCTAATAGTATTGAAAATGATATGTATACTAGGATGACACCTCACCTATCACAAATTATTAAGGCAATTCTTGACATCCCGTAATGTCCTATTAACCCTTATGTTCTTTAGGTGATAAATACAATAACTGCCAAATATTTCAATCATTATAAGCTCGATAGGGAAATATCTAGTATATCCTGAGAAGGATTTCAACAGAAATTAATTTAATAGATGAAATTGTTCCATAAAAATGATAAGAATATATCTCATGGGAACACTCCATTCATTTTCTATTTCTCTACAAACACATTTCATACTACATTTCAGGAGGCATCACCCCATATATATACTAAATTTGGATCATATGGATTTCCATGATATCCATTGATATAAAACAATGTGAAGATCCTCTATGAAATATGGTAGACACTAATGTCCAGTATATGGAAATTGTGCCTCAAGATATAGGTAGACTGATACTCTATACCTTATGTACATGTTTTATTATGTATACCATATATATAATCCACATCCCTAATCTAAAACATAAAAACCTATATCACTTAAAATGTACTTTCCACTCAATTTGTAATTGCAATGTCCTCACCATGAATACATCCATAGTTTATATAACTGGTACTACATTACCACCTTTCCTATCATGAAGCTACTAGCGCCACACCATGACATACATCTCATGTAGACCCTCTCTCACCGACCACTGGAAGATAGGTCTTGAAAAACCAATGAAGATAACCCATCTTTCTACAATCCCCACAACCCATTGTGTCCATCATGCACTACAAATTAATGTCTTCCATCTTACAAAATTGATATCATAACAAATTGATTCCTTGGATAAAATCTAAATATTATGTCCTAATTGGTAAAGATTAATGTAACACTTCCTAAAACTAGATAAGCATTTTACCTATCTAGGAATTGAACCACCATTCCACAATATCTCAGTATGTCTTAGTATACACATTGAGATGGGGGTATGGTTCACTATGTCAAAAATTAGGTTCAACAAAAAAATGTTCACCGGAGAAAGGATGTCCAACATAAACTCACCATCAAGCTTCCTCATTTTATCAATTCATTATTTAGACGAGCAGGAATAAAACACTAGATATTTCTGAAATGAGACCAATATTTCATAATGATCAAAGTACCCTAATCAATAAAAATAAATTCCCAAGAACTCTATACTCACCACATATCAATATAGAAATAGAAATAAAAACTCATCTCAAGGTCCCACTAGACCATACCCTGATGCTAATTATCCTGATTTAGGATATCCTATAAACATTGGTTTGATCAATGAAGAATTTATGCTTTTGGATCTTCCAACATTTCTAGAGGTGAACTTAGAGGATCAAAATATATATCATTTTTTATATAAATTATTTTCCATCCTTTCAACATCACAAGAGAAAGTAGGTGGGTGGTGCAACAGAAATTTCATATTTATTCCAGAAAATGTTTTTTTGTTCATGGAATGCCCTTCATAATAATCACTTGCCCTTGAAATCCATCTCAACACATTGTCTCAACAAACAGATCATGTATAAAAGGAGGTTCCGTAGGTTAAATTACATGAGGGTTTTCTCCCACTACCTCTGGATAATTATTGTATTCACCATATGTGTGATCGGCATGAGGCCATCATGGAGAAATATATCAATGATACCAAGGAAAATATTCTAACAAGACTCAAAAATTGAAAGATTAATCATAAGAGTCAAGCTAACATGGGGAATATTTACATGGAAAATGAACTGAGGTGGTTCACTAATGACATCAAGATAAGAATAAGGGATCACTACCTATAAACCACTAACCATGAAACCAACTACTAAGTCCATTTTATAGGTATGATTCCATTTTTTCAATCATCGGGTTCAATTATATACAGTTTCAATTTCATGTAATAGAGAAAATCCCCATTTATTTGTTATTGGAATACTTTTTTTAATGAATCCCATTTAATTATTGAATTAGGATTTAATAATTTTATAATTTTAAAATTGTTCAGTTTTATGAGTTGTAATTCCTATATTATAAGTGCATTTGCATTATATGTAAGAACATTCAATACTATAAATAGAACCATTCCAAGAAATTTGGTATCATGATGTAGAAAACCTCATATGATTATTTTGTTGTACATATTAGGAGAACTATATTTATTCTAATTCCTTATAATCAATTCCAATAAAAAAATCAAGCATTTGTAGTTGGGAACTTACCATTGTCCCTACCCACATTCCTAAATTCTATCTGGTTTATTATTAGTGTCATGAATAATATGTAAGTAATTGTCATTCTGAAATAAGAAATGGTTTCTACCACTATATATTGTATCAAAATATAAAAAAAATAAATTTATATGTAATAAAAAAATATTAATAAAATAAAATATACACATATCGGCTCAGGTTCATTATGGATCCCGTGTCTGACAATACCTATATTGCAGTAATGTTTTCGGATGTGAAATTCATGGAAAAAGAGGTACGAACAATGTTGCATTAGGATTGAAGTAAATCATGAGTCAAAATGGCCTTAAAATCCATCAAAATTATCCCAATGGGCCTCATTCACAATTAAATTTATAGTGCTATCCCACCTCTGTGATTAGGAGCATATGTGACAGACCCTTTTTGAGTATGATGTGTCCCGATGCCTTCATGGTGTCACATTCTATCTGTAGCATGCTATAGGATGGATACCCCCAATGATACCCTTTGAAACATGATAGACACTTGATTAGTATGATGATGTTTGACATATCCTAGACTATTTACAGTGTCACATTTTCTCCATGGCCAGCGCCACGATCATCACTTTGACAGACCCTCTATGAGTTTGACCGAGTCTGATGCTTCCCTATTGGATTTGCGTCATAACATCCTCTTCGTGGCACCCAAATTTTCACCATGGTGACCTATTAGACCCTCATAGACATTCTTTACCTATAAATAGAATGAGCACCCCCACCTCAAACAACAATTACCCCCCCTTTCACCTTTTATGCTCCCTTTTCTGAATGTCCGTCGGGAAGTCAAAAAATGAATCTACAATGGTACATGGCCTATGCGAGTTGTCCCTCCTTATGTTCTTCATGTCCCCTACCTATGGTGGGGACACCCTTTATGAAGTCCAATTTCCATCACAATGGATGGAGACACATTGGGGTGCTCTAGGATTCACGATGCATTAAGCCTTTACAAATCACTCTTGAAATAAAGAGTCTTTCTATAAGGTTAAGCTATAATCCATTGGAAGCATCCATTCATGAAGAATTCATCCATTATGAAGAACCTTTCATTCGATAAGACCATACTCTTCACAAGGAACCAACTCCTTTTTATGTAAATCCTCTTCACATATCACCATAGATACAAAAATCCCCACATTTCAAGGTCTCCTTCTTTGAAAAACACTCTCTCATTTGGCCCTACAGGCTTGTACGGAGTAATTTCAAGGTCCCCCCGAGTGGTGAATCCCATTGTGTTGTCCTTCCATATGCTTCTTTTCATAAGCACATTAATGTCTAATGATTCTTTTCCTATCCGCACTAAAATGGACCACCAATTGGATCACTCCACAACCTCCAATAATAGAACTTTGTTGTGCCTTCCCTTCACCAAATAGTGGTTTGAACATGTTACATATGTCCTAATGTTGAAGGGTGAGTCCTCATCGTCTGCAATATATGAATTTAAAATGAAAAGAAACCACACTTCTTCAACACATGATGTTTAACTGTGATGGTTTCATGTGTCATAAATCTAAGAGGATCAGAGTGGAAATGGGAACATATGCCCTCTCTCCCTCTATATTTTCTTATGTTCATTGTCACCATGTTAACCTCGGGTGGACAATGGATAATCCCTAACACACCTTGATGGTTTTCTCCTTGTTTGATGGCTATATCTTCCCTAAAAATCAAGGCGTCCCTCCAAGAGTATGTCTCAATGTTCTTTTCCCAAGGCCACCAAACATGTTTATGCCCCCTATTTCCTTTATGGACCACTAATCATGTGTAAGACCTGATCTTATAATCGTGGATTCACATTTCGTGATGGGATATTTAGGTCTATTTTTCACCTTGTTTCTTCCACTAATCATGGATCACGTGGACTTAGAGTAAGAATCAACCAAGGAATCATATATGGTCTGCCTTAGTGTGTAATCCCAATACCCCTATCTACTTAACTATGCGTACTTTTATTCCCTACCACAGAGATATGTAGGCAGCCTCCCTAAGGTTCATTCCCATCATCCATCAGTCCAGACCAGTTCACATTAGTTCACCCTCGTCCTTCATGACATTAAACATCATTCCCCTTTCTTCCCGAATGATGTAAAACTTTATGTTGTCGAACTACATGAGTTTTTATCCCTGTCGCCTAAATAGGGTACATAGGTTGCCTCATGGAGTTTCAACCCAAAAAGCTGGAAATATTCAGTGTCCCCTTGGATGTGACCCACTCACTTGATCCACCACTTAGTGGTTTCAGACTAGTTCCGAGTTCATCATAGTGTGTAAGTCCCACACTCAATCCATACTCCTCCATGTACGATTTTGCATCTTGTTATGCACTACTAACCATACATAATCCCTAATAATGTCTTCGGTTTTCTATCCATTTTGTATGTTGCGATTAGGTAACCCATTCCAGAACTATGTGGACATTGATCATTAAATTTTTTGAGAAAGGTACTTAAGAGGCCTCAGGATGGTGAAATCCCATCACCAACTCTTTATCATGTTCTCTTCCTTGATCCTTTGTGTCTCGAAAACACCATGCCTTAACCTGATGGATCCATTTCCTTCGGTTCCCCATCCACGCATCCATTCTCAATAGCTGCCTCCTCAATTGAATCATCATCACAGTCTATAACTATGTGGACATTGATTCCCTTCCAATGGGATATGTAGGAAACCTCCATTTGGTTCAAGACCAAAAATATCACCTTTGCACGTGTTCCTGGTTCCATCCCCATTCATTCTACCCTTCAACACTACATCCATATAAATCCTTATTTTACCTAGGCTGCTACATCCTGGATAAATCAGGTCATCCATACGGGAAACTAACCATGTGTAACCACCATTAATCTCATTTCATTTTGAATCACCCAGGCCATTAACCATGCATAATCCTGAACATGATTCTGGGTTGTTGTCCATTGTGTACATCCTAATCCCTTGACTCACCCTCTCGAAAATTGTGCATTTTGATATGTGTTTCCAAGACAGGGTATTTAGAAGCCTTCCTAAGGTTTAATCCCATCCAATAATATACCTTGGTTTCCCCATTATTGGGACCCACCAGTCTTTGATCCAACCTTTGTGGTTTCTATATCAGCCTTGAGTGTGTGAATCATTCCCTATTGTGGGACACATCATCCTAGGTCTATCCTTATATAGTGTTCTGACACATTCATTAGGTAAAATTTCTAGGTTCTCTCTTTTAGGAATGTACACATGTGATCCACATTCATAAGTGTTATGATAAGTATAATGCATCTCCCATAGACATTATACTCATGGCATATCCCATTTTAATCATATGAATCCAAAGAAAACCTTAGAGACATGCCTCTAGCCTATAATTCCCCATATTCGATTTGGGAATCCACTGTCTTAAGCACCCTCAATAATCCATCTTATAAGGTAAAATCTTGGTTTTACAAAGATTCCACATCCAAAAATACCAGTGATGCCCAATGTGACTACTCTCCTGACTGATGGTTTGTGCCCTGATTAGACCCCTTTGAAATTTCATGAAAGAAGCAGCGTAATTAATTGATGCCCACTAATATATGACACTAGGAACTATTTCATAAAAAATGTATTAATATTTAAGGGGGACCCTGACTAGGTGACAGCTTCTGAATAGTAATCCATGGAAGGAGAGACTAAATTACCATCATTACAATTAAATCATGGAAAAAACATCCCTCTAATAGAAACATATTCCTCCCATCTTTGGAATGCCGAAATGGGGGGATATAATGTGGCCCATTCGGCCGAAGCATCCCATGCACATGGAACGATGAGGTGTTCCAAAAGTAACAATCCTCAAAAATGGAAATGTTGAACCCGACATGAACTTATTCTTCTCAAAATGAGTGCTAATAATGTTCAAAGCATCCACAGTTAAGTGGGTCGTAGAATCCAGCTATCTAGTGTTGGATCCCAGAAATTAAATAGTGGGTGTCATGTGAATCTTAGTAGGATACGGTGAATTTGCATTTGGGACATCCCAATCCATGATGTTATAATGATTGATTTTCTATCTTTCCATGGTAGACAAATCAATAATGGGGAATTTAGTATTTCTTTTCAACTGTATGAACAGATGGATGAATTTTATGGCCTTGTAACACCCAAGCTACAGCTGCAAGAAACCTTTCACATCACACTTGTAGATGCATGGGGATGGGAAGGGGAAATACTAATGTCTTAATAATACACATATCCACCTCCACCATGGAATCTTCCACAACCACAACTATTGGGTGTCCATGCCCCGTTTCAGCTTCCAAAATTTCCCAATGTAGGGTAATATACCTTATAGTTCATTGATATGAATAGTAGGGGGTCATCCTGATGATTGATATGGAATGTAAAGATATGGATGACTATGTTCCACTCTCTCATCACATCACCCAAGGTCCGCACCGAGATCCATTGGTCCCCAATCTAATTTTTAATTGTTTTAGTAGCCTATCCCAGAATGATCTTATGAATCACTCCCTTACACTGAGGAAGTAAGGCCTTTATGAGTCATCCCAGCTATGAAACCGGCCATAGAGTCACTGAGTGAAAACCTAATAGGACCTGGTAATGAAATCATTAGAACCCATAGACCAAAGAAATTTTGGTTCATACCCTTATAGATTCGGCCGTAGATTCTATGACTCGATTTCAATGTCTGTTGGAACAAAAGGAGGATGCTCGTCATGGGCATTATGTTCTACGAACTCTGTGCCCTGAGCCGCCACTGGCAAGGTTTATCACCTCCATAATAACATATAATAGAGTAACTTCTATTCTCGATCGGGATTGAGGCCTCAACAACCCCATGGGTAGGCTAGGTCGACTCTCATGGTCTCTGGCACAAGCAGCAGCCGTTGTGGGTCTACCCATGATGATGAGATTCAGTAGGGACGTCCTCACCATGCCCACAATCACCGCCATGTTGTTTTTCTCCATATTTTGGTTCGTCAAAATTATTATCCTACTCACATCATTACCATTCAAAGAAGAGGCAATCCAAATGAAGACATTATTCATAGGGAAGGCCATCCTCACCCTATCACCTATTAACATGGTGGTCCACCCTGTGTTTTCACCAACTCAAGCAGAGGACCAGATAGTCTTCCATTCGATATTTTTTCACATTCCCCCACATCCCAACTCATCCATGTGGGTGTCCTCCCTACTCCAACACCAACCGTCGTGGAGGTCTTCCCCATGTAGAAAATCTCCCCTACCCTGAAGAACCATAATGGGGTAGGAGGGTGGTTTTTCATTTCCAAAGAAGTAATTTTGATAAGCCTCATATCATATTCAAACCCATCCTCTTTTCAGAATCATATGGAGAGTGTGACTTGGTGATGGATCCATCACCTCAATCCTTTATATTTGGGTATGGGGTAGGAACATGGTGTATCATATTTTTCATCCTAGAAAGCGAGATGCCCCATATCCCTGAATCCCTCCACAAAAACATACAAGAGGAGGAAAATTTGGTTCCATTATTGGGTCCTTCCATGAAATCCTCTATATCATCACTAGGATCATTCACTATGTCGAAAAGTGATCACAGAGAATTGTTTTGTGGACCAGTCGGTGATGAACAACAACTTGATACACTACCAAGGACCTACACCCCATCATGGGAAGTAGTGTTCAATATCACGACCTACTAGGATGTTGTGATACAGTCAATGCATTATTTGGAAGAAAAACAAAGATGAAGAGGTTTTTCATCGCATCCATTGTACTCTCGACCAAACAATCTCTAGATGCAACAGTCAACGTAAGTGAAAATAATGATCTCGTAAACAGCCCATGTCCATGAATGGGGAAACCAAGGTTTGGATACCGAGCCTGGGCTGAGATGTTTGTTAGACATTCTCGCAATAGACCATCTCCCCATGATTTTCTAGCTAGTTAGAACTATAGGATTCAATATTCTGGAGTCCCTCACCCAATATGAGGTTGTGTGGTTCCACCTAGCTTACCCCAATAGTCGGGAACCTTTTGATTTCAATGGAAAGCAATGTTGCCAGGTTGAGTTGGCCACACTCTTTGTTGCCCAACACCCTATATCACCTGGTTATTAACAAACTCTCTAGGAACAATGTGTCCAAAAATTTACAATGATATGTAGTGTTTTTATGGAGGCTTCCAAACATGTCCAAATTCATTATTGGTGGTAGCATGCTGCCCTACATTTCATATCATTCGTTTTCAACCTATTTTACCAGGTTATTTCAAGGATATAACTTCGGTCATCATAACTAGTAAGCATGGCCGTTCATGAGATATACATAGAAAGGGGAATAAACAAAGGGTTTGGAGAAAATAAACTACTCATCGGGGAAGAAAAAAATCTGATATACCCTATAGGTGTCCACACTCCCAAAAACGGATGACACATGGCCTCTGAGAACCCAAAAATTCATTACCTTTGGGTTTATAACATAATAAGGGAAAATCAAACACTAAGACAGTAAATCCCTCTTAGCCATTTGATTCACTGAAAATGATTGAAGAGGATCCCAAATTGGCCTCACTATGCCAATAGATCGCGAACGAAATAGGGATCATCCATGAACTACTTACTAAACGTGCCGTGGAATGATGGTCGGATTATGGTGAACCTCATTATGATCCCAACTGTCCACCATTGGGGATACCAGGGAAGGTAGAACCCCCTGATGAATTTCCCCTATGATATCTCGATATACCTTCCCATATAGATATGGTTGAGGATAGTGTATATGGAATTAGACCCTAGAATGAATCATCAAATCCACCAGAGCAGTACGAAATCCTTCATCAGGACCCCGATCTGAAGGTTCCCCCAACTACTCTTTTAGTTCCTCCAGAGTCCTTTCAGGTCATTCCCCTAGCCGCTCCACAAGCTGCTCAGCCAGATTACCACATTGAAGAAGATTCCAATCTTGTGGTAGTTAGGAATCCTCCCAAAGATAGGAATCCTCATCATGATGATCTAATGGAATCTCTCATTGCTCTCCTCAAGGCTCATGATACTCGACAGGTGGTGATTCATCCTGATGGAAAGCCCCACCTGGAATATGTGGATGATATTATAGCACCCATGGGATTCAAGAATCATAATTTCTCCCCTTTTATGGGATGACTGATCCTCTACGGCATCTGGATTGCTTTATTTCAATGTGTGGACCCATTCTAGGAACTCCAGCATAGTAGGATGATGCTAAGCGCTAATGTTTCATACAAACACTAGAAGGTCTCACATTCATCTGGTACAGCTAGTTACCCATTGGGTCTATAGATGGATTGGAGGATATCTATAGGAATTTTCTATATTACGTTAGTTCATTCACCTGCAAGACTAGTATTGATGTCCTCTTAAAGGGAAAGAGAAGGCCTAATGAGAAATTAGCAGATAGTATCGCTAGATTGAAGGGCCTCACATACTCACTCGATATGCCATTAATTGAGGATATTATTCTAATGATGTGAATAGGTATTGTGAAGACTGAATTGGGTTTGATCTCCAAAATCATAATATTCCAGGTGGATTCTATGATATCTCTTCTAAGACTCAACTCTATGAGGAAACCTTAAATCATGCCATGAAGTCATGATTATTGCCTCCCGTAGCTCCCGCATGATGAGAGAACAAGGATGAGACTGTTACTTTTTTCACATATAGATGCCTCAATACAGCTTGAATTGTTACCGGAAGATCCACTTACATGTACTCACTAAGGTCCATCACCGCAGTCTCACCCTATGTATTAAAATTACCCACCTCAAAATTAGTAGCTTCCACCATGCAATTCAACACTACTACCTTGGTGAGACAACCAGGTTTCACCTATTCTCTATGCCCTACTTCATCGTTATGGAAAATCACTTAGAGAACATTTCATAGATTGATTAAACCAGACCTACTCATTCAATAACGGACTGTGGCCTATATATTTCTGAATTTACTTGGAATATGGAATCATATAGTTGCTAGAATATCGGAGGCTTGATGAGGCAGATCTCACTGATCACCCCAATTATTTCCCCTATAATGGATTCCATGGAATCACTCTCAAGAATTGTTATGTGTTCAATGACTGGATCTCGAAGGAAGTTTATAGAAATTTATTCAGATTGGGTCTGGCCCCAGCACATGTGTAATGTGTTTTTATAAATCATGATAATGATAGTGAGGGTGAATGGTAGTAGGTCTTTGGTCACAGGTCATAGAAGTATGAAAATAAGATAACACGCAAGGATGTTTCCCATTCCCATGGTATTCTCCAAAACCATTTGAATCATCATAATCCTCCCAATGTTGATGTATTTACCTAAGCTACTACTTTTGAATCGACATCTTGGCTCTTGCCATCTCGAGACAAGATGTGCCAAAAACATATAGAGAAGAAAATTCCTTCACCAGTTCTAATGCCATCCCATACTCTTGAAGATTTTATTCCCTCAACAATTTTGATTACCCCTAGAATCATCCCAGAAATAAAGGATTTCTCAAGTGATTTTTAAGAATACACCTTGGTGAGAACCATTGATCTAGTGGACCCATACATGACCCTTGAAGATGAGAAATTCCCTGAAGACCCTCATAATGTTCATAGATGATTCCGGCACTGACGTTACAGTGGATATGTGAACCACAAAATTATGTTGACCAATGCTTCTTATTGATCTATTCATTCCACTAAGACCAGAAAATATTCTCAGCACAAGAACAGTATGTTAAGTACTCTCTTCATGTTTCATCATATCCACTTCCCCCACTATTTTTGCTACTCGACCAGAAAGAGTTTTCGTGACCATGCAATGATCATCCATGTATAGATGAGGATAGGACAAGGTTATTGGAAGACCAGAAAGTATTCATCTGATGAGAATCATCTAGTGAGTATTGGGACACCCCCATAATTATCTGAACTTTTCCAATCTGACCAACACCATCCACCATTTCTCCGGCCAGAGGGAAAACTCTTATTGATAGAAATGTGCTCCTGACAAAGAAGTATGATGTGATCAAGAAAATTGCCTACATTAAGGAAAAACTATTTATTCTTGATGATATCTTCATTTCCAATGATATGTGTGAATCCCTCATAGAGGATTTGAGGAGACCCCAAAAATTTGAAACAAAGGTAGCAGCCACATATACATTCCATTATGATGTGACCAAACTTGTAGAATTTCTGCCCATCATCCCTTTTTTAGGAGAAGATGAAGATTCTCCTATATAGGGGCACAACTAAACACTTTAAATCACTGGTCAGTTCAATTGATAGGATGTCCACCATTTCCTTGTCGAAATGGGTTCCTAAATAAATCTCATCATGACCCAGATACTCCACAATCTAGGGATTTCTGAAACAGATCTTAATCCCTCTGACTTGAAAATTAAAGGCTATGATTAACAGAGCAGATGACTATTGGAAAAATATTCTTGATGAACCAATTGGGTGGACTTATTTCTAGCATGTAGTTCATGATTTTCTTACAAGACAATTCCTATAATTCGATGATGGGTAGACCCTTGCTCCATATTCAAGCATTAGTCCCCTCATCGTGTCACCAATGCCCTATGTTCTCCAATAATATTCAAGTGGGAATTCTCCAAGTTGAGAAGTAGTCCTTTTCTTCTTGTGAATCATGCAACATAAATGTTGACTGCAACATGATCATGGGAAATAAGGTTCATGCCAATGAGGTTGAACATACTACCATTCTATCTAACACATTTGTAGATCTGTATGTACCCTATATTCTCCCAATTCACCAATTAGGGGCCACGAACACATACTTGGGACACTACTTTGTCATATCTGGGACCTTTGGAATAAGTGTTCCATGAAGTAATGAACACAAAGAGAACACTTTGTACTCCTACAAGAATCAGGCTCAGGTGTTCCCAGATCCCCTTACACCTGTAATGTATTCGGATATTTGCCCCATGGAAACAACAATAGGACATCCTTGATTGTTCGACGGGGCTGATTTGAACTAGTTTAAGACAACACGCCACTACTGCTTTGATATGATGAATCATGGCCCAATGGATTTATATATATATGGAATTGGATCAATAACTTTTCCCTACATGATTTCAATAGCACATGAGTCCCCTAATGAAGATTGCACTACCGTTCAGGTTGGCACCATCATTCCATTTGAATCATCCACCTCAGATGAATTACCCATATATATGATCATCTAACTATGTACAATGATGTGGATTTGAAGGATTCTTCTCTTACATTTGAGGAAGGTGTCTCCACCATCGTTGAGGAGTTGGTACAAGTGAACATAGGTATCTAGATAGTTCTGAATCCTACACTAGCTAATGCAGCCATGTATGCAGACGAGAAACACCATGATGTGGGTTCCCTAAATTAGGATTGAGATGAATTCACCTAGGGATATAGAATGATTTCAAGAATAGATCCTCATGCCATAGTCCACCACATGGGACTCATGATAATCCATCATGGGTTGAAATAAACTCCCAAAAAGATGCTCCCATGTCACAGTGCCATGGTCAAGTCAAAAGATGATATGGTCATGAAATTCATATTTTCATGAAATTCCACTACCCAAAATGGCCAGCCAATATATTTCCATTCAAATAGAAGAACATATAGATATGTGTCTACATCGACTTCTAGGATCTCAATATTCACTATCCGAAGGATGATTTTCCACATCCTGTGACATAGATGTTGATCGACTCCACTGGATTCCAAGAACTCTCCTTCATGGATGAGTATTCCTAATGTAATCAAATCTTATGGTACATGAGGATTAAGAGTCTACCACCATCAGAGCAGCACAAGATACTTTTTTATTGGGTGATTTACTTTTTTCTGAATAATGTTGGACCCACCTACTAGAAATCCATAAAATAGAGATTCAATTTGATCCTTAGGACATTTATGGAAAGATATGTTGATTTTTCGAAGGTCAAACCCCTCCATCTTAAAGACCATATCAAAGATCATAAGAAAGTGTTTGGTTTCCTCTACTCCCACCATATGAAGATGAACCCCTTGAAGTGTTCCATTGGTGTTACGTATGAAATGTTTCCATACATTTCCATTAGATATAGGGTCACCAAGATCGATCCATAGGTTAACAATTCCATCAGTTAGATGCCTCCTTCGAGCAAAATTCGGGAAATATAAGGCATTTAAGGCCACATTGCCTATATATCCCAATTCATTGTGAATTTTGATGAAAAGTGTACTCCCTTTTCCCAACTCATGAAAAAGGTCTTGACTACTGTTGGGATGAAGAGTGTCAATTTTATTTTCAGAAGATCAAGAAGTTCCTTATACACCTTGTAATTATTAAGCTCCCCATCTCTAAAAAGTGATTTTTTCTTTATGTGGAAACCCGAGAATGGTCCCCTGGCATTCTTATCACATAGAAAAATAATGAGGGGATAGAGAATGATTTATACAATCTCATATCCATGCTCCTAGATACAAAGACAATATGTTAATATATCAAGAAGATCTCTCTTGTGCTGGTGTTCACAGTCCATAAATTATGGAATTACCTATAGGACAATGAGATACAATAGGTGTATCATGTACACCTAATAATGTACATTATGAACCTCCCCATATTGAAAAGATGTCTAGACAAATGTGATGTTATCCTTCAGTAGTTTGACATCATGATCATTCAGCAAAAATCTGTCAAGGGTTAGGCACCAGAATACATTCTTGCCACCCATCATTCCCTATAATATCATTATATAGATCATGATTTCATATGTGATGCAATACTCTAATTAGATCAAGCCATTCCATGTTGGTAAATGAAATTATATGTTGACCCAAAAAGTTGTACTAGAAGGATACTCAATGATCCTAGGATTAACAGAGTTTTCCTGTGTATTTTCTACACCACACCTGCACATGCTATCCTCTCTTATTCATTCTTATTGTCAGACGAGTTCACCAATAATGAGACAGAGTATCATGGCCTCACCAGTGGTCTCGAACTGGCCCTCGAGAATTATGTTCCCCACCTACATGTGAAAAGGGACTCTAATCATTTCATTAAGTAGATCAATGACAACTATGTCCATATGATATTATAGCTTGTACCCCTATTAGTGTGCAATCACCATCAAATGGCCCAATTCCGTTCCCAGCTTGTGGTCATTCATGTTCCATGATCACAGAATAGACGATCTTATTCCTTTTCCTACATTTCTACATCTCTTATGGAGCCTAACTTGGACAATTTGATCATCCAAGTGGCACATTGAAGACTCATCACCCCCTTTACTCCAGACAATGATGATATCATATAGGTAAGTCATCTTACCATCAATTAATCTATATCCGATCCTCCAGGTCCCCCTATCATATCACTAGAAAGGACCCATATTAGAAACCTCCCATTATTTAGTATCTTGAACATGGAAATATCTATACAGACTAAGCCGAACATGAGCGAATCTGTTGGTGTGCAGTGCAGTTCACCCTCCAAAGTGGTCCTAGATTTGAGAAGATCCTCTAAAGATATGGGTTTTATGGGGTTCTCCTCCGTTTCATTAAACAAGATGTTATTCCCTAGGTTATGTAGAATATTCATGCCAGTTCTAGTGGATCTCATCAGGCAGGGTTGAAACTCTCTCATCATATCAGATGGTTGGGCTTTGTCTGGACTACCATGGTCCATGACTGTATTGAGTTTTCTAAGAGGAGTCACGCATTCCATGACTATGATAATGTTGTGCATATGCCTCTAGATCCTCTCCATACCACCAATTACTCACGACCATTTTCCATCTAGGGGAAAATATTATGATACCATATCCACCAGCGACAAATCATCGGTGTAGGATCATTCAAACCGCTATGGATTTCATCTCCATGTGGGAAAAGGAAATTACTCTCAAAGAATTCATTTCCAATTATATTGTTTATTTCCTAATCTCCAATATCAACCACCAATTTGGAGTCACTCACGTAGTCTTTACCGATAACGGAACCATCTTCTTAGGTAGTCGAGTTGATGAAATTGTATGCAATGTACGATATTAAGTCTAATAATACCTCTCACTATAACTCACAAGAAAATTGGAAGACCAAGGCATTAAAAAACCCTTTCAAACATCTTTGTATAAGATTGTCAGTCATAACAAGTAGAGTTAGTTGGACAAGATTCCCAGCACCCTCTAGGATTACTGGACGACGACTCAGAATTACACACAGGTGACCCCATATTCCCTAGGGGAAAGAAAATAGGTGGTTCTGTCCATAGAGATTCAGTTGTTGTCACACCGCACTATGGACTATTATCAATAGATGTCAGAAAAGGTAGTGGGATTTTGTTTGGATAAACTCGATGACCTTTATGAGGATTGGTTTTCTGCATTGCACAATCTGGAGAGGAATCTAGTCAATATAGATAGAGATTTCAATAACAAAGTTGTTCTCCATTTCTTTCTTCATGTTTAAACTATATTGGCCCTCAAAATGCCAATGATACCCAGATGGAAGCTACTTAAAAAAGGACCCAAATGGTAGGGACCCTATATGATTCAAAGGGTTTACCCCAATAGTGCATACACCCTAGTCACCAAGGATGGGGAGCGTATGACGCCGCCCAAAAATGCAAAATTCCTCAAGAAGAACTTTTCATGTGTGATCCCTTTCATCCATTATTCCGTCAAAATAAAAATGGTCTGGGTTATACAACCATAAACTGAGATCTATTTCATCCAACATGATGATAAACTACAAATGGAAAACACACCTCAGGGTCAGTCCACTATGACCTAAAACCAAGAAATCTACATACATACCAAATACGTTAAACTGCACGAAATTTCAATAATTAAGTATGGCTTCGTTACCATCCAAATTGGATATGTAGAAACATGCAAACATTTCGTCTTTGGGTATAGACCTAGTTACTATAGATTTTTCCTTCCTTCTAGCCTCTCGGACAAATTATTCTAGGAAACGTGGTGCGATGTTAAGATCTTTAGTCCCCATTCACATCAGGAATTCAACTACCATGTCATGTATCCCTTTGGGGAAATACCCATTTATCCTATGTCCTTACCACATGATGTCAAAATTCATGGATTTCTAGAACTACAAATGTCTTGATTCCAATCTTTATGGGATATGTAGGAACACATAGACATTTTTTCTTTGAGTCCATCCCATTAAATATTTCCATATCTTTTGTTTCCCATTAGGATTTAGATCTCTTAGAGGGTTTAAAATGGTGTGGTGTGGAATTATTTAGTCCCCATTCACATCTGAAATACAACAGTCACACCATGTTCCCCTCCCTCCAGAACATGATCCATTTCACTACATCCTTACCGTATGATGTTAAACTAAAATACATTTCAAGAACTATATATGGAAATATTCCTATCAATATGAGATATCTAGGAATACCAAGAAATATTGTCTCCGAGTCCATCCCCAATGACATCATGAAATTCTTTTTGGATGCATGTGGTGTGATCTTTTTTTAGTCTCCATTCATGTCAGGTATACAACAGTTGCACCATGTAACTAATCATGGAGTACCTCCCATTCATCCACTTACTTATCACATGACATTAAACTATATGGCATTACCAAAACTACCCATTTATTAATCCTATCCCACATAGGATATGTATGAATGAGCTGGAATTTTTTCCTTAGGTCTAGCCTAGACTCCAAAAATTATCTCTTCCAGGATTACATGGTGTGGCATGTGGACTTCTTTTTTCCTCAATCACGTAAGGTTTACATCAGTCATACCATGTACCCCCTATGGGATTTCACATTTAAACTTTTTCCTTACCTCATGATGTTAAGATGCACAGTGTTTTAGAAGTATGTGTGGATTCATTCCCATCCTTATGGTATATGTAGGAATCCACAATCAAATTTTCCTCATATCCATCCCCAGGTTAATTAATATATTTTCCCATTTTCATCAACTCAACACCTCAATGATCCCACTCTTAACTAGAACACCATCCACTGTTATACCTCAACAATGTGCTTAGAATCATTAAGGATTAGAATTTAGTGTTTTGGATTATATAGGGACATGTATTCCCTGCATTTATATGCTTCATGAGACGTTTTATTTGGGTATCCATCATCTATAACATCCAAAAGGACCCCTATACCGCAAGGATGCTAATACTTATGGCTCACCTACCAGTTATGGCCGACAAGATAGTTGATTTTGAATGAAACATTGAAACATGTTCTCTATTCCAAATACGGTCAGTGCCCGATCCTCATAAGTTTGATTCCTTATCTAGTCACACAATATGAATGTTGTTCTTAAAATATGGTCGGAAGTTATCCTCCATCAATACTTAAACACCATATTTTGTTAAATATTGGTTTCATGATTCAAATCCCTTTCTATTCCATCATGTTGTAAAATAATCTTGACACAATCTGTGTTATTCCTATATGAATCTTTTCACATTGGATGGACGAACTAGTGTTGTGGGCTCATTAAGTAATGTACACCTTCTTTCCCTACCATGTTCTTCTCTATGTTGTAATGATATTCTCCACCCTTGTTTCCCACAATGAGCATGGATCATGTGGGATTAGAGATACATCTAAGGTTTATGCCCGCATAGAATAATCACACATCCCCTTGGTATGGGCTCTATGAGCATAAATTAGGACATCATGGATCCTTATCGTATGATGTAAATCTTGGCCTTTACATCCAAGAGGTGTACTAATAAATTTCCCATCTATATTATGTCTTCATTCAATATGATGTTTCCCATTTTCCATGCAACCTCTTCCATGCCACATTCGTGAACTATGTGTTGCCTTATTCTCACCCATGTGAGATGCATATTGATTCTTGGGTACATTACCTATGGGTCCAACCATAATGTTGGGATCCTTTTTCCCCCTTTTTGTCCTGGGTTTTCATCTTTGGAAGGGTGTGGGTTGGTGTGGAATTGTTCTATAATCGTTCACCTAAGTTTTCCTCATGATGCAATACTACACCTCTCTGCCCCATATGGTCTAAACTCTATTAACATTATCTAAGAAATCCAATGTCCTAGTTCGTATGACATTAAACAGCATAATAACTATGCTTTTCCACACCAAATGTGGTATCACTTATTTTGGATGTTTTGATCTAAAATAATGTCCTCAATAAATAGATATGGATTCATTCAAATTCACATGGGATATATAGGGCTGTCTCGACTCCACTTCTATGGTCTAGTCATAACCCCTTTCATCTTCCATGCCTCTTATACCTAGCTCCCTTTTGGGAATGTGTGGTTTTTTGTGGACATATTTTGTCCTCATTGATGTTGGATTATGTACCATGCCATATGTTTCTCCTTTAGGGTTCCCATTTCAGTACCATTTGATATTGAAATTCCAGAAATTCAAGAACGATGTGGGGCTTGATTCATTCCATCGCATGATACGTTTCCGTTCCTGCGCAATTTTCTTTGATCCCAGCCCCATGTTCATTAAATTCCTAGATCATTTCCTATAATTATGGTTCAAACTCTATAACCCCAAATCTAGGAGTTTCTAGTCTATGTAAGAAGACATTACACTGTTAACCAAAGACCAGGTATCACATCATTAAACAATGTATGATTCCAAACTATATGATGCTAAACTACGCGTCTATTATCCTCATTTTTATGACATAAAACATTACATAATACAAGGTCCCCATCATAGGGGTCATGTCCAGTATTGTTTTGATCTTGATATAGATCGATGTGCTCTCTCTAGGTGCTTTCATCACAGTGGCATAATTTCAAGAGTGTTGAACTCCATTTGAATATCCCATCACTCCATTCTTGTGCTTTTCATGCCCCTTAATTGTAAAAACATCTATTTCACATCCAAAGGGATTGCCAATGGTATGGATGATCAGCCTCAATGATCACCTACCTTTCTGGGCCCATGTTACATATACCATCGATGACACATTCTGATTGGCCCCGTGTTTTGAATACGGTCAGCGGTTGGCCCTCAATTATTTTCCCCCATTTCAGGATATAATTCTATGGATAATGTGTTTCGAACATAGGTCAATAGTTATCCTCCATCATCATACCTCCATCAATATTTTCAGAATTTTGGTTTTCATGATTCACACTTCTCATTCCCCTATCATTAAATTGATTCCAAAACCACTAGCATTATCCTACACATGCGGTACAGTATGTTGGGAAAGTGAAATTCGACTATTTCGAGAACATTATTTTCTAGTCATCGTCCCCCTCTTTTCTACTATAAACTCCGAGTAGTCATTCAATACTTGAGTTTTTTGTAACAGTTTGGAGATATTTTTTTCATGTTGAATGATTTTGTGGTCATCCCTTTTTTCTCACACCAGGCATGATCCACGTGAACTTAGGAATAGATCACTTGTTGTTTCACAAATACAATTGAGATACGATAATCAAAATAGATAACATTACTCATTTATACAACCAAAATAATTAAGGAATCCTGATTGTATGTCTGTTAGACCTTGAAAATAAAACCCCATATATATTGGCCCCTCCAATAGGTGGGTTGACCTCTTAAATGGAATGTATCAACTGAATACTCTTTGGTTTATGGCCTCTAAGACTTGTTTTCACCTACTAAGTTACCTATATCTGGCACTGGCAGTGTGGTGGAGTCCATTAGCCCTATTTAGTCCCCGATCATTATCATATAAGATTTTATCCATTTCAAAAGATTATTTCCATAGCTGGTCTTCAGATTCTACCAGCTGATCATATAATTGTGATACAAGTTCGGCATTGGTGTCAATGAAGGAGAATCACTCATCTTTCCTCATTATAAATAACTAGATATCGTTTTCACACTCTTAATGATTATGGTTTTTTATTTCCTTCCTCCACTACTAGACAACACTAAGGCCACACTCATCCTCATACACCTTCTCGGCATGGTAATCTCAAATGATCATATGAGGGAATCAGGTTGCCACTACTCCAGCACATGGTTCACACAGTTAGGGAAGATGTTTTCCCATATGGATTATCCAATCCAATTGTGGGATGTTATCTATAATTAATTTGATTAGTTCCATGACTGGCAGCCGATAGACTTTCTATTCTCTTCATCAGAAGTGGTCTCATCCCACTCGTCTGGGTAAACAGGTTCATATTCAAGAATTTCTCCATCATCTCAGCATCAAAATCTTATGTTGATTTTTATTTATTGATTGAATCAAATTTAATGATGTCCACCTATACAACTCCTGATCTTTTCCTACTACTGGTATTGCTCATCACCATCAGTCGTCTATAAAAGTCTATGGCTAGGTCAGCTCGGGGACTCATTTGTATATGGACTACAATCACTCTTTGGAGTGGATCCTTGATTCCTCTAGCAATTATTACTAGAATCAAGTGTTCTATCTTGAGAATTGTTCAAATACCAATCATGTCTGCTATATTGATTAGGCAGACAATAGATGCAGCCCTGAAAGTGGGAAACATACACTAGTCATCCACATGATCCTACCTCAAGCCTGTCATTTCTATGATTACATAGCATGGTCCCACATAAAACCTTGTGGAATCTAAAGGATCCCATTAGACCACCCTCGCATCCCTATTGATGAAGGACGGTGCAACTATCATATCAACAGTTGCGGGTATTAGTGTTCGGTTCTCCAAACCTATCCACATGCCTTCATTCCCATAAGTAGGAGCGCTTGGTTCAGGATCCTCCCACACATATAAGTGTGAGTTAAGAGACCAAAATAAATTATCAAGGTTAATGAAACAATAAATATTTGTTAGATATTACTTCAAGAGTTACAGAAGACCTTATTATAGATGTACCCTCCATGGGAACTATGTCACCTTCTTCTAGAGAGTCCCCATTTGAGGTTTCTTACTCATCACCCTTCCAGAGGTCCTCCTCACCAACCTATTCCCCCTAGAGGATATCTAAGTTGTTAGGATGGGGAAATTGTTCCTCCAGTTGATCCTCATTCACCATTAGGGGAATGGTCTTGTTCAAAAACACCCTCGCATGATCTTCCAATTTCAGTGGGGTACCCCTAGAGTATATAACTGATTCCAGCTCCCATACAATTTATCTTCAATTAGTTAGAGCCATGTTGAATCCAGACTTCACAAAAACAAGTTCCCCCATCTCTATTTCATGTTTGGTTATGTTCTCCTAATGGTAGTCAGTACTGAGGTAACGTTTGAATAATTCCCAGTATTTTTAGGCCTCTAGATAAATTGCATTATGATGAATCGTTTCATGGAACACCTGATTCCCTTGGTCCAACGCTGATCGCCCACCGAATCCCCTTGATGATTTCCCAATATATTGGGTTCCACTAGTAAGAGCATCTGGTCTCAAACTTGGTTCTTCCCTTTCTCCACCTTCCATCAGAGTATGTTTGTGGCATGCTTCCCCTCCACTACAGCCTCATCATCATGATGCACATTGTAAACACACTCACAATTTGTCCCCATCTTCAAAATCTGATGATGAGGTGTGGGGACTGCTACATTTCTAGCCTGGATGGTTGGTTGCTTCAGCATCTCACCTAGGAATCCATCTTCACAACTTAATGAAAATCAGTGAACAAATATTAATGTGGCAATTTTTAGTGGAAACATGTTCTTCGTCTTCCCATCCTCTCTAGTAAATAACATCCATACCTATCTTATCACGCATGTGTGAATATTATAGAGAACCCCCAGATACACTTTTATGGTGAGTCTCTTCATGCATCTGAAATGTCTCGTAATATTGGGTGGAGTGTACCACTATAATATGGGTTAAAAATATACCTTCTCCACCAGCACACCGCCATAGAGGTAAAATAGGTACGATTGATTCTCGGTGGTGTCTAACCCATCATCAAAATATTCTCTAGTCAATTTAGGAAATGGTTCGATGATGCATTATTCTGCCCACCCTAGCATACCCAAAATGGATGTTGTGTCTAGTTTTCGTGGGGTGCTCCCTGCGATATTCAAAATTGAAGTTCGAGAGTGTATCCCAAGGGGAGAGATATGGGTGAGATATTTTTTCCCTTATAAGTACTAAAATCCAGCTATATATGAAATGGAGTGGATCACATACCAGTAATGGCCTATTTCCCTTGCTAATGTTCCAATGTAAATTTTATATCATCAATATCACCACTATGTCCCATTTAACACATTCTCCTCCATCAATTTAGGATACCATAATTAAATTTGATTGGTCGTACTCCCATGCGAGCATCTCTAACCAGTAGCATCCACCCGCAGATCGACACCAAGTTGAATATGACCATTTGAACTATTGGACACTACTCGGTATTGAAATTGTATCCACATAGCTTCTGCTGACTAGCCTCCATGATCCGCCAATATAAACCCTATTTTCCCAACTAATATCCTCTATGGAATTTGGGGGGCCTTGTTGGTAGCGTCTCTTCCTTCGATGGTTTGTTTAGAAAGTATTCTAACCACTGCTTAAAGTGGACATATTAGGTGTTTCTCTTATCATCGTCTGTTCTAGGTACTAAATTCAGTAGTTCCTTCACCAGAGACGACATAATTTATGTATCCTCTAATAAATTTATGGCATGAATGAACTCATCCTATATCCCTCACAATATAAGGATTATTGAAATTTTATGAAGGTATTATAGGATAATACAAACCTCCCTCTGGAGTAGGAGAAATGTGTTGGTATCTGGCGACCACTGACTTATTTGTTTGGGTATGAACACCTTCAGGTGAGTAAAGTGAAATTTGGAATCCCATGCTTCTTTGTATAGGAATACTCATCTCATCACAGTCTTTAACTCGTCATGGGATGCACATGGACCATAATCCAAGCCCCATGAAATTGTGAATTTTCCACCCTAGAATAGATCCCATATTTTTATCCATCCCTTATCTGGATTCCTGAGCCCCACCTTGATAATTTTCAAGTACTACAGTGGGGACATATCTTCTACCAACTCATTGCCAAAAATGTTGTTGATGTGGTTATAGATCTTGTGCTTCTTTATAGGGGTGTGATCCTTTCTAGCATGGCCATCCACATCCCTATACCCCTGATAATTTTCCAACATTCACCTAAATTTGTAAGCTGGTTCATTTCTGCTTGCCTCTTGGATGAATATATCATCCCGTAAGAAAAATCCATATAGTGGAAATCACTTTCACATCAGATATTTTTTTTAAAACTCCATTAGAAATGCTTCCGATGATTGGGGATTAGAAGTGGTCTAGATTTATTCCCCTATTTGAATGTTTTTTTCAACGGTCTCCCTCTAATAAGAATCGAAACGGACCTCTCGAGAGACCTCCTGAGTAGCTATTGACCTATGAAATTGAAATTTTTTATGATCCAGTCACTAAGACGGTCGTAGAGGCCCTTTCAAGAAGATTGTTTGCAAAGAAAATTTCCTCCATATGCAGCCTTTATCTCGTCCAATTTTGTAAAGGAATAAGTAAATCAAATTGTATCGGTTTGCTAAAGCATTTACGGAGCACCAGACCAAAAAAATTGGTTCACGCAGTCACGTTCGTGCGGAGGATTGCTTCGTGAAGATAGAGAAACAACATAGTCTTTCACAGATATCAATGTATCGAAAAAATACCCATTTTCACCTATTAATAGGTGTGATTGGCTCAGGCTTCACAGTGACCTGCGCCCAGGCATCACAGCAACCATCGCCCGCGCTTTGTGGCGCCCTTCTATCAGCACCACTTCACGATGCAGATTCATGATTGTGATTTGCAATCCAACTTCTTGATCCAGCTTTGTGATCTTATTTTTTTTATCATTCTAGTTTTTCATCAACTTACCCCCGAATATGGCCCTCTTTTCCTTTGGATCATATTCTTTGGGGGGTGCGGGTATTTTTTGGCACCGAAATTCATGACACTTGTGGTAAAAACATTGTCAAGGACAATTCAACGTAAATCTAGACTCATAATGGCCTTAACATCCATAAAAACTATACCAAAAGGTCGGGATCACAATGACCATTGAAGGTCCATCCCACTTCTGTGATCGCAAGGCTCTATGAGGGACCGTTTGCGAGTTCTACGAATCACAATGCCTTTTCAGGGTCACATTCTTTCAGAAGTCTTCTATGTGTTTGCTACCTCAATAATCCAATGCCCGACTTGATGGAACCCCAATGAGTCCAGCAAAGACCAATAGATCCCTAACTCTCTACAATGTCACTTTTTCTTCATGGCCATCTCCACGATCATCAATTTGACAGACCCTCTTCAAATTTGACCAAGTATGATGTTTCCCCTTAGGCTTCACATCATTACCTCCACTCCACAGTGCTTGGATTTTCTCTGCAGTGAGGTTTGAAACCCCCACCGACCTTCGTTACAAATAAATAGAAGGCTCAACCCAACCCCTTCAAACCACTTTCACTCTACCATTTTTCCTTCCAAGCTACCATTTCATAAATACATTCAGGATGTTGAAAATTGGTTAACAAACATACTTTTCTTCTGGGAACTGTTATTCCCTACGTTCTTTATAAAAACTACCTAAGCTGGGGATTCCCTTTGCGAAGTCATATTCCATTCTCAAAGGATGGACCCCCATTTGGTTTCTTGAGGATTCGCGAATAATTAATATTTCAAGAAGAAATATCCAATAAAGAGTCAATTTCTATGGTGAAGCTCTACTACATTGAAAACCACCCTTCGCAAAGCTTTAGTCCTCCATGAAGACCCTTTATTTCATGAATACCATACTCTTCGTGAAGCGCTGGATCTTTGCACATGCCATCCTCTTCGCGATGCTCCAAAGCATCATGAAGCCCCTCTTATCAAGGTCTCCTACTTTGCAATCCCCTCACCTATACGGCCCTCTAGGATTCTATGATGTGATTTCAAGGTCCCCTGAGTGGTGGTTCAGGTTTTTTGGCCCTTCCTTTTGCTTTTTTTACATAGGCACGCTAACAGATATTGGTTCTTCACATAGATATTCTAACATGGAACCCTCAATAGATCACTCCACAAACCCCAATAATGTGAATTTCTTTTTTCTTCCCATCCCCATGAGTAGGTTGCTACATGTTATGTAATTACTATGTGTGAGGAGTGGGTCCTCATCATCTGTGATGTAGGAAATTAAAATTTGAGGAAACCTCACATCATCAGCACACAACATTAAACTGTGATTGTTTCATATGTGGAAAGTCAATGAGGATCAAAGAGGGGATTGGAATTGATTCCCTCCCACACACTCATTTCTTATGGGCTATGTCTCCCTTTGTTCCACAGGTGGCTTTTACATAAGCCCTGAAACACCTTGATGGGGTGCTCCTTGTGTGGTGGCCACATATTCCTTGTACATCTAGGATTTCCTCTTGAAGAAAGTCCCAATCTTCCTCTCCCTAGGCTTCTAACCATGAATAATCCCATTATTTCCACTTTGGGACACTAATCACTTGTAATCCCCTCTCTACTCTTCACTGACGCACCTTTCAGGACATGATCACTAGGTCTACTACTTCCTCTTTTTTCACAGACCGAGCATGAATCATGTTGTATTAGAGTATGCATAGACCATGGAATCCCATTTGGGCTTCCTTTGTGTGAAATCCCCCTCCAACTCTATAACAAACTGTCTGGACTTTGATTCCCTACTGTGGGGATACAATGGAAGCCTCCCTGAGAATCAATCCCCTCACCCATCGGTCCTGACCACTTCACGTCTTTTCACCCTCGCCCCACATGATGTCAAACTGTATTACACATTCATTATAATGATGGTAAACTATACTATTTCGAACTTTTGGGTTTTGATACCTATCTCCAAGGAATGATATTTAAGTATCCTCCTTGAGGTTCTTCCCAAAACACTGGTAAACTTTGGTGTCCCCTTGGTTGGGACCCAAATACTTGGTCTTCCCCTTAGTGGTGTTAGACCGTTTCCTAGGCCATGTCAGTGTCTATGTCCCAAACTCAATCCATACTCATCCAACCAAGAGTATCCCTCTTGTGATGGGATGTTGACCATGTGTAATACCTATGAATGACTTCTTGTTGTTTTCCATTGTGTACACCCCAATTCTATGCCCCATTATTGAACTATATAGACATTGAATTTTTCCCTAATTTAGAAAGGTACATAGGAAGCCTCCCCAAGGTGAAAGAACATCTCCCACCCCTCATCATGTCCTCTCCCTCAAGCCTATGAGTCTAAAAAAATATAATGCCTTAACCTGGTGGTTCCATTTCATTCGCGTCCCCATCCAAACGTCAATTCTCATCAGCTGCCTCCTCTGGGGAATCATCACCCCATTCTAGAACAATGTGGTTTTTGATTCCCTACCATTGAGATACATCGGAAACCTCCATGAGGTTGAAGCACAATACATTCACCTTTGTATAGGTTCTTGGTTCCATCACCATCCATTCCACCCATCGAAAATTCATCCATATCTATCTGGATCATACCTGAGCTCAAATATCCTGGTGAAATCAAGCCAATTATATGTGTATATATCCTAGTGAAAACCTCATTCATATCATTTATCTTTGTAACACCTGGGCCTCTAAACATGCATAATCCCCAACATGCTTCCTGGTTGAAGTCCATTATTTACACACCCATCGCATGACTCACCCTCTCAGACTACATGGATATTGATTTCAGTCTCCTTGACGGTGTATGTAGAAATCCACCTTGGGGGTCAATCCCAGCCATAGTAAAAACCTAGTGTATCTTTTTTAGGACTTACCATCCTCTGATATGCCCTTTCTAGTTCCCAGAATAGCCTTCATAGTGTGAAACCCCTCCCTCTATGGGACACACCATCTTGGGTCCCCCATTATTGGTTGTTCTAACCCATCCACCCATTAAACATTCTAGGTTCTCCCCCAAGGGGATGTACCCATCAGATGCATGTTTATAAGTGTTCTGATCTGTCTGATCTGTCTTCGCTAGACATTAAGGGTAGTGAATACCCCATGATAAACATGGAAAGCTGAGGAAAACCTCATAGACTTACCTTTAGCATAAAATTCCACTATTTTGATGTGGGATTCCTTGGGCTTCCACACCCTCGAGAAGCCCATTTATAATGGAATGTCTAGGTGTACTTGTGCTTTAGTTTATAGACACACCAATGATGTCCAGCATAATTACTCTCCCAAACGAAGGTCACTTCCCTTTCTCAAACCCTTTGGAATTTCATGAGAGAAGGAGTGTAATTTACTGGTATCCACAAAGATTTGTGACCGGGAAGAGTTTCATGAAAAAAATATTAATCTTTAAGGGTGACATAGACTACGTGAATAATTACAAGGAGGAATCCATTGAAGGAGATTCTGAAATCCCATCATCCCATTTCTATCATGGTTAATACACCCCTCAAGAGGTATTGGATGTTTCCCACCTTCAAAATGTGGGAATGTGGGGGAAAAACATGACACGTCTGGCCGTAGATTCCCATGCACATGGTAGGATGAGGCGCACCCCAGTGTATGTGCATCAGAAACAAATGTAGAATGTCTTCTCTCATTTATTATTTTCTGACAGATGATTGAAACTCTAGGCCCTTGCATGAGGTGTATCTATTTAATTATAATCATACATGGAGTCAAAAATCACCCTGGAATTATGACATAGAGGTCTTGGATTAACCAAAACACATAATAATTTTTCGTATTTTCTACATCTAACTATGTTCATTGATGCATAATATTTATCACTGAAACAATTTTTTTCTTTTTCAAATCAGATGAATTCCATGTAGGGAATAAAGGTATCATTCAAGTAATTTTATAATCACATTTTCCCAATGTTCCTATCTATGTAATTTCCCCATGTATCACCCATGTCATGATAGGATCCCATATTCCCTGTGATCTCATCCAAGGAATTTCATTAAATAAATTTGGGTATCACCCATGTAATCTAATTATCTATTAATCCAAGGGAAGTAGTAAAGATAATCTATATAAGTAAAAAATATATCACTATTGATATAACATTATCTAAAATATAATTCCAAAAATTCAATATGCATGATGAGACCATCTAAGGCATTAAAAATCGCAACCCAAGTATCACCCTCAAATAAATATAAATGTACACAATCCACCATAGCTTCCATTCCATTCATCAATTAATTTAATTCAAATTTTACATTATATTTTAAATAATATATAATTAATAATGAAAAATTAATAAATTTCCCAAGAAACATGGTTTTACCTTTAACAAATCATTTAATTCATTTTATCTTTTAAATTATAGTAAACCCTCCAATACCACCTCATGGTGTTTAATTTAATAATAAGTGATATTTAGTCATGTAATTTAATAAACGCCCATAGGGTAATTCGAGCCTCGCAAACTAAAGAATATTGGTCTATTAATATATATCAATATTCCCTATAAACTAGGTTTATATTATGTCGATACCCCATTACAACACTATTTTTGGTATGATACACATTTAACTCAAGGCAATATAAATCAATTTAAATAATGTTACTTTTAAGATGAAATACTTGAAAGGTCTAACCTATTGAATAATGAAAACTAATATTGAATAATTTAATTGAAGGAAATGTACTATAAATCCAACCTTATACCGGTTTCAAACTCCTCCAACAGTATCATCATTAGATTTGTGATAGAAAAGTGGAAATTAGAAAAATATATAGACATCAGTAAAAAATGCTCAAATGAGATCACACAATGATAACACTAAAGTTGGTTAGATAATTTAATAAACATACAAAATAATATATTAATTTTTTGAAGCTTATCAAATGTGGTACCCTATATTCGATTCTGAGACCCTTTGATGGAGATCTCCCAATGCATAGGTCTACAGCTAAGTGGGAGCTTGAAAATTAGTTGTGCTTTAAAAATAATGGAGGAAGAGGGAGGAACAAAGGGTAAAAGGAAGGATGACACAATTAAAATTTAAAGGTGAATGCATTTTGGTTAGATAGTAAAATAAACCTTGTGCCAACCAAGCCTTGGGCACCGTCCAGCCACCCATGCAATGTAGAGTCTTGGATCATTGATAGAAAAAAAATCATGCATGCCATTCATAGATTATATCAAAGAAGACAACACTCACATATTTTTGGCATAATGATAGTGATACTAAGTAAAAACCATTATATTCTCATCTAAAATATATTACATATTTTTCATTGACATTCACCTCCTCCCATATATTTAAAATAACCATGCACCTTCCTCTTTAGGACACATTATATCCCCCCATGAATAGAACTTAACATTTGGTAACTATAAGACTATGTCCATTACTCAAAAAAATAAAACATCATGGCCATATACCAAGATTTAACACTCCTAAATACTCCATAAAATCATTAGTATTTATTATTTAGATAAAAAATAGGTTTTTATTAAAAGGAAAAATATTCAAACCTCATATAACACAGTAATCGTATAATGTTATCATAGTAATATTAATTGTTAGGGATATTAATTAATTAAATATATCATAGTTCTATTATAGTTTATTTTTTCATTTATTATAAAGAAATAAAAAAAGATTTTTTAAATGGAAAATACAATTTAAAATATTTGGTTATAATATTCTCCCACCCATAAGTAAATTTCAACCTCTCAATTTTTAATATCACATACAAATAGAAGTAGTTACTGGTATATAAAATTTACATATAACTAAATATATTATAAAAAATGAGTATATATCTCAAAAAACATTAATGAGTACGAAACACATATTTTCTCCTCATTTTTTTAAAGGAATTTCTCCATCTTTCTTCTGATTCATATTTTTATATACCAATATCTTCCATGCATAAAGAAATTTCTACCTCCTTTGAGGGGTTCCCCTTCGTATTGCTCTCCAGATTTTTTATATGTGGGAAAATAAATATTACTTCCATCCTTATCACTATCAATTGAACATCAATGATAATACAACCATTATGATTTTTGTGTTTTTGGAAATGCTACTGAGCTCATGTTGGTAATCCATATTCATGATTGATGGAGTAACATAAAATTTCTAAATATAGATATTATGTTGTATATTTTATTGTTGTTAAAATATTTATATTCACAAAGACATCCACTTTTCAATTTGTTCCATAAGGATTGATCCAATACTAAATAAAAATGGATTTAATATTTAGTGAGGGAAAATTATCACCATAATATAAGTATTTTATAAAAATTTCAACCTCAAAATATCTTACACCTAGAAATTATAATATTAGCTATCAGTTTAATATAAATCATTCTTAATTTAATCTATAATTCATTTTTTTGAGATACCTTATTTTAATGATCATAATTCCTTTCCATATCATATAAATTATAATAGCTTGTAAATGGAATTTGATTTAAGAAATATTATTCCTTGATTATATCTCTCCTCGTGTTATGTCAAAGGACAACTCATCCAACACCATGTAATTCCATAGTTAATGCTCCATGAGAATTTTTCAATGTAATTACACTTATGTAGATATATTCCACAACATCACCCAATTTATAGAATCATAATAGAGATGAAATTTCATAAAAACCACATAATATCTATGTTACCGTTTCTTTTAGATGTTATTCTATAATAATAAATATTCCTTATGGTTATCATTTGGATTTTTTATTAATTTAACATTATTTTTATCCTTACCAAACAAAAGTTATCTAATACTAATTCATCTAATTATAAATACTTATCTATTCTATATAAAATATGATATACCTAAAATTTTCCACCGTTGAAGAAATATATAACTCAAAAATTATTATAAAATGTTATGAACCTAATTTTTCAATTTATCTACACCCTCCTTTGATTCCAACTGTAATAACATCATTCCCTCTTATGGAATACGGTTCTCATAAACGAATTATTTTATATTAATTTTTTTGAAACCAACTAGAGTGACCCAGTTTGTTCGTTAAATAAGTACAGTCACTCTATAGAAAATGGTTCACTTATGTTTTAAGTCAGTTTTAGGTTTATAGTTTTATAGAGTTTAGAAAATCATTTAACTAAAATGTTAAATGTATTTATCATCAAATGGATATTTTTACCACCATATTATAAACTACATAGTCGGTGATATTTTTTCATAATCTCCCAACAAATTTTACACAAATTTTACTCTTCATGGACATAACCTGAGTAATAAATTTCTTAATAACCTGATTAGATAGAAATATAAAAGGGATAGCACAACCTCACAGTAAGGGAAAATAAAAATCTGAACTTAAGATGGATTAATCCTCACAATAATAATAAAGGATACAAAAATATAATAAAATAAATTTAAATTTAATAATATATATATAAACACATGTAAAAAAATAACTGAATTTATTATTATGAAATCCAACATCAAAAAATATTTCAATATACATTTAAGACCTTAACCAAGACATAATTCATGTAATCATGGTAGGAACCATAACAACTTTCCTGTTTTCAAAGTTCCAACCAATAAATCATGCATTCACTTGGTAGTATTATAAAATGACAATAAATTTTGTCTCATGAGATCAAAATATGCATTGAGGGTCTATATAAAACTAGGCTTAACCATTCACTTCATTATGCCCAATGTATTCACCATGTGAAGAATATTATTGATAACATAATGAGTGATCAGATATGCATAGTAAACCAAAAAAATATATTGAGATAACAACATAAGGAATGTAATTATTTTTCAATTCAATAAATAATTATAATACAACAGGAGAAATATGGTTGATGTTTAATCAATTCATAACCAATTAACCTGACCAGTCAATGAGGATCATCAATGGAATATCGTGTATAATGAAAGTCAATATTTCTCTAATAAATAATTGGAATATATTTCAATGTTAGAATCCTCAAACTAACACAATATAAAGTAATCATATATGGTTTTTACAATAATTTTTAAAAAAAATTATTTATTTTTGTATATTTTAATTCCATTAAAACAGTTTAATAGAAACATTCTTATTCACATAGGAATGGAATTTGATGAAAATTTATCCATATAAAAGGGGAGTGTTTTTTAAAAAAACATTCCAAGGTGGATGTGAATTAAACCCATGAAGGAAACTTTTATAACATGATTTATAAATTAATAAAGGGAAATATTATACCCATAAAAAATATTACAATTGGTGAATACGATGCATATCTCAATGAAGTGAAATTAATATACAAACACCCTTATGATAATTGTTTCATAATAACCAAAAGTAAATTAGATGGAAAAAATGAAATTGAAATATATTGAATGAAAATAATTATTTATACTAAAATTTAATATTGAATTTAACAGTCTATATAAATTTTTTTAATAATTATAACATTAATAATTCCTCATTGAATTGAAAATAATAAAAAATAACACTTACTATTTATGAACAAATTAAATAAAAAACACCTTGATATATATAATTTAAAATGAAAAATTATATAACATGAATAATTATAGGATAATTATAGATTAGAATAAATCATAAGTTGATATACCTTATAAAAAAATAGAGTATATTATGAAATATGTATGAGGGGTGAAAATTGAGAAAATTAACACATACCCAAATGTGTGACATCAACAACATTAATTGAATATCTAGAAAAACAATTATATTTGTTTTAATATTTTATTTCATAGACATAATTATATATATACATATTTTATATTATAAAAACCATCCATGATCATTTACTATAAATATATAAGATAGTTATAAATTATTTTCACCATTGACTGTTTCAAAAATTAATTATTTCACACGTGTTATATAATGAAAATATTGTTACTAATTCATTAATACTATGTTAATTATTCCTGGTTAATGTAAATGTATTTTAATATTAAAATATTATTTATTTATAATTATATTTTATAATTACACAATTTTTTTGGTTATGTGGTGTGAAAGTAGATTCAGTGAAGTCTTATATCAGCAATTTTAGTAAAACAAAATGATATATTAATAATATGTTAAATACTAAATATATACATTACAGATAGGTAAAAAAATTATTTTTTTATTATGGAAACATAAACAATAGTTGTATTTAATTTACCATAATCATTGGTAAATTAATTTATTACATTTTTCACCTATGTTGTAGCACCCACAGATTTCATAGTATGGTATTCTACCAAAGTAATTCAATAACATGCACTACAGGCATCACCGAGTTCGATCGAACCATAAAATGCTGTTTAGAAAGTGTCTACAAATAGTATTAACTGAATTTTGAATTTTATATAGATATAATATTTTGGAATCCATATTATGTGTTTCTTTGACATAATATAAGAACATATACATTTTTTCTAGACAAAAGAAGTATTTTTCAATAAAATGCAGTTTTACCGCCTTTTAATGGTGAACCCTTTTTGAAACCAATATTTAACACTTTTATATATTCAATTTAATGAAATTAATGTTTTCTTTAGAATTGGGACATAAAAATTTAGTTTGGATTTATTTTTTTGTACATTTCTGATATCTTTCATATTTAAGTGAATATTGAAAAATTCTAAATTTTGATTGAAATTTTTTTTAATCAAAATAATCTAGTGTTTAATTATAAATTTCAATGCTTTTTTAGTATAACTAGATTATATTTTATCATTTAATAAAATTTAAGTCATTAGAAGTAATTTCAAATTTAATTTTGACATAAATACACATCAATCTTTTGATATTTGTTTTCTTTTTAAAAACGGACTCTTTGGTTTTGACAACAGGAAATATTTTTAAATTAATTAATGAAACTTTTATATTTTTAATTTTTTAAGTGATAATTAAATTTTAATTTCAGAATATCAAAATTAGCTTAAAGTGAATTTTTGGTATTTTTCAAAAAACATTCAATTTTTGATGAATAGTAAAAAACAATAACTTATTGTTTTAAACCGACTTATTATTTAAATAATTTATAATTTTATTTAAATTTATTTTAGCTCATAATAGATACATAATATCTATATATGTTTAATGTAATTTATTTGATTCATTTTGTAATAATATTATATATATATAATTTTTATTGAACTTTTTACCGTCTTTTACATATCTTCTTGGAGCATTTGCAAATTTTCATAAAACATAAATTTACATCTTCTATGATTTTAATTTCCAAAATATGAGAGACACTTTTGATATCAATTATTAAAATTTGGTTCAATAAAATGAAAATAATTTTTGGTGAATAGTAACTTTTGACTTTTATTTACAACAGTTAAAAGTAAATAGGGTAATTAAATGTAAAAATGATATTATTATTCCCATAAAACATGTCCTCATTCTATTGTATAAGTTTATTTCGACCGAAAACATCCTTAGTAATAAAATATGATCCTTTATGTCCCCTTGGATTAAATTAGGAAATTTATTTTTATTTAATTTAAATAAGAGTTAAAAGTGTTAAATTCATGTCTTCATAACTAAGAATTTTTAATATAGGGATACAGATAATATAAATTCAACTATAAATATACATTATAAAACTAAAAATATTTCTTACATAATGGTATTTTATTTCAAATTTTTATACATTACATAATTAAATTTATTAATGACACAATGATGATGCAGAAATTGCCTAATTAAAGAAAGAATAAAATAATTGATATTATAAATACCAATATAAATGTAAATTCATACTTTTTATGCATCACACTAATTTTATAGGTTCATATTTCATTTTGGGTTTATTAGATAAATATTATTCGAAGTTATAAGGTTGTTATGACAATCAGAAAAACAAAATACCAAATAGTGCCAAAATTTTCATAAATTAGTTTCTAAAATAAATATTATATTGATAAATTATATAATATGCCTAAAAATCTACGGTTTAGTAAAAGTAATTAAATAATATTATATATATATATAATTAGTTAACCACTTTAGGTTCTCTTGGATGTTTAGGGTATCTTTGTTAACTATATTGTGTAAAAATACAAGAAGACATGGTAAAAGTTGAACTATTTAACCAATAGTTAAATCTAAAAGATAAGATTAATATCATGACCTAAAAAAGTCTAAAACATATTGGATGAGAGGATTTAGACCAATCCCCACCTTATATTCAAAATAATTATATTTGGGTCCATTATAAACTGAAAATGATTTTACAATAAAATAATATTTTAAACTTTCCCTAAAGAGACCCTCACATCTCTTATAAAAGGGCACTTCCTGTTCTCTCAAATTCACACCTCCAAAGCCATTAGGATTATCTATACCATAAAAAAATCTCCTCTCAAATTTTCTCACTTAAACCTAGAGGAATTCCCTTGAGCAAGAAGCCAACCTAAGGAGCCCTTTTGTTCAAATCAAAAGGAAACACCCGAAGAAGAGGTAATGATTTCACCACCCTCATTCATGTTGTTTTCTTCTTCCACTTCCACTTTCTTTTTTGTTTCCCTACCAAAATAATATCCGTATTAACTTCTACATAATTTAATGTTATTATAAATAAGGTACAACCATAATAATTATTCTATCCATCCTATAAATGGAAATGTCACCACACGTGCATACGTACAGCTTACCGTCTCCTCGTCGTCGTGTAGTTTGTTATTCAATCACTTCATTGTTTAGATGGGAATAATAATGAGTATAACTGATGTAAATAATAAATATAAAATTTTAATGATTCTATATATGTGATATACCATCCAATTTCATACTATTTCACTATCAGTGTAATGATATTTTTACTCATGCGTACGTACAGATTACTGTCTCCTCGACACGATGAGATTTTTTTACACATTCATCATTCAACAATGATTATAAAAATAAATTTTATTAAAAAGTACTTAATATATGACATAATAATTCTACTGGATATATATATATATGTATGTATGTATGTATCTACATTTATCTAATTCACTTACTTCCATCAATACGATATGAAAATAGAAACAATGTTTATGCGTACGTACGACCTACCATATCCATACACGGAGTTCTCCATTTAATATATCTAAAAATTATACATATTTAAATTCTAAATATATTTTATATATAAATCATATTTTATATTTTTGAAGTATTTAAATCATGATCTAAATGATATGATGAAGAATAACATGTTATAACACATACGATAAAGAAACCGATTATTACCCAAAATGTTAATTTAATAAGGAAATCATATTGAAATGGGTAGTATAAAGTAATAAATGAATAATGTATTATATAATAAATATGAATATTTTTATGTTATAATTTAATAACATACTATTGTTACTATACATGATGTTAAATGTACCCTCGACCAAAGGAAAGTGCAAGGGTATGTTTACTTCCTCAATCTCATTATTATCTGAGATTGTTTATGTCTAAGTATTTACTGGGACATACATCTCATAGATAACTATATTTCAAAATTAAAATTTCAAAATTAATATTTTAAGGTTTTATGGGAGGTTCTATTTATCAAGATCATCTTTTTAAATGTTTTAATGATTTATCATTCTAAAGACTTCTAAATAAAGGTTCATGTTTTCAAAATGATATTAAGGATTTATTTATATGGACATTAATGTTTTGAAATGATTATTCTATTCAAAAGATTAAAAGTGGTATGGGACTCTTTGATTCAAAAATATCTTTAAGTGACTTCCTTTAAAAATTGGGATACATTTAAACGATTTCATGAAAAATGGGTATTTTTCTGAAATCATTATACTGATCATTTTCATCTATATCAACATTCTATGATAGATTTTAAACTTGTTGAGGTTGATTTATTATGATACAAATCTTCCATATTGTATTTAAGGTTTTGTGATATTTTTGACTGTGGATGTGTAATTTTTATACCATTCATGGTTTATGGATAACATGTTTACATTTTGTATGATAGTTTTAATAAGAATGTTTATGTTATGCTTCAACCTTTTCATATGAGGAATGTATTGGACTTAGTATGTGACGGGTGGAACCCACAATAGGTCCTCAGTGTGTCGATAGGTCTCATGAGACAATTAGATGTGGAATTTTCTGAGGCCATTCCCAAGTTGATATATGGTTTTGACCGAGGCATTAATCATTTTTAGATGTCCTAGACGAGGCCATTACAAAATGTTTCAGAATGTACAACAATATACATTCCATCATTATGAAAATAATAATTATGGTTCATTTGGTTATTCGACTATTATAATATCCCTGACTATGTTTTATTATGTAATTACTTACTTAGCTCATATTCCAGCCATAAAGTGTTCATATTTATTATTTGTAAATGAATTTTTTTTCAATTATTCACCATTCCTAATGCTTATGTTATCTTCCACTGTATTTCATACTCTTACTGAGCATTTGAGCTCACCCATTTATTATGTTTTATTTTACAAGTATTTCCATTAAGTGTATTATGATAAATATTCAGTGTTAAGATAAAGGGAATAATGATATTTTGAAATAACTATACATGCTATACTTTGTGTTTGAAATTGTAATGTGATGTTCATGTATGTAATCTATTTCCATGACTGCTAAAAGTATCTGTCCTTTAGGACCTGAATCCTTGTAATATTTCAAATGTATTAAAATAATGCACCAACTCTGGGTAATTGGGTTCGGAGGTTACATAGATAGTTAGACCAACCCAAAGGTGAACATTTCCTAATTAATGGGTTACCATGGTTTTGAATTTGGATAATTTTGGAATAATATCATTATTACATAAGTAAATTGATATTCCCTATATAATTTTTAATTTTTTGAATCATAATATGATAGTTTTTAATAAATAATAATTATGATTGATGAAAAATAAGATATGTCAATCCATGGATGTGGTAGTCTCCACAACACAACATTAACGTTTTTTCCAATGAATTAGAGGGAATATAGATAAGTAATAATTTATATATTGACTATAATAAATATATTATATATTTAATTATTTTCAATTATATCAATATAACTTGATAGGGTATTAGGTGATGAAAAGTGGGAGACATCACTTCATCGAGGTGGTAGTCTTCCCAAATTCCAGATAATCTTTTATTTCTATAAACATGAGAAGGAATAAATAATAGTTAATAAATTAATATAATGAAAAAAAATTATTAATTATAATTAAGTCATTATATATCTATTTTTAGGAATATTTATTGTATAATTATTATGAATGAATTTATAATGGTTATGTAATAATCACGTTGGGACCACGAAATTTCTGTAAAAGAGACCTTTGAAATGAGGGGATAATGCTGACTTATTGTACCTATTGGGTTTATTTGTTTTAAGGGAATTAGAGTAGAGGAAAATGAGTATGGGTTCAAGGAAATTTCCAAGGATATATGAATAATTTAGAGAGTGGAAAATGTATTTGAAGGATGAAAATGAAATCACGGTCACAAGGTGACCCTAACGATCATGTCTGAAACAAAGTATTTAATACATCATCTTGTATGAACATAGATCAGGACATGTATCAACTATATTTTATCATTCATATGGATCACATCCATATATTTTCATATATGAAGAAGAAACTAGTTTATCTTCTGCTGTATTTGGAGACATCTTTCCCGAGAAGGAATTTCCTGAGGGTTGTGAAATAAACAACGTCTCTCTCCCTCTTTCGTTTTCACATCCCTTACCCTAAAAGTGTTATAAAGGTGTGGCTTGTATATTTTTTACCAATGATACTTTATTTCATAAAGGAAAGATTAACTCTATTTAATATCTTTATCATTAGGATAATCTTAACTGGAAATATAAATAAATTATGATATTATGATTGCATGAAAAAATAATCAAAAAATTGTTGTTACGATGAGTAAAAGATTACTTTAACGGGATGTGAATACAACAAAATTGTGTTCTCTTTATAATATTGGAAAATGAAATCTTGGATCATCCATTTTCCCTTCCTAAATCTTGACCATCATTGAATCAATGATTGGGATCACAATTTTTACCCCCCCCCCAAATGGAAAGAACAAAATCATGTGAGTCTATATTATAATATATAAGTTGAATTGGATATAATGGAATACTAAAAATTTAAGTAATATTAAATCATTGTTTGGATTCCCCATTATGCCTGATATGGTGATTAAAAACCTAATAATTAGACACTATACTAGTGTGCTTTTGGAACTTGATATGGAAACCACCCCCGTGTAAGTGGTATTTCTCGAGAATGTGGATACCAGGATTAATCTATAGAAACAGTATGAAAAACATCACAAATTATTCAAAAATTACAATATCATTGGAAATATATTGTATACCTAATATTATTTAAGGACTGTAATATATGTATCATTTCGGGATATGATGATCATAATTACTAGAAGACCCCTATGACGGGAAAGAATAATATTTTTTTACACCTCCACCTCCATCCTCTCGAAATATGTTATGTATTCCAATAATGCTAATGCTCATGATATCGATCCTAATTTAGTTTATCTTATAGAATATCTTTAGGATTAAATGACTACATTGTTAAACATAACATATTTGAAGCATAACTATCCTATGAAATAAACTTTTGTAGTGTAATTCCCCTATTTGGATACCAATGTTGATTCCACAACCAATATATCATCTAAATCTCTACATACCATTGATTCCCAGATTGATTACACAAAAAACAAGGACATTGATCATAAGACACCTCTTAAGGTGCATTAAAATATAGAGGTGTTGATTACAAAAATGGATAATCATTACCCTAAGAAATCAAATAAAGTAGTTGGAATTCCATTTGATGATATAAATATAGAATACAATACCCAAATAGGAAAACATTAGCCTTGTGTACCTTGGTTCGACGATACAAATATCAAGGATTTGAATCCAATGATGTTTATCCAGGACCCCAGGCCTACTAAAGGGATATGGCCTTCCCCGAATCCCCTTATTTTTATATCTATATTTAATTATTTGAAAAAACCATTGAGTATATCCATATGGACCTTAACATACCCCCTTATATATCGAAAATTCTCTATTACCACAGTTAAATATTGATCATTATCATTAATGATTAAAAATTATCATTGTTTTCGTAATTTGTTATTGATATGGAGGTCATACTAGATTGTGAACCCTATGAACCTGGAATTACTAAGCTGCTATAACTAGGAGTAGGGATCTCCCACACTAATGAATATGTGGTGACTCCAAAAAGTCATCCCACCCATGATTTTGGTGAATATAATTTGAAATTAGTTTATTAATAAAAGAATTAGAAAGTGAATCATGGCATGGATCCATCCAAATGATCTATGATTGATAGTAATAAATTTACTCCATATGGTGGAAAATATTTGGAAAATTATAATAATGAATACCAATCCCCTAAAGGTTGTGATAACCTAAATCAAGGAAGATTCTCTCATATCTCTAAGAGAATACTTGGTTGTCTCTATAAGAATTGAAGGAAATGAAATGTTAAAGGAACAAAATGTTGTGCATATGTATACACAATGAAATTACCCCACACTAATGGAATCACTTAAATAGATCTGGTATGGACATGTATTGGAACTACCAAGGGGTCAAGAACACAACCAAAACCATATATATTAGACACTTCCCTATGTCTAACATGAAAATGATAATTTGAATTTCTATAGCAATGAGGATATTGGAATGTTCAATCTCCATTAATTATACCTCCATTTGGTATCACTATATCTCACACAAAATTAATGATAATGAATTATAGACAATATAGGTTAAAAAACATGAGGAAACTGATGTAGAATCCATTGAAAATAGACCTCAGATAATATTCCTATTAGCTTATATCAATCCCATGACCATCACCACATCCATTGTTAACACTGCAAACTTTTAAACTATGAGAGGTGGTATAATGAAGGAATTATCTCTTTTGGATAAAAAAACATAACATAACCATGTTATTATGGGAGAATTATATTTTTTGTTGAGACATAATAATAATATTGTCTCAAAAATCTCATGAATTATTTCTTTTGGACCATAGATTTTATCTGAATTTAAAACGACCCAACATTCTAATATGGTTAGGTTTCGTTGGGCTCCAACTTCACCTATTCAAGAAATTAGCTATTTTTACAATTCCATCTTAATTGGACAACCACATAAAAGATTTTTTTTACCAAAAATCATTCAATACACTTTTTTGTGAGGGTATGAACTAAAATGGAAATCTCCTAACATCACCCAATATTTTTTTGGATACAAATGGTGATTTGATATTTTATCAACAGATTACATATGAACACATACCCGCCTATTACAGAAAATTTGAAATGATCAGTTATTCCTCTAAATCCAATAATCATGAATTATTGATCCCATGTCCTCTATCCCATAAAGAGTCGTTATGGGAGAATAATTGTTAGAATAAATTAGTTATTAATTAATTGAAGGATCCTGATGACATAGACTCTAGGAAACCAATTGCCCTTAATATATTTTTTGATGACCAACCTCCCAAGGAGACTATGTTGATGCTTAATGTCCAACAAAACCCTGAACCGGTGGATAAGGAGACTCCACTAAGGACCACACCCTATAGGTATGTGGCTAGAGATTCTATGAATTCAAAGTTGTTATTTCATATTATCAATGATTTTCCCACCATTGTGGATGCTGTTTGTAATGCCCAATGCACTTTTGTTATGCTAGGTGATGCACCTTCTATTTAGAGGGAAAACATGAGACACAAAATGATTCTAACAAATCTAATCAGGATTTACTTGATGAAGTTTTCCAGAATAATGAATACATGAACATGAGTGCTAAAAACGGGATGAAGCCTATTATTGGACCAAATGGATGTATTACTCCACATCCATAGAAGAACTAGAAACGTTTTGATTAATGTATGTTGTATATAACTATGTTCACTAGATCCTTGGGGATTCATTTTGGAAAATATGAGATTCCTAATTATGTAGGTTTTAGTGGGGATACCTCCTCCACATTTGATGTGGAATATTTCTCATCATCCTCAAATTTATAGGAGTAGGATAAGGAAATTAAGATCAAGAATTGCACCCATGTTATCATAGAGGGTCATAAAGAATAATTTTATAACCAAATTTAGTAAGAAGAGATGAATACCTTTTATAGGTATCTTAACAAGGAGTTAACTATATATGAGAATGTAATTATCATAGAGTGAATGTTTTATAGTGTGTAATTTGAACTTGATAGAGACCCTTATTTTGGTTTTCTATACCTTCCTCGGGAATAATTGTATGTGCATGGGCCTTTATTGGGATGTTGATCTGCGGATCTAGTTCTGATTTGACTACTGGAGATGTTTTTGTTTCTATTTTTATAGTTTACATTTTCATATTTTTTTCATTGACCATTCCTAATGGTTTATCTTACTGTTGATGGATTTTAATGAAGTAAAAATGGTGACCATGTATTTTAATTATTATTGTAATAATGTTTTCCTGTGATCTAATAATAGAATATGATGAACACAATAATATGTAAGAGTATGTCCTAGTTGAAAAGAAGGGATAGTGTATTTATAAAATTTCTCTATCATTCAGCTTGTGTTAATGGATTTATAGGGAGTATCTCCTCTGTTTGAGCTCTAAAGAAGTCATAACACCTTATGATAGGATGATAATTGATGTCTAATATGGATGAATAAAGTTACTTATAGTTTTTATTGTTTGATATTTAATTCTATTTTGTCTTATCTCATAATTTGCAATCTATGAAGTTTCAATTCTTCCTGATGTCCAGTAATAAGGACACAATATGTCTTTGTGTGGGCATCATGCAAGATGGTTACTGTAAGGGATTATTTAATATGGTGATCTTTTCTTATGTTAACATAGTCAGTACCTCATCACCATCGTGTAGAAATTAGATTACGAAGATCTGAAGGAAAATTCTTGAAGATTATTAGAGACCATTTTTATCAATGAGTTGTTGTTTTCATGATCAATTTAGCTATATATTTAGTACATTTTTCTTAATTTTATGCATGATGGTCCTCTTGAGATGTTTTTTTTTCAATTTTAGAGTCTCGTTAACTGACTCTATGGTTTTTTCTTCTAATTTTTATTTATCATATATTGGGATGAATCCATTTTTTGGATATATTAATGGTCTTTTGTTATGTTTACTATTGTATATATGTCTCTATGATTTGGTAGATAGAATTTTGGAAATTTATTACATGATGATGATTGAAATATTTTAATTATTTAAGTAAGGGGGCACATGTTTTTTATTTTACTAAAGGAACCCACTAGTGGAGTATGATGTTATTGGTCTTGATGATTTAATATGGTACATTTGATATTGTTCTCACTTGGTTCTTTTAAAATTTTATATGTGCAATTTTATTATATTAATCCTTCAACTTTTTTCATTAACTATTTTTCAGTGAAAGTTTATTGTACCTTATGTAATCATATAGCCTCTTTTTATTAATAATTTTTTGGGGATCATGGGATTTCATTCAACTCATGCTTTGATCAATTACTATAATGTTTTTTGATATATATTTAAATAAATTTCATAAAAATTATTTTAAATTAATTATATAGAGTGATAAATTTATTCTATTATAAAAATATTATAAATTGTCAATAAGAAAATTATTTTAAAATATCAGTTTGACAGTAATTAATCAAATAGAGTTAAATTCTTGTAACATTACTTTTATGAATAAATTTGAAATGAGAAAATGTTGATAATTAAATAATACTAATTCAAAATATAAATTACATTTTTCATATAATAATTCTAGTATTATGAAAAAATATTTTTAGAATTTCAAAATGTAACACAAAAAAACTAGTTTTTTTTAAAGTTTAACTTTCATGATAAAAATGTTGTTGATGGAAAATATAAACAATGTTTTTAGATACATGATATAAATTGGTTAATGAAAACAAAATTTTTTTATTTTAATTGAATCCAAAACTGAATTTTAAAAAGGTAATATTTCATTAAAAGATAAGAAAATGAAATAAATTTTTTATTTTCAAAATATTACTTATGTTGCTAAATATATATTGTTCAAATTCATAATAATTTTTTGAAAGTGTATGTTTAATAATAAATAAATAATTTATCAAGAAATATATTTTTATGTTCTTATATCCAAGATATATCTTGATAGAGTCAAAAAAATATCATTTTTGTAAAAAATATATTTTTCATTATTTACCTAAAAATAAAATATTTTTGAAAATATTCAAAAATTCATCTTCTGATAATATTTATATTATAAACCCAAAAAATAAATAGTATTTGGTCAAATTTAAATTAGAAAAATTAAATTAAATTTAAATATATAAGGATAAGTATTTTCAATGGAAAATAATAAATATTTACTATTCTTTCATTTATTTAAAATTGATGACTAAATAAACATGTTTTATTGTATTTTTCGAATAAAAAAATATATCATGGCTATAATATAGTTAGTTTTGGTGAATAAAGTGTATAAAAATAAAATTTTAGATACAAAAAAATTATTTGACAAAAAAGTATCATGTTTATTTTTTTAATTCATTAATTCTTAAATGTTATAGTTTTATAGAGGTGAAAATTTAAAATTTCTAAAATAAATGTCATAAATAACTTATTACATTAATAATTACATGCTTATATCATCCTAATTTATATTTACATAACCACTTATGATCTCCATGTATGATCAATAAATAATTTTTGATGTAGTGTAAGACACAGAATGTGATTCTAATGTCATAGTTCTCATGGAAATTTCATTGATCCTGAAATTATCTTGGATAATATTTATCTCAAATCTTAATTGTTCAAGTATGGATTTAATATCAGTCATTATAAAAATATAGTGGTTCTTCGTAACATCCATGATAGAAAAAATGAGCATCTAAATGAAGACTCTTACATCTTAATTCCAATTCCACTACATGGTTTTTTAATGTGTTTATTATTTTCATATCATCTTACCCAACAACATTGTTCTCATAATGAAATTTAATTTTTTTTCTATTTCAACTTAATAAATATTACTACGTATTTTTTTGTTTATGTCTGGATTGCATTATATGATATTGAACACAATAAGTTATAATTGGAAAATATAATTTAAAATATCATCTTGTTTGATCTTTTCATCACTATCGGCCCGTGAAAGGTTTAACTGGGGGTGATCCATCACACAATTATAGTCAGACAGGGTATAAAATATATCTACTTCACCGATGGTTTTGTTCATATGTGTAAAAAAAGGAATCCTTAATTATTTAAAAAAATCAGTGAAAAACATTGAATTTCTCTATTTATTGATTGTTGTACACTCATTTCATCATTTTAAATCTACTCATATGAATAAATATTATATTACATATATACATGTATATTGTATATTAAATTACTATTTGTATTATTATAATTTTTTAGGCATGATAATATGATCATATTCCTATATTTCATGAAAAATTTGTATTGTTTTTTATTTATAAATATTTTGCGCTCATAACAATCAATAAAATATTATTTTAGTACATTAAAAATTTTTTGGTCATTCCAATAAACTCTTTTATAATATTCCTATATAGTTTAATCAAAAAATATTAAATTAAACATGGATCTTTCTCCACTTTTTTATTGAAATACATATTTTTTTCAATTATAAATATTTGAAACACATTTTACACAATGAAAATAATTTGAACATTTAAATGAAATATTTAATCATTCTATGAATATCTGATGTTTTATTATTTTATGATCCACTCTTTCTATAAAAAATTTATGAAGGATAATTTTTTATATTTTTATTATAATCATTGTCTATTTTTTCTTTTTATATTTATTTTTTCTTATTTAATACATAATAATTATTTTTGATTGTTAGGATGATCATTTGATTATTTTAAGTGTTTAAAAATTATAATTTATATATTATTCATACCTAAAATAAGAAAATGACCATATAATTATATTAATAATATTATATAATAATAGATCATGTTGTTAGTTATTTAAACCAAAATGATTATATCAATTTTATATTTAATGTTTAATTTTTAAAATATACATTCAATCATTTCCAAAACCTCAAACATCCAAATCATTAGTGGATCATATTTATATATCACATAAAATATCAAAATAACTGTCTAGAATTTTTCTGGTAAATCATTCACATTTTTCAATTCTTATTATTTAATGTATATTACAAACTGTGATAAAATTATTATTAGTTAAAATATTGATCAATGTGGATCATATGTTGAATTTAGATATATTACAAAATCTTATAGGACCGAGGTTATAACCATGATATATGTTCCCAAACATAATATTATGGATGTTTCTTCAATTAAATACTGGATGGGAACTTCAAGGCTAAAACTATCTTACTGACATGTGAAAATTGAATGGTTTGAAACATTGAGCCATGGGGTGTGGTTTTAGGGGATTCTATGATTGTGGATGGTGATCGAGTATCATCAAGTGATGTTAGGATTAGATATTTATATATATAAATGTATATCCTCGGAGTCAGAGGTTGTGTCGGACTTTAATAAAAAGGTGGTCTTGTTGTCTACGAAAAATTTAATCACCTGAGGATCCTTCTAAGATTAAACATATGGGATATTTACATATCTAGGCGTATATGAGAAAAATATTTGGTTTTATAAGATCCATATCATTTATAATAACATGAAAACATATGAGGTGGAACCGATTTTGTGGAGGATTAAGGATTGGCCCAATGATATCCCATTAGGTTTGACTGTGTTATTTTGTTTATTATTACCCATAAATATATACATTTTATTAATATTTAACATATTACTTCAATAATTAAATTAATTACATAATCCAAATCAAACTTTGTTTTTTCATAGATTTCAACCATATTTTATGAAATGTTTTACAGACAATGAATTACATAATACCCGTATGTTTTTATTCGTAAATATTTTACTATTGGTTTACATTTATATATAAATTTATGTTCTTAAATTTTATATTTAATATATTTATGCTTTAGAAATATTTTTCTCATTTTTTATTGGATCCTATGGGTAAAAATTTATTAGAGGATATTTTCCTATATTTATGTAATAGATTGAGCCCTTTCATTAATTTATGAATGTTTTATGCTTGTTTTGTAGTTAAAAATGTACCTATAAATCATATAGAGTGTCATCATTATTATACTGATGTGTAATCCATCAATGTTATTTTAAGATGATCTACTAATTTTTTACAATGATTTTCATGATAAAGACCAATTTTTTTCAATTTTTTATTATTGATGCTATTATCATTATTAAAAATGGATTATAATTCCTAAAAGGATCATTCAATAATATAACAAACTATATCCATTTGATTCATGTGTACTATATTCCATCATGTCATAAATGACATTAACATCATTTTAGTTATCATTCAAGAAAAAAATCTGTCCTGAATATTTTCAATATTTTGATATGTTTTTCACATAAAAAATAATATTAGTAATTGAAATGTTAAATAAATAATGCATGGAATATTGCATTTCATATCAATTTAAATTTTATTATTTCATGTAAAAATGTGTCAAATATCATTATCCTCAGTTCCTATCATAATAAAACACCATTTTATTAAATATTGTTTTAAGTTATTAAATAATTATAAATGAATTTGAGTTCCTAGATACATATTTTATAATTTTAACCCTAGAGTTATTCAATTCTCAAATGATTAAAATCTATATCCCAAAAATTAATGGATTATTTCATTGGTAAATTTATTTTTGTAAAATTTATCATTTTCTTCTTTTTAATGTTTTACTATTATATAATTACTATAAAAGTTTTTTAAAAATTAAAATAAATGTTAAATAATTCATTTTTATCAATCATTCAATTGAAAAATATTGTGTTTTTATAAATTATAATTAAATTGTAAAATATTAAATTCTACATCCCTAAAATCCCAAAAAATTATAATTCTTTAATTTTTAATTTTTTTATAAATAAAGAAATTATTTTATAAAAAATTATTATAATCATTTATTGTAGACCAAATGGTTAGTTTATATACATTTTATTCCTACAAAATAAAAATTACATTATAATTTTTTAGAATATACAAAACTATTTTTTACTCACTTTTATCATTATAAATATTTGATACTATTAAAAAATAAATCTTAAATATTAATATAAGAAATATAAACTTGAATACAACCCATGAAACTTGTCAGTCGTGTATTTTATAAAAATTGATATATGTTATTTCCCAATAAATACTCTTGGGGACCTCCATAAATTAATATTTTTATGAGAATAATAATATAATATAATTTAAATATCTATTAATTTGTTGCAAATTTTGTTCCATGTACATTGAATTATCAATGGGGAACATTCCTATGAAGAACATCACTGCATATTGAATAATAACGGCACTGGTTATGAATATTGTGATGACCCATGGAACATGGGTGGATATTTGGATTTTGTTATTGAATTAAATTTTTTAATTATGAATATATTTGATTTATAAATTTTTTTTAACGATTATAATATTAGTATATTTATAGAATGATTAAAAATAATTTTTTTGTGGGATACTAAGGTTCACCCGAACCTGATGAGTGGCCATTTGGTGATTGGTGGATATATATGTGATACTTCATCGAGATAAAAAAATTTATAATTTCGTTGGTATTTTTAAACACAGAAGTTAACTATAATTCCAGTCATGAATATTTTTGTTAATGTTAAATTCACTACAATCATATTTAATGAGGGAATATTTTTTATTTTAGTCCCTCATTTTTCTAAATATGGGTACTAGAGTCCTCTATAGACATAACCACCAATGAATCACATATTTACCTTCTTCTTGTTTAACCATTACACTTGATTTAATCATAATTTCAACATTGGAATTATATTTTTGATCTATTTATGACAACATCTTCTTTGTGAGAATACTAATTCAATTATACACATTAATATTGAATTCACTCACTATTGGGAAAAATTTTATCATAAATTTATCTTTATCAAAATTTAATGGGATTATAAAAATTATAAAATATCGGTGGTTTAAGTTAGTTATTTTGAGAAAAAATATTCAATTATAACACATTTATATAATATCTACCAATTTTAATAGTTTATTAGGTAATATATTGGTGTACTATAATAGTCATGATCCACCGTTCTTGTATCTGGTGTTAAAAAAATATTATTAAATTTTTGTCATGATAATGATAAACGTGACCCAATGTTTTTCCATCTAAAGAATATAAAAAAAGAAAAATTCAATCATATAAATACCCAATGACCATTTATGTTTATAGATTTATAGAATTTGTAAAAACACATTCATTAGAAATACCCAATAATTTAAGAGATTTTTATTTCCACTATATATGGTTTTTTCATTCCTTATTATGTCATCACTAACAACCTTATTATATTCATCTAGAAAAAATTCATTTTACATAATTCATTATAACATTTGGAAGGAGAATATAAAAATAGTGAAAAAAAAATCCTATGTAGTGTTTAGAATAAGAAATAAAAACTAAATTTCATCAGTGAGTAAAATTTATGAATAACGGTATGATGACATAATTAAGGTTCATGAGAATAACATAACACAAATAACACCCACTAATACAGAAGCCATAAATAATAAACCATGGAATAAATCATTAATAATGTAATGAGTCATAAAAATTAATAACTAATATCCTTGTGATGTAAATAATTAAGAAGTAATATTTCATAAACTACAAAATTCATGTCGAAAACCTAATGGTTTCTAGAACATTTTCATTATATAAAACTCACAGTAGTGTTAAAAATTGGAATAGCCATAAGATTTTCATCCAATATAATTCTGTTGGTCAGAGTGGATACTCAAGAGGGGGGGCGGTGAATTGAGTTCCTATAAAAAAATTTGTTAAAATTATTTCTCATAAAATCCCCCAATTTAAAAACAAAGTTAAACTGTAGTTAATCTATATAGATTGTAAAGGTTCAGTCATGTTTCTCAAAGATTTATTAGGTCTCAGTTAACTTAATCTGATGATTAAATTAACTTTTGAAACTGACTTACTGATTTACAATAAGTATAAACACTTGCTAATTTAACTATCAATGTAGCTATAAAATATTTTTGTATTTCAATGTAATAAGATGCGGAATGTAAAATATATGTAATAATTATAGACTTAAAATAAAAGCACAATAAAGTTAACCAAGATGTTCAGTCACAAGCCGAGACTTAGTCCTCTCAACAATTTATATAAATTGATCAACACCCTGGATCGGGGGTAAACAACAGTACACTACTGTCCAGGTCCAAAGACCACTACCACATTTCTTCATGGGAAAACAAATAGCAGCTCACAGCTCTCCAGGTCTTACTCGTCCTCTACCACTATCCATAGTGGGAAACAAAAGAGTTATGGAGTTTGAGTGAGGATTTAAGAATCCTCTAGTTTAGCATAGGAGATAATGTGTGTGTAATGTAAACATGGTACACACAATGATAAAAATGTAAATGAAAGAATCACTAAAGATAAGTATGAATGATATTAGAAATGCTTTAGTGATTAGCAGTGTAGCTCTGGAATCGATTGGTTGGTCATAAAAATTTCTATGTCCTTCCCTGGTTTCTGGTCAGAAAATAGAGTGTCGTTTTTTTCTTCGGTTCTTGCTTCAGCTTATGAGTTTGAGTGTATGAACTATTTGATGTTGTATTTCTCTCAAGATGCAGATTGTGTTCTCCTTTAGAATGAGTTTTTTCGTGTATGTCCAGGATTCTTGGAGTATGGATGTAGACTAGTGAAAAATGCTCCATATTTGAATGTTGTTTTTCTCTTGTCTTTTTCACCCTTCGTGTACCTTCTTAGTACATTTCATGTCGCACAACTCCAGTGTTCTCTTTCCATCCCTTTATAGATTTCAGCTTCGGCAGAAAAGAATAATCACCTTTTTCATGGGTACTAGATACAGTTCCCTGACATGCAATATAAATCATTAAATAACATTAACTGCATTAAAACTATAAAACATAACTGTTAGCTAAATAAATAAATAGTATGAAGAATATAGGGTTTGACTGGTTGGTTAATAATTAGTAGCCTTTTATTAGTAGACGTGCACAGTGGGCTTTGTGTTGCATAACCTTCCATCGGTAGCTCTTTTGAACTTGCATCGGTAGCTCATATACCGGTGAATTTAGTTCCATCGGTAGCTCTTGTTATCGGTAGCTCTTGTTATCGGTAGCTCTTGTTATCGGTAGCTCTTGATCCATCAGTAGTTGTTTCTCCATCAGTAGCACTTTACATCAGTAGCTATTTGCATGTGTTGGTAGACTTACACTATCACCAGACTTTTATCGGTAGCTCGATATATCGGTGACTATACTTGTATCGGTAACTATTTGTGAACTGCTTCTATCGATAGAATTCTGTCTATCAGTAGCTCTGGTCTGTTTGTCTGTCAGTAGCTCTGTACATATCAGTGACCTTAGTGTATCGGTGACTATTTTAATCGGTATACTGAGTACCGGTAGCTCTAGATAAACACAGACTAGTGAATTAATAGTTATCTGTTTTATGCAAAACATATTCGAAAGGGTTAGAATTACTACAGAACTTATATAAACATGGATAAAAACAGATTAAACTAACTCAAGTGTTATTTTAATATTATTATCATCTTGAGCACGGATTGAAAGAATTAATATATAGAAAAACATTAGATTGATATTATCAAAGTATATTAAAACATAATTGGGATTATCAAAAGAGGTGAGGTCAAAAATCTCCCCATTTTTGATAATCACAACTTATGATACATTCATTTAAAAAAATGTATTAGAGGATATATAATTAAACTCAATTTTCTCAGAGAAAACAGTATGTTTTAAAACATAATTTATCAGAGATATAATTAATTGTATCAGAGATAAAAGGCAAAGCCCTGATATCAGAGGTGAAATTTAGTGGTATCAGATAACTAAATGAAATGATATCAGATAATGAGAGTAAGGGCACTGGTATCAGAGAATAAAATTCAGAGGTTTCAAAGTGTCAAATCATGATGGCTCTTAGATGAAATTTCTTGTTAATTTATACTTTCTCCCCATTATGTATTGTCTCCCTTAATATCCTTGTATAACATTTCTCTCCCTAGGTGAATATGTCTTCCTCTTTGATACATAGAGTGTATTTCTCCCCCTTTGTAAAAGCTTGGTAAAATATTTCTCCCCCATTGTGATAATAAAAATGTGGGAAATAACAAAGATAAGTGGAACAATAGGATATAGAAGAAAATCACTTGTATTACATGTTACAAAAAGGTGCAAAGATAGAAGAAAATTCTGGTGGTGAGGATGACGGTGAATGCTTAGGAATTCTTGAAATGACCACAGGAGGCTGAGCAACTGAAACAGTGCCTCGTCTGTATTGAGTAGTCCTTTGTGTGATCATATGTGTGAGGCTTAGAATGGCTTGGGAAGGAGTCATCTGAATTGGAGAAGTAGTGGAGGCAGAGTCCGGCAAAGTAGGAGGGACAATTACTGGCCTAGCAGCAACATGCAAAAAAGGCAACAACAGATTTCTGAAATCCATAATGATTCCTCATCCACACACCATAGAGGATATAAATTCATACATGTTCTCCATAAACATGTCCAATGATGGAGTCAATTCCCTTAGATTTCTAACTTTCTCTCTGAAGGCTTGATTGACAGGAGGCAGTTTCATATTCTCGATCAGAATCTTGAAATGACTAGTCATTTGGGACTTTGTGTAAATTTTGGAGAAATAGGAGTCCGCCTTTTCTTTCAATTATTTTTGAGAGGCATAAGATTCTCTCATGTAGTCTTGGATTATCTTCATAATTTCTCTGGCTGAATCTCTAGTATAAAGAACAACTCTTGTAAGTTCATATGAGTCCACAGAGCCACTGGTTGAAGCTGAACCAAGCTCTTCTTTCATCACAGCTCGAAACTGAATCAAATCCATGGAAGGTTTAGATGAAAGAGAACCAAAAGAGACAGATATAGTGTCTTTGAATCATTTGGTCAATCCATTGATAAGATTTTGAACTTCAGAATCCTAGATTGTAATATGATCTTTCATAGATGTTTTGAAACCTTCAAATACTAAAACCATATGGCTTATAACACTCTTCACATCAGGTAAGTCCTTATCTGCTTGGGATTTTGAGCTAATGTAAGAGTCTAAAAAACAACATATTCCATTAGAGCTTCAAGATCTTCTTCAAGTATAGAAACTTTTTCCTGAATGTCTTTAACTTCTTCAACTATTTTGCCCATAAAAGTTGATAAATTATAGGCAAGAGAAAGTTCAAAATATCTTTCCAAAATACTCATTTCATCAGAAAAACTCTGCTTCATCTCAGAAACTGAGGCACTAAAAGATTATTTTAGCTCATCCTTTAAGATATCCATATTATCCATGTTAACCAAATCAGCAGATGAAACTGGTACAGATGCTCTTTCAGAGGCTAAACTGACCACAGAGTCAGTCATAACTGATTGAATTGAAGATACCATAGAAACTTCTATTTCCATTACCTTTTCCACAAAACATTCCTTACGGTTTTTCTTCAGCTTATACAGGTCATATATTCTGACCACATCTTCAGTAAATAATTCAGATTCATCATCATAAATAATTTTTTGTCTATTTAGAGATGCTTCATTATCTGAATCAGGATAGTCTAAACCACATACTACAAAACCAGGGTCTTCTGAACAATCATTAAATCCAACAGCTACTGTAACACTTCCAACATTGGATTGATGCTCCCCCTCAACAGGTGCATCCTCAATTAGGATAACAACATTCTCAGCAACATTCTCAACAGTATTCTCAGAAGGTCTTTCATCCTGAGGAGAATCTTCCACTATCAATTCATCCTCTGCAACAACAGGAGGGTCTTCTGGATTAGGTAAGGGTATGTCAACATCATTTGCTTCCTCAGTAGGTACTAAATATTGTCCAATAACTGGACTCAGGCTCAAATAAGCTGACATAGATGCTTCACTCTCATGAAAATCTTCTTCATTTTCTACAGAAGCCACTTCAACAGCCTCTAAAGAAGCTTATTCATTATCTGATTTATGTTGATCTAGATTTTCAGGAGCTAGACTAGGAGGTAGGTCAGAATCTCCTATTTCATCAGAAGATGACACTTCCTCTTCTGAATCATCACTGTATTCTAGCTCCACTTCATCAGGTCCTAGACCTGGATCCCTCACATCCTTAGGTCTTGAAAGTTGATCCACATGATTGAATTTTTCATATACCATCTGGTCATCATTGACCCATTCTCCACTCCAAGGGTTCCAATTTATTTTCATACACATACAAACTGTAGTTGTGATACAGATGTTATTCTTCACTACCACTGTCTCATCTTGAGACTCAGCAATCCCTTTTACCTTGATCATCACAGAGATTAACTTTGCAAAGAATAGGTCATTTGTCTTTGATTTCAGCCTTGTCATATCTTCTATTTGGATCATGAACAATCTTCACATATTCACCTTTACACAATGTCTTAAGGGGTACAGAAGATAGATATCCTGATATCTCAAATTGGAAAAGTCTCCTCTCCTCGGTATCAAGACATATTGAACAAACTTGAACATCAATCTGTTCTCTCCATCCATTTCAGTAGTAACTACTTTTTTTTACTTCTATCACCAGTCAGATCTTCCAAAGAAGTCTCATAATCGAAAATATCACTGGTAGGTGGTATAGCTCTCGATACATATCCGGATACTCCTTCATGTGGAACATTCAAGAACTCCTCCCATTCAACAGATGAAAACGTTGTCTCCTTTCCATTCACAAAATATGTTACTCGACTTTCATTCTCCGATTTCTCAAAGGTTACAAAATCGTAAAACTGTTTCACTAATTTTGCAATGTAAGGACCATTGTTGTTCGAAAAACACGCAACCCATTTTTGATCTTCATGTACATCAAGCACTAAGGATTTTCTAGGCAGCAGCCATTCTACACACAACTCCTTTTCAATCAAAATAACTAGATTTTTCAGATGAGGATTCACTGGTCGTCTCCCCGACCTAGTTCTAGAAACACTACCACTACCACTTGCTTCTTGATCGGTCCTCTGCTTATTTTTTTCAGCTCAATAGAGTCATCTCTGACGGTAGGAAGTTTTGTTTTTTCCATCACCGGTTCAATGGGTTTAGGGTTCTCTAATGATTCGGGAGCTAAGGTTCGAGGGTTATGGTTTAAGGCTCAGTGGATTTAGATGTAGCTCATACTTTTGTTTTATCATTTAGGAATCATAAAATAAATAAACCAAATGCAATAATGTAAAAAAGAATCAGATTATGGTGGCAGATATAAGTTTTAAAACAACGCACACATCGGTGAGAATTTCTATCAATGAGGTTACATCGGTGAGGATTCACCTCGGTGAGAATCTTAGATCGGGGAGGATATCACATCGGTGATGATTTCACATCGGTGAGAATTTCACATCGGTGAGGATTTCAAATTGGTGAGAATCTTACATTGGTGAGGATTTCACATCGGTGAGAATAGCTACCGATTGAGGTTAAGCATTCCTATCTCGTGTCAAATGTAACTTAACCTATCCGAACTCAAAGGTTTAGTGAAAATGCCGACTAATTGATGTTTAGTGCCTATAAACTCAGGAGTAATATCACATTTTTGGTAACGATCTATCACGAAATGGTGCCTTACATCAATGTGTTTGGTCCTAGAGTGAGACACAGGGTTATACGAGAAATTTTTTCACTAGTATTGTCACAGTTTATTTAAACATGCTTAAATTCATATCCATAGTCCAAAAGAGTGTGTTTCATCCAGAGAATTTGTGCACATCAACTAACAGTAGCTATGTACACTTCTTTGGGAGTGGATAATGATACATAATTCTGCTTTTTACTACACCAAGATACTAAGGATATTCCCAATAGATGACATGTTCCAGAAGAGCTTTTTCTATCCATCTAGCAACCGGCAAAATCAGCATCTGAATAACTCATTAACTCAAAGGGTTTTCCTTTTGGGAAAAACAAACCAAAGTTTACAATATTTTTAAGATACATAAAAATTTGTTTAACTGCAAGTAAATGAGATTCTATTGGATTATCTTAAAATCTTTCACACATACACACACTAAACATAATATCTGGTCGACTAGTAGTAAGGTAAAGTAAGCCTCCAATGATACCTTTGTAATTGGTTTGATCCACTGGTTTCCCAGTTTCATATGCATCTAATTTACAAACAGTACTCATAGGAGTTTCACTATCCTTAATACTATCCAAACCAAAACGTTTGAAGAGATAATTTTTATATTTTCTTTGATTAAAAATAATACCATCTTTATTTTGGAAAACATCTAATCCAAGAAAATATTTATGTTCTCCCACTAAACTCATATCAAACTCATTTTGCATACTATTTGAAAAATCATTACATAATGAATGTTTAGAAGATCCAAAAATGATATCATCAACATATATTTGAACTATTAAAACATATTTAAAAATTATTTTAATAAAATGAGTTGGATCCAAAAATCCCTTTAGTAAAACCTTTTGAAATATGAAAATTACTAGGTCTATCATACCAAGCTCTTGAAGCTTGTTTTAAACCATATAAGGCTTTAGAAAGTTTAAACACATGATTTGGAAAATGAGGATTAGTAAATCCAGGTGGTTTTGAAACAAAAAAAATCATCAACAATAAAACCATTTATAAAATCTCTTTTGACATCTATTTAATATAACTTGAAATTTATATGAGTAGCATAGGAAAGTAAGATCCTAATGGCTTCTAATCTGGATACATGTGCAAAGGTTTACTCATAGTTTATACCTTCCTCTTGACTATATCCTTGTGTAACTAGCCTATATTTGTTTCTGACGATGTTTCTAGACTCATTAACTTTATTTCTAAAAACCCATTTAGTGCATATTCTTAAAGCATCCTTAGGTCTGTCAACTAATTCCCAGAAATTTTTTCTTTCAAATTAATTTAACTCTTCTTACATAGCCATTACCCAAAATTCATCATTGATAGAATCATTGGTATTTTTACGTTCTAGCTGTGAAGGAATGGCTTGATGTTCAACCTGATTTCATAGAGAAGCTCTAGTCTGAGTCCCTCTATCAAGATTACCAACAACAGTATCCAAAGGACGATTCATCAGAATCTTTGTTGATCTAGTAAAGGTAAGACTAGAAATTTCAGGTTCATCTATAGGTTCGAGTTCCATAGAAGTAGATTCTGGAATATATCCAGAACTGGATGTTTTTACAGCAGGTTCTTTAGATTTATCATTAAGGTTCAGAACACTCCAATCTTCCTCTAAATTTTTAAGAGAGGTTTTAGGCTCATGTGGATCAGTTTCATCAAACATGATGTGAACGGATTATTCCACACATTTGATTATTTTATTAAAGACTATAGGATTTTCTAGTTAAAGAATAACCATGAAAAATTCCTTCATCACTCTTAGAAGAAAACTTTTCCAGATTATCCTTTGTATTAAGAATATAAACATTGCAGCCAAATAATATAATGTAATTAACATTAGGTTTTCTATTATTCCACAACTCAATTGGGGTCTTCATAAGAACTGGTCTAATTAAGACTTTATTTATAATATAACAAGATGTATTTACAAATTCAGCCCAAAAGTAAATAGGTAGGTCATATTCATTAAGCATGGTTCTAGCTATTTCTTGAAGGGTTCTATTTCTTCTTTCTACTACACCATTCTTATAGGGTGTCCTAGGAGTATAAAAGTTGTGACTATATCCATTATGTGAGCAATAAGATTCAAACTCATGATTTTCAAACTCACGGTCATGATCACTTTTCAGGGTTTTAATCTTATGTCCACTAAGATTTTCTACAGATTTGGAGTATTTAACAAAGTAATAACAAGCATCACTTTTTTGAGTGAAAGAGTATACCCAAGTATATCTAGAAAAGTTATCTACTAGAACATAGACATAGTGAATCCCATTTAAACTAGAATCTTTGATGGTTAAAACAAGTCCATGTGAACAAACTCAAGAGGATTAGGTAGGTCTCTAAACATGTTCATTCTAGTTAATTTTCTAAGTGAATAGATGTTGCAGTGTCCTAATCTTCTATTCCAAAGCCAAGACTCTTTATGAAAAGCATTTAAACAAGTAACATTTTTCTTAGCTAAAGAATTTAAATCAAATGCATAAACATTTTTATTTCATAAAGCAGAAATGACTAAATCATATTTAGAATTAAAAACATTACAAGAATAATTTTCAAATTTCACATTGAAACCATCATCAAATAATTGAGAAATACATAACAGATTATATTTCAGGCTATCAACAAGTAAAACTTTAGAAATTTAAACTGAATCAGTGTTACCAATTTGGCCTAGGCCGATGATATTTCCTTTATAATTGTCACCAAATGTCACATGGCCTCCATCAAACTTTATTAAACTTTTGAAACATGAATAATCTCCAGACATATGTCTTGAACATCCACTGTCTGAGTACCATACCTTCTTGTGAGAACTCTTTAAACATGTTTCCTATAAAATAGATTTAGATAGGAAATGATTTTGGTACCCAGATCTTCTTGGGTCCAGAAAGGTTAGCAATCAAGGATTTAGGTACCCATATTTGTCTTATGGGTCTCATATAATTTACATAATCAATAGATTTTGAAAGATAAACATTATTTGATCTATAACCATATGAATAACTAGTTGAAGCATATGAATTTCCAGAACTAGAATAAGTAGAATTTTATCCAGACTTAGGAATAAATCAATTTTTGGTGAACTGTCTCTGTCAAGGTTGGTATCCCATACCAGAAGTGTACTTAGGTAAAACTTGCTTACCTAACAATTGAGTGAGAGTATCTTTTCCTTTTGTGAATTTTTATAATTCCTTTCTAAGTTTCTCATTATAAATTTTCAATTCGGTATTTTCCATTAACATTTGAGCATTCTTCTCTTTTTATATATGAAAGGCAGATTTAACACTTGCAATTAGAGCATGTTGTTTTTTTAATGACTTGTACTTGTCCTTAATTTCACTACATGTTTCTTCTATCATATTGCAGTATTCAAATTGGTCATCATTAGACATATTTTCATCATTGTCTGAGTCATTGTTATTTCCAGAATAATAATCTTTTAGTACAGGGAAAACAGGTACCTCAGAGGTATTGGTCATAAAGCACATATTGGCACGATTCTTCTCAGAATAAGAAATTTCATAATCACCTGTGTTGTCTTCAGAAACACTCCAAGTAGCCTTCATAGATTTCTTGTACTTCTTGTCCTTATATTCATTTTTTTTAATTTTAATTTTGGACAATTACCTTTGATGTGTCATTTCCTTTTACACTCATAGCAGACTATTTCATCATCCTTGTCAGCTTTCTTCCAATCATTTTTCCACTGTACCTTGTAATCATAATTTCCATTGTAGATAGATTTTCGTGAAAATTTCTTCTTCCTATAAAACTTCTTTAATCTACTTGCTATATGAGCCATCTCAGCATGACTATCAGAGTCTAAATATTCACTTGTTGAACTTTGAGTTTGTATTTGCATTTTCTAATTGTCTTTACTCTTAGAAGAAGTCGAATTGAAAGCTACCGATTTTCTATTTGGTTTATCATCATCCTCCTTAATCCCCTTGATTTCATCCTCATACATCATTAATTTACCAATAAGATCTTTTACTGGAAGTGCTCCAAAGTCAAATGACTATCTGATTGAAACAGAAGTGCCCCTCCATCGTTCTAGAAGACAGCTCAGTATCCTCATAATTTGTTCCTTAGCTGGAACAACTTTTCCATGTGAACACATTGTATTGACTATCTCATTAAACCTGAGATACATATCAGAAATAGGTTCATCAGTTTTCATTTTAAAATTTTCATATTTAATAGTATAAATATTCAATCTCATTTCATTAACATTGGTTGTTCCTTCATGAGAAACACCCAAAGTATCCCATATTTCATAAGCAGTTTTGCAAACTGAAATTATATTAAACTCTTCATCTCCTAAATCATAGTACAGGGCATTCATAGCTTTACAGTAATTATTGTAAGAAGTCGTTTTAGGTTCATCCCATGTTGTTCTTTCAGTTTATGGAATTTTATATTGAGATTCTATAGGAGTCCAAATATCAAAACCCATGCCTTCTAAATGAATTTTCATTTTCGGTTTCCACCAGGCATAGTTCGTACCATTGAAGAAAGGTGTCCAATTAGTAGCATCACATTATAGTCTATTATCCATAGCTAGAATTTAGAAAATAGATTTAAAGAGGTAAAATTTAGAACTAATAGAAATTTAAGATCGTTAAAGATGCAACTAAAATAACAGTTGAAAAACAGAGTATTTCAAAAATCCTTAAACAAAAACAACCTCTGATACCAAATGTTGGTCGGAGTGGATACTCAAGAGGGGGGTGAATTGAGTTCCTATAAAAATTTCTGTTAAAATTATTTCTCTTAAAATCTCCCAATTTAAAAACAAAGTTAAAAAATAGTGATTCTATATAGAGTGTAAAGGTTCAGTCAGTTTCTCAAAGATTGATTAGGTCTTTGTTAACATAATTTGAAGATTAAGTTAACTTTTGAAACTGACTTACTGATTTACAATAAGTATAAACACTTGCTAATTTAACTATCAATGTATCTTTAAAATAGTTTTTTATTTAAAAGTAATAAGAAACAGAATGTAAAATATATATTTAATAATTATATACTTAAAATTAACGCACAGAAAAGTTAACCAAGAGGTTCATTCTCAAGCCGAGACTTAGTCCTCTAAAAAAATTATATAAATTGATCCAGACCCTGGATCGGGGGTAAACAACAGTACACTACTGTCTAGGTCCAAAGAACTCTACCACAGTTCTTCGGGGGAAAACAAACAATAGCTCATAGTTGTCCATGTCTTACTCGACCTCTACCACTATCCACAGTGGGAAACAAAAGAGTTATGGAGTTTGAGTGAGGATTTAAGAATCCTCCAGTTCATCATAGGAGACAGTGTGTGTGTAAAGTAAACATGGTATACACACTTCTCAAAATGTAAATGAAGTAATCACTAAAGATAAATATGACTGAGTTAAGAACTGATTTAATGATTAGTAGTGAAGCTTTGGACTTGATTGGTTGGTCAGAAAAGCTTCTAATTCCTTCTCTGGTTTCTTCTCAGAAAACAGAGTGTCGTTTTCTTCTTGGGTTCTTACTTCAGCATATGAGTTTGAGTGTATGAATTATTTAATGTAGTCCTTCTCTCAGGATTCAACTTATGTTCTCTTTTAGAATGATTTTCTTCGTGTATGTCCATGATTCTTAGATTATGGATGTAGACTAGTGAAAAATGCTCCACATTTTAATGATGTTTTTCTCTTGTCTCTATCACCCTTCGTGTATCTTCTTAGTACTTTTCATGTCACACCCGGACTCCGCACTATGGAAATTACTTTTAATTTTATTCTTATTCTATAAAAAAAATTTGGCATTAAATTTGTTATGTCGACATGCGTGATGGACTCGACTTGAGTTTTGAGTTGCTGATAAATGTGTGTATCAACTTAGCAATGTCTGATACTTTATTTTAATTATTTTGGGTCTCGTTTTTAAATTTGTAGTTTGAATCGGTATATATATATATACACATACTTGGGGTGTTATATGGCGCGCGGCTGTGTGCGTGACTGTGTGTAGTGTCCATCCTTGGTAAGAAAATGTTTTTGAATTAAATATGTTAGTTTTTTTAGAGCGTGGCTAGGCGAGCGACCGCGTACGTGACCATGTGTGGTGTTAACATTAATAAATACTATAATATTATTTTGTTATTATTAATTAGGAATTTTTTTATTCATTCAAATTTCATTTATTTATTTTATTTCAATTTTTTCCTTTTATTTATCTATTTTTATTTCATTTTATTTATTTATTTTTATTTCATGTTAATTCATTTCATTTTCTTTTATTTCTTTTTTTTCCTATCCCTTCATTCTTTTATTTCTTTCTTTTTCTTTTTTTTCCTTCCTCCCTCACCCTCCCTCGTCGCACTGCTCTTTCCCCCCCAGCGCCGAACCCTAACCCCCTCCTCTCTTCTCCCGGCTCGTGACCCTAACCCCCCTCGCAAACCCTAGCCGACACGTCCCTCCTTCTCCGGTGACACCCCATCATCCGGCATCCCTCCAGCGGCTTGCCTCCGGTTAGTGCCACTCACCTGGATGACACTGCCGACGCACACCCCCCTCCTCGAACCGCTCCACTCCCCCTTCAGCCGAAGTAGCTGGCACACACACCCTCGACCCGCTCCTCCCCTCCAGTTGAAGCCTTCGGCGTGCCTCCCTCTCCCTCCTTCCCTAGGTCGGGTTTCTTTATTTATTTTGAGTTTTGGTTTTGAGCGGGTTGGATATTAGACTTTGGGTTTTATGTTTTCAGGGTCACTATGTTGGTTTGATTGTGTTGTTTTTGGTCCCAATGCTTGAATTAGGGTCAAATTGTGGTTGCTCGTGGTGCGTTTGGAACGCGATCAACGTTTTGCGTCGGAATTCGAGGATTCGACACCGATGGTAAGTATTTCCCCCTATAAGTTTTGTTTGATCTATTAATTTCCTTGTTTAATTAATTTATGATTTTCTTTAATTAATTTTGTTTGGTGCGAAACTGGATTTTGAAATAATTTAGATTGTGTTTGTTTTGTTTGGCGGTGTGTTATTATGGTATAAGTGTGTTTTATTTGAAAAACCTATGTCAATATTCTTATCACTATTTTATAAAATTTATTGTTGTTTTATCAAACTATGTAAGGGATGAAATTAGTGTATTGGGTGTGGTTTCAATGCATGTTTATTTGCTGAAGTTGGTTTTGGGTGTGTTCTTGATGCAAAACTCTCATACTGTTATTTATAATTATATTATGAATTGTGTAGTTAATTTTATACCATGTGAAAAGGGTGAAATTGGTTATATTTGATTTTTGATGTGCATTTATTTTGTTAGTAGTCTGTTTGTGAAATATGACTGTGTTAATGTGTGAAAAACCTATGATGAACTATTTATCAGTGTTTAATTAATTGTTTTGATAGTTTGTTAATACGTGAAAGGGATACGGTTTGTGTTTTAATGCGACGTTAAAATTCATTTTATCATAAAATAGATTTTGGGTGAACTTTTGGTATTCAAAGTTAAGCGATATGTTTTTAAACTTTTTAATAAATTTTCTTAATTGTTTTGTGAGTTTTAAAAGTGTTTTTTATTGTGCAGTTGGTTTATTATGTTTTGCACGGGCTGCATTTTCTGTTTTGACAAGTGAGTGGTGTGTGTTTGGCCTTATAAGAGGTTTTGGGGTAGGCTTTTTTGTTTAATGCCTTGTAATACCACTTGGAGTTGTTTTATTAAATTTTTAAGTGGTTTATCAAATCTTGTAAAGTGTGTGAAACATGTTTGTATGTTGTTTTTGTGTGAGTGTTTTGAAAAGTGGGTTTGAGTATGCATATAGGGGTGTATGTGTGTGCGCCTTGTTGTGACAATCATTGGAAGTGTTCAATTATTCATTTCAGTTGTGCGAAATGTGTTATTGTGGGTACTTGAGGTGTGTGGGTGCTGGAAAAGAATTTTTGATGGAAAATGTACCACTTTGAGCATGCTGAAATGTTTTATAAATTGGTCAAATTTTTTATTATGTTTTTGAGTTATTTCATTAAATTATATGTGTAGTGTGTTGTACCTCGCTGCGATGATCATGGGTCACAGGTATCGAGGATCCCTACGTGTACATGCATACGGTAAGACATATATATAGATATTCCCTCATTGTGCATATTCCCTCATAGCGCAGGGAATATGTGCAATGCACCTAGGGGTGTATATATATATGTATAAATGCATGTGCGTGTATGTGCCAATGATCAGTTTGAATGTTCATCTTCAAGCAGCGACACGTTTGAGGTAGGTCCCCTATGCCTATGCTTTTAATTTGAAATTCATAATTGCTTGATTGTTTTAAAAATATGTTTTACACTATGCTATATATACATGCTATGCAATCTGATTGCGGTTGCTAGAAACTATTATTCCTTGTATTAGTAAATTGAAATATATTTCAAAGCCGTTGGTCGTATGTGACTTTTCTTGGAAAATTGATTTCAAAAGTGGTTTTGAATTGGTAATGTGTATTTCCAAAGGTGTTTGGCCTTTTGGCCGGTTGATTTTAAAAAGTGTTCCCCTTATGTAATTAAGCATGTTTGGCATCTTAAGAATGTTTTATGAAATACAAAAACCTCTATTGAAGCTCGTTTGGCACTTTAAGATTTGGTTTGAGAAAATAGAAAACCCATTTTGAGTCATTCCACTAAATTTGAAAATAAAATGTGATGCAAGTGTTAATGAGTAGTTTGTGATATGTGCCTAGTGTAAAGGCTTGTACGTGGTTGTGTGATGTAAAGAGGGGGAATGCACTTAAGTAGGGAGTGTAGTGGTGAAATGTTGAATGAGTTTTAGATAAAGAAAGTGTAATGTACTTGTTTGATTGCTTAATAAAGAAAACTCCCCACCATTTGAAATAGAGCACAATGGGAAACTCGAGTATCTAGGTGGGTGACCAAGACTTGTACGCTAGATGATATGGCAGGGGTTCATCTCGGTTTGTCTAGCAAGATTGACGCAACAACACTAACTAAACATTTGAATTTCTAAGGGTCGTGGTCTTCTAAGACACGTTTTCTGAGGGTCGTGGCCTTCTAAGCCACGTTTTCTGAGGTTCTTGTTCTTCTAAGCCACGTTTCACTGAGGTATAAGGTCCTTAGGTTTTCACTTGTTCTAGGTGCCTATAGGGATTACCCATAGTGCTCATTTGTGACATGCTGTTTCTGATGTAACTTCCTTTTTAGTTGTTTCATACCTGATGTCTTGTTTGTAAAAGTCACATGTTATTCCAAACTGGTTTCTTTTCATTTTGAAATGTTAATCCACGCTTGGAACCTATTTTGAAAACGTAGTAAGAGTGAAATGATTTACTTGAAAATGAAAACTCATTACTTGAATTTGAAAATAAGGGGAAACATTATTTTATTATATCTTATTTTCAAACTGGCATAGTTGGATTTCTTAATAAAGGCAGAGGCATAGGACGTTGTTATTTTTTGGCTTTCCAACTGAGAATCTCGGTGCTCACGCATAATTTACTTTTCAGTTGCAGGTTTCAGTCTTGGATCACTTTTGGGAGCGAGTGTGGTTGTCGTACCGTGGTGGCCCACGGGGCCACCTGATGTATGTCACGTTTATTTGTTTATTCATTTTCTGCTGCCACGTTGTTCAGTTTACTTTCCTTTATTTATCTGCTTGTTCATTTCATGCTTATTTATCTTTGTCATGTGCCAAACTGTTCCCAACTGGTTTGTTTTGGTTCCCGGGACTAGTTGCCAGCCCGTGGGGATCAAGAACGCCCTTCGGGCCATGTCGCGGACCGGGTCGGTTGTCGGGTCGGATGACGATCCGGCCAGGTTCGTGAAAAAATGGTATCAGAGGTGCCCTTGTTATTTGGGGTGTCAAGTAGCTTGGTGATTAGGTGTTTCGGGACTCGAGAGGTTGGTGTGGGAAGGACGTCATGAACCCTTGCTCGTCCTGAGACTCGAGTTTCCAGGGGTAGTCCAGGATTTGAATTTTCTTCTTTGGATTGGTATGTGTGGATGATGGATGACCAAGAAAGTGTGCCAGTGTTACGCGGCAGACTTGCATGGAGTAGCGACCCATGTACAGCCCGAGTGCACGGTTCAAGATAATTCCTATGGTGGATGCCCGCTTGGAGCATGGTCTGCTAAGCCATGTTACTGGGTTGGCATAGCCACTAGTCCCTTATATTTGGAAATTTTGATGTGAGTTATGTTTTACCTTCATGTTGGTTGATGTGAGTAGATCTTAAAAATTAAAATGGATTTTTGTGAAGGTGGTTTCAAATGGGAATGTTGTGTTAGAGTGGAAAAGTGGTTTTGAAATGGAAATTGTTTTCTTTTAACAAATGTGTGGTTTCAAAAGGGAAAATGGGAGGTGATTTGGAAGTTGTTTTGGAATCTCAGTAACACTTTTTGGAATGTGAATTGGAAAATGTTTTGGAAATTGGAAATGTATTGCTTTGATGATAAGTTACTTTTTCAAATTGGTTGGGTATTATTTTCGTGGGTTCTTGGTTTTGACATATTGAATTGTGGTTGGAATACTGATTTGAGTTTGACCTTTTGTTTGTGATTGAGGTGTGGAGTTTTGAATTATGATGAGTTTTGATTCGGATTTGTGCCTTTTGTTTTTGAGTATGCTACCAAGAAAAGTCCCAGAAGTTTCTAGTGAGCCTCTTCTAGTTGTTGGTTCTACCCAGACTCTAATTGGGGTGGTGGAATTGAATTCTTTTCGGTTGTTGTTCATATTTCATGGTGATTATTATCTATCGAAGGTAGTAGACTAGAATGGTGAAGTCGTGGGTGTCTTCAGGTTATTGGGAAGTCCCAAAGCTATGAGAGTCTGTGTTGGTTCGGGTCCATTTGAAGGTGAAACTTTGGATTGGTGGAGGAAATGGTCCAAGCATCGTTGATTGATGGTGCAGCTTGGAAGGTGTTTAAGGCGATGCTCGTCCGATGGTTTATACCCGAGAAAGTAAAGGCGATGAAAGTGGCAGAACTAGTGGGTGTCGAGTAAGGCCAACAAGTAGTGAAGGCCTACGTGGGACATGCCAAGTGGTTGATTCCATTTTCTCAAGAGGTAGCGTCGTGGAATCAGTTTAAGTTTCTATTGTGTGGGGTTTTCGTCCAGGGTTCCAGGACCATCTCTTTTCGGTGCTCGGGATGGTTCCCCATCTGGTGACGAGAGAGAATCGGAGAAACCTGTCTCATACAAGTCTTTTTGTCAATTCCATCTTCTATTAGTTGGGACACCCCGTGTTTGCTTCTAGTGTGCTCGGTTTGGGTACTTTAAGTCGCCTTGTCACCATCCTCATAAGGCTTTCCGTACCTATGGCCATTTGAAACAATTGGAGAGGTTTAGCTAGCGGCATCGTTAGCTGGAGTCTCGACTGAAGGATGTCAGCTCCTGACTGCGGGGCAACAGATGCTTCAAGACATCTCAGCTCCAGCCACAGGTCTCGGAGTGAAGCCTTTCACGTAGTCAGGAATCATTGGGTGTGGGTCACATTAGTCTAAATTTTGTCTCCAGTGCTAAAATAGGGACTGTTTAACTTTCTCGGTTCAAGCGTCCTCGCCCTTGAAGGTTATGTTTTTCTATAAGAGGCATAAACGTCTCTTTTCTCGTTGCTGTCTTAGTTCTTTGAATATCCCACTATGGTGGTAAGAAGGCGCGGTGAACTCGTCTTTTTGGAAATTCCAGAAGTTGTGCCTCCTCAAATGTGACCATTTTTGTTTTAGTACATGCTCGTTTTGGACATGCTCCCCTCTTGTGGAAATGAGGAGTCATGGTTAAGTTAGTCTTTTGGTAGAATTCTTCTATGGGTTTTCTCATGTGTTAGTGGTTTATGGTTTGGGTTGGAAGTTCTTGTGTCGGTCTATACAAGTTGGTTTAAGCTGGTCGGTTCTTAAATGGTGGGGAGACTCACCATGAATCTTGTCGTTACTTTTTCGAGGTTTGGTTTGTGTGGTGGTTCCCTCTTGGATCAAGTTAGCAGTTCTAGAGTTAGTTCATGCTAAGAGTCTCAGTGTCGGTTGTGCTAGTCAGGTTCTTGTGGTGGGGAGAACCCTCATCTTTTCCTAATGGTTCTTCTCTTCTCAGTTTCCCTCAGAGTTGGTCGGGTGTGACCGATGGAGTGAAAAGTCATACCAAGTTTATGATTTTGGTGGCCTCGTTCAATTTCAAACTTGAGTTTGATTCCTCATTGGGCTGGGAGACTTTCTGGGGGTAGAAAGTGTCCTGGTGGGGAGAATTGTCACACCCAGACTCCGCACTATGGCAATGACTTTTAATTTTTTTTTCTATAATTTTTTTTTGCATTAAATTTGTTATGTTGAGATGCGTGATGGACTCGACTTGAGTTTTTCGTTGCTGATAAATGTGTGTATTGACTTAGCAATTCCTGATACTTTATTTTAATTATTTTGGGTCTCATTTTTAAATTTGCAGTTTCAACCGGTTTATATATATATATATATATATATACACTTGGGTTGTTATATGGCGCGTGGCTGTGTGCGTGACCATGCATAGTGTCCATCCTTGGTAAGAAAATGTTTTTGAATTAAATTTGCTAGTTTTTTGAGAGTGTGTCTAGGCAAGCGACCGCGTACGTGACCATGTGTGGTGTCTAACATTAATAAATATTATAATATTATTTTGTTATTATTAATTAGGAATTTGTTTATTGTTTCAAATTTCATTTATTTATTTTATTTCATTTGTTTCATTTTATATATCTATTTTTCTTTCATTTTATTTATTTATTTTTATTTCATTTTAATTCATTTCATTTTCTTTTATTTCTTTTTTTCCCTCTCCCTTTATTCTTTTATTTCTTTCTTTTTCTTTTTTTCCTTCCTCCCTCACCCTCCCTCGTCGCACTGCTCTTCCCCCCCAGCGCCGAACCCTAACCCCCTACTCTCTTCTCCCGGCTCGCGACCCTACTCCCCCTCGCAAACCCTAGCCAGTGCGCCCCTCCTTCTCCGGTGACCCCCCCTTCATCCGGCCTCCCTCCCGCGGCTTGCCTCCGGCACACGCCACTCACCTGGATGAGACCTACGACGCACACCCCCCTCTGTGACCTCCTCCACTCCCCCTTCAGCCGAAGGAGCTGGCACACACACCCTCGACCCGCTCCTCCCCTCCAGTTGAAGCCGTCGACGCGCCTCCCTCTCCCTCCTTTCCTAGGTCAGGTTTCATTTTTTATTTTGATTTTTGGTTTTGAGCGTGTTGGATATTAGAATTTGGGTTTTATGTTTTCAGGGTCACTATTTTGGTTTGATTGTGTTGTTTTTGGTCCCAATGCTTGAATTATGGTCAAATTGTGGTCTCTCGTGGTGATTTTTGAACGCGATCAATGTTTTGCGTCGGAATTCGAGGATTCGACACCGATGGAAAGTGTTTCCCCCTATAAGTTTTGTTTGATCAATTAATTTGCTTGTTTAATTAATTTAGGATGTTCTTTAATTAATTTTGTTTGGTGCGAAACTAGTTTTGGAAATAATTTAGATTGTGTTTGTTTTGATTGGTAGTGTGTTATTATGGTATAAGTGTGTTTTATTTGAAAATCCTATTTCAAGATTCTTATCACTATTTTATAAGACGTATTCTTGTTTTATCAAACTGTGTAAGGGATGCAGTTCGTGTTTTGGGTGTGGTTTCAACGCATGTTTAGTTGCTGAAGTTGGTTTTGGGTGTGTTCTTGATGCAAAACTCTCATACTGTTATTTATAAATATTTTATGAATTGTCTAGTTATTTTTATACCATGTGCAAAGGGTGAAAATGGTTGTATTTGATTTTTGATGTGCATTTATTTTGTTAGTAGTCTTTTTGTGAAATATGAGTGTGTTAATGTGTGAAAAACCAATGATGAACTATTTATTAGTGTTTAATTAATTGTTTTGATAGTGTGTTAAGACGTGCAAGGGATGCAGTTTGTGTTTTGATGCGACATTAAAATGTATTTTATCATAAAAGAGATTTTGGGTGAACTTTTGGTATTCAATGTTAAGCGAAATGTTTTGAAACTTTTTAATAAATTTTCTTAATAGTTTTTTGAGTTTTAAAAGTGTTTTTTAATTGTGCAATTGGTTTATTATGTTTTGCAAGGGCTGCGTTTTATGTTTTGACAAGTGAGTGGTGTGTGTTTGGCCTTATAAGAGGTTTTGGGGTAGGCTTTTGTGTTCAATTCCTTGTAATACCACTTGGAGTTGTTTTATAAATTTTTTAAGTGTATTATTAAATCTTGTAAAGTGTGTGAAACATGTTTTTATGCTGTTTTGGTGTGAGTGTTTTTAAAAGTGGGTTTGAGTATGCATATAGGGGTGTATGTCTGTGCGCCTTGTTGTGAAAATCATTGGAAGTGTTCAATTAATCGTTTGAGTTGTGCGAAATGTGTTATTGTGGGTACTTGAGGTGCGTGGGTGCTGGAAAAGAATTTTTGATGGAAAATTTACCACTTTGAGCATGCTGAAATGTTTTATAAATTGGTCCAATGTTTGATTATGTGTTTGAGTTATTTCATTAAATTATATGTGTAGTGTGTTGTACCTCACTGCGATGATCTTGGGTCACGGGTATCGAGGATCCCTGCATGTACATGCATATGGTAAGACATATATATAGATATTCTCTCATTGTTCATATTCCCTCATGGCGCAGGGAATATGTACAATGCACCTAGGGGTGTATATATATATGTATAAATGCATGTGCGTGTATGTGCCAAGGATCAGTTTGAATGTTCGTCTTCAAGAAGCGACGCGTTTGAGGTAGGTCCATTATGCCTAAGCTTTTAATTAGAAATTCATAATTGCTTGATTGTTTTAAAAATATGTTTTACACTATGCTATATATACATGCTATGGAATCTGATTGCGGTTGCTAGAAACTATTATGCCTTGTATTGGTAAATTGAAATGTATTTCAAAGCCGTTGGTCTTTAGTGACTTTTCTTGGAAAAATGATTTCTTAAGTGGTTTTGAATTGGTAATGTGTATTTCCAAAGGTGTTTGGCCTTTTGGACGGTTGATTTTAAAAAGTGTTCCCTTTACGTAATTAAGCATGTTTGGCATCTTAAGAATGCTTTATTAAATATAAAAACCTCTATTGAGGCCCGTTTGGCACTTTAAGATTTGGTTTGCAAAAAAAGAAAACCCCTTTTGAGTCATTCCCATAAATTTGAAAATAAAATGTGATGCAAGTGTTAATGAGTGGTTTGTGATATGTGCCTAGTGTAAAGGCTTGTGCGTGATTGTGTGATGTAAAGAGGGGGAATGAAATTAAGTAGGGAGTGAAGTGGTGAAAGGTTGAATGAGTTTTAGATAAAGAAAGTGTAATGTAATTGTCTGATTTCATAATAAAGAAAACTCACCACCATTTGAAATAGAGAAAAATGGGAAACCCGGGTATCTAGGTGGGTGACCAGGACTAGTACGCTAGATGATACAGCAGGGGTTCGTCCCAGTTTGTCTAGAAGGATTGACGCAACAACACTAACTAAACATTTGAATTTCTGAGGTTCGTGGTCTTCTAAGACACGTTTTATGAGGGTCGTGGCCTTCTAATCCATGTTTTCTAAGGGTCGTGGTCTTCTAAGCCACGTTTCACCGAGGTACGAGGTCCTTAGGTTCCCACTTGTTCTAGCTGCCTATAGGGATTACCCATAATGCTCATTTGTGACATGCTGCTTGTGATGTAACTTCATTTTTAGTTTTTCATACCTGATGTCTTGTTTGTAAAAGTCACATGTTATTCCAAACTGGTTTCTTTTCATTTTGAAATGTTTATGCTTGCTTAGAACCAATTTTGAAAACGTAATAAGAGTGAAATGCTTTATTTGAAAATGCAAACTCAATAATTGAATTTGAAAAAAGGGAAAAAATTATTTTATTATATCTTATTTTCAAACTGGCATAGTTGGATTTCTTAATAAAGGCGGAGGCATAGGACATAGTTATTTTTTGGATTTCCTACTGAGCATCTTGGTGCTCACGCCTACATTACTTTTCAGTTGGAGGTTTCATTCTTGGATCGCTTTTGGGAGCGAGTGTGGTTGTCGTACCGTGGTGGCCCACGAGGTCACCTGAGGTATGTCACGTTTCATTGTTTATTCCTATTCTTCTGCCACGTTGTTCAATTTACTTTCATTTATTTATCTTCTTGTTCAGTTTATGCTTATTTATCTTTGTCATGGGCCAAATCATTCACGATTGGTTTGTTTTGGTGCCCGGCACTAGTTGCCAGCCCGTGGGGATCAGGAACGCCCTTCGGGCCATGTCGCGGACCGGGTCGGGTGACGATCTGGCATGGTTCGTGACATTTCGTGTCGCGCAACTCCAGTGTTCTCTTTCTATCCCTTTTTAGCTTTCAACTTTTTCAAAAAGGAATAATCACCTTTTGCATGGGTACTAGGTACAGTTCCCTGACATGCAATAGAAATCATTAAATAACATTAACTGCATTAAAAACAAAAAATGTAATCATTATCTAAATAAAAAAATAGTATGAAGAGTATAGGGTTTTACTGGTTGGTCAATCATTATTAGCCTTTTATTGGTAGATGTGCACGGTGGGCTTTGTGTCGCATAACCTTCCATCTGTAGCTCTTTTGAACTTGCATCGGTAGCTCATATACTGGTGACTTTAGTTGCAACATCCCAAGTAAGTAATGAATAATAGATATTCTTATCTATGTCTATTTATGAATTATATAGTGTTTTAGAGGCTTAAAATGGGAATAAAACCAATCTTAAGCATCGAATTCTCTAATATTTTTAAAAGATTGTTTTGCCGCCTTTCGATGGAAAACCATTTTTAAATCAATATTTTGACAATATTATAGTCTCGATTTTTCAAAATAAACTTATTCTTTATGATTGGGACATTTAAATTTACATTGTAAAGTATGTTGGTATTTTTCTGACAATGTTCATTTTTTAATGAATAGTGAAAAATACTTCATTTTACATCAAAACTGCTTTTTGATAAAATTTAATTATATTGTTAAATTATCTTTTTAATTGGGTTTATAGTTTAAATAGAATATGGATTTACCATTTAATACAATAGTAGTCATTAGAATTAATTTCACTTTGGAATTGGGCATAAACTAATGCCAAACTTTTCATAGATATTGTTTCAAAAAAACCTGCTATTTGTTTTGACAAAGGGAATTATTTTTAAATTATCTATTGCAATTTATGTGTTTGTAATTTGGTAAAATGGATTACATATTTGGAATCATAAGGTCCATATTATGTAATTAAGATTCTTTTATGTTTTTTGACTTTATGAATAGTAACGACGGTAATTATCATTAATTATCTTGATTAATTAGTAATCGGGTAGTTAAGGATAATAAAATAATATCATAATAATAAAAAATGACCCCAAAATGTGTTCTAATACAACGGGGTGCGTCATTTACGACTATGGGATGCCTTTTTAAAATCATGGGGACCCCATGGAATCACTTTTGTGTGATAATGACTTTTTATCTTTTTATTTTTAAAGAAAGTAAATATAACAAACAATGTATCACCTAAGTAAAACATTTTTTATTTTGTCTACATAAATAATCTTTTGGACTATAAATATTCATTGGAAAGCTAAAAATATTTCCTAAATCATAGTATTTTGTTTATAATTTTTAGACCTTAAATAAATTAAATTATATATGACACCATGATGATGCAGCGAATACCTCATTATTTATTGATTTAAATAAAATGAAGAGATAATGTAAAATATAAGACCTAAACATGTCAAAAACCTATTGGATGGGTGGATTTAGAACTTTTATCACCTTATCATCTAAATACATCAATGTGGGACCTTTAAAATATGAAACGCATTTGAAAATAAAGTAACATTTTATACCAATCCAAGAGTGACCCTCCTCTCCTCCTTTAAAATGCCCCCAAATCTACCTCCTTACCCACACCTCTCAATCCTTTTTCTCGGCCAAGATCTGATCATTTGGTATCTAAAAATACCTCTATTCATCCTAGAAGCCTTAACTTCGGCAGAAATCTCTTCAAGAAACTCTTTTGGTTCAAACCAAGAGGAGTTACCCGATTTTAAGGTAATGTTTTCAATTGTGTTCTTTTGTTTTATTTTGCTTCTCCAACCCCAAAAACTATTTTATTCATTTATTTTGTAATAACAACAGTATCTTCAATATACTAGGATATTGTTATAAGAAGGATTCGAGCTAAACATACACATACCTACATCTAATGGTTAATGAACATACTGTTTCTGTGGATTGTGAATTTCTACCTCACGAAACGATGATTGTTCAATATTCATTTAACACCTTCAAAGGTGGCCATTAATATATAACTATATTTATATATGATATATAATATGTTTATGTTTTACTTAAGCTTCTGTATTTTTCATTTATGGGATACCTTTATGGTTTCCATTATGGGTAAACGCGATATCATCATTTTAGGATGTGCGGACTACCGCCCCCTCAAAGTGATTTGATTCGTTAACACCATATGTGGTAAGTATAAAGGATAGATTTAATGATATTATATATGATACCATACTGGAATTATAATACTATTATGTATCATTATGTTTTAATTCCATTAAATATGAAATATAAATGGAAGTTTCATTCATGCGTACATACGGCTTACCGTCTCCATGAACGATGCATTTCATTTCATACCTATAAATGTTATGTAATATAATAAATTTATGTATATAATGTATATATATGATATATATGAAATCTACATAATGAATATAATTCTGGATATAATGTATATTTTACCCCATGAACAACTTGTAATTATAAAGAGTTTATTTTTGAATCAAGTAGCAATGATCGACAAAACGATCATTATTAACTTAAATAATTACCTAGTGTTCATAACATGGTAATAAGTGATATAAAAGGAATAATGAACAGGAAAATGGTTCCTAAGCTAGTATAAATTAACTCAAGTTTATTATTCAGGAGGTTAAAGAATGATCGTGTCAAGTCGGACCCGAGGTAAGGGAACTTCTTAACCCAATTTCCGTTCTTTTGGTTAATCACCTACATCCAAATTATGTCATGATATTATTATGTACTATCTTGTATTTGTAATTTATTTATGTTTAATTATAGTGAATACACATAATAGATATATTTTATTTAAAAAAATGATCTTTTTATGGGACTTCGTCTCAATCTCTTTTCATTGAAGCATATTTTTTTATTCACAACTTTCTTTTATACGGTGCATAAACCCCTTTGACATTTATTTTTATTCAAAAGGAATATTTTTTATACAATTTGTTTTACTGAATGAAAAAAGGGAATGTTTTTGTCGTACGTATGCGGTGACAACGACTTCTCCACCGCTGTGACCATTATTTGAGTTTCGGCTACCTCTACTAGCCATAATTTTTTAAATTAAAAAGAAATACCATGTTTTACTTTTCTTTTATTTTGGTATTGAAAATGGTTTTCATAATGTTTTTATATCAATGTGTTGTATTGATATATTGTGATTGAAAAGTAGAAATGTTATGTTTCCTTTATGCATGTTTTATGTGATACGATTATGTTATGGTTCTTGGGCATTGTTATGTAGACGGGTGGTTCCGTGATAAACTAAGGGCGAGTGAGCACGATATAGCTCTCCAATACATTGGGTAACGCGAAGGAGTTAAACGTTAGGGTTTCTCTGAAGATAGTTAGGGAATATGCTGTGATGGGTATGCCAAACGTAACCATGAGGGTTACTTCCTACGTAATAATGTTATGAATGCCTCAAGTTACCATTATGTCTTATGATTTATATGATTTATTCATGATTTGATGAGGTATGTTAAAATTCTTATGTTTTATGAGTAATGTATGATTTCATACATGGACTAATTTTTTCTTTTAATACTTTTATATCCCTTAATAAGCTTTTTATGCTCATCCCAAGTTTTTGAAATGTTTTTCACAGGTGAAGGGAAAGGTACATGATATGATGATAGAGTCAAGGAAGTGTCAAGAAAGACTCCATGTTTTATTTTAAATATGTTTCCATTGATGGGAAAAATGAATAATTTATTTTATTGTAAACACTTTGTTTAAATATGGGATGTAATTCATGTTTTATGATCTAATTCTCTACAACTCTAAACCTGAAAAGATATTCAATGTGTATTCTTGAAATATCTCAAGATTAAGTAATGTTTATGGATGGGGCCTTATAGTTGGTATCAATGGTCAGTTTAGATAATGTTAAGAGTTAGAATTACAATTAAATGATCATGAAAAAATATTTTTTTTATGATCAAATTGAAATGATATAGCATTTGAAGATTACCATGTTGCTTCATCTAAGACTTTTTTGTTCAGAATGGTTTTCCCAAAAGGAAACAGGGAAGTAGTGTTAGGAATGCATACAGAAGGAAATAACCTTCCGAATCAGCATCCTGAGATTGTCGGAATTGGAACTGAACAGTTTGTTGCAGTAATGGCACAGTTTAATCAAGAAATAAATGGTGGCAGTATCCATGCACGAGATCTGCCAGATCAACCACATAGGAACATGTCATTGGTGTAACATTTCTTGAGGAAACATCCCCCATCATTCAAAGGATCATATGACCATGTGCTAGCAGAAGGGTGGATTAAAGAACTATGGAATATTTTCGATGTCATGGGGTATTCATACAATCAAAAGGTTAGTCTTGCAATTTACCATTTGGAGGTAGAAGCAGATCAGCGGTGGTCGATGGTTAAAAATATCAGGGACGCTGATGAGATTGATGCTCTCGACTGGGATGAATTCAAAGTTATGTTTCTTGATAAGTATTTTACTAAGGCTGTTCAACTTAGGATGGAAAAACAATTCTTGGAACTGAGGCAAGAGGACGACTCAGTGGCTGCTTATGAAAAAATGTTCACTCGACTGGCAAGGTATTCTCTAAATTTTATTTGAGACCTTGATAGAAAAATCAATCATTTCTACTCAGGATTAAAGCCAAAATATCGAAGTGCATTAGCTTCTCGTGAGATCAAAAGTTATGAAAAGCATGTTCGATGTGCTGAGAAGGTGGAGATGGAGTTTTCCGATGATAAAGTTTTCTATAACAACCAACAATGGAAGAGACCGAGGTGGCAGGAGAAAGGGAAGAATTCTTCAAAAATTTCTGATGGTGAGAAAACTAAGTTTCCAATTTGTGATAAATGTGGTAAAAGGAATGCTGGGGAATGTATTCTCAATTATGGAAAGTTCAACCGATGTTGTAAGGTGGACATAAGGCTCGTGATTGCACTGAAAAAGATCAACGTAATGGTAAGACCAAATTTTATTTACAGTTAGTGAAATGTTTTACGTTCAATGAGATGGGTGACTATGCAAACGAGTGTCCGAAAAAGAGCTCGAGTGATGGGAAGTTTTTATACTACAAGAAGAAAGGGGTGACGAAATCCATTATAACTACTTCAGCAGATGTTGGGCCATCAAATGAAGTGGTATCAGGTACTTTGTTTGTTTTTTCATATTATGCCAGTGTGTTGTTTGATTCGGGGTCTACACATTCTTTCATCTCTGAAAAGTTTTCTAGTAAAATGGGAATACCATCTCAAGAAATGACTCCTGAACATGTGGAAAAAACCCTGGGGGAAATTTTGAGGCAAAAATAATTTATATGAATCTTCCTATCCTTATCCGTGGAAAGAACCTACTTGAAAACCTCAATGTTTTACCGCTAGTAGAGCTTGATGTTATCCTGGGTATGGATTGGCTCTCTATTTACCATGATACGATTGACTGTAGAGAAAAAGAGAATTCTTTTCAAAAAGACTTTCTGTTTGTGTACAAGAATGAACCCTTACTGTTGATAACACATCAAGAGGCTGAGAAAGTTGTAAAAGATGGAAATGAATGTTATCTTGCACATATTGTTGAAAACAAAGGAACTGTTCAGATTAATGATGTGCCAGTGGTAAATGAGTATCATAATGTTCTTCCTGATGAGTTGCCTAGAATAATACTAGATCGGAAAGTTGAATTTACTATTGACTTAGTTCCCGATGCTAAGCCAATTTCAAAACCCCCTTATCAAATGGCTCAAATTGAACTTTTAGAGTTGAAGGAGCAATTTTAATATTTATTATAGAAAGGTTTTATACGACCAAGAACATCACCATGGGGTTCTTCTGTTTTATTTGTTAAAAAGAAATATGATTCAATGATATTTTTCATTGATTATAGAGCCTTGAATAACATCACTGTTAAGAACAAATATCATTTGCCTCATATCGATGATTTGTTTGATCAGGTCCAAGGAGCTCAGTATTTTTCAAATATTGACCAGATATCGGGGTACCATTAGTTGAAGGTAATGGAAGCAGATGTTCCAAAGACCGTGTTTCGTACAAGATATGGCCATTATAAATTGTGGTAATGCCTTTTGGGATAACCAATGCACCTGCAGTATTCATGGATCTTATGAATAGAATTTTCCATGAGTTCTTGGATAAGTTTGTGGTTGTTTTCATTGATGATATTTTGGTGTTTTATAAAAGTAAAGAGGATCATGAAAGTAATTTAAGGGTTATTTTTCAAACCTTAAAAGAAAATAAATTGTATGGGAAATTCAGAAAGTGTGAGTTTTGGTTACAACAAATTTCATTCCTTGGTCATATTGTTTCTAAAGATGGAATAACTGTTGATCCTGCAAAAACAAAGGTTGTGGAAGAAGGTCCAAGACCCACAAATGTAACCAAGAATCGTAGTTTTCTTGGTTTGGAAGGATATTACCAAAGGTTTGTTAGAAATTTTTCACGGTTATATAGTCCAATGACTATGCTAACTCGGAAGGGTGTTAAGCTTATCTGAACAAAAGAATGTGATGTTTTTTTTAGGAACTGAAAAGAAGATTGGTGAATGCTCCAGTTTTGGCACTACCTTCCAGGAATGGGGAGTTAGTTATCTACAGTGATGCTTTATTGAAAGGACTTGGTAGCATCCTAATGCAAAATGATCAGGTAATTTCTTACACTTTACGTCAGTGAAAACTCATGAGGTAAATTACCATACACATGATTTGGAATTAACTATTGTTGTTTTCGATTTAAAAATATGGAGGCATCATTTGTATGGTATAAAGTGTGAAATAAATATTGATCACAAAAGTTTAAAGTATATATTCACTCAGAAAGAATTGAACACGAGATAGAGGTGATGGCTAGAATTAATCAAGGATTATGATTGTACAATTAATTACCATCGGAGAAAAGTAAATAAATTGGATGATGCTTTGAGTCAAAAAAGTAATGATTCATTAACCATGGTACGTCTGGAACGTGATACTTTGGATAAGGATTTGATGAACTTTGGAAAAGATGTTGTTGGTGTAGGATGTTCTTCTATTTTGTTTGAGGTATCAGTGAAATCTTCTCTATCAGACAGAATTAAGAAATCACAGAAGCAAGACAGTGAGATGTAGAAAAAGGTAGAGCGGGTTCAGAAAGGTAAGTTGCCTAAATTCAAAATTGATAATTATTGTGTTTTGAGATTTGGGAAGAGATTGTGTGTACCTTGTGATTCACAGTTGAAGAGAGAGTTGTTATGTGAAGCTCATAGTTATCCGTTTTCAGTTCATCCAGGCATTACTATGATGTATAGAGATCATCGGGAGTATTACTGGTAGGATGGAATGAAATGAGATATTGCTGATTTTACTGTGAAGTGTTTGACTTGTCAACAGGTTAAAGAAGAGCGGATGTTACTGAAAGGGATGCTTTAGCCTTTACTAGTGCCAGAGTGGAAATGGTAAAATGTATCCATGGACTTCGTTGTGGGATTGCTGAAGACACCTCAAGGTAATAATGCAATCTAGGTTATTGTTTATCGCTTGACTAAATCATCTCATTTCCTTGCTATACTAGATTCTTTTTCCCAAGATCAACTTTCGCGTTTGTATCTTAAAGAGATAGTCAGGTCACATGGAGTTCCTCTCTCCATTGTATCTGATCGTGATCTAGGTTTACTTCTAACTTTTGGAAATGCCTTCAGAAGTCGTTGGGTACTGAATTAAATTTTAGTAAAACTTTTCATCCTCAATCAGATGGGCAGTCAGAATGAACAATTCAGAAATTGGAGGATATTCTACGTTCTTGTTCGATGTTTTATCAGGGAATTTGAGACCAACATCTTTTTTTGGATTAGTTTTCTTATAATAACAGTTTTCATTCTAGTATACAGATGGAACCATTTGAGGCATTATATGGGAAGCGGTGTCGAACACTAGATTTCTGGGATGAAGTGGGTGAAAGGAAGTTCATGGGACCAGAATTGGTAGAAGAGTTTCCATAAAAAGATCAGCTGATACAAAGACACATGAGAACAACTCAGAGCAGGAAGAAGAGTTATGCGGACAACGGGAGGAAGGATATCGCTTTTGAGGTAGGTGATCATGTTTTTCTCAAAGTATCACCATGGAAAAGTGTGATGCGATTTGGTAAGAAAAGAAAGTTGAGTTCTAGGTTCATTGGACCATATAAAATTTTTGTGAGAGTTGGATCAGTTGCATACCGAGGGGCATTACCTCCGAGATTATCTTAGGTACACAATGTTTTTCATGTTTCAATGTTAAGGAAGTACATGCCAGATCTGTCTCATGTTTTGAGTCTAGAGGTGGTTCAGCTGGAAGAGAATCTATCTTATGAAGAACAACCAGTACAGATTCTTGACCACAGGGAGCAATTGTTTCGGAATAAGGTGATTCATCAAGTAATGGTTTTTTGGAAAAACCACATGAGTGAAGAGGCAACATGGGAATCTGAAAATGCACTGTGGGATTAATACCCCCACTTATTCGATATGTAAATAAATGGCGGGGACAAAATTTTATAAAGGGGGAAGGATGTAACATCCCAAGTATGTAACGAATAATTGATAATCTTATCTATGTCTATTTATGAATAAGATAGTGTTTTAGAGGCTTAAATTCTCTACTATTTTTAAAACATTGTTTTACCGCCTTTTGATGGCGAAGCATTTTTAGATCAATCTTTTGAAAATTTTATAATCTGTATTTGGAAAAATAAACTTATTCTTTATGATTGGGACATTAAAATTTATATTGAATAATTTTTTGGTATTTTTCTGACAATGTTAATTTTTTTAATGAATTGTGAAAATACTGCATTTTACATCAAAACTGCTTTTTTCATATAATTTAATTATGTAGTTTAATTATCTTGTTAATTGGTTTTAAATTTTAAATAGAATATAGTTTTACCATTTAATCCAATAGTGGTCATTAGAATTAATTTCACTTTGGAATTGGGCATAAACTAATGCCAAACTTTTCATAGATGTTGTTTCAAAACAACCCGCTATTTTTTTGACAATGAGAATTATTTTTAAATTAGTTATTGCAATTTATGTGTTTGGAATTTGGTAAAATTGATTCCATATTTGGAATCCGAAGGTCCAAATTATGTAATTAATAATCTTTTGTTTTTGGTCTTTGTGAATAGTAACGACGGTAGTTATCATTAATTATCATGATTAATTAGTAATAGGATAGTCAAGGATAATAAAATAATATCATATTAATAAATAATGACCCCAAAATGTGTCCTAATATTACTTGTTGTGTCATTTCCGACCATGGGATGCCTTGTGCCAATCTTGGAGACCCCATGGTATCACTTTCGTGTGATAATGACTTTTTATCTTTATATTTTTAAAGAAAGTAAATATAACAAAGAATGTATCACCTGAGTAAAAAAAAATTAATTTTGTCAACATAAATTATCTCTTGGACTATAAATAGTCATTGGAATGCGTAAAATCTTTCCTACATCATAGTATTTTTTTATAATTTTTAGACATTAAATAAATTAAATTATATATGACATCATGATGATGCAGCGATTACCTCATTATTTAACGATTTAAATAAAATGAAAAGATAATGTAAAATATAAGACCTACACATGTCAAAAACCTATTGGATGGGTTGATTTCGAACTATTATCACCTTATCCTAGAAATACATCAATGTGGGACCTTTAAAATCCGAAACTCATTTAAAAATAAAGTAACATTTTATACCTTTCCAGAAGTGCCCCTCCTCTCCTCTTATAAAAGGCCCCCAACTCTACCTCCTTACCCACACCTCTCAAGCCTTTGTCTCGGCCAAGATCTGCTGATTTGGTCTCTCCACATAAATCTATTCATCCTAGAAGCCTTACCTTAGACATAATTCTCTTCAAGAAACCCTTTTAGTTCAAACCAAGAGGAGTTACCCGATTTTAAGGTAATGTCTTCACTTGTGTTCTTCTGTTTTATTTTCCTTCTCCAACCCCCTAAAATATTTTATTCATTTCTTTTTTAACAACACCAGTATCTTCAATATACTAGGATTTGTTTAAAAGAAGGATTCTAGCTACAAATATACACACCTTCATCTAATTGTTAAAGAACATATTGTTTCTGTGGATGGTGAATTTCTGCCTCACGAAACGATGATTGTTCAATATTCATTTAACACCTTCAATGGTGGCCATTAAGATATCACTATATTTATATATGATATATAATATGTTTATGTTTTACTTATGCTTCTATATATTTTATTTATGGGATACCTTTATGGTTTCCATTATGGGTAAACGCGATATCTTCATTTTAGGAAGTGCGGACTACCGCACCCTCAAAGTGATCTGATTCGTTAATACCATATTTGGTACGTATAAAGGATAGATATAATGATATTATATATGATACCATAATGGAATTATAATACTATTGTGTATAATTATTTTTTAATTCCATTAAATATGAAATAGAAATGGAAGTAGCGTTCATGCGTACGTAAGGCTTACCGTCTCCATGAACGGTGCATTTAATTTCTTACCTCTAAATGTTATGTAATATAATAAATTCATGTATATAATGGATATATATGATATATATGACATCTAAATAATGAATATAATTCTCTATATAATTTATATTTTACCCCATGAACAACTTGTAATTATAAATAGTTTATTTTTGACTCAAGTAGCAATGATCGACAAAACGGCCATTATTAACTTAAATAATTACCTAGTGTTCATAACATGGTAATAAGTTATATAAAAGGAATAATGAACTTGAAAATGGTTCATAATCAAGTAGAAATTAAATCATGTTTATTATTCAGGAGGATAAAGAACGATCGAATCAAGTCAGACCTGAGGTAAGGGAACTTCTTAACCCAATTTCCATTCTTTGGGTTAATCTCCTACTTCCAAATTATGTCATGATATTATTATGTACTATCCTGTATTTTTACTTTCTTTATGTGTAATTATAGTGAATAAACATAATAGATATATTTTATTTAAAAAATGATCTTTGTATGGGACTTCATCTCAATCTCCTTTCATTGAGGCATATTTTGTTTTATACACAACTTTATTTTCTACGGAGTACAAACCCCGTTGACTTTTACGTTTATTCAAAAGGAATATTTTTTATACGAATCGTTTTACTAAATGAAAAACGGAAGGTTTTTGTCATACGTATGCGGTGACAACAACTTCTCCGCCTCCATGACCATTATTTGAGTTTTGGCTTCCTCTACAAGCCATAATTTTTTTAAAGGAAAAATAAATACCATGTTTTACTTTTCTTTTATTTTGGTTTTGAAAATGGTTTTCATAATGTTTTTATATCAATGTGTTATATTGATATCTTGTGATTGAAAAGTGGAAATTTTATTTTTCCTTTTTTAATGTTTCATGTGATACGATTATGTTATGGTTCTTGGGCATTGTTATGAAGACGGGTGGTTCTGTGATAAACTAAGGGCGGGTGAGCCAGATATAGCTCTCCAATGCATTGGGTAACGCGAAGGATTTAAACGTTAAGGTTTCTCCGAAGCGATTTAGGGAATATACTGTGATGGGTATTCCAAACATAACCATGAGGGTTACTCCCTACGTACGAATGTTATAAATGTCTGAAGTTACCTTAATGTCTTATGATTTCTATGATTTATTCATGATTTGATGAGGTATGATAAAATTAGTATGTTTTATGAGTAAATTATGATTTCATACATGGACTAATGTTTTCTTTTCATACTTTTAGAGCCCTTACTGAGATTTTTATGCTCATCCCATGTTTTTGAAATGTTTTTCACAGGGTAAGGTAAAGGTACATGATATGATGATAGTGTCAAGGAAGTGTCAAGAAAGAATCAATGTTTTATTTTAAATATGTTTCCGTTGATGGGAAAAATGAATAATTTCTTTTATTGTAACCACATTGTTTAAATGTAGGATGTAATGCATGTTTTATTATCTAATTCTCTAAAACTCTAAACTTGAAAAGATCCTCAATGTGTATTCTTGAAATATCTCAAGATTAAGTAATGTTTAAGGCTGGGGAATTATATTAGTTCCATCGGTAACTCTTGTTATCAGTAGCTCTTGTTATTGGTAGATCTTGTTATCGGTAGCTCTTGATCCATCGATAGTTGTTTCTCCATCGGTAGCTCTTTACATCAGTAGCTATTTGCACATGTCGGTAGACATACACTATTAGCAGACTTTTATCGGTAGCTCGATCTATCGATGACTATACTTGTATCTTTAACTATCTATGAATTGGTTCTATCGGTAGACTTATGTCTATAGGTAGCTCTGGTATATTTGTCTGTCGGTAGCTCTGTAAATATCAGTGACCTCAGTGTATCAGTGACTCAGTCTATCGGTAGACAAGGTCTATCGGTAGACTAAGTACATGTAGCTCTAGCTAAACGCAGACCGGTGACTTAATACTTATCTGTTTAATGCAAAACATATCCAAAAGGGTTAGAATTACTTCAAAACTTATATAAACATGGATAAACACATATTAAAATACCTCAGGGATTATTTTAAAATTATTATCATCTTGAGCACAGATTTAAAGAATTAATATATAGAAAAACCTTAGATTGAGATTATCAATGTATATGAAAGCATAATTGGGATTATAAAAACTGGTGAGGTCAACAAATTATTTATAGGAAATAATAATTATACAATGTATTGGAGAGATTAAATTTTGAAAACATATCTATCATGAGATATTATAATTCTCAAACCATCATATGATTTTTGATAATGGGACTGAACACACCATATCATGACCAATAATGGGGTTTAACCCTTTATGTAAGTTATATCAGACTCATCCACTCGAAATAATGTTGATCATCCCATAATAAATAGATTTAAAGGACCATAACATAAAATATGATCATAGAGCATGCGTGTCATAATAAAAATCATAGAAACATAATTTTTTTTCTTAACATGATTAATTCAATGAAATAGAATAATTTTCCTAAAAATTTCATTGAAATAATCTTAATACATCTAGAAAAAGATTGAGTATGGTATCATTTAATAATATCATTATTGGGTAAATGTTACATCAATGTTTGATGATGTTGATGAAAGTAAATTTCATTAAAAGTTCACTAAAATCATTCATAAGGAAAAGTAAATTTTCACGTTGACAATCTATTTAATAACTAAAAATTCGGAAAACAATTTGAAAATGATTTTCTTTGAAAATTATTTTCTTTTAAAATATGCATTGAAAATAAAAAATGAATCCCGAAATAGAATAAGGGTTATGAAGGGGGTAAAATTAATTCGAGTTGTATGAATTAAAAAGAAAATTCTTTATAAACAATTTTATAATGGATTCCTATATTGAAACATTGGAAAAAGAATTATATATTAACATTTTAAATAATTTCAAAATATGTCTAATGATAAATTAAAATATCATATGGAAATTTTAACATCTCCATCCCAGGAGCCACTAATATATTTCCTCGAGCTTGGTCTCCTTATGACCTTAGGTTCCCCAACCCATACCCAAGAGGCTGCTGACTAATCGCAAGTGTATAATTGATCATGTGGGTAGATTATACATTCTTTATCATAGTAAAAAATATGTGGTAAATTGTGTAATAATGAAAAAAAACAAAAAAACATGAGTTACCAACCATTTCAAAGAACAATTTACAATACAACATCCAAATAGTAAATATTATACGTCATGTCATACAATGCCTAGTGTCGAAAAACACAAAATAAGGAAAAAATATCAAAAAAATTATTAACTCCATGTCCAAGTCCATCATCCACATACATTCCATTACCAAATCAACCCTCTTGAATAGGTCCTTTTCCCATGTACTGAACTACATACCGTGAAATATGATCGAGTACCCAATGATGGCCCAAGAAGGGTCTGAGTATAACTCAGTAGGCCACCACCAATGATTTTGAAAATATATCCATCCTGAATAGATAATGCAAGAATGTACTAAAATTTATATCAAGGTAAAAAAATAAAAAATAGATTCGATTGGTTAACATTATCAGGATAATTCATACAAATCATTAAATACATGGGATAGGAAATTATTTTATTTCAAAATAGACTATACCGGTCAAGTACTATACATAATGTGATATTTCAAGGTCCATATCCCACTAAAGATAATATTTCATAAGAAATTTCATCAAACATACCTTGCAGCCTCATTCTATGTAGTCTCATCAAATGAAACCGTTAGGGGTTATATCCTCAGTGCATCTCCTAAACCCACACAATCCAAGGGTGGGGTTTAGATCCTTATTCAAACCAGAACCATGGGCATAAAACCTCAAGCAATTTCCCAAAAACCTAAAAGACATGTTCACATGATTCATGAACCATTTAACACATTTTCAACCTCACAAACCATACAAAAAACTGGACACATAATATTCAAAAATAATTGTTCATTCAATACATAAATTTATCTTCATGACTTAACCCATTCACACGTTATAATTCACATTCCTTAACTAATTATTATATTTTTATTTCAACCCATAAGTCATTTATCACACAAACATTAATTAGATTGATCCATTCAAAATATTTCAAATAATCCATGATAATACTATCAATTAATAGACATAACTACCATTAATGACTCATATAATTGAAGGTAATATGTAAGCATATAATCTTGGGCTATAAATTATCATAAACAATTGTATGGTTATCATTACAATTTTCCATGTTTGGTAAGATTTTCAAATCCAATGGGTATCCCTTAAACTAGTCTAATAAATCTCAATGCATCCCACAATAATCATGAGGGGTTTAATTCACCATTTATCCAACCAATTTAACAATTCAAATTAATGGAATATAAATAACCACAAATAGATACCATATCATAGACACATGTATATAAACCAAACATCAAGACTATAGGATATAACTTGTAGACCACCTAATAGAATTCCAAAGAATAACATTCGCTTAACCTTGGCCTTGGATTTAGATTTGATCAACCTTCGTATGCCCAACCTATGATCCACTAGGGAAAATGGTTTTTAGGGATTCTTAAGAAGAAGAAAAATTCTACAATTCCTAATCTAGAAATAGAATAATGGAATTTTAGGGGCACATGGAGCACTAATCCACATACAAAAATTCTAAAAATGACATAGAAATGAAGGATATTGGCCATTGAAAACTAAGAAAAAAATTTCCTCATCACTAGGGTTTTAGTAGGAATAATGTATGTAAATATTGGGTAAGAACACATAAACCGTGAGAGGGAAAAATGATAAAATCGAACATTTTAAGGGGTACTGGGTTTTCCAAACCGTGTGCCAACCATTCACCAATCTTTTTCCAAGAGGGATGCAGGCCGGACATTTACCTTGGGAGCCCGCACAATTTGGAAAACCAAATGATGACCGTATGAAAGGGACATATCAAATCCATCCAAGAGTTTCCTACCCCCATGAATAGTTTCATTGAACCGTACACCCCTCCTCCTTGTATAGACTATTTGGTTATACTATTAATACTAACCATGCACCAACTAGGATATATGCTTTGGATGGATCAATTTTCCATTATTTAAAGTATAAACCATAGGGACACCTCTGAGCCTCCTCAGAAACCTTATAAACATTTAATTAACAATATTTAAGAGATTTAAAAAAATTAATCAAGAACATACCATCATTATTTCTATGATCTTAAAAACTTTGCAGTTTATAATTGCTCATCTTCGAGTCACACTACCAAGCATCATTGAGATTCCATGGTAAAAACTATTTTCCCATTAGGCTTAAATATCAATATCTATCTCCCATGTTTCTTCATGAAAATTAAAATACTAATGGATCCATTTTTTGTTATGGATCATTAGAAATTGAATCCAACTGCAAAAAGTTATTTTTTATGGGAATCTATCACTAATGCACCAAGAAAAAAAGTGTCAAAAATGTAATTATTTGAAGTAGGGCTTCACAAATAAAGAAATAATGAGACCTATAAAATGTATATAAAAAATAAGTCGCACAGTTTATTGAAAAAATCAATTAATATTTTCTTTCACAATTATTTATTTGCAGTGTACTTCTTGTCATTTTCATATAAATTTTTTTAAAAAAAATTAACAAAAATAAAATATAATTTAAACTAATTTAAACTAATCAATAAAAAAATTAAAAAAATTGAAAATAATGAATTTTTTTTAAAAATGATTACATAATTAAATATCTTTAAAAATAAAAAAAATAAATTAAAAAATTAAAAAAAAATTAATTAAAATAAATTATAAAATAAATAAATAAAAACAAATTACTGAAATAAATAATAAATATTTAAAAATTAATAAGATAACAAAAAAATTACATTTAATTAAAAATATAAAATGTTAACAATATTTCAAACTTATTAGTAAAATTTAAAATATTTAAACAGATATGAAGGTAATAAATCATTTTATACATGATATGATTCTAATCTCAAATTACAAAACATTAATAAAACAGAAAAAATCCTTAACCTTCATTAGGTGGATTAGGATCACTCAAAAGATTAAAGGGGAAAATCCATACCTACACAATGCACAAGTCATCGAATATACACCATCAGCCTCTTATCATTTGGACGTTGCTACACACGCTCCTCCTTCCTCTATTTATTCATCTTATGTATTGTCTCCTACCGAGATATCGCCCTCTCATCAAACTCTATAGAGGATTATGACATTAATGATGAATCTATATAGTATCCCTTTGTGATCCATGATGGCATCACAAAAGTACAATAATATCTCATAGGTTTCAGTCCAGAACAAATACTAATCACCCAGTCTTTATCAACACCATGAAAATATGTTTGTATTTAGGCCCCCTCATCAAAACTCGAATCACTAGTGACCTTTTATTCAATCTCAGCATGAATATAGAATTAATGGGGTTTCATGACCTTATACATTTCCTATAACTATAATGGAAATTTAGAATAATAATAGAATTAATAACACTAATTTTTTTGAGAAAAATATTAATAACCATAATATGGATCTTTCTGTCCCCTACAACTTCTCTTATGTGGGTATCAGTATACAACTTCTTATAGACATCAAATTCTATAATAGATGTGTCATTATTGGTCGGAATAATATAACCTACAAGTTAATGTCAATGTATAAATACATTAATAAATAATTTCACTTACCATATTTCATTGATGTATGCCAAATGTATGACTTATTTCCTTATGTTTGACCACTTATCTCCCCCAGCTCTAACGTCATGATGATGTACTCTTCCTAAAAGAATCTCCGAGAAAGAAGGATCATAATTCTATAAAACACATGACTGTATATATAGTCAAGTCTACAAGATTTGAAATACTACATGAAAAAGTATCTCAATTATTTTTCATATCATTCTTTATATGGTTTTGTAGAAACCGAAAAAACTGCTCAAGATTACAATTCACCCATGTTGCTCAGATAACATCTCTCAGGCTATCATTAATCATAGATAATATATTCTGCAAGGAAATTAAGAACAATTTTATTTTAATTAAATAGATATTAAAATATATATATTATATAATTATATAGAATCTAGTGGTCAAACATCTGGTGACACAATGAGATGGGAACTCGGTCCCATGAAAACCATGGCTCAAAAAAATAATTTCATAGAATCGTACTAAACTTATCAGCAAAAAAATGTGAAAAATTATAACAATAAAAACAAATAATCATAAAATTATTCCCAAAATTAAAAAATAAATTTTATTTAAAATAAATATCTTAAAAAACTAACAGTACCTATGTAAACATGGATAAAAATTAACAGATGTTCATCTCTCTAGAATAGGATCTGAAATCATCAATCGAGAAAGATAACACCGCCACCTAATATGTGCACAATACTAAGAATTAGATGAACAGGATCATTAATAGGATGTTAAACATCAGTTAGAGAAAAAATCACACCATCAAGATCATCACCAACCATCTAAAAGATATATTGATACATATATGAAATTGTTAATAAATATATAAAATATAAATTACAAGTATAAACCCAAATATAATAATATTTCGTGGAACAATTTTTTAATACAAATTTCAAATATAAAAAACTAACAGATATCAAAATATAATAATTACCTATAATAAAATACATCGATTTAATAGATCAATCATCATGTTCAATATCATTTTAATCGTGAAAAGTTTCATTATCCTAATTTTCAACATCATCAAGTTCAATTTAACTTTATGTTTCATCATGAATTATTATTTCATCAACATTATCTATTTCATAATTACTTAACAGGTGGGTTTCATCATCTATATTGACATCTCTTCATGTACGTGATATATTTGGGGATGTTTCTTGAAAAATTTCAATATTTTTTTACTTCCACTGAACGATTATCATTTTATGTAAACAAGTATCCATGTGATTTCATTTTTATCAAACTCTATTAGACATTAAAATAACCCAAAACATCACATACATTTTCAAAATAAAAATGATTTGATTTATGTGCCAATATTAGAGGTTCATTTTATGGAACAAAACATTTATATTTAATGTTAATAAAAACGTGATGTGGATGAACTCACAACCCTCTATCACTATTAAACTAATAAAATTTATTCATTTTCACATAATTTTCAACAAATAGAATAACTCAATTATTTCATCCAGCATATAATATATGTAATCATATATTTAATTGTGATGATATCATTTCAATAAAACTCAATTATTCATCGGATTATTTTAGTCACCAAATATGCATGTGTGAAATCAATATCCATTAACCCCATTCCAATTATAGCATTTTAAAAATTTTGAAGGAGGGATTTCGAGAACAACTAATCTATTATAAATATACTTTTCATATATTGTTCCATATAACAAATAAATATTAGTAATAATATATATAATTGTAAAATTAATATATTTCACCATCTAATGAAAATGTTTGTTGATGTTTTTATTCAAGAAAAAAACTGTAATTTGTATCATTTTAAATATGGTCATTATATTTTCTAAAAAAATGTAAATATAAATAATTTAATATTTTATAACATTTTATCAAAATAATAAAAAAATTTACTTTATTCAACCGCAATTCAGAAGAAAATATGAATGTGTTATATGGAGTTCATCATCTAAAATACATCATTCACAATAAACAACAAAACCATGTAATATTTTATTGAGAACTAGAATTTTATGGTCTATGAAATTATCAACATTTGTCTCATTATAGAAACTATTGTTATGTTTTAATCAATATTATTGAGAAAAATATTAAATTTCCCCTTGAATGTATGATTCTCTAATTTACCCTTCAACAAATTATTTTTTACACACTTTCACCTTTAACATTTTCATAAATCTATCCAATTGGTGACCCATCAGAATTGTATTGATCCGCCACATTTAGATTCATATGATAAATGTAATATTAAATTTTCTACTGAGTTAAAGAATCCTGCCATGAATATTTTCTCCAATTTACATTAAATTAAGACATCCTTTTACATAGTATTAAGTGTATCATAATCCAATATTTCGACATAAATATTTCAGAAGAAATATGATATTTCAGTCAACACATCTCATATTGGGTAATTCATTAGCCCTTTAGGAACAAAATGTAGAAATATTTCGATTTAAATGTGTTAGTCATTCCTTTTTAACCCAATAATATTCCCATTTCTAAATAGCCATCAAATCTGACCATTATAGAAGATCCAAAGAGATACTCCAATTTATCAAATTATCGTATCTCCAAATTCAATTTATTTTTTAAATGGTTTGTTTAAATATAACTATAGATGTTGTAGAGATATTAGTTCATAAATGATTACCTAAGATCACTGTCGACGCTTCTTCTGTTTCAATTCAGCATTTTGTAATATTATTTCTATTCCTTTAAAATCTGTGATCCACTACAATAAATATCCGACGACAGTGAAAATAACTAACCTTTATCTTATTACCATGAATAAACTCTTTTTTCTCAGCCATGTAGTATGGAAATGATTTTAGACATTGTGTTCTACATCCAAAAAACAAACCATATAATGGAAGTTCCTTAATAATACATATTAATGAAGCATTCAATATAAAATTTTAATCTGCAACTATATCAAATTTAGTCACATCATTGTTCCCTAATTAAATCAACTAATTAATTAGCGCCTTAATATAAACATCAATATTATTCTTTGTATGTCATGGAATTATTAGCATCAAATATATATATAGTTCCTTTATCAAGATCCAATGATGTTAGATTTATGAGTAATGAAACCAATCGAACAAGAATATTGACTATCGTATGCAAAATATTGACAAAATCAATTAGTACAAATGATTAGATGTATGTTATGACGTTTTGAAGAAAAATAAGGATGAATATAATCAATATGATTCCATGAATCACAATCCCATTGATGATTTAATCTTTTAATAATGGAAATATTTGATTTATGCCATGTCATTAATCATGTTTTGTTTCTAGACATAAATAAATGATATAAATGAGGTGTAATGGGAAAATATCGGAAATTTTTAACAATAAATATGGACTTTACATATTTTTTGTTATTATATACCAATCCTCCACATGTTGTAAAATTTACCAAGGATTCATAATCAACATAATAATAAATTCATGCATTTGAACAGGTATGAATATTCTGATCAATAAGACCCAAATTATGGAACATCCTCTTACTTTCATAGAAACTTACAGCTAATCTATTTCTATAAGGAAACAATGATTTAACCGAAGATAAAATATTATCAAAAAAACTATTTGAAATTAAAAAATCTGATTTAATAACCATAAATTTTATAATAGGCTCAGGTATTTTTATCTGTCATTCGTAGTATAGGGCCTCCTTAGAATATTTCAAAAAATTGTAATATTGAGATGGTTCTGATTCAGTATTTGTAATATCTTTCATAGTTGGTGTTCTATGAATAGATAGACCAACATCCTCATGAACACAATTATGAATTGATTAATCCAAAACACAAAAAATATATTTTATACTTAATTCTATTCACCATGTTAATAACAAAAAATATAATCTTTCTGAAATCCAAAATGACAATGATAAAGTCCAAAATTTTAAAATATTTTTAATCTCCTAAGATCACATTTATGACATTAAAATTTAATTTTTCCTTAATAAACAAAATCAGAATTTGATGATGAAAATTATATATGGGTTTTAGCATAATCAATGTACACATGATTTATACCAGATCTATATGGATTTATGTGAAGAATAAACCAATCAAAATCGTGTAATAGAAACTAGTGTCAACTTCATGAGACAATAGTTATCTAAAACTGAAACTGAATAAGAATAATTATTTCGAATCATATAGACTAGATGTAAATTCTTATTATATTTTAACACGTTGAAATATTATCTAGAATATGATCAGAGTGAGCCCCTGGGTTACCACTAGATTATGGGTCTCGTAGTGGCTTGAAAAAGATAGAATAAAAAATTAAATATATTATATAATAAAAATAATGCTTTTAAAAATAATATATTATCTCTTCAACAGTTTCACATATGAGAAATTGGAGAACACCATTAGGTTCGTGATGTGGGGTTTAACCTACACACAACATTATATTTGTACAGGTTGAGAGTTTTGTAACAACACTCAGGATGTAAATTCTATCTGAAATTTTTATTTTAATTTTTTATAATATGATTAATAATTTTTGTAAGAATTTTTCATAACAGAAATCTATGAGCACAGTTTGATCGGGGATGACGAGTTTACCCTTGGCATGGCATTAAAATTGGGTTCATCAGCTGCTTGGTTACATGGAAATTGAGGATAATTTTTTTAATATAAATTTTTAATTTTATTATAAAAAACATATTTATCTCCCAAATTATGTATCATATGAAATATTGGAGACCATATTTTGTTACAGGATGCGTTTTAACACTATAAATGACATAAATTTTTTGAGCATCGGGTGTTTAGTGACATTAAACATGAGCGTATTTCATTTAATATATTTATTATAATTTTATTTTAATATTTAATGTTTTCTTAAAAATGATTATTGTATAAAAAAATTGGGGAGCACAGTTGGATCTGGGATGTGGGGTGTACCCTTAGCCTCCACTTCTTCAAGACTCTCTTGGCTCCCCATTCATTGGCTTGCAAGGGCTTTTCATGCCTTTTGTATTCCCTATTTTTATAATAAAAATGTACATGCTGATGATGCTGATATGTAATTTATATGTAATTTTAATAATATTTAATTTTGATTATGAATAACTCTTATTATCTTGAAATATTAATTTATATAAAAAATTATAAATAACTTTGACTGCATATTTTTTAATTAATAATGACTTTTATGTGATATTTATTTTAAATTAATATTTCTAAAATTAATAATTTTTACCCTAGACACATCGTAATTGGTGTGAAAGTCGGTTGTATTTACTACATTTATACGAATTAGGAATACTATTTGTATTAATTAATACAAAACTTATATTAATTATTGTGAACTTATAATACTTGTTATATATATTTTATAATCTTATTTCCACATTATTATTAACATTTTATTATAATCAATAATTTTTCAATTTTTTATTAATAATGAGTCTTTAATTTTCACATATTATAAAAAATTTAATGATTTTTAATAATTAAATAAAATAATACTTCATTTTTAAAAATAAATAATTCTTATTCATTTTTAATAATTCATTGTATTGGTCAAATTCATTATAAAAATATTTATGAAATTATTATAATAATAAACCACTAATTTTTTCATAAATATTAAAAAAATAAAATTGATATTCTTTTCATTAAAACAATTTATTTTATAGTTTTAATAAAAATCATTCTTATAAATAACATTTTTGGGAAATAATTTCTTTTAATTATTTTTCACATAATTATTAGAAACCAATTATTTATATTTATTTATTATGTTATATTTATATATATATATATATATATATTGTAGTTTCATAATTTAATCTATTTACATCAAATTTATAATTACACATTTTAAAAAATATTTCAAATCTACATCTATACATACACGCATGTGATCACACAGACACATATATTTACGTATAATAACATTATAATATATATATATATAATAAAATAATTAAAAACATAAAACATATTTCAATTCTCAACATATTTCAAAGAATTATATAAATTAGTAAACATCCACTAACCATAAAAACCCAAAAACATTCTATCAAATCAAATGATCAAAAAATTAGAAAAATTAATTAAAAAATTCATTCAACTAATGCCAAACCCCGACACCAAAATAATGATTAAAAAATTTCAATTGACCCTGAATATCAAAATATTTATAAAAATCATGTATATTTATAAACCTAGGTTCTCAACAAAATAGTGTTTACAAAACTAAACGAAAATATTAAAAAACAAATTGATGATAGTGGAGATATATTGAGTATCTAGCTTGCATATCTAAGTCGAAATCAGCAAAAATTCATAAGCAACTGGTGTTTTCAGAGATTAATGGAATAGGGTGGCCAAGTAAGGTTCATATTCTTGGTTAAAGAGAGGGAAGAATAAATGAAATGAAGAAGAAAACATGGGAGAGAACTTCAAAATCGATGGAGTCTTTTCAATATATTACTTTTAATGGAATTAATTACATCTCAAATACTTTTCCCATCAAAGTGTTTATGATTGTAATTATAGACAATCAAAAATACTCTGGACTCATTGGGAATTTACGACGGACTTTTAAATTCATCTCAAATACCCATTTGGAATAAATTTCATGCTGGGATATAATAAATGCAGCTAAAATAGATTATGATAGATGTAATATTCCATTGTAAATAATTACTATCTTCATGAAAATATTACATCCTTAGAAAATATTTCATGTCCGTTGAATATTTTTGATGGGGTAATTTCATTATCACAAATTCCACATCACATAATATTTAAATCTTAGTATTGTTACCATACTTCCACAAAACATGAACCAAAGGAATAATATTTCCCATCAATACATTCTCACTATTATCCAAAATAAATACATTAAGCTTCTAAAATGATGGATCAGACTCATGCTCAACATCCTCATCATCAATTAGGTGAGATGGTTGGGGGTGATAAGGCTAATTTTGGATGACATGAAAAACATCGTGAATACAATTATACCGATGTGGAAGAGCTAATCAGTATTCCACAAGTATGATCCTATACACAATATCCATTGGAACCACGCACCTAGAATCTATCATACCATGTTTTTGAATCTGATGGGGACCCAACATTGGAGACACTCGATGAAACAAGTGATCACCCACCATAAACATAAGAGGTCTTTGATGGTGATCACCATATGAAATCCTCATACATTGAACCATTAACATATATTTCTGAATCAACTAATCATGTTCTGGGATCTCATTCATGAGTCTTATCACCAATAAATCTAATTACCCATCCACCTTCAAACATAATAGAGATCAACAAAATCTACCATATGGTGCCTCATATTGTTCAATATGTATCGTCTCTTCATAACTATGGTTATAGGTAAACTCCACCAGTTCCTAGTAATTATCCCATGATTCAACAACTTATAGGACACATGTCATCAACATCTACTCTAGTACCAGAATAGTATGCTCAAATTTTCCAACTGTCTATGGTAGAAATCCATACTCAAAAAAACCTTTGTACCAAGAACCTTATGTAATCAATTTTATAAGTGTGTTGATAAAATTGGATCACCATATGAAAGTATATTCCATGTAATTTCATTCAATCATATTATCTCTCAAGTGTAAAACACTTTCAATTGGTTAATTGTGAGGGTATCTCGAATCAGTATGAAATGTGCCACATTATTCAACTAATCCACAAAAAACCAGATAACATCATTCATTTGAGTAACACATAGGATACCTACCACAAAATCAACCATCACCACATCCAATTTCTATTCCATACTGGGAAATGTCTTATAAAAAAACTCATAGTCACGGATTCTTGGCCTTTACCAGCTAAGAAGTATAACATCACATCACAAATCTTGTAACCTCTTTATTCATCCCTAACAATTAATACATCCTATGATGATCATGGTACATATTTCTCAAACCAAGATTACCTTCCCAAATTTAATCATAGAACCCTCATATCATATATTCCAAAAAAATATATTGGAAAAAAAATAACGCCAGGAATATAAATGACATCATCATATCAAATAGTCCAACCCAAAGATGGTTCCCCACCTTCAAGACATTCCCTAAAGTCCAAACTCTTCAGATCCCTATATTGCATCTCATTAATACAAATCATAATTGTAGACTAAACTACCAAGGATGAAAGTTCTTTTTTACAATTCCAATCATGTACCTCTAGATGAATCCCAAAAGTCTATTCCATCATTCTCCCATCAAAACATTATACTTAAACAGATTGATTTTAGGTTTCATAACTCATGGAATATCCAATACTATTTCCCTTTCCTAGCATGTAAACTAGCTAAAATTCAAATGAATGCATGTACTCTGCCCATATTTAGTACCAGATATTCTAATCACAATTAGAGAAGATGTACATAATTATTTTATAAATGTTATGTATAGTAAACTGTTCTCCAAACAAGTAATTCAGCCAATAAATCAAGGAAAAAACAATTACCTTTTCAAGATAAAGAGTATTGTAATTTAATTCATAATACATCAAAAATTTATATTTTTACACCACAAATTGATCACCCTCAATCAAAAATATCCCTATCCCAACATGAGACGCAACATAAAACATGGTATACTCATTAACTGGATTGGGTATGATTGAATTTGTTGTGGTAGTCAAACACCACATTGACTCCTAGAAGGAATCCCCATAAGACGCATACAATTAAAACATGATTCCCTTCCTGGTATATCACTAGAGTGAGTCTTCCAAATGAGTATTGTTCAGGTTGAAAATTTAATAATAGCCTACCAAACTGATAAAACGTCAGATATTGAAAATATTTTTGGGCTTATCGGATGATACAACTGCCTGCACATTCTCTTGGCCTACCGAAACACATTCCTTATAGATGATGTGACTAGGATATGTACAATATCAATCTATAAATGAATCTTTGATAGATAAGAATATTACATATTCACTCTTAGTGTTCTCAAGATAATATCAATGTGTTTTTCATATTCATCATGAGTCATGGAGTATACTAAGGATTCATCAACAAAGAAAACAACAAAATGATCTAGGTGTGGGTGAAAAATTTCATCCTTTAGGGCTATAAACACTTCCATTCCATTGGTAAACCTAAATGTTGTCATAAAGAACTCATATACACTATATATTCTCCTTAAGGAATCCTGTAATAAATCCGAAAGACTCACTCTTAGATGATGGTACCTCAATCCTAGATTAATCTTGGAGAACATATTATTACCCATTGAAACATAAAAAATCCACAGTTTAAAAAAATATGGCTCTCTTATATCCATAAAAAACATTTATCATACACTATCTCAAATAATAATGTAAAATTTATATAAATACCCACATCTATTCATAACGTGAGTTATTATGTAACTCCCCGACCCCAGTTACCTAGAGTAGGTGCATTATTACATAGCATTGTCATGATCACAAGGGATCAAATCCAAAATGACCGATCAGGCTAGTATTATTGGAAACAAGATTGATATATAAGTTCAACATTACAACTTGAAAAGAAATACAACAATAATATATTCCATTAGAAACTTCTAAACCTCCTAGACTATACCTTCAATTAAATCATAACTAACATCTCCATATCCTGGAAAAATGAAACATATGAATCGGGTGAGCTCAAATGCTCTGTAAGGGTATGAAATATAGCGGATGATATCATAAAAATTAGGCATGGTGAATAATTGAAAACACATACCTTTAAAAATTAAAAACATGACCACATTATGGCCGGAATATCAGTTGAGTAAATAATTCCATAATAATACATAGTCATGGGTATTCTACCTATTGAATGACCACATGATCCATCAATATTATTTTCATAATGATGGAATGTATAATGATGGAAATTCTGAAACATTTTGTCAAGGCCTCGGCCAAGATGTCTAAAAATGATTTAGGAATCAGCCAAAACCATATATCAAATTTGAAAAGGCCTTGGCTAGTTCGATGTATAATAGTCTCATGAAACTTATTGATGCGACATGGAGCTATAGCGGGCTCCACCCGTCACTTATTAAGTCCAATACATTCTTCATATGAAAAGGATGAAATATAACATAAAAATTCTTATTAAAACTTGGATACGAAATGTCAATACATTAACCATAAACCATGAATGATATAAAAATAAAACATCCATAGTGAAACATATCACAAAACCCTAAATAGAATATAGAATATTTGTTTCATAATGAATCGACTTCGAACAAGTATAAAATCCAGCAACGGATGTTGACATTGATGAAATCAATACTATTTGAAAGAAACAACTAACTATTTTTTTGAAATCATTTAAAGTCACGTAAATATAAATAAAAAATTAATTTTGAGAATAATATTATAATCTTCTAAGGGAAGCTTCGAAGATGTTATAACGGTGTAGAATAACTGCACCATCCGTATACGTTAGAAAATACATTATTTCTTTAATTTTGACGAAAAGGTCGTAAACTACCATGTTCGGAAAACGATGGAATGATTCCTTTCAAAAAATATAAGGTCAAATAAGGGTATAAATAACTTTAACTCATATTCTAGTAAATAGTAAAAAAAATTTGATATAAATTTTTATGATAACACATATGTGGATGATAAAAATGTCCCAGTAGATACTTACGTAAAAACAACCTCAGATAATAAAGAGATTGTAAAATTTAACCCTTACCTTATACATTTCCATGGTTGAGGGTACATTATCCTAATTTATAAAAGATAAATCATTGTTATTAAAATATAAAAGAACCATATACTTAATTAATATATCATATATTATCTTCTAATAATCCTTTGTTAATAATATTTTCGTATTATCATTGTTTCAGGTGTTAACAGATTCGTTTTCCTTTAAATTCAATGTTAATTGATTCATTTTTTTTATGGATGGGATGTATCATATTCATATACAGAATGATGTCAAGTATTTTAAAATTATTTATAATAATCAAAAAAAAATTGTCTTGAATGGTTATGGTGGGGAATAATTGTCATCGTGTTTGTGGAGACGGTTATCTGTATGTATGCATGAGCGACAATATCATTCTTTTGAGATTAAAATAGTATTTAAATAGATGTTATATCATATATAAATAATAATTAACATGTCATATTTATTAATTACATCAATTATACATCATTATTATACCCATCCCAAAATAATGTATTGAATAACAACTACACCGCGACATGTAGACGGTAGGCTGTACGTACACACATATGGTGACTTTGTCATTCATATGATTGGTAGAATAATGAATATGGTTGTAAATTTTTAAAATAACATAAAATTATATAGAATATCATGGAGTTATTATTTTAGAATGGAAACAACAAATAAAGTGGATGTGGAAGAAGAAAAGAACTTGAAAGGGGTGATGAAATATTTACCTATTTTTCGGCTTCTTACTTTTGATTTGATCAAAAGGTCACTTCAGGATGGATTTCTGACCAAAGGAATCCATCTATGAATAAGGGAGGATTTTTGGGAGGATATTTGGGCTAGGGTTGGCTGATCCAAATGGATTTTTAGGTGAGTATTTTAGAGAAAGTGAAGTGCCCTTTTATAAGAGGGGTGAGGGGCACATTAGAAGAAGATTGAAATATTATTTTATAATAAATTAATATTCTGTATATAATGGTTCCAAAATGATTCATTTATAGGATAAAGTGTGGATGGGCCGAAATCCTCTCATCCAATATGTTTTAGATAGGTTTAGGTCACCATATTAACATTATCGTCTCGATTTATCTCTTAGTTAAATAGTTAAAACATTTACCATGTCTCTTTTTATTTGTATATTATATTGTTTATAAACATACTATTATCATCCAAGAGAACCCCAAGTGGTTCATTGTTGACATATATAACCTTATCTATGTCTTTTGTCTGAAACTTATATTTTTAGGAATATAATATCAATTAATAATATACTATTTGTTTTAAAAACACTTTTATGTCAATCTTGTAACTATTTAGTAATTGATTATTGTTAAAGTCCTAAAAACATTTCTAATTAAAAATATATTCATTTAATAAATCCTAACATGTCACATTAACCAATATAATTCTTGGATTTCATCAAAAGTGTCTATTTACATTTATTTGGACATTTATAATATCAATAATTTTAATATTTAATTAATAAGGTATTTACTGGATCATCATTGTGTCATAAATAAATTTAATTATTTAAATTTTAAAAATTATAAATAAATTTAAAATATATAGAAAATATTTTTAGTTCAAAATTAATTTATAGAGTAGAATTTATATTTTTTATAACACTATAGTAAAAATGGTTTAGTCATTAAATTTTAAATTTTACACTTTTAACTTTTCATTTAATATAATAATAATAAATGTCTTAATCTAAACCAAGTGGATAAAAAAGATCATATTTTATTCCTAATGTTGTTTTTCGTTGAAATACACATATCCAATAGAATTATGACATGTTTTAGCATAATAATAATAACATTTTTACATTTAAATAAGTAATTACTTTTAACTGTGGTAACTAAATGTCAAAAGATAATATTCACCAAAATTTATTTTCATATTATTGTACCAAATTTTACATAATAATATCAATATTTTATTTCATAATTTCGAAATTCAATTCACAGAAGCGGTAAAATTATTTTTTATGCAAATTTTCAAATGCTCCTAGAAGTTGGGTGAAAGACGGTAAAAGTTCAATACAATTTTTATATATATAATGTTATTATTACATGACTGAAATGAATTACATTGAAATTATATAGGTATTATGTTTCTATTTTTTCTATAATAAATTTAAATAAAATAAATAATTATTTAAATGAAATTCAGTTTTAACCAATAACGCAGTGTTTTTTTCTATTCATCAAAAATTTAATGATTTCAGAAAAATAAAACAAAATTCACCCTAAGCTAATTTCAATATTCCGAATTCAAAAATGAAGTCCATTTTAAAAATTAAATTTATAAAATTTAAAAAAGTGAGTATTACTATTCATAACGGCTAGTTTGATTGGTCGTCGTGTGTTAGTATCTTGAAGTTGCATACAATGCAAGCTATTGAATTATTCAAAGGGAAAATAATTGTGGAATCTTGGGGTGTTACATTCTCCTATTCTTCAAATAATTTCTTCCTAAATATTTCATGAATATTAATGCATTAAAAGATTCAGGTGGATCTTCATCATATGTTCCTCAGATTCCTGTGTTGCCTCTTCCATCTTATGATTTCTCTAAGTATCTTTTACCAGATGAGTCGTCTAGTTTCTCAAAACTTGTTCTCTTGTATATAGAATATTAAGAGGCAGTTCAAAACATGATTGATCGGGTTCCAATTCAATTTCCTCATAGGTGAGTACATGTGTTGGGTCAGGCATGTATTTTCTCAACAGTGGTACATGGAACACATCGTGATCATTAGAGAGACTTGGTGGCATTGCCAATTGTTAAGATACTACCCCAATTCGTTCTTGAATTTCGAAAGGTAGGATATACCTGGGACTCAATTTACCCTTTTTACCGAATCGTATAAATCCTTTCCATGGTGATACCATCAAGAGAAAATGGTCTCCTACTTGAAATTCCAAATCATTCGTTCGGTTATTGACATAGCTCTTTTTCCTACTTTGAGCTTCTATGATGTGTGTTTGGATAACCTTTACCTTTTCCATGGTTTCCTCAACAAGTTCTTAGTCTACAAGTTTTCATTCACCAACATCATTCAAAAAAGTTGGTGTGCGACATCTGTTTCTATATAACGCTTCATATGGTGCCATCTAAATACTAGAATGGAAGCTGTTGTTATAGGAAAATTTACCACAGGTAAATATTGATCCCATATACCTTGAAGTCAAGTGAGAAAGCTCTCCACATGTCTTATAAGGTTTGAATATTCCATTCTGATTGTCCATCTATTAGAGGATGGTAGGCAGTACTCAAATGAAGTTCAGTATCAAGGGATTTCTGAAGATTTTTCCACAATCTTGATGTAAAATGGGGGTCACGATCAGAAACAATCCATAAGGTTACTCCGTGAAGTATTACAACTTCATTAATATATAGACTTGTTAAACGTTCAAGTTGTAAATCTTCTATTCTAGCACGAAATTGTGCTGACTTGGTAACACGATCCACAATGACCCATATTGCATAATTTCTTATAGGATCCATTGGTAGCCCCATGACAAATTCCATCGTAATATCATCCCATTTCCAATCAGGTATGGGAAGAGGTTCCACGACTCCACTAGGATGCTGTCTTCTAGCTTTTACTTGTTGAAAAACCATACAATGTGACACATAATCAGCAATCTCCCTCTTCATGTTGTCCCACCAAAAATGTTCCATGAAATCTCTATACATCCTGGCACTACCATGGTGTATAGGAAAATTGGTTCTATGAGCATCATCACACAATTCATTTTTCATATCTGGTATATTAGGAACAGAAAGCCTCTTTCCAAATTTCAAAATTCCATCTACATATAGAAATTCACTCAATATCCCATCGTTCAATGCTTTAATCTTCTTTTGAAACTCCTCATGACCAGTCTGAGAACTCCATATCCTTTATAATAAATATGGGTAGACAACCATTTGAAATAGTATTGATGTTATACCTTCCATGGTAATTCCCATAACCAACATTACTAGATCCAAGAAATATGATCTCTTACAACTCTCATTTTGTTCAAAACTCCATGATCCTTTTTGGTCAAAGAAAAAACCACCTTATTTTCCCTCCCTGGGTGGTAGTGTATAGTGCATTCATAATCATGGAGAAGTTCAAGCCATCACCATTGCCTCATGTTGAGTTCTTTTTGGGAGAAAATATAATTCAAACTGTTGTGATCAATATAAATCTCATATTTTTCAATATAATGATAGTGTCGTCATATCTTTAGAGAAAAGATTATATCTGCTAACTCAGGATCATGAGTGGGATAGTTTTTTAATAAATTTTTAGCTGTAATGATTGATATGAAATAAAACTATCATTCTAGATAAGGACACAACCAAGCCATTTATTAGGATCATCACTATAAATAACAATCCCATCACTCCCCGATGGTAGAGTAAATATTGGAGAATTGACTAATATTCCCTTCAGTTCATCAAAACATTTTTCACACTGTTTTTTTACAAACAAATTTACACCTTTATGTATGAGCATGGTTAATGGGTTTTCTAATTGGGAAAAATTCTGGAAGAAACACCTATAATAACCTGCTAAACCAATATAACTGTGTACCTCAGTTATACTAGTCGGTGCGGGCCATTCTTATATTTCCTTTGTATTATAAGGATCAATAGGAATTCCATCCATATAGACAATATAGCCATGAAAACAAATCTCTTGAGGACAAAATTCACACTTACTGAACATCCCATATAATTATTTTCTTCTAAGGGTTTATATAATGGTGCACAATAGATTTTCATGATCTTCATAACTTTTGGAGTATACCAATACATCATCAATAAATACCACTAAAAGTTCATCAATGTATTCCTTGAAAAATCTATTCATTAGATCCATGAAAATAGAGTGTGCATTAGTCAGCGCAAAAGGCATTACCGTAAACTCGTAATTCCCATACCTGGTTCGAAATGCTATTTTTGGAATGTACTTCTTATTCATAGACAACTGATGATATCCAGATCAAAAAAAACTCTTTTAAAAATTTTGAGCTCCCTGAAGTTGGTCGAATAAATCATCAATGCGAGGTAGTGGATATTTGTTCTTTATTTTTATAGCATTGATATCTCTATATTCAATGCCCAACCTCATATATCCATCTTTCTTCTTAAAAAAATGAACAGAGGATCCCCATGGATAAACAGTAGGGAGAATAAATCCCTTATTACTAAATTCCTCTAGTTGTTTCTTTTGTTCCACTAATTCCTCAATAGACATTCTAAAATGGGTCTTCGATATGGGCCATAAACCGGGAATTATGTCGATGGAAAACTCAATTTCTCGTTCTGGAGGATGTCTAGGTGAATCATCTTGAAACAAATAAACATATTTTTGCACAATAGGTACATCAACTATTTGAACATTCCATTCCTCACCCATATTTATTTCATTCTCCTCCTCCCCAATAATTGAATTTAGATGAGAAACTTGGGGTGGATCTAGATAAGAATAAGCTGGAAACATTTCTGCTCTAAGATAAGGCAATAAATATAATCATCGAAAATTGATACCTCCTTATTCAGAAAATAAATTTTTGCATCATGGTTCGAAAGACAATCCATACCGAGGATTATATCAAATTCAATCATGGGTATGACAATGAGATTAGCAGATAAATAAATTTTATATGACTTAATGGGGACTAATTCACAAAACATTGTTGCAATGATACTTCCCTTAGGAGTTTTGACTGACAACTCCCCTATTAAATCATGTAGGAAATATCTAATTTTCTTAGCTAACTGGGAAAATAGAAAACAATGTGATTATCTAGAATCAAATAATGCATTGGATAAACTTGAGGAACCCATTAAATTACCTGTCATCACGTCATTCATTTCATCAACCTCAGCAGTAGTGATCACATAAGCTTGGAATTGATCCCTTGGCCTTTTCTAAGGTATGATTCCATGACGCTACGGATATTCATTTTCATAATGTCCCATCTCCCTACAATTTCAGAATTGAACAATGGCAGATTTTTTCTTTCCCTTACAATCACCATCAAGATGGCCTTTCTGTCCAAATTTTTATTATACTCCTTTTCCTTTTAGACAAGAACTAGGGTTATTCCTTCCACTATTATCACATGGTGGAAATTCAATTCTTCTCTTCTTTCATTTTTTCTTATTTACTTTCCTAGAGAGTTTAAAATATCTCTTCTTCGCTTGCATTTCTTTAATGTCGTATGACTTATAAAGTTCCTTTTCTGTCATGATATCACATGATAAAATATCTTAGTACGATGATAATGATTTTAATTCTAATTCTTGACATAGAAATGTTTTTAACCAATCAAGGAAACAAAGAATCTACTTCTTGGTTTAAGTATATAATCTGCATCATGCCTTGCTAACCTTGTAAAGTTAGCGTCATACTTTGAAACATTCTCATCCTTTTTTGCCTAAGACTCAGAAATTGCCTTTCCATACCGCTCAATGGCCACAATGATAGTATTTTTCTAAGAGAAGTTCATTAAACTCCCTCCATTCCATACATGATACTTCTTCATCTTCATTTTTGTTTTGAATTAATAACCCCCGTTGATATGCATGTCATGTGAGGCGACAAACTGCCACGACAACTTTTTCAATTTCGCTACTCCCCAGAGCATGAAATATTTTCATTATGGAATTTATCCATTGGTCAAATACCAATGGATTTTTATTCCCATTAAATTTTTTTGGTTGTTTCCTCATTACAAGGTCTAACATTTATCCTCGGTTTTTGTGGATCAGGGTGCTCCATATGGGTAAGTTTATTATTCATAACCTGTGTGTGTTTTCCCAGTATAGTGATAACATAATCAGAACCCATTGCATCACTAGATCCACAATAATTATCTTGAGTAAGAGGGAAATAGCTACACTAATTACATGAATTGATAAAATTTCCATTCCTTACACTATGAACCACTTCTAAACAATGGAATGCATTAGATTACTTTATAAATCACAATACATAATCTCAAACTTGTAAAACACTTATCATAAATTGATCAATTTATAGACATAAACCATAATCATAAAAAAAACTCATTAAGGAGGTATATTCTCATAAATACTTCATAATGGTTTGTAAATAAAATGTGAATTATGATAAGCAAATCCCCCAAGAGTGTCGTATCTCAGAGTGCAGAAAGGCTTGTTGTCATGCAAAAGTTCTCGTTCGAATCTAGCTCAATACGGGTTTTTTCAGGTTTTATCCCTATGTACATCTGTGCCAGAGCCACATTTACCTACTTGTATCCAGACATGGATTTATTGCTTGAAAAACTCATAAAATATCTACAATACTATAATTATAGGATGTTATTCTATATTAATACTCAAAGACTATCTTGGGTTAATGTGTTCTAATCAGAGATTATCTAAATCTAGTTTCCAAGGTTTTTAGTAAACTTCTTCTGATACCAATTGTTATGCCACGACCATCATTACCTAGAGTCGGTGCATTATAATATAGCATTGGCTTGATCACAAGGGATCAAATCAAGAAATACCAATTAGTTTAGTATTATTGGAAACAAGATTGATACATAAGTTCAACATTACATCTTGAAAAGAAATACTACACTAATTTATTCAATTATAAACATCCCAGCCTCCAATATTATGCATGAAAGTCACTCATAACTAACTTATTCATATCCTTGGAAAATGAAAAATAATAAAGGGGTGAGCTCAAACACTCATTAAGGGTAAGCAATATAGTGGAATATAATATAATCATTAGGCATGGTGAATAATTGAAAACACGTACCTTTACAGATGATAAACATGAACACATCATGGTAGGAATATGATTTGGGTAAATAATTCCATAATAAAACATAGTCATGGGTATTATACTAGTCAAATAACCACTTGAAGAATCAATATTATTTTCATTATGAAGGAATATATATTGTCAGAATTTCTGAAACATTTAGTCAAGGCCTCGGCCAACACATCTAAAAATGATTTTGGCCTCGGCCAAAAACATATATCACATTGGAAAAGGCCTTGGCCAATTCCACGTCAAATTTTCTCATAAGACCTATCGATGCATCGAGAAGCTATAGAGGCTCCACCAGTCACTTACATAGTCCAATACATTCCTCATATGAAAAGGTTGAAATATAACATAAACATTTGTATTAAAACCAGCATATGAAATGTCAATAATTTAACCACAAACCATGAATGGTATAAAATAAAATATGCACAGTAAAACATATGAAAAAACATTCAATAAAATATGGATGATTTTTATCATAATGAATTCAATTCAAACATGTATAAAATCCATCAATGTATGTTGACATTTATGAAATCAAAACTATTAGAGAGAAATATATCATTCTTTTTTTAAAATCATTTAATTTTAATAATTATAAAAGAAAAAATTTATTTTTAAAATACTCTTATATGATTTTAAGGGAAGCTTTGATGATGTTATAATGGAGGAGAATAACCACACCTGCCGTATATGTTACAAAAGACATTCTTAGCTTAATTTTGTCAAAAAGATTGCAAAGTACCTTGTTTGGAAAACAACAAAAAGATTCCTTTCAAAACATATAAGGTAAAATAAGGGTATAAACGACATTAAATGGTAGTTTAGTAAATATTAAAAAAAATTGAAATACATTTTTAAGAAAACAAGGATGTGGATGATAACGAGGTCCCAGTAGATACTTACGTAAAAACAACCTCGGATAATGAAGAGATTGTGAAATTTAACCCTTAAGTTGTAATTTTCCTAGGTCAAGGGTACATTAGACTCATGTATAATAGTTAAATAACTGTTATTAAATTATACAATAACCATATACATAATTATGATTTCATATATGATCTTCTAATAATGCTTTGTTAATAATATTTTAGTATTATCGTCGTTTCGGGTGTTAACTGATTCATTTTCTTTTTTGTTATTTTTTTATGTGAGTAATTATTGTTATGGATGGGATGTATCATATTCATATCCATAATTTAATCCAGTATTTAAACATTAGTTTTAATCATCAAAGGAAAATTATTCTTTATTGGTTATGATGGGAAATGAGTCTCATCACGTTCGTGGAGACGGTAATCTGTACGTATGCACGAGAGACAATATCATTCCTTTGATATTAAAATACTTTGTAAATAGATGTTATATCATATATAAAGAATCATTAAAATGTTAAATTTATTATTTACATCAATTATGCATCATTATTATACCCATCCAAAAATAATGTATTGAATGACAACTACACCACGGCGTAGAGACGGTAAGTAACGTGTATGCACATTTGTTGAATTTTTCATTCATATGAGGGATAGAATAATGAATATGGTTGTAACATTTTTATAAAAACATCATAGTACATATAAGTTACTGGTGATATTATTTTATAATGGAAACAACAAATAATGAGGAAGTGGAAGAAGAAAAGAACATGAAAGAGGTGATGAAATACTAACCACATCTCCGGGTTCTTCCTTTTGAATTGATCAAATGGGATCCTTAAAATGGCTTCCTGACCAAAGGAACAACTCTAGGATTAAGGGAGGATAGATTTGAGGATATTTGGTCAGATTTTGGAAGAGTGAAATGGCTTTGAATGTGTGAAATTCCGAGAAGGGGAAGTTCCCTTTTATAAGAGGGGTGAGGGGAACCTTATGAAAATATTGAAATATTATTTTATTATAAATTAATATTCGGTTAATAATGGATCCAAAATGATTTATTTCTAGGATAAGGTGGGTATGTGGCTTAATAATCTCATAAAATAGGTTAATGATTGGTTTAGGTCACCCTATTAACCTTATCCTTTAGATTTAACTAGTTAAATAGTTTGACATTTACCATGTCACTATGTATTTTTATATTATATAGTTAATCACCTTACTATACACATCCAATCGAACCCCAAGTAGTTTATTGTTGATATATATAACCTTATCTAAGTCCATTGGCCAATACATTTATTTTTATGAATATAATATCAATTAATAATATAATATTTGTTTTAAAAAATATTTTATGTCAATTTTGACACTATTTAGTAATTTATTTTTTTAAAGTCCTAAAAAAATTATTTATTAGAACTAAATTTATTTAATTAATCCTAATATGTCATAGAAACCTATAAAATTCATGGAGTTTATCAAGAGTCAAATTTTTTATTTACATGGGTATTTATAATATCAATTATTTTAATATTTCATTAATAAGGCAATTACTGCATCATCCTTGTGTCATAAATAAATTAAATTATTTAATGTCTAAAATTTTTAAAAAAATACCATTATGTATGAAATATTTTTATCTTTATAATAAATATTTATAGTAGAATTTGAAATATGTATAACACTATATTAAAAATGTTTTAGTTATTAAACATTGAATTTAACACTTTTAACTTTTCATTAAATAAAATAATAATAAATATCATAATCTTACCCAAGTGGACCTAAAGGATCATATTTTATTCCCAACATTGTTTTTGGTCGAAATACACATATCCAATAGAATTAGGAAATGTTTTAGTTTAATAATAATATCATTTTTCCTTTAATTACCCTATTTACTTTTGACCGTGGTAAATAAAAGTCAACAGTTACTAATCACCAAAAATTATTTTCATCTTATTAAACCAAATTTTACATAATGATATCAACTGTTTCTATAGGAGTTTTGAAATTCAATTCAAAGAATCTGTAAAATAATGTTTTATGCAAATTTGCAAATGCTCCTAGGAGGTGGGTAAAAGATGGTAAAAGTTCAATAAAATTTTATTATATCTAAACTTATTATAAAATGACTCCAATGAAATACATTGAACTTATATATGTATTATGTATATATTTTTACCTAAAATAAAATAAATTAAAATAAATTCGAAAATTTGGTTTTAACCAATCACGTAGTGTTTTTCACTATTCATCAAAAAATTAATGATTTCAGAAAAATAAAAAAATTCTCCCTATGCTAATTTGGATATTCCTAATTAAAAAATGAAGTCCATTTTGAAAAATAAAATTTTTAAAATTTTTATAAGTTGGTATTACTATTCATAACGGCTAGTTTGATTGGTCGCGATGTGTTAGAATCACTATGTTTCTTATAATGAAAACTATTTCATTATTGAAAGGAAAATGTACCATTGATTATTGGGGTGTTAAATATGGAAAATTGGTGGAAAACGATCTCTCCCAACTATAATCCCTTTTTATTAGACATATCATATTACTGTTTACACCTTCAAAATATATATATGTATCTTTTTGAAAATTTTCCACTTCAAAACATAATACAAATAATATTTTAGCTCATTTAAAACATTTCATTAATAAAAATACATTATTCATTAATTTTAATCATTTCCATTAACCCATTTTTATCATCATTATTCGACACCACATTATTTAAATCTTCAATGATAGATAAATCCATTCTAACCCTCATTTCCTACATATCCTCCTATGTGTGCCGATGATAATGTATTCCTATTATAGTTGTATGTTACTATAATAGTGCATGTATGAAAAAACTCATTCTATATCAGCCATGATCACAATAACATAAAATTTTCAAATCACACAACATGTTCCACCCAACAATTTGAAATATCATCCAATTGTAACAACACATTTCATGAAAAATAATTCACTCCCCGAGTACATGGGTTTTCCCATATACATGGGTAAGATATTCCCTTACATAAACTCATAATGAAATCCTAACACTTCATAATATTTTTTACTATTCCCAAATATTCATGAAATAGAAAAGAACTGCTCTAACACCATTTTGTAAAATCCCTTTCCTAGTAGCCACTAAACTGGTTTCCCAAGTCAGGTCCCCACATGACCTCGTGTTCGCCTCACTATATATCACAGGCTACAAAATTTCTAGGAGGGTATGAAATATCATGTGAGGATACTATACCCTTTTATCAAATTAATACATAATATGTAAAATAAGAAATGATGTAAATAGTTAACGAAAACATTTATTACCAACCATTTCAAAAAATGGGTAAAAGAACAAAACAAAATAGTAAATATGAAATGGTGTGTCATATAGTGAAAAATTTACAACAACACAAAATATGTAAAAACATAAGAATCCATAAAATGGTCCTTGAATCCAATTATGGATCCCTCATCCATATACATCCAATGAACAAATCAACCCTCTATAATAGGTATTTTTCCTTTATCTTGACCAGCAAACAAGAAATCTTCTCAAGATCCAAACGATGGACCGATAAGGGTGTAACTATAACTTATTAGGACACCAATAGTGGTTTCTACAAAATATATAGTCTAACCAGATATATAATGAATGTAGATAAATTTACAATAAGTTAATACAAAAAATAACATGATTCCATTAGTTAACATAATCTATATAAACCATTCTCGTCATTTAATATATGTGATTGATGATTCATTTATAACCCAACGACCTATTCTAGTCAACTAATATGAATAAGGTGAAAACTATTATTCCATATCTCTCTACTAAAAAAATTTCAAAAGGAATTTCTTCAATCATATCCCGATGCCATTGTCCTGGTAGTCTCATCCAATGCAACTGCTTGGGGATTAGAGCCTTCGTCCGACTCCTAAACTAGTGAATTCTAGGGGTTGGGTTTAGAGCCTTAGATAAACATGAACCATGAGTGTGGATTACTATTCAATACATTAAAAACCAAAAATCCATGTAAACATGCTTTTTTAGCCATTTACCACACCTACCACATCACAACCATACACAAAAAATACACATAATATTGAAAATTCTATTTTAATTCATTATATAAATTCATTATCACTCTATAAATAATTAACACATTCTCAATCACATGATTTAAATAATTAAAAAACTTCCATTTTAACTTATAAGTCATTTATCACAGTCTATTTAACTTGTTTCATCAATTCCAAATATTCCAGATATTCACTTAAATAATTTTAAATGGCTAGAAATAACTAAATTTAGGGCCACTTATATTTCAATGTAGCATATCAACATATTATCATGGGTTTTACTTCATTATAAACAATTACTATATCATCACTACTTTTACATATTTTGGATAATGGAACACCATATGGTTTATCTTAAAACCAGTCAAATTAACATCAATTATTTCTATGGAGATAATGATGGGACTAATTAACCATTTATCCTACCAACTCACCAAATCCTACTAAAGGCCGAAGATTCACAGTAAACAGACACCATAGCACAACTACATACACATAAACTAATAAAAAATTAAATAATTTTTACATTTTAGACCACATACATCAATTATAAAGATGAACACTCACTTATACATATCCTCTAATTTATATCCTAACACCATTTGAATCCTTAATCTATAATCCATTGGAAAATCAGGTTTTACGAATTATGAAGAAGAACAAAAATTCTACAAGGCCTACTCCTAAAAAAGAATAAAATAAGAGGGTTAGAATCACCCAGAGAATTGATCCACATCCAACGACACTACAAACTGATTATAAATGAAGGATATCATCCCTTCGGAATCTTACGGAGATTTGGATCAATAATAGGGTTTTTAGAGGAAATATCAATGTAAACCCCAAGTTAGAACACTTAAGGCCCAAGAATTAAAAATTGTAAAATAATTTTTTTTAAGGGGAACATGGTTTGACCACACAGTTGGACAAACAATGCATAAAATTTGAATCCATGGTTTTTCATATATTAATATTTATTTCATTTTGGTGATACAAAATATCATAGTGTTACAGAACATGGATGCAATGTTTTAGTGTCCTGAAGAAATTATGACCATTCATAACTTTAACATAATAAAATGAAAACATTATTTAATTAAATATTCTCTAGATTTTTAGTGTACATTTCATAATCTGTAATAAAACTAATCACATGAGGATATATATCATTTAATGGGATGAACTAAAATCCCTCTTAGAGGATAAACAGTAACATAAATCAATATAACATGGATAATCATAATCATTATTATCAGGATACAATCATGGTAACATCATCATAATCATGATAGTAGACATTAGATAAAGGAATTTAATTTTGAAATACATAAAATATATCATCATGTCTTAATGGACATATACAAAACACAGTTTAGCACAAATCTAGTAGTATGTATGGGCATATCATATGTGCATAATAATAACTTCATTATCAATATGAAGAAATATAGAATCGTGATCATGAATATTCAAAATTATATCATGAGAAACATCACACAACCTAAGGTATTATACCACTATATAAATCTGGGTGCACCCGTCACGTCATAACATTTTCATGCGCAATATAATAATGGGTACGCCCATCTCACAATAACATTTCCATTATCATGCATGCCTCGTAAAATGTATATAAAAATCATATTCAATGTAATCCATTGAAAGGATTGAATTTAATTTAATATAAAATAATGAATAATATTTGGGGTTCCCAAATGAAATATAGAACTACAATCTTTTTAAAAGAAACATCAATCTTGTATGAAGAGAAAACAATATCATGAGAACTAAAAGGCATATTTTGGAAAAGAAGAGTTATTTTGAAAATATATATGAATTTCTCATAAAATAATATTGGAAGCATCTATATCTCAGAAACAATAAGGGAATGATAATGAAATTATATTCATGTAACATTAAAGGAATATAAATACTCAAATTACAGTGAATGTGTGAAACCTGATGGATGTGGATTTGGGATCGAGAGTCCCCTTACCTTATGTCTAAGTTAATTATTAACATAAATATACACAATAATCAAATTAAATTCAATAATTAAAAAATCATGAGCGTATTATATATTTTTTTTTCAATAATTATTGTTTTATTAAGTTCATTTATTGCCTTTTTGATGAGTTATGTTGATCAATTTCATTGTTCAACAGTGTTTGTTTTCATGGATTTCATGATCGGTTCAATTACATACATGTATTGATGTTCCCGTAAAATTAGAACAATTAACCTAAATTCCAATTATATGTTATATGTGAACATTAATATTTTTAATTGGTATTTTAATTTTTTTTGTTTCTATATATTATTAATATTCATTATATAACATGTTAATGATAATTGTTGCGATTAATTTGGGTTGTTTTCCATCACAAAAAACTCATTTTCGTTTTTAAATTAATATTATGTATATATGTTATTTCCATAAAATAGAAAGGGTTATAACAAAAAATTTAAAATTTTATTCAATTATTATAGTTGTATTATGAGCATCCTTGAAGGCAGTAGAGTAAAATGAAAACATGCCATCCTCGAAGGTGATAAATAAACACCTCGCATACGACGTTTTCATGATAAGAGTGGAATGGAGAGGATAAGAGTATTGATGATGTATTATACCATTAACATCAAAAAATTCAAGTATATATAATATATTGGAGTAATAAATCTAGTTGGATGTGGGGATGATAGTATAATATAAGAAAATAAATGAAATTGAAAATAATTTAAAAGAAAAATAAAGAACATTTTACCTCTCAGATTTCTCCCCAATGAGAACCTCTTAGGGAAAAGGGTTTGGTAATTTTATGAAGCCAAAGAATATGGACATGGATGAGGCGATTGGGAAGAGTATTTTTTATATAATTTATAGGCTTCATAGTTTTGAAGGTGTGGGGAGAAGAGTTGGTGAGGGGTGGTTTTTATAGGGGAGGAGAAGTGTGTTTTCATATTTTTTTATCCATTGGTATTTTATTTTTCATCAAGACTATGAATTTATTGAACCTCATGTTTAAATATATTGAAATATTTAAGGTTAGTTCTATAATATGGTGATAACATCATTAATAACTCAAGTAATTGTTTATTTAATATATATTTTATATATACTATAAGTTACTATTCAAAAAAACATTCAAGTATTTTAGAAAAAAAATACAAAATTCACCATAATAATGATTTAACCAGTAGTATTCATAAATGATGTCTGATATTTGAAAATAATATTTTAAATATGATAAATTTTATTTTTAATTAAAATCATCATTTAATTGGAATATACTAATTTTAAAATTTTTACTAATTTTATAAATATTTGAAAAATTAATTATGTTCACATTAAGTTATCATATTGTCATTGTAAAAAAATATGAATTTATGAATACATTCGATGAAAATAAATTTTCTATTAAATCATTATATTATTTATAAAACTGATAATAAATATTAATGATTCACAAAAACACCAACACTTAATTCATCATTAAAAAAACAACTATTTACTGATACTATGATATAATTATATGATATTCTTATCTGTATGATACATAAATTTTAGTTACACTTTTATAGGAGATGTTACTATTATATTTTTGTGGATTACTATTCATAATGGTTGTGTTAATATTTCAGTGTTCAGGTTATTATTTAATCAGTATTTGTTCTTCAATTATGTTAAATACCTCTTATTTAATTCATTATTAATTTATAAAATTTTTAAAATTTTTTATTTTCTGTTATTTATACTATATAACAAGATGACATGAAGGGATTTTCCATTTATAAAATTCAGGGTTATTACATTCTTCACTCTTTATGAAATTTCTTCGTCGAAATTTACTTTTAAATTATATGGTGAAAAAGTGAGTGGTTTTCAACATAATTTATTCTTCTAGTTTCCATTTTATAACATCATACTTCTGTTCTTCCATAGTACATTAACTAGGTGATGCATCTTGTTTCATATAACATTATCTCTATGGTCCAAGATGTTCACTAGATTATCCTCACAAGAGAGATAATTTTCCAAATGTACCACTTATGGATTCTAAACATGTGAGTAATCTAATATGAACTTACATAAGAGGGATATGTTGGATACATAATGTACTTGAGACATGATTAGAGGAAGTTCTAGTCGATAGACCAAAGTTGTAACATGATCATGTTTCTCGATGGGGCTGATGTACATGGGACTCAACATTCCTTTCCTCCCAAATATCATGATTCTCTTCTATGGAGAAATACATTGGAATACCCAGTCCCCATGTGTAATCTAGAGGTCCTGTTGACGATTGTATTCCTAACTCTTCTTTTTATTTTGGGATGCCTTTATGTGCTTCCAAATGGTTTTATCATTTTACACCATTTCTCCACCAAGTCAGAACCATGTATCTTATATTCAGCAACATCAGGATAGAATTATATTTTTCTACATTTTTAAAAAAAAGGACATCATATGGATCAATTTGGTTGTTCGAGTGGATACTTTTGTTGTAAGAGACCTCAACCAGAGGCAGATGTTGGTCCCATCCTCTTTAGATGTCCATAGAACATGTTCTTTAGATGTCTTCTAGTGTCTTAATAGTAGGATATGATTGGAAAATTGTTTGAGTATGTTAAAAAGTATTTATTATTCAATCAGTTTTTATATCATTGTGGATAATTTTCTAGATATTTGAGGTAAATATAATATCTCTATCTAATACAATTTATAGGGATACTCCATTAAGCATGTCTAATTCTTTGATTAATATCGATCCATGTAGATCTATTGATAAGTACTCTCATATTGCATGAATTTGGGCTGTATTTACAAGAAGATCAACAAAAATTGAAAAACAATGTTTCCTCTAGACATCGTTGGATGCAAGATGATAAATTCCAAGGATATGTTTTTCTACTTCCACATTGGTTTGAGTAATTTCCACATCATCCCCTTAGAATTTTTTCTTTCGGCCATGATTTTATGAAATATCAGTCGCTTTGAATTATATTTAGTGATCTCATTATCCATATTGTCCTTCCAAAAATTTTAACAGAGATCTCCCAACATATTTTGGATCCATGGTCGAATAGAGATGGTTGAGGTATGTGTCACTCATAATTTATTTCCTCATCTATAGATTGGTTGGTATACATATTCATGGAACAAATCTTATAAATCCTTCCTCATCAATATTTAACTATGTGGACATCACCTTTCCCATTGATTCCATATTTTTTATATTACCGTATCATTTATTTGAGTATTCTTTATTTTATACCTTAGGGTTGATTTATAAATCATTTAAGAAATGACTGGTAATGTTCCTTCATATTCATTCCTATTTCCATCCATTTAAAATCAATGAGGATTTGATCTTTCTCAATTTTGATCAGTGATAAATATGAAGGATCATTTCTACATTGAGCATCTACCGCCATATTTTCCATACAATGATGGTAGTGGATTGAGAATTCATAATCATTTATGATCTCTGACTATTTTCATAGGTGCGTGTTAAGAACCTTCTATGTTAATATATAATTGAGGCTCTTATGATCTGTATATATTTTGGACATATCCCAAAATGTAAAATGTTGTCATATTTCCATTGCAGTGATCATAACTACCAACTCCATATCCAGTGTGGGATAGTTTTTCGCATGAATTTTCAACTAACATGAGTTGTATACAATCACATTGTTATTTTTCATCAATACAAAACACAATCAATTAATTGAAACAATGTTTTATACAATAAATATTTCCCCACTTGTTAAAAGTGTGAGCACTAGAGTGGTGAAACCCCTCTTTTTTAACTCTATCAAAAAGTATTCTCATTCAATGGTTGAGAAAATAATTTCTCCCTTCCGACTCATTTTAGATACTGGGTTTGAAAATGGTGAGATGTTCATAAAAAATCATCAGTAATACCTTTCTAGACCCAAGAAACAATAGACCACTTATACAGATGTTTTCTTGGGGCAGTCATAGATTTTCGTTTTCTTGGAAGGGTCCATAGATAATTCATTTTTGATAATAACAAGTTGGATTTGGTGTCCTAGAACCATCTAATTTCTATATTATTCATTAATAAATTCCTTATCACATCTTGATTGTTATTTTGAGTGAAAATTCATGTGATAATGTCTTAAGGATAGCTATTTCACCAAAGGGTCATAGCGGATCCCAACTATGATGAGAACCCCCAAATTCCATAACACTATTCTTTAATATATGCTCTATGGTGGGATTATGTTAATTGAGGGACATAAATAATAAAGGATATGATGGTTGAGGACTCATCAAACATTGAGGCACCTTATCATGGTGTGTGCTCTTGGTAATATCCAGGAGGATATTATGAGAATGAGACTTTCCAGTAGAAAATCCACATTTCATAGTGTAATTGGATGTTCATATATACAGATGTGTGTATTGGTCCCTAGACTTTATGATTATTATTAATGGGTATTACAACTTTCACACTTTGATGTATTGGTGAAAACTGTGATGAAACACTTTTAACAGTGACGTTGGATATGTTGGGTGCTTCATGAGTAATACTACATTAATAGATAATATGATAAAGGATTTTTTCCTTATGTTCCATAATAGAAGTAGATATTTCAGTCCATTTGATTGAATTGATATAGCATAAATAAATCAATCGCCATGGTATGGATTGGGAATGTTCAATTCTTTGATGTTAAAGAATAAATAACTGAACACCTAGGTAGATGGAACTAGCATGAAACCCACATGATTCAATATATAGAGGTAAAAGGATTACATTGCATGGTTAGCATTCATAGAAGGTGCCATGTCATTGTGGTGTTAACTTCATTCCCTATGGGTGCCTTGGCATGTTGCTAGAATCTAACCATGGAATATAGGCAGGCTCTGCCTAATGCCACTGAGAGAGAGACCTAGAGGGTCACACACCATGTGTTTCCAAGTATCTCAGTTAAATATTCATTTAACAGGTTGAATAAAGATTCTTACCGATTGTGGTTTAATAATTATTCAAGGATTTGTGATTGCATTCATTTCGATACTAGTTATTCGAGAGAATATATTTTGGGAGAAATAATATATTTATTAGTGAGTATTAAAGAAATATTTCTTTAAGAAATAAATAGACACTATTCCAGGTCTAATAATTGTGGTGGAAAATAATGAAAATCAAAAAACAAAATTACACTCCGTGTATATTAAAATTCACAAGGTGTATTTTTTATAGGTCTTTTTGTGAAATAATATTAGTTAATTAATTAAGTAATTTTAAGTGTAATTCACTAGGAGCATGTAATGTAATAATAATAGTCAACTGTTATAATTAGACATGGGGTATTACTATGAATTTAATGAAATTAATAAATTCATTCATGTAATTAAATCATTTTATTATTATATGTAATTAAAATTAAAATTATTTTATTCTTATGAGACTAGAAATTCATTGTGGTTTTCCATAACTGGATCTGGAAAAATCCCTAAATCCATGATAGAATTCCATTCCTCCAAGAACTCTTGCATGTTATGAGATAGATCCTCCTCCACTGAATCAAGGAGAGCGCATTAGAAGCGGCTCTCTAGGTGATCAAATGTAGACATCGCAAGTGAAGGAACATCCACACTAGCACACTGAAATCCATTCGGCGACATCTAGAGATACGTGGAGCACATGTGGATCACCTCTAGAGAAAACCTACACTTGTCTCCTACGATGCAATAACATATCATATCAGATTGTGACCGAAAACATCAATGAAGAAAGAATTCCATCACGGTAATTATTTTATTTTAATTAAATCAATTATAACCAACATATGATGATCCTCTCTATGTTACTATGACTCCCTTCCCTTCATTCATTATTTTTTCTATTTTTAAGATCTGGTGTTTTATTATCATGACAGATCTCGAATTGATCGTTGTAAATAGAAAAATTAAATGTTGGGAACACCCATACAAACACATCCGTTGTGCCCAGAACCTACAGGTGCAATCAGAGTGGTCATATCATTGATTATAATTATTTTGTTTTTCATTGATGATATACACATTTAATAAATTATTTATTTCAATTCACATTAATTCTTCTACAAATATGAATCTCAAGATCTATTCTTCATCATCCATTTCTCATTCAATATAAAGAAAAGATATTTTCTTTTAATTTTGATTAAAATAAAATACAGGTACCCATTTGGAGGTGTTAATGATTCATGCCTGTACAAAACCAGAACACATAGTGTGTATTCGACAGTACACACCGTGCAGTCTAGGTTCCATGCACCATGACTTGTCTTCCAAACTAATCCGTGAGATGAAGTCTATCTAGGTATTAAATGTCTTTGTGTGTTGAATAGGAATAGGTGGAACACGGTTGGTGGATTACACTCCTTGTAGCCCACTGGACACAGCGTGTAGTCCCTTCATGTTTGGGTTGGACTGTGTACCCCGTATGTAACGTCTTGGTTCCATGTTCCGTCTAGGGGCTCCCCATACCCAGATGGTCACATGGCCTCAAGCGCATTTCCCCAATCACCATAGGATGCTCAATAGAAATGATGTCCATGGGTGTGATAGTGGGGAAACTATTCCCTCATAGGAAGAGTAACACAGCGGATGTAAAACAGAAAGAAATAGTGGAAGCAGTAATAATGCCATACAAAATTAAACAGTAGGAGGAATGAAGAATCACATTGGAGAAAATATTTATATATGAATGATGCATAATACATGTGTCTAGGAAAAGAGCCAAAAAAGTCACAATGCTGGAATACATTACTAAACTAATGTACAAAAAAAATAACCAACTACTCAGTATTGCAAGCCTCAAGATGGTCCATGCTCTCCATCTCCTTAGCAATCAAGTACTTGAATTAGATGGGCACATTCAATTATCTATACCTGCAATAATATAATTAGTTTAGGCCCAAAAGCATAACCCAAATAGGGTGTGAGAATAATCCAAATTGGAAACTACCCAATGTTCTGTGCCTAACAATCAGTGAATATATATGGTAGTCAATAAGAAAAAAGAAGCTGTAATACAAGGAAGAACTCAGCGGAAATCAATCCAACAATTTCAATTGCATTCAATTTTATATATTATGTACGTAGATAATCCCAAATAGGTAACCCTCTGGTATGTACTCATATCCTAACCCCTATGGATCAACCAAATAAAACACAAGAAACCATCTGATAAGTACTCATAGTCTAATCCCTCTAGTTCAACATTAGAAAAGACTCTTCGAGGAAGCACTCACTATCAGTTCCCTATGTGGTCTCATTTCGGTAAATAATAGGCACTCTGATAAAGCACTCAATGTTCAATTCCCCCTTGTGGACCATAACAAGAAAACTACAGATAATCTAATGGAGCACAATGTCCATCCCCACGTATGGTTTCACAACATAACAGTAAAACAAACACTCCAGAGAAGCCCTCAACACCCATTCTCCCTATGGTCTACTACACTAGGTTCTAATGGCCCTGTGTAACTAAATCATGCACAAATATACATGGAAGAGAATTTAAACTATCAAAACTACTTGGCTAAACATTCTATAGCATATCAAAACATGTCATATAAAAATCACTACATCCTAACATTACTAGGAACAGAAAGCAATGTTTCCTAACAAGAAAAATCTAGAACAAACGGTCATAACATGAATACATGGGAAAAACATCCATGGCATGATAAAGTTAACCCTATTTACAAACAATTATCCTCTATCCAAACAAACAAGACATAGCATGCAATAACAGGGCTAAAGACCATAAATATGAAATAACCCAAACAATGGTATTTGGTATTTTGTTCACATATAACTCAAATAATAACTATGGAAAGGTACAAACCACCTACATTAGTGTTGTGAGATTGATATATGTGAACTTCAGGCCTTGAATCGCCTTAGAACACTGCATATCTACAAAAATTCTAAAAACGTTCATCTGAGGATATCTCATGAAAGAAGATAAATCATGAAATGAGGTTCTAGAACATGGATAAAATCACCATGGTGATTCCAACTCAATTGACGGTGGTCTATTCAGCTAACGGACAATGATTATGGGGCCCAAAAAAGATTTTTGGTCGTACGGATGCTCCCAGACGAGATAGGTTGAGAAGAAGTTTGTTTAATAAATATAAAGTGAACCCAGTCCATTTAATGAAACAAAATTAAAGTACAAGGCATATACTTTACTTAACTAACCATCACATTAGGTGGTCTTCATGTCACCTCACATGGCCATGTGCTCGGCCGTTACACGTCCTGAACACGGAAACCTGCGGCAACCCTGTACATGGGTGTACTTATATGTTCACGGTGTGTACTCCTGAAATTTCCTGAAACAACTCTTTTTTTCAAAAACAACTGGGAAAGAATAAAATACTAGAAAAAAGGATCAATGTTCTTACAAAAATCCCCCCTTAAATAATATTTTCCACGAATTTCCCTAGTAAAGCGCCATAGAAGAAGAATCATCAAACAGCTCTGAGCACTATGATCGTACATCAGCCTCCCTCTCCAATGTCTCATCATGTACTCACCCATACTGCCATAGCACTCGTACCATAGGAATAGAATTTCCATGGAGAACCTTCATACATTGATCAAAAATTTGGATAATATGCTCCTCGAATGAGGCGTCCACCACTAACTCAACCTCCTCGGGTTGGAAAACATTAGAAGAGTCTGAGAAGTAACATCAATGCAAATTAACATAATTTATGTCATTCATAGATTGGTACATGTGAGGTAACTATAACTGATAGGCAACTGGTCTGACTCTCTCCAAAAGCACAAACGACCTGATGTATCTCAGCGAAAGCTTACCCTGTCTCTTAATCCTCTTGGGTCCCAACCTTGGTGTGACACATAGGAAAACCCGATCTCCGACCTCAAACTCTAGAGGTCATCTTTGTCGATCAGTACATGACTTTTTTTGAGACTCTCCAGTAACCTTCATCTTCCAAATATACACTATCTGCTATGTGGTCTCCTAGACAAGACGAGGTCCCAACATAGCTGTCTCTCCTTCCTCCATCCAACACAAGGGTGATCGGCCTGGCCTACCATACAAATCCACATAGAGATCCATCTAAATAGTATCTTGAGAACTATTATTTTAGAAAAAATACATTGGATGTATGTGACTCTCCCATGAACCAACAAAATCTATGATGCATGCTCGAATCATGTCCTCGTGTACCTGAAACGTACGCTCGGACTGGCCATCGGTCTTGGGATGGTAACCTGTACTCAAAAGTACCTATGTACCCAAAGCCTTCTAAAGTCCCTGCCACACCTGGGACGTAAAACATGTGTCTCTGTCTAAAATAATGGAGTGTGGATCCCCATGTAGACGTATGATCTCTCAGATGTACAATCTTCCCAACTCATCAACACTAAATGACTCCTTGATAAAAAAGAAGTGAACAAACTTCATGAGTATGTCAATGACAAACCATAAAACATCATTCCTTCTAGGTGACATCTGAAAACATATCAAAATATCCATCAAAACATCTTTACATTTCCACTCGAGAATGAGTAACTGCTACAAATTCCCTACTGGTCGCTGATGCTTTGCGTTCAACTACTGATAGGTGGAACACCTCCTTACGAAACCAACAACATATCTCTTCCTACCTAGACACCAATACTAACTATGTAGATCACGATACATATTGGTGACACCAGGATACACTTTCCAAACTAACGAATGAATGTCCCACATTATATCCTCGTGTATGTATTTTGAAACCCATCTTGTCCCATGAAAACGCAATATCTCATCCTTGCCTATGGTCCATCCAGGAATTGGGTCCTCTCGGGACATGCTCTCCCATAGCACATGGCCTTCAGAATCTAATAGCTTCCTCATTCTCTCTCGATCATGAAGAGTAGAGGTAATATCAATAGAAGATAGAAACATTTGACCCTATCTATCGTGCGCCTCCAAATGCATCTCAGAGGAAATAGCCATAAGATTCCACTCACGGTTGGCCTCCTAAACTGCCTATATCTGAGTCCTCCTGCTCATCGCAACAGCCACTACGTTGAATTTCCTAGGTGTATAGGCATGCTCAATGTCAAATGATGGAAGGTACTCAACCCATATTTGCTGTCTCAAATTTATATCGTGCTATGTAAAGATATACTTTAGACTTTTTTGTTCGTGAACAAAAAACAATTCTCTCCCAGAAGATAATGTCTGCAACAGTGTAAAGCATGAACAACTGCAGCCACCTCGAGATCGTGCATCGTGTAATTCCTTTATTGTTCCCTCTAATGCAGATACCCATATGCAATGACTAATTTCCCCAACATAAGCACTATTCCCTTCCAGATACCTGATACATCACAGTAAACACTATTTCTCTTTCCCAGCTATGGAAAAACTAGTATTGGTGATGAATTCAACCTCTCTTTTATCTAGTTAATGGATGACTCAAAAGAATATGACCACAAGTATTTCACACCCTTCTTAGTCATTCCAGTCAGTGGCACTGCTTAGCGTGAGAAGTCACGTATGAATCGTCTGTAATATCCAGACAGCCATAGAAAACTTCATACCTCAAAGATGTTATTCAGATGCTCCAATGAAACTTCTACTCTCACTTTCTCTGGGTCTACTAATACTCTTGTCTTTGAGATAACATGGCCCATGAAGTGACTCTGGTCCATTCAAAAGTGACATTTTGAGAGCATATCATATAACTGATTCCATCTTAGTGTAATCAAAGTGATCTCAAGACGTGTAACACTGTCATGTAGAGTGCGAGATTACACGAATATATTATCCACAAAGACTACCATTAATGAATCCAAGTATGGATACAACACTTGGTTCAATAGCACCATGGAGACTATAGGAATTATTGTGATACCGAGTAAAATAACTACATACTCATATAGATCAAACATGATCCAAAAGCCTATAAGAGGTATATCGGATGGTCTAACACGCAAATTATGGTAACTAGATCTCAATTCAATCTTCGTCAACCCCCGGTATCTTCCAAGAAGATCAAAGATATCATCAATCCAAAAAAAAGGATATCGGTTCATGACCATCAACTGGTTGAAATTCTGATAATCTACACAATGTCTGAGGATACCGTCTACCTTCTTCGAAAATATGTCAGGCGAAACCCAAGGAGAAGTACTGGATGAGATGAAAATCTTTTCCTGAAACTCCTCCAACTGCTTCTTGGGATCCTGTAACTCTTGTGTAGAGATCCTTTAAGGAGTAATGGACACTGGTTCTACTCATAGAACAAGCTCAATAGAAAAGTCCACATCTCACTCTCGAAGAAAACCTTAAAATTCCTCTAAAAAGAAATCCCTAAAATGATCTAAAAATGGTGGAAAGTCCATATGTGAGATCACTTGGCCATCCAGATATAGACTATAAATATGGGATGTAACTCGTCCCAACCCATGATGCTCGGGTCCCGCTCTGCAGGCCTGGACATCCCATTCACCCTTGTGAAGAGATGATCTGCCCTCTGGTGAAGTGAAACTCACCCTATGGTGATAGAAATCAATAATAGCCTAGAAGGGAACTAACCAGTCCATTTTGAGAATGATGTCATATCCTATCATCTCAAAGACGTAGAGATCCCATAATAAGTGACTCCCACCGACCTCAAGTGGGAACTCCATGAACTGACATACACTAGACGTTCTTGACTTCTATGGAGTGTCAAATTTCATGATATTAGTATAAGAAAAGATACAGAGCCCATGACTCTCCACAACAGCAATTGATATGACACTATGGGAATCCCCTGTATCGAAAAGAGCAGATTCTAAAACAGAGGAAACCAGGATCATTCATCGAAATGTAGAGGATCCGAGATCCTATTACTACTAGGTCAGCTCCACTGAAAATGTCTGACCTGCACTGTGACCCTCTGACCATGCCTGACCACCCTAATATGATCCACCCTTCTGTCGCTGAAATCCTGGTGAATAAATACCATGGCCGGGACCTCCACCTCTACTTGAATGGCTAGAAGAACTATAGTTCCCTGACTAATTAGAAACTGGTGGTGCTTCTCCTGAATGAGGAGTCATAGAATAACCCATGTCACCATCTTGTGGTGATAATATCTAACAGAAGTGATCAAGATGAACCATCTTTCCAAAATATCATCACTCCACTAGGACTTTTGGGAAATGTGGTCTCATATGCCCACTCTTCTAACACTGGTAGCACCCCACCTGACTCCAAGAAGATGTCTCATGCCTCCCTAGATCCCCACACATAGACTCTCTATGGTGCTTCCATCTGTTTTTAGGAGTTATACCAACCCCATATGTCAATCAACCCAAGCTAAAAACTCCAGAATCCCTCTTATTTTGCTCTGTGGTCAGCACCTGGTTGACTATAGACGTGATGGAAGTCAACCACAGTATTTTCACGTGAGATTGGATGTCATTCCTGAGACCATCCTCAACCAACCTTTCCAAAAATAACTCATCACCTTCTGGTATGGGCATGAAGCGCTGCAGCTCTATGAAGTGAGAAGAATACTCCATGAATGAAAGAGTACCCTGCTCTAGACTCATGAACTCTTGGGCTCAATTGGCCCTCAAAGTCTCTGGATAGAAGTAGTTGTAGAAGGCACACTGGAACTCATTCTCAACCAATGACCTACTGGTGTCCCGCCTCTGAGATCACATACCACCATCTCTTGGCGTCATCCCAAAGCATGTACGTAGCACATTTCACCCTCCTCTCTGGAGGTGTCTCCAGATGCTCGAAGATTGATAGTGTTTATTCTAACCATGACTCTGCAGCCTATGCTCCTCCATCCCCTATGAAGGTGGGAGGATGATGCTTCTGGAAAACTATCTTTAGCTCTGCCATAGACGGGGCAGGTTGTGGTCCTCCAAGGAAGGTCTATATAAACCTCATAAAGACCTATTATAACTCTGCATCATCAACTGTGTCCAGAATGACGGCTTGTGCCAAGACTGGCCCTATAGGAGGATCTACTAGTAGTCCCTAATAAGCCATGTCAGGTGTCTAATCACTTCTCTATAACTGGCGTAATATTGGAGGATGTCTTTTTGGAATGACACTACAAGGTCCAGCACACATCTTAGCTCCAGATTATCAATGATTTAAAACTGGATGTTCAGGAAGGAAACATGATAAAGAATGAATTCAAGTTTTTCAAAACATGGATACACAACATTTATGTCCCCTACATGACATGTTCCCTTAATCCATCACATGGGCATGTACTTCTGCCAAAACTAGTCCTGCAACACTCCATATACATAGTGAGTTGTCTATATGAATAGCATGTACTTGAATTCTCTTCCCCTGCCCGAGTTCCCTAACATGGCTATGCCACATGGTTCTCCTTGAACAAGACTAGACAACATGTTAGTGGGAGAAACTGAATGTACTAGACAAACTTCACTAACCAATTTTGTTAGTAACATGGTTGGTTACATGAATCACTCTACACGGTGTGTTCCATATTGACACAGTGTGTACTTTAAGGATTTCACCAACCCATGTTGTTCGTTACACGGTCGGATTCATGGGTTTCACTAGACAGCCTGTTCAAGGTTGAAACAGTTTGTATAACTCATTTTTATCCATCTATGTTGTAGGTCAAAAGGGTGGACATAGGGTCTAGACACACGACGTGTACGTCTACTATACGACATGTCCCACCAAGATTTCCCAACCCCCTGCATCTGCCCATAGAACGAGTGACACGGTTAGGGACAACAACGCATGTACATATAGTACACAGGGTGTACTTATGAAAAACAGTTCTTTCCTGAACAGAAGGACACACGACTTGTATTTATCATTACACGTCATGTATTCTGGGTTTTTCTGGACAGTAAGCCTTAGAAACTACTCCATAACCCCAAAAAAACACAGAAACAACATTAATGTGCCAAATTCTTATCCGTGAGGGCCAATACTCCCCACGAATCATTCTTGGAATCTTATACATGTCATATAAAAGGCTAACATAGCAATGATCCACCAATTTCCGGTCCATGAGGTCCCTTAACAACTCATGAACCAAATTTTGGAATTCATTCAGAAGAAACCTTACACAATCCAATAGACTACAAAAAAACATATATTCTATCATGAAATCTATCACATTTTCATTCATATCTTACACAAAATCTATCACAACAACATAAAATCGGTAATGCACCATAAATGACATGGAAAGAATGAATGAAATGTGATTTCTAGAAAATTATTATATCATGCATTAGATGGAATAACCTCATCTCATTGGGTGGAAATAGAAATAGAACCTCAATGATACCAATGATAATATCACAAATCATGTGAATCACCCAATGGTGATAATCAAATCAAATGTTAAATTGAAGAACCATAAGATTCACAATATTTGAGGTAAATTGGAATTTATATGTGCATGGGTTAGCTAATCCCAAGCATAGATTGTTACCAAAAACCTATTGCTTCCTATCCCTGGCTATAGGCACCAAAAAGTAAGTCTAGAAGAAAAGAACACCTCTGATACCACTTTGTAATGTCATGATTCTAGGATCTTCCCAGGGGCACCCCGTACCCGGTTAGTCACATGGACTCAAGTGCATTTCCCCGAACGCCATACGCTGTAGAATAGAAGTGAGGGCCTTGGGTGTGATAGTGGGGAAACTTATCTCTCATTGAAAGAGAAACACATCGGATGCAAAATTGATAGAAATAGATGAAGTCATAATAATAACATAAAAAAGTAAATAGCAGGAGAAAAGAAGAATGAAACTGGAGAACCTATATATATAAGAATGATAAATGATAAATATGTCTAGGAAAATAGCCTAACAAGTCACAATGATGGAATATAGTACAAAAAATGACAAAGAAAAAAAATAAGCAACTACTCAGAATCACAAGCCTCAGCTTGGTCCCATGGTCTACAACTCCTCAACAATCAAGATCTTGAAGTAGAAGATCACATTACCTTATCTATACATGCAGAAATATAATCTGTTTGGGCACAAAAGCATGACACAAATAGGTTGTGAGACTAATAAAAGTTTGAAACCTCCCAAAGATATGTGCCTAATAGTCAGGGAATATATACAGAAGGAAATAAGAAAAAAGAAGTAGTAATACATGGAAGTACTCATCAGAAAACAATACTACAGTTTCAATTGCATTCAATTTCATATATCAAGTATGTAGATAATTAGAGACTGTTAACCCTCTGGGAAGTACTCACAACCTAACCCCTCTTATTCAACCAAAACGAACACAAGAAACCCTCTGGGAAGTACTCAAAATCTAACCCATCTGGTTTAGCTTTATCAAAGACTATTTGAGAATCACCCACTGTCAATTAACCCTGTGGTCTCGTATCTATAAATAATAAGAACTCTGAGGAAGAACTCAACATCCAATTACCCACGTGGCCCGTATCGGGGAAACTACAGACACTATGAGGGAGCACGAAGTCCATCCCCCCTATGGTCTCCCAACGTAGCAGTAAAATAGACACTCTGGAGATGCCCTCAATGTACATTCTCTCTATGGTCTACTACACCATGTTTTCATGGCCCTATGTAAGTCAATCCTACACAAAAATACATGGCAGCCAAAGTAAAACACAATAAATACATGGATAAAGAATATACAGCATATCACAACTTTTCATATAAAAATCACTCCATCCTAACAATACTAGTCATGGAAGCCAACACAGCCTAACATGATATCATGACCAAATGGACAAAACATGAAAACATGGAAAAAAATCCATAGCATGGAAATGTTAACCCTATTCACAAAAAATTATCCTATATCCAATCAAACAAGTCATAGAAGGAAATAATAGGGCTAAAGACCATAAACACGCAATACCCTAAACAAGGATATTGGGAACTTTGGCACATATAACTCAATGAATAACTACAGAAAGGCACATACCACATACCTCGGTGTTGTGAGATCGATATACGTGAACCTCAGTACATGAATCGCCCTAAAATTATGAAGATCTACAAAAAATGATAATAATAGTCAACTGAGGATATCTCTTGAAAGAGGTGAAATAAAGGAATGAGGTTCTAGAAGAAGGAAGAAGTCACTCTAGGGATTCCAATGCAATCTATAGTGGTCGATTCAAATAACAGACGGTGAGTCGGGGGCTCAGAGAAGATTCGCGACTATACGGACTTTCCCAGACGAGATAGGTCGAGAAGAATTGCGTACTATCAATTAGACATGACCCTAGTCTGTTTAATGAAATAAAAAGAATGTACATGGCGTGTACTTTATAAGTACACTGTGTGTACTTTCCTTAACTGACATCCACATTAGGTAGTCTTCAGGTCTCTTCACATGGCCATGTGCTCGGCCATTACACTCCCTGCACATGGCTACCCGCGAGAACCAAGTACACGGCATGTACATATATGTACATGACGTGAACTCCTAAAATTTCCAGAAACTACTATTTTTCTCTAAAACAACCAGAAAAGGAAGACATACCTGAAAAGAGGATCTGGGTTCTTACACCGTATACAACTTTCCTTACCAGAGACCATGTTACACAGAACTACAGGGTCTGTAGCCCACTGGACATGCCATGTACGATGTATATTTATGAAGTACATCTACATGCCATGTCCCCAGCACTGTACTTCAGATGGATGTTGAACAAGAGTACACACTGTGTGATAGAACTACATGATGTGTACTCATAAAAATTACACAGATTTGTTAAAAATTGTTATTATATTATACAAACCCGTAATATGTATACCATTTTGTGGGTGTAAATCTGAGGTACAACACGTGATATGTGTTTTTTATATATGTGTTTAATTTAACATTTGTGTAATGATAATTTCGAATCATTGGGTTGTTATGAATGATAATTCACCCGGTTTCCTCATACGTAAAAGTTTCATACAGTGATAATTTTAAATGAATTTATTCATTTAAAATTTTGAAGGATGATAATCTTACGGAAATTTAGAAAATGGGTATAAGAAAAAAGGATTGATTAATTAAAGATAATTTATTTGAGCATGATTTATCTAAAAAACGAGTAATGAATTGAATGCTAGTTTTATTTATGTGTAAATATTGTTTCATACATGGATGATCATGATCTAGACCATGAACTTTGTATGTGGATTGTTTCATTTAATTTATTTATTTAAATTAAATTTGTTGTTCTGTGATCCTTCTCATCATTAATATATATGGCATGTATGCCCTAGGTTTTTTTATGTAAACCATATTTTACCCATCACCTACGAGTGAGATAAAATCATATGTAATGGATGGAGCTCCCAAGAATGTAGAGGTGGCTCAAGTTAGGATCCATGATGAAACCAATATAAAGAGATACTATGGTGGAACATTGGAAAGCTGTAAACATGAACCCACAATCCCAAAACGGTTCATGGTGTTCCTACCCTTGTTTTTGGGTTAGTTTATCCACCACTAGTTAAACTAGCCAATAGAACAAGCTCATTTTCATAACATTTATTTTATTTCTGTTAGTTTCAACTTTTATTTATTGGGGGTTTTTTGTCATGATCACAAGTTAATGATTTAAACAGTCATGAATGATGAAACTAAAATAATACCTAATTATTCATAAATATCATTTTAGACATGGTTAATCACTTATGTATATCCCACAAAATATTAACAAGAATTTAATAAAGGGAATTAAATTTCAATTTACTTATAAGGATAAAATCCCTTAAATAAGTATTTAGTCAGTAAAGCCATCAATTATATTGCATAGAATCATACCGTAGTTTCTCAGTGCTTGACCACCCCATGTTGGGGTCCATTCAATTATCAGGGAATTTTAATTCAATGTTTTGTGTTGAATTTACTTGTTTTACATCAGGGGTTGATTACTATAGTAGGACTGGGTGTGACCAAGAAGAAAAGGTTATAGAAATCCAAAATTAAAGTATTTCAGGATTTGGTAGTCCACTAATTGAATCAAGGAATCGCAAGTTAATGTAGTTTTAATTTGGAAAGCCTACCTAAAACCCCTCAGGTTGCATAAAAACCCATGTTTGGGTAATGTGAAGGGATATATGGATCCTTGCCACTAGTATATTTAGGCAACAAAATATTCTGAATTCAATGGCGAGGGATATTGGATTTTGATAAAATAGTGGGGGACGAATAAGTATTTATATATTTATTTATCTCAGTACTATCATGATAATATTCTAAATTATTTTCTCAACTTAATTTTTAGAAACGGTAAGAAAAATTACTTCCAACATATTATTGTGAACCATACTCAAGAAGGAAAAGCTCCTCACTAGAAAAAATTTCTATGTGTGGAAAATGTGTTTACACGTCATCCTTCACCACGATATGAAATTGTATGTGTTGGAGAATACTATTTGAGTTGCGCTTGGAAAAGAGGCTTGTGATGTGTTAATATCTCTCTATATGAATCATATGGATGATTCCACATATGTCCAATGATGAATGATATCGGTCATGTCTAATGATCTTTTGAAAAAGAAATAAAACATGGATGCATATAGTATGATGTCTCACCTTAAGGATCTCAATCTAGAGAAGGCGTGACATGAGAGATATGAGATCTATAACTCATTGTTCACAACTAATCTTGGAGGGTCTGTACCAGATGGGCCTCACGTATTCAATATTATTGTCTACATTGAACACGAGGTCATCTTGTGGATTATTTTTCTAGATGAGTTGCATATAGATCTCATCATATCCTCACTTCCCAAGACCTTCTCTAGATTTGTTGTCAACTAAAACATGAGAAACAATGAGAAGAGTCTCTCAAAACATATGACCTTAATTCTCCAGGAAAATAATGACATGGGGCATGAAAAACCCGTAGTCATTATGGTGAATAAGAAATGTAAGGACACAAAAAATGGGACAATGATTCATAAATGGACTGAAGCCCCTGAGCACCACACCTCCAATAAGGGGATGTTCCAGAGGTAGGGCAAGGAATGGGAGGCAGTATATTTAGCACATGGAAAGAGAGGATACTAGAAGAGGAACTGCACCCAGAAGTGTGGGGACTCTAAAAGTCCATTCATTATCGAGTGAAATATTTCCATTTCTACACATTGGGTTTTAGATACAGCTTGTGGGGATCACATTTGTATTCAATTTCAAGATCCAAGTAGATTTAGAATGATTTCAAGTGGGGAGGTGGATCTTCGAGCTGCTAATGGTGCGAGGCTAGTTATGTTGGCCATTGGCGATTACCATCTCTCATTACCAACTGAGATTATTCTGGTTTTACATAACTATTCTTATATTCCTAGTGTTACCAAGAAATTAATTTATGTATCATGTTTAGATATGGATGGATATGTTTTCATGTTTTTAAATAAGGGTTTATTATTTTATAAGAACAATATATTTTATTATATGGAATAATTAAATAATGTTTTTTCTGTATTAAATTAAAAAATCCAAGTGTTGGAAATCGATAACGAATCAAACTCACATGACTCATACAACACCCATTTGTGGAATCACCTTCTTGGTCATGTAAATGAGAAGCGGTTGTGAAATATCATCCATGATGGTTACTTAGACTCTAATAAGATAAAACCACATGATATATGTCACACTTGTTTACAAGGTAAAATGACAAAACCACCTTTCAGTGGATAGGATGAAAGCGCCACAAAGCTTCTAGGATAGGTACACACATTTGTGTGTGGACCATTTCTCATAGAAGGTAGAGGTGGATATTCTTAATTCATTACCATTACTGCTGATTTTAGTATATATGGATATATATAATTAATGTGGTATAGGTCAGAGGCATTGGAGAAATTTAAGGAATTCAAGAATGAAGGAGAGAATACACATGGAAAGAAGACAATGAATCTTCCATTATATTGAGTTAGAGAATATATGAACTAAGAATTAATCAAACATTTTTTAGAGTCTTGGATTCTATCTCAACACACTCATCATTATACGCCATAGTGGAATGCTGTTAGTGAAAGGAAGAATCACACCTTGTTGGACATGGTGAGTTTAATAATGAGTCAGGAAGATCTTCCATTATCCTTTTGGGGATGTGCATTACAAAATGCAGTATACACAATAATATAAGTACCAACTAAGGTGGAAAATGAAATTCTCTCCGATATATGTAATGGAAGGAAACCATTATTTCACACACACGTGAATTGGGATGTTATGAAATTTTTATGGACTTCTCAAGAAACAAACTAGAACCTCGGTCCACAGAGTTTATATTTATAAGATATCCCCAGGAAAAAAACATATATTTCTTATATAACCCTTCAAAGTAGAATGTGACCATTTCCTGAAAAGAAATCTATCCTGAGAGGGATCACATCATCAAAAAGTATAGTGGGAGAAGTATTGACTTTGAAAAATTTGATACTCTAGATACATAGGAGTCGGTACATGAATAAGTTCCGTAGGTCCCCATCAAAAAGGTTCCAGAAAGACAAGTACAAAATATGAGATCATGTTGGGTAAGGGAACCTGAGAGATTTGGTTTCCTAGTCAACGAGGATGGTGAATCATTATTTTTGTATAGTGATGAACCTATATCCAACAAGTAAGCAGTAGATAGCTTAGAAGATTCAAGATGGATAGAAGCTATGAAATCCGACATGGATTCCATGATTCAGAACCATGTGTGGGTTCTAGTCGATGAGCTAGTTTATGTTATTCTTGTTGGATGAAAATGGGTATTCAAGAGAAATATGGACATGGAATGTAATGATATCACCTATAAAGCAAGGCTTGTGGCTAATGGATTCATATAGCATCAGGTGATTGACTATGCTTGTAACATCCCATGTAAATAAAGAATAAAGAATTTTCATATTTATTAATAATTATGAATTAAATATTAATTTTATTTTAAAGGGGTTTCTATGTTCGATAGCGTACCCGATACGCAACGATGAGTTCCTTTGAAAACTTACGTTGCACACTAGTAATATAATAATATTATTTTAAATTTTAGTTAACATGTAGCCGTTGTATTGGCGGGAATGGATAGAAATAACTAAAATATGATTATATATGTTTTTAAATGTTTATATATTTATCCAATAAATGATAAAGGCTTAAAATACGGAAAGAATTCAATTTTAGGCATTTATACCCTAATTTTCACTAAGGGTTCACTTATCACCTTTTGACGGAGAACCGTCATTAAATATAGTTTTGATCACTCTTTTACATTCTATTGGACCAAATATAACTCTTCTTTAGAATTGGGACATCAAAATTTACCTTGTGTGATTTTTTGGTATTTTTCTGACAATGTTCATTTTTTAATGAATAGTGAAAAATACTGCATTTTACATCAAAACTGCTTTTTAATCTAATTTATTTATATGATTAGATTATGTTTTGAATTTTTTTTGAAGTGAAATTATAATATATGTTTACCATTTTATCCAATGGTGGTCATTGGAATCAATTTCACTGTGAAATTAGACTTAAACTAGTGTCAATCTTTTGATACTTATTGTTTTGTAAAAACATGCTATTTTCTCTGGCAGTGGGAATTAATTATTAAATCAATTAATGTGACATATATGATTTGAATTTTTTAAAATAGACTTCATTTTTGAATTTGTAATATCAAATATATCTTAGGGTGAATTTTTTGTAATTTTATGAAAAACTTCAATTTTTGATGAATTGTGAAACCACTAAGTGGTAATCAAGCAAACTGATTTTTCAGTTAAATGAAAGTTTACCACTAATGTGTATTGAATTTTGAAAATCCGACATACATGGTTTTCATTAAGAAGTAAAATGTGGTTCAATGAGATTATAATAATTTTTGGTGAATAGTAACTTATTAAGTTCTTAATCGCGATTAGTGGTAATTAGGGTAGTTTAAGGTATAAATAATTCTTTAATAATATGAAATGACCTAGACACATGTGCCAACCTTATTTTTTGTGTCATGGCAGACCAAGACAAGCCATGGGTAAACTTGGGGACTCCATGGAGACACTTTGGTTTGGAAATGACATAAATAACTTTTTATTAAATGTTAAAGTAAAAATGACACAAACAAGAGATGTTTTACAAAAACAATTTTTACATGGGGTTATAAAGATCAGATTTTTGATTATAAATAGTCATTGGAAATATAAAAAGATTTCCTACATCATAGTATTTTTTTTATGATTTTTAGACTTTAAATAAATTAAATTATTTATGACTTAATAATGATTCAGCGATGACATCATTATTTGACGATTTAAATAAAATGGAAAGATAATGTAAACTCTATGAACTAAACATGGCCAAAACCTATTGGATGAGTGGATTTCGAACCCTTATCACCTTATCCACTAATTATATCAATGTGGGACCTTTTAAAACCGAAACACATTTTCAAATAATGTAATATTTCTTTACTTTCCAAAAGTGCCCCTCCTCTCCTCTTATAAAAGGCCCCCACCTCTACCTCATTTCACACACTTCTCAAGCCTTTGGATCGGCCAACCCCTGCCCATTGACTCTCTACACATACCTTTCCTCATCCTAGAGGATTCCCTTTGGGAATAATCCTTTCAAAGGAAGCCTTTAGGCTCAAATCAAAAGGAGTTACACTTTTAAAGGTAATTCATTCTCTCATGTTCATTTGTTTTATTTTTCTTCTCCAACCCCATAAACACTTTTTATTTACTTATTTTGTAACAACACCAGTATCTTAAATATACTATGATGTTTTTATAATATTTATCTGAGATACACTCTCACACAACTACATCAAATGGTTAAAAAACATACGGTTTCCGTGGATGACGAAATTCTGCCTCCCGAAACGATGATTGTTCAATACTCATTTAACACATTCAAAGGTTGCGATTATGATGTCACTATTTTTACATATGATATATAATATGTTTATGTTTTCCTTAACCTTCTGTTTTTTTCATTTTGGGCATACCTTTATGGTTTCCATTATGGGTAAACACGATATCTTCATTTTAGGAAGTGCGGACTACCGCCCCCTGAAAGTGATTTGATTCGTTAATACCATATGTGGGATGTGTAAAGGATAAAGTTAATGATATTATATTTGTTATTATACTGGAATTATAATATACTCTTATATCATTATGATTCCATTCCAGAAAATATGAAATAGAAATGGAAGTAGCGTTCATGCGTACGTACGGCTTACCGTCTCCATGAACGGTGCATTACATTTCTTACCTCTAAATGAGATGTAATATTATAAATACATGTATATGATGAATATATATGATATATATTTTATCCAAATCATTAATAACATTATGGATATAACGAACCTATGACCAAATTAACAACATGTAAGTGTAAGAAGTCTATTTTTGACTTAAGAACCAAATACCGACAAAATGAACATTATTAACTTAAATGATTACATGATGTTCATAACATGGTATAAAAGGAATAATGAACTTGAAAAAGATTCTTAAGCAAGTAGAGATTAACTCAAGTTTATTATTCAGGAGATTAAAGAATGGTCGGGTCAAGTCAGATACGAGGTATGGGACTTCGTCTCAATCTCTTTTCGTTGAGGCATATTTTATTTTATACACAACTTTCTTTTATATAGTGTATAAACCCCTTTGACTTTTACGTTTATTCAAAAGGAATCTTTTTTATACGAAGCGTTTACTAAACGAAAATATGGAATGTTTTTGTCGTACGTATGCGGCGACAACGACTTCTCCGCCGTCGTGACCGTTATTTGAGTTTCGGCTTCCTCTACAAGCCATACCTTCTTCTTAAAAGAAAAATAAATACCATGTTTTACTTTTCTTTTATTTTGGTATTGAAAATGGTTTTCCCAATGTTTTTGTGTTGTATTGATATCTTGTGATTGAAATGTGGAAATTTTATGTTTCCTTTATGCATGTTTTATGTAATACGATTATGTTATGGTTCTTGGGCATTATTATGAAGACGGGTGGTTCCGTGATAAACTAAGGGCGGGTGAGCCCGATATAGCTCTCCAATGCATTGGGTAACGCGAATGAGTGAAACGTTAAGGTTTATCCGAAGAGATTTTAGGGAATATACTGTGATAGTTATTCGAAACGTAACCAAGAGGGTTACTCCCTACGTAAGAATGTTATGAATGCCTCAAGTTACCTTAATGTCTTATGATTTCTATGATTTATTCATGATTTGATGAGGTATGTTAAAGTGATTATTTTTTATGGGTAATGAATGATTTCACTCTTATTTATGTATGTACCCATGTTTTCTTTCCATGTTTTTATAACCCATACTGAGTTTTTATGCTCATCCCAAGTTTTTGAAATGTTTTTCACAGGTCAAGGGAAAGGTACATGATAAGATGATAGAGTCAAGGATGTGTCAAGAAAAAATCCGTGTTTTATTTTAAATGTGTTTCCATTGATGGGAATGAAGAATACTATCTTTATGTAACCACTTTGTTTATATGTGGAATGTAATGCAAGTTTTATGATCTAATTATCTAAAACTCTAAACCCGAAAAGATCCTCAATGTGTAATCTTGTAATAAATAAAGATTAAGTAAGGTTTAAGGCTGGGGCCTTATAGTTGGTATCAAAGGTCGGTTTAGATAACTTTAGGAGTTAGAATTCTATTAAATGATTATCCAAATATATATATATATATATATATATATATATTGAAATGATATAGCATTTAAAGATTACCATGTTGCTTCATCTAAGACATGTTTGTTCAGAATGGTTTTCCGCAGAGGAAACAGGGAAGCAGTGCTAGGAAGGCATACAGAAGGAAATAACCTTCCGAATCAGCATCCAGAAATGGTCGGAATTGGAACTGAACAGTTTTTTGCAGTAATGGCGCAGTTGACTCAAGAGATAAATGGTGGTGGTATCCATACACGAGATCAGGCAGATCAACCGCAGAGGAACATTTCAGTGGTGGAACATTTCATGAGGCAACATCCACCATCATTCAGAGGATCATCTGAACCTGTGCTAGCTGAAGGGTGGATTAAAGCACTGGAGAAGATTTTTGATGTCATGGGGTGTTTAGACAATCAAAAGGTTAGTCTTGCTATTTACCGTTTGGAGGGTGAGGCAGATCAGTGGTGGTCTATGGTTAAAAATATCAGGGACGCTGATGAGATTGATGCTCTTGACTGGGATGAATTCAAAGGTAGGTTTTTTGAGAAGTATTTTCCTAAGGCTGTTCGACCTAGGATGGAAAAGCAATTCTTGGAATTGAGGCAAGAGGAAGACTCAGTGGCTGCCTATGAAGAAAGGTTCACTCGATTGGCAAGGTATGCTCCAAATTTTATCCGGGACCTTGATAGTAAAATCAATCATTTTTACTCAAGATTAAAGCCAAAATATCCAAGGGCATTAGCTTCTCGTGAGTTTAAAAGTTATGAAAAGCTTGTTCGATGTGCTGAGAAGGTGGAAACGGAGTTTGCCGATGACCAAGTGTTCTATAACAACCAGCAGAAGAAGAGACCGAGGTGGTAAGAGAAAGGTAAGAATTATTCAAAAAAGTCTGATGGTAAGAGAACTAAGTTTCCAGTTTGTGATAAATGTGGCAAAAGGCATGCTGGGGAATGTCTTCTGAATTCTGGGAAGTGCTACCGATGTGGTAAGATGGGACATAAGGCTCGTGATTGCACTGAAAAGGATCAAGGTGAAGGTAAGAACAAATTTGATTTACAGTTAGTGAAATGTTATAAGTGCAATGAGATGGGTCACTATGCAAATGAGTGTCCGACAAAGATCTTGAGTGATGGGAAGAAGTTAGACTACAAGCAGAAAGGGGTGGTGAAATCCTTTGCAACTACTTCAGCAGATGTCGGGCCATCAAATGAAGTTGTATCAGGTACTTTGTTTGTTTTTTCAGATTATGCCAGTGTGTTGTTTGATTCTGGGTCTACACATTCTTTCATCTCTGAAACCTTTTCTAGTAAAATGGGAATACCATCTCAAGAAATGACTCCTGAACTTTTGGTAAAAACACCTGGGGGAAGTGTCGAGGAAAAAAGAATTTATAAGAATCTTCCTATCCTTATCTGTGGAAAGAACCTACTTGAAAACCTTATTGTTCTACCTCTAGTAGAGTTTGATGTTATCCTGGGTATGGATTGGCTCTCTATTTACCATGCTAAGATTGACTGTAGAGCTAAAGAAGTTTCTTTTCAGAAAGACTTTCAGTTTGTTTACAAGAATGAACCCTTACTTTTGATAACATATCAAGAGGCCGAGAAACTTGTAAAAGATGGAAATGAATGTTACCTTGCACACGTCTTTGAAAATAAAGGAACTGTTCAGATTAATGATGTGCCAGTGGTAAATGAGTATCCTGATGTTTTTCCTGATGAGTTGCCTAGAATAATACCATATCGGGAAGTTGAGTTTACTGTTGACTTAGTTCCTGATGCTAAGCCAATTTCAAAACCCCCTTATCGAATGGCACAAATTGAACTTTTAGTGTTGAAGGAGCAATTGCAAGATTTATTAGAGAAAGGTTTCATTAGACCTAGCACATCACCATGGGGTGCTCCTGTTTTATTTGTTAAAAAGAAAGATGGTTCTATGAGACTTTGCATTGATTATAGAGCCTTGAATAATATCACTGTTAAGAACAAATATCCTTCGCCTCATATCGATGATGTGTTTGATCAGCTCCAGGGAGCTCAGTTTTTTTCAAAGATTGACTTGAGATCGGGGTACCATCAGCTGAAGGTAAAGAAGGCAGATATTCCGAAGACCGCATTCCGTATGATATATGGCCATTATGAATTTTTAGTAATGCCTTTTGGGCTAACCAATGCACCTACTGTATTCATGGACTTAATGAATAAAATTTTCCATGAGTTCTTGGATAAGTTTGTGTTTGTGTTTTGAGGTTTGGGAAGAGGTTATGTGTGCCTTGTGATTCACAGTTGAAGAATGAGTTGTTATGTGAGGCTCATAGTTCCCCGTTTCCAGTTCATCCTAGCAGTACTAAGATGTACAGAGATCTGTGGGAGAATTACTGGTGGGATGGAATGAAAAGAGATATTGCTGATTTTACTGTGAAGTGTTTAACATGTGAACAGGTTAAAGCAGAGGGGAAGTTACTGAAAGGGATGCTTCAGCCTTTACCAGTGCCAGAGTGGAAATGGGAAAACATATCCATGGACATTGTTGTGGGATTACCGAGGACATCTTGAGGTAATAATGCAATCTGGGTTATTGTTGATCGCTTGACCAAATCTTCTCATTTCCTTGCTATACGAGATACTTTCTCTCTTGATCAACTTTCCCATTTGTATCTTAAAGAGATAGTCAGGTTACATATAGTTCCTCTCTCCATCGTATCTGATCGTGATCCCAGGTTCACATCTAACTTTTGGAAAGGCCTTCAGAAGTCGTTGGGTACTGAATTAAATTTTAGTACAGCTTTTCATCCTCAATCAGATGGGCAGTCAGAACGAACAATTCAGACATTGGAGGATATGCTATGAGCTTGTTCTATGGATTATTAGGGAAGTTGGGACCAACATCTTTCTTTGGTTGAATTTTCATATAATAACAGTTTTCATTCCAGTATACAGATGGCACCATTTCAGGCATTATATGGGAAGCGGTGTCGAACTCCAGCTTTCTGGGATGAAGTGGGTGAAAGGAAGTTGATGGGACCAGAATTGGTAGAAGAGATGGCAGAAAAAGTTCAGTTGATTCAGAAACACATGAGAACAGCTCAGAGCAGGCAGAAAAGTTATGCGGACAATAGGAGGAAGGATCTATCTTTCGAGGTAGGTGATCATGTTTTTCTCAAGGTTTCTCCTTGGAAAAGTGTGATGAGATTTGGTAAGAAAGGAAAGCTGAGTCCAAGGTTTATTGGACCACTTGAAATTCTGGAGAGAGTTGGATCAGTTGCATACCGAGTGGCGTTACCTCTGAGTTTATCTCAGGTACACAATGTTTTTCATGTTTCAATGTTGAGAAAGTGTATGCCAGATCCATCTCATGTTTTGAGTTCAGAGGCAGTTCAGCTGGAAGAGAACCTATCTTATGAAGAACAACCAGTCCAGATTCTTGACCACAGAGAGAAGGTGTTACAGAATAAGGTGAATCATCAGGTAAAGGTTTTGTGGAAAAACCATGTGATTGAAGAGGCAACATGGGAATCTGAAAATGCTATGAGGGATAAATACCCCCACTTATTTTGATAAGTGAATAAAATTGCGAGGACGCAATTCCCAAAAGGGGGGAAGGATGTAACATCCCAGGTAAATAAAGAATAAAGAATTTTCATATTTATTAATATTTATGAATTAAATATTAATTTTATTTTAAATGGGTTTCTATGTTCGATAGCGTACCTGATACGCAACGATGAGTTCCTTTGAAAACTTACGTTGCACACTAGTAATATAATATTATTATTTTAAATTTTAGTTAACATGTAGCCGTTGTATTGGCGGGAATGGATAGAAATAACTAAAATATGATTATATATGTTTTTAAATGTTTTTATATTTATCCAATAAATGATAATGGCTTAAAATACGGAAAGAATTCAATTTTAGGCATTTATACCCTAATTTTCACTAAGGGTTCACTTATCACCTTTTGACGGAGAACCGTCATTAAATATAGTTTTGATCACTCTTTTACATTCTTTTGGACCAAATATAACTCTTCTTTAGAATTGGGACATCAAAATTTACCTTGTGTGAATTTTTGGTATTTTTCTGACAATGTTCATTTTTTTAATGAATAGTGAAAAATACTGCATTTTACATCAAAACTGCTTTTTAATCTAATTTATTTATATGATTAGATTATGTTTTGAATTGTTTTTTAAGTGAAATTAGAATATATTTTTACCATTTTATCCAATGGTGGTCATTGTAATCAATTTCACTTTGAAATTAGACTTAAACTGGTGTCAATCTTTTGATACTTATTGTTTTGTAAAAACACGCTATTTTCTCTGGCAGCGGGAATTAATTATTAAATCAATTAATGTGACATATATGATTTGAATTTTGTAAAATATACTTCATTTTTGAATTTGGAATATCAAATATATCTTAGGGTGAATATTTGGTAATTTTATGAAAAACTTCAATTTTTGATGAATAGTGAAACCACTAAGTGGTAATCAAGCAAACTGATTTTTCAGTTAAATGAAAGTTTACCACTAATGTGTATTGGATTTTGAAAATCCGACATACATGGTTGTCATTAATAAGTAAAATGTGGTTCAATGTGATTATAATAATTTTTTGGTGAATAGTAACTTATTAAGTTCTTAATCGCGATTAGTGGTAATTAGGGTAGTTTAAGGTATAAATAATGGTTTAATAATATGAAATGACCTAGAAACATGTCCCAACCTTATTTGTTGTGTCGTGGCCGACCAAGACAAGCCATGGGTAAACTTGTGGACCCCATGGAGACACTTTGGTTTGGAAATGAGATAAATAACTTTTTATTAAATGTTAAAGTAAAAATGACACAAACAAGAGATGTTTTACGAAAACAATTTTTACATGGGGTTATAAAGATCAGATTTTTGATTATAAATAGTAATTGGAAATCTAAAAAGATTTCCTACATCATAGTATTTGTTTTATGATTTTTAGACATTAAATAAATTAAATTATTTATGACATAATAATGATGCAGCGATGACATCATTATTTGACGATTTAAATAAAATGGAAAGATAATGTAAAATATATGAACTACACATGGAAAAAACCTATTGGATGAGTGTATTTCGAACCCTTATCACCTTATCCACGAATTATATCAATGTGGGACCTTTTAAAACCGAAAAACATTTTCAAATAATGTAATATTTCTTTACTTTCCAAAAGTGCCCCTCCTCTCCTCTTATAAAAGGCCCCCACCTCTACCTCATTTCACACACTTCTCAAGCCTTTGGCTCGGCCAACCCCTGCCCATGTACTCTCTCCACATCCCTCTTCTCATCCTAGAGGATTTACTTTGGGCAGAATCCTTTCAAAGGAAGACTTTAGGCTCAAATCAAAAAGAATTACACTTTTAAAGGTAATTCATTCTCTCATGTTCATTTGTTTTATTTTTCTTCTCCAACCCCCTAAACACATTTTATTTACTTATTTTGTAACAACACCAGTATCATAAATATAGTATGATTTTGTTATAATATTTATTTGAGCTACACTCTCACACAACTACATCAAATGGTTAAAGAACATACGGTTTCCGTGGATGGCGAAATTCTGCCTCCCGAAATGATGATTGTTCAATACTCATTTAACACCTTCAAAGGTGGCCATTATGATGTCACTATTTTTATATATGATATATAATATGTGTATGTTTTCCTTAAGCTTCTGTTTTTTTCATTTTGGGCATACCTTTATGGTTTCCATTACGGGTAAACACGATATCTTCATTTTAGGAAGTGCGGACTACCGCCCCCTGAAAGTGATTTGATTCGTTAATACCATATGTGGGATGTGTAAAGGATAAAGTTAATGATATTATATGTGTTATTATACTGGAATTATAATATACTCTTATATCATTATGATTCCATTCCAGAAAATATGAAATAGAAATGGAAGTAGCGTTCATGCGTACGTACGGCTTACCGTCTCCATGAACGGTGCATTTCATTTCTTACCTATAAATGAGATGTAATATTATAAATACATGTATATGATGAATATATATGATATATATGTTATCCAAATCATTAATAACATTCTGGATATAACGAACCTATGACCAAATTAACAACATGTAAGTGTAAGAAGTCTATTTTTGACTTAAGAACCAAATACCGACAAAATGAACATTATTAACTTAAATGATTACATGATGTTCATAACATGGTATAAAAGGAATAATGAACATGAAAAAGATTCTTAAGCAAGTAGAGATCAACTCAAGTTTATTATTCAGGAGATTAAAGAACGGTCGGGTCAAGTCGGATACGAGGTATGGGACTTCGTCTCAATCTCCTTTCGTTGAGGCATATTTTATTTTATACACAACTTTCTTTTATACAGTGTATAAACCCCTTTGACTTTTACATTTATTCAAAAGGAATATTTTTTATATGAAGTGTTTACTAAACGACAAAATGGAATGTTTTTGTCGTACGTATGCGGCGACAAAGACTTCTCTGTCGTCGTGACCGTTATTTGAGTTTCGGCTTCCTCTACAAGCCATACCTTCCTTTTAAAAGAAAAATAAATACAATGTTTTTATTTTCTTTTATTTTGGTATTGAAAATGGTTTTCCCAATGTTTTTGTGTTGTATTGATATCTTGTGATTGAAATGTGGAAATGTTATGTTTCCTTTATGCATGTTTTATGTAATACGATTATGTTATGGTTATTGGGCATTATTATGAAGACGGGTGGTTCCGTGATAAACTAAGGGTGGGTGAGCCCGATATAGCTCTCCAATGCATTGGGTAACGCGAAGGAGTGAAACATTAAGGTTTCTCTGAAGATATTTTAGGGAATATACTGTGATGGGTATTCCAAACGTAACCAAGAGGGTTACTCCCTACGTAAGAATGTTATTAATGCCTCAAGTTACCTTTATGTCTTATGATTTCTATGATTTATTCATGATTTGATGAGGTATGTTAAAGTGATTATGTTTTATGGGTAAAGAATGATTTCACTCTTATGTATGTATGTACCCATGTTTCCTTTCCATGTTTTTATAACCCATACTGAGTTTTTATGCTCATCCCAAGTTTTTGAAATGTTTTTCACAGGTCAAGGGAAAGGTACATGATAAGATGATAGAGTCAAGGATGTGTCAAGAAATAATCCATGTTTTATTTTAAATGTGTTTCCATTGATGGGAATGAAGAATACTATCTTTATGTAACCACTTTGTTTATATGTGGAATGTAATGCAAGTTTTATGATCTAATTCTCTAAAACTCTAAACCCGAAAAGATCCTCAATGTGTAATCTTGTAATAACTCAAGATTAAGTAAGGTTTAAGGCTGGGGCCTTATAATGCTGAATCCTTTATTCTAGTTTCCATGTTTAAAACCAAAATAATCATACTGTCCATAGCATCTTACCATGAATATGAGATTTGGAAGATGGATGTAAAAATAGAATTAATTATTAGGAAACTTTATGGAGATGTATATATGATGCAACCAAAAGGTTTTGTTATACTAGGTGAAGCCAAACGGTTTTGAAAGTTGCAGAAATTTATTTTTGGATTGAAACAAGCATCCAGGTCATGGAACATTCAATTTGATGAATCCATAACGGAATTTGGTTTCATTAAGAATGAATATTATCCGTGATTATGTAAGGGGTTTAATGGGAATTCAGTTTTTATCCAATTAGTAGACATTGATGACGTATTACTTATTGAAAACGATGTACCATTCTTACAGTCAATTAAGGACTGGCTGAAAAAGTTTTTCTCCATGAATGTATACTAATTGGACACACAGTGTAGTTTTTCTTGGGATTTGTGAGAAATAATAGTATTTTTTAATTAAATAATATTATGTGTAATTCAATCGGTTCATGTTAGGTAAAAATAATTGTCAACATTTATTATAAGACATGCAGTCTTACAATGAATTAAATGAAATTAATAAATGCTTTCATTAATTAAATAATTTTATTATTCTATGTAATTAAAATCCCAAATATATTATTCTTATGTGACAGGTCGTTATTTTTTTTTGTGTATAAGGGATCTGGAAAAATCTCTCCTAGCAAGAGATAATTCTTTTCCTCCAAGAACACTCTCAAGATACATGAGAGATTCTCCTGCACCAAATCAAGTAGAGCACATTAGAAGCGGCTATCACGGTGATTGAAGGTGGATATAAGAAGAAAATGATCTTCTACACTATCACCCGAAGATCCCTTTAGTGAAATCCAGAGATACTTGGAGCACATTTTGATCACTTTTAGAGGAATCCCATACTTGGCTCCAATGACGCATCGACGGATGACATCAGATCGTGACTGGAAACATCAACCAAGAGATAATTCCATCAAGGTAATTCTTGTATTCAAAATAATTTAATTATAAAAAACATATAATTATCCTATCTATGGTTTTCTTCTTCCCATCATTTCATTCATTCTTTGTTCAATTCTGAATAACTAACATTTTATTATTGTGATAGATCTCGGATTGATCATTTTTAACGGAAAAATTAAAATATGGGTACACCCATCCACCTGCTTCCGCTACACCCAGAACCTATATTACATACCCTATGAATTATAATTCTTCTATACATAACTCACTATTACTATAATTTGAAAAACATTTCTCCATTTTAAATGTATTTAGCACAATATTCAAATTCTCGCCATTTTCCTACTTTCACTTGGAGTATATTAGAATATCATTAATAAATACAACAACAAAATTTTTTAGGTAATATCTATAAACTCTATTAAATAATTAAATGAATATTTGTAGGGAATTAGTGATCCTAAAAATCATCACTATGAACTCATATTGTCCATACCATGTTTTAATGACTGTTTGAGAAATATATTCCTTCTGAACCTTTAATTGCTGATATCCAATCCAAAGGTCCACCTTAAGGAAATTTGTATTCCCACGTAGTTGATTAAACATGTAATATATCCATGGAAGTGGATATGTTATCTTTATAATTATTGTGTTGAGATCACAATATTCAATACATAGTCTCATTGACCCTTCCTTCTTCTTGATGAAGAGGATTGTGTCACCCCTTTGCGAGGTACTCATATGTATAAAACGCTTTTCCAAAGTCTCTTGTAACTACTTCTTCAGTTCTTCCAACTATATAGTGGACACTATATAAGGGGTATTTCAAATCGATAAAGATCTTGTAATATGTTCAATTAAGAACTCAACTTCTCATCCTAGTGGAATACTAGTCAATTATTTAAGGAACAAATTATTGTAGTCACACATGATTTGCATGTACTCGAGCATGATTTTCTAAATTGTGTCAATCATTTGACTTGGATATTCTTTCTCATAATGAAATAATATATCAACATGATAAAATTACTCAAAAGTAGATTTATCCTCATTATAACACATTTAAATGATTGGATGATGTCCCAGGTGGTGTAGAGTGATGTACCCATCATGATAGTTGTTGTTGGATTTGTATAAATGTATCCAACCCATGCTTGAAATAGCATCAAACCACACCAAAATATCATAGATGATATTTTTCTCGGAGGTTCAGTCCACAAAAAATAACTGGGTAGGAGTTAAATACGTTGGATTCACTAATTTCCCAATTTTCAAATCTATCATATAACTCAATCTCCATATTTTGATGTGGAGTTTGAATAGCTATACTAAACTTTCTTGGTATGAAAGAATGAGTAGAACAAAAATTAGATAGTAAATTATCTATTATTTAATGAATTAATAGTGTACTTATCACCGCATCATTTTCAGGCTCAACCTTAGTAGTAGTAATGGAATAAGATTACTCTTGTTCATTTTGATTTTTTCTTTCAGGAACTGATTACCCTCAAGGACTCGGGGTTTAGAGAATTGGTGTGTATAGTCCACTTACTCCCTATATTTTATGCATTAAACCATGGATGGTTCTCTTCTTTACTCCACCAAACTATCCTTCTCCATCATGAATCTTCAACATTTATGATCATGGTGTCATTCTCTCCCACACTTATAGCATTTCAACTTCCCTTTGAGGCAGATACCATAAAGCTTTTTCCAACATTTTTTGACATGTGAGTGGTTGATATTTCTTTCCAACATTGACATTATATCCCTTATCATGAAACATCAACTTTTATTTCGTATCACTATATCCATGGGACCATTCTCCAAACTCCATCTCCACATTAAGATATCATCTTACTACTTCTTTATGACTTCCAATGTCTTGAATTTATAGATCTTTAAGAAGGGTTTTTAACCACTAAGGAATCTATAAATTTATTATCATTTAATATAAAAAACCAACGATTACTTTTAATGCCTCCCGGAATATTATAATTTAAAACATTCCATATTCACATACCTTTTTCATCAACTCTATGAATTTTCTATCCATATTTGAATGAACATCTTGATGCAAATACTTGTTAAAAAATATTTTCTTAACGTCTTCCCACTCCATCTCTCCAATTTCAACTTTTATATTGGTGTTTTTAATCAATGTCCACCTTTGAGATATTGGTCTATATAAATGATAAATGTCCACGGTCACCTACTCTATCTCAAAACTATGATGTGTAGAAAAGATCTTCTCCATTACGTCAACCTTTTATTCCATGACTAGTGGATTAGAAGATCCCGTAAACATCATTGTTCATTACTTATTTAAATAATCAGTAGCCAGTTTCACCCTCTTAAGTGAAGGATGATGTTCCAAATTATTTATGTTATTGTTAAAAGCCTAAGTAATTTGGGAAAGAATCAACAAGAAATGTTTAACTCCATCTCCCAAGGCATTGAGGATGTTTTTTTGGTAAATTGATGCATTTTACCTCACATGGGTTATTGGTATGGATTCTCCAAGTTTCAACCATGTTCTAAAATATAAAATGTTTGAAAACAATTATCCAAAAAATCATAAATAAATAATTTATTTCATTCTAAAATTATCTCTAAAGGCATATCTTATTGTATACATTTTTTAGGAATTTTATTGAAATAATTATTCAGGGGTGATTACTTATTCATAGTTTCATTATAAGGGTTTTTACTAATGTCCTATAATAATAATTACCTAATTTACATTATTGGGTTCTCATACCTACTACATAGTATGTAAGTTTTCATACATTACTATTACATAATTTTTAAAATAACCAATATAATAGTGTTACAAAACTGTGATCCAATGGTTTCAAATATTTGGAAAATTCAGTCCATACATAAATTTTACATAATAAAACATAAAAATTATTTAATTAAATCTTCTCTAGAATCATAGTGGTATTAAAATTATCCTTAGTACAAGTAATCACCTGAGGATATACATCAATGAAATGGGTTAGCTAAAATCCTTGGAAATAGGATAGATAAGAACATGAATCAAAATAATATGGATGATAATAAAAATTATCATCATATATAATTTGTTGACCACTCTATGAATCATTATTGGAATAATTAGATAATGGCATGGAATGTGGAAATGTATACAAATGAAAAATCATAACAACATCCACATTCTGAACAAATATTACATCATGTTCATGTGTATTAAACATTATAACCTTAAAAAACAACATTAAAAAATGAATTGGATTTATATATAATTCTAGGTGTACCCATTACATCATAACATTTAAAAGTTCAATATAATTCTGGGCACACCCATCACATCATAACACTTACATTATCATGCATACTGAAAATAATGTATATCAATAATGGGGTGAATGTAACCAATGGAATGTAATGTGTTCATTTCATATAAATTCATGAATAAATATTATTTCTTCCCAAAAGAAATATAAAATAACATACTTGATAAAGGAAACATCAATCTTGATTGAAGAAGAAACATTCTTATGTGATGTAAACGATATATTTTTTAAAATAAGTGTTCATTTCAAAAAATCATTGCATTAGTCATAAAATAATATTCGAACATGTATATACCAAAAATTACATATAATGATGAATAAATAATATTTAAGGAACATTAAAGGAATATAAATACTGAAAATGGCATGAAAGATGGAAACCCCAAGGAAATGGTTTTGGGTTCGAGAATCCCCTTACTTATTTCCGAGTGATTTATTAACTCTAATATCATGGATTATAAAAGTAAATTCATTAAATATTAAATAAATAACTTTTTATACATGTTTTTGATTCAATATATTATTATTTTGTTTATTTATGATCTTTTGGATGTGTCAAAGATTTCTATTTCATCATCCAGTTGTGTTCATTTGTGTAGTTTTCATGATCGATTCACTTGTATACATGTATTGATGTTCAAGAATGATGGGAATAATTAAAAAGAATTGAAGTTATAAGTTATTAGTGAAATTTAGTAAGTTAAATTGTAATTATATTTGTTCATTCCAAATATGTCTCTGATTCATTACATATCTAGTTAATGAAAATCATTTATTTATATTTTAGCATTTTTTTATCACAATTCACTCATTTAGTTTTATTATTAAATTTTATGTATATATGTTAGTTCCATAATATAAAATGAATTAAAAAATAAATTTTAAAATCGGTTTCCACCATTATGATGGTTTTATGACCTTCTATGTTTTCAGTAATGGAAAATGAAAACATGTTGTCCTCGATGGTAAAAAAATCAATACCTCATGAATGACGTTTTAATTTTTATTGAATAAAATGAAGAGGAGAATAGGTTTGATAATGGACTATTCCATTAACATAATAAAATTTCAGTATATATATGATATTGGAGCTATCATTCCATTATTATGAGGGGATGTGAGGAGAGGATTATACATCTAATGTATTTAAAAATAAATTAAAAGAAAATGAAAGTGGATTTTACCTCATGAATATATCCACCTTCAGAACCTCCTTTGGGAAAGGGGATTGGTATTTTGATGAGACCAATATATCCTATATGTGGGTTAGGGGATTTATAAGATTATTGGGTTTATATTTGATAAAATTCATGTTTTGGAAGGTGTGAGGATAAGAGGTGGTGAGACCTGGGTTTTAAAGGGGGGAGAGGGGTGTTTTCTCATTATTTTGTTCATAATAATATTATTTTGGCTCACGAATTTGAATATTTTGAATCTTATAACTAAAAATATACAAATAATGACGGTTATTTCCAGATTATGATGATTAAATCATAAATTACTCATTAAATAGTTTATTTATCCTATAATGTATATATAACGTAAATTACTGAATATTACAATTCATAAATAATTCAATTATTTTAGAAAAATCCAAAAAAAAATCCCAGATGTTTTTTTGTTCAAAATTAAAATCATAACTCCATTTTTTGAAAATAATTTTCTAAATTTTTTAAAATAACATTTTAATAAAAATCATCATTTACATGGAAAATTTTGATTTTAAAATTAGAACTAATTTTATAACACATTGAAAAACAAATTAAGATCTCTTAAAATTATATTATAATCAAAGGAAAATAATATTAGTTTAGGAATACATTTTATGAATTTATATTTTCATTTAAGTTTTTATTAATTAGAAAATTGAAATTCAATAATTAGGAATTACCAAAATAAAAACAATTAATTTATCATTTGTAAAATATTTATTTACTTATAATGAGATAAAATATTATCATATTTTCATTTAAATATTACAAAATTTTATTTATACATTCACACCAAAGGTTACTATTCTATTGATTGGGTTACGAATCATAGTATTCATGTTACTATTTCAATGGCTATGTTACTATTTAATCAATATTTGTTCCTTAATTAATTAAAATACCTCCTCTTTCATTCATTTTTAATTTATATAAATTTTATTCTCTTATATATATGATTTTATGTTACTTATACAACATGAAATAATTATAAAAATAGAATTTCCATTTTGAAAATTATGGGTTGTTACACCTACTGTGTTCCACACTCTCTGAAAGAGGGGAAAATGTCGTACAGGTACCTGGGGAGCCCTCACAGTTTGCAAAATTGTGGGATAACCATGAAAATTAGATAGGTCTGATCCCATAAGGATTTTCATTCCCCGTTCATGGTTTCATCAAATTGTGTACTCCACCTCCAGAAATTCATGTTTTGGGTGAAAATTTGATATTAACAATGTTCCAACCAAGAAAAATGCATTGGATTTCATAATTATCCGTTCATTAATGCCAATAATCCCCAGGATAATCCTGAGTGTCCTCATAGACAATATAAACATTTACATAACTGAATTTAAGTGATTTAACAAAAAATGTAAAAAATAACTTACCTCCAAGAAGACCAAGGTCTTATTGAAATAATTTTTGTTTATAAATTAACACTTTTTAATAAATTTTATAAAAATAGATATCTAAGATAATAATTTATGCTATAAAATAAGATACACTATTTGTATCACATTCAAATAACAGTCTTGATGATTCATAAATCAGCAAGGGATGAAATAAAAAATAAAAATATAATAAAAAATCTTAACCCAATGAGAATAAAATATATATGGATCATGTGAATATATTATTTACTAAAAATGAACCATTAATATAAATGTATTAAAATGAAATGATATTGTAACATAAATCATTTCCCACTTAATTAAATTCTCAATCGTATGTATAATGATATAATAACATATAATGTAAATTTAAATTTCAAAAACTCATGCATATTCATTATCTATCATTTAAATGGGTAATTATACCCTCCACAAAAACTAATATAGGTACATTTTATAAAATTTGACTCAATAATGGAATATTTAGCCTATACCCCTTAATGTATTGATAATATCATGATAAAACCTCATGAAATGTAGAACCTCAAATGGATATTTCAATCCAAATAATTATAATGTGTGAAATAATAAAATATTATATTAGGAAATATATCACCACATAAAAAAATATCGGTGAATCTGGAATATGTATCACTAAATTAATAGTTATACAAAAAACCCATACCACATTGGGAGCAATTGAATCGTAAGTCCCATCACAGAATCAACATAAAATGAAACATTAAATAACACTAAAATGAATGTATTATTCATATAACATATAATATGATATGTATAGACACCTTAAAAGACATAAGTGGTTTATATTTCATATATATCAGAGAATTAAATGTGGGATGAGAAACCATTACCACATTGGATACTTTTGAATCCCAATCCCGATGATAGAAATAAATTCAAATGAAAAAACAATTAACACCAACATAAATGGATTCATGATAAAATATATCAATGTGAAAATACAAACAAAAAAACATAAGTGATAATTTGTGAATATATAATATGTATCATGGATACTAAAGTGATATGTGGAATCCATAAATCGAGTCCAAAATTTCTATATAGGTCATATAACTCTAGTATAGTAAGTTTATATAAAATATTTAATATCATAAGAAACATTACCATGTCATAATACCTCATAGTTAAATGATAAATTTTAATAAAATATAGTAAAATTATTTATGTACATAGCTAGTTATGTCTATGTTTTGTGTTTTGATGATTTTAGGTTCATTGTTTGAAAACGAGTTTGGTGTGTTGAACATGGGCAAATATGTCATTTTTTCAAAATCAATTTAATATTAAGAATGAAATATCTATCGTTTTTATAGATCAATAATACATTTATTTTCATCCATGAAATGTTGTTATTAATAGGAATTATGTTATAGTCCATCAGATAGTATGACATACATACACATGATAAAGGTTTCAATTTTCAATGATTATTATAGAAATAATGTATGTATTATTTAATATTTCAAGAATACTAATAAATTAAAAAATAAAATATTATTTATTTTTATATAATTATAGGCATCATACAATTGATGAAATTTATAAAATTGAATCACTTCACTTCCGGAGCTGGTAATACACAAGTATGCATGAATGATAATATTAATTTTCAATGAAAAAATCAAAAAATTAAATAATATTATCATTTAAGAAATATAAAAAAGTTATGAATATTAGATATAAACCTAAATTCCATCCATAGAAATTGACATTAGAGGAATCGATTTAAAACTAATAACATCATTTCACGATGATGTCATTCACCATACACACAAAAGATGGGTTTGTTTCCCATTTGATATAAGAAGAGATGAATTTATGTCATTCCTTTTACTTAATAACATATCATTATATGTTAGATAATAATGTTATTTCATCATAATAGTATAAATTCTTTTCACTAGGAGGAATAAGAAGTAATAGAGAATATCCAATTAAGAACGATATGCGAGATATAATGATAATCATCATATATGAATTTTTTTTTACAAATATGTGAGATATAATGATAATCATTTTTATAGGAAAATATATATTTTTTAAATATTAACCATTTGAAATCATATATTCTACTATTAACTAATAAAGTTAGAATTAAATAATTATTCATATTGAATATATTTTTTCATCATTAATAAAATATATTGTTTAAATTGAAATGCGAGTCACATAAAACGTAAATATATAAAAAAAATTCATTTCTACGATTAAAATGACCATACTAGTCATTTTATCCATACAAATATAATTTCATTCATATTAAAATTATCATTATTTTTTATATCATCATTATAGAAAGAGGTTACACTAGTTTAATGGTTGGGTTTTAATAGTCAATACATTTCATGCTTTAATTTTAGATATGTGTTGTGTGTAGAGAATTTTATCCAATACAATAAGTTATTTAATGTAAGTAAATATTAAAATAACATTAATTTCAATAACACCATTGGATCTATTTTGTAAGGTTTTTTTGTAATTATCTTCCCAATGAGAACATTGTAAATTGATAATTCTACATGTTGATCAGAAATTTCACATGTATGATTATTAGTAATTACATCAAAAAATAATTTTATTACAGACACGTATTTACATCGATCAATATTCATTTTTCCAATAATATGATTAAATAACATTATACTATATATTTATTCAATCTCATTCATTCTAGATATATTATCATAGGTTTGAAATCCTATTTATACAAAAATTGAAAAATATTCTAAAAAAAGAATATTTATTGTTTAGATCAACAGTCTATGTTATCATGCAGAACTGAAATCCACCCCATTTAGAAATTTTAATAAAACTCTAATGTGGATAATAAATCAGAATTATCAAGAAAATACATTCCATAAATAAATATAGGAAGATATCTATGAATAAAATTTACCTTAATACATTTATTTGATGTTTTTACCAGATGCTATATTTCTATTTGTTAAGGTAATATTTCAATTTTACTACCAAATGTAAATAAAATTAAAATATACTTTGGTCTATATTCAATCAACATTTTGGGAAAATTTGAGGAAAATGTATAATATTTCTCACCACTTCATTAGATTCTCCAATAACTTTTATAGCCATTGAAAATGACATTTAAACCCACTATTACATATAGAAGTCATTATTTATACCATTGAAACATACTGTTGGACTATGCTTAAAATAATGTCCCATCTCATTATAATTAATAAAATTTCATTTCCCACTTTACATTATTAAAATTACCATTACTGATGCCCATTTCATTACATTCACACGGTATGTGACCAATTTCACCATGTCAATAACATTTCACACATCTCATTAGATATATCATAGAATTATTCTTAACAAGTATATGAAAATATATAAATAAAATTATCTTACCTATGTGTTTCCCTCTAAAATATTTCCTCCCTTATTATCCACCTTGATTTCATCATATACTTATTAATATGATATACAAAATATTTAAAAAACGACATCTCGACCTTCTCAGCACATCAGAAAATTTATTCATTAATATTATATTTATGAGTGAACTATGATAATTGAAATCATTTCTTCAATCATATATAAAAGATAAAAAATTAAATTTTAAGGTCCATAAATAATTCCCTACATACCTGAAAAATCTGGGAGTATAATCCTTATATGAAGCAACTTGGTCTTCCACTTTTTTCATTAAATCATTAAATTTCCATTCCAACCTATGTCAATGGACATTATCATACTTTTTTCCTGAATATTATCTTTAAATATCATCCATTATATGGTATTAGTAGCAATATTCTATTTGGTACTCTTAATAAAAGAACGCCATGATTGGTTTCAGCAAAAAGATAATAAATAATAATAGTTACCTTCTGATCCATTGAAAAACCCAAAACATCAAATATCATCACCAAGTCATTTATCAATCCTTCATTAACCAATAGTTCCAAGGTTCAATTAAAAAACTACATCTCAACCTTCTCACCTCTAGATCTAGGAAAATCGACACACGAATAAAAATTATCATCATTCATTTGATGGAAATAATTTACTTTCATGATGAGTAATAAAATTTAGATATGACTTTTAAATTAATTATTTATACACAAATTGATTAGTCTTATTGAGTTGAATAAAAAATAGTATTTCATCCACATTCTAATTGAGCCATTGAATTCACCCTTGTGCCGTTTAAAATTGTGTATTCAATTTTCTCAAACTAGATATCCATGTTTGTTTTCTTCTTCCATGAACTATTGGATAAGTATTTTCAAAACCATTTTTTGGATCTATTAACCCATTGGTTTTTTTTCTTCATAACTAATGGGCTACAAGACCATGGATCGATGTCGAAAGTTGGGATCGAGTCTGATTGGTCAGACATATTCATAGGGGAATCATTTTAAATTAATGAATCCACAATCCTATGATGTTTTGTGATATTTTTTGAGTTTTTGGTGATGGATTAGTTGATTGTAATCCAACATGGGGATGACATGGAAATAGATATACACACGGTGTGTCAGTCATTGAGAAGGCGGATAGAAAACCAATTTGTAGCCCCAAGATGGCCAAAAAAGATTGTTGCAGAAATATTTCAACATTTTTGTTTATTCAATCAAAAAATTTTAAGGATGAACCACCATTTCTAAACATGTGGTAATAGAATATAGTTTTTAGAAAAAAAATTAAGACTTCACATTGTGTACACCATGTAACGAATCACATAGACATGGGAAGGACCCATACTAGCTTAGAAAAGCTATATTGACACTCTACATGTCATATAGTCCTACATGGGAAGAAATTGATTTACCTATCAAGGAATGGCTAGGCGATAGAGCTAGAAGAAACACAATATTGGTCTCCTTACACACCGTGTAACACTTCATTAATTTTATGGAGAATTCAACAACTCATCTATAATTTGTATGGACTATGATTTTAGCTTGGGACTAGAATATCTATATATTATTCACGTAAAATTTGATTTTGGAATTTTTTAGTTTCCTTTGATATTTGATTCATGATGTTTTGGTTCTGAGTCTTATTTTGGTGGAAATTGAAAATTGTAGTGATATGGAATGATCACTTTAAGGGTATCTATATGATGGACAAGGGCGTGAACCCTCTATCTACATATAGATCAGTACCTCATATTGGATAGGGCTCATTTCCTACATTTAATAAGTGGTACCCCTAGTGATTTTAGGTCATGGGTCCTCTATCTTTACATAGAGTGGTACCCCCTATGGAATTAGGATGGGGTCCTCTATCGACAGTGTTATACCCATTATGGAATTCAAGTGTATGTAATATATATTCTTAGTGTTACCACTATAGGGAATTAGTGTTTGGTTCCTCTATGTATTGAGTTTTACCTCTCTATACAATATGGTATTTATCCTTCATACACTGACTAGAACACTATGATGCACTACTTCACTTGAACACAGCTTGGGGATTGTGTCCCCATGACTCTGCGGTTGACTAGCGAGGTGTGGTCCCTTAAAAAAGGTTACACCTAGAGAACGAAATGTGAGAAGCTGAAAATCAATGACGGAGTTTTAGTAATTAGGGAATTCACACCTAGGTTTCATTTTATAATGGATACCCCCTTCAATCTCATTTGGGTTTCCGTGGTTCGATCATATATTTCTGGGTGTGTGGGTGTGTGTCTATGTGTGTGTGTGTCCATTTTATTGGATTTTGTTTAATCACATTCTTTGTATTCAGGTTTCTTCTATAAATTTTTATAATTTCCCTTAAATATCCCCCGTTATGATTGTTGGGATTCTTATTTGGTATGTATATACTCACCCATGTGTAGTCTTTTTCCCGTACATGTCGTGTCTTTTGTAGAATATGGATCGGTCGACAGTCACAACAAATGACCAAAGGGATACCTAGTGTATTGGATCAAATACGGTTGTAGGATCATGAACATGGGGATATAGTATCTCTCATCACATTTTCATTAAACTTATGTCAATTTGGGTCATCATTATTGTTGGTTTTTTATGTTTTCCCTTTGATTTCAGTTTGAAATGGTGTACTATTGTACACTATAATTGTTTTCATATCCATTGATATATTATATAAGTTTCATTTCTTTTTAAAAATCTTTTACACATCTCTATTGATATGGTTGGGTATTTTTGAATTTTTTTCATTAGGAAAATTCCATCCATTTAGGTTTTTCATTTCTATGTATGTTGAAACCTCTAGCCTATTTAGGATGGTTTGGGTTAATTATGGCTCAATCCCAAGATGGGTCTATTTATGAAGGATTGATATTAAAGAAATTAATTCCTTGGGAATGGGTTTAGAGTAGTCCCCTCATGAGGATTTGGTTGTGATTAAGTGGAATAGTTTCAATGTATTTCAATTGAATATTTCAGGCCATCAAATCTGGTGTTGGTGTGGCGGACAATATATCCATTCACTAGGACCTTGACGGCCTACATGTGGACATGGAATACCGAGCCATTGGTTGTAGGGATCCATTCCACAGGAATCATATAAGACAGATTCTTAATTTTATTTATTAAATTATATCCCTATTGTACATATATATATATACAAATGATAATGGTACAATGTGATTATATTTTATGGATGCGTCTATGATGAAAGATATATAGGTCAACACATCTGAAGTGTGATTACGATCTCTTGAGTGATGAGGCCTTAGTTCACTGTCCATCTAGTGAGACCCTTACTCAAGGTGGACATGCAGCAGAACCCCACCTATTGATCATTAGATCATACCTATAGGGGAGGCGATGGATGTGTAGGTTTAGCGCACTCTGTGAGTTCTCATGTAATAGGCTAAGGAGATTCTGTAGCGAGCAAAACCCTCAAGGAGCAGAGGATTGCATAGAGTTAGTGGTACATGTTTTTCATCATATCCCAACACCAAAGGATCATGTTTTCTCATTATTTGATATCCTATTCCATATACCATATGGGAGGTGGAAAAATCATTTTACGGTGATGCATGATAAGTCATCACTCTCTTGGACAGACATCAAGAAGTTGTTCCAAGGGGAGTACAACCACACACTATTTGTATCAAATAATATTCAAGAATTTATGGATATGTAGTAGGGGGAATATATTGGAAGTGAATTATGCACGAATTGAAGACCATACACAGTACTCCATTGACATAGTCATAGATAGAATATCTCAATAATGATTTTTTGAACAGGGACTATATAGAGATATTTTTTATAGTGTTGAGTCATCTACATCTGATAGTAGGCTATATTATATAGGATCTCTAGATAGGGGGACTCCCCATGGCAAGACTCAAGCACATAGTCATGCAGTAAAAGGACCATATAGAGGACCAGGATATCCCGAATTGGGGTGGATCTACTCATGTGATGAGTGACATCACATGACATGACTTTTCCCAACATGATGTGAAGAATATAAAAAGATGATATCTAATGGACCTCCATGACATAGTGAGCACTATGATTATGGATCATCCAAGTGGGGGTAGGGTAGCCCATATGAAGGAGTTATAGGAAGAATAATAGGTATAACTACAAGATGTGGAGGATTGGGTGGTGGTATATTATATCATATCCATCACCACCAATACCAGGTGGCCCCCATCTGGCGTAGGTAGCTGGTGGTTGATACCACTAACAGGTACTAGTGATGAAATATTAATTAACACCATCACACAATATAACCATAGGATTGATATTTTTTATTATAACCTAATTATAATTAATATACATTGGGTCAAGTCATTATTTTATCCCTTTAAACTGAGTGTGAATGATAGTGCTCCCAGTTCAGTTTTTAGCCAATATTCTTTTTGTTTTGGATCCTATATTGTGTACTTATTCTATATCATTTATCTATAGTATGTTCGAGAAATATCTTGGTGGATATAGGTTTTCATGGGACCTTTTGGTCTTCATAATTGAACACTATGATTTCATCATGGGTATGGACTGATTTTCTATAGTTAAAAGCCAAATTTAATGTCCCTATAGAAGTGTCAGATTCCTTCTCATTGAAGGGAGGAGATTTTCCTTTATGGGAGACAGAGAAATTTTTTTTGGACAAGTGGTTATTGAATGCAGAAGGCTACATCTCATCACCAACTAGTTAGGGAGTGTGTCCATTTGTGCTGAAAGATCATACATAATCAGGATTCCATAAGTTTTATATAATTTTATCTATTTCTACCCCAAATGTTATTCTGAATAACCTCAAAGGAGGGAGATGTATTTTTATATCATCTGGCATCCCACGACTTTATTGATATCTTCTCCAGCATATTGGATGACCCCAGTCAAGCTCTGAGAGATATGATCGTATATTGAGGACATTCGAGAGTAGGTTTTTATCAATACCAATGTCTCTCCATAGGAATCTCTAATTTTATCATGAAAAAGGTAAATTACATATTCCATCATTTCATTGGTTACTTTTTCCTAAATCGTTCCATGATAAAGAACAAGTACCAATTTCAGATGATTCAAAACCTCTTTGTCCTATTGGGATATTATAAATTGTTCTAAAATATTTATCGTAGTTCTGGATACAACTAGTTGAGAGTTCACGAGGCTGATATTATGAATATGGGATTCTAATTCCACTTCAAACACTATGACATCATGGAGACTCAGTTAATTGTATTAAATACCCACACTTTGTTTATAGATTTAATGAATTGGGTTTTCTAGCCATAATTTGACCAGTCTGAGGTTGTGTTCATTTATGACATACGTATCAACTCTTTTTCAGATTATGGGAATACAAAGCACTTGATGATGGTAATAAACCTACATTATGAGCACCAATTTTATGGAAATATATTGATGTAGTTCTAAATTAACGAATTTCACTTCATGGAGAATGCAATTTACAACCATTGTTCAGCCATGGACCCAATGAATATTGATTTAGTTCTTTCCTTGGATCCCACCAATATTGTGTCATTGGTGAGGAGTTTTCATGGCATGGAAGGGTACTACCATAGGATTATAGAAGATTCATACAGTATTGTAGCACTATTAACCAACCTGATATAGAATTGGAAGCCTTTTACATGGAATGGGAATTTCTTGATGGACTTCATGGAGATTAGGATGAGGATAAAATATTTATCATGTGTAGATATTTTTAGGGGAAGTTGTAGAGAATGTAGTGTGTTGTGATGAATCTAGAGGTGGTCTCGGTTGTGTGTTGATGTCTCACTAGAACATTATCACATATGGGTCGATTTAGTTTACACCCCACCATCAGAACTACATCAACCATGACCTATAGATGGTAGTGGTAGCCTTTACACAGATGATTTGCAGGCACTATCTTCAAGGATAGCGCTTTGTGATTTACTCATCCAATTAATGTCCAAGGTACATATTCAAGAAGAGAGACATGAACCTGAGAAAAAGGTTATTATTAGAGTTCCAGCATGACTATGACTTTGAGATAGTATATACTCTACGAAAGGGAAACATGTATGAATATTCCCTTATAAGGAATACCCATGACTATTTGGTGTATGAGGCATAAGAGGAGTTGGTTATTTTGCAGGTATCCTTGGTTGTGAAGGAGTGTGAAATATTTATTTTTTCAATGGTGTTGAATACTCCACTCCATCATTCTGTGAGAGAGTCCAATATGGTAGACATTTATGTGGAGGTATTGAATGATCAGATATCCTCAAGTGATTAAACCAATGGATTTTCCAAATAAGATAATTGTGTCTCCCTTTTTCAAGGAAAGAATGTGGTCCCAAACATGATGCATGAGGAGGTGATGAGGATGTTTCAGACATACCATTTTTTATACATCATTGTGTGTGGAATATGTATAGATTCCCTCAACAAATATTCCATTCGACCAAAATGATATTAAGTTTGGTTGAGTTCGTTGCAGAGTGCCTCACCTATCAATAGGAGATGGATGTGAAGAGGGTCCAAGAAATATTATTTTATCTCATTGAGGTGATGGTGTGGAAATGGGATGGCATGTCCATGGACTTTTTGGATGGGGTTCCATGGATACTTAAGGTCCATTTCTCTATTGTGGTGATAGTTTAAAAACTAATGAAGTTTGTATAATTCCTTTCTCTCATGGAGAAAATTGTGGTTGATAATTTTTGTATGTTGAACATACGAGTGAATGTTCTACTTCATGGGGTTCCCTTATCTATTGTCTCTTACTGTGATGTGCGGTTCATGTCATGGATGTTAAATAGTATCTGTGAGGACATCAAACCCATATGGTGGAAAGTGTATCCTTTCACCCCTATTAATATGGGCGGACTAATAACATTATCCATGTTTTGTAGGATATGATGAGGGCATGCATGTTTGACATCGGTTAGACCATGGAGGATAACCTACCATTTTTATTGTTTTTTTCATCATCAACTATCACTATTCTATTGGAATTGATCCTTTTTAGGCCCTGTACGATACACCTTTTTTGTAACCCTTTTAGTTGATAGATATATCTGCGGAATCACTTGAGGGTTTGTAGATGGATTATATGATGATGTCAAAGCTCCAAGTCATCCATGAATGGATTTGGACAACCCAAATGATGTATAAATCTTACACATATCGATATTATAGCCCGCTGGAGTTGGATCCGAGAGGAAAAATTTTCATGAGGGTATCCCAAAGAAGATGATTAAATATATTTAGCTGCGGAGGGATGCTATCCCCAATGATCATCTATAAATTTCATATCTTAAAGAGGGTTGGTTTGGTTGGGTACTACCTCACCCTACCCCCATAGTTAGAGTGGGTTCATTACATCATCAATGTTTTATAATAAAGAAGATACATGCATGATAGAAAAATATTGATTGCGGTGAGTTAGATATCGAGTATGGAGAGACATTTAAGGGGAATAAAGTAGCCATGTAGGAATGAAAGGTGATTACCCTACATTGAGGACCAACCCATTTTATCTTGTGATGTGGTATCATGGGAGCCTGAACTAGAGCTCATGGGAGTGGGAGTTCTAGATGTTGGCTCAGCATCCAGATCCATTTTTTTGGTTTTTATTTTCATAGAAGAAATGTTTTAATGTATTAGTGATTTAAATACCCTTTTTGAGTTTTAATACATTGAAATATTTCTATATTTATTTTCAGAGCCTGAAGATTCAAATCATGCGATTCCAATTCCTAGTGCGCGAAGAATTAATTTCATACAAAATATGAAATATATTTTATATTAGGTTTTCATTATTTCTTTGAGAATATGGGATTAATATTAAATAGAATACATGAAAAATGTTGATTTTGGAATGTGACGTTTACCCTATACGTGACCCAAAATTGGTCGGTGTGGGGCATTTGAAAAAAATTAGTTTTTGGAAAATAATTATAATTATTTATTTTAATTAAATGAGCTACACCAGTTTAATTATGTTGATACATATTTATTGAAGGATATTAAGGATTAGCCACATATCATGAGGATCTCTTCATAGTGAATTCTTTCGCATCTCATAGGTAAATCAGATTAAGATAATGAAATAGTATTGGATCTAGGTATATTGACACTCAATGACCAAAATGACTAATTCCATTAATTGTAGAGTGCACTCATTTCTGTAGAATGATCTAAAATTAAGTGGGAATCTTATTATAATGGTTTATTCTGCAAGTGAATAAATTTATTACGTTGAATCAAAATGATCCATTGATCTAAGATTTACATGATCCATTGTATGTGCCCATGTATTGGTTTAAAATTTTTATTCATTCTTATCACATTAGACATCATTTTTTATCATTGTCCAAGAATACATTGGAAAATATTTTAAATAATTGTTTAGTATCTTTTCTCCCATTGGTTATTAATTTTATTCTCCATCAGGATGTGGGACCCTATCATGATTTTTTCATGTGGGATCGAGTCTGATTTGACTCTTGGATTCATGGTGTAATCACGTGAAAAAAACATATCATCGATGAAAAGATGGTTTAGAATGGTTTTCATGTTTGGTTGGTGGATTTGTTGATCGGAATACAAACTAGAGATGTCAGAACATCAGTTATATGCATAGACCATCAGGCTTTGAGAGTGCTGATAGAAAACATATTTATTGACACATGATGGATGGAAATGGTTGATGTGGATGATTAAATCATTTTTTGGGTGGTTGAATGATGCTTTTTTAGATATAATGGTTGGGTGTGGACAAGACAGTATGGATATGTGTTTCTGTAAAAATCTCAACTACATGTCGTGTTTCCCAATGGACATATGGGGTGTGTATAATAGGTTGAAGTAGTTAGGGGTTTACCAAAATTAAAATATGATACGCCATGTGGTTAGCCTCAGGATTTGTATCCTTCCATAGTTTGATAATCCATGTGCTCGGGCACCTAGGTAAGACCTATGCAGAAAGACCTTATTAGGTGCATGCCATGTATCTAAGTACACAAATATGGGAAGGGAACTATGAGGCTTAAAAATTCCATTTTGACCATCCACATGTTGTATAGTCCTAAATGGTCATCAACCCATGTAAAGGATTTGACACGACCATGGGATGGGGTGGGACCACATGTCATGTTGGTCCCCTTACATGTTATTTACACATTGTTTTTCATCTAAGTAACATTCAACCTCACTTATCTCCTCCATATGGAATTATATTTTTGATTGAGAGTATCATAAACATATTTTTTCCCATGTAGATCATGACTATGGTCTCCATAGTGGACTCTGATATATGATTCGAGATGTTCTGAATGTGAGGCCTTTGAGGTGGCACTCGATAATGGTAATAATCAGGGATGATTGTTATAGTGTCACACACCAAATGGTATATGGCATCATTTATCTAATTAATTACGGATTATTACCCCATATAGGGGAGGGATATGTTCCTATTCATAATGACTAGTATCCCCAAATGGAATTAGAGAATATTTACTATTTCTCTATACTTAGTGGTACTCCCTATGAATTTAGGTTGTGGATTCCCTATCTACTGACTTTAACCCCCCTATGGAATTATGTTTTGGGCCATATATCTAATAAGAGGCCCACATGGAATTAGTGTGTGACTCCTTTATCTATCAAGTTTTAACCCATGCCCCATCGGATTAGGTGTAGGTCCTCCTCACACTGAGTAGAACCCCCCGAAAAACAAAGTTGTGGGTTAATTGCATATAGATTGTGTCCCCTCGACAGTGAAACATTGTGGCGAGGTGTGAGCTCAATAAATGATTACTTATATGGATAGGTGAATGAGATGTTGGGAATCGAGGATGGACTTATAGAATTATTGGGATTCTAAAATGGTATGTGTGGTGTGAAGGGTACACCATTCTATCTTATTTGGGATTAATTGTATAGAGAATACATATATATATATAACTATGTTGTTGGATTCTATTACTATTCTATTTTGGGTTGATCTTCCTACTATATATTCCAATTGTGACTCTTATTACTACCAAATTCATATTTTGGGGAACCTAATGGGTATTATATACTCTCCAATGCAATGTAATTTAATGTACATTTCATTTTTTATATATATGATAGATATGTTAGCGATGACAACAATGGTGCTCTGGGATACCGGGTGTATTAGAATATGTATTGTAGTCCGGGAATAGAGATTAAGATTCAGGTTTTCTCAACACATTTAATTTACAACTATGTCAGGATGGGACATCTTTATTTTTTGATGTGTATTTTTCCCCTTTACTTTGAGTTTTCAATATCATACTCTTCTACAACATAGAGGTCTTCCTCTTCATTGTTATATTATAGATATTTCATATTTTGTATTATTATTACTCTACCCTTTTTGATTGACATAGTTAGATTTGTGCATACTGGTATATTAGTTAGAGGCCTCCCATATATGTTATGACTTTTAGAACTCGTCACCACAGCCAAGCCTTTGGAGGCGGGCTTGGGGTAATAGCGGCTCGAGCCTTTGTTGGGTCCATTCATGAAACTTTATCTAGCATATCCACATTGAAAAAAAATATTTATCATATATTCTAATAATATTATATCTTATTGAAACCACTTTAGGTACTTCTGATATTTTAGGTGGTTATTCATTACTACCTATGGAGAAAGAAGAACCGACTAAGAAAACTATTTTGTTTATGAAAAAATTTAATGCACTCCATAATTTAAAGGGTAGAACTATAGAGACATACCCATCATTAGTGACACTCTAAATATCTAAAAAAATTTAATATTCATAAAAAAAATTCTTCTTAGAACAATTATCTATATTTTTATACCATATAATCTTACCATAGCTTACTGGGACCCCCCATGTTTTAACATTATAGATTTCACACTGAGATACTTAGGTGTATCTTGTAATTCAATGATATGGTCAATCATATCCAACTGATACTATATATATTGAGGTTTATTTTTCCCAATAAAGGTTGATGTATATTCACGAAAAAACTCCAATTATAAGTCACTTACTTAAGTAACTCCTAGTTGTACTTTAACGAATACGCACTGTACTTGTAGTTGATTCTGGTTGTTAGGAAGAACATCCTGCATGGTGGCCCCTATAATATGTTTTTTTATGGTTGGATTCCATCAATAATAATCATTTTCAAATTCATGAGGAACCCATGAATGATGTCTTAGAGGCATACTAATGTACTCCAAAATAGGAGAACCATTGATTCAATATAATAATCTCAGATAAAAAAATAACCATAACCAATAACGATGATTAATATTAAGAAGTCAATAAATGACTGAAAACCCAATATCCCATTGTAATTTGAGTATCATCATGGAAATATAGAGTCAAGAAATCACCACAACATACATCTGATGTTCAGAAATTCTTATATCTATTATACCAAAAATCCTAAGATAAGGAAGCATCAGGATGTACCAACCTTTTGTCTGATACAAAACATTAAGGAACCTGACTCAAATACCCTATAACTGGCACCTGACCTGAGTCATCACATACCCGAAGGGAGTAATTGATCCCCATCGGCAAGCAACTAGCACCATGGCTCCCAAAAACAACCATAGGGATTGATTTAATCTAAGTTAAATTAACAACTAGAAATATATTTACTAAATAGAGAAATAAGAGAATAAAAGAACATATTACATAATAGAAAACATTAAAATTGAAATGATACAACCCAAAGAAGTCTGAATACCCAAATGTAAAAGACCAAACATCAAAGAAAAACTGAAACATGAACCCAACTATCAACAAGTGACAGATTGAGAGAACTCTCACCAAATCTCAACCATATACCCACAAACTATAGATATAAAACATCACTACCTCACTATGAAACCATGAATTTATCTACATCGAAAAAATACAATGGTCTATAGTTAGTGGATGGTGTGTGCATGGTCTGAGCTAACATGATCAATATGATCCCAACAAAGTCATAAATTAAAAGACTTTGTACAATAATAATAACATGATGAAATTTAATGAAAATATTTTATGATAAAAAATATACCATTTTCAAATCAAACATTTGTGAAAAAAAAAATTTCCCCTTTTAAACTATTTCCAAAAATAGCTAGGTAAAAAAAATTCACATTATTTCAAATACTTATATCAAACTAGATATATAAAATTAATTAAAATAATGTATCACATCTTATATTAAATCCATTCATATACAAGATAGAAAGTAAAATACTAATAACATGTATTGTCATGAATATGATTACACTAGTCAAGGATAGTTTGGACACTCATACCTCGTAGATAAAAAATCACATGAGAATTAATACCCATGACATATGAAACATATATTAGAATAATAATAGCACCCCATAAGGTAATCCCACAAACAGTTTCTATCAAATCCTATGATAAATATGCCTTGGGAAAGACGAACACCCCATGAGTCAACCCTCCTGATAGTATTAGTATGAAATAACTATTACTACACCATACACCTAGGTACCCAAGGCCTACCATGTTCTATTATTTTTCCAAAATAATTAATAAAACCATACATTGAAAACAAATTAAGAGATCCATTAAAAAATATTAAATAAAATATTTCCCTTTAAAAAACAAGGGAAAACACCAAATTTTACCAAAAACCCATTTCCCCAGACTAAAATCCATTAATCAATCATGGAATTTACTTTTTGAAATAATTAATAATAGTTTCAATTCATTTCAACCATCAGGATCTATAGTCGAAACCACTTACATCAATCTTAGGTTCGCACAAGCCAACAATAATATCTAACAACATGGAAGAAGACAATGATTATAAATAATTCCTTATAATCTTTCCAAACATCTCATAATTGATTAAAATTTGAAAAAAGGTTAGAGAAGAGGATATATCACATGATACCTCAACAATGCACACCCACAATGCTGCAACTAACAATGGATTGGCCCCCAAAACAAGATATATAATTTGATCTAGAAATGAATGGAGAGAAAAATCATCATAGTTTAATGAATATAAATATATTGTGTTTCCATGCAACCCTGATCAATGGTAATGATGAAAACAAAGAGTGGATCACCTAGATAGATGAAACCCTACCACAATAGAGATCAATCTATTAATGTAGTGATTCAGATGGGGGGGAAGTCCTCAATATTGTAAAAACACAATGTTTTATCAATGGAATTCCTTTATTATAATTTTTATTATAGTATAATCACATTATTTTAATTATATTACACAATAAAAACCTTATAAAGGAATAATTAGGGAAATAAAATGTATCTCTTTATGTTACATAACATACAATGATGAAATAGCAACATTGAATTTGGAATAGTATTGTGACCCATATGAATTGTAAACCATCAAATGTAATAGTAAACTCGCCAATGAAAGTGTAAATAACATTTATCCATAATCTTAGTGACAGTATGATATAAAAATGTAATACTATAAGTAAGTAAATATTTTAAAAAAATATTATTTATGTGTTGGTTTTTTTAATCATGTATATTTAATTAAAATTTTATGATTAATTTAATAATTGAAATGAAATTTTATGTTAATAAAATGTATTCAGTAATATATATTTTTATTAATTATTATTAGAAGATGATTTTAAGTGACCTCAACTAGTATTTAAAATTTTAGAAATGAATTTTTAGTTTTAAAAATTATATTATTCAAGTAAATTATGATTTTAATTAAAAATTAAATTTATCAAATTTAAAAAATTATTTTCATAAAATAGATTTCAATTTCTAGTTCTACACATCAATAACAACATTGGGTGAATTTTTCAGATTTTCAAAAGTAAATGAATTTTTTGTGTATAGTAAAATAGGATAATTTACGATAAATGCTTAATAAATGACTTTCTACACTATCCTTGAGTCATTGATGATGTAATGTCCATTTTTCTGAACTCACATGATCTATTAAATATTTTTCACCATAAGAATCAATACGTTTCATAGTATTGTGCTAATATATAAAAACTTTCTTAATTAACTTCTAGCTTTATATAAAATATAATTCGCTGTTATGTTTTAAATAACGTTTGATATTTTTATTTAACCAGACTTAAATTTTTTAATTATATTTCTTCTTAAGTACTCTTTTTACATGTTATTACTTCATCTGGACATCAATTTTCATGATATCTTCCTATTCTACCCTATTTTTTCCATTAACAATCTAATTCATTTCCTTAATTTACATTTCTATGATACTCCCAATAGTTATGCTTTATGACATGATTATGATACACAATTCTTACCATGGGTTACACTTATGTTTATATATATTTGATTGTGTATGATTATATATGTGTAAAGAAGACTCATTAACATGTTAGGATGGGAGCGCGTAGATAACACTTCAATGCATTTGGTAAAATTGAGTCTCATGAGACAATATCTGCAATGGTCTTGGGGGTTAGCTTTGACTGATGCTACCATGTGTAGCGGTCTTCGTGGTTAACCCTGACTTGTGATCCTCTATGTTATATGAACATAGAATCATGATAATTACATGCTTTATGTTTCATCCACATTACTATAACTCCATGTTTTTATTATCCTTTGTTTATATGTTATGATTACATATGTTTGATGAATATTTATATCATTATTTCATTCATTCTAACCCATGTTCTATAGATTTATTCTTATTCTAATTCCATTACTAGACTTTATATCTCATCTAATTTTTCATGTTATCCTCTTGTTAACTGATGATGATGTATGATAATAATGTAAGTTATGATATATTTTGAATATTAAATAATGAAATGTATTATTTAGTCCTGCGTTTTTATTTTTATATACCTAGTATTCCAAGATACTTGACATTAGCATCCTTTCCATGTAATATTATGGTTAATTATGCTCAATATCATGTAATCATTTGTATAAATGTTTTTGGTATTTATAGTTTCTATAAAAGGTTGGTTTAGTAATTTATGGGGGATTAAGAATAGAGAACTTTAATGTGAACCATATAGAATATTCTAACTATAAAAAAACCTCCCTAAATTTATTTAATTATTGACTGAGTGGTTTATCAAATAAATACTTCCCTATCTAGATACAAACAAGTATAGGTGGCTCTGGAAAAGATGTATCTAAGGGTACAACCCAAAAAACACCTCTTTGAGCGAGTCTCAAATTAAAACTACTTCACAACAATGAGTTTGTTGCACTCTTAGTTCGACACTCTCAGGGGGATATGCATTGGAAAATTCATAAGCATAGTATGAACCACTATTAAGGGAACAAATAAATCCCATAAGAATAAATTTGGGGAAACAGATCAGGGATAACATAGATTGAATCGTATGGAATCAAAAGTTTTGATGTACATTTCCTTTAATATATTATACTTTTATGTTTAATGTTTATTTTTTATGCTTTTTAGAAACATATTCAATCCATATAATTTTATTTTACTTTTTAATTGTTAATGGTGGGAAATAGGAGAACATGTGCCAATAATCAATGTGACACGAAATTTGACGATTTCACTAATGATATTCCTGATATAATGGTAATGGGTTCCTAAAACATTATGAAAAACTTTCTTAGCTGGATGAAGTTATGAATAATAACATGAATCATGTAGAACACCCTCCTCCTCCAGTATGGAGAATGTGGCTGTAGAATCCTTCATGTCTCAAAGGCCACCCATGTTTAGTGTATCTTCTAATCCCCTCTGTGTGTAATAGTGGATTAACTCTATTGAACTGTATTCTATGACCTCCTGTGATCTGAATAAGAGAATGTCATTATAGAATTATTTATTTTTTAAGGGGAATATTGTTATTGGTGGAAACTAATCTAGAATAAAAATACATAGGAAGAAAATTGGTTCTATATATTGGTATGAATTAATTTAAATGTTTTTCAATAAATATTTTCCCAAATACCTCCGTCTCAATATGGAAAGAGGGTTTCTTGGACCTATGTATGAAGAAGATGAGTTTGTCAGAGAGTATAAAGAAAACATCACATGTAATGAAAAATACACCTCTATCTTCATCATAAACACTGAAATCAAGGTGGATAACTTACTTAGCATACTAAAGCTGATTACACGAAAACTTTTTTTGATTTAGGACCTTGACAGTTATTAAGTAATTGTACACTATGCCCTCAAGGTTGAAATGGAGATTGGATATTCTAAGTGATCTCATGGGACCAGTGAAAAAAAGTTCAAATGGATTCTAATATGGGTGGTTTAGAAAATAATTCCCAATATGGAAATTAGACCAAACATCCCACATGTTAAAATTGTGAGATGAAGCATATTGGGAACTATCTAAAGGGAATCAGGAATTTCTTCAAATATGGATGAATGGGGCATATGGAAAATAACTTCTAAATGGATATAAAGAGTCCCACTAATGTGGAAGAAGAAAGGATGTTTCAGATCAACACTCATTTTATAGTGATGTTTTATAGCTGCAAGGAACATGGGAATTATTTGACCAATTTCCCTAAGCCAACGGTTTATTGAGGAAACCAATAACAGCCTCCAAGGAAAGAAAGAAGGGATTATGGTATCAATACTTCTGTGGTGGAACCATAAAATGATGTAGTAATAGGTACTATAGTTATTCACTCAAGAATATATTATGTGCTATTTTATTCTGTGGCAATGCATTCTTTCATATCATGCGTGTTTAGAAGAACCATTCAAAAAATACCTCAAAATTTGGAAATTGAGTTATCTTTGAGAATGGAAAATGAGGTAATTTTTTCATTAATTGTATATAACTCCCCCTACATAACTTTTTTGGACTGTACCTCCTAGAATATCAAGTGATACTTCCCTTAGGGGAGTTCAATGTTATCTATGTCATTGATTTGAAATCCCTACACAAAGCCAACATCAACTATCAGGAAAGCGAGATCACTCTTCACATCCCAAATTATCCTCCAATTATTTGAATGTTTAAAGAGGAAGATGGATCACCTTTAGAATCATTTTCTCTTGTCTGGATATTAAGGCCTTATGAGAATAATATCTAGATCAAATTATTGAGACAAATGATAGAATCATGCTAGAAGACATGCCCATTGTAGGGGACTATACTGATGTATTTCATGATGAATTTCTGGGTCTTCCTCCTGATAAAAGGTTGAGTTCTAAATTGAACATATTTTTGATCTCTAACTATGTCAAATACACCCTATATAATGGCAACCATAGTGTTGTAATAGTTGAAGAAAAAGTTACAAGAGAATCTATATAATGTTTTTATATGACCTAGTGCTTCACTATGGGGTAACCATTCCTCTTCATAAAGAAGAAGAATGGTTCATTGTACCTATACATTGATTATCATGAGATCTATAAACTCATGATAAAGAACAATTATTCTCTATGTTGGACAGACGAGTTGTTCGATTAGCTTCGTGCGGCTATTAATTTCTCTAAGGGGGACCATCAGTCGACATATCACCAATTAAAGGTTAGGATGGATCATATTCACAAATATACTTTTTGAACGAGGTATAATCACATGTAGTTCATAGTTATTCACTTAGGATTCACTAATTATCCATCAATATTTATGGATTTAATGAATAGATACATTATAGATTTCCTCGATAATTGTGTTGTAGGCTTTATCGATGATATTATGAAATACCCTACAAGAAAGGAGGAATATTATTAGCATTTGAATACTGTGTTGATGAAATTGATATGGGAGATACATTGTAAAAAATTCATTTAAATGTGATTTTTGGTGGGAGGATTTATAATTATTTGGGAACATTTGAACTAGAAAATAAATAACTTTAGACCCTTCCAATGGAAAAGAAATTGAAGTGTGGCCTTGGAAAATGTCTATAACAGAGATCTAAAACGTTCTAGGTATAACTAGATATTATCGAGGATTTTTGAACAACATCTCATGAGTTTCAAAAATAATGAACATGCTAACATGGAATTGAGTTATGTTCTTATAGACTCAATAATGTAAGGAAATATTTAGGGATCTAAAAAAGAGTCTTATCAATCCACTAGTAACCACACTTTTAATAAGTGGAGAACTCATTGTCAGGTAAAAGGACACCTCAATGAAGGAATTGGTTTGTGTGATGATGAAAAATGATAAATTGATAACCTACACCTCATGTTAGCTGATAATATAAGAGAAAAACTATCCGACACATTATATGGTGTTGGAGGCTGTGATCATTATGTTGAAAATCGAGTGGCATAATTTCTAAGGTGAGAAGTGCGAGATATATGTTGATCCCAAGAGTATCTAATATATATTCACATAGAAGTAGCATAAAAGGATCTAGAGAATATGGTTATACATTATCAATGATTATGAATACTCAATCTCCTACCATCCTGGTAAGGAAAATAAGGTTGATGATTCTCTATGAATAAACTATCCTACATTGTTATCAATGATGAGATTAGAAAAGGATCCAATACTTTTATATTTGTTGTGTATTGACATGGGAAAAAATAATGGACGGACATCATAAATCCTTTTTAAAATGATTTATCAAAAATCCATCATGGAAAAAATAATGGATACTGAAAGGAATGTTCTGGATATTCAAAAAAGGGTGGATGCTATCAGAAATGGGAAATCCTCTGTGTTTAAGATTGATGATGAAGGACTTGTAAGATTTGGGTAATGATTATCTGTAACATATGATCCAAATATAATGATGGAGATTTTGAATGATTCACATTTATCAACCTCTCACATTCACCTATGGATCACAAATATGTATTGAGATCTCCAAGAGAACGTTTGCTGGGACAATATAAAGATAGAGATTGGGGAATAAACATCGATGTTCCAGGTATGTTAATAGGTGAAGGCTTAAAGAAAAAATTATAATGGGATTATGAGACCACTATCTATACCAAAATGGAAGTGGAAAATCATTACCTTGTACTTTCTCACTAGACAACCAAGGAAATCTAACAAGAACAATGAAATATGGTTCGTTGTGGTTCAATTTAGAAATACAACTCACTTTATCAGCATTCTAGCAGACTTTTCACTAGATCAAATTGCAGTAATATATATTAAATGGGTGGTAAGGTTGTATGGAGTACCACCGTCAACTATATCTGATCATGATCCAAGATTCACCATGATATTATGGAAAAGTTTCCAACATTCTTTAAGCGTTGAGATAAACTTCATCATGACCCATCATCCCCAAACTCATTTCCAATCTATTTAAACTATTTAAAAAATTGAATAAATGGTGAGATCATGATCTATCTACTTTAAAGGAATGTAGTAACACCTTCTTCTATTGGTCCAATTCTCCTAAAAAAATAGTTTCCACTGAAGCATCCTAATTTCACTATATGGTGCCGTTTATGGGAAAAGCTGTAGAACACCAACATTTTGGGATGAAGTCAGTGAGTGTAAGCTTCTAGGACATGTAATTTTCTATGAGATGGTTGAGAAGATGAAAACCATTCAAAAACACATAAAGGAAATCCTAATTCGACAAAAAAGTTATGCATAAACTCATCGACAGGACCAAGATTTCAATGTTGGAGACTTTGTATTCGTCCAAACATCTCTATGAAATAAGGTCACGTGTTTTGAGAGAAATGGAACGCTAAGTCTCAGGTACATAACCCCTTGGATATTCTTGACAATGTTGGAGTTATGGTCTATCGACTCGCACTACCTCCTACCATGTCTAAATTACATGAGGTATTCCACACATCCCACTTTTTGTAGTACATACAAGGTCATTCACATGAACTCTTTTCAGAGGTTTTATAGTTATAGAATGTTCTTTTTTTCAAAGATAAGAAAGTGATGATATTTTACAGTAGATATAATGTTCTACCTAACAATACTAGTCATCAGGTCAAGGTACTATGGATGAACCATAAGTACGAGGAGGCAACATGGGTACTAAGGGATGAAATGATGGGAAAGTACCCACAACATTTTATAGCATATAATGTAAAATGAAATTTCATGGGAGAAATTTCACATGGGTGGATGAATGTAAGGAACCAATGTTTTATCAATTTAATTCCCTTATTATAATTTTCTATTATAGTATAATCTTATATGATTACAAATTTAACACAATAAATAACTTATAAATGTTTAATTAGTAAAATAAAAGGAATATCTTGAATTTAAGAGATATATACCGTTGAAATAGTAACATGACATTGGGAATAGTAAGGTGACCCTTAAGAATATTAGAAAAGACCATGTAATAGTAACCTCACAAATAAATGTGTAAATAAAATTTATCATTCTAATATGTGAAAATATGATATAAATATATCATAGTATAAGTATGTAAATAGATTAATAATTACCAATTAAGGGTTGGTATTTTTTAAGTCATATATATTTAATTACAATTTATTGATTGGTTTATTAACATATAAGTAAATTTATTTTCATAAATTGTGTTCAAGAATTAGTATTTTCAATATTATTTATTATTATATAATTTTAAGAGTCCTTTATTAATTTCCCAAAGTTTTATAAAATCAGTTTTAATTTTAAAAATTGAATTTTTCAAGTAAATTATTAATCTAAATAAAAATTTAATTTTTCATATTTAGATACTTATTCTCATAAAATACAATTTATTTTAGAATTATATTTTTTAAAAATTTGTTGTGGGTAAATTTTTATGATTTTTCTAAAATATGTGAAATTTTATGTGAATAGTAAAATATGATAAATTACAAAAAATTCTAAATAATTGAATTTATGCATCATGATTGAGTCAAGGATGATATAAATGGTCATTGGTTTGAACTAACAAGAAATATTTATGGTTTTGGGTCACAAGAATCAAGAATTTTCATTGTATTGAGCAAAAATATTAAACTACTGATTAAAATAATGTGAAACCCCTCCTCTCCTCCACTATAAAATCCACCCTCACCCTTATTCTATTCACTCCTCCAAACATTGTTCCTAGCCCAAATTAAGTTCAAATATCTCTATAAGCCCCTAACTCAGTTCCAAAATCCATTGTTATATTCAAAAGACCAAATCCTCTAGCCTAAAGAGGTTCTCAATGAAGATATATTCACGAGGTAAATTCCTCTATTCATTTCATTTATTTTCCATCATGTTCATTTATTGATTTTTATTTCCACAAAAAAAATCATAAAAATGTTATGATAACTTTATTACCAAAAGTGTACACGAATATATTTATAATAATGGAATAATTAATTAGTATCTCCCCTTTCCCCTCCTATTATACAGTAAGTAGAAACATGATTTGAGACGTGTTAATTTATCACATTCAAGGACAATGGGTTTTCAAATTATTTTTCCATCTTCAATTCTGGTAATTAAACTCTTTTCATGGTTTAAATAGAAATTAATATTTTAATTTTGTCTTATTTATGGTTTTAAAATCTTATTGTATAGAAGTTAATAATTTATAAATCAAAATTTGTTCGTTGTGATAAAAACCTCCAATTAACCAAAAGGGTTGTCATTAATGTTACATATAATGATTCATATTTACTCAAAATAACCAAATGAATTTATATACATGTAATATTCTTTATGTTGATTAATAAAATACATCGTTAATTCATGAAAACCATTTTTATCCAACATGTTTATCTTTACATGTATATAAGTAGACCAATCATGAAAACAAAGGAAACAAATGCTCCCAATAAAGAAATGGAACCTCTTAACCCATAAAAATTCAATGAATGAACTTATTATGTTTATAAGAAAGAAATTTCATATAGGTCATGTTTTTTTAATATTAGTTAATGGACCTATTATTAATATTCAGGTCATTATGATCAAGGGATGAACACCCTCAGACTTAATGTAAGGGATTCTACCTGAACCTCATCATTCCTTCTGGTCACTCTATCCTTCATTTTACCCAAAATAATTTACCTTTTATTTTTTGTACATATAATAAATTATATTTATATTTTCCCAAAAGAATGTATCATGAACCATTCATTAATATCTTTCACAGATATAAATGTTTCAACGTGGTTACCTCTACAATTCTTCCCAATAAGCAAGATCTTTTTAAGGGAACTTGTCAAATTATTACGGAATTTTACGTTCAGTCAGTCATATATTTTAAGCAACAATTTTAAATAAAACTAGTGGTTTTATTATTATATATTTCATGGTTCGCATATAGTTTTATATAAAAGTTTATGCGCTTTTATTATTTAAATGACCATTGATATTTTTATTTTAACCATAATGAAATATTTTAATTCTAATATTTATTAAATATAGTTTATAGATGTTATTACATCATGTCTATATCACTTTTAATGATATATTCCTATTCTATACAATTATTTTCTTTGAATGGTCTAATTCCTTAACTTCATGGATATTTTTATGATACTACCATTTGTTATGGTTTATGACATGATTATAATAACCAATTCTTAATAATGGTAACCCTTATGTTTATGTATGACTGATTATGTGAGATTCTATATTGGGAAAGCATATTTATGAACATGTAATTATGGTTGTTCCCAGATAGTGCTCCAATGAATTCAGAAATTATATGTCTTATGAGAGTTTATGTTCAATGGTCTTGGCAGTTAGACTCGAGACGTGCTACCATGTCCAATAGTCATGGTGGTTAAAATTGACTTTTGATCCTCTATGTGAAACGAGGCTTCAAAAATTCTAAAGGAATGTTTTGTGTTGATGTAACATTAATATGACTCAATTGTTATGTGATCCCATGTCTATATGTTATGATATTATTTGTTGCATTTTGTTCATATCATTATTTCATGACTTCTTAAACTATGTTCTAAAGCATTATTCATTTTTTATTCCCTTAATCGGATTTATAGCACATCCCATTGTTCGTGTTATCCTCAGGTAATCCTATGAAGATGAATGAGAATAATGGAAGTTAGGATAAATTTTTAAATATTAAATAAATAATTGTTTCATTCAATCACATGTTTTCAGTTTTATGTACCTAGTCATCAAAGACACTAGACATTACATTCCATGGATTGTAATATGACTTTTGATTATGCTTATGATCATGTAATGATATTTATAAAAGGTTGGTGTCACAAAAAAAATCACCTTGGATAGCACTTAGTTCAAGGGAAAATGATCATAAAGATGAATTGTTAGAACCCGGGTATTCGTACGAGGTATAGATCCTTTTACATTTGGTTTAATTGTTCTGTTGAGACCTAATGGGGATGCCTAACTTGGAAAATGGAGTTACGGAGGTGTCTAGGGCTTGTTCGGAGCCTGGAACCATGTTTTAGGATGGAAATGGCCTGGAATATGGTTTGCGCACGGCCTGGGTAAACCGTTTTCCTTGGTGTAGGCCTGCTAGAAGCAGGGGCATGGCCTGCACACGGTTTGTGGAAACCTTGCAGGGTGGCCTTGTGGTTGCCCTGTTCCTTCCAGTAAGGTCTTCACGGTCTCTGCACAGTTTGCGAGACCATGCAGGTAAACTGTGCGACCTTCTGTGTTTTGATTTTTAATTAATTTTTAATTACATTAATTAAAAGTTATAAAAACTAAACCTATTCTCTTCTCCTTCAACTAGATAGTAGAAGGGTAGATCTCAAACGAGGATTTGGAGAATTTGAGCCTTCTTCTCCGTCCAATCACAGTTTCTATCGTCATTTGTCTCCTTGGATCCGCAACGATATGTCCTCGATTCCTTTCTTATCATGCTCATGTCTTCTGGTTATGACGAGCGCATATTGGATTAAGGCTCTTATACCCAAATTTCTCGTTCTTCTTCTGTTCTTTAGATTTCTCCCAAATACGGATGAAACGGATCCTGATACTGGACGAGCCATCTAGTAAGAGCCTATGGTAGGTGGTCTCGTGCTTTTCACTAATTGTCAAGCTGTTTATATATGTCGTAGTGCCACATGCCCACTTTTGGGGTGTCACTTGATCTTGGAATTTTACCCTGTTATTACCGAGTATATCGCATGTAATTTGAATAGGATGGTATGTACATGAGTTAGGTTTCAAAGCTTGGGCATGAACCACCCCTATGTGTGTTTCCTTGAATGAATCTTTTATGGATTTTTGACCCAGGATTCCATGAGGCATGTTTTTCCTTTCCCTTATGGTTTGTTAAAAATGGAAATTGAATATGAATGGAATTGCAAAAGAATGAAATTGTAATTGAAATTGTTTTGTGTATGGTATAGAGTTTCTCCCCTGGTCCCTTGTATAAAAATTCTTGAAATGCTAGCCCACATTAGTTAAATTCTTTAAACTGCATCAAATTTGAAACCAAGTCATGGGTGAACCATGGAACCAATGTGAGTTTCCAGGGATGGACTCATATGAGACTTGTTACTGAAGTGCCGAGTGAATCATGGATCTGACATGAGATTCCATGGATAGACTCTACAGGGCATGATATCTCATGGGAGATACCTAGAACATATTTATATGATCACAGGGATGGGCTTAGATGACAGACTATACCGCACCTAGAGAGAGGCTGCGAACCTAAGAGGTTCCTCAGAACGATATTGTAGGGTGTTGGTGGATTTTCTCCCTGAACGATGCCTGGTTTTCGAATTGAGTATTCCAGGAACATGTTCAAGGAATGGATTAAACACATGAATGAAGTGATTAATGAATGGAATTGATACAGGAAGCGATTCCAAGCTAAAGAAAAAGCTTGGGTCTGTCTTTCTAGTTTCCCTTGTTTACTACTTTCCATATTACACTTCTTGTTTAGATATTCACTGACAGATTAGCACAGATCCTTGGTGGTTGTCTACTTGGATTTTTTCTCACACCCTATTTCGGTCATGTTTTTGGACCCAAGAAGATTATATGATTTTAGGTATGGATAAGGGAAAAGGCCATAGTACAGGTACATGACTTTCTTCTTGGAGTAGGAGTGCACGGGACCATGGTGAGTCTTCCGATGCAACTGGGGAAACATTTTGGTTTCATTGGGTAATTTGTGTGCTTGTAATGTGTTGTATTGACATGCACCATGATATATATATCGTATCCTTATATTGTTATCTATTTTTGTTCTCAATGCATTTTCTATTGGTTACCTTCTTTCGCTATTGTATGTTTATAATTCCGCTGTGATGCTTTGGTAATGAGGGCATAATATCCCCATGGACTCACCTAGGCCCTCGCTGCTAGTTGGAATCTTTTGGCGTTTGGGGAGATGTGCTTGAGGCCATGGGGCAATTGGTCCGCTACTGGGTTGAATGGTATGTTGGGTCGGGACACTACAAAGTGGTATAATAGGGTTTTCCTTTTCTGATTTGACTTACAATTTGGAGACTATAGACACGAGTAGGAAGGAATGGGACATTGGTAATAAACTGTGCCCGGGAGTTACAAACCCGCGTACAGGTAAAAGCTATATTTCCTCGTTTTGAATTTTGTTTCTGGGTTTAATTATTACAGTTGTTCTGATTTCACCATTAGGTGACACACATGGTTTTTGCGGTTCTTATTGATATTATTGGGGTTCTATTTCGTTGCAACCCAGTGAGATAAGGGTTCTCCATCTCATGCATCATGTAGGCACCTTGTTAGGAATCACATGTCATGCATTATTCCATGCTATCTAGGATGCATTAGATATTGCATGTTGTTGTGATAAGTGTTGTGATAGCTATTGCATACTGTTTTGATAGTTTATTTATAGGTGTGCCTACTGTTGTGTTAGATTGAGTCCAATGAATGAAGATTGACGTCATCTTTCAATTCATAAGAAGTATGGGCCCTTATGGATTGGGAAATGATGCACCAATGGCATGTAAATGCTAAATGAAATCGAATTGAAGGGTTATATGGGAACCAAATTTAGATTCACAGGGTGTTATGGGCCCTCCGGGATCGAAACACAATGGACCAATGGTTAAAGCTTTTGAAAAAAGTTATGTTAAAAGAATGAATGTTAAAAATAGATCCTGACCTAGAACCGGCTTCTGAGTGGGCAAGAGGTAGCGACTCTAGTGGTTTTTGGTGAGTCCTCCTTATGCAGTCCGGTCTTTAGAAGTAGGATATGGGTTGATGTGGGTTTTAAGAAGGTCTTGACCTGTCCTATTCTGGTTCTTATGCTCGTAAGTTTCGAATCTCATTAAAATCATTATCTGAGGCATGTGTTTGGAATTGTAGAGTCATGCCACCATGACGACCTTCAGTCGTACATCGGGAGAGTGGTGAATACAATGTTCTGGAGAAGGTAGGCCATGGGATACTAAGGGAAACTCCAGTTGTGCTAGCTGTAGCACCAGTGGTTATGCCAGACACACGTGCTGAGGCACAGTTCCATGATATCTTGTTGCATTTTATACAGACTGTTCAGGGAGTGCCTCGACTTTCCCTGACTATGACAGAGTTGATGTGTGAGTTTCAGCAGAAGGATCCGCCTATGTTTTCAGGCGATGGTGGAACACAGGCTGTAGAATCCTGGTTAGAGGCGATACTAGCTATCTTTGAGCATTTGGAGACACCTCCGGAGAGGATGGTCAAACTCTCTATGGACATGTTGCATGATTTCTCCAAGAGGTGGTGGGACGTGATCACCCAGTCGGATTTTCATCGGGAGATAGCTTAGTTAGAGTTTCATACATCCTTCTACGATTTATTTTATCCGGAGACTTTGATGGCTGATCAAGCGCAGGAGTTCCTGCATCTGGAATAGGGTGAGTTATCAGTGATGGAATACTCGGCCCGTTTTACTGAGCTTCAGCGCTTCACACCTATCCTGATGGGCGATGAGCTGTTGAGTGCCAGGTTTTTTTAGGATGGTCTGAGATATTAATTCTGATCTCAGGTAAATATCTTCAGGTAGACTACCGTTTCTGGAATTATGAACCAGGCGCTAATCATAGAACATAACCGGAGAGAATCTGGGGGCGCGAGCCGAAGTGGTTCGGTATTGAGATCAGGTACTGCAGCAACTATTAGAAGGGAGCGTCATTTGGACCTTCCACATGGTGATTCTAGTAGTCAGAACCTATCTTTGGATAGAAATCTAAGGTGATACTAGTGCGGTAGGCTGGGACACACGAAGCCGCGGTGTCCGAGGGACCTAGTCGAGGGTCGATCATATGGTAAGATGGGACATCTTCAACATTTTTGCATAATGTTTTCACCATCAGCCAACGATAGAGGGTCTACACCAACTCCATATGCAGGAGCAGGGATGACAGCTTCTCATCAGACATGGATTTGGGGTGCGACTGGCCGATCAGGCCTATGTAGTGGTCATAGAAGAGGTAGTCAGGCATAGGGTACAATGAGATGTCAGAGTGGACCAGCTCCGGGTAGTGAGGTTGTATCACAGGGTTGTGGTTCTGGCCAGATGTATGCAGTGCAACCTACTTCTGAGGATCAGGGAGCGGGACCATCTATGGTGAGAGGTACGATCTTTGTTGCATCTGTTATTTCATATTCCCTATTTGAGATAGGTGCATCACAAAGTTTTATATCTGTGACTATAGTGAACAGCCTTGGGCTAGTTGGGTTATCTTCTGGTGGCATCTTGACGCTAGACACACCACTAAGAGTTAGGGAAGTGGTTGTATGTGAGTGCAGAGGGTTCCACCTTGAGGATGGATGGTGTTACTTCATCTGGGATCTTTATGTCCTCAAAATGATAGGTTTTGATTTCAATCTTGGTATGTACTGGCTAGTAGCTTACCGAGCCTGCGTTGATTGTTACCGCTAGAGGGTGAAATTCACATCACCTGAGGATGCAGTGTATACTCTTAAGGGCTAGTTGGATCTCTGGGCAAGTCAAGCTAGGCCAGAGCATCGTGGGCTAGACGGGATGATATCCCATATTGCCAGTTTGTTTCTGGATTATTAGGGAGTGAGTCAGACGGACCTTCCTCTAGTGGTTGAGCGTTTCAGAGATGTTTTCCTTGACGAATTTTCAGGTTTAACTCCTGAGAGAGAGGTGGAGTTCTTGATTGAGATAGTTCTAAGAGCTGCACCAGTATCCATTCCTCTTTACAGGATGTCTACGACGGAGTTGCAATAGCTCACGAAATAGTTCGAAGATTTGGAGGCAAAGGGGTTTATTCGACAAAGTACATCTTCGTGGGGTTCACTGGTCCTTTTTGCGAAAAAGGCAGACGAGACTCTTAGGCTGTGTGTGGACTATCAGAAGTTGAACCATATAACTGTTAAAAACTGATATCCCTTTCCATGGATAGATGACCTGTTTCATCAGCTTCAAGGATCTAGGGTGTTCTCGAAAATTGATTTAAGATTAGGGTAACACCAGGTGCATGTTGAACCTGCAGACATACCCCGTACAGATTTTCATAGAAGATATGGTTTGTATGAGTATATGGTTATGCCGTTCGGTCTCACGAACATGCCCAAGGTCTTCATGGATTTGATGAATCGCAGGTTTCAACCTTACGTGGACTCATTCATCGTGGTTTTCGTGGACGATATTTTTGTGTATTCTCGAAATTGAAACGACCATGCCAACCATCTTGAGATCGTCCTGAATACACTAAGAGAGCATCAACTATATGAAAGCCTTACTAAGTGTCACTTTTGGATGGATCAAATTCATTTCTTGGGCCTTGTTATCTCTGAGACAGGAGTGTCTGTAGACCCAGATAATGTTTGATATGTGGTTTCTTAGAGAACAAACCAAGAATGTATTTGACATACGGAGTTTCTGGGGGCTTGATGGTTATTATCGGCATTTTATACAGGATTTCTCAGGCTTAAAAACGTCATTGACAGGCCTGACTATGAATGGTGTGAAATTTGTATGGACGGAGGCTTGTGAAGTATCCTTTTAGGAGCTGAAATGAAGGCTGACATCAGCACCAGTACAGATACTGCTAGAACCGGGTAAGAGTTACATGGTCTACTATGACAGATTAGGTATTGGGCTGGGTTTAGTGTTGATTCAGGGAGATAGAGTCATGAGATATAGATCTCGGCAGCTCAGGCCACACGAGAGGAATTATCTGACGCACGATCTTGAGCTAGCAGTAGTTGTTAATGCGATGCATTTTTAGAGACACTATTTTTTAGGAGAGCGTTTTGTGGTGTAAACAGACCACAAGAGCCTCAAATCTATCGTTACTTAGCGTGATCTGAATCTTAGACAGCGACAGTGGGTGGAGTACCTACAATCCTTTGATTTCGAGCTTGCTTATACGCCTGGTAAGGGCAATGTAGTGGCCGATTCATTGAGTAGGAGGACTCAAATACAGGTAGTGCAACAGGCTAGAAACGAATGGATGCTTATGTCCGTGTTCTCTAAGATGCATCTTGATGTGAAGAATAGCCAATGGTAGTCTTTTCTATCATCCTTAGTTGTGACATCTACTCTCCTGGACAGAGTAAGGATGAGACAGCTATCAGACACGGAATTCCTAGTTCTACGGGAAGGTGTGTCGGGTGAGGACCCTCCTCTTAGTTGATCGATAGGTGAGAATGAAGTTCTTCATATCCATGAATGTGTATGGGTTCTAGTGGATATTACGGAGGAGATGATGTGGGAGTTTCATGCTTCGGTTTGGGAAGTTTATCCCAGAGTCACTAAGATTATCGTGACTTGCACCAATTGTACTGCTGGACGGGTATGAAGAGGGAAGTGTCTAGTTTTATCACGAGATGTTCCACTGGTCAACAGGTGAAGGAATAACATCATCGGCCCGATGGTATTTTATAGAAGTTACATATTCCGAATTAGAAATGGGATGATGTTGTGATGGATTTCATGACTGGTTTGCAGAGGTCACCTCGGGGTAAAGATGTTGTGTGGGTTGTGGTTGATAGGCTCATGAAGGATTCTCATTTCTTACCGATCAAGGAGACCTTCAGTGTAGATGAGCTGGGAAGGTTGTATATCAAGGAGATAGTAGGACTCCATGGGGTCCCACACACCATTGTTTCAGACAGGGATGATCGTTTTATGTCCCAATTCTGGAAGAGTTTTCAGAGGGCACTCGGTACACAGGTGATCGTGAGCACAGCATACCACCCATAGACTGATGGCCAGTCAAAGCGTACAATAAAAGTGCTAGAGGACTTGCTGCGAGCATGCGTCCTTGATTTTGGGGGCTCATGGGAGGGGCATATTCCCCTAGATGAGTTTGCCTACGAAAACAGTTATCATGTGACTATCCAGATAGCACTGTACGACACATTATATGGTAGGCTATGCCGATCACCCCTATGCTGGTTAGAGGTAGGTGAGGAAGATTTACTGGGACCGTGTCCTATTTAAGAGACTTTTGAGCAGGTCCAGTTGATAAAGAAGTGGATGGATACCGCACAGTCTCGTCATAAGTCATATGATGATCGCCATAGAAGACCCATAGAGTTTGAGGTAGGGGATCAAGTTTTCTTGAGTATTTCCCCGAGGTTGGGACACAGGCGGATCAGAAGACATGGTAAGTGATCCCCGAGATATGTTGGGCCTTTTGAGATTCTGAAGATGGTGAGGCTAGTAGCCTATAGGTTGAAGTTACCTTAGAGGTACTGAGACATGATTGACAAGTTCTATGTTTCTTAGTTACAGATATACTATTCAGACTCATCTCATAACTTCCAGCCTGAGGAAGTCGAGCTTCATGTAGATGCATCCTCTGAGGAGCATCTGATTCGTATCGTTGATAGGAACACGAAGGTTCTCTGAGGTCATTCAATTCCTCTAGTATGGGTGCTATGGCAGCACGACCGTTTATAGGATGTGACTTGGGAGCGAGAGGCCGATGTACGTGCATAGTGGCTAGAGCTGTTCGCAGACAAAGATTGACCACCCTTCCAAGAGCAATTCTGGAACAAATGGCGATAAGGGGGAAGATTGTAAGAACCCAGGTTTTCGTATGAGGTATGGATCATTTTCTATTCAATTTAACTGTTCTATTGAGGCCTAATGTGGATTCCTAACTTGACCGAGGGAGTTATAGAGGTGTCCATGGATTGTTCGGATCCTGGAACCAAGTTTTAGGCTAGAAATGGCCTGGAACACGGTGTGTGCATGACCTGTGCACGACCTGGGTAAACCGTACGCCTTGGTGCAGGCCTACCAGAGGCAGGGGAACAGCCTGCGTATGGTTTGAGGAAACCGTGTGGGGTGGTCGTGCGGTTTCCCTTTGCCTTCCAGTAAGGTCTACACGATCTTCGCATGGTTTGTCAGACCGTGCGTGTAAACCATGATACCTGCAGTGTTTTGATTTTTAATTAATTTTTAATTAAATTAATGAAAAGTTGCAAAACCTAAACTTATTCTCTTCTCCTTCAACTGGACACCGGCAGGGGAGAGCTCCAAGGAGGCTTTGGAGAGTTTGAGCCTTCATCTCCATCTGATCTCCATTTCTATCACTGTTCGTCTCGTTGGATCTGCAACAGTAAGTCCTCGATTCCTTTCTAATCGTTGTCCTTTATTATGGTTATGACGAACGCAGATTGGTTTAAGGCTCCAATGCCCTAATTTCTCGTTCTTCATCTGTTCTTCAGATTTATCCCAAATCAGGACGAATCAGAGCCATATACTGGGTACACTATCTAGTACGAGCCTAAGGTAGGTGGTCTTGTGATTTTCGCTGATTGTCAAGTTGATTATATATACCGGAGTGTCACGTGCCCAATTTTGGGATGTCAGTTGAACCTGGAAGTTAACCCTGTTATTACCTAGCATGTCATAGGTAATTTGAATACGATGGAATGTGCTTGAGTTAGGTTGTACAACTTTGGCAAGAACCACCCCTAAGTGCATTTCCTTGAATGACTCTTTTATGGATTTTTGTCCCAGTATGCCTTGAGGCATGTTTTTCCTTTCCATTGTGGGTTGTTAAAAATGGAGATTGAATATGAATGGAAATGCAATAGAATGAAATTGTAATTGAAATGGTATTGGGTATGGGATGACGTTTTTCTCCTTGACCATTGTATGCAAATTCTTGAACTGCTAGACCTCGTGAGTGAAGTGCTTTGAACTGCTTTAAATGGGAAACCAAGTCATGGGTGAACCTTGGAACCAATATGAGTTACCATGGATGGAATCATATGAGACTTGTTACTGAAGTGATGAGTGAATCATGGATCCCATGTGAGATGCCATGGACAGACTCTACAAGGCATTATATATCATTGGTGATTCCCGGATCTTATTTATTGGATCCCCGGGACAGGCTCAGATGAGAGACTATACCACACCTAGAGCGAGGCTGGGTACCTAGGAGGTTCCACAGAATGGGCTTGTAGGTTGTTGGTGGATTTTCTCCCTGAATGATGCCTGGTTTTAGAATTGAGTATTCCGGGAATGGGTTCATGGAATGGTTTAAACACATGAATTAAGTGATTAATGAATGGAATGGATAGTTGAAGCGATGCCAAGCCAAAGAACAAGCTTGGGTCAGTCTTACTAGTTTCCCTTGTTTACTGCTTTCCATATTATACTACCTATTTATATATTCAATGAAATATTAGCACAAATCTTTGGTGGTTTCTTATTGGGATTTTGTATCACACCCTATTTGGGTCATTTTTTTGGACCCATGCTGATTATATGATTTCAGGTATGGATAAGGGGAAATGCCCTAGTACAGGTAATTGACTTGATGCTCTGAGGAGGAGTGCACGAGACAATGTTGTGGCTTGCGATGCGACTGGGGATACATTTTGGTTTCTTTTCATATTTTTTGTGCTTGTACAGTGTTGTATTGACCTGCACCATCATATATATATTGGATCCTTCTATTGTTATCTATTTCTGCTATCTATTGGTTACCTTATTCCGCTATTTTATGTTTGTAATTCTGTTGTGATGCTTTGTTGATGAGGGCATAGTCTCCCCATGGACTCACCTGGTCCCTTGCTACTAGTCGGCAGCCTCTGGTATTTGGGGAGATGCGCTTGAGGCCATGTGGAGACTGGTCCATCTATCAGGTTGAATGGTAAGTCAGGTCAGGACGTTACAAAGTTGTATTAGAGGGTCTTCCTTTTCTGATATGACTTACTATTTGGAGACTATAGACAGAAGTAGGATGGTATATGACTTTGGAAATAAATTGTGCTCGGGGGTTGCAAACCCGCATACAGGTAAAAGCCAAGTTGCCTTGTTTGGAATTGGGTTTCTGGGTTTAATTATTAAAGTTGTTCTGATTTCACCATTTGGTGACATACATGTTTTTTGCGGTTCCTATTGATATTATTGTGGGTTCTATTTCGTTGCAATCCAATGAGATGAGGTTTTTCCATATCATGCATCATATAGGCTCCTTTTTAGGAATCACATGTCATGCATTATTCAATGATATCTAGGATTCATTAGATATTTCATGTTGTTTTGATAAGTGTTGTGATAGCTATTGCATACTATTTTGATATTTGATTGATAAGTGTGCCTACTGCTGTGTTATATAGGGTGCAATGAATGAATATTGACGTCATCTTTCAATTCATAAAGAGTATGGGCCTTTATGGATTGGGAAATGACGCACCAATGGGACGTAAATGCTAAATGAAACTGAATTACAGGGTTATATGGACACCAAATTTTGATTCACGAGGTGTTATGGGCCCCCAGGGATCGGAACTTGGTGGACCATTTGTTAAAGCTTTTGAACAAAGGTATGTTAAAAGAATGAATTTTAAAAATAGTACCTAAACTAGACCCGGCTTCTGAATGGGCAAGAGGTAGTGACTCTAGTGGTTTTTGGTGACTGCTCCTTATGCAGTCCTATCATTAGAAGCAGGCTATGGGTTGATGTGTATTTTTGGAAGGTCTTGACCTATCCTATTATGGTTCTTGTGCCTGTGTGTTTCGAATGTCGTTAAAATCTTCAACTGAGTCATGTGTTTGGCATTGCAGAGTCATTCCACCACGACGTCCTCCAGTCGAACATCGGGAGAGTGGTGACGACCACTTTTCAGAGATGTTATGCCATGGGCTACTAAAAGAAACTCTTGTTGTGCCTACTGCGGCACCAGAGGTTATGCCAGACACAGGTGCTGAGGAACAGTTCTTTGAGAGATTGTTGCATTTTATGTAGGCCGTTCTGGGAGCACTGCGACTTGCCCCGACTATGGCAGAGTTGACACGTGAGTTTCTGCAGCATCATCTGCCTATATTTTCAGGGGTAGTAGAACACAGGCTGTAGAATCCTGGTTAGAGGTGGTACTAGCTATCGTTGATCATTTAGAGAGGCCTCTGGAGAGGTGGGTCAAGCTCGCTATGGACATGCTGTGTGATTCCACCATGAGGTGGTGGGACATGATCACCGAGTCGGATCGTCATCGGGAGATGGCTTGGTTAGAGTTTCATATGGCCTTCTACAATTTCTTTTCTCCATAGACTTTGAGGGCCGATTGATCCCGGGAGTTCATGATTCTAGAATAAGGAGTGTTATCAGTGATGGAATACTCGGCCGGTTTTACTGAACATTAGCGCTTCGCACCTATCATGATGGGCAATAAGCTGTCGAGGGCCAGAAATTTTGAGGATGGTTTGAGATCTGACATCCTATCTCAGGTAAATATCTTTAGGTTGACTACCATTTCTGGAATTTTGAACCAAGCGCTAATCACAGAATGTAACCTGATAGAGGCTGGAGGCGTGAGCCATAGTGGATTGGTTTCGAGATCAGTTACTACAATGACTGTTATTAGGAAGCTTCATCTGGACCTTCCACATGGCGATTCTAGCAGTCAGAACCTATCTTCGGTTACCAATATGAGGTGCAACCAGTGTGGTAGGTTGGAACACACGAAGCCGTAGTTTCAGTGGGACCCTGTCGACTGTCGATCATGTGGCAAGATCGGTCATCTTCAACTTTTCTGCTGAATATTTTCACCAGCAGCCAGCGATAGAGGGTCTGCACCAACTCTATATGTCAGAGTAGGGTCAGCTGCATCTCATCGGACATGGATTTGGGCTGTGATTGGACGATTAGGCTGAGGTAGTGGTTGTGGAAGAGGTATCTAGGCACATGGTACACCGAGACGTCGGAGTGGGCCAGCTCCGGGTGGTAAGGTTGTATCACGAGACTGTGGTTCGGCCCAGATGTATGTAGTGCAACCTACATCCGGGGAAATGGGAGTGGGACCATCTATAGTGGGAGGTACGATCTTAGTAACATATGTTATTTAATCATCCCTCTTTGATACAGGTGCATCACACAGATTTATATCTTCATTTATAGTGAAAATCCTTGGGCTAGTTGTGTTGTCTTCTAGTGGCGTCTTGATGATAGACACACCACTAGGAGTTAGGGAAGAGGTTGTATGTGAGTGCAGAGGGTTCCCCCATGAGGTTGTATGGTTTCGCTTCATCTGGGATCTTTATGTCCTCCAAATGACAGGTTTTTATGTCACTCTGGGTATGTACTGGCTAGTAGTTTACCGAGCCTATGTTGATTGTTACCACCGAAGGGTGATTTTAACATCACCCGAGGGTGCAGTGTATACTCATAAGGGCGAGTGGGATCTCCAGGCAAGCCGAGATGGGACAATGCATTGTGGGATAGACGGGATGATAGCCTAGATTGCCAGTTTGTTTCTGGATGATCAAGGAGTGAGTCAGACTGAACTTCTTCCAGTGGTTGAGATTTTTAGGGATGTTTTCCCTAATGAATATTCAGGTTTACCTCCTAAGAGAGAGGTGGAGTTCTCTATTGAGCTAGTACCAGGAGCTGCAATAGTATCCATTCCTCCTTACAGGATGGCTATGATGGAGTTGCAAGTGCTCAAGAAATAGCTCGAAGATTTGGAGGCAAAGGGTTTTATTCGACACAGTACTTCCCATGGGGTTCGTTGTTCCTTTTTAAGAAAAAGGTGGATGTCAATTTTTGGTTGTGTGTGGACTATCGGAAGCTGAACCAACTGAAGGTTAAAAACTGAGATCCTTTGCCAAAGATAGATGACCTGTTTGATTAGCTTCAAGGATCTAGTGTGTTCTCGAAAATTGATTTGCGGTCAGGGTTTCACCAGGTGCGTGTTCGACCTACAAAAATACCTCGTACATATTTTCATAATAGATATAGATTGTATGAGTATCTAGTTATTCCGTTCGGTCTCACAAACTCGCCAGCGGTTTTCATGGATTTGATGAATCCCGTGTTCCATCCTTACATAGACTCGTTCTTCGTGGTTTTCGTTGACGATATTTTGGTGTATTCTCAAAATCGAAACGACTGTGTCAACCATCTTGATATCATCCTGAATACACTAAGAGAGCATCAGCTATATGAATGCTTACTAAGTGCCACTTTTGGTTGGATCAAATTCATTTTGTTGGCCATGTTATCTCTGAGACAGAACTGTCTGTAGACCAAGAGAAGTTTAGAGCTGTGGTTTCTTGGGAACATCCCAATAATGTCTTTGACATATGGAGTTTCTTGTGGCTTTCTGGTTCTTATCTTCATTTTATACAGGATTTCTCACGCTTAGCAGTGCGGTTGATAGGCTTGACTTAAAAGGGAGTGAAATATGTATGGAAAGAGTCCTGTGAAGCAGACTTTCAGGAGCTGAAAGGAAGGCTGACATCAGCACCAATCCTGATACTTCCAGAACAGGGCAAGAGTTACATGGTCTACTATAATGCATCAGGTAATGGGCTGGGTGCAGTGTTGATGCATGGAGATAGATTCATGGCATACGGATCTCAGCATCTGAGGCCGCACGAGAGGAATTATATGACACATGATCTTGAGCTAGCAGCAGTTGTTCATGTGAAGCACTGTTGGAGACACTATTTATTGGGAGAGTGTTTTGTGGTGTACATAGACCACAAGAGCCTAAAATATATCATTACTCAGCATGATCTGAATCTTAGGCAGTGACGGTGGGTTGACTACCTACAGTCCTTTGATTTCAAGCTTGCTTATATTCCTGGTAAAGGCAATGTAGTGGCCGATGCATTGAGCAGGAGGACTCAAATACTGGCAGTGCAATAAGAGAGCAATTAATGTAAGCTAATGTACTTGTTCTCTAAGATGCATCTTGATGTGCAGAATAACCAAGGACAGTCTTTTCTATTATACATAGCTATGAATTCTACCCTCCTGGACATAGTAAGGATGATATAGCTATCAGACATGGAAGGCCTATTTCTACGGGAAGGTGTGTCAGGTGAGGACCCTCCTCCTGGTTTGACGATAGGAAAGGAAGAATTTCTTCGTATCCATGGACGTGTATGGGTTCCAGTGGATATTAGGGAGGAGATGATGCGGGAGTTTCATGATTCGGTTTGGGCAGTTCATCCTGGAGTCACTAAGATGTATTGTGACATGTTCTGACAGTACTGGTGGCCAGTTATGAAGAGGGAAGTGGCTAGTTTTTTCACGAGATGTTACACTTGTCAGTAGGTGAAGGGGGAACATTAGCAGCCAACTAGGATTTTATAGTATTTACCTATTCTGGAGTAGAAATGGGATGAAGTTGTGATGGATTTCATGACTGGTTTGTCGAGGTCACCTCGAGGTAATGATGTTGTGTGGTTATGGTTGATAGGCTCATAACGGATTCTCATTTCTTGCCGATCAAGGAAACATTCAGTTTAGATGAGCTGGGAAGTATGTATTTCTGGGAGATAGTATGACTCCACGGGGTCCCATGGACCATTGTTTGAGATAGGGATTCTCATTTTACATCAATATTCTGGAAATTTTTTCAGAGGGCAATGGGTACGCAGGTTCTTCTGAGCATAACATACCACCCTTAGACTGATGGTCAGTTAGAGCATATGATACAAGTGCTTGAGCACATGCTTCAAGCATGCATCCTTGATTTTGGGGGCTCATGGTAAATGCATATTCCCCTTGTTGAGTTTGACTATAACAACATTTATCATGAGACTATACAGATGGAACTGTACGATGCTTTATATGGTAGGCCATGCCGATCACCCCTATGCTGGTTGGAGGTAGGTGAGGAAGCTTTATTGGGACTGCGTCTTTTTCAGGAGAATTCTGAGTAGGTCTAGTTGATACAGAAGCAGATGGCTACCATACAGTCCTATCAGAAGTCATATGTTGTTCTCCATAGACAACCCCTAGAGTTTGAGGTCGGGGATTAGGTTTTCTAGTGTATTTCACCGAGGCTAGGACACAAGAGGATCATAATATAGGGTAATCTATCGTCGTGATATGTTGGGCCTTTTGATATTTTGGAGAAGGCTGGGCTGGTAGCCTATCATTTTTAGTTACCTCAGAGGTACTGAGCCATGCATGACATGTTCCATGTTTCTCAGTTACGATGATACTATTCAGACCCGTCTCATTCCTTCCAGCCTGAGGTAGTCTAGCTTCAGGTAGATGTATCCTCTGAGGAGAATCGGATTCGTATCGTTGATAGGAGAATGGAGGTTCTCCGAGGCTGGTCAGTTTCTATGGTACAGGTGCTATGGCAGCACGGGCATTTACAGGATGAGACTTGGGAGCGAGAGGCCGACGTACGTGCTCAGTGGCTAGAGCTGTTCGCAGACGAATCTTGACCACCCTTCTGAGAGTAATTCGGGGACAAATTGCTATAAGGGGGAAGATTTTAAGAACCCTGGTTTTCATACGAGGTTCGGATGCTTTTCATTTCGGTTTACCTATTCTGCTGAGGCCTAATGTGGATTCCTAACTTGGCCGAGGGAGTTACGGAGGTGTCTGGGGCTTGTTCAGAACTCGGAACCATGTTTTAGGCTAGAAATGACCAGGAACACGGTTTGTGCACAGCCTACGCATGGCCTCGGTAAACCGTGTGCCTTGATTCATGCCTTCTAGAGGCAGGGGCATGGGCTACGCATGGTTTGACGAAACCGTGAAGGGTGGCCGTGCAGTTGCTCTTTGCCTTCCAGTAAAGTATACAAGGTCTCCGCACAGTTTTCCAGACTGTGCACGTAATCCATGCGACCTGATGTGTTTTTAATATTAATTAATTTTTAATTAAATTAATTAAAAGTTATAAAACCTAAACTTATTCTCTTCTCCTTCTACCGGAAAATACTGGGTGAGAGCTCCAAGGAGGCATTCGAGAATTTGAGCCTTCTTCTCCGTCTGATCTCTGTTTCTACCGTCGTTCATCTCATTGGATCTGCAATGGTATGTCCTCGATTCCTTTCTAATCCTTATCCCCTATTCTGGTTATGATGAATGCATATTGGATTATGGCTCTTATGCCATAATTTCTTGTTCTTCATCTGTTATTCAGATTTCTCCCAAATCTGGATGAATCAGAGTCTAATACTGGACGAGCTATCTAGTACAAGCCTAAGGTAGGTGGTCTCGTGATTTTCCCTGATTATCAAGCTGTTTATATATTCTAGAGTGTCGTGCACACACTTTTGGGGTGTCGCTTAAACCTGGAATTAAACCCTATTATTACATAGCATGTAGTAGGTAATTTGAATAGGATGGTATGTGCTTGAGTTAGTATGTACACCTTGGGCAGGAACCACCCCTAAGTGTGTTTCCTTGAATGACTCTTTTATGAATTTTTGACCCAGGATGCCTTGAGGCATGTTTTTGCTTTCCCTTGTGGGTTGTTAAAAATGGAAATTGAATATGAATGGAATTGAAATAGAATGAAATTGTAATTGAAATGGTTTCTAGTATGGGATGGAGTTTTTCCCCTTGACCCTTATATGCAAATTATTGAATTGCTAGCCCACGTGAGTTAAATGCTTTGAACTACATTAAATGTGAAACCAAGTCATGGGTGAACCATGGAACCAATGTGAGTTGCCATGGACGGACTCATACGAGACTTTTTACTGATGTGTCGAGTGAATCATGGATCCCACGTGAGATACCATGGACGGACTCTACAGGGCATGATATGTCATGGGCGATGCCCGGATCTTATTTATAGGGTCCTGGGGACAGGCTCAGATGATGGACTATACTGCACCTAGAGCGAGGCTGGGTACCTAGGAGGTTCCTCAGAATGGGCTTGTAGGGTGTTGGTAGATTTTCTCCCTGAACGATGCCTAGTTTCCAAATTGAGTATTCCATGAACAGGTTCAAAAAATTGTTTGAACACATGAACGAAGTGATTAATGAATGTAATGGATACTTGAAGTGATGCCTAGCCAACGAACAAGCTTGGGTCGGTCTTGATTGTTTCCCTTATTTACTGCTTTCTATATTACACTGCCTGTTTATATATTCACTGATAGATTAGCATGGATCTTCGGTGGTTTCCTATTGGGATTTGGTCTCACACCCTATTTGGGTCATGTTTTTGGACCCAATAAGATTATATGGTTTCAGTTATGGATAAGGGGAAAGGCCCTAGTACAGGTACTTGACATGCTGCTCGGAGTAGGAGTGCACGGGACCAAGCTGAGGCTTGAGATGCAAATGGGGATACTTTTTGGTTTCATTTGGTATTTTGTGTGCTTGTACAATGTTGTATTGACCTGCACCATCATATATATATCAGGTCCATCTATTGTTATCGATTTCTATTGTCTATGTGTTGTCTATTGGATACCTTCTTCCGCTATTGTACGTTTGTTATTCCGTTGCGATGCATTCGTAATGAGGGCATAGTCTCTCCACAGACTGACCTAGGCCCTCGCTGCTAGTCAGTATCCTCTGGCATTTGGGGAGATGCGCTTGAGGCAATGTGGTGACTAGTCCGGCTACCGGGTTGAATGGTAAGTCGGGTCGGGACGTTACATGAATAAAATTGAAATCATCCATGAATAGCCCAAGCGTACTCACACATGAGAATTATTTGGAATGTAATATTGTTACATGTCATGTAATACATGATAATAATGTACACGAAAACCCTGTATATTTTTTATATAAATCCATATTTAAAATTGTACATGATGTGAAATAAATACTTGGCATGTGATCCTTTCATGCAGTGTACCAGACTCATGTAATATAACTGAAGAATAATATATGGATTTTAATTCCATTAAATGGTGTCTAACTACCTAGCAGACTTTGAAACACCCATTTTCAACAGAAAATGCCAAACCACCTCAGATATCATTCATCCTCCGGGATAACACCTAAAATCCATGAAAATATTTATAACATGAAATCATTAATTCAAAAAAAACATATATCCCAATACTTGAGTTCATTTCCAACAAAATATTCTCACCATCATTTGTAAATGTACCCCAATAAAATTAAAAAATGAATAATGAGTGGTGAAACACCTGAAAGAGTGTAATATGATGATTAAGTAACATATTAAATGTAAAACCAATTGAATATGATAAATTTATTGTTATTATTACATATAATGTAATGGGAATGAAATTTAAGGATAATGGAAGTTGACGGAAAAAACTCAGGACCTATATTTCATGGGTGAAAGTAACCTCTAACTAATTAGTTTTTGAGGTTATTTATTTACATTTATATATCTAATTTGAAAAATGGTTGTGTATGGAGTTTCATATTAGTAAAATTTTGGGGAAGTTAAATTACATGGATCATGATTATTTATCATATATTTATATGAGTAACATGGTAAATTTATATTTCTTTTATAATGATAGTATTTATATTTTAGTTTCTATTTTGTATTTTATGGTTATTTTATAAAGGATGTATGATGCACTATGATGTTGATTACGCCCTCACCACTACTCATAAGACTGGTATATAATATGTCCCCTTTGATTTCTTATGTCATTTATATTATAAATTTCTAGATGATAAATTACAATTATCCCATTTTATATGTCTATACTTGATTTTACAGACACATATAATATGATAAAATAAAATTTAGGATTTAATTGATGATAACATTAATAAAAATCCAATTATTTATCCATTTTACAACAACAATACATGATACCTCCAATGATGTAATTGTATTCCATTGAATATCTATTACAAACATTAAATAACAACAATGTCCATTAAAACCTATAAACCATTAAAATATCACAGTTTTATTATAAGAATATTTTAAATCCTTCTATAGAAACTACAACAAGTAAACCTAAAATTTGGATTATAGATAATATACAAAAAACAGTTTAAAATATGAAATATCATATTAATAGATAAATTAAAATATTTTATATACTGACATTCCTTTATAAAATAGCAAAAATAAAAATATAATTACATCATTCAGACATAATTAACAATTACATTAATTCAGTGGAAGAATTCCAATTATCATGACTTCAAAATGGAAATCCTAATAATATATCAATATGTATATTATCCAAGAATATAATAACCAGTGGATACATGAATAATCATATGAATCAATATATATTCAATGTATTTAATTACTATGCATATAAAATAAAAATATGATTTTAAATATTTAAATTTAATTAATTATTCAAACCATCACTCCATTACAAGATTGGTAAGATACAAAATCAATAAAGTGTATGGGAATAATTCCACATGAGACTCACTCTACAATTTTTAGGGAGCCTATATTTATTACCCAATAGTTCCAATTAACATTTTATATATAATCTTTTCAAATCCTAAAAAAATCCATGAATCAATTATGAGACTCATTGAGACAAAATATAGAATAAGGTGACTTATGATATATAAATTCTATTAGTCAGTATAACAATTTAATAAAAAAATGGATCATCCTGGTATATAAACATTTATATAATATAGATCAACCATATCCTAGTTAGGTAGGAAAAATAATGTTTGGTATGAGGTAATCTATTAGAGCTTTATATCAAATTCCAAATATATTATGTATAAGTGAAGAAATTTCCAATCCGAGAGAGTAATATTTCATAGTGATAAAAAATTGTGGAGGAAACAAAAAATCAATGAATAAATCTACTTATAATGGTGATTAATTTTTTTAAATTAATATAGGAACTTATTTTCGAAAACACAAATGTATTTAAAGAATACTGAAATTGACTTACATTTGAAAAAATTAATAATAAGATAATATATATGTATAAGTTAATAATGTAAAAAGTAACTTTATTCAAAATCAATATTGATAAATTCACATTAATATAGAAAAGAAAAAATATATTTTTTTAAAAAAAATTGATTACATGGAAATATATGTTAAACATTAATAGTATATTAAAAATTTATTACCCACCGCATGTGGTTCGAGTGGAAGATCCAGAGGGATCTTGCAATGGATTCTTCATGTAGCGATTTCAAGCGATGAGTTATTGTCGAGCACACCTTCATATTTGAAATGGGTATATATTCAATATATTTTTTCTTTCTTTACAATTTTCACACGATACACGGACCTCTCTGGGGATCAAATCGTCAAAGTCGACAAGTACCGTCGATCCGCAGACGAAAATTTTAAAATCCCCAGCCAACTGGCTTCCGCTGTGGCCCCCGGAACCATTCAGTGGTATCAGAGAGAGTGCATATTTTTTTGAGACAAGTAAAATTAATGTTCATAAAATTAAATAGAGGTTTCAACGATGGTCCAAAAGCGTCAAACTATGCGAAGATATGATGTCGAATAACCTAGTTATGGTCTGTTTAATTTTTCGGATTGGATCGAATATATGGTTTGATCTCAGAATAAAATTTTATTTTATCATGTTGTACAGATTAATTTTCAATCGGTTCATCGAAGGTAATATTAATTGTGCAAATTATAATTTTATAATTAATAATTTTTATATTTATTCTATTATTATAAAAATAAAATAATTATTATATTATTATAATAAGTTTATTGTTATTAAATTAAAAATACTATTTAGCCTTTGGAATTTAATTTCTGGAATTATTTTTGAGATGTCATGAAATTAATTAAAAATAAATTAAGTGGTGAAGGAAGAATTAAAAATAATTATTCAAGTCTTTAATAAAAAAAAGGGAGAATGGAGTGGTGGGGTGGGCTAGAAAAGAAAGCACAGGGGGGGGGCTGGTACGGTAAATAAAAACAACAAAAAAAATTAAATAAAGGAAAACTGGGGTCCGAGCGGACCCCTCATCTATCTTCTTCGAGACGCCCTGCTGCTAGGCACCGCACAGGCTGCTCGGCCGCTGCCGGCCCTTCACCCAGCAGGTTCCCCACACGGCTCCCCCCCCCCCCCCCCCCCCCCAATCCGCTTCATGGCTCTTTTTTTAGTCGACAAGGGCTTTCCCCATCTTATCATCGTTGCCTGGCGCATGCATTCCGAGGAGATCCCGGACATCGCCTCAAGACCAGGCAACCCCTGCTATGTGTTTTAGGCAGCACCCCTATACTTTCCCTCCGTTGTTCGCCACTGGAGCCAGGCGCAGGTGCCTCTTCCCAGCACACATGCTAGTAGCAGCCGCACCCCGTGGCTTTCTCCTGGCCTTTCCACCCACCGTCTCCAACTCCCGACCACTCTACCCCAAGACCCCACTTCCCTCTTTCCTGATAGGAGCCGTCAGTACAGACTGCTTCAGCCTCGCCCTGTGCCAACAGCCGTAGTGATAGACCTTGCACCACCCAGTGGGGTTTCTTACCAACAAAGCGCCCAGGAGCTGGCCTCCCCCAACCCTGCACAGTGCACCGAACGGACCTACATTAGAAAAAGGTGAGTTATAAAGACCATTAATGGAGTAAACAAGGAATAACATAAAGAATAAACTACATGTTAGGAAAGAGTGATATAAATGGATCCCAAGAGCAAAATGCACATAAATTAATGATATAGCATGATTATCATAACATGGAAATGTTGCAACAACTTAAAACACTACATATTTAACATAATGAAATAAGGTAAAACCCTATCCCAACACAATGGAAAAAATTAATATAAAGGAATCAGGTAAACCCCTATCCTAACATGACATACAATGATACAAAACATTATCCAATCTATTGTAGCGCTATCAGGGCGCACCCTTCGTAAACATTTCAATCTCATTCTTAAGAGTTCCACATATATCATATACAATGGATTCACTCAACATAATCATTTATCCCAACATAAAATAACTTGGAATACATAAATGTATGACCCCATTTAATATGTATATGTGCATAATGAAGAATACCCTTGATAGAGGAATGAGTATTGTATTCTTTCCACGATGATTGTGGCATGGAAAATCGTGGTGCAATTTTGGCAGAATAACAACGTCATATAGAGTTTCATAAAATTGGTAGATATGAGAAAAGGTATTATCTCATCATATATGCATGTAATGGATAGTGGGGGATCATGGAACAAAATATAACAGCATATGAAATGGAATTTAGGATGCATAAATAAAATTATGTTCCTTAAATGGAAAATGAGAAGATAAAAAATCTCGTACAGAATTTCATCATAGTAACGGCATAGGAAATTGTCTAAACTGGGGATGATAAATGATACCTCATTTAAATAACATAAAATGGAATGTTTTTAATTTATTATAAAAGTATTAAAATATAATCAATTGAAATTAAAAATAATAATTTCAAAATATGTTCTTGAATTTAAAGGAAGCGAGAAAGGTGGGGATCCCTTATGGAAATTCAACATTGTAACGGGTGTACATTATGGTTCCTACGTAGGATATATGAGAGTGAAAGGGGGTATAAAAATTTATACAAAAAATGGAATGTAAGGAGGATATTTAATAACATATTCCAATATAAGAATAAATTAAATTAAAAGGCATAACATGAAAAGAAGGTTTGATAAAAGATTTGGATAGAAGATCCCGTACTCCAAAAGGCTTGGGAGAGGCTTCATGGTTGCCGAGGGGCACATTATGAGGACTCAAGGTAGTGGATAGAAGAGTCTACATTACCTTCAAGGAGTTTTAGTGAATAGTAATAGGTGATTGGGTGGGATTATGATGGGAAGGAGGAGGAATAATTTATTATTTAGGTTTTGGACACTACACACTAAAATATTCAAAACCACAAGCCCATACATGGTTTTTACCCATTGTTTCTAAAATTTAGAGTGGGAAATATTATTTTATTAGGAAATGGACAAATATATTAAATTATTATCTTTATTATGTTGGGGTGAATCACGCTCTCAAGAAAATAAATTTAAAATTATAAAATATATTATACATTCAGGAGGATTTACTAAAGCATTATAAAATAAGTCCAAAAAATATAAAAGTACATTATTTTAATGTTAAAATGTATATTTTATCTATGATACCTTTTATGGTATTTATTACATCACTATTGGGTCCTTATGATGTCATAAATCACTATATATATTTACATATTATTTAATTGTTACCCAATAATTTGATTGTCAAAGAAAGGTATGAAAAATTCACTATTGGATAATATTGACATCCTGATTCCAAAAAAATTAATCATTTAATCAAAATATATTTTCAAAATATGTGAATTTTTAAATTCAAACTAAGAACCGACAGTTATTGAAAATTTACGAGTTTTGACAAATATAGTTTCTAAAGCTTAATAAAAAATACATTTGACGTCATAAAAATAATGTATTAATTTATTATAAATAAAATTAACTTGATAATAATATATTATTAAAATATTAATTAATTCTAAAATTCATTAATTCCTTAAGATGAATTCATCAATACAGATTCTGTTTTATAGTATAAAAATAAACTCTTATCAAACTCATTTCCTAATCATTTATAGATAAAAAATTCATATAATAAAAAATTAGGATAAATGTTTTCATAATATTATTAATAAAAACCCTAATGTTTATAATTTTCAAAAGCACCACTTTTACCCAAAAAATAAATTTATCATGTTCATCATTTTTTGAGAAATACTATTCTCATAAAGGAATTGATTGAATAAGACTTTTATTTTAAAAAGAGATTAAATAATAATTATCTAATACCTTGTTACATAACCCCTTATATGAACCGCATAAGAACTAAAGGTGAGGAGTGCATTGGGTATAGACTAATGGGAAACATAGATAATATCACTTGGGTGCTAATCTCTATTAACATGAACTTCTCCCATTGGCAATCCCATTCAAGCTTAATGTATTGAAGCTCGACTTGGGTACGGTCATGAGAGAAACCCAGTGAAACTATTTCCTTCCCATCCTCCGACAAATGAGCTTTATATGGCGCGAGTCTACTGGATGACTCCATCATCTCTTGTGTCAAAAGGATTTGTTAAAACCCTATATTTATATTACTTGTGTAATCACTATTAAAGGTCTATATTGTCAATAGTAATGATCATTAGAATTCATTTAAACCCAATAAAAAAGTGTGCACGTGTTTTCTATATACATGAGGCATTTAATAAAATGAGAGGGAATTTTATCCCTAAATGATCTGGTCATTACAATACTGGAGGTGATGCATGGCCTTGAGAGGATCAACTATTTAGTTGTAGTTGTCTCATAGTTTGTGCACGGTTTCCCCAAACTGTGTTCCCTACCAGCATGCTTAGTTCAATAGAGGTAGAGTGTGAGAACTAGTCAATGCATGGTTTGTGCGCAATTAGGGAAACCTATGTGGAAAAATGTATGGGGAAATGGGTCACTAGATCCGGGAGCCTCATGGTTGGATCACATTTTTCCCAACCAGGCATCCAAACTGTGCAACCTCGTTATGAGTGTGAATTGACCCTTCTAACCATAATGAGTTTTAATTCCCCTTATTCGTTTTCTTCTCCTCTATCCATGTGAGGATCTCCTCTTTACTGTGGGTTCTTCCTCCTCCCTCTGATAAGAATGTCAACAAATACACAATTTGTTTTATAATTCAAAAAAATTCAATCATGTAGGATCTCCAATGCTATGATATTAATCCCTCAGGATTCCTATCATAGATTCTATTCAGATATGTTGTGCTATTTTGGTGTGAGATCATTCACCCTACATTCTAGGTAGATGTATATTTCATCAATATCTTCCAAAATAGACCATATCAAATATTGATATTGGATGAGTAGATCCTGTTAATAATAAGGTAGGTGGTCAATATAATTTTCCCCATATTTCCATTGATTTATAAATATTATATTATGATGCATGTCGGCCTTCACCGTGCATGAGACTAATTTTTTTACTTCATTTCAAATTAGTATGATTACCCTGATATTTTGACATTTATTAATGTTTAGTAAATAGATTATTATCAATTATATAATAGAAAAACCTTGGGAAGGAAGGATTAAATTTCCCCTTCATTAATAAATTAATTAATTACCAGTACACCACCTAAGAATTCCAAACGAATTGTAACTGAGCTTTCCAACATCCATATAAATGTTTCATGAACCCAATCACATCCTAAGTGCTTGATATGAATCATAATGTAAATTTACCCTTGTAGTAATTTCTAAATTTAATTATTTAACCTTGTTAGTGCCATTTTGTTCCTCAAAATTATATTTCAAAGTGATTGTAGTTTTATAAAACATTATATTTGATGAATTGAGGTATGCCTTTTAATTTGATTCTTCATTATTCTAATTAGATTTTTTGATAAAAAATTTCATTATTTCATAATAAGAACCCTTGGATGTGGTGTAATGTCTTCTAAATTACAAAGTGTTTTATCGATTTTTGAATTATATATGGCCTTATTATTTTTTTGTAACATTTTTAAGACTAAACACCATATATGTGGGTTGTAATGCATTAATATAGGAAATAACAAGATAATTTTGATCAGAGACCATTAAGATTATTTATTTTCTTTAAATTAATTGAATTTAATGATATAAATTAAATTTATCTCGATGGTATGACCACACCATGTTATTTATTTAAGTGATCCTAGCTTCTATAAAATGTATGAAATGGAATGGGTTTCTAGGCCATGAAATTTTTTAATTTAATAACAATTTATGTGTCATTGGATATATATGGTATTGATTAACATAATGCATGAGTGGTAATTCCTAATTGATATTATTATAAATATTATTACTTCTTTTATATATGCTATGGAATGACAGTAAGGGTTATTTTGTGAATAGTAGTTCTTGCTCTCTTACATTGGCTATAGGGCATGGAATATCACACTATTGACAATATTTGGATGTTGTGAATGACTCACGAAATCCATTTCTTTGAGTGTTGACATGAATAATCACTCATGAGTTTGAGTGTTGACATAACTGCACACTCACCATATTGAGTGAAGAGAATGATGTATCCCACTCATTATGAGATGCAGGGATGGAAACCTCTTGTAGAGAATATAGTCTCATATGGAGTTGTCATGCATGGCTGAGTTACACCTCTGTCTATATGGAAACTAGTATTATAGGTGTGTGGAAAAACATGTTTTCAAATACTAGGTCCATATCAGTTTATAAAATAAACAACGATAATATATATTATTACTATATATGTAGTTAAAAATTACTCACTCACACCATCCATGAGAAAAATTAGGTATAGTTTTACTATAGTTTTTTTGGAACCTGAAACGAATGGTATTTATTTATTCATATTTTATTATTATTTTGTATAACTATGAATTTTTTACCTTATATTCAAGGACTATATTTAGATATAGACATCGTTGGTTGTGGCATACTAGGATTTTATCATACACCCTGCTCAGCCCACCCTTGAACATGGGAACCAAATTAGATATTAGGATAGCAGGGCCATGGATTATTGACTGTGCTGAATTTGTTTTACCTGGGAGTTATGAACCCAAGACTGGGAAATATCTCAGGAATATCATGTGGATCTCTCTTGGGTATCTCTGTTTCTTTTATTTATTTCATTAATTTTTCTGATTATAATTTAAGACGTGTCTACTTTTTTCTATCTATCATCATCTAGACATGAATGCATTTTTTTATATTAGTAGTGGCTATTTATATTTAGTTTATATTATTCTTCTACTTCTCAGTATTTCATTTAGTGCCTCTTTCTCTATTGTATATCATTTATTATCTAGTTTATCGATGCGTTACTCTGACGATGACTCTATAGACTCTCAATTATCACCATTATAAACGCTTGAGCTATGAGGCGATTGGTCTGACTACAATTTTAGTGGTATGTTGGACGGGGAAATTTCACTCAATTCCTATCATAGTGTGATAACCCCTAATCTTTATATTTCTAAATCTAGTTCCCAAGGTTTCTATGTAACTTCCTGTGAAAACAACAATACATGGATAAACTACAGTAGCCTTGAGCTACTGTATTCTTTATTTAATTGGATTATGTTAAAAATAATTGTTTCCCAATTGACGAAATTTTTTATTATTTTTATTAAACTATCTACATAATAGTGTCTTCCATTACATTCGAATAAAAAAATTATATACTAATTTTTTTAAGAATATAATTATTCCCTCAAGGGTATCCTTTCATATAATTCAGAGTACAATAAATTTATTCCTTGGAAAGGAAACAAAATAATGGTGAGATTAGATTCTTAGTAAGAGTTATGTAATTTTGAAGCTATTAAGAAATTATAACAGCAATCAATATGTAATGGTATATAACTAAAACAAATGAAAAGTAAATAAAAATAGATAATTAAATATTTAAAAAGATAAGGTTATCATGAAAATTTCATGGATAATAACAACTGAATTCTTAATTAAGGAAATTGTTAATAATATGATATCATGATTTTAGGCCTCCTCATACATCTACCATCAATAAATTTCACAATAAGTCTTAGAAATATGGGATGATAATGGTTTAATGAAGGCTTATACATTCACCTCATTAGTCTATTGTTGCATTAAGGGGCTATAAAATTCATGGCCCTACCAGACACTGCATGTCCAAAGAATTCACCATATTTAAAAATTTATTTAGTTCATTAACAATGTTCTTTATCATGAAATATTTGTACTGAGTATGGATTAGGAATTTATAATTTTCTCACCATAAAAAAATAACATCAATGTAAACACCATATATAGAAATTTCATATGTTTTATGAAATAAAAATATCCATCATTAATATTAATGAGATTTAGGGGTATTAAATTTGAAATCATCATAATTAAGTAAATATCTCAAGGTAATTTTATTATAAAAATTATTGATGAAAGTGAATGTCAACAAATTACATGGTCTAATTAATAAAAAATATTCCATGGAATGAAGAAGTGTGGATTAAATAAAAAAATCCAATGTCTAGTATATGTAAAATATTTGTTTATTATTGCAGATGAATAGAAATAAAATAAATGTTTTATTTAAATATTGTGATGAGTATGTCATTATTTACATTGATGTTATTTTTTAAAATATAAAAAATTGAGATAATATTTTTAAAATAATTTTATTTGGAAATAAAAATTGAAAATTATAAAATAATCATTAAAACATTATGTGATAAATGTTTCAATAAATTCAATACATGTTCTACACATTAATATAATTATTCCATTAAAATTTCTTATAATATAATAATGGTCCTTATTTGGAAACATAAATGATAATTTGTTAGAAAAATCTTAAATTATGCTAATACAATATATTTTTATGATTTTAATAACCATGTATGTAGGTTATATTTATGTTTTGAGTGTTTATTAACATTTTTTAAAAAATATAAACATTACCTCTTTATACTGGTGATCCCTAAATTATAGGCGTACTATTTTATAACACCATTTAAAATTATATGTTTTCATACCAAATAGATTACAAGAAATTGAAGGTATTTGATTAAGGTAAAATCACATTTTATAAATATTTTCCTGAAATTCTGTTGAGTGTTGTTGTAGGTTGTTCTTAAAATAAAAATTTATTGATTGGTGAAAATCCTTATAAAAATTCCAGAGTATCGGTCCTTGATACCTTACCTCATTCATATGTATAAATCAACAAATTATTTTACTTTTTAATATCATTTATAGTCCTTGAAATTTTGTATAAACTATTTATGTTTATCTAAAATAATTGATTAATGAGATAAAATTAATTTTGGACTTAATGTTTAATGAATTCTTTCTCTAATGTTAATATAATATACTGACTATGGACTTAATTAATATTTAAAATAAACAATTTTTTATGTATGTTTTCTAGGGTTGAGAATATAAATTCAATTTTATTTTTATTTTTAGTGGAATGAAATGGGTAATTATCGCATAAACATGGTAATATATATATATATAAGTCAGAAAAATTCATCCCCAAATAAAAAGGCTTCAAAAGTGAAAATATTAAATTCATATTTATATAGAATGTATCCCATCCCCATAAATCGTATATGGTTATCAAATATTATACATAATTAGGAAATTTATGATTTTATGTTTTATGATGTTTTAGATTTACTGGATGATTATTTTTTTGTATTCTTGTTTTGAGTAGATAAAAATAAAATTTAGTTTAAAATAGATTTGTATTTTTTGTACCCTGTTTGAATGACAACATGTAAAAAATATTATATATTTTATGAATATTTAATTGTTTGTGATAAAATATATTTGTTTCCAATTTTTTTGTTAAGGGGAAAATAATAAATAATTTCAATTTGTGAGTTTATTTGAAATAAATGGACTTTATATAACCATTATAATTAATGACCATGCATAATGATGTATGAATTCTTACAGGATGATTGATAATGATTATGAAAGCGAAAAATACATTATAATAAATTTTATTTTCTGAAAACATTACCTAATGATTAATGTTATAATATTTCCATGCACCAAAATATGAAGAGAAAGATAATACAATGTTCAAGAATTTATTATAATCAAATTATGATTTTTTATATTATTCTAATCTAAACTTTTATTTTTCCATCAAATTGTGGTTGTGTATTTTGTGGAGTTAAGTAACATTATATGATAAATATTTTCTATATATTAATACTAGAGAGATTTAATTATTTTCCCATATATGATTTTTTTGACAATATTATAACTATAAATACTATTTTTTAATATATTTTTTTCTTTTATGGTTTATATGACCACACACTTAACCAGTGAGGTCATGATTGGTTATATAATACTAGTAATGTGAATATACCCAATTCAATGACACCTGAACACATTGAAAAAGTATTTGTATTCTATAGATAAACTCAAAAATAAATATCTAACAATTATATTATAGTCCTATATATTATATCCAGTGTTCTATATCTTTTTATTGTTGAAATTAAATCTGATATGATAAATTATATTGAGGAATGAAAAATTATATAGAAAATTATATTATATATATAGAATACTAAAAAGGTCATATCTCCTAGGTATATGTTTTCAATACATCATTAATTTATATATTAAAAAAATAATTATTTTCTAATCTATATAGTCGATATTCAATTCATTTCTACTAAATACAATTTTATTTTGTTGTTGAAAAATGATTTATCATTCAAGGCATGATTCAGTATGTATAAATGGTACATGAACCTTGTTACTAATTATTTTATTCACCATCACATTTTGTAAAATAAGATTATTTTTTCAATTTTTTTAATGTATAACTGAAATTTCAGGTTTAAGAAAATATATTACATATTTATTTTTTCATGATATAGTTCATCTAACACCCATGAAATATATTTCCATACAAATTGAAATAATTAATTGATTATACACTGACTTATGAATTAATTAATTATTTAAATTATATAATGTAACATTTTTATAAAAAATTGTCTTTTTATCTTTATAGATGAGAAATTAATTGTACATGGGTAAAGAAAAGTGATTTTTTTCTATAGATCTATATTGATCATTATAATAACTAATTTAAATAAGTCATTCATATTTTTTATTCTCATATGATAATATTTAACTTATTTAAATTTTAATCATTCAATCAAATTTATGGACCTAAATGAAACAATATATAGTTTTAATTTGTAATGTTTAAGTTTTATTTTTTAGATATTAGTGATTTAATAAAAAACCATGAATATAAGCAGTGTAGGAAAGAAAATATCACATTAATATATTATTATATGATCTTAATAGGAATTTTAAGGTTCAATTGGGCATGTGGGGATTGATTCTAATTAATTAATCTAAAATATAATTTATTTAATTTTTTCAAATAAATATCTCAAAAAAATAATATAATTAAATCCATGTAAGATATTCAATGGCATATGGATATAATTAATGGAGATACCTTCTATTCTGATAATAAATGAATAAATCCCAATTATTAAATATTATATTCAAATCTATATATTTCTAATAAGTTTAATTTTTTTAGACTATGTTCAAATATATTTCACGAAATAAATGTTTTTTACATCAATTAATGAATACATGTCCCACTGGAATAAGAAAAATTTCAAAATTTTGGGAACAGTTTCACTTGAAACTCACCACAATTTCAAAACCATGTGTATTGGTCTCCTGACTTGACACCATTACCCATGTATTCCTTTTGATTGCATACATTGATAAAGGAAAAAACCATTTGTTGATATTTTTTAGCGTATAACAAAAAATTGAAGGAATTTGAATAATGGAACATTACTTTTAGTAAATATAGTCCAAAATTTTAGATTAGTTTTATTGTAGGTTTTTTAAAAAATATAAATATCTTGGTTGGTGAAAATCATTATAAAAATTCAGTAGTATTGGTTCTTGAAAACATACCTCATGTATATGTATAAATCAAAAAATTATTTTACTTTTTAATATCATTGATCGTGCTTGACACTTTTGAGAAACTAGTTATGTTTATCATAAATAATTTATTGATGAGTTAAAAATAATTTTGGGCATAATGTTTAACGAATTATCTCTATATAGTTAATCTAATATGTTGACTATGGACTTTATTAATATATAAAAAAACATTTTTTATGTATGTTTTCTAGGGTTGAGAATATAAATTCCAATTTTATTTTATTTTTAGAGGAAATCTATGTGTAATTATAGCTACATCACTGTAATATATATATATATATATACACATATTTGTCAAAAAAATAATCCTCAACTAAAAAGGTTCCAAAGGGGAAAATATTCAATTGATATTTCTATAGAATGAATCCCAACCCCATAAATCATATATGCGTATCAAATATTATAATAAATTAGGAAATTTAAAATTTTATGTTTTATGATGTTCGATATTTATTGGATGATTATTTTTTTCAATTCTTTTTTTAAGTAGAAAAAAAATAAAATTTGGATTTAAAAAGAATTGTATTTAGATTACCAAGTTTGAATGACAACTTCTAAAAAATATTATATTTTTCTTAAATATTTAAAACATATGTGATAAAATATATTGGTTACCAATTTTGTTGATAAGGGGAAATTCATAGATAATTTCAATTCATGATTTTATTTTGTATATATGGATTTGATGTAACCATTATAATTAATGATCAAGCATAACAAGGTATTAATTCTTATAGGATGGTAGATAATGATTAAGAACGGGAAATAGTTTTTACATTAAATTTTTTTTAATAATTACCTAATTATTAATGTTATAATATTTCAATGCACCAAAATCTATAGAGAAACAAAATACATTGTTCATAATTTTTTATAATGAAATTATGAATTTTTATTTTATTCTAATATAAAATTTTATTTTTCCATAAAATTGTGGTTGGGAATTTTATAGAGGTATGTAACATTATCTGAGAAATATTTTAAAAATATTAATAATATAGTGATTTGATTATATTCACATATATTATTTTTTTTGACAATTTTAAAATTAAAAAATTATTTTTTTAGTATATTTTTCTTTTATGGTGTATATGTCCACACACATAACCAGTGTGGTAGTGATTAGTTATATAGTACAATTCATGTGGATATATCCAATTCAATGGTACCAGAATACATAAAAAATGTATATGTACACTATAGATAAAATCGAAAAATAAATATCTAACGCTTATTTTATAGTCCTTAATTTTATATCAGTTTTTATATATCCTATTATTTTTGAAATGAAATTAGATAAGATACATTATATTCATGTTAGAAAAATTATATAGAAAACTGTATTTTATATAAAGAATACTAGATAGGCCAAATCACCTAGGTATAAGATTTCATTACAAAAATATTTTATATATCAAAACAATAAGTATTTTTTAAACCATATAGTCAAAATTCAATTCATTTCATTTGAATACTATATTTTATTAAATGAAAAATAAATTTTCATGCCAGACACGCTTCAATAAGTTTTAACGGTATATGAACCTTGTTATTATTTATTTTATTCACCATCACTTTTTGTAAAATTAACTAATTTTTTTTATTTTTTTAATGTATATATGAATTTTCAGGTTTATGAAAATATATTACATATTTACTTTTTCATGATATAGTTCACTTAACATACATGATATATGTTGGCCTACAAATTGAATGAATTAATTGATTATACATTGACTGATGAATTAATGAATTATTTAAATTATTTTTTGATAGGATTTTATAAATAAAATGTGTTTTTATCTTCACAGTAGAGAAATTAATTGGTTATGGGGAACAAAAAATAATTTTTTTTCTATTGATCGATGTTCATCATTATAATAACTAATTTAAAGAAGTTATTCAACGTTATTTTCTCTTAGGATAATGTTTAAATTATTCAAATTTGACTCATGCAATCCAATTAATCGATGTAAATGATAAAATATATAGTTTAAATATTTTATGTTTAAGATGTATTTTTTATGATATTAGTGAGTTAGTAAAAAACCATGAATATTGGTAATGTAGGAAATAAAAGATTACTTTAACAGATTTTTATATGATCTTAATTAGAATGTTATGGTTCAGTTGTACATGTGGGGATTGATTCTAATTAATTTATATAAAATTGAATTTAGTTAATTTTATCAAATAAATATATCATGAAATACAGTATAGTTAAATCTGTATAGCATAATCAATAGAATATGGATACCTTTAAAGGAGATACCTTATATTGTTATGATAAATGAATGTCTCCCAATTATTAAATTTAATTTTGTATCTATATATTTCTAATAAGTTTAATTTTTTTAGACTATGTTAAAATATATTTCATGAAAGAAATGTTTTTTACATTAACTAATGAATACTTGTTCCAATAGAATATGAAAAATATCAAACCATTAGGAATGGTTCCTCTTGAATATCACCATGATTTCAATACCATGTGTATTGGTCTCCTCACTTGAGACCATTACCTGTGTATACCTTTTGATTTCCTACTTTGGGTGGTATAAATCCTAACCAACAGAAAGACATTGTGATCCATGGAATTGACATCTACAAGGAGATTGTTCGATGTTCCCTTAATGTCGATATGGATATCAAGTAATCTCAATGGTGTCATGGGGATATGAGGTTTAAAGTGGACTATAATTCTGTCAGTCTGATGGTTAAATCCAATGGTTCTAAGAAATTATAGCATCCAAATTTCTAAAATTGTGGAAGGAAGAATCCTGGAAATTTCCTGAAAGGGTTTAGGAAATGCTATAGGTGTGGGAAGGAAGGGAACTACGCTAGCGATTACTAACAAGAAAAACACACCACTGTGATAAAGGAAAGGAACACTCTGTTCGATCCCCAATGCATTGTTCATTTCTAAAACTGCAAATGCGTATGGAACTTTGTGAACCAGTTACCTAAGCTAATGGTTTTCAGTGGCAATAAAAAACCTACAAGGCAGTAAGGGTGAGCTTTTTACATCACTACAGTTGATGATAATCTCAAATATAAAAGTGGTGATAAGTAAGCTAGTTATTAATTCATGAATAGGAAAAAAACATTTTTATTCTAGTCCTATAAATTCTTTTAAATCTTGAATGATTAGTAGAACAATCCAAAGACCACCACCAATAATGGATGTAAAGGTGTCGGTGAGAACCAAAATGGGAAATTTATAGAATCCCATGAACATAAATCCTCACCCATCACAATTTTTATATTGAACATCCTGAAGAACCTCATCATACTTACCTTGGTGAACTGTTATGCAATTATTGGCATAGATTGGCTTTCTTTTTATAGAGCCAACATAAATTTCCACGAGAGGGAAATCACTCTCTATATAGTGAATATACACCAGAATCTATAAAAGTGCAATGAGGAAGACAAATATACTTTAGCAACATCATCAAAAGCATTTATTTTAATTCCCTATGAGAATGTGTATCTTTCTCAGATGATTAATTCTAATAAAGTTACCATCCTTGAAGACATTATTATTGTGAGGTAATTAACTTATGTGTTTCCTATAGAATTGGCTAGTCTTCCTCCAAGATTTTGTGTTGAATTCCCAATTTATCGTATACCTAGGGCATTGCAAATATCCACGACTCTATATAGAATGGTTGTTTTGGAGCTTGAGGAGATAAAAAAACAACTATAAGTGAATCTGGATAAAGGGTTTATTTTCTTAGGTGGTTCAACATGGGGTACCCATGTTCTCTTTTTCCTAAAGAAGGATGGGTCAATTTGCCTTTACATTAATTATCAGGAGCTCAAAAATATCATGATATTGAACAACTATCATTTTCCATGAATTGATGACTTGTTTGATAAACTACGTGGAGAAAATTTTTTCTATAAGGTGGATCTACTGTTGGGATATTAACATGTAAGGGTGAAGAAGGGTGATATCCCAAAGAATTCTTTTCATACAGGGTACGGGCACTGTGAATTCATATTGATGCATTTTTATCTCACTAATGCTTCAGGAATATTTATGGACATGATGTATAGATTCTTTCAAGATTACATAAAAAAATTTCAAGTAGTCATTATATACAATATTCTAATATAATATATAACCAAGGAGGAGCATGAGGAGCATCTAAGCAGATTAATAGATACCTTCGAAAAGGAAAAACCCTATGTAATGTATGGAGAGTGTGAGTTCTTGTTGAAGGAAGTCTCATTATTCGGGCATATCATCATAATAAATGGGGTGTCTATGGATCCATAAAAAAATGCAATTGATGGGTGTTGGAGTCTGACATCTGTGAATCTTATCAATAGCTTAATGGGGTTAGCTGACCATTATCTCCGATTTATGATAAATTTATCATGATTTTCAGACCCACTTACTATGCTTTCATAGAATAGATTCAATATTTCATTAAATGATTAATGTGAATAAAGACTCATGGAGTTGAAGAAGAGACTTATCAATGAACCTATGCTCACACTACCGATATGTGGAGAGCGTTTCATAATCGTTAGCGATGGTTTGAATAAGGTCATGGGTTGTGTGTTGATGAATAATGACAATGTCTTTTCCTCTGCCTCTTGATGATTTAAAATTCATCAGAAAAAAAATCCCATGCATGATATAGAGTTGGAGGCTATGATATTTGCATTGAAAATATAGAGACATCATACTGTTGGAATATGTGTGAATTCTATATGTATCACAAAAATCTCAAATAAATATTCACACCAAAAGAGGTAAACAATCACCCAAAAAATTGTTAGAGATCGGTACGGATTTCAACTGCTCAATCCATTACCACCTAGGGAAAGTGATCAAGGTGGAATATGATCTCTATAGAAAGGAACTGGTGATTCTATCATTTAATAGAATTGAAATGGTTCCAATCTTCTATGATTAGTTTAATAAAGACATGGGAATCATAAATATGGGTATATCATCAATCATTTCACTAATGATTTCTCAACTGTCTTTTTTGGAAAGTTTAACAGATGATAAAAAAGATGATAATAGAATTCAAAATAAAGTAGAAGCTATCAAAAAAGAAAAATCCTTTGAGATAAATATTATTGAAGAAGGAATTGTGAGATTTTCGTCAAGACTATGTTTCCCCTAAAATCTATAGTTAGAAAAACTTTTTAAAGATGCACATAGTTTGAATTTATCCATTCACCCATGAAAAAAAAGACGTTTCGGAATCTACGAGAGCATTATTGGACGGATAATATGAAGTAGGAGATCGCCGAATATAAATCAATGTTCCAGGTTTATCAACAAGTGAAAGCTGAGAGGTGTAAGTATAAGGGGATGATGCAACCATTACCCATACCAACATGGAAATAAGAGAAAATCACCATGGACTTTGTCACCAGACTTTCAGAGACATCCAAAGGAAACATTACTATCAAGGTTGTTGTGGATCATCAAACAATGACTACACACATCATTGTAATTTGAGAGGATTTATCATTGGTCTAACTGTTATGAATATGCGTTATAGAAGTGTTAAGGATGCATGGGGTACCACTATCGATTGCATCTGATAGATATCCAAGATTTACATCTGTGTTATGAAAGAGTATCCAACATGCCCTGAATAAAGAGATAAACGTTAGTACAGCTTATTAACCTCTAACTGATGTCCAATTTGAGCAGACTATCCACACACATGAGGACATGTTGAGATCATTTTCAATGGACTTCAATGGTGGATGGGTCCAAAAAATCCTTTGGTGGAGTTCTCATACAACAATAGTTTCCACTTAAGAATCCAAATTTATCCTAATGATGCCCTTTAGGGGAATTGGTGATGAAAAATAGCATGTTGGGATGAAGTTGGGGAGCGAAAACCTCGGGGTACAGAAATGGTCAAATAAGTGTTGGATAAGGTTACGAACATCTAGAAGCACGTTTGAGCTACTCAGTGTTGATAGAAGGGCTATTCTAATGACATTCGACAAGGCATTGAGTTTTATGTTCGAGATATGGGTTTTCTCTACATATATCTAAAAAAGAGAGTGATGAGATTTGGGAAGAAGGGAATTCTTATTCCAAGGCACATTGGAACTTTTGAGATGCTTGATCACATCAAAGCAGTAGCCTATCGACTATCACTCAATCCAAACACGTCTCAAGTATGTATGTTTCCATACACCACTATTAAAGAAGAACATACCAGACCCATCACATGTACTCAATCTAGAGGTGGTACCATTGGAGAATTAACTATCCTATGAAGAGAAGCCAATGAATATCATAGATACTTGGGAAATAGTTAAATGAAATAAGATAATGCCCCTCGTCCTGGTGTTGTGGGGAAACAACAGGTTCGATGAAGCAATGTGGGAACTAGATGAAGGGATGAGGAAGAGTTACCCTCAACTATTTTAGTGTGGGAAAAGTATATTTCAAGGTTGAAGATTCTTAATGGGGCCTTGTGGTAATGATCCAATCCTTTCTGAATAAAACTCCCTTTCTTTCAATTAAATGTCTCATCAATATAGAAAATGCATGCACTCTTTTTTTATTACATGCTTTAAATGAACCTTATGTAACATTACCATTGATAATATATCCATCGAACAATGATCACAAAGTAAATATAAATATAAGGTTTTATCAAATACTTTTGAAATAGGAAATGATCGCCTCATCTAGAAGACTCTGGCTATACGAAGCTCATTTTTTAGAGCTTGGGATGGATGTAACATCATTGGGCTTCACTCTTGACCATGAACAAGATGGTATTAAACACGTTAATCTTGAACATAATCTCTTATATGATAATTTCATCATGATATTGGTCAAGAGAAAAGCCCAATGATGATACCTCCATCCCATAATGCAATTTTACATCAGGTTTAAAATCTATTTTTGTAAAAACCTGTCAAATTTCAATAAATGTTATTTCTCCATTTAAATGTAAAAATTATCATATATAGAAAATTATTTAGATAAAATCAATATTATTTTTGAATTAGGAGATCAAAATTATCCAATAGTGAATTTATTATTATTTTCTAAGAGAATCGAATTTTTGGTTAAATATTAATTAAAATATAAATATATTGTGTTTTAGGACATCATAATGACCCAATAGTGATGTAATAAATAACATAAATGGTATCTTCAACCAAATATTTTTTTTATGTTTAAAATAATGTGATTATAGTTTTATTTGAATTATTTTATAATTCCTTACTGAATCCTCCAAAATGTATAATATATTTTATGATTTTAAATTTATTTCCTTGATAGTGTGACTCACCTCCACATAAAAAATTAATACTTTAATATCATCATAATTTTTCCAAATAATATAATTTTATCCATTCCCATTGACCAGATACCATGGGAAAAAACCCTAGGTTGTTCTGTGGTTTTTAATATTTTAGTTTGTAGTGACCAAAGCCTAAATAATAAACAATTACCCCTTCTTTCCAATATAAACCACCGAAGAACAAATTCCTCTTCACTCAAACACCTTTAAGATCATCCCCTCTCTTCTCTCCACTCCCTATAGTCCTCCCAAGGTGCACCTAGGCTCCCAATATGTCTCTCCCAAGACTTTTGGATCACACATCCATGTAAGGGATCTTCCACCCTCCTCTTTTATCAAGCCTTATTTTTGTGTTATGCCTTTTAATTTGTTTTATTCCATGGATGGTATATGTGGTTAAATATTCGACTTACTTACCTTTTGATATATAAATTATATGATCCATTTTCACCCTCATATATCCCACTTATTAACCATTATGTACACCTGTTACCATGTTGAAGTTCTATATGGGATCCTCACCTTTCTCTTTTCCTTTCAATTCAAGAACCTAGTATGATATTAGTATTTTTAATTTCATTAGGTTATATTTTCATCCTTTTATAATCAATTCCCATCTGTTATTTTTATGTTATTTCAATGAGGGATCATTTATCCTCCCCCATTTAGACACTTACATTTGACTATGCCGAAATTCCATAAGGGATTCCTCTCTTCTCATTTCCATTTCAAGCACATCATTTGTGTTATGATTCTTAAATTCCAATTAATTTGATGGGATATTATGTTCCTTGATCAAATCACATTCCATTTCATGTATAAATGACTAGATTTCTCTTTTTCTATCATATACCCTTTTTATGAATTTCCCATTGGCATAATTATGATGCTTAAATTGCACCATGATTTAACATTCCAAAATCATCCTGTTGTGAATATCATACACATTCATCTGTCATGAGTATTCACCTTTATGCACAAATACATATTAATATGGACTTATATGTATGTATTCTAGATTCTTTTATCGTTGAATAAATCATTATGTAGAATGAATCAATGTTATATGATCTATGTGGCACACTTAGCCATGAGATTGAAATGTTTATAAATGGTGTGCCCTGATAGCACTCCAACACAATGGGTATTGTTTAGTATCATTATACATCATGTTGGGATAGGGTATTACCTGATTCCATTATTGGATTTTTTACATCATGTTGGGATAGAGGTTTACATAATTCCTTTAAGTCAATGATGTATTGTTTTATGTTGTTGTCACATTTCCATGTAATGATAATCATGCTATATCATGCCATTATATTCATGTTTCTCTTGTGATATTTTGATATTAATATTTCCTTACACGTATTTTATTCTGTATGTTATTCCCTGTTTACTCTCTTACTGTGATTTATAGCACACACTTTTCTTATATATTTCCTCAGGCTATCTCTTGAAATTTTAAGTACGAAGGAATGTTTTGGTCATGTAAAAGAAGTTTTAAATAATTTTTTTTTATTTTATGCCCTATTTTGTAATTTGATATTCTAATACCCAATGACACTACACCTATAGATATTGTGGGTTTTATTAGGTGCATGATTATTTTATATGTCATGTTTAAATATGAAATAAAGACCAGGGTTGATATATGTATAGTTTGAAGAACTGTGGCCATGGCTGCAAGAGTGCTGCATTGTTACCCCTAGTAGGCCGCACCATTATATCTAAATATGAACCTCAGTCTATGAATTAAAAAAATAGGTCATTTGGGACACCATCACACATATAGATCAATCTCAAAACCTGGGATGCCTCTTTGGATTCAAACTAAACCCATAAAACAACACATTAAGGAGTTTTAAAACTCCTATTTTCATTCTGAATCACAGTATAATGAATGTCCCATCCACCAAATTAAAAAATTCATATTATCTTGGAATTATAACAATGATAAAAACATATTTCCTTATAACCACTGTACCATAGAACCTATACTCCTTTAGAATCCATACGGAATTATAAACAACATCACCTGCCCTACAATTGTCTCAAAATATCATTCAAATGGATGTGTTTCCATGCAAATTCCAAATGAACCTCTAATAATTACTCAAGTGTACGACACCCAATCTTGTCATTATCTCATTAAACATATAGCTGATAGTGGATCCTACCATAGGTTTTTAATAGTCAAAGGAAAAAAAATTGAATAAATGATATTCCCCAGCATCATAGTTTTCTACCAAGAACACCCTAAGAGTTATAATGTCACTCTTTGTGTGATTTTGTTAACTGGGATAAGAGGGTAACTTCTAAGGTCATATATGGAACCTCACTGTAATGAATGTGTGAATCCTTCTAGTCCTAATAGCAACTAAATGTGAAGGATTTCCTTGAAATCCACAAATAGACATTATACCTCACCCACCATATCGTAGAAGCTTGATTAAAATAGATCATGTCAATAATATCTATAGAACAAGAACAATAACATGTTAATCCACTCGATATGACTTATCTCAAAAAGACATGGATAACATCAGATTCACTAAATTGGAATATAAGGAACTAACCAAATGTAATTAACACATCATGTTTAGATGTTATATGTTGGTACAAGGCCATAATGTCCACATTAGATCATTATTTGAGCCCCTAGAGAAATATTGATAGTTTCTATGTCAATTGAAAATAGCTACTATCCATGAGTCCATCAATAATGTTCCAGATAGGTAAATGAAGTATCATTAAAGACTAACCATTCCTATTTAACAACCACATTATAGAAATATAAATCAACTATATAATACTTAGTTTTACTAGTTACATTTCAAACATTATCATCTTGTTCAACCAATGATATCTTAGTGCAGGTGAACAATGTCAAGATATGGGACTTACTAATCACTATGAAAGAATACATTATTAGGGTATCATGAATTCAAAAAAGACTTAAGTAACCTCCATCAAGTCCAAGATGATATTATCGGTATAGTTATGGACCAAGTACAGACTAACTACTACAAAATAATTAGTCAAACCACTACTAGTTGACATCTTGGAAGAAGCTCCGCATCAACTGCCGATGTACCATAATTAACAGATGACAATTAAATTACTACATGATGAATCCCTGGATCATTCATGCATAACCAAAATTGGCCATACCTGACCAAAATGTTTCTCTGGGGGTTTTTACCCAAACAGCCACATCAATGACATGTTACCGAGAGAAAAATGAAATTTTACAAGACTCACTAGCCTCATAGGAATTCAAGAACTTCACCTGAATTTTTAAATGGTCCTACTTAGATGTTTTCCTTCTACCCGGAAGGACATGAATTCACCAGAACTGACACAATAATCAACACCAAAGGAGTTTCCTGGTAATCAAAATGAGAGATAGTCTAGACAATCATAAGCATACTAGTTAAGATTCACTGCACACACACACACACATGTGATACCTCATTAAGTCAGGATCAATACACATTATAATTTCAATTGAAATAATAAACAATTTTTATTGGCATGTCAAAACATATTTTCCTCTTGAGTCATCACCCTATGAATTCTGATAAATTTGATTCGATTAATTCTCATGTCACTCTACTTTGGAGATGAACCATGACTGTGCTGTACAAATCCAAAATATATGATTCCACCAAACTCCATAGTTATGTTACATAATTTATAAAATTCGACATGTACCATGTATATGAATGTAAAATACCATGATATATTGTAATCACAACAAAAAATCGTCAATAATATCCAAAGATTGACTTCCCTCTACATCTAATTATCATGATGTTCAAAGAGGATATTTATGATATTATTTTATTTCTCCAGATGTCTTTTATCCTGAATGAAGATAGAACAAATCACCGATCATTAAGGTTGAATAATGGGTGATGAGCCCTACTAAGAGGTCGTATAGGCACTAGGATTATCTAACATACTAAAGCTGAGAATTACCGGATGCTCAAGCCCATAACAACGTTCTCGGAAAAAATGACCACCCATATAAACAAGGGTCCCTTATGTAATCTATGAGTCATACTAGGGACAATGACCCTCAAAGTGTAAAATATGATAGAAAATCCATGGCATTTAGCAAGTAACTTATACTCTATGGGTTCTAACTACCTCAGGATATATCCTTAAGAAAACATAATCTTTTACCCATTAACTATGACATGATAAAATTATTTCAGTATCCTCTATGACTATCATTTAATCCCATGATAGAAATGAAAGAGGAATAAAGAAGAATGGAATGTTCTTATTAAAGGAAAATCAAATAAAAAAACTACTCTTACATGAGTGTGTATACTAAGAATACCACCTACGATTCAATTTTATATAATTACAATGATTAACATTCAATATTTAAACATCCAAAAATATGTAACTCAAAATATCAAGGACTAATTATAATAGAAAATCACTTGGTACTTGATTTAACCAATTCCTAAAGTAAAAAATAGTTATATCTTATCAAACATCCCTTTAAAACATTAATAATTTGTGGAAATCCCACTATAATTATGAAATTTATGACATAAATTATTTTGATGTAATAATATATATGGTGACCTATGAGGGTACCATTAAGCCAACATGGGTTCATCAAACTGTAACCAAATAATAATTACATAATTATTATTGTTTGAAAATACCCAAAGAGGGTTAGGACATAAGAAACATGCACCAAATTTCCTACATAGGTCTAGTTATGCATTCTAGAAATATTAATCATACAGATCATCAAACATTTGGAATATATTCACAAGAATTTATATGGGAAACCATTAACTATTTAACATTACTCTTAATGGGTTTTATATGATAATCCTGAATACGATAACCAACCTACATGGTTCATTTCATATAAGGGGGTCATAAAGAACCAGTTCATTTCTAATCAATATTAAATAGAATATATATTTTTAACCATATGAATATATACCATATTCATAAATAATTATTTGATTACACGGGTTTCCCACTCCAATATATAAAGCTCTCATACACTATTGGTTAGAATTTAGATCCCATTAATTGCGACTAGTTGACTTTAAATTTTTCTATTTAATAGATTTTACATTTTATCAATGATATGAAGGTGTATATAATTCTCAAAATATGGTACAAATACATGGTTTACCCATCCATAATTTATAAGGTACCTATACCCCTTAAAACTGAAGACTATATCCCATTTAGTTGCAACCAATAAGTTCTAATGATGATTCCAATTATATATATATATATACAGATAACCAAAACTATGGATATCATCACAAGAAATAAACACATTAGAACAAGCTAAATAATACAGTAGTGTGACATATAAATAGTTATATTAAATAAAAAAATCAACAGGTACAAAACAAAGTATTTCACTAAAAAATTTAACATCTTATATAACATCCAGGATAATAAACATGGAATGAAAATCCTCACAAATAGAAGGTAGCCTACAAATTAAAATACATGGAATATAATATGCAAGGAATGTGATGATTTTGTGCCAATAATGATTCATGTAATTTTTCTTCCTTTCAATACCAGTACAATTGAAAAATAACTTAAATTTAATAAATTAATATGTAATGAAAAAACTCCATTAACTATGTGTGAAATCATAATCATTTTTAATATAAAACAGAAAGAAGAACTCCCTCGTCCCTAGAAACATTGAATTTTCCCCATATATGGGGTGATAACTCCTATGAAAGGATAATTATAATATGATAACAAATTCCTAGTATCATGGATACTAGCTAAAAATAGTAAAACAATGGGAAAAAAGAAATCAATGAAACCACTTTGTAACATCCCATCCTGACTAACCACATAAATTGAAGTTGAACCAGTCATGAAATGGCATCAATTACTCATCCTCATTGAATGAGCATGATGAATAGTACAAATGATTTAAGGAGGTGGTTGTGGGGTTAATATACCATCAATGTCAATGTAACACAAAAATATACAAGAAAAAATTGAAATTTAGTAGAAGAAGTGACAATAAAATGATGATAATCAAATTAAAATTATATAAACTATACTAAAACTAACATACCAAACAAAACTATGTTTAATAAAAATGAAATGAACCATATTAAACCAAATGAAATTAATCCAAAATAAATCTACAAAAACAAAATCAAATAGATGTTATAATTCATGAAAAAAAACTAATTTAATATTACTATCTATGATTACAATGACACATACCAAATAGGTAATCTAAAATGAAAATAAAAAATGTAAACAGAAAAAACCATTCAATGACCTGTGAAATGTTTTTAAATAGAAACCAACCAAGACGAAATAAGTTGAAAATTTTTTACCTGAAATAAACCAAATTAAAATAATAAAATTTGAACAAATTCAACTGGGATATAACATTATTATACTGAATATAATTTATGTGGTTGGAAAAACCCAACACAATTTTAACAAAAAATAGAATCCATAAACAAATAATTAAATTGAAGTAAAAATAAAAAAATTTCAAAGTTATACAGAGAAAAAAACATGAATATCATATGTTTAGTAAATAAAAAATAATATATATGAATTAATTATCCCTAAATAATGTATAAATGAATGAATATGAAATTATAGAAACCAACAATGATGTCAGAAATCCAAATAAATATATTATGAATAAACCACTAAAAAACATACCTAAAATAATAATGAACATATATTTAATAATACCAAACTGAATTGAACAAAATCCAATGACATTGCACAAACAAAAATGGAAGTGAAAAAAACATGGGAAAAAACCTAACTGCACTAGTGTGAACATGCTATGAAAATGTTAATATGAGATGAAAAAAATCACACTAAAAAATAAAATTGAATTGAATTGAAATGAAAAAAATAAAATAAATTGTAAATTTACTAAATAAATCTTAAGTAACATATAACTAATTGAATAATACGAAGGATGTAAAAACTAAATCATATACAAATGAAAAGTTATAAAAAATTAGGTGAATCATAATAAATAAACTGATCCAAAATAAACCAAATTGAATTAAGATGAAAAAAATAATTCGAACAAAATAAAACAGTACGTCATTAATAAAAAATGATTATAATTGAACTGAACTAAATTGAATCACACTATACATATCAAAATTGAATAAAAAAGAACTAAATAAAACTATTCCATGTAAAAATGAATAGGAACAACAAGGATCAAAACCAATTCAACCTTATATAACCCATCATATCCTTTCTAGATCAAAACCCATCTAATTAAATAAAATAGAATGAGATTAAGCATCCCTATCATAAAAAAATTACTCCAAAAAATCATTTGAGATTAATCTAAAAGAATACAATAAATAATCATAAGTATATGAAGTGCCCAGATCAGTGCGAATCACTGAGAGGGGGAGGGGGTGAATCAGTGATCCTTTAAAACTTTTTACTAATTGATTCATTATCAATTAAACCTCCATGGATTGTTAAGGCCTCGATCCAATCTTCTTGTATCTCTCAGCCTTTCCTCGAGTGATGCAGTAAATGTAAAGGCACAAGACACAAGGATTTACATGGTTCGACACCAAAGGACTACGTCCTTGCCATGTTGGTTATACACGCCAACATGGTTTCTCCATTATAACATTTTAAAATTACAATGGTCGATAAAGAGTACCACTGTATCTCTCCTGAGTCCCACAGGAGGGTCTTTATACTACGTACCACAGTGTTACCAGAGTCCCACTGGCCTGCTCCAGAATCCCACTGAAGACTTCTTCCACCCTGAGTCTCATAGGGGGCTTCTCCTGGCTCCTCGAGTCACACGAGTAGCTCTTATTCTTGTTCAGATCTTCATGTATCTTCAGCAGCCTGGGATAAAGGCTGCTGGCCTTGATCTTCACTTCTGATCACTTGATCAGGTCTTCTCGTCTTGCTTAGGATTTATCTCCTTCTTCTCAGGATGACCTGGCCTCTCACTTCAAGAATCTTCAATAGCCTCTGATAAGGTCTGTTGGTCTTGCTCTTCACTTCTGATCACTTCTGTTGATCAGGCTCTTCTCAATCACTGAAAACTTAGACAAATGATATCTCTAACTTCAGTCTGGCTTCAGTCTGGCTTCACATCAGCTTCATGCACTGAGTGCACGGAATATCTTCATCCTCATGCACTGACAGCATGGCTTCTCAATAATCTTCAAGAACTTCCGGTCTTGTTCAACTCAGATGCACACAACCAGATTTGATCTTGTTCACGTGTGCACGTGCATGCATGCATGCACTCCCCTTCTTCTTCTATTGGTGAAATAAACCCACAAAGGGTGTAACACTTTTATCACACACCTTCTTCTTATCCTTCACACATTTTATTCCTTTTGATTACACACTTAAATGTGTGTTGTACTTTGTGTGAGTGTCTTCTACTTCTTCACAATGTACACACTTTAATTGTGCACACACTAGGTTCGGCCTTTTGTTCTATTGCACACACACCACTAAGGTTAGTCTTTGGCCTTCTTCCTTCACTTTGCACACACACAAAATGTGTGGTCTTCACTTGGTGCTTATGCACACATTTGGGTTCTAATGCCCTCTTGTCTTCCCACTTGGCTACGGCCTTCCTTCTATTCTTGCACACACACAAGGCTACGGCCTCTTGTTCATTTTCACTTATACCACCCGTAGGGTGTCTTCACTTTTCACACACACAAGGTGCAAGCTTTCCTTGAACTTAGCACACACACAAGTGGAAATGTGGCTACGGCCTTCTTGGCTTCTTCTTGCACACACCCGAACTCCCTTGTCCTTCAAAGGAGGCGCGCAAGGTCTCGGTGCAAGGGGCAGCCGCGCAAGTGCGGGCTTCAACCGTGGGCGCGCAAGGTGCTGCGGCCCCGGGTTCTTCTTGCCGCGCAAGGGGAAGGCGCACAGGGTTCTTCTCCAACCTCTTTCGTGCAAGGTATGCGCAAAAGGAAAAAACAGAGCCATGGGATGGCTCCGGGCTTCACTGCCGCGCAAGTGGTACGCGCAGGCTGTTCTTCGCGAGGCACAAGGGTTCTCTCACGGGACTCTCGTTTCTCAAAGGATCAGCAAGCCTCTTGAAAGCCTATGACTCTCCTTTTATAGGCAGATGAGGTGCGGTTCATCCACGAAGATATAGCTTTTGAATCCTCGAAATATTCGGGTTTTCAAGATTTTCCAAATCTTGATCTCTCTTCTCGGTTCACACGGGTATTTATTTTCTACGGTCTTCATCGCGTGCATGTGCATGGAACGTGTGCATGGCCTCTGTTTAGGCCGAATCATGCAAAGACATAAACCACACAAGGCCTAGCACCTTCGGTTTTCTTTGGCCTTCTTCGAAATTTCCTATACGTTGCATGAGTGCATTTTTTTCTTACATGGATGTGTTCGTTACATCCAGACGAACCCAATGAATGCTTCAGCTTGAAAAACGGTGGTCGGATGCTCAAAAACCATCCTTTGGAGGCTCCTGGTTCGAAGGAGGAGTCGCGGGTGGCCTCGGGTGAGCTCAAGGTAGATGAAGACTCCTCAACCTTCGGATCTGGATTTTAAAAGACATCGGACGGCCTGGATCAGAAGATCTCGCGCGGGATCAATCGGGCGGTCGAGATCTGGCACGTGATCGATAGAGCGGCCAGGATTCGCAACGCAGCAAAATCCCGCGTCCCACATCGAAACGGCTATCGGTTTTTCCGCGGTTTATCAAACTCGCACTCCCCGCTCCATGTCTATTGAACTTCTCCCCTCTCAGTGCTGCCCCGCACCGAGTTCTCATGCGGGCGCGCTCTTGCGCCCACCCCTGCCACTCGGGCGCGCCCCTGGCGCCCACTATGCTTCCTCGGGCACGCTCCTCGCGCTCACGCTACGCAGGGCTTCACACTCCCCTGCGTGGTCCGGGGCTTATACACGGCCCCGGCCTCTCGGGCTGGCCCCATGGGATCCCCTTGGGCGTGGCGACCTCGAGTCCCACAAGTTCCTTGGGGTTGAACCCTTATGGATGGCCCTTGGTGGTTTCCTTTTTGCTTGAGGAAAAACTAAGTACTACAAACAAAGTAACCAAGTGTAAATGTCAAATGCCACTTCTTCTTCTAAGCCATTCTTTCCATTTCATCTTCATTCTTCTCCCACAAACATCCTCAACTCCTTTCAATCATGTATTATAGACTTATGAGACATTTGTAGAAGGTTCTTCATCAACTGAAGCTCGTGAATCATATAATTCTTCAATTTTCATCATTGATCCAATCAGAGATTATGTTGGATCATCTTATAATTCACATGCACTCAGTGATAGTGCATGGACTTCATTAAACCACATCATCCAATTAGAACTTGTGGATGGATCATCTTCAACTCCTCATGCATTGTGAAGATAATGGATGGTCTTCTAACATTGTTGTGACATTGTATCCACTTGATACAAGTTCTTTGAACTTAAAGACCAGTTCAACAATCGTCAGATATGATGATGCTCCATCATCATCCATTCTTCAAGTGGTGTAACGTAGTATCATCTTGATACAAGTATTGAAACATTATGATCAGTTCTACAATCGTATGATATAACTAGAGAATGTTTCAACCATCATCTCCTATGTCACATAGTGAATCTACTAACTGACATTCCTCTATGGTCCATGGCCATTCTCTATTCATCACCGTCACCATCACATCCTTTGACATTCACATCATGACTCTCCTTGACATCCATCCATTCCATGTCACCTTTTGACAACAACATACATAATTGAGAACAAATGCAACACAGTGCACTTCAATCCCCCCTTTGTATTTGTTGTCAATACACTTCTTCAGCACATATGAATGGGTCAATATGTGTGCAAATCTTTTCTCCCCCTTATTTGCAACCAAATTCAAAGGTGTGGTGTGGTTATCTTTCAAAAATCTATTCCTCCCTTTGAAAAGTATTTTCTTGAAAAACACTGAGAGAGGGATGATGTCACATGTTCCCTTTAGCAAAGAACCTTTAGTAAATCAAATCTAAGTCTATGTGGGCTTACCCAGTGTAGAAATCAAGAGTGATGTAACCAAGGTACTCAATGCTGTCCAACATTCACTGTACATGTGAGATCATGCTCCAAGGGGTTGAAATATTTCAGATATAACAATAAATTGCAAAATCCTGCACATACTTCACAAGACTCATTAGAATGTTCAGTGCAAAGATAAAGCTCCCCCTTTCAACCATTTGACTTCAATCAATACTCCCCCTTAATTGTCATGATGAATACAATTAAGAAACAAGTGATGAAAGTATGATTGGAATACCTTCAGCTTTTCTCAAGATGGTATTAAATCTTAGAATACCATCTTCTCCAGATTGGCTCCCCCTCAAGGGGTGCACTCCATTTTGTCCAAACCACTCTCCAGATGAGAATGATCATCATATTCAATTCCCTGAAATGTTAGCACATGTAAATACAAGTGGTTAGGGAATAAGATGGAACCTCCTTGGTTCATCAATGTGAACAACAAGGTTGAGAATATTCTCTCAACCGAGATGTCCCATTTTCACCATTCTTCACACTTGCACATTTGATCTTCAATGATGTTTGTGCTGGTGTGGATATAAATACATCTTCATGTGAAATCTTCTTCTTCCCTTTTGCCTTAGCAATTGCCAGAACTTCATCTTCAGCTCTTTGCAGATCTTTGGCAAGTTGCAACTGATTTGGCCATATGACTAGTAAGTCACTTGGAAGTGTGGCCTGAGTTCTGGATATTCCACATGGTTCCTTTGATGCTTTCAAGCTACCTTTCTTAGGAAACTTGTTTTCAAACAATCCCTTCTGCTTCATCTGGAATGATTGTCTGTTTGAGTCCAGTCTGCCTCTATTTAATTTCATGGCTTGTTTACAAAGATCCATGATATGTCCTTTCTTTCCACAATAGAAGCATGTTTTCTTTTTGGTGTTCATTCTGGATGCATCACCCTTCTTGGATTTCAAATCCAAGGATTTCTCTTCCTTTGACAAAATCTTATTGGGAGCTTTTTCAGCTTTCTTCTACTTGCTTCCCAAGGATTCTTTCTGAGCCAGGTTCTGTGATCTTTTCTTCTTTTGAGCTCTGGATACAGTTGGAGATTGACATGTATCTATTTGACCACTTTTGCACACATCCCAGATGTTATCAAGAAATCCAAATCTGTTAGCAGTAAAAAGATGTCTCTGGACCTGTGGATGTTGCTTCTTTTCCTCTGGCTTACTCCCCCTTGGCATGGGATTGCTTTGTGCTTTGACATTCAGTGGATTATAACAACAATCCTTTGCACAGTGCCCATACTTATTACAACACCAACACTGACCCGCAAATCTCGACCTCTTCAGTCCTTCTGATTTCTGGGAAGTTTTCTTGAATTGCTGTGTTGTTTCAGGAGAGCTTTCTTTCTTCATCTTCTTCATCCATACATGATCAGAGTTATTCTTCCATCCTGCACTTTTTGTGGAAACACATTTAGAAGCATGAGTACAATATGGGATGGATGGTACCTTCTTCTTAGAAGTTGTTTCCCTTTTATTAGAGGATGTCTTTCTTTTGGAATCATCCTGCTCAATGCATACTTGTGTAGCAACATTTCTTCTATCAGCTGACTGGGAAGTTTCAGATTTGGGTGATTGCAGATTTTTCAATATCACCTCTAGTTCTAAGCATTTCATGTTGAGGGAGTTCTTCTCATTCACAAAAGTTATTATCCTTCCTTCCCATTTTTCTTCCAGCTGTTTCATCTGGTCTTCATGTACTTTCTTCATTTCGTGCAATGAATTGTCCAGCTCCTTCACCCTTTTGACTTTCACTTCTAGTTGAGCATCTTTGACAACCATTGAAACTCTGTGAAATTTTTCTAGTGCATGGAAAACTTCTTTGACCATTGTCTTAAATAATTCTTTCTCAGAAAGGCTTCTTTGCAATTATTCAGTAGTGTCTTCATATCTTTCATTGCAAAGAGATACTGTTTCATCTTTAGCCTTCACCAGCTTTCTGAGAGTGTTGGTTATGCCAACCCTTTTAGCCAACTGATCTTCCATTGTATTGGCTTCTTCTTCTAGCTGTAATTTTTCTTCTTGAAGATCATGGATTCATGTAGCTATACACTTTTCCACTTCCATGGGGACTGTATTCTGAAGATATTTGAGTGCATTTTGAAGATCATTCATTGTTCCAACTTCATCACAGCTAGGACATGCTTTCTTCATCTTCTTGGCCTGTTTCCTCTTTCTATTTTTCTGAGTCTTGGAAGATATCTCCATTTGAGGCTGGTCGCTCATTTCCTCAAATCTGCACTTCATAAAGACTCCCTTGGATCTTTTAGAGGTAACCTTCGCTCTGATACCAATTGAAGTGCCCAGATCAGTGTGAATCACTAAGAGGGGGAGGGGTGAATCAGTGATCCTTTAATACTTTTTACTAATTGATTCTTTATCAATTAAACCTCTATGGCTTGTTAAGGCCTCGATCCACTCTTCTTGTATCTCTCAGCCTTTCCTCGAGTGATGCAGTAAATGTAGAGGCACATGACACAAGGATTTACAAGGTTCGGCACCAAAGGCCTACGTCCTTGCCATGTTGGTTATACACCCCAACATGGTTTCTCCATTATAACCTGTTAAAATTACAATGGTCGATACAGAGTCCCACTGTATCTCTCCTGAGTCCCACAGGAGGGTCTTTATACTGCGTCCCACAGTGTTACCAGAGTCCCACTGGCCTGCTCCAGAATCCCACTAAGACTTCTGCCACCCGGAGTCTCACAGGGGGCTTCTCCTGGCTCCTCGAGTCACACGAGTAGCTCTTCTTCTTGTTCAGCTCTTCAAGTATCTTCAACAGCCTGGGATAAAGGCTGCTGGCCTTGCTCTTCACTTCTGATCACTTGATCAGGTCTTTTCATCTAGCTCAGGATTTATCTCCTTCTTCTCAGGATGACCTGGCCTCTCACTTCAAGAATCTTCAACAGCCTCTGATAAGGTTTGTTGGTCTTGCTCTTCACTTCTGATCACTTCTGTTGATCAGGCTCTTCTCAATCACTGAAAACTCAGACAACTGATATCTCTAACTTCAGTCTGGCTTCAGTCTGGCTTCACATCAACTTCATGCACTGAGTGCACAGCATATCTTCATCCTCATGCACTGACAACATGGCTTCTCAATAATCTTCAAGAACATCCGGTCTTGGTCAACTCAGATGCACACAACCAGATTTCATCTTGTTCACATGTGCACGTGCATGCATGCAAGCATGCACTCCCCTTCTTCTTCTCTTGGTGCAATAAACCCACAAAGGGTGTAACACTTTTAGCACACACCTTCTTCTTGTCCTTCACACATTTTATTCCTTTTGATTACACACTTAAATGTGTGTTGTACTTTGTTGGAGTGTCTTCTTCTTCTTCAAAATGTACACACTTTAATTGTGCACACACTAGGTTCGGCGTTTTGTTCTATTGCACATACACCACTAAGGTAAGTCTTTGGCCTTCTTCCTTCACTTTGCACACACACAAAATGTGTGGTCTTCACTTGGTGCTTATGCACACATTTGGGTTCTAAGGCCCTCTTGTCTTCCCACTTGGCTACGGCCTTCTTTCTCTTCTTGCACACACACAAGGCTATGACCTCTTGTTCATTTGCACTTATACCACCTGTAGGGTGTCTTCACTTTGCACACACACAAGGTGCAAGCCTTCCTTGCACATAGCACACACACAAGGGGAAATGTGGCTACGGCCTTCTTGGATTCTTCTTGAACACACCCGAACTTTCTTGTCCTTCAAAGGAGGCGTGCACTACGGGAAAAATGAGCATTTGCGACGGGGTTATTTACCCGTCGCAAATAAGTATCCTTTTGCGACGGGACAACTTTCCCCGTCGCAAAAGGACTGGCGCGGTTTGCGCGCCAAATCGCGGGAAACTTATTTGCGACGGGGGAATATACCCGTCGCAAAAAACCGGCGGCGGTAAAAGGTATTTGTGACGGGAATATTCCCCCGTCGCAAATAGTATGTTGGCAAGTGGTTATTTGCGACGGGACCCGTCACAAATAACTATTTATCCGTTGACCGTAATAAATGTCGGATAAGGTATTTGCGACGGGATTCCCGTCGCAAATGGACCCGTTGCAAATAATCTAACCTATAAATACCCCCATCCGTTTTTTTCAAATCATTCTCAAATTCCATCTTCTTCTTCTCTCGAAGTTATATATCTAAAGTTCAGTTTTTCTCCAGTTTAATTTTTTTCTCCGGAGTTGATATTAATGTTTTGAAGAACGATCAGAGCAGATCAATTTTCAAGGTATTTATGTTCATTTTAATTTAATATTTATTTTTAATTTTTTATTAGTTTCAATTATTCTTAATTAGTTGTAATTTAATTATGTTTACATTGTTTTGTTACTTAATAAATTTAAATTATTAGTATTGTTCATAGTTAATAGTAATTAGGAATAATTAGTAATAATTTTTAATAATTAAGAATAAATATTAATAATTAATAATAAATACCAATAATTAGGAATAATAACATTATTACATTATTAGTATATTTTATTATTAATATTAAAATAATATAATTTTTTATATATATACAGTTCTCTTTTCATCTGTGTGTTTGCGGACTTCACATGTATTATTTGTATGTGGAGATAGAAAACGCACAGATGAAAGGAGAATTGTATATAAATTAGAAAATTATATTATTTTAATATTAATAATAAAATATACTAATAATGTTATTATTTGTAATTAGTGGTAATTATTCCTAATTATTGGTAATTATTCGTTTAATTACTAATAATTAGGAACAATTACCAATAATTATCAATAATTAGGAATAATTAGTAATAATTACCAATAATTAGTAATAATTACCAATAATTAGTAATAATTACCAATAATTAGTAATAATTACCAAAAATTAGTAATAATTACCAATAATTAGTAATAATTACCAATAATTAGTAATAATTACCAATAAGTAGTAATAATTATCAATAATTACCAATAATTAGAAATAATTAGTAATAATTACCAATAATTAGTAATAATTACCAATAATTAGTAATAATTACCAATAATTAGGAATAATTACCAATAATTAGTAATAATTACCAATAACTAGTAATAATTAGTAATAATTAGTAATAATTAGTAATAATTAGTAATAATTAGTAATAATTACCAATAATTCGTAATAATTAACAATAATTAGTAATAATTAACAATAATTAGTAATAATTAACAATACTTAGTAATAATTACCAATATTTACCAATAATTACCAATAATTACCAATAATTAGTAATAATTAGTAATAATTAGTAATAATTACCAATAATTAGTAATAATTAGTAATAATTAGTAATAATTAGGAAAAATTAGGAATAATTACCAATAATTAGTAATAATTAGTAATAATTCTTATTAATTACCAATAATTAGTAATAATTACCAATAATTAGTAATAATTACCAATAATTAGTAATAATTACCAATAATTTGTAATAATTACCAATAATTAGTAATAATTACCAATAATTAGTAATAATTACCAATAATTCGTAATAATTAACAATACTTAGAAATAATTACCAATAATTACCAATAATTACCAATAATTACCAATAATTACCAATAATTACCAATAATTAGTAATAATTAGTAATAATTACCAATAATTAGTAATAATTAGTAAAAATTAAGAATAATTACCAATAATTAGTAATAATTAGTAATAATTAGTAATAATTAGTATTAATTACCAATAATTAGTAATAATTACCAATAATTAGTAATAATTACCAATAATTCTTAATAATTACTAATAATTACCAATAATTAGTAATAATTAGTAATAATTACCAATAATTAGTAATAATTAACAATAATTAGTAATAATTAACAATTCTTACAAATAATTACCAATAATTACCAATAATTGGTAATAATTAATAATAATTACCAATAATTAGTAATAATTGGTAATAATTAATAATAATTATCAATAATTAGTAATAATTATTAATAATTAGTAATAATTAATAATAATTACCAATAATTAGTAATAATTACCAATAAATAGTCATAATTACCAATAATTAGTAATAATTAACAATAATTAGTAATAATTAGTAATAATTACCAATAATTAGTATTAATTACCAATAATTAGTAATAATTACCAATAATTAGTAATAATTACCAATAATTAGGAATAAATAGTAATAATTAGCAATAATTACCAATAATTAGTAATAATTACCAATAATTAACAATAATTACCTATAATTACCAATAATTAGTAATAATTAGTATTAATTACCAATAACTAGTATTAATTACCAATAATTAGTAATAATTACCAATAATTAGTAATAATTACCAATAATTAGTAATAATTAGTAATAATTACCAATAATTAGTAATAATTAGTAATAATTACCAATAATTAGTAATAATTAACAATAATTAGTAATAATTAACAATACTTACCAATAATTATCAAAAATTACCAATGATTAATAATAATTACCAATAATTACCAATAATTGGTAATAATTAAAAATAATTACTAATAATTACCAATAATTAGTATTAATTAACAATAATTAGTATTAATTACCAATAATTAGTAGTAATTACCAATAATTAGTAATAATTAACAATAATTACCACTAATTAGTAATAATTACCAATAATTACCAATAATTAGTAATAATTACCAATAATTACCAATAATTAGTAATAATTACCAATACATAGTAAAAATTAACAATACTTACCAATAATTAGTAATAATTACCAATAATTAGAAATAATTACCAATAATTAGTAATAATTACCAATAATTAGTAATAATTACCAATAATTAGTAATAATTACCAATAATTAGTAATAATTACCAATAATTAGTAATAATTACCAATAATTAGTAATAATTACCAATAATTAGTAATAATTACCAATAATTTGGAATAATTACCAATAAGTAGTAATAATTATCAATAATTACCAATAATTAGTAATAATTAGTATTAATTACCAATAATTAGTATTAATTACCAATAATTAGTATTAAATACCAATAATTAGTATTAATTACCAATAATTAGTAATAATTACCAATAATTAGTAATAATTACCAATAATTAGTAATAATTACCAATAATTAGTAATAATTACCAATAATTTGGAATAATTACCAATAATTAGTAATAATTACCAATAATTAGTAATAATTATCAATAATTAGTAATAATTACCAATAATTAGTAATAATTACCAATAAGTAGTAATAATTATCAATAATTACCAATAATTAGTAATAATTAGTATTAATTACCAATAATTATTATTAATTACCAATAATTAGTATTAAATACCAATAATTAGTATTAATTACCAATAATTAGTAATAATTACCAATAATTAGAAATAATTACCAATAATTAGTAATAATTACCAATAATTAGTAATAATTACCAATAATTTGGAATAATTACCAATATTTACGAATAATAACATTAGTACATTATTAGTATATTTTAATATTAATATTAAAATAACATAATTTTCTATATTATATACAATTCTCTTTTCATCTGTGTGTTTTCTGTCTCCACATGTAATATTCGCATTCTTTTTCAAAATTATCAACCTACTCGCCAATGGAGAGGTGAAAGTGAATGCAAATATTACATGTGGAGACAGAATTTTAAACACACAGATGAAAGGAGAATTGTATATAATATAAAAAATTATGTTATTTTAATATTAATATTAAAATATACTAATAATGTAATAATGTTATTATTATATAATTAATGTTTATGAAAAAATTATATTAGTATTATTAAAATAATTAAAAATCAATATAATATTAAAATTATCAATATTTGTAACATGTTTTGCTTTATTCTCAATATATTCAATCTTTACTTGAGTGTTTTTTCTAACAAATTATTCAAAACCAGTAATGCTTTTATATTTTACAGAGAAATATGGAACAACGAGGTCATCGACAATAATTATTAGGTGACCGCATATGGATAAACCAACGTAGAAATCCAAACGGTTCTGGTTTAAATCCAGTATATGTTGAGGGTGTGGAGTCTTTTTTATCATTTGCGGCATCAAATCCAGAATTTGTTTCAGAAGGCAAAATAAAATGCCCTTGCAGAAAATGTGCATTGAGAACATTTGACACGTTTGAAAAAGTGGGAGAACATCTCTTGCGTTTTGGTTTTCAACCAGATTATGTTTTTTGGTATCAACACAGTGAACGCAGTTCCAGAGCAGGTGATACCAACTTGATTCTGGATCCATCCCGGTTTCAAGATTTAGTACATGATGTTATAGGTTCATCTGTTCAACATACAGAAACTCCGGCTGATATAGCTTCAAATCCTGAGTTGGCACCGTCTGAATTTTATGATTTGTTGAAATCTGCTGAGGATGCATTATATCCTGGCTGCAAGATGAGCAAATTAGAAGAAGTTGAAAAATTTATGGCTATCAAATCAGATAACGGAATGTCAAACACCTGTTTTGACCAGATATTTTCTTTGCTGAAAACACTGTTACCCGAAGGAAATGTTTTACCTGCAAATTACTATGAGAGTAAGAGGATGGTTCGAAATTTGGGACTTACTTGTCAGAAGATTCATGCATGTTCAAATGACTGCATTTTATATTTTGGGGAAAATGAGTCGTTGGATAGTTGTCCTACATGTGGGCAGCTGAGATATAAAGAAGGACAACACATGAAGTCTGGTTTGATTCCTGTAAAACAGTTGAGATATTTTCCGCTTACATCCAGACTTCAGCGTTTATTCATGTCTAAGAATACATCGACAATGATGTCATGGCATAAAGAAAATATTTCAACCGATAAAAGCTTGAAACATCCAGCCGATGGTGATTCATGGAAACATTTTGATAGAGTGCATCCATCCTTTGCTTTAGAAGCTAGAAATGTTCGACTGGGCCTTTCCACTGATGGTTTCTGTCCGTTTGGATCTTATGGTAGTCAATATTCATGTTGGTCTGTTTTTTTAACTCCGTACAATTTACCTCCATGGATGTTGATGAAGGAGCCTTATATCTTTTTGACTTTACTAATTCCAGGACATCCGAAGAAAAATATTGATGTTTATTTGAAGCCATTGATTGATGAATTAAATTTATTGTGGAGAACTGATGACAGTACATATGATGTTGCAACGAAACAGAATTTTACACTGAGAGCAGTATTGATGTGGACAATAAGTGACTTCCCGGCTTATGGGATGTTATCTGGCTGGAGTACACATGGTCAGAAATCATGTCCTTACTGTATGGGAGAGAACGAAGCATTTATGATCATTCATGTAAAGAAACCTTGTTATTTTGACTGTCATCACAGATTTCTTCCAGCTGATCATCCTTTTCGCAGAAACAGATCTCATTTCAGAAAAGGAATAGTTGAAAGGGATGGACCTCCAAAAATGCTATCAGGTTCGGAGCAAAAATCAGTTGTATTTTCATTACCTCCCATCACTTTTGGTCCCACAATAAACCAACAGAAAATTTCTGGTATTGGGAAAGAACACAATTGGATTAAACGTAGCATATTTTGGGATTTGTCATAATGGTCTGATCTGTTGGTCCGACACATGTTAGATGCCATGCATATTGAGAAGAACTATTTTGATAATTTGTTTCATACAGTTTTGGATACGCCGGGAAAGAGCAAAGACAATGTAAATGCACGTTTAGATCTTGCCCAAATTTGCAGGCGTCCAGAATTGGAACTATTTGAGAATGTCAGAACAGAAAGGTTACTGAAACCAAAAGCAGCTTATACACTGTCTAAAGAAAACCGTTTATTATTTTTTCAGTGGATTGCAGATTTGAGACTTCCAGATGGCTGTGCTTCTAATTTGGGTAGATGTGTAAAGAATGGTCATATTACTGTATTAAAAAGTCATGATTGTCATGTTATAATGGAGAGACTTCTACCCATTGGATTAAGAGGTCTGTTGAATTCTGTGATTTGGGATTCAATAACAGACATGTCTCATTTTTTTCGGGAAATTTGTGCGGCTACGGCAGATTATGATGCTCTAGGAAAACTTGAAAAAGCTGTTGTTGTAATTATATGTAAACTGGAAAAAATATTTCCGCCGTCTTTCTTCGACTCAATGGAACATTTGATGTTACATTTGCCATATGAAGCCAAATGTGGAGGTCTGGTACAATTTCGATGGAAGTACCCATTTGAAAGATGCATGAAAAAATTGAAAAGAAAAGTACGTAACAAAGCATCTGTTGAAGGATCTATTGCAGAAGCTTATTTTCAAGAGGAAATATCTTTTTTCTACTCCCATTATTTTGAATCTGAGTATCCTTCAAAACACAACTGAATGGGACGGAACGAGAGGAATATTGATGAAATCGACAATCAATTATCTATTTTCAACCAGTCAGAGCTTGGTTTTGGTGGAGTTTATGAACGCTGGCTTTCAGATGATGAACATCAGAGAGCTCATACGTATGTTCTGCTCAACCGTGAAGAAATGGAATCAGTTGTACTGTAAGTGTTTATATCACTTATTCTATCATTTATGTTACAGTAAATAACTTTGGTTTTTATAGGTTGTATGATAATCCTATCAAGAAACAAATTCCACAAATTACAGCAGCTGCTCTCGAAGAACGTCGACTGAAAAATTTCTCTCAGTGGTTTCAAAAACTGGTAACACAAATTCTTTATCTTTTAGCAACTCATTCAATGTATAGTTTACTATATTGATAATTATTTCACAAATTTTCAGGTGTCTCGACATGCAGATAAAATTGACAAACAGCTGTGTGTATTGAGTAACCCACCTTCCAAACTTGTTAAAACTTATAATGCATATGTGGTGAATGTATTTCGATTCCACACACATGCATATGGGGAATCGAAAAAAACAATGAACATTGGAGTTAGCTTGAGAGGATCTCATCATCGAGAAAATGAAGTTGACTATTATGGCATACTTGATGAAGTCATTGAACTATGTTATCTTGGACAACATTACATAACCATGTTCAAATGTCGGTGGTTGGATACAGAGAGAGGCGTGCGTGTTCATCTGGCTCATGGAATCATCGATATTAAATGTAAAAGTGTTCTCGCAGTAAATGAACCATTCTTATTGGCTCAACAGGCATATCAAGTTTATTATGCAAAGTACTGTGCAACATCAAGAGACTTGACTAATTGGTGGAGTGTAATAAAAATCAAAATTCGAGACAATCAGTTTAGTCAAAGTGAATGTGCTTTCACTGATGTGCAAAGAATTGATGTTTTTCAAGAGAGTACTCAAAATCAAACCTTTTTACAAAGATACATGAGTATCGATGACGACACCCCACATTTAAGAGTCGGTGATGACGATGATGTTAATGATGTCACATATGAATTTGAAATGGTAAGAGATGAAGCAACTGTAACTCGAATGGATATCGATGATGTTGAGGAGGAATATAAAGATGACATTGACATATATGAAGATGATGATGAAGATGAACACTGATAGCATTCCATGGTATTTATATACAATCATAATATGTATATATGTATATATAATAGTAATTATCAATTATTTTCTAACATTAACATTTTCTGTTTCAGATGGACGACGCCACATTTCGTGAGTTGGCGGATGCTGACCTGACTTTTGATGCGGATGAGTTGCTGACAGATGACCCTCAGCTTGCAGGTGCTCCAGGGAGTACGCGGAGGGGGCGCGGTCTTGCACGATTGATGATTCCTGACCCCGTCCCCGAGCGACGTCCACGTCTTGGGTTTGATCCACGCACACTAAGGTGTGATAACCTGTGTGATAACCTGTGGATTTGAATAAGATTTCATTAATATATTCACATAATAAATGTTTATTATTTTTTTCAGTTTTCCGCATATAGCAGTCGGACAGGGTAGCGCTATTTTGCGCAACTATTTCTCTCAGCCGTGGACCACATGGGAGCAGATTCCTATTGATGTGCAGCAGGCCATGTTCGGCCATTGGTTGGTACGTACGTAAATAAATATTTTTTATTTTGAAAATTATTTCATTTCTGACATGATATTTTGATTTATTTGTAGGGTTTATGGTATCCGATCGAGGATACCATGCGTGACGCCATCCACGAGGCATGGGAGGTGGCCATGCGTGATCGCCTTCGTCAGTTTTTGCACAATTTAAGAAAAGCTGCGATGAAGAAAGCAGGAGTGTCATATTTTGACGAGTCATGTAGAGCACACCGACCAGAGTATATTTCATCCCATGTATGGGATGGATTATGTGCCCACTAGTTGAGTGGTGCCTTTCAGAGGAGATCATCGGTGGGGAGGCAGAATCGGGGGAGACATGAGGTGACTCATCGAGCTGGGAGTCGTTCTTTCAGTACTCATAGACAGCATCTGGTACGTACATTATTTATAAATATTTTATATAACTATAAATATTAACAGTTTATTTTTTATTCTTATAGGCTGTCGAGCACCCCGATATTACAGATTACGACGTATATCGGAGGATGTATAGTGATCCTGCTACTGGGGATCTCAGAGGTGATCGTCAGCATCACATCGTGGTCAGTATTATTTGTTTTCAAGTTTAAAAATTAACTACATATAATATATTCACAATTTTAATTTTAAATTTCAACTATAGGAGTCATATGAGGCCGCAACGTCACAGGCCCGGCCTGAGAGTCAGGCCGAGTCATCAGATCAGACCACTGCCCGTCAGTTTGATGAGGCGGCATGGATGCAGGCCACCCAGTATGCCTTCGAGAAGGGCTGGGTAGTTGGTATCGGCTCTCGACTGACTCCCGGAGATTATTATGGCAGTGCTGTGATGTCGGCGTCCAGCTCGAGAGGAGCTCGTGCATCTTCTTCTACTACACAGTATGAGGATCAGTTGCGATCTCAGACTGCACAGATAGAGAGTCTCCGACAGGAGCAGGAGCAGATGCGTCAGCAGCATGAGGAGGAGCATCGACGCCAGCAGCAGCTGTATGAGGAGCAGGCGAATCGGTGGCAGCAGCAGCATCAGGAGCAGATGAAGTACATGCGCCGACTCACTCATGCTTTAGGGATGGAGTTTCCTCCACCACCATCTGCAGATCCCCCCCTCCCCCCTCCTTCAGATTAGAGATTGTACTTATGTTATAAAATTTGTGTAATCAAATTATTATTTTTTTTCTATTCGTAGTTTCTGTCTCATTATAAAATATTAATAATATTATATTTTTAAATAACAATATTAATATGAATAATAATATTATTTATATTTTATAATATTAAATTATATATATATATATTAAAATTTTATAATATTAAAATTTAATTATATTTTTTTAATACTTGAATTATTTTAATATTTGAATGTAAAATAATTCTATTATTTTTATATTAATTAAAATAAATTATTAATATTTTTTTTATTTATGAATTATAATTCTAATATTATTATATTAATTAAATCATTTATTAATATTCAATTTTTTTTTATTTTTGAATTATAATTCTATTATTATTATATTAATTAAAATAATTTATTAATAATTTATTATTTTTATTTGTGAATTATAAATCTATTATTATATTAATGAAAATAATTTATTAATAATTTATTTTTTTTATTTTTTTTATAGTATTTGCGACGGGATACTATGTCGTCGCAAATACTAGTATTATTAATAGTTTTTTATTTTTTTTTCAAAAATAGTTTTTGCGACGGGCCCGTCGCAAAAACTATTTTAAAAGTTTTTTTACAAAAATACGGAGTACTATTTGTGACGGGGAGAATGACCGTCGCAAAAAACGGCTTTAGCGACGGGCCCTTCGCAAATAGGTGTTGTTGTGACGCTGTTTTTAGCAACGGGCTATTTGCGACGGGCCCCCGTCGCAAATACCTGTTTTTCTAGTAGTGGTGCAAAGTCTCGGTGCAAGGGGTAGCAGCGCAAGTGCGGGCTTCAACCGTGGGAGCGCAAGGTGCTGTGACCCCTGGTTCTTCCTGCCGCACAAGGGGAAGGCGCGCAGGGTTCTTCTCCAACCTCTTTCGTGCAAGGTATGCGCAAAAGGAACAAACAGAGCCAAGGGATGGCTCTGGGCTTCACTGCCGCACAAGTGGTACGCGCAGGTTGTTCTTCGCGAGGCACAAGGGTGCTCTCACGGGACTCTCGTTTCTCAAAGGATCAGAAAGCCTCTTTAGAGCCTCTTCCTCTCCTTTTATTGGCAGAGGAGGTGCGGTTCATCCGCGAAGATATAGCTTTTGAATCCCCGAAATATTTGGGTTTTCAAGAGTTTCCAAATCTTGATCTCTCTTCTCGGTTCACGCGGGTATTTATTTTCTACGGTCTTCTTCACGTGCATGTGCATGGAACGTGTGCATGGCCTCTGTTTAGGCCTAATCATGCAAAGACATAAACCACAAAAGGCCTCGCACCTTCGGTTTGCTTTGGCCTTCTTCGAAATTTCCCATACGTTGCACGAGTGCATTTGTTTCTTGCATGGATGTGTTCGTTACATCCAGACGAACCCAATGAATGCTTCAGCTTGAACAACGGTGGTCGGATGCTCAAAAACCATCCATGGAAGGCACCTGGTTCGAAGGAGGAGTCGTGGGTGGCCTCGGGTGAGATCAAGGTAGAGGACGACTCCTCAACCGTCAGATCCGGAGTTTAAAAGACATCAGACGGCCTGGATCAGAAGATCTCGCGCGGGGTCAATCGGGCGGTCGAGATCTGGCGTGCGATCGATCGAGCGGCCAGGATTCGCTCCGCGGCAAAATCCCACGTCCCACATCGAAACGGCTCCCGGTTTTTCCGCGGTTTATCAAACTCGCACTCCCTGATCCATGTCAATTGAACTTCTCCCCTCTCGGTGTCGACCCGCATCGAGTTCTCATGTGGGCGTGCTCTTGCGCCCACCCCTGCCACTCGGGCGTGCCACTGGCGCCCACTATGCTTCCTCGGGCGCGCTCCTCGCGCTCACGCTACGCAGGGCTTCACACTCCCATGTGTGGCCCGGGGCTTATACACGGCCCCGACCTCTCGAGCTGGCCCCATGGGATCCCCTTGGGCGTGGCGACCTCGAGTCCCACAAGTGCCTTGGGGTTGAACCCTTAAGGCTAGCCCTTGGTGGCTTCCTTTTTTCTTGAGGAAACACTAAGTACTTTGTATACAAACAAAGTAACCAAGTGTAAATGTCAAATGCCACTTCTTCTTCTAAGCCATTCTTTCCATTTCTTCTTCATTCTTCTTCCACTAACCCCCTCAACTCCTTTCAATCATGTATTCTAGACTTATGAGTCATTTGTAGAAGGTTCTTCATCAACAGAAGCTCCTGAATCACATAATTCTTTAATGTTCTTCATTGATCTAATCAGAGATTAAGTTGAATCATCTTCTAATTCACATACACTCAGTGATAGTGCATGGACTTCATTAAACCACTTCATCCACTTAGAACTTGTGGATGGATCATCTTCAACCCCTCATGCATTGTGAAGACAATGCATGGTCTTCTAACATTGTTGTGACATTGTATCCACTTGATACAAGTTATTTGAACTTAAAGACCAGTTCAACAATCGTCAGATATGATGATGCTCCATCATCATCCATTCTTCAAGTGGTGTAACTTAGTATCATCTTGATACAAGTATTGAAACATTATGATCAGTTCTACAATCGTCTGATATAACTAGAAAATTTTTCAACCATCATCTCCTATGTCACTTAGTGAATCTCTTAAGTGACATTCCTCTATGGTCCATGGCCATTCTCCATTCATCACCATCACCATCACATCCTTTGACATTCACATCTTGATGCTCCTTGACATCCATCCATTCCATGTCACCTTTTGAAAACAACATACATAATTGACAACAAATGCAACACAGTGCACTTCAGTATATAACATATGTTATTTAATCATTAAAGAATATGTCCACATTTCATAATGATTGCATCATTTACACATTTTATTTTTCCATTATTCTCATTAATTCATTACATTAGACCTATTATCAATAAATCCAACACATAGAAAAAACATTAGAATGTGAATGTAGCCAAAAAAATATTGAATTTTAATATTTAACTATAGAACTATTTTTTCATTGTTAATAACCTATATTTGATTAGGGGATTCAATATTGAATGTTATTTCAGAGGATGATTTTGAATATTTAAGGGCGTGTCTTGAGATAATATTTTTTCTTCAGCTAAAATAATACAAATGGAAATATGGTCAACAAACCGACACGAAAACATATTTTAAATCTTAATTTTTTGATTTAAAATTTTAATATCTATTTTATAACTAATTTTTCAATTTTTATTTGTAAGAAATTTTATTTGGACACCCCTGATGAGAAATAAGATATCAACATTGTGGTAAAAGATCATTTACATCATGTTTTAGGAGATTAGAACCATGGTAGAGTAAGTTCTAGACTAGGGAAGATAATATTCCTTACTAGATATTGGTCCACTAAAGGATCCATTTTTGGTCGAAACATGTTTGGAAAAGGAAATAAACAGATAACACAACCTTAGGGTAAGGCATAAGAGTTCCAAAAAATTGTTATATTGAAGCATAAACTTAATCAAAAGTAAAACATTGAATATTTAAAAACATTTTAAGTCTTATGTATATCACATCTACTAGATACAACAACAGATTATGATACATATATTTTGATGGGGCATATATTATATAGTGCACTAGGTGGAGGTTCTAGTGGGGGTCTTGACGATGACATTCCAATTGATGGAGAAGTCCAGGGTGATGTAAATGGCGTTGGAGATGGAGATGGTGATGGATATGGGGATATTGATGGCGATGGAGATGGCGATGGAGACGTCAATGTCAATTGTGATGTTAATAATGATGGTGATGGTGATGGTGATGGTGATGGTGATGAATATGGAGATAGGGGTGGTGATGCTGGTGGTGATGGCGACAATGATGAACTATAGCGATGGAACTGTTGATGGATATTAAGATGGGGATGGTGATAATGATTGAGATGGTGAGGATTATGGTGATAATGACCGTGAGGATGACAATAAGGATTATGGTGACAATATAGTGAGGATTAAAATTGTTGTGGTTATTGTAATGTGGGAGATATTGATCCTATAAATAGTTGTCTAATATTTCTTATATTTTATGTTTGATGATTAGTTTTGAATTAATATATGAGATTTTATTCATGTGTAATATCACTGGATGAATTAATTAAATAATTACTTAGGTTATAATTTTTGGTATATTGTTTGGTGATTCTTGGTGAATCTTTTTGGAGATTTTTTAGGTCATTGGATAGGGTTAGGGCTGTTGTGACTTAGAAAATATTATTCTATCAAGTGCGGTTCTTTTCAAAAAGATAGCATGAATGATTAGATATGAGTGACTTTTAAAAATGTGAATTCGTCATACATTATTTTTTATATGGTATGTATTAGTCATTTTAATTATTAATATTGTATTGTAGTTTATTGTTAGATTTTTTATTAATTTTTGAATTATATATATGGTATTGTAGAGTGTTTTCATGTGTGGGAGATTTGAGAAAATATGGGGAGGATTATAATTATAATTTTGGAGGTGATCTGGGAAAAGGAGTGGCGCTTAATTTTCTATAATGGTGTTGTAATCTATAATAACATTTTCTAATCCATTGGTATAATTTAAAGGAAAATTATCTATACCATTGATTTAGAAATACCATTAGTATAGTCTAATTTCCTTTTTTATATACCAATGGTTTTCCACAAACTTTTGGTATAGGCCTATACCCATACCATAACTCCCAATGTATTGATAAATAATTTTTATAGGCTATAATAATGGTTTTTCCAAACTATACCAATGGTTTAAAAGTGTTGGTTCAAACTATGTTTCTAGAAATGTTTTTTATATAATGTTTCATCCATCATAGGCTTGCATATCATTCATAGTATACTTATAGTATTCCTAGGAATGTAAACAAAAAAATTTCTATATAAAAAGATTATTATGAGTTCGGTAAATAGAAATATATCATGAGTAAATGAGGAATAATCAATAAGGATTAATCATAATGGAAATGTAAATATCTAAACACACATTCCATTTAATGAATAACAAGACTGTCACGATTAGATAAATAATAATCATTATGGAAAAGTGACTAACTAAACACAAATAAAATTTAAATATCATTAATATCATTAATCGATATGGAATAATCAATATTGAAAGTTAATAAATGAAAATATACTGCATTTAATTCATTAAATGAGATTGAAAATAAAAATACAAAAAATTTTAATGAGAAAAACTCATGGATAATAATAATTGAATGATTAATTATGAAAATTATTTATTATTAGATTCCATGATCTCAAATAATATGATACCTCTATTGTGACGACCTTTCACGAGACCTTTTAAAACTGATTGGTATTTATAGACATGAAACACATTTAACAAAGGATACACATCTAATTTGTCTCATCAGACTACAGATTAACCAAGGGGTTATCTATAACAAGGCGCCATCAATGTCGTTGTGTCCATCAAACTCCACATATAATTAATCATCAATTTAATTCATAAACAATATTCCTTATAAAAAAATTTCCATATCAAGTATGGATTATGGATTAAAAATAATTTCCTAAATGAATCATAAACCATTCTATGTAAAATACCATCTATTGAACTAATATATCGTTTAATTAATAAGTATATCCCTGAAAACAATAATCGATTATTAGGGTAAATGTAATTTCCAATGATGGAATGAAAGTGAATATTTCTTGAGAAAGATAATAATTACAAAAATTAATTAAGAAAGAGAATGTCAATACATTACCTGGTCAAAATGATTATAAACCATCTAGAGAAATAATAAGGATCATATCAATTAAAAATATCCCTAGTGGATCATATGTTTAAAAAATGTTTTATTTAATATTGTATAAAAATTCTATAATATTATTATTAAATCCTTTCTTGAGTAAAATAGAATGTTCACCTTGAAAATATTTAATACAAAATAAATGCTCTCAAGATATATTGATAATATATTTATTTTAAAGTAAAAATTTATCCATTTATGTTAATCTTCATAACATTGATTGATTTTGATTATGGGAAATTATAGACATGTCATACAGATTAAAATAAACATTCTCTTCAAATGTTTTGTAAAAGAGAACTGCGTATTGTCTTGAAAATGATATGATTATTCCTTTCAAAAAATTTTGTAAAAATATGTGTAAAATTTATTTAATAAATTATTTTGAAAATATTAAAACATTTTTCAAACATATTTATGAAACATGGATTTTTATGGAAAAAGAATTTTCTACTCAAGAGTTATATAATGTCCTATTCTCGTAAAAATATTATCTCAATCATTTTAAGTACCAAATAAAGAAATATGATACTATTATATGATAAAATTATGAATAAAAATAGTATAATAATATTAAATGGATTTATTATACAATTATTAAATAATTCTCTTCAACATTAATTCATGTATAAATAACCCCAATTAAAATGATATTTTGAACTGAACCCTTTCGAAAACCAAAATATTTAATTCAAAATTAATAAATGAATCAATTATTTTTATTAAATTTCAATCCAAATAAATCAATTTTCCATAAAAAATATGATATTAAGAATTACTTAAACACATAATCATTGGATCTAAAATATAATTAAGAAGTAATATAGCACAGGGAAAAGAAATTGAGTTATGAAATTCCATACCACATGGTAATTTTCAAGTCAAATTCCCTTTAGAAGAAAAATTTAAATAAAAGTTGACATACTATAAAGAACTTATTTTCCATGATATCCCATTAAAAAGGGGGAATATATACAATATATAAAATAAATTATTTGCATGAAATTAAAATATTCTTCAATGAAGGAATATTTAGTAGAAGTCTCTTATGTCACGATTCCTTTTTGTTGAAAAAATTTTAAACTCAAGTATAATGGTTTTAAGAGAATTAATAATTTATATGATAACCATATTAAATTTTTAATATCATATATTTTCCGTTAATTAGATCTTATCACCTATTTGAAAATAATATTTCAGTACTACTAATGTTTCGAGTAATAACTACCTTGTTTTCTCATGAATGTTTTAATGTGATGGTTCTGATTACTGAAAGTTTTATATAGTTCAATCATCTCTATAATTATATTAATGATATAAATACAATTTTTTCATTAGATACAATTTTAAAAGAATTATTAAAATTTGAACATGGAGAATGGATCACATCGCTTGGTGGAGACGGTAGGTCATACGTATGCGTGAGTGACTTTATCATTTCCTTAACGAGTGAATGGGTAAAGAATTATGTGATATATTAAATTTATAGAATCAATATCATGTCATATATATAAAAAATATTCATTAAATTTATCCTTAATTCATTCAATTTTAATGAAAAGTTGAAAATGAATCTCATCACTTCACGATGCGGTAGTCCGCCATACACATAAGCATCATTATTATAATTTAAATTAAAAAGTTTTAGGTGATATTATATTTATAACTGTATAATAATATCATATATATCATACATATACATTAAATTTATTATTATATACGATAATGGGGATAATTTATGGAAAATGGGTTACATTGGTCTATGAGGGGGTTTTCTATCAAAAACACGATCAACAATTTGGTTTCATATTTGACAGAGGAGGTTATGGAAATGTGTTTTTCCATTAAAATAATAAAATCTCATAATATTGGAGATAATTTTGTTATTATTCTATCTTTATTTAATAATATTATAAGGACTTTGAATAAGAAATAAAATAAAAACTGTAATTTAATAATGTTACCTCTTCTTCTAATGACCGCATTAGGTTTCCACAAAAAATCATTATCATATGGTTTTATTATCAAAACTAGGTATCTATGGTGTTTCTATAGGATTAAAGAAGTAAAATGTTTAGGTCATGGCCGAACCAAATTTTTTAGGAAGTGTGAATAGGGGAGGAGAGTAGGTGACCTTTAATAAGTGGCGGAAATTACATACACAACCTTTTTGAAGAGAATCAGTTAATCAAATGTTTTTATTATGAAAAAGGCCTATAAAATGGTTCATTATAGAATATATAGAGTTTTGTGGTCGAAATATTTCTATAAATTTGGTTTTAGATAAGTTTATTGGAAATTATAACACTTATCATTTTACTTTAAACCCTAGGAAATTAGTTTTACCTTATCCACAGTAAATAATGTTTAATGCTATTACTATTAATAATGGTAAACAATTATGTTTACCTTATTATATAATATAATTTTTTATGTTCAAAAATATTCAATACTTATTTTCAAATTCAATTCACAAATGTATAAGAATGAAATATAAATTTATACCCACAAACGTGATGAAAAAATCTGTTTTCCAAAAAGAAATTCCTCGTGAGTGTAACGTGTTTTAATATTCAAATTCCAAATGAAATTTATTACAATATCCTATATTTTTAAAATTTTAATATAATTCATCTCATTAAACATTAAAATAAATTTATAATATAATATAACATTGAATATAATTTAAAAAAGTTTTTTTTAAAAAAATATTAATTTTTACTATATTATTGAGAAATGAAACATTTTAGAAAAACACCAGAAGATCACTATTGACCACTTTGTTTTAATGATAAAAAAATAATTATTCTAATGAAATTAATAAATTTCTTAATTTTTTTTAAGAATATAATATTCTGAGATATGTGATAAACATGACAAAGGAAGGGGCATCGTTGAGACCAGCACCACCAATTCGAGACATCATTGTCCATGAAACACTACAAGCATAAAATTCCTGATAAGTCTAAGACACCTTGAGGATATCACAAAGCCAGAATGTCATACTATGGGAATGAAAATTTAAAAATGTATGAGGCACTATCAGTTGGCACACCATCTAGATTCCATGCCTCAAGAACACAAATTTGGCTAAATATGAGATACTTCCATATAAGACATCTCCAGTATCATACTGGTAACACATAATTTTGGTTATTTCTAAGACACCATTAGACCAGACACAATCAGACTAGACACTACTAGATGAGACACCTAAAGTGACATGTAATTTCTTTTAAGTCTAATATACTATTAGACTAGTCACTTCTAGTGTCATGCTGCTAGAACCACATGCCCCAATACGTCAAGACACCACCTGAAGAATCCATCACTGCTATTTTTCTAACATTACATATTTTGATTTATTACTAATGGATATATTGTTAATTTTAATTCAACTTATTATTTTAATTATTTTCTCTAAAATGTTCATCATAAATAATTTATGAGAGTATCATATGAGTATTATAAGGAAGAAGTCACCATCTAAATATTCTGTTTACTCCTCCCATAAAAGTGTAGCACACTTCCTCGTGAAAACAAGAAGAGACATAGATATAAAAAGAATCCATTTAAAAAAATACTAGGAGCTCTAGATTACTAAATACTTCAATAGGTGAAGATCTGAATGCCTACATCATGTGATCACATGACTGAGGAAGGAAAAGCACATACTCATCATATGATTTCCTCCAGTCATACACACATGTCTGTGACACTCTGTTCATTAGAATGTTTTCAAGAGAGATCGGCTCGTTAATAATTTCAAATCAATCCAAGGGTCACAAACTACATTGAAATAGACATATCATTTATAAAATATAGACTTTTAAATTCCTCTATTCTATTTATCTTTATTATTTTTTGAGCATTGTGTGATATACACAGTTTTATATATGCACACTATCACATTTAATGCCTTGTAACATAGTTAGGTATCTTATTATCTTAACTTACACCTGTATTCACATATATAATAGTTGTAGAGGCCCTTCTATGTCTTGTTTATTTTTACTCTCACATATAAATGTGGAAGAGGTGAGCTGTGACATAGAATGTACTAAAATATTGTAAAAACATGATCTTGGTTGTGGATCTGCTTTTTATTTTATATTATCCCCTTGGTGGTAGGTGATCACCAAGTGGAGAGGACTGTGTATTGACATGAGACTAAACATATTGTATTCAATATTTAATATGTGTTCATTAATTTTTTTACTTTATTTAAGCTTTATAACTAAATATTATAATACATAAATATATACACTTTGATAATTTAACATAATTTTTTCCCATAAAGTATTTTTGATCATATAAATTGATTTCCAAGGATCAAATAATATTGTATAATATTCATATAAGACCTAATCAATATTTTTGGAAATCTGTAGAAAGATTACGATCTATATTACTACATAATTTAATAAATTAGGTTGTATTTAAATATTTTATGTATTTAAATATAATCTATTTTAAATAGACATTTTTTATTTGGTACTCAATTCACCCCCACATGAGTTACGCACTCCAACGAATATTTGGTGTCAAATTATTTCTCTCTTTGGTATTAATGTTTTCAAAGTTGTTCCACCTATGAATTTATTTAAGCTTTGAAGATCATAAATTTTTTTATTTATAAATATATATATTTAAAATGGATAATTATCAAGAATATTCTTATACTAATAGAGTACAATTTTTAGTGGTACAAATTATTCTCAATGGAAGATTAAAACGAAAATTCCAATAGAAATCATGGGTTTTAAAATTTCTACTGCCATAAACGATAAACACGAGTGGTCTAATACTGCTATAGAAACTCCCAATGAAGCTACTAACGATACCCATATCAATAATTATAATGTAATGAATGATTTATAATGTGAATTTTGATATAAGGGGTTCAATATAATATCTTCTAGTAAACCTTGTTATTAAATTTGGGATACTCTTTCTTTTTCCCAAGATAGAACTTTATATCCTAATGAGATGAGGCTTTATATTTATACTATTAAATATGGTGACATTAAAATAAAAACAGATGAAAAAATTTCTGGCATGTATCTCAGGATTAATAAGATTTTCAATATAATGATCATTCTTGGAAAACCTATATCTGATAAGGATCATATTATGATATTGTTGAGATGTTTACATGAAAGATAGAGAGGCCCAACAGTTTCAATCAGGGAATAATGTATCATAATTAAGCTTCATGTGAAAGAATGTATTGTAAAAATTTCGATAAATAGTGATTAATCAAATGTTAAACATAACATAGATGATGTTACTATATGAATGTCAGTAGCATTCACGAATACATATCCTAGAAAAAATTTAATAAAACAAAAGGATAAATTCCTAACATTTGATTCAAGTGATAATGAATCTCTTTCTGAAAATGATGAAGAGATAACTCACCTAGCCAAAAGATTCTATATGTTTTATATGAATAAAATGTTATTTAAAAAATAAAAATATAATGGAATGTTTTATAATAGTGTAAATTGGATGAAATAATGGAAGAAGGATGATGATCCAATGAATGTTTTGTTCTATGAATGTATAAAGAAAGTACATATAAAATATGATGTTCCAAATCATAAGTACAAAAATAAGAATATGTATTGGGAAGGGAGATAACAGATGTCCATGAAGTAATCATAGGGTGTTATTAATAATATCTCTAGTGATTCAGATTCTTCACATAAAGATAATCCATACATAGAGAATATGAGTTTCATGACTAAATATGGAGAGGTAAAAAGTTTACCATCTTTTTCTAATATTCATTCTAGGCATAATTCTCATAATTATGATAATTAATAAAATGAAAATAAAAATATGTCAAATGATGAATTATTTGTATACTATAACATAGTAGAGGATACCTATATGGAATTAATGTATTAGTATAAAATTCATAAAATTAAACGTGTTCTAAAAGAAAATAGAAAATAATAATTATTTATCGAAAAAGAAAAAATTGTTCAAAAACTCAATGAAATCACTGAATATAAACAATAAAATGATCAATTGAATAAAGATACTGAAAGTATTAAAAAGTTTAGAGATACTATTAAAATGTTTTTTGGAAATAATGTTGGAATAAAATATGTTAGTGGAATTTGAAAACAATCTATAAAGAGAAAAATAACCAAAAGAACTTTTGTTCCAATATCCGGAACTAAATGGAATACTACCAATTATTTTTCAAAAGTACATAATAATGATTTTATTTCCTATAGTCTGTAATATGTTTATAGGAAACACGCCACAGTTCTCAAAGCTCTGATTTCTAACATTTCTGTACCCAAACGGATATGGGTACCCAAAGAAATTTTTGTTTAAAAATTTTTTTATAGGAAAAATGTTTAAAGACCATTAGTAGAATTAGAAATATAACCATACAGGATATATATCAAACTATGTTAAATGAGTATGAACTACCTAACTATTTTTTGGAAAATGTTTTTTATACCGCATTCTATTTCATCAATAGTGTTTTGATTATCCATCTCTTTAAGGAGACATATTATGAGATATGAAACAATGTGAAACCTAATATAAATTACATTATATTTTTTCATTTCAATGTCTTTATTCATTACACTAAGGATAATCATGAAAAAAGTTCCACTAAAATTTATGAATTAATTTCCCTTGGAAAATAAATCTCTATTAAAACCAATAGAGTGTTCAATAAGAAGGCCTAAGTTATCAAAGAATCAATTCATGTTATGTTTTATGAAACTAGTCCACTTGATCTAATGACCATGCTATAAAATATCAAGGATGGCTTGTCTTCTCTAATCATAATTTCTAATCCTTTATACTCTACTGTTAAAAAAGTAGAAAAATTATCTAGTTATAATGAATTTTTAAATCATCCAGAACCTGAACCTAAAAATAATGTTGTTCCTAGTCTTTTTTAATCTAGATCTATTAAAACCACTATGTACCATCCTTTATTTTTTTGTATATGGTCAATATAGAGGAACTCGATCACAATATTTTCTATGAAATTAGTTTGAGCATCATGCATCCTTGTATTATCTTGAGGATAATAACATCAACGAAGCTATTGATGATGAATTATGGGTAATAACTATGTAAAGAGAATTAATTCATTTTAAAAGAAACAAATTTTCGTAACCTATAGATAGACCCAACTACACCTTGATTATTTGAATTAAATGGGTGTTTAAGAACATGTTTGACGATTCATGCTCTATATTTAGAAAAAAAATTAGACTTGTTACTCAACTTTATTGTTATGAAGAAGGTATATACTATAAAAAAACCTTGTCACTAGTAGCCAAAAATGAATATTTAATAATACATATTTCTTATAATGATCATCTGTATTTTAATTTTTATCAAATGGGTATCAACATTACATTGTTAAATGGATTCATTATAGGTGATATTTTAATAGAACAACACCTGGTTTTGAAAATCCTCATATCCCAAGTCATGTTTTAAAATTAATTAAATTTTATATGGTTTAAAAAAATCTCATAGAGAATGGTATAATAAGATAAAAATCATTCTTATTTCAAAAGGATTTTCGGGTATAGTTGATCATACAATTTTCATAAAATGAATTTTAGAAGATGTATTAACAGTAAAAATCTATGATGATGATATTATTTTAAAAAATTAAAAAGTTATATTTGTACCAATTTCTCTAAAATGATTCAAAATTAATTTTAAATGAGTTTAATGGGTGAACTCAGTATCTTCCTTGGATTTCAGATCACTCAATGAAAATATGGAAATATTTTAAATTAATTTAAATATAAAAATACGTTTTAAATAATTTTAAATTAGATAAAACTATGAGCAGTTACACTCTTTTGAGTACCACATGTGAATTGGATCTTGGTGAAAAAAGGAAATCTAGTGAATCAAACCAATTACATGGGTATGATTGGAATTCTCATGTACTCAACATCTAGATGACCAGATATTATGTTTAGTGTATGTTTTTTGTGCATATTTTTATGTAATCGAAATAAAAATATCACAATTTTTTTTGTTAAAATAATTACTTAATACCCCAAGTTTACAAAATTAATTAGGATTTTTTACCCTAGAAGATGATAATTTGTTGTAGTATTCTATTCAAATGAGGATTTTGGTGGATTCAATTTATATAGAAAACGAACCTCTAGAACATGTCACTTTTGGGTAAGTCTCTTGTTTCATGGTGTAGTAAGAATTTTTTTTTGTCACATTGTCTCTTGCTAAAGCTGAGTACATAGTTTCAGGCATTGGTTGTTCACAAATTTTGTGGATGAAGCACATTATACTATACTGTGTATATCAATTCCCACATGTCCCCATAAACTAGGAAAACACTAGTGTTGTTTCAATTTCTATGAATTTTGTTTCTCCTTTTCGTGAAAGGCATATTTATATAAGACATCACTTTTTGAGAGACCATTTTAAAATAGAATATATCACTCATGAATTTATTGGAATAAAAGATAAGCTATATAATATATTCACTAATATTCTGAATTTTGAGATAATTATATATATTGAAAATAATATAGGAATGATAAATTTTTCTTGTGTTTAATTTCCTGTGATATTCAATTGGGGTTGAAATATCATTGTGGTGACACTCAGTTTTCTTGTCGTGTCGTTGGCCTATCATGCCATTGGTTTATCATTTATTATGTTTTTCATGCCATTGTATTGTCATGTAGTTGGAGTTTCATGTTTTTCTCTTATCATGTAGTTGATATGTCATATCATTACTATTTCATGCCTTTGAAAAATTTTCTGTTTTGTCAATATTTTGAACGTATTGTTTAAAATTTACTATCTTTTTTTATTTCATGTATCCTGATATGGTTTTTTTCTCAAATTTGAATTTCATTTAATGTATAATTTCAAATCTATAAAATCAAAAATCCAAGATGATATCAAAATGACATTATGTATACTCCTAGAAAACCTTGAGCCCTTCATGATACTCCCATATCATTATCTCTTGATCCCTTTGAAACCCGTTTTCGCCAACATTTAAAAACTTATCCTTACTCTCGATTGAGCTTTCCAAACAAATATACATTCCCAAAATGATGTGTGGTTCAGTATCATCGCTAGACGAACCGACAAATTCTAAGAATCAGAAGAAAGAACCATGTGAACCTATTCCCATTGCACCAATTAATCATGATATTTCCAACTAGGTTGTTTTTGTTAAATTGGAACTCGAATCTAAATAGATATTGTCTTACATGTATCTGTTACATAAATTACTCGAGTAAGAAATATGGTTAGAGTGTATTTCCACTATCAAAATACCCTTCTACCCTAATCTTGTGTATGAATTAAATCGGCATGTAGAGTTTTCCATTGAATATGATTGAGCGGATTGGATCAATAGTCAATATAATATAAAAGTAATAGGTCTTTCATCAAGGAAATGGGATAATTTTTTGGATGTACATTAAGAAGGAATATATTGTTATTATCAAATACTTATTCTTGAATATAGTGATATGTCTGTATATTAAGTGCTTTGAGAGATTAGAGAGGAGATGGAACAACTAGGAGACATGTTTTCCCAGATCGTGATAGAGAATATTGGCTGATTTTTATGTTTTTTCAGTACATTTTATTCCCACAAAAGGGTGATTTCTCATCTTTAAGGTACCAAGATGTTTATATTATATATCTTATAAAATAGTAACATAACATACATTTGTGTAGATATATCACGATAAGTATGTGTGAGATGAAAATACCATCCTCCAGATTCAAATCATTGATCTACCCAGAGTTCATTTCTACAATTTGAAGACTGAGGGGATAATAGCTGAGGGTGAATATTCTATTACAGACTATGGTGGTTTCTTCCTTTCAAAATCTACTTATTCATGGATGAAGATAATCATGAACCCCTAGAAGTGGGAGTGGATTATTTATTATGATAAGTTATATGATGATTATAATCTAGTTGATCATCCATATAGATCTAGGGATGAAGTTAATCGATGATTGAAACCTGATAGAGTAGTTGAATATTCTTATGAGGATTAGGAACCTTCTATTTCAGAATAAGAAAAAATGGAACCATATGTGGATGAGGGTATCGGTTCTTCCTTATCTAATAAATATACTCCCCCTCTTTTTGAAATCTCATCCCATCTAAGAAGATGAAAAATTTAAAATCTTGTTAAAAGTAATGACGAATAGATCGAGGCCTCTAGAGAAGAGTACAATAAGAGTTACAAATGCACTAAAGAATATGTCTATTATGACCTTGAGGAGGAAGAAAAGGAATAAAAAGATTATAATGGAAATGGTAAAAATGGTAATGGTGATATAAGGGATGAATATGTTAGAAGAGATGATGATGATGATGATGAATCTGATACTAATTGTGCTAGTAGCCGAATTGAGGTGAAGAAAGTTGGGATGCCTATATATCAGGATGATCTTTTGGAGGGTGAAAAATATCTCTTTTTGGAGATATTTAATGACACTCCTATGGATATTGATGTTGATTCTGACTTTATTTCAACGGGTCAAACTACATCTATTTCTACTATGATGGAATATTAAAGTGTAATAATTGTTGTCGAACAACAGGTAGCTAAGAAATAGATGATGGATATACCTTCATTGAATTAAGGAATTGACGTTTATATTGATGTTTTGAAGGATGTTTAGACACAATATGGAAGCTATTTAGAAGTATAAAATTTTGGGTATGGACCAAAAGATATTTACTATATGTTAATGGAACCTTATATTGTTAAATATATAAAAGATAATAATTATAATGTTGAACACACCCCACTTGAACCATGTTTATATGGACATAGAAATAATGATTTTGTTGTTGTACCTTCTGTTGTGGAACCTCCTTCAACTGAATCTATTTCAGTTCACTTTCGAGATCGATGGGTTGGAGAAAGGGGAGAAGAATGGTGAATGTATTGAATTTTTTTAAGGAGTCCACCAAATAATAGTGGACCTAATGATCGAGTAGATTGTTATCCTAAGAGATCATTAATAGCTCATATAGATTTTGATGTTATACATGAAACATTTTCTTCTGTTAAATTCCCTGCTCTTGAACCTGCTTCAGTTCCTCTTGTTTTTACAGTGAATGTAGTCACTCGAGATGACATAAAAGATTTTGGTAAAAATATAGTTTTTGAGTTTCATAAGTGTTTAATGAATCTGTATTCTCTTCTAAATAAAAATAATTAAAAGTATTTCAAAAATATATTTTAGTTGGTGATCCAACATATCCATATAATTATGATGCATCACATACACGTAGTTGAGATTGTGAATAAGATAATTGGAAGTGAATTTAAATCTATCAAGGCTCTGATTGAAGACATGATGTTAATTTTTTTCATTCATGGATGGGATCATAAAAAGTCCTAATTGTACAAATTCATATACATATGTTGGTACTGGTCCCCCTCTTATAGTGTTTGATATTGATGACATCCGATCAATTGTTAGAGATGAGTTAAGATATTCCTCAGCCATTTCTTCTGGTAGTGTCACCAATCATCCCTAAGAGAACTTGAGTAAGTATTATATATAAATATGATCATGTTATCAAGTTGATTATCAACTATTTCAATGACATAAAATCTGATCGAGACACTATCGAAAAAGACATTAAATATTATATATCAATGATTTATATAAATCATGCAATAGATGAAAATTTAAAATTCATGGTTGAGAGTCTTCATATTAAAATTTTACTCAGACCATCAAGGAAAAATTCAGATAGCTAAAGGAGGTGAATCCTATGTTAAGCTGGGTTCTGGAAGAGAAATATGATTTCATTAGTGAAATGGAAATAGGTGACCAAATCACAATGGATTTCAATAATCTCATGAAGCATTTTATTCACGATAATATCCAAATAGTTGTTTCTCAGGAAGCTATTCTAAATACAACTTAATTAACTCTAAGACTAAGAGTTGCTTGAGATCCTCAAGAACATTTTACTTCTAATTTATATCATTTTCTAATTTATCATACTCAATATTTGAGACACCTTCATCCAATTCTTATAGTGGAAGACATCCTCAAACTATAGCTAGACTATCCTATAATGTAACATCTATTCTACCTCAGATTAATCCTAATTACTTAGATAAAGAGAAATAGAAATCTAAGGCTAAAGGAAAACAGCCAATGAACAGCTCTTGTAAACCTTCAAAATTTTATTTTGTTGGGTTAGACTGTATGTGTTTTATGGGACATAGATTATAAATATTTTTTTAATCATTTTGAATTTCTTTAATAACTCTTGTTCTGTCTAATTACATTTACTATAATTACTATCTTTCTTCTGCTAATATTTACCTTTTTTATATTCCCAAAAGGTGGATAATTTTTATGAAATATGTTTTTGAGAATACACTGATACTATGTTTCTATATTTTCATTGATACTATCTATTTTAAATCATTCTATCTTTGCTTCATGATACATATTTTTGATATATATTATTTTATTTTTTTTCAGGATTTCAAATTACTCATACTGTCACTGATACGTTTTATTTATTAATTTGATCACATATTTGATATCATGTTTAAATTTTTTTAATATCTTTTATTCAATGTTTTTTTATCCTAAAAAATGGGAAGATTCCTGACCTCGTTATTTTAATGATCAGAAAATCGTGATTGTAATGATCATAATGAGTTTTCTTATATAAGAATATCATATTCTAAGACATGTGATAAACTTCAATTTGGAGGAGACACTGTCGAAACTCGAACAACCTATTTGAGACATTTTTGTCCATGAATCTACTCCACTATTAAAATCTCTCTAACTCTATGACTCTTCTAGGATATCACACCACCAGAATATTGTACTACTAGACAAAAATTGACAATGTAGAAGACACCATTAGTTGACACACCATCCAAATTTCATGCCTCTAGAACAGAAATTTTGCTATGTTTGAGATAACACCAAATGAGACAATTCTAGTATCGTACCGCCAACACAAAATTATGGTTATGTCTAAGACACCGTCAGACCAAACATCACCAGTTGAGATATTGCTACTGAAGTGTAATTTTTTCTATGTCTAGGATATAGTTAGACCTGTCACCACCAATTTCATGCATCTAGAACCACATACATCTAGACATTAATAAATCACCAAACTAATCCCCCTCCACTATTTTTCTTACCATACTTATTTTGAATTATTTCAAATGACTATCATATTAAATTTAATTCCATTTATTATATTAATGATTATCTCTTTGATTTTTGAAAAAAACATTGAAGAGAGAGTCAAACGAGTAGTATAAGGATGAAGAGACTATCTGGATATTTTGCTTCCTTCTGCTGATAAAAGATCATCACACTCCCTCATAAAAATAATAAGATACATGGACATAGAAGGAGACCAACGCAAAAAACACTGGGAGATAAGGTTCACTGAATCCTCCAAGAGCTGAATAGATGAAATACTATATCCTATGATCACTCAACTAGGGAATCCCAAGCACATGCTCATCATCTTCTATCATCCAATAATTAACATGAGTATGTGGAAATCTTTTCTACTATCATTTATCAAGAGATCTCGACTCAAGATTCCTTACAAATCAAATCAAGATTCAAAAACCACATTTCAACTGACTGAGCATTTCTAAACACTAATCATTTAGATTGATCTATTAGTTTTATATATCTTACATTTTGAGAAGTTTGGGCTTTACTTTGTTTTATATATGCATATTTTCTCATGTACAAAACTGGAAGATACTTAGATATCTTCTTATCTATTCTTACACTTGTGTACCCGTGGATAACAATGGTAGAGGTCCATGTGTGGCCTGTTTATTTTTACCCCCACATATAACTATGGAAGCGGTCGTGTGTCACCAGAATAGTCGTAATCCTTTTTAAATACCCAATCCAAGTTGTGAATCATCTTGTTTATTTTATATAAACTATTTGGCGGTAGGCGATCACCAAGTGGAGATGAATAAGTGTCACAATGAGACTGAACCTCTTGTTTTCAATCGGTCTATTATGCACTTTAATTTTGTTTTACTTTATTTCCACTATAAAACTGAAAATTATTATAACTTAAAAAGTATATAATTTTATAGTTTATCATAATTTGTGTTCATATAGAATTTTAGATCAAGTAAATTGATTTCAATGGATTGAATAATATATTATATTATTAATACAAGGCATAATAAATATTTGGGAAATATTTAAAATGATTAAGATATATATTATACTATATATTTTGATGAAATATGTCGTATTTAATTATTTTTTGAGATTTAAAAAAAAAATTCATTTTCATTTAATACAAATTATTTGGTATCCAATTCACCCTGCTCATGAGTTACTCATTCCGACCAACAATAATCACATTATAATTTTTATATGATTATTTTAATAATCAATTTAATTCTATTATATAAATTTTCTATAAGTGGAAAAAAATTAATTTTAAATTATGTGTGAAAGGAATGGTTAACAAACTTTTAGAAAAAATAAAGTTTTCATAAATGAATTATTTTTCATTTACATTTTTTTTATTTTATTGAAAATCAATTGGTAACCTTAAATTAAATAATTTAGCTAGTATTATTCTTATCCTCTATTTTAATGAAAATTTTATAAATGGTATATTATATAACAGTTCATTTAGAATCGGGATTCCAAGATCCATAAGGTAGAGAAGAGATCTTATTTATTTAAAAATTAATTTATTATAATGTATTAGGGAGTTAAATAATCATTTAATATTAGAATTTTGTGTCTTAGATGCTATAAAATATAATTTTATTCCTTTTAAAATCACAATGTGTTACAAATATAAAATTCAATTTGAGATTAAAATGGTGAATCTTCCCTCATGTGTGTTTAGATTGAGTTTTAGCTATTTCATGTTAATTATATACCAATATAGTGTCTTATTATAGATAAACCCCCACAAATCCTCTCATGTGTGATTAACTTGATGAAACTACATTATTCTAAATAAGATTATAAAAATTGTTCTATAACTCTCATATGAATTAATATGAGGGTAAATTTTCTATATCATGTAAAAACTTGTGCATTCTCATTCATATAAAAATAAAACCACCTCAATGATACTATATAAGAATTGTTTTTTCCAATCATGAACTATGTCAACATATATTAGGGTAGTTGGATGATATGTAGGAATAACCATGGGTGAGAACATATAAGAGTACCTCTATGTCTATTGTCATTTTCAATGATTAATTTAACTAAAGAATGATCTATATTCGATAAAATTAAAATTTTCAAAGGAAATTTTAGACTAAATTAGTCTTTATGTGATTAAAATAAACTTTTGAAGTCGTATATGATTAACACCCTGAAAGTTGGATCTATTTTCAGTTACAAATTGGAGTATAAAATGGGGTTTATTATAAAATATTATCGCATAATTCAAAGACCCAAGACACCATTTAATTCATGTACCATGTTGTACCATGAATCAATGTTCATGAGACTTTAGATTTGTCTAGAAGAACTATGAGTATGTATTTAAGAGTATGGGATCAATCCAAAATCCATGTGGATGACTTGAATGACACTACCCACCAAGGGAATTTCGTTTTTCATCTTCTCTTCCCAATAAAGAAATACCCATAACCGGTTCTCATGTGTATTTCATATATGAAATAAGTATCTTGGGGATTATTGCTTGATTTTTGAATTTTATCACGAATAAGAAGAATCATGGAGGAATATGTTTTCAACTCATACATTAAAAAATAAAATATCACATAATGAACAACTTGTAATGTGGCAGTTACTCCCTTCACTCAATGTTGGTGATGGAGATTAAAATTAACGTGAAGGGACTAAGGAATAACCACTCTAGGATAACCGAACCTTATTATTATTTATACATTTTTTTCCATATTTTTCATTTTTAATTTTATTAATATGTCACCTTCATTATAATACCTCTTATATCCATGTGTATTTAAAGATAATATTACACAATGAGTTTTTATGGATGATTATTTTTGGATAAATAAAAATTAGTTGATTTCTTGCAAGCATGTTACGCCAAGTTAACATTTCATTGTAAAAATAACAAGTTTAGCTTCATCTATACACCACACTTATATTTTATTTTATTATATAAAATACTATGTTTGGATTATGTTACACATAATTCTTGGTTCTTTAGATAGATTGTGTTACATGCAATACTGATTTTTACCAAACTACGATATAATATTTTTAATATTATTAAAATATTATTATAGTTGACACCTAGCCTTTGTAATGGAATATATGAAAAATATTAAATAAATTACGAAACTATGGTTTAAAATTTTTTATAATAATATTTATTTCATATCAATTATTTTGAAATGGAAATAAAAACTAGTTGAATATAAAGGATATGTTTTTATGAAAACTATTTTATGATCTTAAAGGCATTCTATCATAATAAATTAAATTTGTAAATATTTGTGAGAGATACTAATAAAATTTATATATTATTAAATTGAAAGAAATTAACACTCATCCAATAATTTTTAAGGCATAAAATAAGAAGAAATCCAATTTTAGGCATATAAGCAATATTTCTCTAAAATGTAGTTTTTCCACCTTTTAAGGGAAGACTTATTTTAGATCTAAATTTTGAAACTTATATTTTTAATTATAAAAAATAAATATCATTTTTGAAATAATAATGTTCGTATCTTATTAGGTTGAATTGTTTGGTATTTTTCTAAGAATTTTTTTTTGTTGAATATTTATAAAAACCAAATTTATCAAAAAAAATATCATTTAATTTATTTTTAATGTTAAATTTTATTTCAATTTTTTAGTATAATTAGTCCAGTTATACATAAATTAATTCATTTTTGGTCATTAGAAATAATTTCATATTGAAATTCGATATGAAAACATTTCATGCTTTTGATCGTTTTCAATTTCCAAATGCATTGTATTGTTCCTTCCACTAGATTAAGTTTAAATTAATATATACCACTTATGTGTTTATAATTTTTAAAAATGGATTAAATATATATAATAATCAGAATGAATAATTTCTACTATGTTCATTATTGGTTTTTTCCAAAATGAATTGGGAAATAAATTAAAATTAACTATAGTGATGAAGAGAAATATGAGTTTATCAAGGGACTAAACATAACATTAGGGTCCAAAGGACCTATAATCATGTACAAAACCCAATGTATGGAAATACATATACCATTTAACATATTTTATATTAAATTTATCCATTTAAGTGGACCTTTATTTAAGGGATATCTCTCAATATAGTAAAACGTTTTGAATTTACAAGAAACCACCCCTCCTCCACTATAAAGGGAACCCCACCCCCCTCACCTATTCACATCTAGAAAAAAAATTGGGTCATAAAAGACCTAGCCAAATAATATCCCAGCATCTATTCTCTGAACCTCGAATCCTGACATTTGAAAATAAAATCCAATGAAGTAATATAAATGTGAGTGATAATATGGTTCCGGGAAAATAGAGTATGCAGACATTTAATCAAGGAATTAGTTAGATTCCAAGATAAGTGACAAAAACCCTTCCTAATAGTAGAGATGACTATTGTGCAATCAATCTCGATCCCTAAATTATCTGATCCATGATTCACAGTTTGTTCCACTTCAACGAAAATGCCATGAATTTTTGCCTCAAGTGACGAAGCAAGGACACAAGAACCATGATAACATCCACGAATATTCCCTTTATGATTTATGAAATGATCCAAATAGCCAGAGAGCTAGAGATTACCTTTAAAATCTCCCTCACAATATACTTTCAACCATCCAAATAGAGGTTCCTTCTAGAAAACATCACATATTCTAATCGGAGGCATAATGTTTCCCTTGAAATAATGGAATCGTCTATTCATGTTTTTAAATCCTCAGGCAAGGAACATATTAGTTCTACTCAAGAGGAGGAAATTAAGTCTAAGATAGTTTTCAACTTCCCTAATCTAATTCTAACTCCTGAGATACCCAAAAATAAAGTAGGGAGTCCCCCAAAATCATTAAAAATAATGTGGGTATGGGATTAAGAGGGGGGTCCACCACCAATATGGATTTAAATGAGTATCCTGTTTTGGAATTTCCATGTCATGGATAATAAAGTTACAGTCAGGTATCTTAAGCTTCATATTAGGCATTATAGACCTATTTTAATCAGGATTGTTGAACCCAAAATAGTTTTTTCTATTTATTTTGATTGTTTGGAAAATATGGGGTTCAAATTACTATGTTTGGACAACAACTTTTCAGAGATAAAAAATTTTTAGTTCATGGATCATTATTCTCTTTCTGATCCCCTTTTGGTGGGGTCAAGCAATGAACATTTTACTTTCTACTTTTTAGAATAGGCAATAATGAAGGATTGTTCGTTTATTTATGCTAGTAATAGTTATCAAGATAATAGAACTCTTTGGGATGAATTTGGTTCTCTCAAAAATAGTAGTAATGATCCATGGATCATTCATGTGGATTTTAACTCGACTATTAATCTGGATAGAAAAATGTGTCATATGAACAGTTCTATTTCTTCTAGGGAATTAAAGGTTTTGTCTGAACAAAATGAGTTTTTTGAAGTAAATCTTGTTGGTGAAAATTTTACATAGTATAAACAGCACCTCAATGGTAGTGTGGCTTGTAAAAATGACAGATCTTGTGTTAATGACATCTCTTTATGTTCTTGGGATTCAATTTATTATATATCTTTAACCTGCCTTAACTCTGATCATCAACCTATCGTGATCGACCTCTCAGGAAAGGGTAATAAATCTATATTCTCTTTAGATTCAATAAATCTTTTGTTCTTCATCCTTAATATGACAAGTTTGTTTGGGATGTTTGGGGTTTGGTAAGTTTCAAGAGGAATGACTTTTATTGAATTCATCTACTAATGATCTTCATGGGAAATAATAAACATAGGAGTAAAGATAGGTTAAGTCATCTTAATATGGACATTTCAAATCTTCAAGCCTTTTTTTGGTCTTTCCAGGAGTAGTGTACCCATGATGATATCTCTAGTGGTGTTTCATTGGAATATGAGATAACTCTCAAGCTCAATAATTTGGTCAATATTAAAGATTTTATGAAAAAATATTCTTTTAAAGATATTTCGCTCAATGTTGGGGATAGAAATACCAAATTCTTCAACAACCATCAAAGAGTTCGTAAAATATCCAGGCCTCTTGATTTTATAAATAGATTATATCAAATCATGGACAATAGACATGACCTTTCTATGCATATTACTTCTTATGATGATCCCTTTAATGGCTCACCCACCATCCCCCAACCCCCATGTAAGTTATTATCCCCAAATTTCTTAATCCAGAAGATAAATCAAGACTTATTTCCATTCTTTTGGAACCAGAGATTAAGGCCTCCATTTTGAGCCTTAGGCCGAACAGCTCCCCGAGCCCTGAGGTTTTTTTCAATTATTTCCAGATTTATTGGGAGATCTTTGGCGACGATGTTTGCAACCATTTTATTAATTTTTTTAAATGTGGGACATATTCCTCACGGTTTAAATTCTAAATCAATTTCATTAATTCCTAAGATGTAGAATGCCAATGAGATACACTTATTCAGGCATGTTACTCTTATAAAAACCTTCTATAAAGTTATTACAAATATACATTCAAGGATACTTGCTCCCATCTCTAATAAAACTATTTCTTATAATCAATTTATCATCATTAAAGAAAGTTCCATTCATAATTTCCTTGTTATGGCTTTAGAGTGTGTCGATATCCTAAAAAATAGAATTCAAGGTGGGATCATTTCCATTAAATTAGACATCAAAAAGGATTTTGATACAATGGATTGGAATATTATATTTAAAATTTATTCCATGATTTTTTTTAGGACACATTAATTTATTGTATCAAGATTATTTCTTCTTCTTCTCATATCTCAGTTCCTATGAATGGCTCCCTAGAGGGATAATTATCTTGTTCTAAAGTTGTTAGGAAAGGTGATCCCCTTTCTGCAATTATTTTTTCTATCTCTGTAGATTATTATAGTAGATTATTTTCTCTCATGGCTAAGAAAGGAAAGATGAAGTCTTTTGGTACTATTTGTGGCTCCTCTGCTCCTACCCATCATCTTTATACTGATGATATTATACTATTCACTCAAGTAAATAAAATAAATATAAGAAATATCAAGAAATATCTTCATCATTATGAGCATGTTTCAAGGAAACAGGTTAGTTGGAACAACTTCTTTGTCTACTATGGAAGAAGTATTTCACAAGTTAGGAAATCAGAAGTCTTAATTTATTTGAGGAATAGGCAAGGAAATATCCCTTTAATTTATCTTGATGTTGTTATGTTATGGGGTCCTCAAAAGTCTTGTTATTTTTCTGGGATTATTATTAAGATCAAGAATCAGCTTGATGCTTGGAATGGAAAATCTTTTTCAATGTCTTGTTATCCCTCTTTGGATAAAGATGTTATTATTTCTATTTTTAATTATTTTATGATTTATAAATGGAATGATTCTATTTTAAAATAAATTAATGTGGCCATAAATATTTGTATTTGGACTGGTAGTATTATGGAATGATGATTGGTAACTATTCATTGGGACACAAGTTAGAAAAAATTTCATAGGGGGCATGATATAAAAAATATCAGTCTTTTTAATCAATCCCTTCAAGCTTCTTTTGTTTAGAAACTAGTAAATGTAAACTCAAAACATATGGCCTTATTAAGGTATAGATTCCTTAATAAAATCACAAAAGGAAACATAAATTACATGGAATCATCTATTTGGTCTTCTTTTTAATCCACTTTTTCTCTTATTGATGTTGATGCAAGATGGTTTGTCTCTTAGGATTCCTCTGTCATTTTTTTGGAAAGATAATTGGACAGGTACTACTATCATTAATTTTATTATCCATGGTGCTATAAATTTGGATATTGATGTTTCTATTAAGGATCATCTTTATGATATTTTTTTTGTTCTGGACTATGTTAAACAGATTTTTAATAATTATTGTTTTCCTCTATTGTTGATTTCGGGATCTAGGAACCCCACCCCTCTAGAAAGGTCACCACTAAATCCTTCCACACTCATAAAAATATTTCTCTGTTGGGTTTTTATTGTATTGGAATGTTTAATAGGAGGATTATTCTTCCATCTAGGCACTCTCTTTTGTGGAGACTAGCTTATGGAAATGTCCCTATTGATTCATATTTACACTTCTGTGGTATTTCTCTCTGTTATTTTTGTGTTTTCTGTCATCATCATAGGGAGGACTTGGTTCACCTGTTTCTAATCCGTGCTATAAAATCCTCTTTGTGGAAGGCACTTTATGATATTTTTGAGGTTCAAATGTAGTGTTTTTCCCATGTTTAAGTCATTCATGAAGTTATGTTCTCCCTTCCTTTATCGATTATATTGTTGATTATTTTCCAGGTTACTCTGATAAACTTTTTCACTCCTTGTGGATGGAATGAAATAAGTGACATCATGATGGAGTTTGTTTCAATCCTCAGGCCTGCCTTGCTGGAATTTTTTAATCTCTGGAAAATATAAATCTTCCTCGAAAATCTTATTAACACAACATGGTACATGATTTCTCAGTTCTTAAGTGTATCAATGTTAAAGGAAATTTTTATCCTCCATTTGGTAAAGTATAAGTATATTGGTGTCTTGTTTTTTTGAGTTGGATTAAAATTAATATTGATGGATCTTTAAAGTAATTTCGTGTCCTTTTGGTTATGGTTTTGTTTTCAGGTATATATTTGGCGATGTTGTGGGTTGATCCTTTGGACTTAGTCGTATTTCCTCCCCTCCTGAGGCCGAGAATGCTAAGATTTATTTCTTCTTTGGATCATTCCATGAAATGGGTTTGAATAGGATATAGTTGGAGTTTGATTCCACCATGGTTGCTCATGCAATCAGAACCTCTTATACTCATATCCTTTGGATGCTAATGAATCAATGGATTCATTGTTGCAGTTCCAATCATCTATTGAATTCATTACTACACATTCTTTATGGGAGGGAAATGCTTTGGCTGATAGTCTAGATAAAAAAGGAGCATATGGTGGGGAACCTTTCTTGGTCTGATCAAATTCCATAAGATGTCATCCTATTTTTTCAAATTGATAAATGTAATTTTCCTTTTTATAGACTGGTTTTATATGTAGGTTTTATTTATTTATGGGGCCCTATTTTTTTTATTGTGCGTAATTAATTTTTAAAAAATATTTCATAATGCTTATATAATTAGTATTTTACACAAACCTTTATGGTTTCCATTTTGTACGATAACTTCATTTGTGAATGTGTAGACTACGACCTCCTCAAAACAGTGCCATTCATTCACACCTCACATGGAATGAATTACAGATGGGTTTAAAATAAATATGTGATATTACTAACATAATAATCATAATGGAATTATAATATATATTCAGATATATAAATATATATCATTTACTTTTCTTTATTAAAAAATATGAAAAGAAAATGGAAACAACATTCAAGATTACGTAAGGCTTACCCTCAACATGAATAGTTTATTTTAATTCATTTTTTTAGATTATTGTAAATACTTTTTTATTGAATATTTAAAATATATATATCATTTTTTAAATTCTATAAATAATTCTATAATGATATAATTAAGTGGATCATGTATAACAATCCAAAAAATATATGAAAAAATGAAGAGGTTATTACTAGAAACATAACTAAAACATGAATTTTTTAATACATAATGTCATAATAAAATCATATATAGTATAATATATGAGAATATTGTTTCTTTGGAATACTTATAATGAAAATATATTTGTTATAGAAGAGGCTTGAACATGTACACAAATGTCAAGGATTAAGGTATGAGTTTTCCCATCTCAATTTTATTTATGTGAGATATATGCTATATTAACCACTAATTATGTTTTTGTGTGGTATTTAATGCCCTATGAAATGTTATATCATGAATTCAATTTATTTAGTTATAATAAATGAGTTGATTGCTTTATTTATTTTACATATCTCATGATTCAAATGATACACAAGTAGAAATGGGAATTATAGTCTGACTTTTATTTCTACGAGACTCTTGCTTTATTCACCAATAATTTATTTTGTGTGGAGAATATATTGCCCATGAAATTTTTATATGATTATTATAATTAAATATATGGGTAATAAAATATCAAATTTATGATCCCTCTCTCATTGGTGTTAAGGTTTAAATTTTACCAAAATCGGTAAGGTAATTTTTGTCTCAAGTTACCTTATTTGAGGAACAAGTTTTGTTACCCACCTATATTAACTTGTTGGGTTAATATAATACCCTTAGAAGTTTTATATCATGAATATTATTTCATTAATTTTTTTTTTGATTCATCAAAATTTATTATTTCATTGAGATTAGGATTCAAAGACACCAATGAAGTATGATTTTATTTTATAATGTTATCATTTATAAGGACTTTTTATTATTATACATCCATTGATGAAATATTTTGAGCCATAACTTAGGAATTATCATTAATTTTCTTATCCCATTATCATCCATGATATATCCATGTAATGGTACATTTTTCCACTATTTTTTAATGAGGTAAACTAATAAAAATGTTTCATAAAATATGATTTCCTCTCTCACTTTGTTCAAAAATATGTTTTTTTCTCAAAACAATTTCCAATTTTTTTTCAAAAATGTTCTACCAATCTCTGATGATTTTAAAGACATTGTTTCACATGATTTACCTTGTAAAAATTGGTTTTTATGATAAGTATTAATGCTTTTTTCCTATTGAGGAACTTCTCTAATAATTTTATATGGCCAGAGGAATGTTCAATATGTTTTGATGCATCCCCCATCAAGAAGTACAGTTCATTGAATATTATTTTTCATGTTTACAACAATATTTTAAAGGAAGTTTTTTAAATTTTTCTATAAATTCAATGTTCTTAATGTGGTTTTCAAAGAAATGGTTTTTCAAAAAAAAAATTACATTTTAAAAAAATGTTTGTCAAAGAAGAAATGATAATTTTCCCATGAAATGATTAAAATGATGTTTAAATATTATTATAAATCCAATATGTACTTATTTGAAATAGTTTACGATTTACTATGAATATGATCCATGAACACTGATCATTATTTGAATGGGTCTTGTTCAATAGTAAAAGTTTCTTATGAAACTCAATTCATTTCACATATATTCTATGATAAAATTATTAAGAAACCCATTTCATTTACATAGGATATAATATGATTAAATGTTTATTTTACCCATTTAATTTCATGGGTTATCATATAACAGTTATAAACCCAATATCTTTTTGTGGGTCATGATATTGTTAATGTTTTGTTATGTTGTAGAACAAATATGTACGAACTCACTCTATGATGTTTTGGACCTATATATCCCTCCAATTAATTGTGTGACGATTTTTACCTCATGATATAATAATGAGAAAAATGTCAAAGGGTATGATAAAAAATGGGAAGTATGTGTTTCCTAATCCACAATATGAAACAGGTCTGTCCCGATCCACAATGGGATATAGGTGTGTCCTGATCCACAATTGAATTTTTTTTGTCCTTATCCACAATTCAAAAAAAGTGTTCCCTTAACCAAAATGTGCAATTTGTGTATCCTGGTCCACTATGGGGAAAAGTTGTTTTCTAATCCACTGTGTTGATAGTCTTCATAGTTGACCTTGACACATGAAATAATGTTCGATATTTATAATGGTGCCACACTTATATGATATGATCTTATGTTTCATTAATGATTAATGATGACTTGTCACCCTTATGATGCATGAATTATAAACTACCAATCATATTCTAAGACTCATGTATATGATTTTTCATATGTAGGGTATGATCTTAAAATGTTATTCTCATGTCCTCATACCCTTATATTTATGTTATGAATATATATCTACATTATTTACCTTTACTAAGAATCTCATCTCACTATTTATTTTGTTTCATTATTATAGGTTATAAAGAAACGTTTGAAATAGTAGTACTATATGGGAGTACCTTTATGTTAAACATTGAATATATTTAACAAAGATAGAATATTGTCTTCCATGTTTCACAATACAATAAACTATTATAGTCCTGAGATATGTGTTTTTTAATATGATTAATATTGGTCTATATTGATATAATATCCTTGAATGTTAAACCTTGTTCTCTATAGATAGTATCAAAGGAAATGTTTTTTCATCCTTTAGAAATTAGGATGATAAAAAATTATTAAGATCCCCAGGTATATTTATAAGGAAATATCTAGGGATGTCTCTAAGGATAAACCTAATGTATAATAGATTTAAAGTAAGGTTTCATAATTTATAAATTCTATATTTTTTTTTATGATTATGTGTTTTTCTCTGTGATAAGTTTTCCTCCCACTACACTTTCCAGTTTCCAGTCTTCTATAGAAACCAGAAGGTACTTGGTTAACACTGAATGTGATGGACAAGTAGTTGATGACCAGTCAAATGGGATGATCACTAGAGTATGGAATTTTTTATCACACCTAATCAGTTTTCACATATTATAATTATTAATGTCTTCCTTAATCAACTATCATACACATCCAATAAGGGAATGAATGTGTTCGTCGAGAATTTTGGTAATGGATACCACATGGGAAATAAGATTTAGTTTCTATGTTGTTGATAATTTTGGTATAAAACCCCATGTCGATATCTTAGAAGATCACGAAGATGTTGTGACCTTTCAATAGAAGGACACAAAAAACTGACTACAAATGGAAACTGAATATTTTACATAATTGACGGGATACGAATAATGGACACCCTATGGTATCATTGACTTTCAAATTTTTTATATATAGTAAGTATGGGAGTTTTGATGGTCAATTTTTTAAATTGAAATCACATAAAGGAAATGTGAAATGTTGTAAGTGTAATTGTCTTTCTACTGAGGACGATGATAACATAAGAATCTTCTGAATGATACCTTATATTCTTGTTGTATTTTTTACAAGAATGGTTAAATTGAGTTTGATGGATGTTATGATCTTATATTTATTTAATATGTTAGGAAATGGGTATTAAGGAATGACATGATGAATCTGAATAAATGGTTTAAGAATAAAATGGGATAATTAATGTGTATCTATATTGTAATAAAAAATTATGTTATATGAATCATTAAGTATATGTTTTAAATTAATAATTTCATTGAATATATTAAATGGTTATGATGACCTAAAAATTTAATTTAATATAAATGTGATATTTTGATTGAGGTAAGGTATACCATAATGTGTTCTTGATGTTGAAAAAATTGTGTTAATATTATATAAAGAGATAATTGATATCGATAATGTAAATTGGATAGTATATATGACCTAATAGTTGAAATTGGATTTATTGAAAATTGGATTATGTTATCATTGATGAATCTCAGATAATTTTTGGATTTAAGGAATATATCCACTAATCAATGTTATATGTAAGGAAAAATGAAATGTGTATGTTTTCAGTAAGAATTTATGGTAAATTAGGTTATTACCATCATTCAAGAGAAAAAATGATATAGGTATCAACATGTTTGGTATGTTTCAACCACGAAATACTTTATGATATATGGGGGATCAATTTTAATATTATTTCTAGAAATTTAGTTAAAATCTTTATAATGTTTTGTATTTTAATCTTTTGGAATGTTTACAAGGATTACAACTTTTTGAACTACTTCTGTTAAATGTAAGATATGGTTTTATATGTTAATGTATTATCTCCAAATATTTATATTATGAATATTTGATAACCCTTGCTAACCAGTTTTTATTATAACTAAATATAGATGGAATGACTTATAATTTTATTTTTTGATCTCATGAACTGTTAGTACATCAGGAATAGAAAAGTCGCATTCATTTCCTAGAGAAATATATGAATTTGATATTGATAAAAGGAGACATGAAAGGTTCAGAATATAAATGTCAAATATAATTAAATAAAGTGATTATATCATGATTTCAAAGTTCTCCAACTATAGTAAAAGGGTATTAATTTATAATTTTGTCTTGTTATCTTCAGTTTTTTTATATCAATTACTATTTCACTCATATTTAAGATATAGTTATGTGGATGCATAAATATTATACATCCCCCATTTTCTCTTGATTAGTGATATTTATCTCTCTCTAGGATTATTTACCATTTCATTCCAAGTCCAAATATCCCCCTATATTCTTCTCTATGGAAACCTAGTTAAGGGTTACTTTGGGTAATCATTGTATCTAAATTTCATTTTTAAAGGATGTTTTAGAATGAATTTTTTTATGATGTGTATTTAAATGAAAGTAACATTCAATTTTTAAACCTTTTATGATGTAGACTAATTTAGAGGGAGAAATTAATTTCAATGGGGGTAGAATGTAATATCCTTAGTTTTTATAAATATAGTTTTTCAGATAAATTAAAATTATTTGATATCATTCATTGCATAATAAAACTACTTAAGCTCTCATTGTGGGAAATAAAATCTTTATAATGAGCTATATAAAACAATTATATTATATTCTGGTACATGTAACACTGTTTTTGACTTTTTTTGCATGAATGTTTTTTTTCATTGTTATCTTTCCTAACATGCAAGACCGAGTTTTAGTGAACTGTGTCATAATATATATATTGTTATAAAAAATATATTATAGTTATCACCTAGTAGTTAGAATATAATATATGAATAATATTAAATAAATTATGAATCAATGAATTACATATGTTTGTACAAATAATTCTTCGGTTTCAATTATTTAGAAATGTAAAAAAAACAATTGAATATAAGGTATGTGTTATTATGAAAAGAAAAATTTGTTCCCGCAAATGTGTATTATCATAATATATTAATTAATCAAAATTATTGATAGATATTAATGAAAATTATATATTATAAATTCTAAAAAAATGTACTTTCATCCAATAAGTTTTATAGGCACAAAATAAGAACAATTCCAATATTAGTACTAAAAAGGCTATATTTTTCTAAATTGCGTATTTTCTTCATTTTATTGGTAGAATTTTTTTGAAACAAATTTTTGACACTTTTATAATTATTATTTTAAAAAATATACTTTCTTTTTAAATTTTAATTTCAATATGAACTTATCGTTAATTTTTATTATTGTTCTCAGAAGTTTCATTTTTTGATGAATAGTAAAATTTACAGAATTTTAATAAAAAGCGAATTTGAAATTTATTTTATTTATCTAGTTAAATTATATTCAAATTTTTTAAAATTAATATTTAATTTAATTATAAATATATTAATACAGATAAATCAATTGAAATAAATTTCACATTGAATTTGGATATTAAGACATTTTAAACTTAGGAACATTTTCACATTAAAACCTCATTGTCTTGTCCCATATAAGGGATTAATTTTAAATTAATATCAACAACTTATGAATTAAGAATTTTGAAAAATGGATTAAATATTTAGAATAGAAATAATTTATAATAATTATTATGTTCTGATTAGGTCTTGAAAAAAATTCTAGTGAAATAAATTAAAATTAATTACATCGATTAAGAGAAAAATGAGTTTATCAAGGGACTAAACTGTAACTCATGGGGCCAAATGACCTAGAAAAATGTAAAAAACCCATTTAAAAGAAATATTTAGACAATTTCCCATATTTTATAAAATATTAAATATAATTGGAGTCATATGATGTAAGTGATACCTTTTAATATTTTTTAAATTATAGTTTTTAGAAGAATTTCACTCTTCCTCCACTATAAAAGGGCACTCACACCCACCACCACCTCAACTCTTCCCACATATCAATACATTTTGATCATACATCCCATTCCTATATAGTCTCTAAAAATCACTCAACTATACATATAATCCTCACTTTTGGAATAAATCAATACAATAAAGTACTTTGGTGAAAACTAAAAGGAGTTACACAAAGAAGAGGTAACATTATTCAACGAGCACTTTTGTTTTATTTAATTATTCAAACATTCAATTTTTATTTACATATTATTATATTATATCCATAGTATAAAAAATCTAATCGTATTTTGTTATGTTAAGGGTATGAACAACACTTTCACACACTTCCATCAAATGAGATATGCAATCATCGTTCTTGTGTATGAAAGAAAAATGCCTCTTGAACTGATGTCATTTTTTCATCCATTGTAACCTCTAAATTTTAGTAATATAGAAGAAATTATCATTTTTATAATTTATATTATATTTTTTACAAATTTATTCTTCATTAATTATTATATAACAAATACCTTGATGCTTTCTATTTTGTACGATAACTTCGTTTGTGGAAGTGTGGACTACCACATCCTCAATGTGATATGATTCATTCAAAAGTTACATAGATTTTTTAAGGATGGGACTAATAAAAATATTTGATATTTATGAAATAAATATGTTACTGTAATGATGATAATATGTATATATTTGTTTTTCTTTAAAAAAATGACTAGAAAATGGAAACATCGTTCATGCATACGTACGACCTACCATCTCCAAATACTATGCATTTTATTTCATTTTTTAGATTATTATAAATACATAAATTTAATATCTATGATATTTATATCATGTTTTAATTTTTTTAAATAACTAAATAATGACATATGTATGTGGATTAAGAGTAACTAGTCAAAACATATATGAAGGAAAAATACGATTATTACACAAAACGCAACATGAACTTGTAATTGTTAATAAAAGGGTAATATAAAGTAATAATAAAATAATATAAAGTTTAAAATATGTGAATAAAGTTCATTTTTAAATTTATTTTAAAATTATATTTAATATATATCAGTTTTGATTAAGTATGATGAAATTCATGAATCATGGTAAGGGTTTTCTCGTCTCAATTTGATTTTTGTGAGATATATGCTATATTCACCCCTTATTCTTACTGTGTGGGATATATAATCCCCTCTACAATTTTAAATCCATAACTTTCTGTATTAAATGGTATTAAAAGTTCCAATTTATTTTATCCTTCCATTGATCACAAGATTCAAATGCTACTAAAGAAGTAAAGGTATTTCTAATGTCACATTTATTTCTACGAGACATATGACTTATTCACAACTAATTCTTTTTTTGTAGTGTATATACTTCCCATTAATTCATTCAATGATTCTTACCATTAAATATATGGGTCTTTACCTATCCTTTTCATGATCTATATTTCATTGGGCATAGAGTTTAAAGATACCAAATCGGTAAGGTAATTATATCTCATTTTTTCTTCTTTGAGACACATGTAATGTTATGCACCTATATTCTTATACTATTCTTATATATTACCCTACACCATGTAATATTTGGAATATAATTCTATTCTTGATATTTTATTATTAATTTAGTTTTATTCTTTCGTGGGTATTATGATTCAATGTCATTAAATTTGTAAGATCTTACTAGTATAATCACATCGTTTATCAATTATGTTTATGATTATTCTTCCATTGATGAAATATTAGGATCTATATATTAATAATTATCATGCATTTTCAAATCTCATAGATATATATGATATATAAAGGTAATGGTTCCATTTTACACTCTTTGTTACTTAAAATAATAAAGAAATTTTTTAATAGAATTTGACTTTATCTCTCCCTTTGGCCGGATAGGTGTTCTCATTCATAACCGTGTTTTCTAAAAACTTTTTCAAACAATTTTATAATATTATACTATGATTTTTTTTAAAAAATAACTGAGGTATTACCTATTTAAAATTTGAAATTTTGAGGAATATTTTTCAAGACTCGTCCTCTGGGGCCTATGACAGGACTACCCCAAGCCCACCTTCCATTAATAGGGGATATCGACTAGCACTAGAAACGAATATCCCTATATTGGGAAGTAATTTCCTTTAAACAAGAAAACACAAAGACAATGAAAACAACAATAAAAAACCATGTAGTATAATTTCAAGAAGTAAAAGTATAAACTAGAGATGAATGGGCCAGAATACAAACCCAACAAAAAGAAAAATACAATGAAAAGGAAAAATGACTCCTGAGGTCGTCCTAAAAGGATCCTACAGGAAGGTTAGGTACATCTCATCTCTATAGCACTCAAAATCAACCAGTCACCTCCGTGCACCTTCTAGTCCTGAATCCCTGACCTCGGTCAAAGATGTCTCTTGTCTGCTCAAGACACAAAAATGTGCGGGTGAATCTTATGCAGGGTTGATTATAACAATACCCAGTAGGGACCCTGAGACTGCTGAAGGTCTCCCAGAATTCCACAAAGAAAAAACCAAAAAACATTATCCCAATCACAAAGCACAATTAAAGACTCAGATCAATCCCTGTATACAACTCAGTGAACATGAAAAATTATTATTAGTCATGAAGCTAAATAATCTTATTCTGTTAAGAAGTTCCACTACTGAACTATGAAGAAGTCATTCCAATTTCAATCCATACAGGGTCATAAGACACCTATCCACATAGGGTTGTATGTCACTAATCCAAAAAGGGTCATAAGTCGTTGATCTACACAGGTTCATAAGGCATCGATCCAAACAGGTTCATAAGTCGCTGATTTATGACATGCCACTATAAGGATGGTCCCCGCTGGGTCTTGCTATTGCTGACCCACATGGGATCATAAGTCGTCGATCCACACAAGGTCATAATTCTTCGATCCACACAGGGACGTAATTCACCAATCCACACAGGGTTGTATTTCCTCCATCCACATAGGTTCGTATGTTGTTGATCCACATTGGGTCGTAAGTCACTTGAATGCCAGCCAGAGTATTCCCAAACTATGCATGCTTGATTTTTGGAGGATCAGCTCCAAAACCCATCAGGCGTATTTCAACTATAACGAAGTCCAATGAAGAAGTAAACTGATGAACCTCCTTGTCTTAAGTGTTCGAACACAACAAATGACGAGTCAATCAGATTCCAGATCGGTATGTTATATGCATTTTATTGTTGGGGCCCAATTGGATACGCCTCTACTCCAACCCAGCTGCACTATAACTTTTTCCAAAACCCATCTGAACTATCTCAAAAGGAATGCCTCCTCCTAAGGATTTGGGCACTGTATGCAGTTTATCAAACAGACGTCCGGTTTAGGATATATAGTCATTTAAGAGAAACAGAGACGTAAGTGGGTCTGCGTCCAGTTCAACCTGGTCGGACCGACCTGACCTGGCCCAGCCTGAAGGATCTTGGCTCATCACAGTTTTTCTAGGCCCGAAATGAATGTGATGGGTTCGACCAGCTGGTCCGCTAGACCTATTCGGCCTACTGGCTAGGTACGGGGATCGATTCCCCTCCCAAACGGTATAGTAATTAGGGTTCCTCCATCAGCGGTGCCAGTCTGCGTTGCTCCAGATGGCCGGTCCATGTGGACAAGTCAATAACAGACTCACATGCGCGGGTCCGCCCTCCACCGCGGCACGAATCCATGACCCTCCTCCATGGAGTGCTACCGTGGCATGCCACCACCATCAACACGGTTGGATTCCCTTATCCTCTACGACACCTTGAGGCACCGCCATCCCCCTGTGGATGGCGAGAAAAGGACTCTACATTCTCTAGTCACCTATGCAGCCTCCGTGGGCCTCAGTGAATCTCCAAAGGTCCATTTTATTTTTTAACTATTCCAATGCGCCTCCTAGGACACTGTCATCACTACATGACTCCTGATTTCGTCTTGCCACTATTATGGTTGGTCGTTCACGAAGTACATAAACAATAGCGATATCGGAGGGGGGACCATGCCATGTTCATTTGAACCTCACCCTCCACGTTATCATTATTTCATTGAATAAATTTTATATATTTAGGGGTAAATTAATTCATTAAATCTCTTATAAATATATCAATACAAACCCCTACCTGGAAATGGTGGAAGACATTGTGGATGTGATAGAAGAACCCGCGTTCGATGGTACTCGTCATCGCTAGTCGTTTTCCTATTCGAATCCTCCAATGGTCATCAAAGCTCCATTCCACATTGGTGGAAGGTGTCCCTGGATCTTCATCAGAGGTTCCTCTCGTGATTGACCAAAACCCATTCCCAAGCATTGTTTAAATAAATATTAATCTCTCACATTTTGTTTAACACTTTGAGTCATTAATTATCCATTATTAATTAGTCATTTAAACACATAAGCATTTTCATTACAAAACCAAAGAAAAAAGAGGTTTAAGACATTAAAAGTCTCTCATTAAATGTCTGAAGATGCACCGCAGTCCATCCGACATCTCTCAATCGTTACAAATGATGAAAAAAATAATGTTGGATTTATTTTATTATTATTTTTGTAACGTCCAAAAATTAACTTTGTCTTTCGACCCTTACCGATCGATGTTAATCATCCCATATGTGAATCATGCCACTATGGATTCAACGGTGCTAATGAATTTTTAATCCGACCACGAGTTCGAAAGATAGAAACTTCCACTCACAGGTTTATTAAACGTATAGTAAATAAATTTTCAAAATTCCATTCTGGGATCTTTGGGATTTGGAATCAAGTGCTGTCAATTTTCGTAGACTCATAATAATTCCATATAATTAAAAACATTACATGGAATTTATGTATTTTTATATCCTCCCCACCATAGGATTTTATGTCCCCAAAATACACAACAAAAACTAGGGAAACAAATGGGAGTACTGAGCACGTATCTGAGACTCATGATCCAATGCTCTCTCTTGGAGGTTCACATGCTGAAACCGAACTCACACTAGAGATATTGACCACCCATGAAGGACTCGGTCCTATCAATCCCCTATCTCCATTTGGAACTTTTCAAACGTCACCCCATCGTCAATTTTTATCTCGCCCTGGTTGATAACGTGTGTTAGATCATACACATACCTCCTTAGCTATGACACATGAAAAACATTATAATCTCCATGCATTTGTGGGGGAAGAGCTAGGCAGTACACCACCTCACCTACTCTATTGAGGATATGGAAAGGTTCGATGAACCTCACATATAGCTTGACTCCTGGCCAAATCTCTGCAGTCTTTGTTGGGGTGAGACCCGTAGGAAAACATGGTCTCCCTCCTCGAACTCCAAGGGTCTCCATATCCTATCGATATAAGACATCTACCTACTATGTACAGTCTTCATCCATTTGTGGATGATCTTCACCTTCTCTATGGTAGCTCGTACCAACTCTGGACCCATAAGTGATTACTCCCCTGGGTCTGTCCAGCATAGTGTTAATCTCCACGGTCACCCGAAAAAGACCTCCAATGGATCCATGTTGATGTTGGAGTGATAACTACTGTTGTATGAGAATTAAACCATGGGTAGATGGTCCTCCCAACTACGACCAGAATCAATGATCCAAGAATGAAGCTTGTACTCAATCATCTGTATGATCTGCTCCATCTGACCATCTCTCTGAGGATGGAAGGCAGTTCTCAAACAAAGCTGAGTCCCAGACACCTCCTATAATTCCTTATACAATTGGGATGTAAAATGAGAATCATGATCTGATAGGATCGTCGATGGAACCTCGTGATGTTGTACTATCTTATATATATAGAGGCATCCCAAGCCCTCTACTGATCCCTGCTCTCTGATGGGTAGGAAGTCGGCCGACTCGGTGTGTTAGTCAATGATCACCCAGATGGAATCGTGGCCCTTTGAAAAATGTGGTAGTCTTGTCATGAAGTCCAGGGATATTCCATATCACTTCCACTTCGGCACCTCACGTGGATGAGTCAAGCATACTAGAACATGGTTCTCGGCCTTCAATTACTGACAGGTGAGGCATCGTTAAACGAACCCAGCCACTTCTTTCATCATCTCGTGCCACCTATAATAACGTCGGAGGTCCGGGTACAACATTAATACACCAGGATTTACCCCCAAATGGGATGTGTGGAAATCCCACAACACATACTCTCATAGAGTTACTGGTACCATGATACATCCTCTAAAAATGATGACATTCTCCCCAACTAAAAAAATATTTAGGAGCATGTACTGAGGATATCTGATCACGTCAGGTCTCGGAGTCCACATCCCCAATCCATGCATCCCATACTCACTAATAGAGTGGTGGAGTGATAGTCACGGTCATGAGGTATGTCTCTACATCACTATCTATGATGGATAACTGCAACGTAGCTAGCTACTCGGTCACTTCACTTAGAAATTGTAACTCATACCTCGGGTTGAGTGATTCTTCCTCCACGTTCCCTTTCCCATGAGTGTAGACTATTTCAAAGTCATAGTCCTGGAGGAACTCCAGCAATCGTCGTTGTCTCAGTTTGAGGTCATTTTGTGATATGATATACCTGAAACTATTGTGATCAGAGTAGATAGTAAATCGTCCACCTATCATGTAGTTCTGCCACATCTTCAACCTAATGAAAACTCATGTTAACTCCAGGAATTGGGTACCATTGTTATACTCATGTCGCCTTAGCTGCAGTGAGATGTATGCGATCATTTTCTGCTCCTGTATCAGGACATGTCCTAGTTTGGTCCTTGATGCATCGTAGTATACTACATAACAAATTCCCTCTTCTGGTAGCCTCAAGATGTGGGCACTCGTCAGTCTTCACCAATGGTCCTGAAATCTCTGTTGGCATCTCTCTATCCATAAGAAAGGTTGCCCATTCTTTGTCAAAGATAAAAAGGGTGTTTCTAATTTTGAAAAATCCGGTACAAATCATCAGTGGTGTCTATCCAGCCCTAAGAAATTCATCACCTCAGTCACACTAATGGGTGTGTCCCTAGCAAGAATAGCCTCTATCTTCGCTGCATCCACCTCAACTCCAGTCTCCGAGATAATGTGTCCCATAAAGTGGATCTCTTGTATACATAACTGGAACATAGATATCTTTCCATAATGTTTGTTCCCTCAATGTGTATTGAGAACAATCTATATATGCATAGTGTGCTCCTCCTCTAACAATACATATCAAAAATCATTCAATGAAGACCACCACGAAGTGATCGAGATAAGGTTGGAAGATACTGTTCATTTTCCACATGAACACTGTCTGGGCATTGATCATGCCAAAAGATATTACCAAGAACTCATAGTGTCTATACCGACATCTTGAGGATGTCTTTGGAACATCTTCATCTCGTACCCTAAGCTAATGATAGCCTGTTCTGAGGTCTATCTTTGAAAACCATTGTGCTCCCTTCAGCTGATCAAAGAGATCATCAATCCTCGAGAGTGGATACTTGTTCTTCACGGTCACCGGATTCAGGCACCGATAGTCCACCGAAATCCTCAACTTTCCATATTCCTTATTGGTGAACAAAATCAGTTCTACCTATTGTAAATATTTGGCCTTATGAACCCCTTACCCAACATGTCCTCCAGATGTACCCACAACTCATGATGCTCCACGGGAGCCATCTGATATGTTGGTGTAGATATTAATGCCATACCATTGAACAGGTCGATGTAAAAGTCTACCTCCTTGTGAGGAGGTAGTCTCGGTACACCATTAGGAAATATATAAACATACTAGTCCATGACTAAAGGATAACTCTAACTCCTATCATCAACTACTCCAATGGTAAGGCTAGACAACTGATGAGTGATCTATTACACCCTCCTCTGTGATAGCCCATCCTTCGCTACAAAGCTACCCTTCCCACCGATAATGGAAAACATGGTCCCATCGTCATGGTCTGACCACACACTGTGCCTAAAATAGTCGATTTGAGCATGGACCATAGATAACTAGTACATAAACAAGATGACATCATAAGGCATCAATGATGGTACTCGGAGATCCCAGCCAAATCTATCGAGTCCTAGAGTTATCTCACACTGCTGACAACAGTTCCTAATTGTTGAATCCTCTCCATAGGAGTTTCGAATCGTAAAGATCAATCCAATGTCTCTAATGGAATCTCCAAGCTCCAAACGAGAGTCATGGAAATAAAAGAGTGACTAGGACCTGTGTCTACGAGAACTAAATATATGGTGTAGTAGACATAGATCGTATATCGAATCATCTCTGGAGTACTGTGGAAATAAGACTCAGCTGCCTGAATTTGAGATCGTCCTTGTCCAACTACTCTCTATAGTCAGTGTGGCCCACATGGGGGTGCTGGTGGTAGAACCTCAAATCATTTCCCACCGACTCTTTCATGACCTTCCACTCTACCATGTATGCTACCCTATGGACCTCCTCGCTCGAATATCCACCTCATCCTCAATGGACCCTTGACCATATTCTGATCGTTGGAGCGGAGGGTAGGGAATTAGAGGGCATGTGATCCTTCCCTCCCCATGTGTAGCACAGTCTCCTCCTCTACTGACATCCTTTGTCCTGTGAGGTATGCACATCCCACCATATATCCTGCAATCATCCCCCCAAATGTCCGGCCTACATGGGGCCTGGCTTCATCTACCTAATCCCTTCTTCAGATGACTCGGCCATGTGTCTCCCGGTGGTTTCTCATGATGTCAGTGCCTGCTCAGCTAGGATGATCTCCAGCATAAGTTATTTCTCTAGCATTCTTGCATGCATCGGTATTTTGAGCGATATCATCGAGACTATGATCTCCCGTCGGAGACCCTTCTCAAAGGTCTAGGCCCTGAAAAAATTGTCACTACCATGTCAATGGAGTAGCAGGATAGGTCCATGAATCTCACTGAGTACTTGGATACTATCAGGCCTCCCTATTGTAAGTGCAGAAGCTCCTGAGTATGCATAGAGCAAAGAGTCGCTAGAATGAACTCTTCCCTAATGAGGCTCTCAATGTCCTACCAAATGATGGTTTTCTCATCATACATCTGGAGCATCAGTATCCACCATCTCCTTTTCATTCAATAGATGATAATAGCATCTAGGATCACCATGTTGTCTACTGGTGTCCCAACTAGGTAAAAAACACTAGGCACAACCTCTAGTTAGTCCTCAGCTGCCTGTGGATCCATCTTTTCTTGAATCCTCAGAGTCCTCTACCACTGGAACTCGTGTATCACGCTATGTTGGTGTGCATTATCTGTTTGTGGGGCTGGTGGAAACTACTACCCTAGGGGTAGTGGTTCCACTGGTATACCACATGATGTTACCATCTCCGTAAGAGGTCCATGTAGAGAAGCCTCATCACTTGGTGGGACATTGTCATGAACTCTCTCTGAAATATTGGCTGGCTGTCTACGCGGAAGCATCCTGTAAAGAAACAGATTTTCCATGATCAAAATTTTTATAAAGGGTGAGATGAATCAAAATAGATCAATGGAATATAATTTAAAAAAAACACGGAATCATGTGTTGTTGTATATCCAGTCGAAAATCATAACTCAGGGTCTTGGTGTATGGATAAGTCAGCTGCCGCACAAACACTGGACTCCCCAAACTAAAATTCTTACTCCAGACACTTAACACTATTTCCCCATTGAAAAGAGTATAGGCATAGTTATTTAGTAGATCTTAATCCTCTGATAAAATGTTTTCATGACCCATCCCTCGGAGCCCGTAACATGACTACCCAAGCCTGCCTTCCATAGGCCAGGGTTTGGAGACTAGAACTTGAAAGGCATAATCTTACAATGGGAAGAAATTTCCTTTAAACCTGAAAACACATAGACCAGGAATACAAAAATAAAAATCATGTAGTATAACTGCTGAATGTAAAAGTGTGAACTAAAGAACAATGGTCCAGAATACAAACCAAACTAAAAGGAAAATACAAATAAATGGAAAAACATCCCTTGATGTCATCCACCAAGGATCATACAAGAAGGTTATGTAAAAATCATCTATATGGAACTCCACGTCAACTGGTCACCAATGTGCACCATCTGGTTCTCAATCCATAACCTCAGTCAATGTTTTCTATCATATTTACAATATAGAACAAGGTTTGGGAAAATCCCATGCATGGGTGAGTATTAAAATACCCAATAGTGACCTCGAGACCCCAAAAGGACTCTAAGAATTCCAAAAATCAAAAAACACAAATCATGATCCCAATCATAAGGAACAAATAAAGAATCAACTCAAACCAGGTATAAAACATAAAGAACATGAATAATGATAATTATTCATGAAGCTAAATCATCTTATTCTGTTAAGAAGTTACACTACTACACCAGGAAGAAGTCATTCAAATTTCAATCCACATAGGGTCGTAAGTTACGAACCAAACCGGGTTGTAAATCATAGATCCACATAGGGTCATAAGTCATTGATCCACATAGGGTTGTATGTCATCAATCTAAATAGGGTCGTAAGTCATCAATAAACATACAGTCAGAAGCTGCTGATCCACGAATGAATGCTCTATGGTTGATCCTCGTCGGGTCATGCTACTGCTGATCCACACAGGGTCATAAGTCATCGATCCACATAGGGTCGGAATTCGTTAGTCCACACAGGGTCACAAGTCATTGATCCATACATGGTCGTAATTCGCCGATCCACACATGGTTGTATGTCGTCGATCCACACTGGGTTATATGTGACTTGACTGCTAGCCACAAGATTCCCAAAATGTGCATGCTTTATTTCTAGAGGATCCACTCCATAATCAATCTTCCATAATTAAACCACTAAGAAGTCTAATGAATAATTTACCCGATGAACTGCCATGTCAGATGGCTTCCTACTCAACAGATGACGCATCAATCGGACTCTCGGTCTATATGTTATAGGCATTTTGGTGTTGGGGGACCAGATGGATTCATGTATGGTCCATACTAGCCATAGTCCAACTTTTCCAAAAAAAACAAGATGAGTATCTAAAAATGACAGCCTCATCCAAAGAGTTCTGTCTCCACAGACGGTTCATCAAATGGACATCCTATATATGAGATATATCCCTTTACAGGAAACTAGGATGTAAGTGGGTCTGAGTCCTACCCGACCTGGTCAGTGCAACCCAACCTGTCCCACTGGGCCCGGCCCAAAGGGGATGGGCTTGACCTAGTTCGTATGGGCCTGGCCTGAAAGGGCTGGGCCGCGGGCTTGGCCTGAATGCCACACACTCGGCCCGCTGGGTGGTGGGACCAGCCCGGTCTACTCATCTCGGGGTAACCCACTGCGCCACTGGACCTAGCCGACCTACAGGATGGGAACGGCCTTCTAGTTGGGCCCTATGGTCGTTTCCCATCCCAAATGGTCTAGATGTAAGGGTTCTTATAGCAACGATGTCAGTTGTCACTGCTTTAACTTGCTGGTCCACGTGAACCATTCAACATCGGACCCACGGGAGCGGCTCCGCCCTCCGCTGCATCTCAGAGCCACGTCCCTGTCCTTCAGCACACTGCCTCTATCAACGTGTTTGGAATCATCCAACCACCAATTTCTGGAATGGAACCTTCGGGTGCTCCTATCCCCTCAGGGCCTGTGAGAGTCGGACGCCACCTCCTCCGTTCGCTGACGCCGCTACACCGTCGGAGCTTCTGATGGCCTCCAGTGAAGCTCTGGATGTCTGTTTTCTTTTCCGACTATGCCTACAGGCCTCCCTGGACACATTCATCACGATGTGACTCCTGGTATTTTTCCACTATTTTGGTCAGTCATTCATGATGAATGAAAACAATTGCAATATCGGTAGAGGGACCGATCCTTGTTCGTTCGGCTCATGTTATACATGTTAGTGTTATTACATGGAAAGGATTTAGCATCGTCAAGGGTTGATTAATTCATTAAAATCATATAAATAAATCAAGACAAGCCCCTACCTAGATATAATGGAAGATATTGTGGATATGTGAGAAGAACCCATGTTGGTTGGTGATCGTCGTCGCCCATCATTGTCCGGTTCGAATCCTCCAACAGTCTTCGAAGCTCTATTATAAATTTGTGGAAGACGTCATTAGCACTTCGTTAGAGGATTCTCTCATGAGTGAAAAAAATACATGCCCAAGATTTTTTAAAATACAGATTAATCTCTCACATAGTGTTTAACATTCTGATTCATTAATTAACCATAATTAATGAGTCAATTAAACACATAATCATTATCATTACAAAACAAATGAAATGAGAGGATTAATACATTAATAGTTTCTCATTAAATGTCTGATGATGCACTACAGTCCCACCACCGCCTCTCCACGGTTACAAGGAAATAATAAAATAACGTTGGATTAATTTAATTATTATTTTTTTATGTTCCTAAAATGAAATTTTTTATCTGAGCCTTGATGGTCAATGTTAATATTCCCATAAGAGAATCCTAGCACTACAGATTCAATGATTCCATCAGATTTTTAATCTTAGTACTGGTTAAAAAGATAGAAATCACTGCTCTCACATTTACTGAATGTGCCTAAAAAAAGTTCAAAATTCCGTTCTAGGATCTTCGGGACTTGGAATCATTTGCCATCATTTTCAGCAGACTCATTATAATTCCATGTAAGGAAAAAACATACTTTTAATTTCTAGGCCTTTAGGATATTATTTTCTTTTTTCGATCAATGAACATTTCTAAAAAAATTTGGTGAAAATGAATGGTTTTACATTTACGGATTTATCCACCATCATGAACTCCAATTCATTGAATCATATATTGAAATTTTAAAATATTAATTTTAAATGAAAATTATTTCCGAATATTCTAGAATTTTTTTTAAAGTTGTTTTCAATGAAAAAGATATTCAAATTTTTTTTATGTTTATAAAAATTATTTTCCAAAAAGAAATTATATTTTCCTCAAGAAATGTTTAAAATTATATTTCAAATTTATCTTACTTATAAGATTTAATAATTTGATTTAGTTTACGGTTCAATATGGATATAATATGAGAAAAATAATATTTATTATATTGGATTACTTTTATGATGACAAGTTTCTTATGAACTCAGCTTCTTTTCATGGGTATTCTATGAAAAAATGATAATGAAACATTACTATTTTTAAAAGGATATAATATGATTATATTTTTATGTTACCCGTTTAATTTAATGGGTTATAATTATATTTTTATTAAATATATCTCTTTTTATGAGTCATGAGATGATAAATGTTTTATTATTTTATGCAACACGAATGTAGGAAATCATTATATGATGGGTGGGACCTATATCTCCATCTAATTTATTGTGTAATGATTTATATCACATTATATAATGATAGGAAATAAGTCTATGGGATTGATCCATAAGTGGAAATATGTGTATGCCGATCCATAATGGGAAACAAGTGCATCTGGACCAAAAATGGGAAACAAGCGTGTCCTTATCCCCAATGGGAAATAGGTGTGTCCCGATCTACTATGGGAAAAAGAGGTGTCTTGATCCTATATATTGATGGTCTCGGTAGTTAACCTTGATCCAAGAAATGATTTTCTATATTTATGAAGGTTCCACACTTATATGATATGAGCTTGTGGTTCATGACTAATTTATGATTATTTTTCACCCTTATGATTCATGAGTTATGATCTAAAAATAATTATTCCTTGAATCATATATATGATTTTTGGTATGTAATTTATAATTTTCAAATCTTATTCTCATGTATTTATACCCTTATTTTAATATTATGCATAAGTATCTCCTTTATATGAAACTACTGAGCATATAATCCCATCCTTTCTTAGGTTTCCTTTTTCCTAGTAGTGAATGAAGGTTTTATGTATTACTACTATATAGGAATATAATTTTAGGAAACGTTGAATATCATTTACCATGTTATAATAATTTTTTTCTCAATTTCTAAAGACACTAAACTGTTATAATTATTAGTCATGTACTTTTTAATCTATTGAATATTCATATAAAATGACATGATATCAATATATGTTAACCTTGGGTCACTATAGATAACCCCTATTTTATTGGACCAATAGGGAGAACCAATATAGTGTTGATAAACATAAATATATTTCCTTATTATTATTTATATTTTCACAATGGGATGTGGGTGTGAATTATATTAGTATTTGAATTGGTGGTTTCTATTATTTATCTATTATTTTACATCATATTTCTTATTTCATTGTATGAAATTCAGTGATTCCATTCATTGATTTTTCATTTACAGTAGAAACATTTAGTTCAATTGATTATGGTATGGTGGTTTCTATCCATTTGATTATGTGCTTATCTTCTTGTTAAATCCTACTAATTTTATTTTCAAGGGCATTATATTCCTAGTTTAGTTGTGTTTTACACCACTTATCACAATAAAACACAAGGGGATAGTGCACTAGTAGTTGTATTTTTTAACCTCATTATATTTGGAATAGTGGTAGATGTTCTAGTGAGAGTTTTGAGTCTGACCATATAGGGTGGATAATAAAGAGAGAAAATTTTTAAATAATATTTGGAAGTTTCACTGATAGAATTTTTAATAAGGAATACAAACCACACTTCCTCACTTACAATAAATATCATTCTTGTAATTTTTTTCATTTTGAATATTCAATCCCCATTATTCCACTATCATTATTTTAAAATTTATAATAAAATATTTATAACATAAATAAATGTGAGTGTTTTAAATATTGTTCTACAGGAAAACCCCATGGTATACTCCTTAGTTTCATTCATGATTTATTTTTTACATTTAAATTAGCTAACATGATATTTGATAAAATTTTGGGGGATTAAATATATTATAATTTTTAGGGAGATAAAAAACATTCACTACACTATTTTTACCGTTAGTATATTTTTACATTGTTTTATTAAAAAACTAAAAAACATGGACTCTTGAAACATGAATCAAAAAGATTCCTAGAAGAACACAAAAACTATTGTTGATAAAAAAACTTATTAATATAAAAAAACATAGTAATAATAGTGTATTATTAGGATGATATTTAACTGGTTTAATGTAAATTTTTACTAAAATTTAAGTTCGAGGCGCTGCAATAGTTAGAAAAAGCTAAATATGAAGAATTAAAAGCTTCCTCATCATTATTTAATATTGAAGAAATAATATTGTAATATGATGAACTCATTGGAAATTAAATATCACACCTCACAAAATATATAGAGTTTCTTTCTAAGGTATATATACTAGCTAGCCTATTTATGGGTGGGTGTTAATATTTTAGTTTTTATTTAATTTTTATTAAATTGAAATTACAAACTCATTGATCCTTAGATTTAAGTTGTGAAATAACACCGACACATAACATAGAAACTAAATATGAGAAGAATGCATCCATCATAAAGGAAAATTTAGTCATACAATATTAAAAGGAATATATTCTAGTGGCCTTCTATATAGCGTAAAAAATGAAATTTTTTATATATAAGTTGTGGATTTAAACATAAATTTATCATATTTCTAATTTAATAAAATCCATTTGTTTTATGAAACTCCCTACATTGTTAATGTATATACATCACAATAAAATCACATCTTGGATTCCTATTATTATGATAATTAGTGTAAAGGTACTCAAAAAGAAAATAGAAAAGAGGATCATTCCCCCATTAACATTCAAGAAAACCATTGTGTGGGAATTTAATATACCAGTCTTTGAAATAATAGACCTCTAGAACAAAAATAATTGAATCCTAATTGAAATAAGAAAAAATATCATGTAGTGTTTCTTACCACACAATATCAATCCCACTTGGGACTAGGGAAAAGAAAAGAACTATTTATATAGTAGTAAAAACCTATAACCCCCCTGGGGGTTCAAAATATGACTATATTCCATTATATTTCTTTTAATTAAATGTTTTGTTAAATACTGTTTTAAATTTTGTTATTTTTATTGTAGTTTTTTCATATTGGGAATAAAAATTGGAACTATTAGAGATAAATTTCATCACTTAGGACATTGCCTATCCTAAGTAACAGTGAAGTCATATATATACATCTCATTAGTTTTCTTCTATTCGATTCATATATTATACAAACTAATATATTCATACATGAATTTCTATAAGGGAAGTAGGATCATAATGTGTGTGATATATACAATAATATTTTTATATAATGATTTTTTTGTTTCATTAATATTTTTTAATTTTTTGTGAGAATTTATCATTATTTTTCAATTTTTTGGATCATTTTGTTATTTATAAAATTGTTCTTGAATTAGAAATCTAAAGTATTTCATGATTTATAACAGGTTTTTGAACCAAAATATATGATATTTAAGTAATTCATGGTCCATTGAGTTGTTTCTGATTTAACATTTCTTCCCATGAAATATTTACCAATATAAGATGTTTCTAATCCTTTTTCACAACATCTTACAGTTACCTATTTATTGACAAATTATTTTTTGATTCAAAATCAATAACATGTTGTATTAACTTTTTCAAAATTTTATGAGTTTCAGTGTGCCTAAAATGTGAAAAGAAGAATTTCAAAGCCAAATCCCCCTTTTAATATTTTTTCATGCCTACATTATATCTTCCCACATTTTGAAGATATTTAGAGACCATGAAATACCATATAAGTTCTATATTATATTTCGAATCCCTTAATTCCAATATATTGATCATTAGATTAATAATTTATAATCTATGACAACTATATAAGAGGTTATTTAAGGAAATAATTTTTTTATATTTCCATATTTTGGAGGATTTAAGGGTTTTGTTTCATATTATATGGTTAAAAGATGTCACATTATTCCTCCAAATTCATTTGTTTCGTCTATGGGATTAAAAAATATATATTTATAAGAAATGAAAAATGAGATTGGATATAAGTTTATATTATGATATTCGAATGATTCTTGAGACAAACTACCAATGAAATCGTTGTGAATTATCAGTAATTACTAATTTCATACAATTTTCATCAATTTCACAATGAAATAAAAATAGGAAATAGAAATAAAAAATAATACAATAGGATGATTCAATAATTTTACATATTGTTCATAAGTGGATTTCTATTGAATGTAGTAGTGATATTAAATATTTGTAATTCATTTAAAGGAGGAAGAGGGGGAGTAATTTTCTATTATTTTTTTCTTTTATATTAATGCATTGATCTTTATGTGATAAATATTCACGTTGATTCCTTTGATTTTAACCATCACAAAACCAGCCATATGCTTCAACACATCCCGTGGAATAGTTTTTTATTTAGAAAAACCTTCTCTTTGATTGGAGATAAAGTAACATTGAATTAAATTTTCCATGATCATTAGAGGAGAGAAACATTTGAAAACAAATATATTTCGTTATAGTGAGTTAAAATATTCCATGTGAGGTAGGTATATAAGTGCATGTATTTATCAATGGTATTAAATAAATTGTTTTGATCATAATGAAAATTTTAATTAAAAATATGAATTATGTAATTTGTTGTTAAGATGTAATAGGATATATCACTACCACTTTTGACTAAATTGTTTGTAGATTGACATAACTGTATATAATTCCAAAGAGTTAAATAGTGTAGTTATTGGGGTGATAATTTTAAAAAAAAATTATATTATTATGAATTTTAGTTATAATATTCACCCATATTATTACTAATTTCAAATAATTATATTTTTTTATAATTTGGATTGAATTTTTTTTATTTTAAATTTTAATAATTTTAATAATTTTTTTATATTTTTTAATTTCTTTTGGAAAAATCATATAATTAATTTTTTTTGTGATATTTAAAAAGTTTTACATTTAAATTAAAGGGACTTGGGACGTTTTTGTACATTAAAAACTAAATTCTCTAAGGTTGTGCGAGATTAAATGTGGAAATCAACACAAATATTTTTTTAACGTTTACTCTAGAAGGCTCCAACTTTATTAATTTAATATATTCGGACCTATATGATACTTAATCCTATGAATCTACTCTAATTATATAAACATTCCATGTCTCCTAAATTTTACATAAGAGTTTTAACCCTAACATCTACCTCAAGTATATATAAATATCAAATAATGATTTTCTGTCATATTGACCTGTGGGAATGAAGATTAATGTTAGAATAACCATTCCTCAAAACCATTGTGCAGTAATCATTTATCTAGATCATGTGACACATCAAATTGGATAATTTCAAGGAAAATATATGTTGGAATAATCGCTAGAGATCACTGCCCAGAGTACCATAAATTTTTTTATCACTATGTAAGATTAATACGGTTGGTTAGCGATCTACATGTGATTAATATAGAATTTTTAAATACTATTTCCAATTAAATTGAGTTTCTGTGTCCTCCAAACTCATATTATAAAATTGGATGTGATTCGCTCTTTGAATGTAGGATCTTTGACTAGTTATAACAAGTAATATCACAAGGGTTTATAATATAACTTTTTTATACTTTATAATAACAAAAAACCTGAAATTAATAGAAAACATACCACCTTAATTCATTGTGAATTAGACCTCACCATTATTTCAGAATCATATATATGTGGTTTTCATGACTGTGGGATTCGTATAATATCCATGTGGCTATCATGAATTAGATTTATAAGTCTGTGAATATTCTCATTCTACATTTATTTCTATATCAAAAAATACATATTATATTTTTACACATGGAATTCTTCTAAGAAAATATGAATATACCAAATGATTTATTAATTTGTGAATATAAATAATAAAGTACATTGTGGAGAAAGGAGTTAGAGTCTCTCACTACCCATGTGTAAACATGACAAGAATAACCTCTTGCAATTTCTAAATAATTGAATGAACTTTATCATTGTATTAGAGAATTAAATATAAGACAATGGGATAGAGAATAATAATTACAAGACGGTTTGACCTACATTAATTTTCATTCTTTACCTTTCTAATTTTTCATTTGGTTTTTATGGAACCTCCCCCATATCCTCTCTCATATCCATGGTTATATTTAGTTAACCCCTATGTGGGTGTATTAAGGGTAAAGAATAATTGTATTTTAGTTGAATCAAAATATATATTTTATTCTTATTTCTAGTTTCATGATGTGATGAGATGTGAGTTATTTGAGTGTTTCAATTAGAGGATCTTATTCCTTCTCCATAATGTCACATTCCCCTTCTTATTTAACTTTGTATCTTTCATTATTTCTATACATGGACATTCTATTTATATTGTAGATATGTGTTTCTCAATGGAGAATCATACAGTGTTTACCAGCTAAAAACATTGAATATCTTCTTCTGGGTATGGTAATACAATTTACGTTTTTGGCTTAATATCCTTGTTTGAGTTGATATTTCCACCCCTGGTAATAGGATAACATAAATGGTACAATGCACATTATTTTTTAATGAGTTGCCTCTTTAAATTTGGAACAATAGGATATTGTAGAGTGAGTGGATCGAGTCTGAATATTGAGTGATGTAAAATAATAGAGAAAAATATTAAACATGATAAGTAGTTTGTTCTCCAAAAATATTAACAAATGAATACACACTATTAATCATAGACTTCATTCCATATTATTATCATAATTATTTATAATTCGTTTTTAAACAATTTTTTTTTGTTTCAATATTTCACGAATATCAAAAAAACTAGTAACAAGAAGAATGGTGATTATTTTGAGCATGGTTCTTTCGAAACAAACCTATTGTATACTCTCTAGATACATTAATAGGGAATTATTATCATTATTTTTGATGTAGTAAATATTTTTAAAAGATTCCATTTCAACAATGATCTCAATCAAGCTCATCGGATTGAGTTTTACATCTCAGAATTTTTGGAGAATGGAACACCATGTTATTCTCCACTTTATTATCCATTCCCAATGTATAAATAGTTCCTGGGATTAATGGTGTTTTTTAATTTTTCATATATTTCATTTAGAAAGTTGTAACTCTTTTTTAAAACCATCATTTTATTCCATGAATTAAATTTTTTAAATTAGATTTGTTTTATTTATTTTCACACATATAGTAATTTGTCTAATTTGGTGAACCTATCATAATATTGAGTATAAAGAAGTCATTTTATACCCTTCAATAATACATATATAGTTGTTATAATCATATTTAATATATAGATAAATAATTTGAAAATCATTTATGTAAAATAAAAATTTATAAATAACCAATTCATAAATAATCCCACATACATAATAATCTCTTGTGTATTCATTAATCATTATAATTTGAATAACTAGTCCAAAACATCATAAGTTAAACATTTCTATTATTTTTTTTTTATTTTTTCCTTTTTTTATGTTTAAATCTCTCAAAATGTATTTTTATTGATATATTTTGAAAAAATTAAATTAATTAATATATATCATTAATATTAACTAATGATATTTGACAATTTATATAATACCTATGTCACTTATGGTATAATAAAAAAATGTATTGACGATATATTCATTTTCTTATATAGAGGAAAATATTATTTAAATCTTTCAACTCATGATGAACATTGGTTTTATATAACTATTCCAACCACATTTTTTGAGTGTATAATAAATAATATTTATTAATTAAGATTAAAAATTCATAACTAAACTATTTAAATACTATTTTTGACCAAATTGTAAATTATTTTATAGGATCACTAAATATATGGAATTTCATTTAAAAAATTTATTTTTAATAAAAAACAATTTGATATATATTCAGAAGAAAATAATAATATATGTTACTATTATATAGAATTATTTTTAATTAAACATTTATATGGTACCCATGGTAAGTGGGTGAACATAAATATATTATAAAATTGATACATCACATAAATAATAAGAGTCTATATATAATATAGCTTGTAATGATATAAAAAATATATTATGCATGGAAAGTCGTTATATTTTATCATACATGGATTTTTATTTTTTCATGAATTGAATAAAAAAAATCTATCATAGATTAAAACATAGTACATATACATCTACTAATTAAATTTAAACAACATGGATGTCAACTATAAAATCAATAAAATGATGTTCATGAATTCAATTATAAATATTGTATATCATTATTGATCCTGTATGACCAAAATAATTATGAAATACAATAAATGTATGAGGATTAGTAAAATATTTATTTACCATATTTAATTTTATTGTACATATATTCACCTCGAACAAATATAAATTAAAACCCGAAAATTTATCTCAAATTTTTTGTATGTTATGAATTATTTTTTATACAAATGTATTCAACACAACCTATATCTAAATTAAAAAAATTCAACATAGTTTTTATGAATATATTTAATTAATATTTTCGTAAAAACAATGAATCTTTTATTAAAATTTTTGTCACGACTATTAGGCATAATTTTTTCTCATCTAGATCCTTCAGTAACATTTTCACTACTAATTAAGGTACTTACATGAACATTTATTGACTATTAAAGATATTTAATTTATAATAAACATATATCCTTTCTTCTAAAATATTTAATTAATATACTTTTCATCAATTTTATTCTTCATGATTGATTTATATAAGATCATTAGGGTCTTCTATTGGGCCTATTTAAAATATTATAGTTATATAATAAATTGTTTTTTCATTTATCATTATTGTTATAACTACCACTTATAATTATTAATAATTAATTAATTAATGATTTTATATTATACATATAATGGGTTAGGTCTATCACCTATTAAATATTGTATTATTGGGGAATTCTAGTTCAATTGGCTTTAAAATATGTTTACTCGGGAGATTATCCCTAACCTATTTTAAAGTAGTTTCATGGGGATATGTGAAGAGGAATAGGGTATTATTTTGGATTGTTATATTTTATAAAATTATTTTTAGAATCACAATGACTAAATGGAATGAAAAAAAAACATTTGATCAAAAATTATTATTTTTGAAATGTTTTGGTATATGAAACCCAAATTTTATAAATTTTTCATCAACAATTTCATCAACTTAGTTGAATAAAATATAACAGTTTAAATTACACACATACTAAATAATTAAAATGAAAAATAATTAATTGGATTTCATGATTCCTAAATTTTTTATCCTTATTTTTTAATAATTATCATCTTAAAAAAATAACTACTTTTATTAATAATATTTTTCTAATTTAACAACTCCAAATAATAAAATAAATTTCAAAAAAAATATCAAATCCTTTAAATGATAATACCACCATGATATCTGTGATAAACAAATCTATATCATAGGATTATGCTATGTAAATTAAACTAAATAATGTTGTTAACATATAAGGGCAGAAGAAGTTAAAAAATGAAATTTTTCCAGAATTAAAAAACTAAAAATTAAAAATATTCTTTAATAATATTTAATGAAATTATTTTCATTTAATCCATCATGTAAATGATTTTTTATAAATATTAATAAATTATTTTTACATTGTCATTAATTAATGAAATAAATTTGTACTAACAAATATTCACAATAAGAGCATGGAATTAAATAATATTATTTGATTATGTTTTTGATATCATTAGGACCATTACATGAATATTTAATTGAATAATTATATACACTTCAAAAGACCAATACGTGAATATTAAATTATATATATATAATCAAAAATATAATTTTATATATATCTTTAATTATTTGTTATAAAAAATAATTAATTAAAATTAAAATATTTAAGAGTACATTATGTATTATTTGTTTCTTTTATAAATTTTAAATTTAATCTTTATAAAACTATAATGAAACATGATATTAAATATTTATAAAAAAATATTACTTGAGTAATTATCAAAGGTAAAAATATTTTAAAAATTGGTGTTTTCTTTAAATCCAATTATAAGAAAACAACCACTTTATTGGTAAAGGGAATTCACGCTCCATATTATATTGATGGGGGGGGGGGGATATTTCAAGTCAATAATAGTAATAGAGGAAACACTTTCCTGAAGATAAATATGGAGATATGGCCATCACAATGAGTATAATGGAATATAAATGAATCGTTACATTTATAATCCATGAAAGTTAATATTTATTGTTATTTTATTAGTATTGAAGTTGAGTTTATAAATGCTCAGTGAGAAAACTAATCATACCAATTAATAGACACCATTTTAGATAATATAATTCATACAGATAATGTGTACTAAAATGATATCAAAACCACTAATTGAAACCATGATATATTTTAAATTAGAAGTTTGTGTTTTATCAAAATGAATCGTAATATTGGTCATAGTTGAAAATAAGGAAAATGAAAAAAATACAAACATCATAAAAATCTAAAATAAATATACATGAAATATAGTGAAATTATATAAATAAAAATTATTATTTGATTACTATTTCATGTCTTGTTTATAGGACTCACTAATTCATGGTTTTGGGTCTAGAACTATCTCTACATTTTATGTCAAATATAATGTTTCGAATATGAAAAATATGAATATGAAAAATATGAATATGAAATTATGGAATGTCAAATGTTGGAGTTGGAAATTTACATCCATGAGAATCAAAAAAGTCAAAAATTGTGTTATTCATGACTATTTAACTATAACATTCAAAATTTATTTATATTTTATATTTATAGTAAGAAAAGGATTTAATTCATCCAATGATCTATATTTCTCAATGTTTCTTAACCTAGAACACATAATTTGTGGGACGCCAAAAATAAGAATTAAATATAATTACACGAGACTCACAAACTAATAAACCTAACTATAAATATTAAAAATATATATTTAATAATTTTTTGGTTAACCATTTATAAAATTTAACATAATATATTTATTAACATGAAAAAAATTCAGTAATGAAAATAAATTAAAATAATTAAAAAAATTAAGAAAAATTTAAAATATATTCAAAAATGTATGCGAAATAAATAACATAAAAATTCATATCCAAAACATAATTTAAAAGAAATTATTCTATATTGAAAAAAATAAAAAAACCTTTAAAAAATATCTCAAATATTAATTTTATATAATTATTAGATTTAAGGAACAATAGGTATATAATTTTAGTCACCTATAGAAATTTTAGATACATAAATTGTATTAACTAGTTATATTAAATATATGATGATTGAAGAAAAATATAAAACCAATGAAACACTATATGACTAATAAATCCTGAAAATTAAATAATAGGACAATACATTACAATTATATCATGAGTAAGAGATGGGTCAGAAATCTTAAGGTCACTAAAAGTATATAAGCACTTTATTCACTATTGAAGATGTCACATAATCCATGATAGAAGAAAAATAAAATAAAAACTCATATGAGGGGATGTCAGAATATTTTTGTAATGGATAGGGAGAGATATCATGTTGGGGGTAGTGTAAATTATTTGAGGAGCTTGATGGACTCTAAAGACTTTTATTAAAGAGATAAAATATTAGTCTGAGAGGATTTTTATTAAGATGAAGTTAAGGGAAATAATAATGTTTTGTAATAGTTATTAAAAAAATAAAATTATAAAAAGTTAACACTCCATTATTTAGTTGGTTAAGTAATATGGAATTTGATATTTTCTAGAATTATGTATTTTTACTAATGTTATTCATAGTCCTAGATATGAGAAATGTTTTTTTCATTAAAAAAGTTATAATTATTGTAATGATTTTGAAATGATTGAGATACATGATCCTTAAATCATCTTAGGATTCATGTATAAAGGGGATCAATCCATGTGGAAGTATCCTTGATTCATAATTTATTACCTATGTGTTATCATTCCATGGTAGGAATAATTACATTCGAAAAGATTTTTACGATTGACATAGTTGGGGGATACCTATGGAGACATGATTGTTTTAGTTCCTGTTTATGAATGTTTATAATTTTTTTGGGTGATAATAATTCAAAAATTAAGGTATATTATTTAATTCTATTTTTCTTATAGAGTCTGAAAAATTTATGAAAATTATGTGGGAAAAAAGAAATGTATTATATAAAAACTCATTAGGATAGAGTTCGATGTTGGCACATGCGAGTTTGTGTCAATAAGATGTATACTAAAGGGATAATAAATTCACAAATGGTTCTGAAAATAGGTAATGAGTTTTTTATATTTTACATAAATAATATTATTTAAAATGTTATTATATAGATGATTGATAGTATACAATTATTTGTAATGATTTCATTTGAAATAAACATGTGATTAAATTTTAGATCAGAGACAGGTTTTTATGTAATTGGGTTAATAATATGATTGGGGATAAAAGTGTATTGGTAGTTGATTAGTTATATTTAAATATTATTAATAAATTTATTTATATATGAATATTAGGTCTCTAGGAAGATATCCGGGAAAGTGAGATTGATTAGGGTTGTTTCTAATTTTACCACTCAGACATGAAGGATTGTGACAAATAAGAGGCTTCATAAATCATGTAGAGACACATGGGAATCATGTCATTTATGTATTTATTTTTTTCTATAAGAAAGATTTATATTTTTGTGGATTTTTAAAAATATGTGGAAATTTTTTCCAATTAAATGACATCGAATTTAAATATTTGTATTTTCCCAAAATCATTATTGGTAGTCATGTAAATAATGAGATAGTTAGAGATTTAAAGGGATATATGATTGATATAATGTAAATTATATGTAATGTAATTATATATTCATATTTTTGTGTTTCCGGAGTGTTGTTGTATTATTCGTGAGGTGAATTTTTATGTATGTTTACTAGTTAAAAAATCATATTGTTAACTTTATTATGAAAATATAATTTATATGTGTTACGTTAAATAGTAAAATTTATAAAATTAGAAGGTTAGAGTTTAAAAAAATATTTAATTAAATCCATCATATCGAAGAAATTATTTTTTAAATATTTAAAATTAGATAGATAATAATGTCTTCTATTAAATTTATTATTATTTTTATTCATTATGTAATATTTCATGATATATATATTTAATTATATTATTTTATTGTTATATTATAGATGGGATCCATCTAATTGTGAAAATTACCATTGAAATTTACTTTGTTCTATGATTTTGATGTAGTTCAGTGAGGATAGGAATTAAGGAATTAAGTTATCAAAAGATATTAAATTACATTATTTAATTCTAATAATATTTTATTTAAAAAAAAAACGAGATCCAATTAATGATTTACACATAAATTGTTTTCAATGATTATATGTTGTTATTAAAAGTGAAAATATTATATATGTGGATTTTTACTATGATAAAATGAGATATATATTGATTTAAAATGAATTAAACTGAGTATTATTTTTAAATTATTTGGCTAAAATATATAAATGTAATAAAACAATGATTTTGAAATTATAATATACATAATGTTGATCATATTATATTAACCTATAATGAATTGGGTTAAAAACATGTGAAATAAAATTTTTATGTGATTTATTGAGATGTATATTCAGAATATTTGTGTTTGAAAATATGACATGATTATTTGGAGTATATGTTGGTATATTATTGTGATGATTATATTCTATGATAAAATTATAGAAAATAAGATCGACAATGATTAATTAAATTTCTATAATTAATCCTTAATGAAGAATTTACTACGTAATAAGTGAAAATATAATTAATTAGAATATATTTATAGTCAAGTTGTTCAAATTCAATTTAGAGTCACTATTAAATCATTAAATACATAATTAAATAATTATTTAGTGGTTACATAATAATAAATCAATGTATTTTTCATTTATAAATTAATCTATCATTTTTTGTGATATTATTTTGATGTGTCTTTTTCTATGATACATTTCTTATAAAAGTTTGGATTCATATGAGTTAATTTAGAAAAATTATTAAAATTATTTATGTAGGTTTTCATTGGGTTATTTTGGTATATAAAAAATTAAATAAAAAATTATTATTTGGGAAAATTAATATTTTATATTAGATGGATATAGTGAATTTTATTTTAGAAAAATAAAATTTATGGATGATTAATTTTTATTCATATAAAGAATGAATTTTTTACCAGTAAAATTAATATTAAATAATATAATATTTTTTAATGTAAGAGTTAATGTATTGGAATTATGTAAACTATCATTTTTTAAAAAGAAAATTTAATGTGATTTGACACAAAATTTTTGATGATTACGATATTAAAAATAATTTATCAATAATATTATAATATCAATTATTTGGAGTCTGATGTCATCAATGTGAAAAAAAATTATATATTATAGGATTAAAATATATTTTAAATTCATTGTGTATAAATTATTTAATTTGGTATGAATTTCATGAATGATTGATTCAGAAATTAAACAAAAGTTTTTTAAATATGTGTCTTAATTTTTATGTGATTCTCGATTTTTTCAATGTTTTGTACCTGGATATTGTGATTTTTAATTCTTTTAGTGAAAGTTTTATAGTTTTAATATTCAGAATATAAAAATTGGGATCATAGATTTTTAAAATTATTTTTTACATATAATTTTGTATTATTATGTGTTTAAATAAATATAAATTGAAACATAAATGGTTATATTTTGGGAGTGGGTTACTTTACATTTATGTGATGATTATATAATTTTCATTTTAGTAGTAATAATATGATTTTGGGGATGGAATTTTTAAGGGGTTTTTATTATTGAGATTGGTAATTATTCATTGTTGGGAGTATTATATTATTTAAATTTTAATGATTTTAAAGATTAAAATTTTAATGAGGTGAGTAATTTAAAGAGAGGGAAATTAATATTTTTTATTTTGTAATTTTTGAGGAAAAGGAGTGTTGTATCAAATAGAGGTTCAGTATGATAAATCTTAAAAGTACACGCATACATGGTTGTGTCATATTGTTGTATATATTAGGGTATGGAAATATTTTCTATAATGTTTTAATACTGCTAAGGTTTATTAAAAATTTCCTTCAATTACTTATGGTTTCATATGTTAGTTTTTTAATAGTAGTATCGAAGGTCTATTCATCATTTATGTGTCAAGACAGGGATGCGATAATTATTTTTTGTAACCTTTAATGAAAATATCATATAGAAAACTGATTTTTCAATTATAATTGTCCATGAATAATGTCAAAATGTCCCAGTAGTGGAATCATAATACGAATCAAGATATTTATAAGAATTTAAATTCAGAGAAAATTATAGTTATTTTGAGGAGCACAAATACCACTAAAAATAATATAGAATATCATTGTATAAAATATATATTTTATGGGCTTGACTAAATCTCAACCATTGATCATTATATCAAAAACAATGATATGATTTATTTTTACATATGATATGTTACGAATTTTTATTCTAAAAATAGAGTATGATAATATTGTAGTGATGTAGGGGTTTCATAGTCTGTTATATGACTCAAATGGTAGTTTTCCATATAATATAGGGAGAGATGTGGTGTTATCAACATTTATGATTCAAATAATGACCAATGATAATTATTTAATATTGTCAAATCAGTGTATTATAATTGCAATTTTATTATATTACTGTATGTGTCTTGTACTAACTTCTCGGTAAGTGGTCTCCCCAAACCCATCCCTACAAGGCCAAGGTTCAATGACTGGTGTCGATGTATCCACCCATAAATGGGTGGTGTTTCATTGATAAATGGATTCGATCTTATAAACATTATATCCTATAACAATATATCTATAAAAAGAAACTAGAAAAAACATATAATGTGGAAATGTACATGTATATCACAATCCACTAGTTAAAAACAAAATTATTATATAAAATCCCAAACAAAAATTTTACTCAAAAACTACCAAAAGTCTCTCTAAATGTATCATATAATCCTCCCACAACCAATCAAAATTAATCTCATAGAACCCCCTCATTTATCCTATTAATTTCTAGGAACAAATATGGAAAATACAAATGTAAACATGAAGGGGTATTTTTTAATACATGGTATATTAATACCATAAAAATAATCAAACCTTGTAAATAAATAAATATTATTTCATATCAATAAAATTCAAATGAAAAATAGTGTCATCAACTAACTAGAGAAATTTTTTCAATACTCTGCTTTTAAAATAATTATAATGCACATTTTCATAGTTACTAAATAATAAAGAATGCATGTAGACACTAATATTTTTATATATATCATGAATACCCCCAACCCATCCTCCACTCCTTTAATAATGAATCACCCAAAGATGATTTTTACACACATGTTATAGTAGCACCTCTTTGAATAATCTACCTCATTCCAAACGTTTTTCATGATAGAAGATGTAAATAATAGATTTCATAATCATCCACATCAATTCTAGAGGTGTTAAAGAGATAAAATATAAAAAATTTGGTTAATCATCTTCTATAAATCAAGAGTAGTGGTCTAGATAATGAAAATAGATACTCAAATGTCTTATTGTTTATATTTGGACTAGGGAATTGACCGATAATGAGAATGGGTGTAGAATATTAATTCAATCAATAACATCTATCAATCACTGGTTGTATGAAAATAAATAAGTAAATTGGGAAGTCAAATAAATAAAACTGAACACATTTTAATCATACCATCTGAGTATAAGTAATTAAACATAATATAAATTAGTTGCTTCAAAATCATTGGAGTTTCCAATACCTTTAGCATCATCATCACCAGTCTTGTAATCAGCATCGTATTGTGATAAACCAATCAAAAAACTCCACATGTGAATCCTATTTCAGATTAATAAGTAATTCATCTAATTTATAATAATAATATACCACTTCATTAGAAAGACTAATCTTTATCACCACGAGGAGTCATATTCAACTACATAAACATTCTTAATTGACCATGTAAATAGTTTCATGTTATTTTTTATAGTTAAAAATAAGAGGAAATAGTTTTCAATAACCAATTTATAGTGCCCATGTTCCCCCATTCACCCTACACACTCTGGACTACATAGGGTGTTCAATATAGATACCCCATGTTTGAATCGAGTTATATAAACCCCTATTAACTGATCGATCAACTAATCTTAAATTAGACATCCTTAATATATCTATATAGAACACATTCCTACAATTTACCCTTCATCAACTGTTTTCTGATCAAATTACTAGATAAAAATTATCATTGTAGCTCACACTACAGCTTCACACTATCACATGGATAGGATTCCACACATATACCATTCAATTTCCATATCAAATTTCTCTATATAGTTCTCACTAAATCTATCCACATGATCAAGTGAGGAGAAGGTATATAGGGCCATTCCTCAGTTTTCTAATCACAAATTGAATGACCCTCATGACATATTGATATTGACTCCATGAACAACCACATATGATGGACCTATAGAGAGTAGAGGTTCCCAATTCCTTTTAAATATTTAATGAATTATTGTCTCATTTTGAAAAATGTGAATATTATATTTTTAATCATATGGAAAATTTGTTAGGCACAATAATTGATAGAGAATGTATGTAATTCAATGAACCTTATCTATTTTATAAATATTAATCCATATGCTTTATAGATGTTATCTAAATATCATTGTATTTTATTATTACTCTTATAAATAGTTATATATAATTTTTAATACGAATTAAAAATGATATAAATATTTCACACTTATAAAAATTATGTTGAAGTAAATCTCTAATATATTTTTGAATTCAATATTCAAAAAATGAACATTATTTGTAATCAAAATCATCTTAAGATAGGTAATTATTATCATTAAATAAATAATCTTGATTTTTCACTTGATGGATGAAAATATTAGATATAGGTATAGGAAAATATACCCATTACCTAAAAATAACTTCAATATATATCTCTTATTGATACCATTCTAAAAAAATTATCTTATTTTTTCAATCATTATAATATGTGAATCATGTGACATGAATCAAACCAAAGAGGAAGTGGAATAATGTAACATCCCATACTTGAAATTAATATTTTTACTTTTTCACATATTAATTATATATATATAAATGTGAAATATATTTATTTTCATTTGATTTTAAGGTTATGGGCTTGTATTATTTAAGAATTAATTATTTTTATGATAGTATTAAATAAAATTTTATTGAATAAATTCTAATATAATAAATTTAAATAATATAAAAAATAAATTAAGGGAATCAAAAAAAAAGTTGACATCATTTTTTAACTATATAAAAAATTATATATGAAAAAAAATAGTGCATAAAATTAAAAATACATCATCAGGAAAATAAACACATATTAATAATTTAACTATATTTTTACATTATTGTGTATCATGGTCTCGTTAAATTATCACACCCATAAATAACACTATAAAAGAGAAACAAATCTATAGATCCCAGGTCTGTAGGGTGCTTCTGAGTGGGGAGGTGAATAAGTAGTACCTATCAAAATTAATTTTAATAATTCTTCCCTTATAATAAAACATATGTAACCAAATATGTTTATAATAAACTATTTAATTAGTCTCCCATTATCATAAAATTATAATCGAATATATTTTTACAAGGTTGGTGTCGATGTGTGAAAACACTCAAAATCATGAACACACTTTTGTTGATTCAAAAATTATAATATTACGATATGTTATAGTTATTTCAATTTCTTATCAATTTTCACAAAAATATTGGAAAAGTAACATCCACATATAGTAAAAGGTAAAATGGCCCTATTTTTATGGGAAACGCTAATTCATCAAAATACTATCATTTCTCATAGTAATGATTATGACCTTCTTGGATTATCACGATTTGACAAAATCAAATTAAAATATCATCTATAAAGAATATTTTGATGACACAATGATATTATTTCAATATCAAGATTGTTTATTTTTTCCAAACATTATAGTTTAGTTTGGTATTCATGATTTAAATCAGACATCTGAATAATATCATTCCTTTATCTTGAAAACCAAAATCAGTTTTCAGTTTCATAGTTCACTTAGGACAAAGTATAAAAAACAAATAATAAATATATGAAAACTCAAGTATGTTGATTCGTCTACACAACCCAAATGAGTGATTTTATATTTCATTGTAGAAGTCATGGATAAAGATGTTTTATGATCTATACTGGATTGTTGTGGGAACTATTTCAGGAAAGAAAAATTCTTCATCGAATGCCTTAATAATATTCACGTAATTGATTGTATGTGTAGTGATACAAACTTCTCCTTCTTCATGAACAAATAGGCTCTAGGTATATCTTACGCTTCTCAAAACTATGGTATTCATGGTGCTCTATTCTCTTAGAAAATGAGATCTCTAAACAATACAAATTGCATCATCTATAACCATCAATCCTTCCTCAATAATTATAGACAAGGTGGACATATCCTTAAACCTTATGTTTCACCACCTCAGATATTCATTTCATTTCATGTCAAAACACATTTAAAGGTTTCTAAATCTAACAACATGTTCTCCCCTCTAAATTTAATATTGAGTTAGAGCTCATTTAATAACTAAAAAAAGTTTAATTCTTAATTATTAATGATATCAACATTCTAAAATAATTCTATGTGTGTTTCCTTATAATTATAAAACACAAATTATTATGAAATCATTATTGGAGAATTTTTATAATAATTAAAAAATTGAATTTCCCATCATTTTAAAACATTGAAAATGTACTTGGTGTTGTGATATAATACATGATCAAGAATGATGTGGTAGTAAATCATTCTTTTAATATAATAATGCATAAAATCCAGATATCACATGCATGTATTCAGGTTCTTTACCATGAAATTTTTGTTTGGATTTATCTGTAGAGATTGTCAGGATCAGAAATAGTAGTGATGGTTGAACATATTTTTTCTCAAATTGTGGGGAAATTTCATTTGGAGGAAAATGTAGAATAGGTTTTAAAAAATCATTGAATATAATTTTATGGATGGGATTCATTTTATCTTTAGGGTATGATATAATGATGTGTTTTTAACATGTGAATGGTGTAGTGTATGGTGCTCATCCCACATCATTTCTCTAAGTGACTTCTCAATACAATATATGTAGTCATGCTTCATTATACTACTGATATGACACCATGTTCCGCACCTGAAACATCTTTAAACACTATTTCATAGTTCACACCACACTTGGGCATTCAAATGACAACCCTATGGTAACAATGCACATACAGATCCCCATGAGATTCCTATGGGTGCTATGTTCAGGCCCTAATGTTATCCCCTGAAGGAAAAATCCTCTTTTGACTTGTTTCCTTTCATAGATGGTTATCTCACATGGTTTATCCTTCTCCCACATGCATGGGATTTAGGTAGCATAGTTACATGGCATTGATGGCCCTTTTTTATTAAAATATCATTATTATACTTAGTACTGACTAAGTATAAACACCAAAAAAGAAAACATATTCAACATAGTTAATTATATAAATAAAAATCTTCATGGTATTATCCTTTTTAAATATTTTTATAATATTCACTCTATTATCAAATTTTATTATATCAATAATGTTCATCTCATAAATCATAAGATTTAAATTCATATATTTTGTTTGAAAAATTTACAATTCAATCAAAAAATCCAATATATCCTGAATTTACCCCTTTTTATTTGTTGTCAATACATAATATCAAATACTTACATAGAGATAAATATCATTAAACTACATAATAAGATAATTTAATGGGTGTGAGATAATTTCAACTCTCTGTTATAATAATTTTAGGCCAAGTGACATAGATTCTCCCCCTCAGTTATCATAATACTTTCACCCCATTTGGAATTACCACATCACTAAATTCTGACACCACCCCCTTTATATGAATAAGATTACATGTATTCTATAGTTTTAAAAGAAAAATCATAGTAATCTGGAGTTCTCTTATAAGGGTTTTTAATTTCATGAAAGATTATGAACACCAATGTTCAACCTTAGTGTCTCAAATCTATCCATAGGGATATCCTTGGTGAAGATATCTACCAATTATCTTGTGTAAGAATAAATTAGAATATTATGTCTCCATTTTCAACACATTCCATGAGAAAATTAAATTGAATATTAATATTATTTTATCATGAATGTTTCATTGGATTTTTCGAATGATGTATAGGACTTTAATTATCACTTTGAATTCAGAGTGGTTTTTCAATTTTCACCCTTAAATCTTCCAATTGTCTCATCATCCAATAAATTTGAGTGATATCACTTATTGTATAAATGTATTCAGAATCATTAGTATTTAGTGTGATAAGGTTCAATATTTCTTAGTTAAAAATCAGAAAATTATCTCCTAAGAGGAAAATTCAACTTGAAGTGGACCTTATATCATCACAATCACCTACCAAATAAGTATTTATAAAAAAAGAAAAATGTGAAAATATTTAATTTCAAGTAATGTGTCCAATAATTCATAATCTCTATGATATATTTTGGGACCCATTTGGAATCCATAGATGTGATTCCTTGGATATCTCAATTATCTAAGACATAGACTTATAGCATATAAAATAAAAATTCTTGAAATGGGGTGATAAAATAAGCTCAAAATTATTCCTCTAAAATATATTTTATTTACACTATATATATTATAATCCTTAGAAAACTGATAATCTATTTGAATGGGTGTTTTCATTGGATTTAATTCATCTATATCAAACTTCTATATTTCTCTGGAGTACTTCCCTTTTGATAAGAAGTGAAAATTTTCCATTTGAAAGACATGTAATCTGAATAAGTATCTCATATCAGCAGGCATGGACATATCAAAACCCTACATAATTTTTTTTTGAAAAATATTGAAAAATATTTTCATGATCACCTTAAAAAATGATATCATCAATTAATAAAATAACAATAGGAATACCCATTTTTATTTACTTGATACACCTTTTTTTCATTTTACATAGAAATATTTTAACTCCGTAAAGTAGTTTATCATTATTAAATTCTAGGCTCTTTAGAAATATTTTAGTACATAATGATCCTTATTTATTTTATATACTCATGTTTCAACATTTTCTAGGATAAAACCATTAAGTTTCTCAATATACACCTCTTGTTTAGGCTCATCATTTAAAAATGATGATTTTAAATCCATTGGATATATATTATAATGCATGTGGGATGAAATATCCTTGAATATTCTAGTAGCTTCTATCCATGAAACTTGATAAATGGTATCATCAAAATAAAAAACTTTTACATGTGACATATATGTAATTCCCTGACCCTAGAAGCCCTGAACTGGTGCTTTTTTTTACATTATAATGATTACGATGAATGAAATATGAATGGACCGATTATTTTAGCATTTTTGGAAAACCAGATTATATACATGATACCCATTTTACATTGGGAAATATAAAATAAAACATAATACGAAACAAATACTAATAAACCACATCCTCGAAACTCATTCCATGATTTCATCTATATAACATTATGAAAGGAAACTAAATATGCGTGACCTCCATTTCTAATTAAGGGTAAATATACAATATAAATAATCCAGAATCAATAAAAATATAAAACATGTAATGGTAAATAACTAAAAACATGGTCCATTTAATAAAATAACTGAGAATTAATTGAAACCACAGATCGTATCTGAGAAAAATATCAGGGATAATAATAATAATAACTAAATATTAAATGAATTAAATTTATAATTATTGGATTCCATGTTCCCTAGGTACATGGTACCATTATCATCAATACATTTCACAATATGGTTTAACATATTGGGTAGAAACCCATTTAATTTGGACAACTGGTTTGGCTCATGAGACTATTGATGCATCAAGAAGCTATCTATAAACGGACCTCACCAATGTCATACCAGTCCAATTAATGTATTTTATATCAATTAATATATTTAAATATATTGAAAAAGTTTCGTATCAAAGATCTGTATTGAGTAAAATATACAGATTTACCAATATTTCCCAAGTTAATCAAATAAATATCAAGTAGACATTGGGCTTAAAATGGCATATAGGTTAGGAAATAATTATACCCATCACCTTAGATTATAAATATCTGAAATAAATGTGATTTATAATTGAAAATGGTCATAATGAATTGATTGTTTCAACATAAATTAAACATTCACAAAAGAATGTGAGACTGTGTATATAACCATTGCACAATGGTAATTTTCTAGTCAAAACCCCTTGGATGAGATAATTCAAATTAAAAACATAAATACCGTGAATATAAAAGGATTCATGATATACTGTATCAAAATGGTTTTAAGATACACCAAAAAAAGAATAATTAATTGCTGAATATTTCATTTATCTCACATATGTAAAAAGTAATATAAAAATCTATAACCTTATGTATCCTTATATGTGAACATTTATTAACCACATGTGTTTTGGTTTTCATAATGATAATAGCATATTATAGAATCATATTAGTATTTATGATATCATATATGATCATCTTATAATATCGTATTTCCCATTTCTTAGTAGTCTTTCATTATTTTGTATTTTTTTGTTAATTTCCTAGTTTCTCAAGTATGTTTTAACTTGTTATTTGTTGTTAATGTTACTTAGATAATGATTTAATCATATCAATAATTTATACCGCTATGTTATTATCATATATATTCAATATATATGTAATTATAATGATCAATATTATTTAGATATTAAAAATGAAGTGCATCAATCATACAGATGGTGGGTCGTACGTACAGATGAACGATATTTCAATTTATTTTACATATTTAATGGAATTAAAAGTAAATTATATATAATTTTAATATAATAATATAATAATATTTATTTAATATATTTCAGATTTTTTTGTTATTACTATCTTTAATACATTCCATTTATAGTGCGAATGAATCACATCGCTTGGATGAGGCAGTAGTCCATACATCCACAAACGACATTATCATATTACCACAAAAGGGTATCAAAATGTTATGTGTTATAAAAAAATTATATAAGAATAATGAAATCAAAAATATCATATATAAACTATAAATAAATCATTATTTCAACCTGTAATGGTTGTAAATGGAAGAATGAACGACAACGGTTACTGAGGCGACAATCCACCAAACACATGAATAAAGATTCCTGATTTCATTTGATGGATGTGTGTTAATTTGTACGTATAATTCATATCCCAAAAACGCCTAAGTATAAGGAATATTATGAGTTTGTTATATAGTCATTATATAAAAATAATTTAATGGGAAGAGATGTAAATGAAACAAAAGTGATCACTATAGAACGTTACCTCTTATTATGTTAACTCTTTTTGGTTTGTAACAAAAGACTTATATGTTTTCAATTATACCAAATGTGAGGGATATAGGAGGATTATGGGTAACTTTGGACCATATTTTTTTGTTTTTTGGAGAAGAAAAATGTTTTTAGTGGTTTGAATAAGTGTGATGGGTGAGTGCATTTTTAAAGTGGAGGAGGACTGTCATTCTTATAAATATAAAAAGGTAAACAATATTGAGAGGAGTCCATTATATCATGTTACTAAAATAACGAATTTGTTTTAACAAATGTAAGATATGGTCTAAATATTTAATCCAATATGTTTTTATCTTGTTTCTAGGTCTTTTTGGCAATTATGATTAATGTTTAGTTCCCAGAAAAAAACATTTTCTCCTTATTAATGTAATTAATTTAAAATAGTTTCAATAAAAAATTTGGTAAAAAACTATGTAGATCATATTAAACAATATATATTTCTATGGTTCCCAACATTGTATCCATTTTTTCAAATTCAAATCACAATTTTGGTAGATATTTATTTAAAATTAATCTAGTAGAAGGGACAACAAAGCGGATTTTTTTTGAAATGATTGAAATCTTTTTATTTAAAATTAGAACGTGAAATTAATTAAAATAGCCTAAATTGGGATAGTTGATTTATTATTGTTTTAATAGAAAATTAAAACCAATGTAAATTATAATTTATCTTTAATAACAAATTAGATTAAAAGGATCCTTTTAATTTAAATTTAGTAAAAGTGCCTTTATAAAAAATATAGATTTGTATGTGTGATATTGTGTTTATTTTTGTCTTATGAATTAAAATAAATTTAATTAATTTAAAAACCAATTTATTTAATATATTATATATAGATTAAATTAATATCATACAGTAATTTTAAATAATTTATTTTATTAGAATGAAACGACTTTGTGAGCATGAAATTTGTTCTTTTATAAAAACATTTTTTTATAATCAACTGGTTCTTATATTAATTTCAAATTAATTTGTAAAAATGAATTTAACCATGTATTTTCAGAAGTTATATAATCCTATGAAGAACTATAAATTTCATATATAGGTTTTATCATTTTTTTAAATAATAATATCATAATAAAATATTGTTGTTCGATAAATCTCAGTCTTGTGTGTAATGAAAACAACCGAAAAGTCGACTTTTAATGTAATGAAATATTACTATGTGTTGTGTTCATTTAAATCTATATAATATATTTAATTAAAATGTTCAATATGTTGAAAATTATGGAGTTGTTATATTTCTTTCTATGGTTGGTGTTATGTGTCATACATGTTATTAAATAAAATGTTATTTATAATTTAATAGTGTCACATTCTCATCACCATAATTAAATTGGGTCCTTATAATTTAAACATGATCTTAGTAATCAAGGGTTTGATAATTTAAATTACTATTGTTCAAAAACACATATCAATCATATTTTTAATAACACATCTTATTAATAAGATGTATGCGGAAATGTGAAGGTCACCATAAGACTTTTCTATCAAATAGGGAAAAAATAGGGAATCATGGATATATAAGAGAAATGTAACTATCATGTTCTCATTGAGAGCGATAGATAACATATTCATGAGAATGTTTTTGACCAAAATTCCACGAACTATTGGTGTGTAAAACAGTATTTTTTATCATAATAATGATGATAATATGAGAATATTTTTGTTCCAAAACACTTTCCCTATAGTTGACGAATTCATTCACTCTCTATGAATATAATTACATTTACATTTCTATTTCACAATCTCATACATTGTGTGAGACATGAACTTTATCTATACAATTTCTTATCATAAGATGAATCATATGGTGAATTTTTATATAAATATCTAAAACAACAACCAATTTGTATCTTAAACCATTTCATAAATGGATAACCTATCAAAAATATTATAATCTAAAAAATTAGAATCATTACCTTGGATGTTAGTAATATCAAATTTACATTATCTGTAAAATATTCTCTTTAATGAAAATTTATTTTATCAGCATCAAGAGCAAGTTAAATGTTATATTTTCATCAACAATGTTTTTTTCAATGGTTCAACTTTCTACTGAATCTCATTTCTTGGTTATCATTACAGATCAACCCCCAATTTTTAATCCATTATGAAAATGTTCTACATTAAAATAATTAAACAGTACATAATAATTATATCCATGAAAACAAAAAAAAATATACTATTGATAAATTATTAATGTGTAGAAATAAAGGTGAAAATTAATCATTCCACTTTGGTTGTATCAATAACATAAGCATGACCTTCGTCCTATAGCTTCTTCGAATGAGTACTCCATTGATGCATGGAAATTTTATTTTTATAGTTCACTATTTCTACGTAGTTGTAATACAGAATATTAGTGTTTTCCATATTCTCCTTGAATTTTTGACCAGATTAAATCTTTATCCACACTTATTAAAACCAACCAATCATTTCCATCATTTAAGAGGGTGATTCTTTCTATGTTATCACATGTGGGAAAATCTTTCTTTCCCTTATTCCCTTTAACCAACATTTTATATATTATACCCTTGTTTTCTTTTTTCCCTTTTAAGCCATAGGAATTGGAGAATTATTTCTCTATCCTGATATCACATATAAATATTTCATCAGTTTGACAATGGTTTTGAGATACCAGCGCCCTTTAGAGAATTGGATTAATCCCTTCAAAAAATTTCTCAATCATTCTCTATTTTTTTTATATAAAATATATAGAAAACCATGAATAAATTTTAAAGGAATATTTATAGTCTAAACACTATCTTCATCATTTTTCTTAAAGCTAATTAACTTTCTCTTAATCTCCTTTTTTTATCATGATAGAATATTTTTCACAAAAATGTTTCCTTAAAAACATTCACATCCATTAGTTTTATTTACTAATCACCCATAGTATTCCTGATCCATGAACAACATTTATCTATATTACCATTGGGGAAATAAACTATAAGGGTTTCCTTTTCCTTTCCACCACATATGAATTCCCAGAATATATTATCCAAATACATAATCCATTACTCAGATACTATCAGATAATTTTTACCACTAAATGATAGGGTCCTACATCGCTTAAATAGATCCAATATCAGAGAATATTATTGTGGAATAGGTTTATCCATCTATGAAAATTTTATGTGTCATAACCTGATTATGCTTCCTTAATATGTCCATAACATTCTTAGTTCCACCACTATCTATATTGTATTTTTCACTCGGGGAACCACTACATTTTCCAAGTGTATTGATTCCATTCTTCCTTAAAGGTTCCATTTCTAAACAATGTAATATACTATATTAGATCGTAACATTATTTAATATGATGTATAGTCCAAATAATGATGACAAATTTATCATTAATAGAGTAAATTTTCCATAACTAAATTTATAATAATAAACATGATTTATTTTGGGAAATAACTACTTTCAAATCATTCATAAATGTCTGTAAATAAGTAGTGAATTATTCTAGGAATATCCCCTTAAAGTGTCAATCTAGTTGAATAATATGGCCCGTTTTCTTGTAATAGATTACGCTGGAGTAAGGCCAGGCGCATTTTTCCGAAGTTGCTACCCCAATGAATATCTGTTCTTGAACCATGTCCACTTGTAGTATCTAGAGAGGGATTTATTTTATTAAAGACCCATATTATCTCTACTTTACAATAATTATCTTATGTTATTCCACAAGAATCCTCAAATTTTATCATAGGGTTATTTTTTCTAGTGATTGTTTTTTATCTAGATTGTAAAGTTTATACTAAACATCCTTTGATACAAATTCAAACACCACAACCCCAAAATCCAAGAACCTAATCCTTACATTATAATATTGTTATAATTACATGTAATCAAATTCCAAAGGACCGGTCAGTTTAATAGTTTTGGAAAAATAGATTACAAAAATGATTTCCATATTACATTGGGATATAGAAAATAAAACTTAATCCATAAAAAAGTCTAATATATTGCATCCTTGAAACACATTCCCTAAATTTATGATTATATCTTAGAGAAATGAATATAAATAAGGGTGGTCATGAATTATTAGTAAAGGTATGTTTATATAAAAAATAATCATTAATAACTAATAATAAAGAATATGGAAAGGTAAATAAATAAACACACATACCATTTAATCAAATAACGGAGAATGAAATCAATCCATTGATAATGTCAATGGAAAAAATCCATGGTAAATAACAATAATAACTAAATAATCAATAATGTAAATGAATAATTATTTGAATCCATGTTTCCTAGGAAAATGGGTCCTTTAACGTCACAACAATTGACAAGATGGCTTAACATGTCAGGTTGAAACCCATGTGATTTGGCCAACTGATCTGTCTCATTCGACTACTGATGCATCTAGTGGATATATATATCTGGGGATCACCTATGCTGTAAAATTCTACATAAAACCTTATATATCAAATAATTAATTTAAAATTACGAGAAAATTTCATTATCAATTATCTATACTGATTAAAGGATACAAATTAACCAATATTCCCTTAGTTAATCAAATGGCTATCATGTAAACACCAAATGTAAAAATTTTATATATTTAAGGAAATAATTATAACCATAACATGACATTATGGATATCTGAAATAAATTTTTATGTCCAATGTAAAATGGTCATATGTATGTTATTTTTTCAGGATAATGTTAACAATGACAACAAAATTGAGATTCACATGAAAAACCTTCAACACAAAGAAATTTTTAAGTTAAAAACCATTGGATGATATAATTTAATGTAAACCATTAAATAAAAAAATAGAAAAGGATTCATGATATAGTATATCAATAGGGGAATTATATACTCCATACAAAAATAATTAACTACTGAATATTGCATGTATCTCATCGATGTCAATAAGAGAGATGAAAATCACAAACCATGCATTTTCATTTTGTGAACATACTTTAACATAATGTATAGTGGTTTTAAGATGGTTAATAACTTATAAAAAATAATAATATTATTATTATATCATATATGATCCTATTATAATAGATGTTGACCCTTTCTAGTAATCTTCCATTATTTTCGCTATTTTGGTTATTAATTGCCTGGTTTCTTGAGTATGTTTGGAATTGTTATTGGTTGTTCCTATAACATAATTCTTGATTTAATTCCCTCTAAAATATAATCCTTGATTTAATTATCATATATATTTGTTATACATTTATTAATAATTATCCATTATATTTGGAGATAAGAAATGAAACGCACCGTTCATAGAGATAGTATGTCAAACGTAATCATGAACACAACTTCCCTTTCTTTATCGTATATAAAATAATAAAAATTATATTATATTTTTTATTCTATAATTCATGTATATTTTTATTTCATATATATCACATATATTTATTAAATACATCCTTAATTAATTTCATCTATACGATGAATGAATCACCTCACTTTTAGGAGGACGTAGTCCATAGGCCCACAAACGTTGTTATCGTATTCCAAAAAAATGGAAATCATAAAAATAAGTTCTATATAAAAAATAACCATAAAGTCATGAAAAATATCACATATTTATAACATAAACTATAAATAAATCATTATTTTAATCATGAAAGGTAATAAATGGAAGAACAGATAACATTGGTTCGCATAGCAGTAGTTTTTCGCACACATGAACGATGATTGTGTATCCCATTTGTTATATTCATGTTGAAGGATAGGTAAAAATATAAAAATAAATACATATTAGTATATATACAATACATATGTTATTATATAATCATGATATAAATTGAATTTAAAGGATGTAGAATTAAATGAAACAAAAGTTCCCATTGAACAATGTTATATCTTATTCGGGTAAGTCCTTTTGGTTTATACCAAAAGTCTTCCTTGGAAGGATTTATTCCGAAAGTGAGGATTCCTAGTGGAGGTTATGGATTTTGATACCTTTTTTGGGAATGCGTAGAAGATCTGAAGGGCTTGATATGTGTGAATAAGTGGAAGAGGTGAGTTTCTTTTTATAGTGTATGAGGAGTGGAATTCATGTATATATAAAACAGAAGAAACTATTAAGAGATATCCCATACATGATTTTCCTCCAATAACAACAAAAATATTTAAAATGGATTATACGGTCTAAATATGGCCATAAAATAGTTTTTGGACATTTTTAAAGGTCATTTTGGTCCTAAATTTTATGGTTTAGTCGATTGTAAAGCTAATTGTTATCCAAAATGATGAATTTATTTTTAATTAGTTTAACAAATATATTTGGTCAAAATTAAAGTTGAACGAGTTATAAATTATAAATTGTTTTGATTCCAAATTTGGAATATATTTTTCCAGATTTCAATTAAATAGGTGGGATAAATTTATTTAATATTAAACCTAGAGACATGATGACAAAATATGATTTTAATGTAAAAAATATTCCAATGTTTGAAATGTTTTTGTATAAAATTATACTTTTAAATCGATTATAATGACATAAATTGGATTAATGGAATTATAATTAATTTAATATTACATTAAAACCAATAAATAATATATATATTTTTTTAATTTAATTATATGAAATGTTAGTTTTCAATTAAAATTCAGTATTTTTCACTACTCGTCCAAAAATGAAACATCTTTGAAATACACCAAAAATTCAACCGTATCTAGTTTAAAAATTAACCATTATAAAATTAAGTTTATTTTGACCTATAAATTTGATAAAAGTTTTAAATGTCCATTTTAAAATAGGTACTCCCTTAAAAGGAGGTTGATGTACCTTTATACGAAATATTAATTTTTATGCATCATATTGGGTTTGTTCATATATTTTGACTTCCAATAATTTTGATGAATTTAAAAAAACTATTGAATATAAAATATATATATAATTAATATCATTCAATAATTTTAATTAAATTATTTTTTTTGGAAAAATAGATAATGTGAGAATTAAAATAGGGTTTTTTATAAAAACGTTTTGTTTATATTCAATTGGTTCTTATATTCATTACTAGTTAATTTGTAACCAATGGCTTCAACCATATTTTTTTTAAGTTAGTTAATAGTATTAATAACAATAAATTTAATGCCTATATTTTATCTTGTTATATTATATAAAAATATCTTAAAAATATATTGTTGTTCGGTAAAACTCAGTTTTTCATGTAACACAAACTACTAAACAAAGTCTTTTTTTCATGTAATGAAATCTTAATAAGTGTTGTGTGCATTAAAATATATAGAATATATTTATTTAAAATTTGAAATATATCATAAAGTCTCTAAATGTTATATTCCTTTCTACGCCAAGTGCAACATGTCATACATACAACGAAATAAAATGTTCATACTTTATAATTTTGGGCTGCAATAGTATCCCTTAAATACAAGTTTGTCGTTATTTTTTAATAAACATTCCCTAGTCATTTATCTTGTTTCTAAATTCCCACATGGTTCTAATTAAATTATTATCATAAACTCTTAGAAAATATTCCCTTATTTTGTTTATTTAAATTTGAATCATATCATCACTCATAGCATCAATCTACTCTTTATGTTCAAAGGAATCTATAAGTAATTTAGGATAAATTTGACAAAATTTAATGACTAGTTTTAAAACCTCAACATTCCTATAGTTGGTTATTTTTTTGTTCACATCATATCTAAACATTATTCATGTCTACGTAGGTGTGGTAGCTTCTCAATTAATATTGTTATTGCACATGTTTCTTTAATTGTTAGTACATTTTCATTTTTATCAAGCTCTTATTCATCATAGGTATGATCTGAATCCACACTTCCTACCCACGGTTTAACTTCATGTTGTTTTTAACTAACTTCTTAAAAACCCAACGTGTAGTTTTGATAATCTTATTTAAAAATTAATATATAAGAATCTATATTTATGATTTGGTTCTCAATGATTTTTACACCATAAAAGTAAACCATTTTGTGAAGTAAATTATTCTAGTATCTATGTCATTTTCGGATAGAAAAAAAATCCAAACATGTTTCCTTCATAATCCTTCTCATCAAATTTTCATAGATTTATTTATTTTATATTTAGGATTTAAGGACTCTTAATGACTCAAATTATAGTACAATATGAATATTTGTATACCGCATCTCATATGATATTTTATGTAACAACCCCAACCCCAGAAGCCCGGACCTGGTGTCTGACAACATTACATTGGAATATATACAAGTAATTGCATAATGAAGGAACTAATATTTTAGTTGTTTTAGAGAACAATATTACATAAACAATACACATTTTACAAATGGAAAATAAATTTTATGAAATGAAAATGCTCATCATCCTTGAAACACATATCATGAATTAATTTTCATATCCTAAGGAAGAGAAAAAAATAAGGGGCATATCAAATTATCAGTAATGGTTAAGTATAGTAGAATATATAATGAATAAATAATCATAATGAATATGGAAGGATAAGAAACTAAGAACTCATTCCATTTTAAAAAAAATTGACTACATGGTGAGATATGGAATAATCAAATCAACATGGTAAATAACTGAAACACATTCCATTTAATAAATAACTAAGAATTAAATGAATTCATTGATATTTCAATGGTAAAAATACAATGTATGATAATAATAAATTAATTTTAAATAATAGAATTTATTAATTTTTATATTCCATGATTCTCAGCTATATGATACATTTATCATCAAGACCATTCACATGATTGATTAAAACGTACTAGGTAAAAACACATCTGATTTGGCCAATTGATCTATCTCGTTAGACTAATGAGGCATCAAGGAGGTTTCAATAAATGTTACCTAACCCATGAAAAAACATCTAAAATGATTTCCTCATATATTTATGAATTTATTTAATTCATAAAAAAAATTAATTCGTCATCAAATATCCATACTGAGAAATGGATACATATTTGTCATTATTTCCCCAGTTAATCAAATATCTTTCAATGTGAAAATTATATGTAGAGATTCAATGTAAATTATAAATAAGAATAATAATAACACAATAATATGTATATATAATTGATATTTAATTTCTAATGAAAATTTATTACACTAACATGATTGTTTCAATACAATGTTAATAATCACACATGAAAGTGGGATTGCACCATATATTTTACTACTTGGTAGTTTTCAAGGAATTAACTCTAGGATGAGATAATCTAAACTGTATCTTGAAATAGCATGGATTTATAATTAATAAATATTATAAATGTAAAATGGAATTTATATACACCACATAAAATTGAACTGCATTATAATAGAAAATAGATCTCAATGGAATGTAAATTGAGACAAAATACCTTAGCTCATGTTTCCCTTTGGTTAAATGAGATTTAACCTACTATATAGTGTCATAAACGATTTCATTAGATTACTCAAGAACCATATTAATAATTATAATATCATATATGATCCTTTTATAATATCTTTTTACTCGTTTGTCAGTAATATTTAATTATTTTGGTTTGATTCAGGTGTTAATTGCTTTATTTTCTCATGTGTTTATTATAATGAATGTTCTAATTCATGTGTATATTTGTATTTATATCATCTCTAGAATATTAATAATTATATAATTATCATATTTATACATCAATTATTCCCTTAAAATTATTCATGAATTTTGGTTATGAAAAATTATGTATGTTATGATCATGGAGGTGGTAGGTTTGGTAAATGTATGTGTAACGCTTCCATTTTTCAATGATCATTATGGAAAGGAGGTAGGTTATATTTTACCTATAAATAATGATAATATTATCACATATGTAAAATCATGTACTTATATATATCATCATTTTGTGTTGTGATGAAAAGAGAGTCACATATCTTCTTGAAGGAGGTAGTCCACAAGTACACGAAGGTTGTTAACATCTTTGCGTGAGTGAGAATGTGTGAAATAAAATGTCATATATTATCTTTAAAAAATTATAAATATGTAATTAATATCATAATTATTTCATTGATATTACATAAAATGTTTAACATTATCTTCATCTCTTTCAATGTTAAAGTGTTAGTGAAAGGTCAATCACATCACTTTGTAAGGAGGTAGTCCACCGTACATATGTGTGAGGTTATAATATCTCCTAAGGAATTGAATGTAAAAACATATACATTATTTAGTAACTCAATAGGTATAAATATTTTATTAATATAATATATGTTATTTATATCCATCTTCATACCCAATATTGAGAGTTGGAAATAAAAAAACGAACGACATCGGTTCGTGAGGTGGAAGTCCGTCGTATACAAGAATGATTACTTCATAACCAATTCCATGGAAGAGGAGATGCTTTCAGATCATGAAGATATTATAATAATTTCATAGTATACGTAATATTCTTATTTTATTTTATATTAATGTTTCAATAAAAAATTGAATGATTTGGAGCGAAAAAAATATGCTCGTTGAAAAACATTATATCTTCATCTGGTATCCTCATTATGATTTCAATAAAGAATTACTAGGTTGAAATTATAAAAAAAATAAATCTTCTAAGAAGAGGGAGAGAAGTTTTGGAATGACTTGGGATGGTATTGGTCAAACCAATTATTTTTTAATTTTTAAATAATGAATGGAATAAATTTTCTTTTATTGGTATGGAGTGGTATTCTAGTAAATACCCAAAATTATTCTATATTTGAAGGTCAAAATCACATAATGTGGCTTCAAAAATGATAATTAATGTTTTATAAGGATTATATGTTACAAAAAATTTCCACCACACATTAAAACTCATTTTATATACATTTTTACATAAATTATATGTTTCTCTATTTTTCCTATTTTGGTTTTTCACAACTGTAACTAGTTTTTTACCCTAGGTAATTTATCTATTAATACTAGATTAATTTGATGAATATTGTAAAATTTGTACCCACAAATTTAAATATGGTATAATATTTATAAATCAAAAACCTATGCTTTTTTGGAAAATAATGTTAACTTAAGCGCATGTGGCGCGCAAAAACACTAATTTAACCATAACTATGATAACGATGTTTTTTAAAATTTAGGGGTTAATATATTCATTCTAAAATAACAATTAGTCCATAAATGGAATATATTTTAGTTGTATTAACAATTTAAAATCAATTAATAAAATACTACAGTTTATGTAATTTTAAATCATTTAATAAAATATAAATTGTCATAGAATAACATCAATGTCAATTTTGACATTATTCCATTTATTTTAATTTAAAAATAGCAGTACAATGATGGAATTAAAATATATTATTTTAAAAAATAGGTAACAATATATATTCATCTAAAAATAATGGAATAGAGTAATTCACTCAGTTTAATCCACTTTTAATATTTTCAGTACCATTTATTTTAGTTAATTATTAATAAATAATTAATTCATTGGCCTTTCGTAATAATTTTAAGTAACTATATCATCTCTAAAAATTAAAGATATATAATTATGAAAAAAATATTTTATTTTTCAAAAGGTTATATATAGCTAAACCTGTGTTTCGTTTGTTCCCTATCCCATATCATTAAATAAATTGAAAGGATAAAAAACATCATTTTTTTCTTTAAGTAATTTATTATATGGGACATATTCAATGGTAAGTGGTAATTAATTTCTATATTTAGTAAAATTTGATTTTTATGGCCTAAATTAATCATTAAATAAAATTAAGATAGTAGTTTTTCTAATCACCACTCTTATAATCCCAGTTTGACCCCTCAGTAAACTCATTTTTTCTTTAACTTCGATAATTAATATTAACCAATATCAATAGATTATTAATTTTATGTTATTATAAATTATAGATTAATCTGATTCCAAATACTTTTTCCATTTTTTATCTCAATTAACATAAATATAATTTTTTATATAAAATTAATCCTGTAGATATGTCTTGAAAGCGACTTGTAAAAGTTAAAATGTATAAAATTTTATAATGTTTTTATATTTAAATTCAATGTGAAAATTATTTTAATGAAATAAATTATATTAAATTATATAAAATTGAAATAATATTACTTTTAACCCATCGAAAAATATAATTTATCATTATAACTATTCTAAATTAAAGTTTTTTTTTCAATTGAGATTGTCTATTTTTCATTATTCATCATCAATGAATGTTTTTAGAAAAGTCCCCAAAAATTCACCCTAAGATAATTTTTGTAATCTAATTTAAAAAATTATATTTATTTTTTGAAAAACATTTTCTGAATGTTTTAGAAATTAATTTTAAATTATGTGTGCAAAGTGTGACTAAATCGTGTTTTGTTCAAACCTTTTGTTTCCTGTATTTCAAGCTAGTGAAAAAAATAAAATTTATTTTAAAAATATATATATATTGTAAATTATTGGGGTTATAAATTATCCCCACCACAAATAAATTGATTCCTTTCATCTTAAACATGAACTTGGTAATCAATGATTTGATATTTTAAAATTACTTTCATGAAAACCCTATATCTTAAAAATGTTAATAAAACATCTCCTTAATAATAGAGGAAGGAAAGTATGAATGACATCATCAATGATAGCATAACTGGGACTCCAAGGAAGATAAATAATATGAGAAATTAAAATATGAAAATGGAATAGAATACTAAGTCCCAAATATTATTATATATTGACAGAGATCATTGATCACAAGAAATTTGGTGATCTGTAGAAGGATAATTACTATAAAACCATAAACCAAATAAGTGTGAAAAGGTGATTAATATCATAAAAAATTATGATATAGGATAAAAAATTTCATTCAAGATAATTTTCTTCATATTTAAAAACTTTAATTATAAGATACACATGATATATTTCATTCCATTTCATAAGCACGATCTCATTCATTTGTTGTTACTTTGTCAATTTACAATTCATAAATTTCTTCAAAAATGAATTTTTTATTCCTATAGAAGTAAAAATTCAATTTTAATAGATCATAAGATTTATAATATAATTATAATGTATTCCTTTAATATATTGTAATATTTAGGACAAAACGGTTAGTAATAGACTTCCAATATGCATAAATCTTCATATGGTGAAGTAATACAATAATCCCTAAAATCTCATCTAATTTTTTACTTAAATCATTTCATAAATGGTTAACCTTATGAACCTTAAAATATATTAGGATCCAAATATTTAAAAATAAGGTCACTAAATTTTTAAAATGGTCTTAGAATAGATCCCTTAAGTAACATGAAGTTTCTCTTAATCATCATATACCAAACATGTGAATACCTTAATCATGTAATCTCTAGAAACATGGTTATGGATTGTATTTCCATTACAAAATAATAAAAACATGAATGATTCATCCTTAATTTATTAAAACATAAATTATTGGATATATTACTCAAAAAATATTGTTAAATATGTCAATGACTTCATAACCACTTTGTCAAAAAATCATTAATCAGTTCTATGGTAGATGACACTATCCAATTTTCATTATACATATCAAATATCTATTTATCAAAACATCATTATATCATCACCATGGACATATTAATGATCCTCACTAATGTTTTCTCTAAGACATTCATAATTCCATTGAATACTTTTTCTTGTTAATCAGTACCATAAAACATATAATTTCAAATCCATAATGAAAAACTACTACATTATATGTAACATCCCAAGATTTTTATGAGATGGAATTTTTTTAATTTTTTTTGATGTATTGTGTTGTATGCTACACCAAGATAAGCTTTCAAAATTCACAAAATCATCTTAGCTTCCATTATTGACAAAATTATTCTTGTCTTGTATTGTATATAAGTACAGGATTATTTGATATAATTCATTTCATTGAAGACTGAGTATATGTGAACTACTAAATAATCTTATTTTACCTTATAAACCAGTAATTAAAATGGTGGTATTAAATATAATTAATTTCCTTAGTAAGATATTATTTATAAGTATATGTAATTAATTATTTAATGAAAAATTATTTATAAATGAAAATAAATTTATTCTTATTCAAAATGAAATGTTTTCATGAAAAAACTATTTAAATGAAAATAAGTGAGTTTATGAAATAATAAAATCACACATTAAGGATTTTATTAATTACATATATTATTAATATATTCAATTTATTTTAATAATTCATCATATATTTTTTCTACACATTATATAAGAACAAATTCAATTTTTCCGATAAAAGAATTATTTTTCAAAAAAATATATTTTTTCCACCTTATGATGGTGAACACATTTTAAATAAATTTTTTACACTCTTATAAATTATTTTTTACATAATAATCCTTTTTTTAGAATAGGTACATCAAAATTTACTTTGGTTGAAATTTTGGTGTATTTATGAGAAAATTCATATTTTAATGAATAATGAAAAATTCTGCATTTTATTTCGAAACTAACTTTTTGTCTAGTTTATTTGTATTAATAGATTATATTTTGAATTGTTTTTAAAGTATAATTAGATTTATTTTAATAATTTAATCCAATTTTGTTCATTGTATGTAATTTCAAATTGAAATTTGATATAAACACATGTCAATCTTTGGAGGGTTTTTACATTAAAATATTGTTTTCTCGCTCTGATAACCGGAATTAATTTTCAATTAATTACTTATATTTTTTATTTTGTATTCGTAAAAATGGATTCCATATTTTTAATAGGGTGGTACAAACTATGTATATATGTCCCTTATATTTTATTGATGTTATGAATAGTAATTTTGGTTATTTTTATTTACAATGTTTAATGACAAATAATGTTTATTATGGTAACAAATAATATGTTAAGAATAATAAAATTAACCTAACACTGGTAAAAATCCAATTAGATTATTAAAATTCTAACTTTACATCCTAAGGATCAAAATATATTCTTTTAATGTACATTTCTACAAGAAGTAGATGTAATTATTATGTAAACAAAAGAAAGTGACCACATGTCACTATCATATCTCTTATAAGTATAAATTTCAATTTAGAGATAAATATGACAAAACTAATAAAATAATTAGTTTCGATAAATATAATTAAATTATATACATCATGTGAATTTATTTATAATTTTGAAAGATTAAATAATAACCTAAAATATTTACACAACAGTGATACATTGATTGTTTTGTTAAGATATATATCAAATAAATGATTTTAGAAATTTTAAAATAAATATTATATGATATAATTTATGATGAAAAAGAATTTTATAGGAGATTATGAAATTTTATAACACTATTCAATGGTTTTTTATAATTTATCTCTCTGCATGAATTTTATTAAAATTTAATGAAATAAATAGTGTAAAAATTTTCACAATTGTTATTTTATAAAATTAACATTTTATTAAATTATTTAAAACTCATAAAAATATTTTAAAATAACAAAGTGAATATGAAAAGGTCTACAAGATAATTAATTGTAAAATTATGTGAAATTTACCTCATATATGTAAAATTTATATCCTTTTATTAAATAAAATATTGATACCATAATTAAAATTGAAAGTGAATAATTAAGGGTAATCCAAAAATATAAAGTTAAAAATAAAATCAATAAATCTCTAAAAATTATTGGATGAGACTCTTTAAAATTATCCTCATCTTATATTCTTCATATTTAAATTTTTAATCTTTTGGATGAATAAATTCATTTTTATTAATTTTGTTTTTTATGAATTTCCAATGGTGCCCCTCACCACAATTATAAAAGGAAAACTCCTCCCTCACCACTTCGATATAACTTGAGATTCAAATATTTAAAATGCCCTTCCCTTTTTCCTTATCATCATATTAAGTCACATTATAGAGGTTATGGTCCTCCTAAATACCAACTATAGTGCCTTTTAGAGAATATTTAGAGAAATCACATCTAGGAAGAGATAATATCTTCTACCAATTCTTTCAAACTTCTTTCTCCATATAATTCCTCTTCATATTATGTCTCAATATAATTTAATAACATTATTGTCATTAATATAGATATATTTTGTTATAATTATGAAAAAACCATAATCCACCTTCTGTTCATTCTATGGGAAAGGAAATCACTACGTGTGCGTACATATGACTTACCGTCTCCACCCTGTGGTGGACTTTTCATCACCACCAACATACTTGGATAAATATAATGATAATAATAATAATAATATATGTTTATTATAAATATATATGGATTATGAAAAAACTTATATATCATATAATTCCATACCATAACACAATTATCATAATGATATCGTCACCCATGCGTTTGTATGACCTACCATCTGCAAGATGCGATATGAATCATTCTACAAGATATCTATACTAAAATGATTATATAATTTTACATAGTAAATAAATATTATATAAAATATGTAAATATAATTTTCAATGATATCAATATTACCTAAGAAGTATAATCATAACTTATTAGGAAAAACACACATAAGAAAATTAAGCAGTTTATACACAAATAACAAGTAATAATGAAATATTATTACCAAATAGATAATTATATTATCATATATGATAACATAAAAATGAATATGATTCTAGAATTAGTCAATGAAAATATTTAAATCATTATACAGGAGTTTCAGAAACACACATATGAGAGGATACCTAAGGTAAGGGATAATTTTGCAGTCTCATTAATATACGACATTGTTTATATGTAATTATTTTCTGGGGTATATTTACCATCCATGCCCATGTTTTCAAAAAATGATTTTATAAAATTTTTAATATTATCCCATGTATTTTTAAATTCATTTTATAAATTTTTTATTTTACTACATGGTTTTTAAGGAATCCATCTTTTGTTTTCCATAAAAGTTTCTTTTTGACTTTTTCGGAAAAATTACAAGAAGAATGATTTTATAACTTATATTGATTGAATGTATTTTTACCCATTCATAACACCTAATTTCCACAAATTGTCCTTTAAAATATTTAATTTTTATTTTCAAATAATTTTCTTTTAAAAATATCATTTCATTTCGAGAGAAAAATAATTATTGAAGAAGAAATTATATTTTCCTCAATAATTAACTTCTAGTTTGTTGTCAAAACTATTTTTCATCTAATATTACATTATTTAATAGGGTTATATTTCAATTATTCGATCCATTTTATTCCTATGTTTTTATTTATTTTGATGAAATCCTACTTAATAAATCCATTTTTTAAGAATTATATAATTATGGAATGATGTTTAGAAAACACATTTTACTCCCTGGGTTATGATATGATGAATGATTTATGTTTTTGTGGCCCATATAAGAATGATTTAATTATGAGATGGGTGGGATCTATATCTCACTCCAATTAATTGGGTAAAGATTTATATCTCGTGAGATAGTCATGACTAGAACGACATGTAAATACAGTTCAGAAATACATGGTTGGAACGATAGGTAAATGTGATTAAGTAATACATGGATGTAACCAGAAGTAAACCTGGTTTAGTAATGGAATTTTTACACTATGATGGTCTTTAAAATTATCCTTCTCTAATATGGAAATTATTTTATTTACTTATGTGTTTTACACAATTCCATGTTTTTTGAAAATGATATTTTTTCATGGTTCATCTTCTTTATGATTTATGAATTATGAATTACCAAGAATCATTCCATAAATCATAATTTTTATATATATTATACATGTTATGATTTGAAAATGTTATGTTTGTATTTTTACAGTCTTATGTTAAATTTTTTTACCTTTATTAAGCATTTGAGATAACCGTTTCTTATGTCTCCATTCCTCAGGTAACAAAAAAATCATTTCAGTACGAGCAAAAAATGGGAATATCTTTATGGGAGATAATGAAGATATTTCACAAGGTAGAAGAATGTATTACATGTTTCCAAAGGAACTAAACTATTATTGTCCTCAGGCATGCCTTTTTAAAATGAAAAGATTCTTCATCTAAAAAGATTTAAGATTCATGTACGTCATTCTTGGGTCTTTATAGTTTGTATCAGAGGAATTGTTTAGTAAACCTTTGAAAATTATATGAAAAATATTTAGTGATATCCCTATATATAATTCTAATGTATGTATTGGAATGTCCTAAGGATTAGACTAATTATAGGTTACAATCATTGAATTTTGGTAATGATCATTGTTAACCTAGGATTAAACCTATGATATTAGAAATTGAAATTACATCCCCTTGAATATTTTGTTTTCCTAGTATGTTTTTTTGCCTCTAATTTTATTCTTTTGGGATTTTGAAATTGGATAGAACCAGAAAGAACCATGTATATGGTGAATGAAATGGGAAATTAAATTATTGACCACTTGAAAAACCAAATGTTATGGTATATTGAATAGAAAATTGTATCACTATACTTACACAAGATATGAATCATTATGTACTTCTAAATGGGAAGAGAAAGGATCAACATTCTGTTGAGTCCGTCATGACGCAACATCCACCTTCTTTCAGTAGGACTTCTGATCTACTTTCTGTTGAAAAGTTGATCTATACCATTGAAACAATATTTTCAATCCTTCATTATTCATAAATAGAAAAATTAATGTTGTTTGTTTTCCATTTATAAGGCAAAGCAGACCAGTAGTGGACACTAATCAAGAATACAAGGCAACAAGATGACATTGAATACATAGAATGGGATGATTTCAAGAACATGTTTTTTAATAAGTAATTTCCTCATATACTTCAAAATAATAGGGAAAAGTAGTTCCTAGTGATTAATAAAAATGATGATTAATCTGTTCGTATATACAAGGAATATTTTACAATGTTTACAAGGTATGCTTGAGGTTTTATCATTCAACCTTAAAGTAAAGTTTATCGATTTTTCATTGGTTTAAAACCAATCATTCGAAGGGTGTTAGCTACAAGTGACATTAGTAGCTATGAAGAGATTGTGAGTTGTGCTATCAATGTATAAATGTATGTTGGTGCTACATATCAGTCCCATTGTTTTACAAGAAATAGAATATGGATTTCAAGGGAAAATCTCAGAACAACGGTCAAAAGAAGATCTGTGTTTCCTTATATATAAATTGTGGAAAAATGAATGGTGGAGATTGCCTTAAAGGTACTGGAAAAGGTTTTATGTGTGGAAAATAATTTCATGAGGTAGTTGAGTTCCAATGTAATGGGAAGAAAGTAGCTAATAGATAAAAGGTTGCAATGAATGCACCACCCAATCATCAATATTACTAGTGTAAGGAAATTGTACATTATAACAATAAACTCCCAAATCAAAGGGATATTGATGATAATCTACATCGACGACATATTAAGTCCACAAATAAAGGAAAATATCACCCGATAATTATTGCCAACGATCAATGTGAAAATGATGTGGTGGAATGAATGATTATTTATGTAATGGGATTCCGAAATAGTGTTTTAGAATAGATTTTATGGTATTACGGAATAATGAAATATTGACGTTGTTGTGCAATGTGGTTTTCCACATTTATTAGAAAGTATATGTTCAGTGGTATTCATAACCATGAAAATTGATTGATGTAATAAGGTGATATTTATAGAACACGCGTGATTTAGGGAAGTATGATCCTTAATATGATCATGATGTTGAGATAATGATATTTTTATAAAGGTATGATGGATAAGAATAAGAAAATTTGATAATATTACTTACCATGCAACTGGATTGGGATTTATTGGCATGTGGGTTATTCTATCCTGGATGATGTTTACTAAATTTTCGACAATAGATTATAGAAAAATGCATGCTTTCAATAATTATATATTTCGTAATTCAGGTTATGACTCTGAATCAAGAGAATACATGATGAAAGTGTTGAAATTTTGGGAATGCGGACAACAAGAGATACCTTATGATATATGGGAAAAAATGTTTTTCCAAGATTAGTTCGCTTATTTCTAAATTATTGGATTTTTGGCTGTTATAAGGACTGTAAGGTTTAATTTCTGGAAAGTATAAGTTAAATATTGGATGGAGTTTTTTTAATAATGAATTATCTCAACATAGGTGGACTTATGAATATTTGATAATATTTTCTAACATATTCTTGTGAAAAAAAGCATTATCAATTATTCTATTTATATTTCACATGATCTTCTAAAACCTCAAGAATGAAAAAATCAACTTCATTTCATTTAATAAGATATGAGTGGGTATTGTTCGAGGAATAACCAATGGTGAGATTGTACCAAAATCATGTAAGTATTTCTTCTCATGAAAAAATCTTCATCATTAGGAAAATTATCTTCAAACAAAAAATTTTCCTGGTACCTTTTTATCCGATGAATCATAAGCTCTCGTGAATCATCATATATTTATGGATTTTTATTTCTAACATTATCCATACATTATTATCTATCACACTCCCTAAGAATTTTATGGTTAGATTTTTATTCTATATCCATGTTTTTTCTTCCCACCTGTGTTAGTTTTGAGTTAATTTGGGTAACCATCATGTTTAAAAATTTCATTTTTAATAAGAAGTTTTAGTATTCATTTTTATTCTCTAGGTTTATATGAAATATACATTCAAGTAGAAACCCTTTTAATACCCTGACAAATTTCGAGGTCGAAATTCATTTTAAGGGAGGTTTAATGTAACACCAAAATATTTTTTTGAGGGGGAGTTTTTTTAATTTATTTTATGTATTGTGTTTTATGATACACCATGATATAATTTCTCATTAGGAAACTTCATTTTTGCTTGTGGTATATGCAACACTATTCATGGCTTGTATTACACACACGATCATGTTATTTTGATACAATTCATTTCACGCAAGACTGAGTATAAGTAAACAATAAAATATTATTATTTTACCATATAACCGAGCGATTAAAATATTGGGAATGAACACTATTAATTGATTTATGAAATATTTTTTATAAATTTACTTTACTAATTGTTTTTTGATCAATTATTTATAAATTAAAATGAATTTTTTAAAATTAAAAAAAATATTTGTTTCTGAAAAAACTATTTAAATGAATATAAGTGAGTTTATAAAATAATAAAATCACCCTTTATTGATTTTATTAATGAAATATATATGTAATATATCCAATGTAAGGTTTAAAATTCATCATATATGTTTTCTACACATGATATAAGAAAAAATTCAATTTTTTGGATAAAAGAAGTAAATTTTAAAAAACTATTTTACCACCGTTTGATAGAGAACCAATTTTGAATCATATTTTTTACAATATTATAAGTTATTTTGTATATAATAAACATCTTATTTGGAATAAGAAAATAAAAATCTACTTTGGTTGAAATTTTGTTATTTTTATGAGAAAATTCATATTTTAATGAATAATGAAAAATACTACATTTTAATTCAAAACTACCTTTTCATCTAATTTATTTGTACTGATATATTATAAATTAAATTGGTTTTAAGGTATATTTTGATGATATTTTTATCATTTAATACAATTTTTTTCAATGGAGGTAATTTCAAATTATAATTTGATTTTAATACATTTCAATCTTTTAATGATTTTTACATTAAATAAACTCCTTTTCTCGCTTTGACTGTCACACCTGTCGTCTTTCAGTTAATTATTATATTAATTTTCTGGGCATCCGGGATGAAGCCCAAAAAAAAATTTCGAGTTCATATTTAATAATGTATATTTTTTCCTTGACAGCTTTCAGTGCATGGGGAGGGCGCGGTCGGAACTGCGTGACTTCGCCCGGGTCACCGCACGACCTCGCCCTATTCACCGCACGGCTTGCCCGATGATCGACGTAGATTAATAAAGTGTATTGAATAATAAAATTGTAACAAAGTAAAAATAAAATTAGAATAAGAAAAATGTAATTAGGATAATGAATTGTCTTAATGGAACGAATAATAATATTATTTGAGGATATTAATATTATTTTTATTATTATCTTAATTGAAATTAATTTTTATTATATTTTAGTGTTAGCAAATGAGTGTTATTATTTTTATCATCATTATTCATATTCTTGTTTATTATTATTATTATTATTATTATTATTTCTTTTGTTATTTGGTTTTTCTTTTCATTTTCCCCCTTTTCATAGGGTTTTCGGTTTCCTTGCGTCGCACCTGTGGTTTCCCCTCCTGCGCGCTAAGGCCATCGCTTACCTCCCTCGTCGACCCACCCTCTCTTCCCTCGTGGAGGAACCCTTGCCAGTGCACCACCAGCCCGTCGCGACCCACCTTGCCTCCTGCGCAGTATCGCGCCGAACCCCCCCTCCCCCCTTATCTATCTCGTCGCATCGCCTCATTGCTCACTAGACTAACCGCCAAAACCCCCACATCTTGCCGGCCGAAACCCCTTCCCGGTGACCCTCCAAGTCAGTGTCGCCCTCTCTTGATATCCGGTGCTGCGTCGCTGGACTCCTCCACCAGCGCCCTCTCCCGGTCTGACCATCCCTCCCTGCTTACCCGTCGCAAAACCATACCCCCACCCCGGTTGACCGTTAGACAGTTGTGACCCCTACCGCGGCCATCTCTTTGGCTACAAAACCCCTCTCGGATGGTTCTTTTTCTGTGTGGGATAACTCCAGCACCTCTCCAACGTGCTCGGACAGCCTCTCATATCTCCACCGCATGTGCGTTTTGTTTTGATTAACTGATCTTGATTTTGGTAGAATTGCAGGTAGGAGATTCATGTTTTTTTGGGTTCAAGTAGCGCTGATTTTTGGCCTGATCTTTATTATTTTGTTGTTATCTTGTTTTAAGTTTCAGCATGAGTTTTTTGTGGTGCGTTGGATGAGTAATTGGAGTCACACACTAAATTTTTTGGAGTCTTCGACACCTGAGGTAGGTGGTTCCGCATTTAAGCATTATTTGATAAATTATATGCTTGCCTACTTAATTTATAATGCTCTTTGATTAATTCCTTTGGGTGAGAATTTGTTTTCATGAAGTTTTATATGTTCTAGTTTTTTCTGGTAGCATGTTCATGTGGTGTGGGTGTGTTCATTGGTTGAAAACTTTCCTTTCATAAATTGTTAGTGTTTAATAATATGTGCAGTTATCTGTTCCTTCATGCAAGTGGTATTAATTGTGTTTTGATATGGCATTTCATATGTATGATCATAATTTATGGTGTTGTGTTGGTTGAGTGGGTGGTTGCGGTGAAAACCTTTGTTGAGTTGTCTACTAGTGTTTTATAAAGTGTGTTTTTGTTTTGTAAAAATGCTCAAAATGCACAGTTTATGTTCTGGTGCAGCATCCATATGATTTTTGTCCAAAAAGGGAAATTGAGTGAGTCTTTGTTTTTTAATTTCATGTTTCATCATCTGAAATTGTGTCATAAAAATTTTATTGTTTTGTTTAATCGGGAAAACGGTCTTTTAACCGTGCGATTGGGGTATTAATTGTTGCGAGTGGCGCATGTTGTGTTCTTCATGTGGCATCTGGTATGCTTGGTTTGGGTGGAGGGATGAGTTGTTTATTTTATGTTAGTCATGTTATGTTTCTTTTTAAAGAATTTGTGACAAAGAATTTTTTATGTTTTAATAACAAATTATTAGTAATTCAAAAATTGTTTTAATTGAGTTGGGTAATGTCTTTTGGAATGCATACTTTTTCAAATGGTTTTCTGTGTGTGTGGAATTGTCGCTTTGGGTCTGTGTTACACCCTATTTGTTTTATTTATTTATGTTTGACATGAAATGTGAAATTTGAACATCTTGAGCACAAAAAAAGGGGGAAGCCTGGGTACTAGGTGGGCAGACTAGACTAGAGTGCTAGTGAAACGGGAGTGGCCTCGGCCAAGTTTCACTTAGCTAGATTGATGTTTACAACACTAACTAAACACTAGATGATGATTGGAGACCACTACGTTATGGATGTGTTTCCTTACTAGTGGCTCGTGCAAGAGAACACATTTTGTTGTGATTCCTATACTATTCATGGCAACGCGAGGTTCTATGTTCCCATTCCTTTTTGATGGTACCTATAGGTCCTCTCCCACATTTGGTGCTCTTGGACTACTATACATTCACAATTGGCATACAGTGCGACTTTTGGGTTTTTGTGAAGGATTGGGTTTTTGTATATGCATGGGTGTTTTCTTTTATTTAAGTTGTTTTTAAAACGTGTGTTTTATAGAAACTGTTTCTTTAAGGTTGTTTAAGATTTGGTGTCCATTCATTTATTTATCCTGCAAATGTATTTTCCATTTAAAGTTTACACGTGGAACCTCTTTGTTGGGTGACATCCTACTAGGATTTTGGCTCACACCCTACATACACCTTTTGGTGTATGTGGACTCTGTTTCTTGTGTCTTCCAGGTTGTGACATCATGCTCAGCGATGGTGGTTCTAGTCTTTGATGGTCTTCTTGTGTAGGTTGGTGTTGTGGCGTGTGGATGTTACACCTCTCTGGTTGCATGGAGGTTTGAGTTTGATTTTGAGTTTCTTTTGTTGTCGTTTATTTTGGTTGGGGGTTCAAGTTATAAACCCCTGAATATATTTTTAGTTTAAGGCCCTATTGGGTTGTCTATTTTCATCTTCAGTTTCTTTATCTTATCAGTTCTTTTGTGTCGACTATTTGGGGTAAAATTGTTCCCATGTGTTAGTTTTGATACCCGGGCACTTGTGCCAACCCGTGGGGATCGGGAACGCCCTTCGGGCCATGTCGCGGACCGGGTTGGGCACCGTGTTGGATGGCGACCCGGCCTGGTTCGTGACAAAATGGTATCGGATGAGAAGGTTTTCCCTCTTGGGTCATGTTCTTTTGGGATAATGTCCCTGTAGAGTAGAGTTAAGGTTGTCGAGACTCGATGTCCAGGATACGAGTAAGGTGCCTGGCCAGCACACCTTGTGGAAGGACTCAAGTTACCAAAGCAATTTGAGGTTTGTCTAAACCTTTTGTCAGTGTGGTTAATTTCGTTTAGGGGAAAATGAAAAAATAGTAGTGTTAGTGGTCCCAGTGATCTCGTAGGGTCTGGAGAGCCATGCGGAGCTGGGGACGCTGTCCTAGAATACCCTCTGTGGCAGTGGTGTGATTGGTGTATGGCTGCCAACTATATGTTCCAGTCACCCAATGACACTGGTTTTCTCTTGCACCGTTCCTCGTTTCATTGTTTTGAAATTGTGGACATTTGGTTTTTAATTAAAAATGTTTTGGTCTTGGAAAATGTTTCGGAAAATGTTTTGAAATAATGCCCTTTAAAAAGAAAATGAGGTTTGAGGTTCGAAAAGTGTGGGTAGGCTATTTTAGTTTTGAAAAAATGGAAAGGTTTGGTTTTGATCCTTGGTGTTCTCGTAGGAAACCACATGCATGAGTATATATGGAAAGAGAAAGGGTTAATGGCATGAGCCGATGAGTGCCTGAATGGATATGAGGTAAGTGCTGGTGTGGCACGAAAGCATGCATCTGGGAGTCCCATGGGACACCATTGCTGTTTGTGCAACCCACAGGCTTTTCTTATTTTTAAAATGTTTTGTTAATGTAAAATTTAGTGTTTTTAAATAACTGGTGATTGTGTGTTGTGTTCTTGTATTTTTGAAAGGTTGGATGTGATGCGTTTCTAGCTGAGAATCCTTTTTGACTGATTTGTGTCCTGAGTTTGAATTATTATTTTTATGTTGGTATGAAAGCGTGTGGTCAGTGAATTCTTTTGAAGAGTACATCAGGGAGCCCTTGTAGTGGTTCCCCCTGCACGTTTGGTGTTCTCTTGTTGTATGTCTTGACTGTTGGTCCATTTTGGTTGGGTCCATGGTTTTCTTTCTAGACTAGTGTATGCCCCCCATTGAGCATTAACATGCGATTGAAGTGTGGCCACAGGTAATTCACCATTGGCATGCCCTTTAGTTGATCAGAGGAACATCTTAATGAATTCTAGAATTGAACCCACCTATCCTTTTTACAACTAAGTGTATCCTCTTAGAGAGGGATGACAGATGCGAGGGGAGTTGAAGGGGATTTTTGGTCTTTTGAGTGTCTGATTCGTCGGGTATGAAGATTGAATCTGTCAGGTCTGAAGGTTCCCCCTGGAAATGGTGAATGGAATTCCAGCGAGGAAGGGTGAAGGAGGTAAAGAATTATCAGTGTTGACTAGTGTCTTGAAGGTATTTGTAGTATTTTCATCAGCTGCAAGGGTCATGTTCGGTGACGTCTTGCAGTTTGAGTTTTATTTGATTTTCAAGGGTGAAGTTTTACCTCCTTAATTTGAATGTTCTGTTTGGAAATGTTGAAGCATATTCTAGTGGGGAAAGGTGGAAGAATCCTGGAGTGGTCGGTGTGGGCCACTAATCTAAAAAACCTTTGGTCCTTGATTGGTTTCTTTTAAGAAATTGTATACGTTAGGCCACTAGTGTAGCAATCCCAGTCACACGGGGATGCTACAGTCGATTGCAGGAACCACGTGTTGTTTAAGACTCAGTTTGCAGTCCCTCTATGTATAATGTTCCAATTTATAGAAATGGTCATGTTCAGGTAACGATTTGTGGTGTCATGTTCTTAGTCAATGTGACAAAGGGTGATGCGCATGCACCATTTCAGCTCTTGTGTTGGTGAATATTCTATGTATAATCAGTGCATCTTGTAATGTGTTGTGTTTGCTGGTGTTGCATTAGTTGCAGTGTGGTTGCGTGTGGCACCAAAAGAAGAAGCTCCGTTCGGGAGTCTTCGACACCTGACTGTGAGGCAGGAGATGCTTCAATTATCAGGGCTCCAGCCGCAGGCCTTAGAGTGAAGCTAGCGCATGGTCACGAACCCCAGGAGTGTATGGGACCCCAACTTTATTCCTATAATTAGTGTTAAAAGTTGATGCAGTTTAAATTTTTTCTATGGTTGTTCCGCTCTGAATGAGTCGTCTGGTTGCCTATGGTTTCTGTGACTATGTGGAGGCATGTTCGACTCGTCACCTTAATATCCTGAGGGATGCATCCCACCAGATCTAATCAGTTTTAGTGGTATTTATGGGGTCTGTTGGGTTAAGGGGTCTCAAATTTGAATAGTGCTTATATAGGGACATGAAGATGCTGGTTTGTTTTGGGTTGTGGTTTTAACGCCTCAGTAGATGGCCCCCTCCCTCCCGTCCCCTTGTGGTGGGGTGTTTGGTCTCTGTTGGAGAATTGTTTTTCAATATTTTGTACCCTCTGTCATTCCTAATGGTGGGGAGACCCACGATGGGTCTCGCACAAGTGTCTCTAGAATGAGATGGTTTCGTCCTTTCTCATAATGGTGGGGAGTCCACCAGGGCCTCCTCGTGTAGATTTTCTAGTCTCGTATCGGGCATCGGTAAGTTTTTAATTGTGGGGATACCATTAGGCTTTCCTATATTGGACCATTCATTATTTTTATTAGAGATGGTTCAGTGGTAGGTTATTGGAGTATTATTTGAATGTTGGTTGGTCTTCTTTCTTCGTTCCAGTAAAATAGTGTGATTTTATTTCAATGATTCCTGAGGTGTTTCGGTTTGTGAAGTCGGTTTCTATGGGTTCAAGAGTTCGTTTTCTAAAACAATCAATTGGAGGCGTTCTAGCTCTTTGGGACGGGCAACAAATATCAGAAATTCGTTATATAAGTATCTCGAAGTTTTCTTTTAGACACTTTCTCTGAGCATGATTATTTTGACTCTCTTTGCTTGGTGTTTGTGGGGATCCCCTTTGAACCTTAAGGGAGTGTAGTTTTCTGCTTTGGGGTTTGGTTCTGGTTATGGATTTCCGGGGATGAAAAGCTTTATGTTGGGGAGAAATGTCACACCCATCTTCTCTCAGTTCATTATTTTTTAATTTTCTGGGCATCTGAGTTGAAGCCCAAATTTAAAATTTCGAGTTCTAATTTAAGAATGTATATTTTTTACTTGATAGCTTTCAGCGCACGGGGAGGGCGCGGTCAGAGACGCGCGACATCGCCCGGGTCCCCGTGTGACCTCGCCCTATTCACTACATGACTTGCCTAATGATCAACATGAATTAATAAAATCTATTGAATAATAAAATTTTAATAAAGTGAACATAAAAATAGAATAATAAAAATGTAATTATAATAATGAATTGTTTTGATTGAAAGAATAATAATATTATTTGAGGATATTATTATTATTGTTATTATTTTCTTAATTGATATAAAGGTTTATTTTATTTTAGTGTTATCAAATTAGTCATATTATTTTTATCATCACTATTCATATTCTAGTTTATTATTATTATTATTATTATTATTTATTTTTTTATTTGGTTTTTCTTTTCATTTTTCCACCTTTTCTTAGGGTTTTCGGTTTCCTTGCGTCGCACCTGTGGTTTCCCCTCCTGCATGCTGAGGCCATCGCCTGCCTCCCTCGCCGACCCTCCCTCTCTTCCCTCTCGGTGGAACCCTTGTCAACACACCCTAATCCCTTCGCGACCCCCCTTGACTCCTCCTCAGTATCATGCTGAAACTCCCCTTCCCCCCCTTCTTGTTCGTGTCGTGTTGCCGCATTGCTCCCCGGAATAGCCTCCGCCACCCCACGGCTGACAAGCCGAAACCCCTTCCCGGTGACCCTCCATGCCAGAGCCGACCTCTCCTGCTATCCGACGCTGCCTCGCCGGACTCCCCCACCATCGCCCGCTCCCTATCCGAACATCCCTCCATGCTCACTCGTCGCGTAGCCACACCCCCACCCCGGTCGACTGTCGCATAGCCGCGCACCCTTCAGTGGCTAGCCCTTTTTCCACACAACCCCTCTTGTATGGTTCTTTTTCTGCATGGCGTGACTCCAACACCTCCCCAACGTGATCAGACAGCCTCCCATATCTCCATAGTAGGTGCATTCTGTTTTGATTATAAGATCATCCATTTGGTAGAATTGTGGGTAGGATATTGATGTTGTTGGGGTGCAGGGTGCGCTGATTTTTGGTATGATCTTAATAATTTTTTTGTTATATTGTTCTATGGTTAATCTTGTGTTTTTTTGTGCGTTTCATGAGATATTGGAGTCACAGACTAAATTTTTTGGAGTCATCAACACATGAGGTAGGTGGTTTCGTGTTTAAGAATTATTTGATGAATTATTTTCTTGCCTACTTAATTTATAGTGCTCTTTTATTAATTCATTTGGATGAAAATTTATTTTTCACGGTTATTTATATGTGTTAGTTTGGTCTGGTATCATTTTCTTTTGTTGTGGGTGTGTTCTTTGGTTGAAAACTTGCATTTTTTAAATTTTTAGTGTTTAATAATACGTGCAGTTAATAGTTATTTCATGCAAGTGGTGTTAATTGTGTTTTGATATGGTGTTACATATGTCTGATCATAATTTATGGTGTTGTGTTAGTTGAATGGGATTTTGTTGTGAAAAAATTTGTTTATTTGTCTACATGTGTATTAAAAAGTGTGGGTTTGTTTTTTGAAAGTGCGCAAAGTGCGCAGTTTATGTTCTAGTGCAGCATCCATATGATTTTTGTCCAAAAAGGGAAATTGAGTGTGTATTTGGTGTTTAATGTCTGGTTTCATCTTCTGGAATTATGTAATAAATTTTTAGTGTTTTGTTTAATCCGGAAAATGGTCTTTTAACCATGCGATTGGTGTATTAATTGTTGCGAGGGGTGTAGGTTGTGTTCTTCATGTGGTGTCAGGTTTTTTTGGTCATGGTGGAGGATTGATTTGTTTCATTTATGTTAGTCGTGTTATGTTTTTTTAAATAATTCTTGACAAATAATTTAATAAGTTTTAATAAAGAATAATTAGTAATCCAAGAGTTGTTTTAATTGAGTTTGGTAAAGTCTTTTTGGGTGCGTACTTTGTCAAATGGTTTTCTATGTGTGTGGAAGTGTCGTGTTGGGTCTGTGTTACATCCTATTTTTTTTATTTATCTAATTTTGACATGAAATGTGAAATTTTAACATAGTGAGCACAAAAAAAGGGGGAAGCCTGGGTACTAGGTGGGTGGACTAGACTAGTGTGCTAGTTTTACGAGAGTGGACCCGGACCAGTTTCACATAGATGGATTGACACTTACAACACTAACTAAACATTGGATGATGATTGGAGACCACTAGGTTATGGATTTGTTGCCCTACTAGTGGCTCGTGCACGAGAACGTATTTTGTTGTGATTGCTATACTGTTCACCGAGACGTGAGGTTCTAGGGTCCCATTTCTTTTTGCCGGTACCTATAGGGCCCCTCCTACCATTGGTGCTCATGGACTACTATACATTCATCATCGGCATACGGTGCGGTTTTTTGGTTTTTGTAAAGGATTGGATTTTTCTTATATTAATGGTGTTTTCTTTTATTAATGTTGTTTTTAAAGAGTTTTCTTTATAGAAACTGTTTCTTTAATTTTTTTAAGCATTGGTGTCCTATCATTTATTTAGCCTACAAATGTATTTTCCATTTATTGTTTACACGTGGAACCTTTTTATTGGGTAACGTCTAACTGGGCTATTGGCTCACACCCTACCTACACCTTTGGGTTTTTGTTTATTTTGTTTCTTGTGTATTCCAGGTTGTGACATCGTGCTCAGTGATGGGGGTTCTGTTCATTGATGGTCTTCTCGTGCAGGTTGGTGTTGTGGTATGTGGATGTTTTGCCTCTCTGGTTTCTTGGAGGATTGAGTTTTAGTTTGAGTTTTTTTTGTTGTCTTTTATTTTGGTTGTGGGTTCAAGTTGTAAACCCATAAATTTGTTTTTAGTCTTTGGCCATGTTTGGTTGTCTATTTTCATCTTCAGTTTAATTATCTTATCAGTTGTTTTGGGTTGACTATTTTGGGCAAAATCATTCCCATGTGTTAGTTTTGATACTTGGGCACCTGTGCCAGCCCATGGGGATCTGGAACGCCCTTTGGGCCATGTCTCAGACTGGGTCGGGCGCCGGGTCGGATGGCGATCCGGCCTAGTACGTGACATTGACAATGTGAATTAATTTTAAATTAATCACTACAATTTTGTGTTTTGAATTTGTAAAAAAGTATTAATAAATGGGAATAAGTAGTTTGAAGTTATTTAAATTGGCCCCTTTTAGTGTTTTTGGACATTTTGAATCGTAACTTTGGTAATTTATATTTACCATGGATAAAGGTAAATCTGGTAAATTAAGGTAACAAATAAAATGATAAGGTTGATAAAATTACAAAATAACCTACCATATTTAGATGGTACAAATAATAGTCTACCCATAACACATGAGGATCAAAATTGATTCGTTTAATGGACCTTTTTCCATGAAAGTGATGTAGTTATTATTTAAACAAAACAATGTGAACATGTCCCTCTCTTATCTCTAATAAGTATAAAATTTTTAATATAGTGATAAACATGATGAAAATAAAAAACTAAGTTGTATCCATAAATATTATGAAACTATATACACCATGTGAATTTATTTATAATATTTAGAGATTAAATAATTACCATAAATATTAACAAAATAGGGATACATTATTAATTTTATTAAGAGAAATATCAAATAAATGATATTATAAATATCAAATATTACATGACATAATTTATTTCATAAATGAATTTTATATGTGGATATGAAATTTTTTAATAATATTAAATATATATTTTTTGAAGTTACCACTCTGTATGAATTTATATGAATTCAATGAAATGAATAGTGTAAAAATTAGGACTATTGATATTTTATCAAAAAAAAATTTATTAAATAATTTTTAAATAATAAAATATTTTTAAATCACAAAGTGACTATGTTAATGTTTAAAAGTTAATTAAGTGTCCAAATTTGGGATATTGAACCCATATAATATAAATTTATATCCTCTTATTAAATAAATTTTTTTAGCAACAATTAAAATTAATAGATAAAAATTTAAGGGCAAGACAAATATGATATGGATTAAAATAAAATAAATACATGTTTAAAAATTATTGTTTGAGAGGATTTTGATCCTTTCTTATCTAATATTCTTCATGTTTCAATTTAGAAGCTTTTGAATAAAAAATTAAAATTATATTTATTAAATATTTTAATAATTTTCATGGGTGTCTCTCACCTCAATTATAAAAGCACACCTCCTCCCTCACATCATAATATCAATATTAGACATCATGATCATAATAGTATTCCATTTTTTTCTCAAGATCCTTATTCAGATTATAGAGGTTTTGGTCTTCTAAAAAGACAAGCTCTAGTGCCTTTAAGAAGATATTTTGAGGAAGCACGTTAAGGAAGATGAAATCTCTTCTACCAATTATTTCAAAATTATTTATTCATCTACTTACTTTTGATTAGTTGTTTCATTATAATTTAATAACATTAGTATCACTAATATACTGATAGGTTATTATAATTACAAAACAACCATATTACACCTTCATTCCATCCTACAAAAAAATCACCATGCATGCATATGTACGGCTTACCGTCTCAACATCACGGTGTAATCTATTTTTCATGACCACCATACTTAGATGGATATAAATGTGGAAATAAAATATATATATGATTATTATAACATGATATAGAATAAGGATCAACATATACACCTTCTACTTCTATACCATTTCAAAATTATCAGAATGATATCATCGCTCTTGCATACGTACGGCATAACATCTCCACGATGTGATGTGATTATTTATACAAGATATTCATTAACAATGACCTTATAAGTGTAAATAATGAATAAATATGACATTTATTATGTTAATATAATATTTTAATGATATAAATATGACCCAATAAAGATAACTAGATCTTTTTTGGCAAATCATGCATATGTAAATGAAGAATTTATTACTGAATAACAAGTAATGATGAAATATTATTACCAAACTAGTGGTAATATGATTATATATGATATCATAAAAATGAATATGATTTTAGAATAAGTAAATTAAATCATTTAAATAATTATGCAGTAGGTTCAGATACACAAAAAGGATAACAAACCTAAGGTAAGGGATAATTTCAAAATATCATTATTTTTTGAGATTGTTTATATGTAATTACTGAGTAGGGAATAATGATCATCAATTTACATGTTTCCAAAAAATAATAATTATATTTTACTATATAATTTTGTATTTTTTAAGACATTTTTTCCAATTTTTACTTCTACTACATGGTTTGGAAGGAATCTTTCATTCATTTTCCATAAGAAGTACTTTTAGACTTTTCCTGCAAAAGTATGAGAAGATTGTTTTTGTAACTTATATTGAATGAATTGATTTTTTCGTTTTCACAATGTCTTATTTCTAGGAATTTTCTTTTTTGTGATTTAATGTATATTTTAAATTAAATTTTTTTCCTCTAAAATTTTGTGGCATTTTGATAAAAGAAAACATTTTTGAAGAAGAAATGACATTTTCCTCAAATATTAATATCACGTGTTTATCAAAATTATTTTCCATATAAAACGACAATATTTAATAGTGTTCTATTTCAATTATATTATACATATTATTCCAATGGTTTGATTTTATTTTTTATTAAATTCAATTTATGAAATCCATTTGTTTTATATGGATAGTGATATGATTGAATGATGTTTAAGAAACCAATGTTATTCCTTGGGTTATATTATGATGAATGATTTATGTTTTTGAAGGACACATAAGAATAATTTCATTATGATATGGGTTGGACCTATATCTCCCTTTAATGAATTCGGTAATGATTTATATATCATTAGATATACATGACTGGAATAACATGTAAATCTAGTTCAGTAATTCAAGGCTGGAATGGCTGGTAAATCAGGTTTAGTAATACAATGGTGGAATGATAAGTAAACATGTTTTAGTAGAATACTTTGTCCACTATGATGGTATTTGAAAAGAGACTTGGATAATGTAATGGCCCACCAATTCCCATTGGCTTGAGAGTACAAAGAGTCATTACTAGGCCTTAAGCGACATCCCCAAGATGCCAAAGGCTGACAATAAATACTGAAGTGATAAACTTATAAGTTGGGGGGGATGATATAACCTTTAATAAATAAACACATAAAACAACCATAACCAAACATTCACTATATGATTCCTGAACAAATGAAAGACCAATAAACAGTTCATTTATATCAAACTGCATCAATGTACACAACTGTATAAGACCAAACATAGCATCAATGTACACATCGGATGAACAACTCAAGTCTCTCAAAAGACACTACAACTCCATGCTCCACAAGCTCCAATCTCCACAACATCTCCCAAGCATCACCATAAGTGACTAGCAATAAGATTATTTACGTTAACCTATGTCCTGGAATACGACATCAGAAAAAGCACCAACGCTCTAAAGCATGGGTGAGTATAAAACTCAATAGGTTTTCCATAATGAATTCCCTATTCAAGCCACTAGGATAGAAGAGTTAGCCACATTTATATAAAAAAATTATATAAAAGATTTTCTCAAAAGCAGTTTATAACTAAATATAAACTTGTTTCCAAAACCATTCAAAACCAAAGGAATTCCAAGAGCAATTGAAACCAATTTTCCAGCAAGTTATTTTTCTGGAAAAATAACCTATCAAGCTTAAGAACCATTTCACAAATATTCTTTTTTGGCATGCCCAACCATTTCCACAAACCCATGCAACCAACCAGGATTTCTACCTGGAAGAGGGGAGAAGTCCTAACACTTACCCATCCTAACCATGATGGGGAATACTTCTTACCCTTATCAAACCCAAATGCACATGAATGTTTTGAGGGGGAGAGACCTAACCCTTATCCATCACAACACTGATGGGGGAGACCCCTAACCCTTATCCGTCCCGAATGCAATATGAATTTTTAACGGGGGAGAGCCCTAACCCTTATCCATACCAACACTAATGGGGGAGACTCCATACCCTTATCCATCCCACATGCCCATGAATACACACAACTATCATGTCAAAAACCACGTGTGTTCAACCAATTCAAACCATTTCAATTCTTAACCATTTCAATTTCAAATCATTTCAAAAAACTCTCTTTTTATTGAAAACCAAATCCATACATGTCATTTCAATCTCACACCATTTCAATAAAACACCATTTTTAATGAGAACCTATTTTTCATCAAACTGTACACAATTTCAGAAAATATTTAATTTAAAATAAACATTTTAAAGTCAACAATCCAAATAACATTGCACAACAATTCACCAAGATTTCACAATCTCATCAATAACATAAATCTTCACTAAAGAAGTTTTATTATATTCTTTTCACAATAAAGTCCATTAAAATAAACCAATTTGTATCTAATCCAATAAATTATATCAAGAGGAGTTGAGAGTGAAGTCTCCTACCTCAATGGATTTGACGAAAACCCTAACAAACGGAGAACACACAAGAAAATCGGGTCGATTCACCAAGGATCCTCCTTAGCTCTCTTCTCCTAACAAAACCAAGACCAAATATCACCATATATGGAATCCACATTCTAATATCTACCAATTTCAAGAATAATTGTATTAAAATAAGAGAAGAGGATAATTAGATATTTGTAGATCTAAGAAACCAAACAAGAAAGATCCCATACCTCAAGAATCCAGCTTTGATTCGCCTAGAGAAGCCATCGGATCACCACTGAAACAATGGGAGAACCCTCTTTGACCTTAGGAGAACAAAAATCCTATGTTAGGTCCACTTAGGAGATGAAAATAGGCACTTAGAATCAAAACCACATGAGATCCACCTTTATAGGATCTCGTTTGAGTGCCTGCACGGTTAGTTTGCACGGTTTGAAAAATTGTGCGCTAACTGTGGATTTGCTACTGCCTCGGCCACCCTTCTCACGTGGTTTGGCAGCATGGTTAGACAAACCATGCGCCACCTGTGTAGAAGCTACCGCCTCCAAGAACAACTAAGCAATGTTTGGCTGCACGGTTTGGACAAACCGTGTGCTGCCCGTGCGACTTCCCCTTTTGCCTGAAAACATCATTCCAAGTACTCTTGACTCTCCCATATGCCACCCTTAGCTTTATAAGCATTAGAAGAATGAAGAAATTGTTACATACTAGAAACTGGGGGGGTACTACATTCTCCCCACCATTGGTCTTTCCATCTTTGAAAAGTTGAAAACCTTCAGCCAGCTGAAAGAGTTCTGACCACTGCTCTTTCATTTCCCTTTCAATTTCCCAAGTCTCTTTCAGAATCTGACCATGCTGCCATAAAACCCACACTAGACCGATGCTTTTTTCACTCAAGGATTTCTGTTTCCTATACAAAATTTTTACTAGGATCTGTATCAATGAAGCATCTATCACTAGGTCAATGTGATCCCATTTGATCACATGGTCAGGACCAGGCTGATACTTTTTCAACTGAGATCCATGGAACACATTATGCATCAAACTGAACCATGGTGGTAATTCCAACCTAAATTCCACCTCTCTAACCCATTCCAGTATATCAAAATGGCCGACGTATCTAGGAGATAACTTTCCTTTCTTCTCAAAACGACAATGTCCATGCCTTGGAGAGATCCTCAAGAAGACATCATCACCCACAACAAATGACAAAAGTGTTCGACGGTGATCTAAATAAGATTTCTGATGACTATATAACATCTCCATCCTCATTCAAATCAACTGGATCTTCTCAATTATTTCTTGGACAAGGCCTGACCCGACTAGTGATGTTTCACCCATTTCTACACAAAATAATGGAGAATGCCAAGGATGCTCATACAATGCTTCAATCATAGCCATGCGTATTGAGGCTTGATAGATTTTATTGTATGAGAACACCAGTATGGGTATATGCTCCTCCCATGAGACACCAAAATCCATTACACAAGACCGCAACATATCTTCCAATGTTTGTATCGTCCGCTCGGATTGCCCATCCATCTGGGGATGATACACCATGCTCATAGTAAACTGAGTTCCTAGGGCTTACTGTAATGATTTCCAAAAAGAAGATGTGAACCTCGAATCACTATCTGAGACTATAGACACCGGTACACCATTCCTCTTTACCACTTATCAGATATAGATTTTTTAAAGATCTTCCACCGTATGAGTTTCACAAATAGGAATGAAATAGGCTGACATAGTTAGACGATCCACTATCACCCAAATGGCATCATGCTTTAGGACTGTTCATGGAATAACTTTACCAAAATTCATAGCTATATTATCCAATTTCAATACTAGGATAGGTAAATCTTGTAACATACCAGTTGGTCTCCTATTATCTGATTTATCTTGCTGAAAAGTTAAGCATCGTGAGACGAACTCTACCACATTCTTTTTAATGCTGCTCCACTAAAACTGCGCCTTCAACACCTTATACATATTCGGTGTACCATGATGTACAACCCATCTTGAATGGTGGTCAGGATGAAGGATTTGTTCCTAACAAACCATAGGTACAACCATCCAATATCTGAAACACAAAACTGAACCCCCATCAAGTTTCCAGCCATCAATGGTCCCCCCGCCATTGAGTTTTGAACATACAACCACACATTCTACATCAGATGTTTTTGCTTCTTTGATCATCTTTACTAAATCAGGAACAATTGTAGCTGAAAATAAAACAACAACATCACCTCGGAAATCACATTCCACATGCATGTCAGCTAAGACCGACATCAAAAACCATTCATCTGAAGATACTTTCACTAACTGAGTATATTACTTTCTACTCAATGAATCCGCTGACAAATTCCCTTTTCCTAGTGTGTACATCACGTCAAATTCAAACACTTGGAGATACTCCATCCACCTACATTTCCTCATACTCAAATATCACTATGAGAAATTGTGTTTCAAGCTTTTTTAATCTGTAAACAGAGTAAATTTGTCCCCAAAGAGATAATGTATCCTTGTTTTCAAATCATGGACGACTGCAGCCAACTCAAAATCATGTGTTGGATAATGTTTCCCATGCACCCTCAACATCCTTGAGCCATAAGCAACCACATGGTATCCTTGCATGATAACACAACCCAACCGTGTTCCTGAAGCATCAAAATACACCACATACCCCTTTCTTGATTCAGGAAAGATCAAGATGGGTGCTGATGTTAGATGAACCGTAGGTTCATGGAAAGTCTTCTGTCATTCTTATGTCTATTGGAATTTAGTGTTCTTCTTTGTAAAAGATATCATTTGTGACACTAGTCATGATTAATTAAACAGAAAGGGTTGGAAGTAAGCAGCTAGACCACGAAAAATACGTATCTCAAACACATTCATTAGTGGTTGCCAAGAGATAACGTCTTCTATCTTTTCAGTATTAACTGAAATGCCTTTCTCAGAAATGACAAGGCTAAGGAAACATACTTCCTGTATCTAAAAATCACTCTTTGATAATTTTGCACACAAACGATGATCTCTCATGATTTGTAACATTGTTTCTAGGTGCGCCTCATTATCATCCCTTGTTTTTGAATTGGCCAAAATATCGTCCCCAAACACCACAAAAAATGATTATAGATATCGTTGAAATATGTGATTCATCAAAGACATAAAGAAAGCTGCTGTATTCGTTAGACCGAAAGACATGACTACATATTCATAGTGAATATATCTACTTCTGAAAGCTGTCTTTGGAATATTCTCCTTCCGAACCCAAAATTGGTGATATCCTGATTGCAAGTCAATCTTGGAGAACCACTGAGCTCCCCTTAATTGATCGACAAGATCATTAATTTGTGTAAGTGGATATCTATTCATTATCGTAACTTAGTTAAACTTAGGATAATCAATACACAGTCGAAGAGTTCCATCTTCATTCTTCAAAAACAACACTTTTGATGCCCATGTAGAATACTTGGTCGAATGAAACCTTTGCCTTCCAAATCCTCTAACTGCACATTCAATTCCCATAACTCTATTGGTGCCATCCTATAAGACAGAAGGGAAATATGACTGGTCCCCAAAAGGAGATCAATCCTAAAATCCACATCCCTTTGAGGTGGTAACCTTGAGAAGTTACTGGGAATGACATCTAGAAGTTGATCCACAATAGCTGGAAATCTATTTTCCTCAATCACTCCCATTGATACCAAAGTCAATGCTGCCAATTGGAAATCGATCGTTCCCACCATTGGTTCCAACAGGCTCTTTGCATCCTTCTTTACAATCCTCTATCCTCTGACGGGATGGTCAATGTCGTCCTCAGTCTTGAAACTAACTGTTCTCTTATAACATTCGATGTGATCCTTAAACATTGTCAACCAATACATACCTAGGATTACGTCATAGAAATCCATGTCCAACATCGAGAAGTCCCGTTTTTCTCATCTCCATCAACAGTTATATCACATGCTCTACACACAATGGCTTGACATTCTCTTTCACCAAGAGGAGTTTCTATTTTCAAAATAGAAGGCCTCATTTACCGTTTTAAACAATACAAGTCAAATGCACTAGAAGAAATGAAGGAATGCGATGCACCAATATTTTAGAGCACTTGCACAAGGGTAGAATTCAAAATAATTGTACCTCTCACCAAGATGGACCATCCTGATCATTGACCATCATCTGCTCAGCTCCATACAATTGCTTCTTCGCTGCACTGTTCTCCTTGTTGCCTTGATGTGATTTCCTTGGTTGAGGATTCATGGTATTTCGTGAATCACCATGGCTAGTTCTGTTATACTGATGAGACTGATTCTGTTGTCCACGTCCTATCAAAGTATATGATGCTTGCGACGCCTGAGGACTGTCACATGCCCCCGACCTCGGTGCATTCCTACAATAGCGCTATAGATTCCCCACATTCTTGCAATTGTGACATGATCTGGGTTGCGCCGTATAATCTCTCCCTTTCGGTCAAGCAAACCACATTGAAAACAACATTCTTTGCTCTGGGTTCGTGGAGGAAGGTTCACTGATCTCGTTGTATAGTTCTGATTTACACTGGCACCATGGAAATAGGTTTCCCTTTTCCACTTTTTCTCAATGGTTGAGTTCCTAACTTTTCTAGTAGGTATCAACATTCGTCCTCCCATCGATCCTGAGATATCAGGTTCAGCAAAAGTCACTATGTTCACCATCTTTGTATAATCCCTAATACAGAGCACCGCATTCTTCGATTGAATCTCCTGCCTTAGCCCTGATTCGGAGATGCGTGCCTTCAAAGATGCACTTTCCGCAACCTCTAGTGAAAATGGACACAATTCATGAATTTAGCTGCATACTCTATGACAAAGAGACTCTCTTATTTTAGGCAGAAGAATTCCATCGTTTTCTGGATCTTGACCGTGCTGGGATTGAATTTTTTGTTGACCAATTATTCAAAATCCTCCCATGTAAGGCCTTCATCCAATTTATCATGCACAACAAAATCCCACAGTTGACATGCAAGATCCACGAGCATGTATGTTGCCAACATGACCTTGATATCTGATGGTGTGCTGATGAAATCAAAGATACGATTCAACCTACTTAGCCACACCTCCGCATTTTCGGGTTCAACATCACCCCAAATGTCTGTTGGATTCTGCTTCATTAAGTGGATGGTATGATCCGCATGCCTTGGTTCATTCCTCTGGTTCCCCGTATCCACAGTATGAAATGCCATAACAATACTCTCAACATCTCTTGGATCACACATGGTTCTGGTGAACCCAAATTTTTTGCAGCTTCATCGGGTTGGTTTCGACGACGCCTACCAGGTACCATTTTCTAAACCAACAACAGAGTCTGCCAATCTCACTCTATATCAACTGATTTCTTAGCATAAAAATTCTATCCCATCATCTATCAAAACAATGTTTTTTCAAAAATAAACTTTTTTCCATGTTCAACCATTTTTGAAAACATTCAACATACTTTTTGAAAATCAACACATTTTTAAAATACACCAAATACCCCGTTTTCAAAGTCATTCACTCGAAAAACAATTCTACAAATTTTAAAAAATTGGCACCATGCACAAAATCCTTACTCATTCCTCACAATGAGACACGAAATCCTAGTGGGAAGTCATTCTTCTACAATGCATGTAATGCTTCTCTCATTTTCTAAACCCATGAAAATGAGATTTCCAAATTTATAGAAGTCTATCCAAAACACTTATGTACCTAACACCATGGTAACATGATGTTCAACATAAATGTGTTATCTACATCCTTTTATGCTATACATTTGATGTTCTAACAATCCGACTCTTGTCTAATATTTCAACCCAATAAATAGACAAAAAATAATTTCAACTCCAAGACCAATAACATCGATTACCATTTTTTAGGAAAGGATCGAACAAGATGATACCATTTGTAATGTCCCGCCAATTCTCATTGGTTGAGAGTACAACAAGTCATTATTTGACCTTAAGATACATCCCCAAGATGCCAAAGGCTGGAAATAAATGCTGAAGGGTTACAAATATAAGTTTGGGAGGATATACCCTTTAAGAAATAAACCCATAACCCAACCATAACAAATCATTCACTATATGATGCAAGAACAAACGAAAGACCAATAAACACTTCATTTATATCAAACTGCATCAAAGTACACAATAGTGGAAGACAAAACTAAGCATCAATGTACATAGAGGATGAAAAACTCATGTCTCTCAAAAGACACTACAACTCCATGTTCCACAAGCTCCAAGCTCCACAACATCTCCCAAGCATCACCACAAGCCACTACTAATAAGTTTCATTAGCTTTACCTGTGTCCGGGAATACGACATCTACAAAAGAACCAACGTGCCAAAGCAGGGGTGAGTATAAAACTCAGTAGGTTTTCCCCAATGACTTCTCTACTCACTCCACAAGGATAGATGAGTTGTCCACATTTATATAAAAACAGATGTGTACAACATTTTCACAAAAGTAGTTTATAACTAAATACAAACAAGTTTCCTTATCCATTCATAACCAACGGTATTCCAAGAGAAATTGAAAACAATTTTCCATCAATGTTATTTTTTCATAAAAATAACCAAACAATCTTAAGAACCGTTTCATAAACATTCCTTTTTGGCATACCCAACCATTTCCACAAACCCAGGAAACCAACCATGCATGCTACCTAGAAGAGGGGAGAAGCCCTAACCTTTATCCATCCCAACCATGATGGGGGATATTTCTTACACTTATCTAACCCAAATTCACATGAATTCTTGATTGGGGATATACCTAACCCTTATCCATCCCAACACTGGTGGGGGAGACCCCTAACCCTTATCCGTCTCGTATGCAATACGATTGTTTGACGGTGGAGAGCCCTAACCCTTATCCATCCCAGCACTGATGGGGGAGAATCCTAACCCTTATCCGTCCCACATGCCAGTGAACACACAGAACCATCTTGTCAAAAACCAACTGGGTTCAACCAATTCAAACCATTTCAATACTTAACCATTTCAATTTCAAATCATTTTAATAAAACTCCTTTTTTATTGAAAACCAAATCCATCCACATCATTTCAGTCTCAAACCATTTCAATAAAACACCCTTTTTATTGAAAACCCATTTTTCATCAAACCATCTACAAATTCATCAAATATATAATTTAAAATCAACATTATAAATCCAACAAGCCAAGTCACATTGCACAATAATTCACCAAGATTTCACAATCTAATCCAAACCATAAATCATCACTAAAGAAGATTTATTCCATTCTTTTCAAAATTAAATACATTAAAATAATCCAATATGAATCTAATACAATCAATTCTAGTAAGAGGTGTAGAGAGTGAGGCCTCCAACCTCAACAGTTTTGACGAAGACCCTAACAAATAGAGAGCGCACAAGAAAACCGGGCCGATTCACCAAGGATCCTCCTTAGATCTCTTCTCCTAACCCAAAAAAGTCCAAATCATGTCATGTATGGCATGTACATAGTTAGATCTACCCATAATGGTCATAGATCTAAGAAACCGAGAGAAGAGGATAAGTAGATCTAAGTAGATCTAAGAAACCAAACAAGACTGATCACATAACTCAAGAGTTTGGCTTCAATTTTTCTAGATAAGCCTTTGTATCACATTCAGAATGACGTGATAACCTTATATGACCATAGGAGAACCAAAATCCTGAGTTAGGGTGGCTTATGAGATTAAACGAGGCACTTAGATGCAAAAATACGTGAGATCCACCTTTATAGGATCTCGATTAAGTGGTTGCATGGTTAGTTCGCAAGGTTTGAAGAACAGTGCGCTAATCATGCATTAGCTACTACCACAGCCAACCTTCACGCATGGTTTGGCTGCATGGATAGACAAATTGTGCGCTAGTTGTGTGGAATCTACTGCCTCCAAGACCAACTACGCACGGTTTGGCTGCATGGATTAGACAAATCGTGCGCCACCCGTGCAACTTCCCGTTTCCATCAAAACTTCATTCCCTATTCTCTTGACTCTCCTATACGTCACCCTAATCTTTATAACAATTAAAATCATCATGAAAGGGTTACATACCCAAAAATGGGGGTACTACAACTTATATTTGAATTATTTTCAATGATTTTTTTCCACAATTCAATGTTTTATAAAAATTCTATTTTATCATGGTTCTTGTTCCTTTATGATTTATGCATTATGAATTACCATGATTCATTACATGAATCATAAATTTGATATATTTTATAAATTGTATAAATTTAAACCTTTATGTTCATGTTTTTACATTATAAAATCATGTTTTGTTTTTTACCCTTACTGAGCATATGAGCTCACCCTTTATTATGTTTCCATTCCTCGGGTTAAAAAGAAAGCTTTTAAGTATGAGTACTAGAGGGGAATATATTTATGGGAGATGTTTAAGATCATTCACATTTTAGAAAAATGTATTCCATGTTTCCAAATGACTTAAACATTTATGCTCCTTTGGCATGAATTTGCAAAAGTAAATGAATATTCATCTAAAAATATGTAATATTCTTGTATGTGAACCATGAATCATTATAGTATTATCCCTACACAATTCGTAATTATTATAACCAGGATATTATTGATAATATACTAATATGAAATAATTCATGAATCTAAGCACAAGAACAAAAATCATTCCACCTCGAATATATTAATACCAAATGATTCACTTGGTCCCTTAGCTTCATCGAAGGTAAATTCATTTGATGCTTGAGACATTGAATTGTAAAGTGCTCTCTATCCTTACAGTTGAAGCAGTATACATTGGAAAAAATATATTTCCTTTATAATAAAATTAACAGAAGCCTTTCTCTCAACCATTTAATAAAACTTCCATTCCCGTATTGAATGTACCTATGTGAATCATTCCATAATTATCACGGTCTGAAAACTCTTCCTTCCCTTCTCCCCTTTATCTGTCCCTTTTTTCCTACCATACTATTATTCTCTTGCATCTCTTAGAATACATAATAATTATATAATTATTTCCCTCTATTGATTGAACATTATATTATATCCTCATATTATGAGAATTTTTGGGATACCAGGTCCCTTCAAATGACTCATTTAATCTCATCATAGAAATGACTATTCTTACACTTTTGATAACATGCATTATTGGGGTTCCCAATCCTTTTTCTAGGTTCCATTTATAAATGAGTTCATGCAATATATTTGATCATATCACTATGAAACATATTTTATAATGAAAGATATTGTAAAATACCTAACATAAATTGAATAGTTTATTTATAGATAATCTAAAAATCATAAACATGGTTTCATTGGGAATATTTTTAAATGCCTTGGTAGTGGTTTGTAATGAAAATTTGACTTATCATAATCATAAAACACATTAGTGTTAATATAGGTGCAAATCAAGTCCAATTTTCATGCACCATGTGATAATTGGGTCAAGTATAAAGTGTCATTTTCGGAGTTTTTACACCTATGTACAAATGTGTCAAGACTACATCCACTTTTAGTCTCCAGAAAGGGGGGAATTGTAAAAAAAACCACATAGTTTCTACCTTACCAATGCATTGAAATGTTCATATATAATCATAATGAAAGTCTATCATATGTAATTTATCCATAATACTTTTTTCATATATCAAGTACCCAATATTTCAACTGAACGTACTTTCACACTAGTTGTAACAACCTAGACCACGGAAACATAGAACTAGTGTTTGACTACATTACATTAGAATATATACAAGGAATGAAATCCTAATGTACCGAATAGTTTCTTAGTTTTGGAGAACCATATTACATACATTTTAACCAGTTTATATTTGGTAAATAAAATATTAAAACAATTAATGCTCAACGTCCTTGAAACTCATTCCAAAAATACATCTTCATATCCTGGAGATAGGAAATAAAATAAGGGTGATCTCAAATGTTTAGTAACAGTTATTTATATTGGATGATATGATGAAACAATAATAATAATTAATATGGAAATTAACATAATTGACCATTAATTCCATTTATATAACTATACTATCCTGGTGAGTTAAGGAAGGATCAATATGGAAAGTAAAATAACTGCAACACATTGAATTTATTAAATAAACTAACAAAAAAATACATCCATTGATAATGTCCTGGTAAAAATATCATGGAAAATAAGAATAATTGAATTCAAAATTATGTAAATTATTATTTTTTATATGCCATGATTCCTAGGTAAATTATAACTTTACTGTTAAGACTATTCACAAGATGGTTTCAATCATAATAGGTAAAAATCCATAAGAATTATCAAGTTGATTCATTCAATGAGACTATCGATGCATTAAGGGTATTTATATAAATGGTCCCCAACCCCAATAATACATTTAAATATAATTCCTCAAATATTAAATAATCTATTTGATTCATAAATATTGTTTCTCAACATTATGTATCTATATTGACTAAATTAAACAGATTTATGAATATTTCCCCAGTTGATCAAATTACATTAAAAGTGACCTATATATAAATATGGGACATTTTTTAGGATATAATCATATTAATAACACAATAATGTGGATATATAATTAAAATTTAAATTACAATGAATATTTGTTACAATAAAGTGATTATTTCAAGAGAAAGTTAACAATCAAAATATAAAGTGTTAATGTATAATAAATTTTACTACTTAGTTGTTATAAACTCAAATCCCCTTGGATGAGATAATTAAATGTGGAACATAAAATAACTTATAGTATGAATGAACCATGATCTTATATTTAAATGTGGAATTATATACCCCACATAAAAAGTGAATTGGGGCATAGTAAAAAATAAGACTCTATGTGGTGTAAATTGAGACAAAATTCATTTCCTCACACTTCATTTTCATTGAATGCGATTTAACCTCCTATATAGTGGATTTAAACAAGTATTTAAATTAAAAAAAAATATATTAATATTTTTAATATCATATATGATCCTTTTATAATATATTATAACTCATTCATTAATAATAATTCATTGTTTTCATTTTTTCGGGTGTTAATCGCATTCTTTATCATTTTTTTCCAGTAAAGATTAAATTCAAGTGTATATTATATATTCATATAATCCCCAAATTACATACAGTTCCATAATTTTCATACATATTTATAAATTATACCTGTTAAATCAATTAGTAATTTTAATTATGTGAAAATGATGTATGTTTTGATCATAGAGATGGTAGGTCATGCGTACGCAATAGTGAAGGTTCCATTTTTTGACGACCATAATGAAAGTGGTTAATTATTATTTTAAGTTCAACCAATAATAATAATATCATATATACCATATAATATACTTATATATATCATATATGGTGTGTGGTTATTAAAATAGAGTCATATCAGTTCGTGAAGGCGGTAGTCCACACAAACATGAACGATGTTATCATCTTTTTGTGAGTGGAATGGTAAAATATAAAATTATTTATACTATATATAAATATTAATAAAAATTTAATAAATATCCTCATTATTTCATTAATATCACATATAATCACTAAATTTATAATTATCACCTTCCATTTTAAGCATTAGTGAATGGTGAATCACATCACTTAGTGAGGCAGTAGTCTGTAATGCACAAGAGAGATGATATCGTATCTCATACAGAATTGTAGGTAAAAATATATTCAATTTATAGTAACTACATAGTTATAAATGTGATATAAATATCACATATGTACTTTATATCCATTATCATACCCAACCATTATAGGTGGAAATGGAAAATCAAACGACATTGGTTGGAAAGGCTGAAGTCAATTGTACGCATGAATGATTATTTTCTAACAGATTTTATGGAAGAATAGAATATTGTTGGACATGAAATTATTTTAACAAAAATAATTCTTGTTTTATATAAATAGGTTATTATATCCTCTTGGTTTAATGAAAATTAATGGATTTCGAGAAATAAGAAAAATAATGATGCTCGTTGAAGAACATTGCCTCTTCTTCGAGTATCCCTATTGGGATTGCACTAAAGAAAACCTATGGTGTATTTCTATCCAAAATAAGGATTATAGGATGTGAATATTGATATTAAGAATGTATTTGCGTATGTCTTCTCTAATCCAAATAGTATTGAATGTGTGATGAATTGAGGGGAGTGAGTTCCCATTTATTGTTGAGGAGGACTGGCATTCTTGTAAATACCAAAACTTATTAACTATTGGGTGGTCAACATTACATAAACTAGATAAAAATTTGTTAATTAATGGATTTAGGTATTATATAGTTGATAAAAATCTCCACTACACATTAATATGCATGTTTTAAATATTTTCTCTCGTAGCTTCAATGTTTCTCTATTTTTATAAATTTGGATTTTCACTATAGAAATAAATTTTCTATCCAAGGTAATATTTTCATTAAGGCTAAATAAAAGGGGTAGTAATTATAAAATTAATACCCACTGATTCTAAATAGTATATAAAATTTATAAAATAAAAAATCTATCTTTATTGTAAATTAATTTTAACACAATTGCATGTAACGCTTAAAAACAATGTTATATCTTTATCTCAGTTAATAGGTTTTTTTCTATTTAGGGGTTAATATATTAATTTTACTATAAAAACTGGTCCTCGAACGAAATAAAAATATTATATTAATAAAAATTTAAACATAAATTGGTCTAATATAGTATTTTAATTAATTTAAAACATTTAATAAAATATAATTTCTCAATAAATAACATTACCATCAATTTTGACATTATTCATTTCAATTAAATTATAAATATACCATACAAATATTTAATTATTTTATATTATGTTAACAGATGTGTAAAATTTTATATTATTATATTAAAATAATGAAACCTAATAATTATCTCAGTTTACTTCTCTTATAATATTCATTTTGGAAATAATTTTAGGTAATTATTTGCATAATAATTAATGTGTTGGTGTTTGTTACGATATATATGTAATTATTTCATCTATATAAATTAAATATAATTATTATGATTAAAAAATATATTAAAAAATAATATTTATAATCTAACATAGGTTTATTTTCCACAATAATTTTTTTTGTAGAAATTAAAAGGAATAATAATATCTTCTTTGTCAATTTCTTATCTTATTATATGAGTCATATTCAAAGGAAACTGGGAAGTAATTTTAATATTTTATATAATTATATTTTTGAGGACTGAATACCTCCTTAAGTAAAATTATGATGAATTTTTTCGGCTATTTAATCTCTTATCATTCTAGTTTAACCCAAGATAATATTATTTTAACCTTAACTATGGAAATTAATTTGAGATATTTTCAGTAATAATTTTGGTAAATTAATTAATTATCCTTATTATAAAAAATATATTATAATAATTCCAAATGATGAATCCATTTTTCTAAATCCAATTCATTAAACATAAAAAATTTAATTTCAAACTAATCCTGCATACATGTTGGGAATTTAGGTTTTTAAACTGAAAATGTTCAAAAGTATACAATGTTTTTATATAGAAATTAAATATGAAAATGATTCCACTGATAAAAATTGGATAAATTGATATCTAATTGAAATAATTTTACATTAAAAGTAATTAAAAATATATTATTTGAGTACAAAATATTTTAATATAAAAGGTAATTTTCAATTAAAATTCCGTATTTTTGACTATTCATCCTAAAATTAAACCCGTCAGCAAAATACCAAAAAATCACCCAATTATAATTTTTTGTATTAATATTTAAAAAATGAATTTTATTTTATATAATAATTTTCCTAAAAGTTGAAATTTTAATTTTAAATTATGTGTGGAATGAGTGACTAATCATTGTTTCATTCAAACATGGTGTTGCGTGCATTAAACAAAATTAAATAAGTTAAATTTATTATAAATGAAATATATTGTAAATAATTGGGGTGTTATATATTATTTGAATTTATGCTCCCAAAACAATAGTTTTTAATTTTCATAGTAGTTTACACTTCTTCCATTAAAATAATTATTTTCTACCAAACTCAGTAACCATTTTTCTCCTTATTTCCTTAATACATTTATCCATTATTTATAAAACACTATTTTTAAAGTGTATAAGGGGTGGTATTTTTTATTTATTATCCAATTATTTAAAGAATAAGATTGAAAATATAATCCATTAAATTATTTTTCATTTTCATATCTTAATTACTCAGAGCAAATAAGAAGTTCCCTTTCAACTTATATCCTCTAGATCCTGGTCAAATAAACTGTGTGTGACTTATTATTTAAATACAAAAATCTTATCATTAATCTGAAATAATCAATAAATTTGGTAAAATATAAGTCACCAATTATTTTTTTATGTCTCATAGGCCAAAAAAATCTTGAGTGTATTAACTTTAGATGTATTTTTGATTGTGTCTCCACTATTTATTAATTTTCTAGAATCGTTTTTTTCTGGATAGTTATAAGAACCTGATATTTATCTAATCTTAATTAAGGAAAATACCTAACCATATTTTCAATATATATATTATTAAAATTATTTTGATCAATATAGCTAATTCTAATGTGCTATAAATTTTTTTCTTCTATATCACTGAGATAATTTGAATTATTGCGACATGTAATATCAAAAAAAAATTCCACTAGTTATTTTTCCTCTTATAATCATATTTCAAACAACAATTATCTTTATTAGACAACCATTATTTTTATATATTCATTAATTTCCTTCACATTTAAATATATTGAAACTCAATAAGTTATGTTTGAGTCCATCAATAAATAAAACCGCTTTTGATGTTTATTCAATACGGTTCTATTTTAACTGAACCAATTCCCATGATTTTTAACAAGATCTCATTTCCAATGGTTAGAACAACACCATATTGTTTCTAGATATTCATTAGGTTATTGGTATGTCCTATCATATTTGAATATAATTCACTATCAAAAATCAATTTCCTTCCCCTTTTGAGGGATTTTAAATTAACATTCTTAATCAATGACTTATTATCTTGATATTATATATAATCTTATCAAATTTATGAATTTTTTTGACCATGATGCATAGTAAAACAGTATTTTGTAGAGGGAAATTTCTGTTCACATATTCCAAAAGTTTCCCTATGTACTTAAAAACTATTTTATTATAGCTTACATCTGAGTTTTCACATTTTATTTCTCTTTTCAAAATCTCTTTACTCGTTCAATCTATGAAGCTAACCATAAATTATGGAATTCCTTAATTTATTGGGATAAACATGTTTTTTCACAAAAAAATCAATATTTATATAGGTTCCATATGACTAGAATTATCCCATTAAATTGGATCATACAAAAAATATATTATGATTATCTTTTAATGACAAAGTTTGGTATGGGAATAAAACATTCAATCATTTAAATAAGATTTGATGAAACATGATTTTTATTGTCACACTATATCACCATAGATGATGTAGAATTTCCTTGAGAGTTTTTCTCAAATAGTATTTTACAAAAACATCTCATTAAAACTACATTATTAAGCTATATATATTTAATATCGTCATATTTAACTAGTCTAGTTTATACCTGATGTATCAACCTACATTTTCATAATCATATAGCTTGTTTTTTGATATTAATTATTATAATATTTGTAAACGTTCCCTATATCATATGGTAGATTTTAGGAGAATCTATGGCTTGTTTTAAAGATAGAGTTATAGAAAATGGTGAAATATAATTTCCACGTGATTAGCGCATTATAAGGTCTAACCATGTAACTCAATCGTATAAGGTACCCAATGTACAACAGAGGCCACATGATTCTGCGACAATCGTGTGAGCTAGAATGCACGCTCATGTTGGATTCTAGAGGTTAGTGATATACTTTTTTCACATATCTTTATCATGATTTGTCAAAACTTGTTTGTATCATATGTAAGTGGGGTGTAAAGGTAGTGGGTGGCACATGGTTGGTATAGGGTTTTTAAAACCATATGGACAAATCATGAGACCCATATTTTGAGGTTGATTTTAAAATTTTACCTAATTACATAAATAATCACGCCTATTATTAATTTAAAATTTCCAGTTGATAGGGTTCATTGTACTCTTATGAAGATCTCACATGAAATAACCTAGGGATTTTGATAATGCATTTATCGAGTCTTGGTTTCTTCTGCAATAAAATGAATTGGAAAAATAATGGTACTCTATTTATTCCTATTTCTTCCATTATTGGTTTACCTTTCCATATCCATATCTATTTATTTATAATCTCATATGCCCAATTGTAAGTGCATTGGTATGTTCTTCATTTTTCTTTCAATCCTCATTGAATCAATGGATGATGTTGGATGAGTATCCCTATACCTAATATAGGTGGTCATTTAGTTATCCATCAATGATTAAGTTTTTTCATAGTATTCATCCATTTTACCACAAACTAGAAATTTCTATGTCTTTCCATTAAATTTATTAAACCTCTTAAATTAATTATTCCATGTCTTTATTCATATAGACTATATTGATTGATTAGAGGATACCAAACCTATTAATTTCAACCCCATAGGGTGTGATAAATTGATATCTCCCCTTTTAAATATCTATTTATATTACCAAATCCATTATAATTGTTTTTCTTATCTCCTAAGTGGATTTTTCTAGAAAATATAATTAAATATACTAAAGGAATTAAATAGTATTTTGTTGTATGGCCACACTAAGTGTTGTGATCTTAGCTTTATTTGATGTGATGATTTTATAGTCCATTGATCATTGGGTTGAATTATTTTAAATGAAATAGAGGTGACCACTTGTGTTATTATTATTATTATTATTATGATAATGCCATTATAAATAGATATTTAATCGTTGTTAAGTATACTATTGATCATGGGGTTTCATGCTCCCTTATGTTGGGTATTCGTCACGACTTCTCAAACTATGATACTTTATCTAAATGGTAGGAATGATGCTACACATTCCAATGATTCGGGTGTTGTTCTTGAAAACTCAACCCTCCATCTAGGTTGATGGTCCGGATGCCATTAATTCACTTGTGATTACTATATTTTACCCCTTCTAGATCCATCGGCTCATTAGACTAGATTGGGATTTCTAAGATACGCCTCAGGTCCAGCTAGCACCTACTATTCACGTTTATGGATCTAAAAGACCTCTTGTACAGTGTTAATATACTTGTATAAATATTATATATATATATATTATTACTAAATTTATATGGTTGAAAATAAGGCTCATTCCATCCATTGATGAAGCATGTAGAGCCAACTAGGTGTCCTGTAGGAACCTGAGCTGACTAGTATTTATTATTAAATATGGTTTACTATTCAGCATACCTGCACATCGTAATGTTGTGTGTACTAGAAGTATTATTTATAGACAAAATTTTTGGGGGGATACTAAGTTTATCTCACATTCTACTTGGTAAACCTTCGGTACCCAAGTAGACCTTATGTTTTCATATGTGGATAACGTAAACCTCCCTGCTACAGATTCCTAAACTATTTACTTATACCATGGAGCATGCGAGACGAGGACTAAGAAATTCATCATGATTATAGTAGAGCCATATATTTGATTTTTTTTAATTGTTTTTTAGAATGTTATGTATATGCATGTCCCCAATTTCCCTTTCTATATATCATTATTCCATGACATCATTTTATATGACTCAGTCTATAAGATTTTGAATGTTATTATACTTGTTTATTTTTTATGCTTCCACAGTTGATTATATCGTTTTTTATGTCCCATATTTTATATTATAAAACTAATATTGTTTATTTATTTGTTATTACCACTCTTCCACTTTGATATTATGATATATTAACCCCATTATACCACCATACACCCTTAATTATAGTTAGTATCCTATGGCATATTGGGATGAGGGCATAAGTACATGTGACCACCATCTCCAGGAAACAATTAATTGGATCCAGGGTTGGAACATTATAAATTGGTTTCAGAGATTCTTTATCATTTTTTACTTATGGATTATGTATTAGATAGGATATCAGGATGTTATAGAATTTGGTAATGACCCTATCATTGGGACTAGATGACCCAAGTATAGGGGAAACTGAAATTACCATGTTTTGGTTATTTATATTATTAGATTATTCATGTTATAGTTGATACAATTTCACCATTGGGTGATTAAAATGCTTTGTGATGTTATTGTTATTGATGTTTTTAATGCAATCTAAATTTATTGTCCTATCATGATAAGGATTTAGCACCTCATCCATCATCGTAGTCACATTAGGAATAATATTACTTGCATTATGTTGTTCCACATCTACCTTATTCATGAATTTTCCTACTACATATCGTATAGTCCTTGGATTATAATTTATTGAAATGTGCTATTTTTTCTTTTAGGGATTATATAATTCGGTTAATTAAGGTGTCTGAATCAATCTAAATTTATTTTGCTGCAGATATTAGTGATGAAACATTAATTATCCAATTATAGAATGTTTTGGGTTATGAACCATGATATATATATATTTATTTATAAAATACAATAAACCTAAATGATCTTAAAAGTTAAAATAAAATTGGAAACAGCTAATTTGGGATTCCAGTTGAAATGTAATGTGTGTTTTTTCTACACCATGAAATTGAAACACCATATAATGTATCCATGTCATATGATACAAGACATGGACCGAAACTCGGCCTTGGCAATGCATTTTATTGGTGAAAATCATTCATTTTTTATTACCAATTATGGGTTTCCTTATCTATTTGACCAAGATTATAGTGTAGGTATATAGATGTGACCATTTCTATAGGAAGGTTGTGTGTCTTCCCTTTTATCTATCTGTGATCATTCGAACTATCAAAATTATATTATAACATATTCATTTTTAATTATATGATCATGCAATATTGATAGCCTCAATTTTTACGCCTAGAAGATGGTGGTGAATATGCAGTCAAGGTGGTAGGCCATGATCCATTACTGATAACACTTGTATTGACACTTTTGGAACCACTAACTATTCTGGACATGGGCATCGACACCCAGTTTCGATAGGTATTTTTTAATATGATTCATTTTATTCAAAGTGTTTCTTGACTTGCCCCTACTATAATAGATTTGACTCAGGTGTCTCATCACCATCATCCTCCATCCTTTTTTGGGGATGGCTAAGCACATGATACTTAGACATGGATAGAGGCTATGTTTTAAAATTTCAATCATCGAGAGACACCTCTAAAGAGGAGGGTCTTTCTCACTACTAATATGATACACAATTTGGACAAGAAATGGTGGGATGTTATTGCACAAGAATACTGACATCGAGAGATCATAAAGTTGGACATCAAGTTGTCATTTTATGATTACATATTTATGCAGAAAATTAGGGATGAATGGGATTGTGAATTTTTAATTCTTCATAAGGGATTCATATATTTCATGAAATATTTTTCTAGTTTTACTAAAATCCTACTGTTCATTCAAAATTTATATAGTTATGATCTCATTAACATGAGGTGATTCGAGGATGGGATTTTATATTACATCTAATCTTAGGTCAATGTATTTTGTCTGAAAACACTTTCTGAGATAGTCAACCAAAACCTCATTACATAGAAGAATTTGAGGGAAGCCAATGCTGGTAACCTAATTTGATTAGTACTCCAGAATAATAGTGGTTCTTCTAGTTGATGGAAGTGGCATTTTGAGGTTTCTTGTGGAGTTAGAAACATTTAAATTAGTAATAATGATATCTTCTTAATATATCACCAGTGCTAGAAATGTGGACATAAAAAACCCCAATGTGTTTGAGCTCCATTTGAGTTCATAGGATATGGAAGGATGCGACATATCTAGTGATTCTATTTGAAATTTCCACCATTTTCTAGAATTCATGGATCTATACCTTACCCATATTCTAAAATAGGGCCTATAATTTATATATATATATATATATAGGAAGGCATGCTGCTCAGGTAGAGGTGGTGGTCAAGGAAGTGGTAACCAGACTCAAAACTTACAACACCACATGAGTGGGCCTTCTCAAGGAAGTAATGTGGTGACTCATCTTAATGGAATGTACCATCTATATTTATTCAATCCTATTATTAATTATTAGAGTACCAAAACATATACTATTCTTGGAACTATTTTCATATCCTCTATTTTAGGGTCTAGCTTATTTTACACAAGAATGTCACATTATTTTATATCTAAGGAAAGAATAGAGATTCTGCACATCAACCTAGAGTATTACTATGGTGTTATGACACTTGATACCCTTTTGGGTTTGTTATTTGTGAGAATTCTCCATTATATGTATATTTCCCTTGATATAGGCTTGTTTCTCTTCATATGGAATCCTTTCATCATCAATATGATTGGGTTTGATGTAATTATCAAGACATACTAATTAGTTCCTTATCGAGACCATATCATCCTTTATCATATGAAGGTGATGTTTACTTTAAAATATAGAAGTAGACATGTTCACAATGGAGAATGAGAGGATAATGAGACTCGAAATAGACCTGAGTATTATGGGTTTGAAAAAGTGATAATCTAGATTTCAATTATTTTATTGGATGATATGGGGTTATGAACTACTGTTTTTTTCCTTTGGTAATCATTAATTATACGTATTCTGTAGTGAATTATTGGGGATACATCCATTGAGAGAGGTAAAGTTTACCATTGAGTTAGTTATTGGAGCAAAACCAGTGTCCATTCCTCCTTATGCGATGGCACCTACAAAGATTCTGAATCTCTAGAAGCAGTTGGAATATCTAGTGGATAATGGTTTTATATGCCCCATTACTTCAGAATTGGGATCAATAGTCCTTTATTCCAATAATGTGGATGGTACTATCAAACTTTGTGTGGATAACCAATGGTTGGTCCAGCATACGGTAAATAATTTCTACCTTCTGTCTCGAATATATGACCTCTTTAATCAGTTATGAGGATGAGGAGTGTTTTAAATATTAATTTGAGGTTAGGTTATCATCAAATGTCAGTTAGGAATTTATACATACAATCCATAGATTTTTAATGTATGTATGGTCTTTATGAGTACAAGATCATGTTTTTGGGTGTCATGAACTTTCTAGCTATTTTTATGGATCTGATGAATCGGTTTTTCTTTTCATCTTTAGATTTATTCATGGTAGTCTTAGTGGATGAAAAAATAATGTATTCTCATTCCTGACTCGATCATGCCCACAATATTGATATCATGCTAAATAATCTTACATAGCCCTATATTTAAGTAAATATTTTATAATCATAATTTTATATCGACAAGGTCGACAACCCTGGTTATATCATCTATGTGTTTGGAGTATTAGTACCCCTAGAGAAAAAGAGAGTTGTAGTTCCTTAAAACATTTCAAGAATGTATTTAACATGTTGAGATTCTTGGGGCTAGCCAGTTATCATAGAAAATTCATCCATTATTTATCATACCTAGATGTTCCTTTTACGGTCTTAAAGATGAATTGTGTGAATTTATTATGGTAAAAATCTTGTAAAGTTTGATTTCAAGAGTTGAAGTGAAGATTGGCTTCAGCACTGTTCTTGATTCATTCATAACCAAGTAGAATTTATTGCTTTTAGTATGTTGCATTAGGTATTAGGCTGAGAGTTTATCTAATGCAATATGATAGACTAATATCATAAATGTCTCAACAATTGAGGCCTCATGAGTGGAATTTCCTGACACATGACCATTATCTAGTGGGTTTAGTTCATTTCTAACACTATTGGAGGCTTTATTTTCTAGGATAGTTTTTTTTGGTATTCACTGATTACAAAAATCATAAGTTTATCTATACACAGTGCGATCTTAATATCATGCGATGAAGATGGATTTCATACCTACAATTATTTGATTTAAATATTCCTAAATTTCATGGAAATGGTAGTGTTTTATTCATGTTTTTTAGTTGAAATACTCATTCAAATGTTTTTTCGGTGGACAGTGGCGAGTGAAAGGTCATGGACTTCGTTTCAGACAAAAAAATTTAAGATTAGGAGTATCATGGGATGATAATACACATAGCCTATGTAGTGACCTATACCCTTATAAAATGGGTGAGAATAAGAGAACTCTTAAATCATGGAGGAATAGTCCAAAGGATGGTATCTTGAATGATGATTTAGATTCTTGTTAAACCATGGATGAGGATAAGACTTGTGACTTTGTGGGCATGTTTGGGTCCTAGCAGACATTTAAGAGGAGATGATCTGAGATTTTCAGGCCTTAGTTGGGGAAGTTCATCTAAATATCTCCCAGATGTATTGAGAGTTTTGTCACCGTATTAGTGTCCTACTATGAAATGGTATGTAACCGACTTTATCAATCGGTGATCCACCTGTCAGCAAGTGATGGTGTAACATTTTTGACCATGTTCACTTTTATAGCAATTATTCTTTCCCGAGTTGATGTGGGATGATGTCTCTTTAGAAATTTTTAATATATTTACTAGATCACCTTATAGAAATCATATAGTATGGGTAGTTTTTGACTGGTTGATTATGGTAGAACATTTCATACGTGTTAAAGATACCTTCTCGGTAGATGATCTAAGGAGGATATACATCAGGGACGTCTTACATATTTATGGACCTCCTCATTTTATCATAATTATCTAGAAAAAATTCTTCACATATCTATTCTGGAAGGTGTTATAAAAGGACATGGTTACATAAGTTCTTCTAAGCACGTCTTATCACCCACAAACCAAATAAAATACATAGTGTGTGGTACATGTGCCTTAGGTAGTTCTATATTCATGTATCCTAGAATTTCAAGGTTATAGGGAGAAATGCATGCACTAAGTATCATCCACATATATTAAAATATTTTAGGCTACCATTCAGATAGATTGGGCTTATATGGTTTGTATTTTTATCATCTATGTTCTGGTTAGAGGAATGGGATTCAACTTTTATTGTACCACGTCTAATTAAGGTGTCTTCAGAGTAGGTAAAGTTTAATAGAAAGTGCATGTAGAAAGTGATTTTAAGATAGTTGTCTTATAATAATCAATGCTGACATCCACTTGAATTTGATTTTTTGGATCATTTTTTCTAATGAGTTTTTTCTAGTATGGGGAATCAGATAATTTAGAGGTATGGTAAGCTTTCACCTCAATTCATTAAACCCTTCAATATTTTGAAAAAAACCATACCAATGAATTATCAGATAGCACTTCCATAGAGATATCATTTTATGCATGATGTAGTTTTAATCTCTCATTAGCACCTATATTATCATGACCCATCACATGTTTTCCATCCAGATGAGGTTGAGTTATATTTGGATTCTACCATAGAGGAGTATCGAGTTTGTATTGTGGATCAGAGCATTAAAAACATCATGGAATGTCAGATATTTTTAATAAGGGTTTTATGAAATCATGGTTAATTACAAGATAAGGCATGGGAGCGGGAATCCAATCTACGATCCTAGTGGACAGATCTTTTTTCAGATGATATCTCTTTAACCTCTGAAGAGCAACTCAAGGAAGGGTTTCATTAAAAAGGTGATGTTGTTAGGATCTCGATTTTCACAAAGTTATTTCTCATTTTTTTCAATAAAATATTTTTTTATCTTTGATAATATTTCCTATTGACCAAGGATGTTTTGGATAGAATTTAGAGCATGTTTGAAGGCTGCGGTTCTAGAAAATGGAAAACTAAAATGGGTTTCTTTGGTAGCGCATGATTAGTGCTTGCCATGTGACTAAACCACCCAATGTACCCAATGCATAAGAGAGGCCACATGGTTTGTCTATAGCTATGAAAGGAATGTTTCATTCCTGTGTGGGACTGAATAGTATGCCGATAAATACTTTTTGATTAAATTATGCATGGTTATCCAAAGATTGGACCTAGCCCAAGTGCATTGGGTTCAATGGCAATGGGTGGTGCACGGTTGGGGAATGGTTTGGAAAACCATACTTCCAAATCATGAGACCTGGATTTTTTGGGTGATTTTTCAATTTTTCCCTTCATGAAATAAATTCACGCCCCTCTTCTTATTTTCCTACATCCATCAGACATGAGGATAAGTTCTTCTATGATGGAGCTCTCCTATGGCATAACCTAGGGATTTTGGAAGTACCTTAATCTGGTCTTCAATTCTTCCACTATCGAAATCATTATATATATAATGGTAATATCACTAATACTCCTTATTAAATTATTTTTTACCATTTCATAGCATATTCTATTTAAGTGAAATACATATTCCTGATTTTCAGGGTGCAGGGTCGTTCTTCATTTATCTTCATTTCTTCAATGAAATAGAGGCTGAAGCTGGATGATTGGTCATCCACATACCTAAGATAGGGGTTCTAGCAATTACCCATAAATGTATAAGTGGTTTCACATTATTACTCAATTCTGTTTCATTCTGAACATCCACATGCCTTAACATTAAATCTATTAAACATATTAAATTAATTATTCTATGATGGATTACTCTTGGGGAGTGTAATGAATGATTAAAGAATGATGAACTCATTGATTTCCACACCTTTCAGTGTATAGAATTGATTTTACCTCTTCTATATAACTATTTAGTGGACCAAGTCCCTTTAAAGTGTTTGGATTATCTCATGGATTTTCCTTTCCACATAATTAAATGGACCTAATGTCTTAAATTGTAATTGGTGGCATGGTCACACCAAGTGTTGTATGATTTCCTTTATATGACATGATGATTGTATTGCCTGGGGATAGATAGGTTGAATGAATCTAAATTAATTGGAGGTGATCCCTCATGTTATTATTTTTATTATGTGTATACTAGTACTATTGGTTATTGAACAATGGATAAGGGTTCTGTGGATCATGGTGTTTTTATCTCCCTTATATTGGGTGTTGGGCATGACGTCTCACACTAAGATACTATTTTCTATATGATAGGCTTGATTTTACACATTTCTATGATTCAGTTGTTGGGAATAACAACACAACCCACCATATCGAGTGAAGTTCATGATGTATCTCATTCATATAAGAGTACAAGCTAGTACCCTTACTAGAGACATTGGGTCATTAAACTATATATGGATGCATGAATTATGACTCAGGTCCATCTAGTACCTAGTATCCATGTATATGGATATAAAAGTAATCACATATAGTGTTAATATAGATGTATACATATTATATATATGTATATGATTGATATATATTTGTTTAATGATCATACTCATTTTCGCCTTTCCTGGAGTAGGTAGTGCTTACCATGTGTCCTGTTGGAACCTGATTTGGGTGGTATTTATTATTCCACATTGTTTATTATTCATCATACATGTACAATATCATTATATGTTTAGTGGTTGGATTATTTATAGACATCATGGGTCAAGGCCTACTGATTTAATCTCACACCCTACTTAGGCCACCTTTGGTAACTGAGTAGACCGTATGCTATTGGTCAGGATATGGGAATGCAATTTTCTAGAAATGCTTCAGATTTTTACTTATAGAATAGATAATGGGAGAAGAGGATCAGGTATATGCTCATGATGATAGTGGATAAGTCTTTTGGTCTATTTCAATAATTTATATAATGTTGTATATGATTTTCCCTTGATCATTTTTTTGTATATCAACAAGCCATGACTTCATTGTGTAGGATTCATCCTATAAAATTTTGATTGTTATTACATTTTTTAGTTATTATGCTAATTTAGTTGATTATTTCATTATTTTATACTGTTCCATTTGTTATACTATGCTTTTGATATTGTCTGTATATTTTTTATTCCCACTATTCCACTCTCATATGATGTTATAGTCTCCCTATTATACCATCATACACACTTGATACTTGTCAATAGCCTTGGGAATACAAGGAGATATACCTGAGTATATGTGACCGACTGTCTTGGGGCACCAATTATGTGGACCCCAGGCAGGGATGTTACACCTAATAATCAATAAAACCTCTCTATGAACTTTGATATGCATCTTCCCTTACGTCAATAAACTAAATATAGTAATTTATCATATTTCTGAGAGTATTATTAATCTTGAGGAACCTTCAAACATACTTCCAGTGCTCTTCCTATTGGGTAGTCTTATTTTTATGTGATGATCTTATAATTTTTTCTTACTCATACACATTTACCTTGTGAAGTTTAACCACCTCAATATAATAATATTCCTTGTTTTAAAGATCATTTTTAAATTTTATTATTCTATCATTTTCCATTTTAGATAATTTTACTTCCATATTTTTCCCAGTGTTTCTTTCCATAAATACTTCAAGTTCACTTTTTGTCTTTTGAATCATATAATCCCAATATCCTTCTTCTTCTTCATCATTGTTGGAACTATAATATTTTAGTTCATCATGTTACAAAATATTATTTCATTTTATATCACATAAATCCTATTAAAATTCACATGTTTGTGAACATTCTTTACACATTTTTATTAGAATTAATCTCTTTTCCCCTTAAAATTTTTATTTTTTTCTTTCATAAAATTTCTTACAGATTGTAGAATATTTTAATTATAACATCCATTGTTTTTTTCTTCTTCCTAATATGGTTTTATAGATATCCTCTAGTTTGTAAAATTTATAGACAAATTTTCAATTCAACTATAATTAAAAAATTTAATGGTAGCTTTCCTTTATAACTTCCTTTATCCATTTTAATATTTTTGGGTTTGATAGCCATGAAATTATTTTTATTTTCATCACTATCATAACCTTAATCGAAATCACATGTATTGTAAAATAGGTAATTCCCATTATCCTTATCATATTAAAACAATTTAAATTTAATTATTAATTATACATTTTGGTGATGACTGATGCATTTCTCATGTCATTATTCAAAAGATTATTGTGCAGTTCATTAATAGAAATATAATGGTTTTCTTCCAAAGATGAGATATTTTCATGAAATTTGTAGGTACAGTTGCTCATTAAATTTTTGACCATAAATGTACCATAAATATTTCTTATATACCCTATAATATTGATAAAAATCTTGTCTACCCATTTGATGTGGTAATAAACATTCTCAATTTCATCAATTATTATATCTTTAATTTTTTATACTCATATTTTTAATTTTTCATCATTAATTTTGATGATTACATCATAATTATTATCCACACTATTCCCACATTTTCATAGAAGTTTATAGACACAAAACATTATCATAATCCATGTATGTTAAATATGTCTATATAAAATTCTATTCATTACCAACAACTTCAATATTTCTATTTTATTATACTATCATGGAATAATCTATTACAATATATGAGAAAACAACAAGGATTAAATTTACTTACATCTATCCCTTATGATAAAAGACAAGGAAAATTTATATTACTCAACCAATGTAAATTATTTCCATAAAAAAGGTAACGCATATCCCATTCAATGATTTCAGAATCTCTCTAATAAATTCCAAATGAATAAATACTCAAGGGAACCTCTTCTGATACCGAGTGTAGATCCCAGGATGATAAGGGTACATCTATGAGTGGTTTAATTAAGAGTATATATCATTTTTATTTTAAAAAATAATTTATTTTGAATAAACCAAAATGGAATATTAAATTTTTGATCGACTTCTTAATCACTCTTCATTTCTCCAATATAAGAAAAATAAATACAATAATAACATAATAGAGTTTTACAGGGTTTGGTATCAATTTTATAACCTAATATATTCTATGAATAACATTTTATTGTTTCATGGATTTTATTATCACATTTAATTGTAGTGATCAGAAGTGAGGAACAATTTTTACACAATGTTTATATAGGTAATATATATGTCATATAAAAGGTAAAATGTCACTATTTATAAAGAAACCACTTGTTCATCAAAATATTTTAATTACTATTTATGGTAAATAAGACCTTCTTCAATTTATATGATGTCACAACATACAATGAAACTTATCTAAATAATATTTCAACAACTCAAATGATATTATTTCAATATCAATATAATTGATGTTTTTATCAATTTTTCTAAATAGTTTTATCATATATGAGATAATAGATTTAAGTGAATAATCTCCCTCGCCTCTCATGAAAACCTGAATCAATACACTATTTCATAGTTAAATTATGTAAAATCATAATGTTCTTATAATGTGAATAGTTACAAATCAAGGTTACTTATTCCATCATACATCCCATATGTGTTTTCTTTCCCTCTTCATCCATATCCTAGTGTAAGATGTTTAATATACATGCAGGAGTGTCATGGTAATTATCTCCAATAAGAATAAAGCATTGATGAATATAATAATCCTCTTAAAAAATAAGTTTGTATGTATGTAAACTAAAACCTCTCCTCCTTCACAACCAAATAGGCTTGTGGAATCAAATTTCCTTAAAAAACTAGAGTTCGCACAGGTCTATTTTCCTATAAAATGAGAGCTATGAAAAATATGAATGGTAGCATCACATAAAATTTCACTTTCCTCGATATTTATAAATTCAGTGACCAAATAATTATGTCATTAATTTAACTAACAACGATTCTAAATTCATTTTTTTTCAATAGTCATTCAAAGTATTGCAATGATTATGGTGTGTTCTCTCCATCAAGTTTCATATTGAATCATATATCATTTAAGAACTCAAAGAACCTATAATTTAGAATTTTAGAAGATCTTTCCATTTCAAAAAAATATTTGAGTTTTCTTCTAATCACATGAATCTCAGAACTATGGTATCTATTTGAGATAATGCTCACCTGAGTGAGAAAAAAATGTGTTACTCATCATTTTTAAACATCAAAATTGTGCATGTTTTCATGATCTTAGATCTGATAATGAATAGTATGATAGAAGATTATTATTTGAGTAAATTCTTTCATTCATGAAAAATATTTCATTAATATATTTGGGTGATCTTCCATTTTAACTCCCCATAATTTGGATTAACGAATATGGTTGGGATGAAGAATAAAAGTGATGGTCATATGTCTGTGATCTCAAACAATGGTGCAAAATAATATTGGGGAAAACCTAAATGAGGTAGAATTTGATGTTATGAATATTATTATGTAGTCAAGATTAATTTTATTGATAAAATATGATATAAGTATAGGGTTTTAATTTTTGAATTGTGTATCACATGATGCCCGTCCAACATTAGTACATTGAGTTGTTTTATCAATAATATATGATATCGTATGTCATGTTACTTTGTACATTACACTAGGGTTATCACCTCAAACACCTTCAAACATGACATTACATTTTGTGTCACACCATCATGGACCACTAGGAATTCTGTGGCCATTATGCACCCATTGATCCATATGACCTATACATGGGTCCTATGGGAAATCCGTACTACTTTCCCATGTAGGGACTCTCCAATTCTTCCATGATGGCTTGCCTAATAGGATACCGTACATGGTTGAGCTTGCTTCCACATGTGCAGAATTGAGTTGTCCCAGTTATCTATCTTTGTTGGTCCTATTTTTTGTTAAAGGACCATTCCAATACATAGTAAAAACAAAGTATGAACACTAAAATAAATAATTCTTCAAACTATTCCACCATGAAAATAAAAACATTCATGGTCCTCTCCATTTTAAATGATTTAGACCATATGAAATCCATTAACACATATTCTAAAATCAATGTAGATGGATTCATCAATCATTAGATTTATTTTCACATATATGTGTCGGAAACAATAAAAATAAAAACAAAAAATCCATTAGCTCTTCAAAATAAGTATAAATATAATTAAGATGTATTAAATATAAACAGATGAACATAAAGAGGAATTTTATTGAATGATGAATAAAGGTAATAAGATGTATTTATTATGTTCATTTCTATTATATTACCATTTAGAGTAGTCACGAGCCCATGAGATATGTAATTGACAATTGGGAATAGTAAAGTACCTAATAATCAATATCTCAACATGAATAAAATAAATAAATAATTCTTTTTGAATAACATTAATTTATTCCACAAAAAATATAATTGAAGTTGTATAAATATTTAAATTTGGGTTAAACATTTTTTAATACAATTAGTAAAACATTTTCTATATCAAAATTTAAATATTATAATTGAAAAATAAAAAATTTATTTTAATATAATAAAACACATTTTTAGAATCATTACATTAAATTAGATCTGGGTGCATTTTATATTTTTATGGAAATGTTATATTATTTATGAATACTAATAATATATTCATTGTTCATTTTATATGTTTTATGAAATTATAATGATGTCAACATTAATAAATAATTTATAAATTCTTAAAAACGAAATTAAATATATTTAATGTGTAAAATCAATTATTTAGGAAAATAATCATAATATTCAATCCTATAAATTAATTTCAAATTGTTAAATGAGTTTTATTATAATAGAAAATTATTGTGATTATTTACTTTCAGTTAAATATAAAAATGATGAATTTTAGTTTTATAAGTGTTTAATTGGTAAGAAAATAATTATTTTTATAATTATATACTATTATTTGTGTCAAGAATTTAAAAAATTCATAGACATGATCAAAAATAATAAAGTACTAAATATATTATTTAAAACATTGTTTATCCATCACCTATAAATACACCTATACTTTTATTCATTACTATTCACTTAAAAATGCCATAATAATACTATTATATACCAAAATATACCTCAAAAACTTCCTTAATGTCTTTTGAAGGCTTGTTCGTATCCAAATACCTCTCCTAGAATCCTTTTGGTGAATACTAAAGGAGGTGTCACAAAGAGAGAGGATAGGATTCCTTGCCTACACCTTTCTTTTAAAACTATTTTTTATAAAATATTTTCAATTTCATATATCTATACATAAATTGTTATAAATACTCCTAATTCCCATTCTATTGATCATTTATTGATTATATATTACCCATTACTCTAATCAATCACCTTTTATAAGTTGTTGTTCTGTCAAAATAAATTTTACAAAACAATTTTATTTTCATTTAGATTATCCTTTTTCACATAATAAAATTTAAAATATAATTAAATTTAACATTAACATAGTAGTTAAAATATACAAATTATATTAAAATAAAATAAAATAGTATATATATATATATATTATTGGTATGGTATTATTCTACATTAGTGAATGATGATGTATTATTTTCACTTATGCCTTTTATGGATATTGTTAAAATTGATTTCATGATTGAATATAATATTAAAAATAAATTAATACCATGGTTATGATTATGGAATGATAATATATCCACAATAATGATAATATTAAAAGTAAATAGTCAATGTCATAATAAAAAATTTAGAAGAAGTTTATGGATAATTTTTTGTTGATTTGGAAGTCCTTCATTGAATATGTTGAACTATTGAACTATTGTTCTTATGTTGATTCTCGCTCAAATTTACCCAAGAGAAAAAGGTAAGACGGTCCTTGTAGTTTAGCTTGGGTTATCAAATCCACAGAGACCTAAGAAGAAACCTATAGACACGTACATTCTATGGACTGTTTTAGGCTATGATGTGGCTAACTTGGATTGATTTTTGATGGGTTTGAAAGATATATAATTGATTTAAGTGAATTCAATTTAAAAGAATGAGTTGATCCTAGGTTATCACTCGGGGTGGATTGGACGTATTTCCTTTTTAATGATTTCAATTTCTTATATTTGAGATGTGTTCATTTAAGGAGATAAAACAACATCATCACTTACTGGTTTAATTCCTACACCCTTTAATACTAATCAATTATACACTTGAAGGATCTGTGTTTTGATCACTTCAAGGTAATGGTTCGTATTAGCACTTGAAGTGTGTGGCCTTAAATTCAACAAGGACGATGGAGTTTAAAAATCATCAAATACAAATCTCAATTAAAGAAGTGATTATACATTAATGAGGTGATAAATAACATCCAATACAGCCCCTTGCTACTCCCTTGGATCAACCCATATGTGGGTTATCCCTCCATTGATTCTATGGTTTCAATGAAAGTGAAAAGTAGACTCATGAGGGAGGAAATGGAGAAGTAAAAAAATGCAATAAAATAACAATCACTCCACCGTTGTGTGATAATCTTACAAGGTTTGATATGAAAAAGTTCACAACTTAAACCAATGGTATCAAAGTGATAAGGAGAAGAACAGAATAATAAGAGAAGAAGAACTTTTATTAAGAAACAAGGATGATTTAAAACAACTTACACGTGGAAGATAAATTTGAGACAACAAAACCACAACATAACATTACAATTAAAGAAATCTCAAATATTCCTCAATACTCCAACACCAATTCTTTAAATAGGCATTTTTGAGCCCTTGGGTCGAGCCTCAACAGTCCATGTCTCCTCAATTAATTGTGGTAGGCCATAGGTGGGTGGAAAGTAAGGGAGAGTTGATTTTTCCACACTTGACCCGAGGTGGCAGCCATCTTTCCTTCACCGCGAAGACACGTTTGAAAGACCTTCTTGATGGCCGAATCAGAGTGGGACATAGAAGAGGAAAATATATATATTGATGTCTTAGACCCGACTGTAAAATTTGGGCCCCTTTGGAGTTGTTGATTCCGAGATATGATCACATAAGTGGGCTGTTTTTCTGGGCCAGAGAATCTGGCCCAGAATTGTATCTCTAACTTGGGATGCCTTAATGACCACCATAGATGCATAATTATCATTATCTCTTGAAGAGTTATTTGTTCCTATACATGTCTTCTAGCATCCCAAGAAATATGGGATTAATGGGGCAGGTATGATGGGCTCCACTGTCTCATCAGTGGGCTGGTGTCCAATCAGCCTTCTCTAGAATTGCTTCCTTTCATCCCAAAATATCTACATCTTCTTCTATTAATTCTCCATTGATCCCTGAATGAAAAATGTTCACATTTAAGTGTAGATAATGTTCCCAAAATATAAAATTAAAATATTTATAATTAAATTCCTTAAAATTAGATGACTCATTGGGCCTAAATTGATGTATATTATGCATGAAGTGCACAACTGATTAGAATGGATGTTCATAATGAAAATGCACTAACTCAGGCCCATAAGATCTAAAATGAAGATTTAATACCATTAAAATTTAATTCAAATATATGTTTTAATTGTATAATCACACCCCCTACTTGAGATTTTCTAGTCCCGAGCAAATAATTCAATGATTTTATTTGAATTCCTTTCTTCAAAAACATTATAACAAACAGTGCTCACAATGTAAACTACACACAAATATATTTTTATAACCTATAAATATAATTTAAAACAAGATGAATTTAAAAGCAGATCCCAATCCCAAGCCCATTCCTTTGATCAAATCCATCATCATACTTCATCCAACTCAATTAGGTGTAATGATGTGTTATGAATCACAATAGATATGGGAGTTCATTTTAATTCAAGGGGAAAATCATGGAAGCTCTAGGTCGAATCACATTTAATCCTAATATGAGTATTCTTCGTTCCTTTATTTTGGATTTTTTTTGCAATATTTCCATAGTAATTGTGATTGTATTTAATCAAATTAACCCATGTAGCAAGACTTTTCCGATGACTCCCAGACTCAAAGGCCTTAGGGAACCAAGTGAAGCCCACATACTCGAGCATCATCTCGAGTTAACTTAATAAAAAACAAAGTCATATTACCATAAATAGAGATATTTTGAAAAACTCATGGCTAGAAAACTCTGGAGTCATGATCCCCAAGTGTCGAGAGCCTCGCATTTTATCAATCCATTGCTCTACACCCAAAAATTATTAATATTTTTTAATTTTTATTATAAATTTTTTTGAATACTCATATTATTCATAAAAATCAAACCAGGCTTTTCTATTTATTATGGGACCCCAAAAATTAAAATTAGTACCCCACAGTCTAGAGGACGTGCATTGTGGCATTTTGATTTAATGGATGAAAAAAAATGATGAAAATTTTCATTGGACAACCAAACTTCCAAAATCAATATTTTTAAACTTAATCATGAATTAAATTAAGAGTCAAGGAAATAAAAGTTATTTGCTATGTAGTTTTAATGTGATAAAGGATGTTATTATACGAATGATAAAGGAATTTTAGTTTTTTTTATCATTGTTTTTTTTAAACATTTTGTTTCCACACCCCCCAACTTAGAATGAAACTGTCCCTAGTTTCATAAAAATAAAATTTAGAATGGGGTAGAGGAATAAAAAGGGGATTTCAATAAGGAAATTGAAATATGAGGATCATGGAATGAAGTCACCTGGTGGTTGAAGTTTGAAGTTCTTGCCACTGGAATTATTCCTTTGATATCCATGTCGCTTGAAAACTTCGCTAGTGGAAAAAAAGAAAAACAAAACAATCAAAAAAACAATATATATATATATATATATTTATATAATAAAGGAAGTAAAATATAAAAATATATATAAAAATTATAGAATAATGAAGTATAAGAAGCTGTAGGTCAGTGGTAAGTGCGCACCCCTGTCTCCCTTCGGTCCCTGGTTTGAATCCCCACGGCTTCGCCGGTTGTGACAGGGGTTTCCCCACGACCTACGATGTGGAATTTTTTATTATTATTATATTATTATTTATTTATTTTTGTTTTTTTAATTTTTTAACATAAAAAAACATTAAAAAAAAACAAAATGATGATACATTGTCTTCTTTTTAAATTTCTCGGTAAGGAATTACTCAAGGATCACACCACGTGACATAGATGAATATGGTGCTCCCCTTTCGTACCCATCCATACTCATTAGAGAAGAAAAGGTCAACAGTTTATTTTTATTTTCTTTTGAAATATCAAAATGTCTCATTAACACTATTTAAAATATAAAGTTGATTAAAATAACGAAATTATTTGAAACTTGAAAACCATTGGTTGCCTCCCATTCAGCGCTTTGTTTAACGTCGTTAGACTGACATGGACCCTGAATCTATTAATTTTTTCCTGGTTCATAGGTTGGATCAGTTAACTCAACCTCTATTTCCGGTTTATTGAATGATTCAATGATTGGTTTTAACCTTTGACCATTGACCTTGAAAAATGTAACCACTTGTGGGATCTTGAATCTCTACTGCCTTATGGGGGTAAACATAATGCACTATGAAAGGTCCTGACCATCTAGACCTTAACTTTCCCGGGTGTAAATAATGTTTTGAACTATACAAGAGCACACGTTTTCCTGGTTCAAAATTTTTGACCTTGATATTCCAAGATTGGTAGGCTTGAACTCTATCTTTATCAATCCTTGAATTTTCATAAGCCTCCATCCTTAGTTCCTCCAGTTCATTGAGATCTAATTTCCTTTTTGTTTTGGCCAATGAGGGATCATAATCCATTTTCTTGATTTCCCAAAAGACCTTATGTTCAATATCCACTGGAAAATGGCATGATTTAACATAATCCAACCTATATTGGGAAATTCCTAAAATGGTTTTATATGCGGTTCTATAGGCCCAAAGATCATCTAAGAGTTTCTCAGAACAATCTTTCCTAGAGGGGTTGACAGTTTTTTCAAGAATTTGCTTAATCTCCCTATTCGCTAACTCAGCTTGTCCATTGGTTTGAGGATGATCTGCAGTGGACACTTTATGAGAAGTACCATACATAGACATGAGTGAAGAGAATGGGCAGTTGGAGAAATGGGTTCCTCGATCACTGATTATAGCCCTAGGAATTCGAAATTGAGAAAATATGTTCTCTTTAAGAAATCGAATCACAACTTGATGATCATTGGACATAGTGGGAATGACTTCAACCCATTTTGATACATAATCAACAGATAAGAGAATGTATAGGTATCCCCTAGAGTTTGGGAAAGGACCCATGAAATCAATTCCCCAACAGTCAATGATTTCAACCACTAAGATGGGAGTGAGTGGCATTTGATTCTATTTTGTGATGGACCCTACTTGTTGACACCTAGGACAGCTTTGAAAAAATGTGTAGGAGTCCCTTGAGAGGGTCGGCCAGAAAAGACCACATTGAAGAATCTTAGAAGATGTTTTATTAGAGGAAAAGTGACCTCCACATGCCTCACTATGACAGAATTTAAGGATGGACTCTTGTTCATATTCTGGAACACACCTCCTAATGACTTGGTCAGGGCAGAACTTATAGAGGTATGGATCATCAAACACATAGTGTCTAACATCAGAAAGAAATTTACTTCGACCTTGAGTCCCTAAGAATTTTGGAATGACTCCTGTCACTAAGAAATTTTCTATGTCAGCATTCCAAGGGTAGTCACTCACAGAGTATAGGTGTTCATCAGGAAACGAATCAGACACAGAAAGGTGATTTGAGTTGTCTTTGAATTCCATCCTAGTGTGGTGATCATCTACAACATTTTCAACTCCATTTTTATCCTTGATTGTGAGGTCAAATTCTTGTAAGAGAAGGACCCACCTAATCAGTCTAGCCTTAGCATCTTGTTTTTGGAAGAGGTATTTTAGTGCAGAATGGTCAGTGAACACAGTGATGGGGTATCCTAAGAGGTAGGACCTAAACTTCTCTAAAGAAAACACAATAGAAAGTAACTCCTTTTTAGTAGTGGTTTAATTTACTTGGGCATCATTTAATGATTTGCTTGCATAAGCAATGACATAAGGTGTTTTATCACAGCGTTGTCCTAACACAGATCCAACAGCAAAGTCACTGGCATCACATATAGGTTCAAAAGGAAGGTTCCAATTTGGAGATTTCATAATTGGGGGAGAGGTGAGAGAGGATTTGAGGGTTGAGAATGAACCCTCACAACTTTGTATCCAAACAAATGGAGCATCCTTTACTAAGAGAGAACAAAGGGGGCGGGATATTGAACTAAATTCCTTGATGAATCTTCTATAGAAACCAGCATGTCCTAAGAAATACCTCACTTCCTTGACAGTTTTGGGGGATGGAAGGTGATTAATGATTTCAAACATTGCTTTATAAACTTCAATCCCCCTACTCGAGACCGGATGGCCTAGAGAAGTCCCTCTTTAGCCATGAAATGACATTTTTCCCAGTTTAGGACCAGATTCTTTTCTTCACATCTTGACAATAATCTCTCTACATTCTGCAGACATCCCTCAAAAGTATCCCAAAACACAGAGAAGTCATCCATGAAGACCTCAAGAAAATCCCCTACCATGTCTGAGAAGATTCCCATCATACACCGTTGGAAGGTTCCAGGGGAATTGCATAACCCGAAGGGCATGCGTTTGAAAGCAAAGGTTCCAAAAGGACTTGTGAATGTAGTCTTCCCTTTATCCTCTAGGGAGACCTCAATTTTATTGTACCCTGAGTACCCATCTAAGAAATAGTAGAAGGAATGACCTTCCACTCTCTCAAGGACTTGGTTAATGAATGGTAAGGGGAAATGATCCTTCTTGGTGAATGAGATTAGCTTCCTATAGTGAATATAGACCCTCCATCCACTACTCACCCTTGTTAGAAGAATCTCCCCATCCTCATTTGTTATCACTGTGATCCAGCCTTTTTTGGAACCACTTGAATTGGGCTCACCCACTCACTCTCACCTATGGGATAGATGATACCAGCTTTTAATAGTTTCCGAAGTTCTTTCCTTACTACCTCCATGAGATTAGGATTTTGTCGTCATTGAGGTTGACGACATGGCTTTGAATCAGATTCCATAACAATCCTATGAGTCCCGATAAGTGGCCTAATCCCAGGAAAATAAGATATGGTCCAACCAATGGCTTTCATATGCTTCCTAAGGACATATAGAATCATCCTCTCATGATTGGATTCAAGAGAAGAATAAATGACAATAGTATGTGTTTTATTGTCCCCTAGGAAAGAATACTTTAGTGCCGCAGGAAGTTCCTTCAATTCAAGATCACGTTGGTTCAGAATTTCAGCAGAAGATTGAGACATTGGATCAAGATCAATTACTTTTTTTAGAGTTTTAGATAGGATTGATTCCCCACATGTAGAAGTTTCAGCTACTAGATTGGATTGATCAGATTTATGGAAGGAAATAGGAGTGGTATCCATAAAAGTGGTTTCTTGAAAGGTTTCACTGATTTTTGGACCTAAGACTTCATCATAAGAGCAATTTGAAAATGATTTAAGCCAAGGAGATAAACTTCCTTCATATGAACAATGAAATGAATCTCATCATGACTGAAACATTCAACAAATATTCCTTTATGTTCCATGGATTCATTATCAATGCTTCCTATCATGTTTACTTCATGAATGTCCTCATCATCCCCTATTTGTGAGCTTGCATTATAGATGTTCAAGTCTAGACTCATGTTCCCAAAGGTGATGGTCATGTTCCCATTTCAGACTTGGATAATAGAGTTGATTGTTGCAAGAAAAGGACGGCCAAGGATGGTTGGGGTTTGTTCCTTATTTCCTAAGTTTTGATGGTTGTCAAGGAAAATGAAGTCAGCAGGGTAGATGATGTTTTCAACCTTTACCATAACGTCCTTTAAAATCCCCTTTGGAACCCTAATGCTACGATCAGCAAGCTGAAGTGTGAAAGATGTGGGTTGGAGATCTTCTAGGCCTAACTGGCAGTACACAACATATGGGATGAAATTGACACTAGCACCTAGGTCACACAAGGCCTTGAAAACATTGATCTCTCCTAGTTCAACATTGATGTAAGGGAAACCCGGGTCTTTCAACTTAGGAGGAATGGTCCCTTGAATGGTGGTACTCACATTAGCAGCCAAAAGGACTTGGTTTTTATGTGAAAATTTTCTTTTAAAAGTGCACAAGTCCTTAAGGTAATTTGAGTAGGCAGGTATAGTTTTTATGGAATCGAGAAGAAGAATGTTCAACATGACTTGTGAGAAGATTTCCCTCAATGTTTCATTCACTTCAGGCTTTGGATTCCCCCTCATGTGTTGAGGAAATGGTGCAGGTTGTGGGGTTGTTTGTTGAAGAGTTGTTTCCTTGAAAATGTTCTCAGTTTCCTCAGTTTGATCTTGTGGTTCATTTGAATTTTCATCCAACAGTGAATCATCAGGTGGGTTCTGAATTAGTTGTTCAGGTTTCTCAATTGACTTCCCACTTCTTAAAACAATTACAGCCTTTAGTTGTTCATGTGTTGTTTGAGCACAACTTGACTCTCCCCTTGAAGTTGATGATGGAACCGCCTGAGTAGGCATGGGTGCCTTTCCAGTTTTGATGGTTTGAAGTTATTGTTTTAGGGAAGAGACATCTGAGTTCATCCTCTCCATTTGTTTGCACAGTTGTTCTAGTAGGCTTTGTGGAACAGTTTTGGTGGGTGCTTGAGTAGGTTGGTTTATCCCAGGGGGATATTTTGGAGGTGAGATGGTGTGTTGAAAATGGACCGGTGGCTGTTGGTATTGGATAGGTTGGGTTTGGAACTGTTTATGGGTTTGGAACTGGTGGGGGTAAGGATTTTGTCCCTGTGGTTGGCTAGGTTGTTGGTTATCTTTTCAGTGGAAGCCTGCGTGGTCGTTATACCTTGGGTTGAAGGTGTTTTGGTATTGAGGCTTTTGAAAGTTCAAAGCATTTACATCTGCTGGGGGTCCTCCTAAAATATCATCCTTGATGGATGGAATGGTTGGGCAGTTGTCTGTCTTATGGTCATTTTTGTCACAAATTGTGCAAATAGGGTCCACGGTTTGGATTTCATGGACTTTCCTAAGGTCTATCTCTTCAACCTTCCTAGAGAGTGCTGCAAGTTTAGCCCTAAGGCTTTCCTCTTCTCTAAGTGTATGAATTCCAGTATTTCTTTGTGGATTTTCAGAATAAGGTGAAGTTCCCCATGTTTGGTTTTGTTCAGAAAGGCTTTCTAGATACTCATAAGCATCATTTGGGGCATTGTTTTTAAAGGTTCCATTACACATCATGTCAATGAATTGTTTATTCCCCGGACCCAAACCTTCATATAAAATTCTCACTTTTTCAGGAATAGAAAAACCATGGTGTGGGAACATGTTTAGAGTGTCTTTGAACCTATCCCCTATTTCATAGAATGACTCTCCCTCTTTTTCAAAAACATTTTGGATACTATTTTTAAGTGCAATTGTTTTGTGGTGGGGACAGAATTTTTTGTAGACATCTCTTTGTAGTTGGTCCCAAGAGTTTATAGATGATGGTCTCAAATTTTTTAGCCATTTTGTAGCTCGATCCATTAAGGAAAAAGGAAATAGCCTCATCTAAGCTGATTCTAGTTGATGTGGGGGACACATGGTTTCTACAATGTCATTGAACTCCTTAATGTGAAGGTAGGGCATCTTGGACTCCATTCCATGGAATGTGGGAAGGTGGTTTAGGACATGGGGTTTAAAGATGTAGTTGGAATCTCCTAGGGAATTGTGTCTAATGCATGAGGGGTAATTGGTCTAGGAAGGTGTGAGGTAGTCATTCATGGTTTGATCAATTGCATTCCCCAAGTTTGGGGCTGCCTCATTTGGGTTTCTATTTTGGTTTCCACCCGGGTTTATGACTTGGTTTCCTTGAAGACCTTCTATTGAAATTGGATCAATTTTGGACTCTAGAGTATTAGTAAGATTAGATCTAATATAATGAGTTCCCTTGGTGTACTTGACTCCCCAACCCGAGGACTATCCACCCTAACTAGACGGTTTGATTGATAGCAGGTGTTGGCGGGCATGCGCCAAAAGAAAAAAACGAGAAAGGGACAAGATAAGAGAATTTGGATGAGAAAACAAGAAATGGGGGAGAATAGAATTGGTGTGTAGATTACTTAATTGGATCCCTGGAAACAGTGCCAAAATTTGATTCTCGCTCAAATTTACCCAAGAGAAGATGTTAAGATGGTCCTTGTAGTTTAGTTTGGGTTATCGAATCCACAGATACCTAAGAAGAAACCTATAGACACGTACATTCTATGGAAAGTTTTTAGCTATGAAGTTTCCAACTTGGATTGATTTTAGATGGGTTTGAAATATATCTAATTAATTTTAGTGAATTCAATTTAAAAGAATGAGTTGATCCTAGGTTATCTCTCGAGGTGGATTGGACGTATTTCCTTTTTAATGATTTCAATTTCTTATATTTGAGATGTGTTCATTTAAGGAGATAAAACAACATCATCACTTACTGGTTTATTTCCTACACCCTTTAATACTAATCACCTATACAGTTGAAGGATCAGAGTTTTGAGAACATAAAGGTAAAGGTTCGTATTAGCACTTGAAGTGTGTGGCCTTAAATTCAAGAAGGACGATGGAGTTTAAAAATCATCAAATAAAAATCTCAATTAAAGAAGTGATTATAAATTAATGAGGTGATAAATAAAATTCAATCCAGCCCCTTGCTACTCCCTTGGATCAACCGATAAGTGGGTTAGACCTCCATTGATTCTATGGTTTCAATGGAAGCAGAAAGTGGACTAATGAGGGAGGAAATGGAGAAGTAAAAAAAAATGCAATAAAATAACAATCACTCCACCGCTGTGTATTAATCTCACAAGGTTTGGGTTGAACAAGTTCACACCATAAACCAATGGTATCAAAGTGATAAGGAGAAGTACATAATAATAAGATAAGAAGATCTTTTATTAAGAAATAAGGATGATTTAAAACAACTTACATGTGCAAGATAAATTTGAGACAACAAAACCACAGCATAACATTACAATGAAAGAAAGCTCAAAGATTCCTCAATACTCCAAAACCACTGCCTTAAATAGGAATTTTGAGCCCTTGGGTCGAGCCTCCAACAGTCCAAGTCTCCACAATTAATTGTGGTAGGCCATAGGTGGGTGGAAAGTAAGGGAGAATTGATTTTTCCACCCTTGACCTGAGGTTGCAGCCAGCTTTCCTTCACCGAACAGACGCGTCTGGAATACATTCTAGATGGCCGAATCAAAGTGGGCCATAGTAGAGGAAAATGGATCTCCTGCTATCTTCTAACCGCCTGTAAAATTTGGGCTGTAACACCCCAGGTAAATAAAGAATATGACATTTTCATATTTATCCATATTTGTGAATAAAATATTGATATGACTTTAAAGGGGACTCTATGCTCGATGGCGTACCCAACACGCAACAACGAGTTTCTAGGGAATCTTACGTTGCACTCTAATAATAAAATAATATTATTTTAAATGGTAGTTAACATGTAGACATTGTATTGGAGGGAATGGATAGAAATAACTAAAATATGATTATATATTTTTTTAAATGTTTTTACATTTATCCAATAGAGGATAGAGGCTTAAAATACGGAAAGAATTCAATTTTAGGCGTATATGCCCTAGTTTTCACTAAAGGTTCACTTATCACCTTTTGATTTTGAACCATCATTAAATATTTTTTTGTTCACTCTTAAACATTCTTTTGGACCAAATAAAAATCTTATTAAGAATCGGGATATCAAAATTTACTTTGTGTAAATTTTTGGTATCTTTCCGATAAAGTTCATTTTTTTAATGAATTGTGTAAAATGTTGTATTTTAATTCAAAACCTCTTTTTAATCTAATTTATTTATATGATTAGATTATATTTTGAATTGGTTTTAAAGTGAAATTAGAATATATTTTTACCATTAAATCCAATAGTGGTTATTGTAATTAATTTCACTTTGAAATCAGTCTTAAACCAGTGTCAATCTTTTCATACTTATTGTTTCATAAAAACACGCTATTTGCTATGACAGCGGGAATTAATTATTAAATTAATTAATGTGACTTATATGTTTTGAATTTTGTAAAATAGACTTCATTTTTGAATTCGTAATATCAAATATAGCTTAGGGTGAATTTTTGGTAATTTTCTGAAAAACATCAATTTTTGATGAATAGTGAAACCACTAAGTGGTACTTATAAAGACTGATTTTCCGTTTAAATGAAATTTTTCCATCATTGTGTTTTGAATTTCAAAAATCCGACATACATGGTTTTCATTAAGAAGTAAAATGTGGTTCAATGAGATTATAATAATTTTTTGGTGAATAGTAACTTATTAAGTTCTTAATCGTGATTAGTGGTAATTAGTGTAGTTTAAGTTAAAAATAATGCTTTAATAAAATGAGATGAGCTTGAAACATGTCCTACCCTCATTGGTTGTGTCATGGCCGACCAAGACAAGCCATGGGTCATCTTGGGGACCCCATGGATTCACATTGGTTGGGAAATGACATAAATAACTTTTTATTTAATGTAAAAGTAAAAATGACACAAACATGATATGTTTTACTAAAACAATTTTTAAGTGGGGTTATACAAGTCATATTTTTTATTATAAATAGTCATTTTAAAGATAAAAAGATTTCCTACATCATAGTATTTGTTTTATAATTTTTAGACATTAAATAAATTAAATTATTTATGACATAATAATGATGCAGCGATGACATCATTATTTGACGATTTAAATAAAATGGAAAGATAATGTAAAATCTATGAACTACACATGTCCAAAACTTATTGGATGGGTGGATTTCGAACCCTTATCACCTTATACACTAATTATATCAATGTGGGACCTTTTAAAACCGAGACACATTTTCAAATAAAGTAATATTTCTTAACTTTCCAAAAGTGCCCCTCCCCTCCTCTTATAAAAGCCCCCCCCCCTCTACCTCATTTCACACACTCCTCAAGCCTTTGGCTCGGCCAACCACTGACCATTTACTCTCTACACATCCCTATACTCATCCTAGAGGATTACCTTTGGGCATAATCCTTTCAAAGGAAGCCTTTAGGCTCAAATCAAAAGGAGTTACACTTTTAAAGGTAATTCATTCTCTCATGTTCATTTGTTTTATTTTGCTTCTCCAACCCCCTAAACTCTTTTTATTTTCTTCTTTTGTAAAAACACTAGTATCTTCAATATACTAGTATGTTTTTATAAGATTTATTCGAGCTAAACTCTCACACAACTACATCAAATGGTTAAAGAACATACAGTTTCTGTGGATGGAGAAATTCTGCCTCCCGAAATGATGATTGTTCAATACTCATTTAACACCTTCAAAGGTGGCCATTATGATGTCACTATTTTTATATATGATATATAATATGTTTATGTTTTCCTTAATATTATGTTTTTTTCATTTTGGGCATACCTTTATGGTTTCCATTATGGGTAGACGCGATATATTCATTTAAGGAAGTGAGGACTACCGCCCCCTCAAAGTGATTTGATTCGTTAAATACCATATGTGGGATGTATAAAGGATGGAACTATGATATTATATATGATATTATACTGGAATTATAATATACCTTTATATAATTATGATTCCATTCTATAAAATACGAAATAGAAATGAAAGTAGCGTTCATGCGTACGTACGGCTTACCGTCTCCATGAACGGTGAATTTCATTTCTTACCTCTAAATGATTATGTAATGTTATAAATGAATGAATGTACTGGATATATATGACATATATGATATCTACATCATGAATACAATTCTGGATATAATAATCATTTGGCCACAAGGACAACATGTAATTATAAGAAGTCCACTTTCGACTTAAGAACCAAATATCGGCAAAACAAATATTATTAACTTTAATGATTACATAATGTTTATGACATGGTAATAAGTGATATTAAAGGAATAATTAACTTGAAAAATGTTATTAAGGATTTAGAAATTAACTCACGTTTATTATTCAGGACGTTAAAGAATGATCGAGTCAAGTCGGACCCGAGGTAAGGGATCCTACACCTCTCTTTCTTTTTAAGTACACTCTTTTATGTCATTCCTTCTAAGCTCATCTTTCTTATGATTGGGATGTTATTTTATATTACTCCCACTGTAATTATTATGTTCATATGATGAGAGACCCTATTTCCTCTCATCAATCCATTTTGGAAGTTTTAAGTGGTGTCGTTAGGCTGCCGAGTTTTCGTAAGTGATTTTTCATCTCACTTTTATTCCTGTGAGATTTATGCTACATTTGCCACAATTTTATTTGAGTGGTCTATGTACTGCCCATTATTACACTCCTTTTTTAATATAATTCCATTTATGGGTATTTACATATTCATTGTATGACACTTCTTCGATGGGGTGTACTTTTCGAAAGTTACCCAAGTCGGTAAGGGAACCTTTCACCCTCTTTTTTTTAAAAGACTTCATTTGTTATGTGTTTTAATTCACATACTATTGTGTTGGGATATGTTCTTCTATATCCTTATTGATGTAAATTTTATTTCCAAGTGATTATATTCCATTTTTATCTCTCATCAACTCATTTTATGAATTCTTTAAGTGACGTCGTTAGGCTGTCGAATTTTACCAAGGGAACTTTGTAACCCAATTTCGATTTCTTTGGGTTCAACATGTGGTCATTGAATATGTCATCCTTTGAATAGGTGTGAATGACATTTTATTTTTTTACACTTAATATCCAATTATATTGGGTGTATTTATATTTGTCCCACAAAGTTTTGAGATTGATTTATCCTTAATTTAAGGATACCTTCTTTATAAGGGATTTCATCACTTTCTACATCCCTATTGAGACTTCATTGTTGATATGCACCAATTCAATCTTATATGGTGTATATAATAACCTTTGGAATATTATATCATGAATCCATTTATTCTGATGATATTATAAAGTTCTGATTAAATATTATTCCTCAATTATTGTATTCAAGTGTCTCTAATTTTGGTAAAAACCATTTAACCAAAAAATCACTTTAAATGTTTTAATGATTTGTTCTTATTAATATCCATGTTTTCAAAATGGTTTTAAGGATTTATATGGATATTAATTGTTTAAAATTTTAAAATCTTCAAGGTGGTATGGGACACTTTGATTCAAAAATCTCTTTATTAAATTTTTTATATGGTTTTGGAAATGGTTTCTTTTTGAATGGATTCATTATTTCAATATACTAAAATGTTATATTGTGATTGAAATGTGGAAATGTTATGTTTCCTTTATGTATGTTTTATGTGATACATTTATGTTATGGTTCTTGGGCATTGTTATGAAAACGGGTGGTTCCGTGATAAACTAAGGGCGGGTGAGCCCGATATAGCTCTCCAATGCATTGGGTAACGCGAAGGAGTGAAACGTTAAGGTTTCTACGTAGAGATTTTATGGAATATACTGTGATGGGTATTCCAAACGTAACCAAGAGGGTTACTCCCTATGTAAGAATGTTATGAATGCCTCAAGTTACCTTTATGTCTTATGTTTTCTATGATTTATTCATGATTTGATATTCCTATGTTTTATGGGTAAAGTGTGATTTCATTCTAATGTATATATGAACTCATGTTTCCTTTCCATATTTTTATAACTCTTACTGAGATTTTTATGCTCATCCCAAGTTTTTTTGAAATGTTTTTCACAGGTCAAGGGAAAGGTACATGATGTGATAGTAGTGTCAAGGATGTGTCAAGAAAAATCCGTGTTATATTTTAAATATGTTTCCGTTGATGGGAAGAATGAATACTGTCTTTTATGTAACCACTTTGTTTAAATGTGGAATGTAATGAATGTTTCATGATCTAATTCTCTAAAACTCTAAACCTGAAAAGATCCTCAATGTGAATTATTCGTTTAATTCAATATTAAGTCAGGTTTAAGGCTGGGGCCTTATAGTTGGTATCAAAGGTCGGTTTAGATAACTTTAGAGGTTAGTGTATTCTTTAAGCATAAGTGACATTACCATAATGGTTAGGATTTCAGAAAGACTCCCAGTTTTAGATAAATTTAATGAGTAATTATATCTTAGTGTTTATCTTACTCATTAGTACATGATGGTTTTGTTGATATACTCACACTGACCTTTTTGGTTTTATTAAATGGCTGGATCTAGCAGGCACCAATGTAACAGTGGATGTGAAGGAAACTGTGACAGTTTTTTGAGCAAGCAACTGAATGATATGGGAGCTGCAATGAGAACTCTTTTGATTATCCTCAACCAACTATCTGGAGTAATGATTGACCACCTAAACCTTGGAGATTTCTCTAAGGCATCATATTTGCAAGAAAAAAATCCCCACGGAAGTACAGTTAATAATCATAAAGGTAAGTGTGTTCAAAAACCTATGTGTCGAAGATGTGGAAAGAAACACCTAGGAAGATGTTTCAAAGGGACAGAAATATGCTATAGATGTGGAAATGAAGGTCATAAAGCAAGAACCTTCCATGGAAAAAGGAAGCATCCAGTTGACTCGAGGAAAGGGAAAGAAGTTCTTTATGAGGGATCAATTGAATGTTTTAAATGTGGTGTGCATGGTCATTATGCAAACACATGTCCTATGAAGAAGTTTCGTGAATGGGGTCACCAAGAGCGTACCAATATTCGTTTACCAATACCTAATTCCATTCCTATTGAGGATGAAGAAACTGACAATGACCAATCAAAGGTATGTACTATTTCATGACTATTGTTTTCCTATTTTGGAATCTTAGGATATGATTCATGATTTTGTTTGTAGGAAAGAGGTATTTCGGAATAAGTTGGAAAGGAATGGATAATGGATCATGAAGAATGTTGAATGAGTAAGATGTCAACATATAAGGGCTTCAAGAGTTATGGTGAAATTCTTAAGAGTATTAAGTCTCTTTTGATGATGGGGTTACATTAGAAGGCTTTTTATATTATGTGTAACCCTGATGTCTAATATAGGAAAATTTTATTCAAGTAATAGTTATCTTTTCTTTTGTGGACATAGTTATAAAGAACCATTTGGGTTTATATGATCCTTACTTTTGAGGTAATTATGGGTTACTATATGTTATGATTGAAGTGAAAGGCATGAGATAAAATTGAGGTTAAATTATGTTATGGTTATTTTTGATGATTTTATCCCTTTTTGGGGAATGATTTGAGAATTATATAGTTTTGGAAAAAGGACAACCCGCAGACCGTGTGACAACCTGTCACGTCGGACAAAGCTGCGGGAATCGAACCCACAACCAAAGTGCGACTGGTATTTATCGCGTACCACTGGACTACGTGAAGTCCCTAGTTAGTTTGATCGATTCTTTTTAGTTAGATGATTTTATGAATTAAGAGTAAGTTGATTTTGGGTTATTTATGGAAATGATTAACCTATCATGGAGGATATGTGATTAGGTTAATTACTTTTCAATATGAGACTTTAGGAGAAACAGATGTTGTTTGGAGATAAATGTTACGATTTAACTTGGAAGACTATGTGACTAAATCCTTCAAATATTTGGGTTTCAATCTTATATTGGTTTACTTTGAAGAATTTTATGGACAAATTGTTTATCAGATGGTCCCTGTTGAACTTTGGGTTTTGTTGGACAAATTTTGGAGATTAAGAATAGATTTTCTTTTTATAAGGGGTTATCCTTTTCTGGATTATCTGATCATGTACTAACCTTTTTGGTTTTGGTTTTGGTTAGAGTCTAAAGACATGGGAAGTATATAGTTCTCTATTGTGGATTAGGTGATTCTCTAGAAGTTGGTTATAGTACTTTTAATGTGAACAAGTCTTCCTAAATACTTGTCTTTTGGAAAAAATATGAGTTTGATTAAGGAATCTAGTAGAAGTTGAAAGTCATCATGATAAGTGATTATGTTTCCTTATGAATAAATTCCTCAATAAAAAGTAACTTAAATAAAAAATGTTTTCTATTAACTTTTCCTACTGGGGAATCGAATACCGTTTAACCCATCACAAGTTTGTGATTTTCTCATGGTTAACTTTCTCCTAGACATGTTTACTATCACTCTCCCTCAAGAACATGACCCTATGTTTTCTACTCCATGTCCATGTTTTCCTACATGGAATCCTAGTATGGGTTAACTCGGGTGACCTATTTACTTATCTTCCTTTATTTTAAAGTGATTGTTTTACCGACTCTTGTTCCGATGTGGGACGTTCAAGGATGTTTCCAAGCTCAATTTTAAAAATTGCGAGGACGCAATTCCCAAAAGGGGGGAAGGATGTAACACCCCAAGTAAATAAATAATATGACATTTTCATATTTATCCATATTTGTGAATAAAATATTGATATGACTTTAAAGGGGACGCTATGCTCGATGACGTACCCAACACGCAACAACGAGTTTCTTGGGAATCTTACGTTGCACTCTAATAATAAAATAATATTATTTTAAATGGTAATTAACATGTAGCCGTTTTATTGGCGGGAATGGATAGAAATAACTAAAATATGATTATATATGTTTTTAAATGTTTTTACATTTATCCAATAGAGGACAGAGGCTTAAAATACGGAAAGAATTCAATTTTAGGCTTATATGCCCTAGTTTTCACTAAAGGTTCACTTATCACCTTTTGATGTTGAACCATCATTAAATATTGTTTTGTTCACTCTTAAACATTCTTTTGGACCAAATAAAACTCTTATTAAGAATTGGGATATCAAAATTTAATTTGTGTAAATTTTTGGTATCTTTCCAATAAAGTTCATTTTTTTAATGAATAGTGTAAAATGTTGTATTTTAATTCAAAACCTATTTTTAATATAATATATTTATATGATTAGATTATATTTTGAATTGGTTTTAAATTGAAATTAGAATATATTTTTACCATTAAATCCAATAGTGTTCATTGGAATTAATTTCACTTTGAAATCAGTCTTAAACCAGTGTCAATCTTTTGATACTTATTGTTTCATAAAAACACGCTATTTGCTCTGACAGCGGGAATTAATTATTAAATTAATTAATGTGAATTATATGTTTTGAATTTTGTAAAATAGAATTCATTTTTGAATTCGTAATATCAAATATAGCATAGGGTGAATTTTTGGTAATTTTCTGAAAAACATCAATTTTTGATGAATAGTGAAACCACTAAGTGGTACTTATAAAGACTGATTTTCCGTTTAAATGAAATTTTGCCATCATTGTGTTTTTAATTTCAAAAATCCGACATACATGGTAGTAATTAAGAAGTGAAATGTGGTTCAATGAGATTATAATAATTTTTTGGTGAATAGTAACTTATTAAGTTCTTAATCACGATTAGTGGTAATTAGTGTAGTTTAAGGTAAAAATAATTTTTTAATAAAATGAGATGAGCTTGAAACATGTCCTACCCTCATTGGTTGTGTCATGGCTGACCAAGACAAGCCATGGGTCAACTTGGGGACCCTATGGATCCACTTTTGTTGGGAAATGACATAAATAACTTTTTATTTAATGTAAAATAAAAAATGACACAAACATGATATGTTTTACTGAAACAATTTTTAAGTCGGGTTATACAAGTCATCTTTTTGATTATAAATAGTCATTGGAAAGATAAAAATATTCCCTACATCATAGTATTTTTTTTATAATTTTTAGACATTAAATAAATTAAATTATTTATGACATAATAATGATGCAGCGATGACATCATTATTTGACGATTTAAATAAAATGGAAAGATAATGTAAAATCTATGAACTAAAAATGTCCAAAACTTATTCGATGGGTGGATTTCGAACTTGTATCACCTTATACACGAATTATATCAATGTGGGACCTTTTTAAACCGAAACACATTTTCAAATAAAGTAATATTTCTTTACTTTCCAAAAGTGCCCCTCCTCTCCTCTTATAAAAGGCCCCCACCTCTACCTAATTTCACACACTCCTCAAGCCTTTGGCTTGGCCAAACCCTGACCATTTACTCTCTCCACATCCCTATACTCATCCTAGAGGGTTACCTTTGGGCAGAATCCTTTCAAAGGAAGCCTTTAGGCTCAAATCAAAAGGAGTTACACTTTTAAAGGTAATTCATTCTCTCATGTTCATTTGTTTTATTTTGCTTCTCCAACCCACTAAACTCTTTTTATTTACTTATTTTGTAACAAAACCTGTATCTTCAATATACTAGTATGTTGTTATAAGATTTATTCGAGCTACACTCTCACACAACTACATCAAATGGTTAAAGAACATACAGTTTCTGTGGATGGAGAAATTCTGCCTCCCGAAATGATGATTGTTCAATACTCATTTAACACCTTCAAAGGTGGCCATTATGATGTCAATATTTTTATATATGATATATAATATGTTTATGTTTTCCTTAGTATTCTGTTTTTTTTTCATTTTGGGCATACCTTTATGGTTTCCATTATGGGTAAACGCGATATCTTCATTTAAGGAAGTGAGGACTACCGCCCCCTCAAAGTGATTTGATTCGTTAAATACCATATGTGGGACGTATAAAGGATGGAACTATGATATTATATATGATATTATACTGGAATTATAATATACCTTTATATCATTATGATTCAATTCTATAAAATACGAAATAGAAATGAAAGTAGCGTTCATGCGTACGTACGGCTTACCGTCTCCATGAACGGTGCATTTCATTTCATACCTCTAAATGATTATGTAATGTTATAAATGCATGAATTTACTGGATATATATGACATATATGATATCTACATCATGAATACAATTCTGGATATAATAAACATTTGGCCACACGAACAACATTTAATTATAAGAAGTCAACTTTCGACTTAAGAACCAAATATTGGCGAAACAAATATTATTAACTTAAATGATTACATAATGTTTATGACATGGTAATAAGTGATATTAAAGGAATAATGAACTTGAAAAAGGTTCTTAAAGATGTAGAAATTAACTCAAGTTTATTATTCAGGACGTTAAAGAATGATCGAGTCAAGTCGGACCCGAGGTAAGGGATCCTACACCTCTCTTTCTTTTTAAGTACACTCTTTTATGTCATTCCTTTTAAGCTCATCTTTCTTATGATTGGGATGTTATTTTATATTACTCCCACTGTAATTATTATGTTCATATGATGAGAGACCCTATTTCCTCTCATCAATCCATTTTGGAAGTTTTTAGTGGCTCCGTTAGGCTGCTGAGTTTTCGTAAGGGATTTTTCATCTCACTTTTATTCCTGTGAGATTTATGCTACATTTGCCACAATTTCATTTGAGTGGTTTATGTACTTCCCATTATTACAATACTTTTGTAATATAATTCCATTTATGGGTATTTACATATTCATTGTATGACACTTCTTCGATGGGTTGTACTTTTCGAAAGTTACCCAAGTCGGTAAGGGAACCTTTCACCCTCTTTTTTTTAAAAGACTTCATTTGTTATGTGTTTTAATTCACATAATATTGTGTTGGGATATGTTGTTCTATATCCTGATTGATATAAATTTTATTTCCAAGTGATGATATTCCCTTTTTATCTCTCATCAACTCATTTTATGAATTCTTGAAGTGACGTCGTTAGGCTGTCGAATTTTACCAAGGGAACTTTTTAACCCAATTTCGATTTATTTGGGTTCAACATGTGGTCATTGAATATGTCATCCTTTGAATATGTGTGAATGACCTTTTATTGTTTTACACTTAATATCCAATTATATTGGGTGTATTTATATTTGTCACACAATGTTTTGAGATTGATTTATCCTTAATTTAAGGATACCTTCTTTATAAGGGATTTCATCACTTTCTACATCCCTATTGAGACTTCATTATTGATATGCACCAATTCAATATTATATGGTGTATATATTGTCCTTTGGAATATTATATCATGAATCCATTTATTCTCATGATATTATAAAGTTCTGATTAAATGTTATTCCTCAATTATTGTATTCAAGTGTCTCTAATTTTGGTAAAAACACTTTAACCAAAATATCACTTTAAATGTTTTAATGATTTGTTCTTATTAATATCCATGTTTTCAAAATGTTTTTAAGGATTTATAAGGATATTAATGGTTTAAAATTTTAAAAGCTTCAAGGTGGTATGGGACACTTTGATTCAAAAATATCTTTATTAAATTTTTTATATGGTTTTGGAAATGGTTTCTTTTTGAATGGATTCATTATTTCAATATACTAAAATGTTATATTGTGATTGAAATGTGGAAATGTTATGTTTCCTTTATGCATGTTTTATGTGATACATTTATGTTATGGTTCTTGGGCATTGTTATGAAAACGGGTGGTTCCGTGATAAACTAAGGGCGGGTGAGCCCGATATAGCTCTCCAATGCATTGGGTAACGCGAAGGAGTGAAACGTTAAGGTTTCTACGAAGAGATTTTATGGAATATACTGTGATGGCTATTCCAAACGTAACCAAGAGGGTTACTCCCTATGTAAGAATGTTATGAATGCCTCAAGTTACCTTTATGTCTTATGTTTTCTATGATTTATTCATGATTTGATATTCCTATGTTTTATGGGTAAAGTGTGATTTCATTCTAATGTATATATAAACTCTTGTTTCCTTTCCATATTTTTATAACTCTTACTGATCTTTTTATGCTCATCCCAAGTTTTTTTGAAATGTTTTTCACAAGTCAATGGAAAGGTACATGATGTGATGGTATTTTCATGGATGTGTCAAGAAAGAATCCATGTTATATTTTAAATATGTTTCCGTTGATGGGAAGAATGAATACTGTCTTTTATGTAACCACTTTGTTTAAATGTGGAATGTAATGAAAGTTTCATGATCTAATTCTCTAAAACTCTAAACCTGAAAAGATCCTCAATGTAAATTATTCGTTTAATTCAATATTAAGTATGTTTTAAGGCTAGGGCCTTATATGGGCCCCTTTGGAGTTGTTTATTCCGCGATATGATCAAATAAGTTGGCTGTTTTTCTGGACCGCAGAATCTGGCCCAGAATTGTATCTCTAACATGGGCCGCCTTAATGACCACCATAGAGGCCGAATTAGAATTATCTCCTGAAGAGTTATTTGTTTCTAAACATGTCTTTTAGCATCCCATGAATATTGGGATTAATTGGTCCTGTATGTTGGGCCCCACAGTCTCATTAGTGGGATGGTGTCCAATCTGCCTTCTCTTGAATTTCTTCCTTTCAACACAAAATATCCCCATCTTCTTCCATGAATTCTCAACTGATCCCTGAATGAAAAATGTTCAAATTTAAGTTTAGATAAAATTCCCAAACTATCAAATTAAAATATTGATAATTACATTCCTTATAATCAGATGACTCATTGGGCCTAAATTGGTGTATATTAGGCCTGAAGTGCACATATGATGAGAATGGACGTTCATAATGAAAATGCACTAACTCAGGCCCATAAGATCAAAAATGAACATTTAATACCACTAAAAATTAATTAAAATATATGTTTTTATTGTATAATCATATGTAATGAAATTAAAACTATACAATGAAAAATATAGATTGTATTTAACTATAAAAGGGATCTTATCAACCGTTTTCATTACATTAAATATTATTTAAAATTATGAACTGAAGTACCTCAAAAGTACATAGGTGGAAAAAATTAATCTAATAAATAAAAAATGGTAAATTAATTGAACTAAAATTAATAATAAGGATTAATTACACGTGAATAATGTAATAAAGGAAATATATAATAAATATAATTTAGTTATTCTTATTGATTAGGGTAATAAAAAGGAATACTAGACTCGAGGTAAGTGGTTCTCTATTCCAAATCTAGTTTCTGTTCAAAAAAAATTACTTATTTTAAATACTATATTTTAATCCTTATGACCAATGTTTTGTAATTTCACCTTTATTTATTTATATCCTTAACTTATATGTATTTTAAAATATAAAACATTATATTGTTCATATGGTTTCATTACCATTATTCAATGCCCTTTATGTTACGTTCATGACAACATAATATCACATTCTCTTAATTTTTACCACATTATAATAAAATTGATTTATGTTTTTTATGATTACATATCAAGCATTTTATTATTATATGAATGGCATCATGTTTCCCTTATTTTTTTCATTAATTCAAAATCTACGATGTTTAAATTTGAATATTTACAAATATCTATTGTCCCTTAAATTGTTTCTCTACATTAATGCTATTTCATTTTAAGGATCCTTTGTTTATACATTTATTAATAAAATTATTTTTTAAAAAACATTTATTATCACATTTTTAAAATTATTCTTGAAATTGAATTATTATACTATTTTTATTACTACTTCACCTAAACATTATGAAAACTATTTTCCATATTTATCTTCTATTTATCTCTCTATAAATGTAAATATTTTTTTATAAGGAAATTATGTATATTAAAAGTTTTAGTCATTGTCCATTTTTTTTAAAAAATTCTATTGCATTTACAACCTTCCATAAAAATGATATTTTCCATTTTTTTATTTTTACATAAAAACTATGATATTATTTTCTTAAAACCCATTAAATTTCTTATATTCCATATATTAATTTTAATCTATGTTAATACAAGTTTATATTCCTGTCTATTAAAATATATTATATTTTTCCTTGAAAGGAATCTTTATCAAAAAGGTATCCTATGTTAAATTAATCATTTTCTTCATTATCCATGTTCCCTAAAATCGACCACACCCCCAAATTCCCCTAATTGGTTGAGGGACTTCTGAAGCCCTTGGTTATGAGAAAGGAGTTCTCTAATGCAGTGGACCTCTATAGGAACTCTTTGGTGGCACACTTTGGTCAGAATAGTCCTTCCGTCAACGCCTTCAACCTCTTCATCTCTGAGTTGTGGGGATTGAATCACCGCACTATTGTTGCTATATTGGACCCTCTACACCATCTTTTTCACTTTGCGACTGATGATGAACTTATCTCCTCCTGTACTGTCAACAAACGTACCTACAACATAGCTCACTTCTTCCTCTTCCAATGGTCCTACAACTTTCATTGAGGTGTGATGCTCTGATGACCCCATTTTGGGTAAGCTTCCCAAGTCATCCTCTTCTGCTTCAAAGCCCCTACATACTTTTGAGGCTTGGTTATATGGTGGGTAAGTTCCTATGTTTTGACGACTGATCTCGATCCCTATTCCATACAATTTCTCGTCGGATCTATGTGGAGGTCGATGATTCCAAAACACCAGTTGATTTTGTGTGAATTGAGATTAAGAATTAGTACCAGATCAAAAGGAGGGTTAGTTTTGATAATTTGACCAATTTCTATTGTTTTTGTGGTCGTATGGGTCATCTAAAAAAGGGTTGCAGGCATGGGAAAGGAGGTGATTCAACTGGTATAGTCTGTGATGGTGAGGAAAAGGTTACTGCTAATATGAAATCCTATGCTACTACTTTATCCTCCCTCATGAGTTGAAATCTAGAAGTAGTTGGAGCTATGGGTGTCCACACCATTTCGTCCCTAGTGCAAGATAATGGACTCTCAGGGTATGGTATTGGAATTCCTGGGCTAGTATCTCGGAGGTTGGGAGGATTTTCTCCCCCACAGATGACTCATGGTGTTGATGTGGATAAGGAAAATGGGGAATGGACCATGGTAAATCACATGAAGGCCAAGTATTAGAGTCCATAAAATTCTGATGAAGCAGCCTTAGATGAGACCCCTTAGTCTCTCCCGGAGTCTGTAGAAGAGGATAAACTCAAGAGGATCTCACATGATAGGATGTCAAAAGGGAATGTAATTCTCGTTGATGTTGGGGACTATTCGGTTCAAATCGGGAGGAATACGAAGAACCAGAGAGATTACTCATACCTTCTGAAACATATGACTACCCAATCCGCCGAAAAGGGTATAAATTTTAGGGACCTGAAAAACCATACATCTGTGAGAAGGTGGAGGAGTCTGAAGGTGACAAGCATGTGAGTCCAAACTATTCAAGGGATAGAGTGGAATCATATGATGTACATGAGACAACACAGAAGGAGGAAGCTGGCCTAGAGATTCTCCTACATTTTGAGGAAGAGATAGTGGATAATCATTTTTGTTTCGACGATCAAAAGGAGGAAGCTAATAGAATGTATGGTAGATCACAACAGGTTGACCTTAATGAATTGAAAGCTTGGTGGATCAGCAAGCAAGACTAGATCATGGCCTACAGAATCAATCAGAAGAAAATAAACCTAGATGAATACATTCATACATGGGATAGAATGGCTGTCCACTTCGAGGATCTCATCGAAGACAACCCATACGAAAAGGTAACTTTTATCGCATGGAGAAAACATAGGGTTTTTAATTCAAAACTTTTACAGTTTTTTTGGAACAGTTTGGTAACCTCTTATGGGGTTTGGCATGTGGTTGTCTTATAATATGATGTTTATCACATTCCCTCAATGTGACCTCTTTTAAAAAAAATTAAATTGGATTGAATACCAAATACATTAGCTATACGATTAATGGTATTTCACTTTGATATCCATAAATTTTATTTACTAGGGATATTATTAAATTTTCCATGCAAACATTATTAAATTTAATATAAATACCTATGATTTAAAATTTTTATTGTATGCTATTAACATATACCTCTATATTAATTATTTTTATTTTTATTTTTCATCTCGTAAAACATGAGAATATTTTTTTTGGGATTTGTGATTTTTTTATATTAATGTGGTACATATTTGTATAGATATATAATTATATAAATTATAGGACCAGAATTATATTTACCTCCACTACATAGGGTAATACTTATATCTCACATGATACTCTATAAAATATATACGAAGTGATCCTATAAAATTGTATTTCATTTTCCTAAAAGTGAGAGATGCATTATGTTTAGGATGACATCAATAACATTTATCACACATTGTTCTATCATGGGGAACGGTATACCACTAGATATAGTGGTATGATTTTTATTAATTAGGTGTATCCACCCATAAAATGACCAAGAAGGTATATGTCATCATTTAAAGAACATTTAATTTTTGAATTTCTATCAGGATTTATATTTATTTTATCATAACTCATTTTTAATTTTATGATTTCATTATATTATTCCATTAGTAGTTTAATTTATATTATGGTCATGTATCTCGATTTTTATGATATATTAATAACTCCTTTATACCTCATTATTAATCTTCTTCCCCTTATTGATCATTTATGCTCACTCCTTTCATAAATTTCCCTTTTCTCCCTGGTGATCATAGGTGTTAAAGAGATTATGATTGTTTTATAAGTGGAATACAATTATTTATTGTAAAAAATTTAAATTATGAATATAGGTGTTTTTTGTAGTTCTTATAAAATTTGTAATAGAATTTATTTTTATAACCAAATCTATAAGTGCAAGTTTGGGGAATTATAAACACATAAGATTTTAAGGGCCATATATATCTAATAAATGAGATTGGATTCAAAGGGTCTTAAATTAATGTAAAAAATTCACATTCAATGATAATTATACTTCTCTCAACGACTAAATATTTCAAAATATAAACTTTAATCTAATTTTTTTGATAACAAAGGATCTAATAATCGCATATCGAAAGATTATGGTAAAATAAAAAAAGCTGAGCTCAAATGACCAGAAAGAAAATGTACATTGTGGATGATATCATGAATAATATTTAATAAACAATATTGAAAGGATAATAATTAAAAAATTATCTATATAATAAAAAAATTTATCATGAAATATATCTAATGATGTAAATAATGGAATGGGCAACAATAACTGATTTCATAATAATGGAAATCATAATGATGGGCATCCAAAACATACTATCAAGGCCTCTAAACACAAAAATATTGAATACTTTCATGCCCTCTCAACAAATAAAAATTACATACAATAAATCCACATGAACCAAGACATATCATATATCATCAAGGCCTATCAACCGAGGAATATTTATAGTGTGGGTTGGCATACACCAAGTGATACCCAATCAATGTTTTTCTCATATGACACTTACCAAAGCATTTATGGGCTATAACCGGACACACACTTCACTAATACATATATAAATAATTACTCATATAATAAATGATAAATAAAATATATAATCAATATTCCTTAAAAATATATAAATATTTGTATTGAATCATGTATACTTAATGTAAATATTTCCCAATTCAATTTAATAGCTTTCATAGTTATATTATTTCAATTCAAAACTTGTAAAATAATTTATATATAGACCATTTAAGACTTAAATAATTCTTAATATGTACATGGTAAATATAACATTGATATAATGGAGAAAAATGATGTCAATGACTAATGGATCACAACATAGAACATAACTTCAAAGAAGTGATTCATCTAAAAATAAATTATATTGAAAAAATGATTTATAAACCACAAATCAGTAAAGAATTATATGGTGCCATAATTTCAAACAGAAATAAAATTTTTTATTACTGTTTTTTCTTTTATAATGTAGATATGGAATTGGAAGTGAATCTTTAAAATTAACATTCATAAACTTTTATAATGTTATTATAAAAACGAAATTATAAATAACTTGTTCAATTCATTTCATAATGTGTGAAGGATATTTTCAAAAAATTATTTATAAAATAATTTAAAATATCAAAATATTCAAAATATATCATTATTGAGTAGGTAAATTATATTGGAAGGATAAATATATGCACAAGTAAAATAAAATATCATTCCAAACATTTATAAAAATAATATTAATTAATTTTAAAATGGAAATGAAAAAAATCCTACAATAATGAAAATATATATTACATTTCAAAACCCAAAAAATTTAAATGGGGATCATAATAAACAATGGTCATGATGATGGTAAAATCCATTCATGTGGAAAGAATTAACAATATATTATTTTCACAATTTTGTAATGAAAGTAAAAAATGACTTATATGAAAAACATTAATAGCATTCATTTTAATTTTTTTTAAAATAAAGACATATTTTATTGAAAAAAATTTTTTACATCATAATATAATAAAAAATAATCTTCTTATATTGAAAAAATGAATATTTATAAGGAGTAAATATATTCCCATTCAAAAACGGAGACATAAAACCCACTTTTCTTAGACATTCCTTCAATATATTTGAGAACCAATGAGAGGGGAAAATGAAGGAATAATTTTAAAACACATAATTTACTATAGGAGTATAAAATAGATGCATTTTATAAGCTAATAGGTATTTAATTCCACCATTTGGAATTTAAACATGAATAACCACAAATAAGAAATGATATTTTAAAATAGACCCTTACCATGGAATCTTTTTTTGTAAGATTCATTCCAACCTCCTATATTATAAATTTATATTTATTACTCATATATATAATAGAAATATATTAATAAATATTTCATTATATATATTTAATTCATATCTTATTATTATTAATTTGAAAATAATTTTATGTTAAAATAAATTATTGATGTGTTAACTGTTCTGTTTCTCATATATATTTTGATTTTGTGGTTCTGAACATTCAACCACGACCATGTTCCCATCACCTTAAAAATGATAATAATTTATTATATATCATAATTATACATTAAATAATAATTTATATACATCCATGTGAGGTGGTCATGAAAATAGATTTATAACATTCATTTAGATAGTGGCCCGCACAAACCCATGGGTAATTTTTTCATTTTTTAATAGATAGATATGAATAACTATATCTAACAGATATGGTTTTAATAAATTTCTACATTAAATATTTATATTTATATATTGGTATTTTTTTAGAGTTTCTTTTGTGTTTTTGGTGTTGTATGAACCCAAAATTGACATAATAAAATATTAATAAATATTGAAGCATACACACAAATTTTTCAGTATTAATGGATTTACCTTTTTTGGGACCTCATATGGGAAATCTAATATTGCAGTAATTTCCAAAGCATGGGGTTTTCCCTTAGGGTGATGTATGGTTTGTCATCACCAGGGTTTCACAGAATATAGTCATTAGAGGGTACATTAAATTAATTATTTAGAAATTAATATTAGGTATTAATTTTTTAAACCAAATTCACTATCTATAAATTAGTTGTAGTGATGAATCTCTAGTTTTAGATACATAACCCAAGTAAAATAGGCTTGAAAAAGTGGGAGATTCATTGGTTTTGGGAAATTTAAAAACATTAGATGATAACGAATGATCAAGGGATCCAAGCGAAAAATGATGAACATTGTGGTTTCCTCACCTTCATCACAATATAACACTTTCTTCACATATGATCAATATGTTCTCAAGTAAGGGATCATTATTTTTTAGATTTTATACCTTTGTTTAATTTTTGATCATGGATTGTGAATCTTATTTCTTTTTTTGAGACTTTTGTTCTTTTCATGAGACTAGTTTTAATTATCATTCCAGAACCTAATTTATAATAAATATTACACATTTAATTCACCCCTTTTGGTTCCACAATATTAAAGAATGTTCTAGGATCACCTCGGTCAGTGATGTTTACTCCTTGTTCTTTGATTTCCCCCCAGATTTATGTGTGCTCTTCATTGTTGGCACATGGGGTCACTACAAGAAAATTTCACGTTATATTTGAGCATGATCAAACCCCAAGATTAAAATATTATTCTCATATGATTATAGTATTGGAATATTTAATATGGGATGAGATGGTTTGGTAGATTTGGGTGATGGATTCCTGGAATGAGACCCCCAAATGGTGACGAGATGTGTTATGGAAACCACACGGGAGATCAGGACTCCGCTTTCCAGCCAACAATGTCTAGAAAATGATGATCATATATTAATTCCAATATTTTAAATTCATTAATGAGATTAAAATAGTGGGTTTGGATTTAAAAATAGTGGACTAGGAATTTTTTGAAGATAAAATAAACTTTGAATGAAAATTCTGACAACAAGTCATGCATTCTGGAGGAAAAAACATAGTGTATCATAGGTTCTTATAGTGACTTGGGGTTAATATTAATTTAAGAGAAACACAAAATATTTTCATTCCCACACGTCATCTGAACAAACCCCACTATCCAACTCATCTTCCGAGAGCTCACTAAAAAGACCCTAGGTGGACATACACATCATGTCCTCCTAAGGACACACCATATAGAGGAACATGGCTAGTCGTTGTTTATGCTAAGATCACAATCCAAATACCTAGTGTGTTTGTAAACACTATATTATCAAAGAAACATCCATGAAGATCCATATGGTTTCCAATCTAGGTCTAGGAAACGATACGCCTAGGTCTCTAGGTGAAGTCACATGTGATGTGGCACTATGTACATTTCATGTACATATCTCATGAGCTTCTACATTCTATATCTCCTTATTTTAGAATCATATTCAGGTATGTGAGTATCCTATATTTGTTATGTTTTCATGTAGAACATGTTTTTTCCTTTATTTTGGAATCAATGCTATTAAGTATTGTGCTATAAGATCGATGCTTCATCCATATATGCTAATCCACTGGAAGTAATTGGGTGTGATCATCATAGCATTACCCAGTTCGATACTCTGGTGTCTCTCAAGGTGGAAGTTCCACCAAATCATTATACTAATAAATATAGAACTCCCCCAGTTTACATAGGGAATGATTTCTCTATCTTTTGATTGGTACTCCCCATTTTTTAGCCTAGCTAGCAAGTAAGTCCTCTATTGTATTTGGATCTTTGTATGTTTCGTTATTCATTGGGGAGTTGAGGGTCCTATATACTCATTATTGAGAGGGTATGAGTTATTCTTTGTTTAGATATGGGACCAATGATGTGATAGTAACATTCTTCATTATTAGCTGGATGTGGAGATGAAAATCCCTTTTCTCTCTTCTAAAGGGTTTATTTTTTATCATATCAGATGTTAGGTTCTCTAGCATCTTTCATTATGGGAAAAGATGAATAATTATATCTATTTATTCTCTCTTGGTTTCATAAGCATCATAATTGGTATTTTTATAATCACCCATACATTGATTTCATCCACACATGTCATGTCTTATATAGATGATAGAAATATTATATGTGACTTTGATGGACCTAGTATCGATAGAGTTTTGTGGTACATGGAGTCATCGAAAATGTTCAGTGGTTAGTCTCAAATATAATGATCCTATCCCATTTTAGGATTATGTTGAACTAGTATTTATTAGGTTGGTACATCATTTTCTATTTTTTATGTAATTTTCTCATTCTTCTTTTATATTACCATATCATACATTGATATATTTCCTAGAGTTTGTTCCGGGTACTATTTACACTCTATATATTTTTATATTTATTACATGTATTCATTATTTCTTGGAGATGTTTGGTTTCATGAATACATGTACATTAGGATAAAAAATTCCATTCCTGTTATATTCCTTTATCGGTTCTAGTCTCCCGCCCCTAGCCTATTGGAGGTGGGATTAAGGTGTCAATCTCTACATACTATTAGCCTAGATGGGGTCCTAGTGGGTTGGGTGATGAAAAGGTAGATAATATATTATCTTTCCATAAACCCTAATTATGTCATAAATTTCTTATATGTTAATTAAATTTAAATTTATAACCATATGTGAGGGGATTTTATAAAAAATTAAACATTTCACTATATAGAGATAGTAGTTCCCACATACACATGAGCATCACTTTTATCTTCCATTGGATCTACAGTATATTTAAAAATGTTCTACCGTCATCATAAAAATATTTTATTATATTAAAAAGATTTAATTATATTATTATTCACATAAGAGATTCTATGGACGAAAAATAATAAATTAACATGAAATAACTCAAGTAAGAAAATTACTTGTTACTCAGATATCCTCCTTTGGTTTATACCTTAAACCATTATAAGGTGGCCTTTTGGTGATATCAGAAGATCTATGACACTCATCTAATATTTTTTAAATTATATTGGCATTTAATGGTTGACATAAAATACAAAAAAAAATACCAGGTTAGAGGAGGCTTTTTCAGGGGGTTATGTACAATCCCCTCTAAATTCGGTTTTTGTACAATTAGGGGGGTTCTGCACAGCCCCCTATAATCCTAAAATTTAAAAGGGTTATAAACCCCCTCTAAATTAATTTTATGTATAAATTATAGTTGTTTAAGTGTGAATCTCACTAATCCTAGAATTTAAAGGGGGTTCAAAAACCCTTATAAAAATAGAAGGTGTTTTGAACCCCGTAAAATATTTTCCACATTTTCTGTAATATCTGATTTGATTTTGGTAGGGGTTTTGTACCCACTCTAATTTATGATAATATATAGGCTTCATAACCACCTCTATTAAATGATATTAGATGCGATTCACAACCTCCTATAATGTATTAAATTATAGGGGATTCAAACCCCCCTAAAATGTATTAAATTGTAGGGGGTTCAAAAACCCATCTAATATCTTAAATTAGAGGGGGATCAAAACTTCCCTCTAATGCCTTATTTTAGAGGGGGTTCAAAACCCCCTCTGATCTCTTAAATTAGAGGGGTTTTAAAACCCCATCTAATGTATTTAAATTATAGGGGGTTGTGAACCCCTATTATTTTAAAAAATCAATAATATATATATGTGTGTGTGTTTATAAAACACTGCTTATATATTTATTTAAATACATTATATGAACATATTATGTTAAATATTTATTTGATTGTATTTAATTGTATTTATATGTATATATTAATATAAATTTATTACAAAATTAAAGTAAATGTTTTTTATTTTTGTAAATTGTATTTCACATAATAACAATTATATATAACAAAAAACCCCAAACATATTATATAATTATAATTTATTAAAAAAAGGTCATATAAAAATGCATGCCTGTAGTTTTTTATAATTTATATTATAATTAAAAAATATATTTTGAAAATATATTTTTATGCCTTTATAATATATATAAGTAATATGATATGATATACGATTTATAAAAATATATAAATATTAATATACACAAAATTATACAATTATATTTATAAAATGAATATATATTAATGTTCATAATAATAATTATATTTATAGAAATATATTATATAAATATTTGTATAAATTTTATTTCATATAATATTAATTATATATAATACACATACTAATTAAGTAAGATATAAATATTAATTAAATATAATATAAATTTTTATTTCATATAACATTATATAAATATTTTTATTATTTTTATTTCATTTGATATATTTTTTTAAAATATATTTCATATAATATTACTTTTATAAGATATTATTAAATTTATACAATGTATATATATTAATATAAATAATAATAAATATATGTACTGAAATACATGATAGAAATAAATTTTCAAATACATTATATAAATATATTAAACAAATAGTTATATATATATATTATTTAAATAAAAATTTATATAATATATCAATATGTATATAAGTTTATAAATAATGTACATAAATATATTCATAAATATATAAATATATGTGTATATACAATACATAAAAAGAATTATAAAATAAATTTACACAAATGTGTTTAAATACAGAGTTAAATTATATAGTTTATATAAATGTATAAATTTAATACAATGTAAATTAATTTCAATATAAATACATAGATTCTTGTATAGAAAACATAAAAATGAATACATTAATTTATATTAAATTACATATTGATTATACATTTATATGTATTTTAATATTTGTTCAAATATTATTTACATAAATTATCTTCAATATATATATAAATATAAACTGGGGAAGTCAGATATATGTAATTAAGATGGCATAGTGGTGGAGGTGTGGCATCTTTGTTATGCTGGTTCGGGGTTCGAAATAATCCAGACATGAATTTTTCATGGGGTGGATTTTCAAGGGAATTACTAGGCGAATGGATGGCCATGCGAGAGATTTGGAGGGATGTTTAGTGCACACAACCTAGTCACGCGCATGAGAGGGTACGAGAGGGGCCTATCCATGTGTAAGGGAATGCTCTGAGGAGAGGTACATGAGGGTGAGGTGATAATAATGAGGTACAGGAGGGGAAAAGGAAATGTAAGAGGGCGATTATAAGTTGGGAATTGTTAATTAAAAAATTCAATATTTATTTAAAAAAATTATTAGAGGCGTTTTTTGAAACAACCTCTAATATTTCTCTCATTTAGGGGGGGGTTAAAACTGCCTCTAGTTCTAGTCTCAATTTGAGGCAGTTTCAAAAACCATCCCTATTATGAATCATCCGGGTCAATTAGAGGCGGTATACAACCGCTTCTAAAATTAATTTCTTATTAGGGGTTAAACCACTTCTATTCTGATAATATTCGGTGAAATTATAGGGGATTTAATACCCCTAAAATCTGAAAACCGCTAGTTTCGAGATACGTTACCACTGCTTACTGATAACCACCGCTAACACAATGTGTCATCCACATTTGTGATAGTTTTGGAAAACCAACACTATTGTGTTTAGTGGGGGGTTCTAACACCTTTAAATCAAACAATTATCCTCCTATAATATGTGTATTTTTTTAGTGATAAGTGATATTTGGGTGTATGAATATGTGAGGAGAGGATATGTCATTTTATATGTGATGTGATGTCACTTTTGTAAATACATTAAATTTTTTAAAAGGATAAAGTAATTTTTAGGTGAATGTGGTAAAAATGATTTAAAAAATGTAACATTAATTATTTTGAAAATATAAATAATAAATCAAATTTTATTAAAAAATTTGATATTTTATGCATTATTTTTTAGTTTAATCCCCTCATTAACCCATTTAACACTAACCATGGTTGATAACTATTACCTTTGTAACTATTTGTTTTAAACAATAAAGATATGGGAATTAATAACCAAATTTAATATTATGATTCAAAATATGAAATTTATTTTACAAGATTCAATTCAAATATATGGTTGAAATTAAATTTAATATAAGTATGCAAAATACTATAAAAAATATTTTTTGAAAAATGAATTTCTATGAATAAAATTAATTTCACGCGAAAATCTTGTATAAAATTGATTCTAATTAAATTTATTATTTTATTAATAAAATTTGGAGTTATTTGGCATTAAAAATAATCCAAAACCAAATGTATCATAGTAATTACCAAATTAAAAAAAGAATCAAAAATAGATATTTTAATAAATTAATACATCTCATTGGTTTTAAAATGTCAAACAATAGTTTTTAAATTTAATATAAATAAATTCTATATTTTACTTTTCAAATACATATTTGGTCTATAAATATTTTTTCCTATACTCTATGTCATTATTATATTATGATGATGACATAAAATTGATTATATCTGTAACTATTCATTTAAAAATAAAATATTTAAAAAAAATCTCAAAAAATCATCCATGATATTTTTGAGATAATGAATTCAAAAATAAAGTTGATTACATAAATGATAAAGTATAAGATTTATAAAATTGACTTTTAAATTAAAATATTAAATATAAATATAAATAACTTTTATTGAATTTTTCAATTTAAAACCTCAAGTTTTATTAATATAATTATGAATAAATTTATAATTATTTGATTATTAATTTAATTTTTGATATATTGATTCTATTAAAATTTATAAATGAATAAAAAACACTGCCAAAATATATATTTGAAAAATACCCCTTTTAACATTTAATGGTTAAAATCATAACAGATTAATTTGTTATGAAGTGTCATCAATAAAAATAATATTATATAATCTATTTAGCATAATTAATTATTATATTAATATATACTGATTATTTATTCTTTTTATAATTTTAATATGTTATGAATAGATTTATTTTATTGTTTTGTGTGTTGGTGAGCCCGTAAGGTGCGTCGAATCGCTAGGGTTTCCCCTGCCGCTACCGCTCGTCCCTCCATCTGGGGTCGACCTCAACCCCTCTCTGGCACTCATTCTCGATGGCCTTGTGGAAGAGGCTCTTCTCTCAGTGGAGGCATCAGTGACTTCATGGGCTCAGCTGCCTCGGCAATTCCCACTGTTTTCTATCCTTTACAAGCTCTTCTCACTTTCTCTGGGAAGGGTTCATTTGGCGGTGTAGTGAAGCCCATGGTCAATGATCCAGCATCTTCTTCGGAGTGACGGCGTCATGGATTCAATGTCAGATGGGTGTGTGTAGGCTGATCGTTGTGGTCTTCAGGATAGATCATGACGACCGTGAACGGTTTTGAGTATGGTTTATGGAATATTTCTACCGGCATGGTTTGGCATTCAGGAGGCTTCTTCATAGCGGTGGAACTTGTTGCTGGAGGTTCACTGTTTCTTTGGTTATGTTTGGAGTGGCCAGATTTTAGTTTTTTGTTTTTGTGATGACTATTCAGTTCCGATTACCAGTGTGGTTGTTTGCGGATGATGGCATGATGAGGACACAAATTTGATGATGTTTTAAGGGGACATGTTGATGGAGACAATGGCGTGATGGTCGATGGTCTTGACGTTTTTGATGGTGGCAGCTCATGGCACATAACTCGCAGCCTGATGTGATTGGTCTTATCGGTTAGAATTTCAATCTCATTTTGTATTTGGTTTGGCGCTGGGTGTTTTGAACTTCTATTTTTGGGGAGTTTGTTTTGAATTTCTGTAATGTGTGGTTCCCACATATCCTCAATGTTATTTTTTAGAAAATTAAAAAAAATTGGATTGTTCTTTGTGTGTTAAAATATTTTTAACATAGTATCAGTCTAATAGAAAATTGATACTAAAATATTGGGGAGTTTTGTTATCGCACCATAAAAAACAATATCATTTTGATTTTATTTTATCCTAAAGAGAATAAATGATTCTTAACATAGGTATAATCATATCTTTTTATTTTATCCAGATAACTAATTTCATTGTTACTAATATGAATATTATAATTTAATAATTAAAAAATTATAAAACCTTGTATAATCCATTACAAAACTCATACATGTGAATGAGTTTCTAGAAGAAATAATCCATTGTCGAGCGATATTTTCCACGTAGGACATGATAAATTTATCTTCCTCCTATTGGTGTTTGTGGAATTACTTCACTATTTATATGGAGAATATGAATAAATATTCTTAATTGATCCATGTGAACTTCCTATATGAATTGTTTCCTATTAATTGTGTGTATCAATTAGTTTCATCTTATCATTCTAATAGTGAATGAATAAGAGGAAATTTTCATACAAGATGCATGGAAATTTACCTTTTAAGTATTATAATTGGAATAAAATAAGGATATATTAATCAACTTAAAACGAAAATGGTTAGAAAAAGATAATATAATATCAAATATTAATGAACCTTCTTTTGAAAATAGATACATAAATTCATAAAAATGTCAACAATAACACCCAAATAAATGTTATATTACATTATGTATTAAATTATTTATTATAATCAATAAAAATCATTCAATGTATATTATTTTATTATTAATCTACTAATTGTTCATTTCTATATACAAAATTATCAGTATTATGTCAAAATCAATCATAGGTATAATAATAATATTTACAACAATGGAGTAGTTGTTCATCATAAAATATATTTCTTGATAAATTATCTTTGTAACTAGATTCCAATTAAGTGTCATAGTTGACAAATTTTCCCTTAGAGTGTTAAGGGATGATTCTGTATCCCTAAAAAATATAATATTCTTCGTAGATCTAGAATCAAATAAATAATGAGTTTATGATGAATGTGTCTTCTATCACAACCTATGGTACGTCATGTTGATCTATAGTAATTACATATTCTTTTAATTTCTCTCTCAATTCCATTCTAAAGTAAATTTACTTAATGAATAGAGAATTGGTATGAATAATTCCAATCTACATAAATTTGAAAAGTAGATATGGGTGTCTCATTTCTTCCCTGAGCATTCCTGAGCCCTAGGACCCTTATCTTCGTAATTATAACAATATATCACCCACATAAATAAATTACCATGGGTTTCTTTCGAAAATTATCACATATTTGAAATTCCATCCTAACATTCTTATCCTTCAACTAATTTCTTCTTCTATAGTGCTAAGTCATTCTCTTCTTCTCTTGATTTCATTTGAAAACATAACAACTGTAGAATATATTCCCTATCTTAATGGAGGATGACACCATATGATCATATGATGAAAAAATTTAAGGGACTAGTGCCCTAATGAATCCTGGATTAATTATATCAATTAAATGTTTAATCACACTTTTTATATTAAATATGTAGTCTCTATTGTGCCTTTCCAATCTCATATTGTTTTCCTTATACTTAGTAATAAATTCCTCTTCTCTATATCATAAATTTAGGGAATTTTGTTATATATCAGTTTATTTCCCTCAAGGAAATGATTTCCCAAATAATATCACCTTAAAATTATTTCATTATATTCTATGTATATCCCCCTCCTCCTTTTTATTCTTGAAAAATGACCATTATTGATCAATATCTCCTTTTAAAAAATACACTGTAAGAATAACCCTATACATTTTATTATATCTAAAATAAAAAAATGATTCCAAGGGACTTGATCCACTATTCTGTTATTAAAGGATTTGAATTATTATTAATGTATTGAGTTTTAGGGATCCTAAATCATTCATAACTCATTGCATTATGCAATGAATAAATAGTTGGTTATGCACAAGAAAGGATATTCGTCATAACATGAGTCAACTTCCGTAGTCTAGTCTTAATATTTCCATCGCCAACACTATCTGTGTTCACATTATCATAAGTAATATCAAAAAATTGATTAAATGATTTAATAAATATTATATTCAATTCACTAGTCAATGTATATATAAAATCCATACCCTTAATTAACTCAGAACATTATGAATATTGTGTTGTATCATAAAAATTCCTAAAACATTATTCAATATTCTAGGGGTATATCATAATGCTGGTGATATGTATTTTCATCATAAACACAAATATTTCCTAGTAAACTTACTTGGATTACAATTCTAATAACCCAAACCATAGTATCCTAGATTCTATGTTTACTTAATTAGATTGGTATAAAATACAAGAGATGAAATCCGAAAGGATAAAACAGTTTATCAGAGATTGTAGACTACACTGAAATAGGATTTCCATATTACCTTGTAATATAAAAAAACTCTTAAAAACTTCTTCCAAACAATATTATTCTATTTAGTATATCTTAGAGATATTTTAATGATACCATCCTATTACCCTGGGTAATGGAAAATATAATGAAGGATGATTCCATATGCTCAATAAGGAAAATCATACAAGGGAATATATCATTAATACATAGAGTATATATTGTTTAGTGAGGTGAATAATTAATATATATATCATATAATCAACAAAATGCGCATCAAAATATATTCAAGGATAATGACATAAATATTCACATGGGATATAATAAGTAATTTCAAAATTTTGGAATAGCTAATTACCGACCTATTAATCTTATCATCAATGCATCTTATCCATAATGTCTTCTATACCATCATGGATTCTTAGTCATTAAATTTTTAATACCATTATGGCCTTAAAAATAGTACAATTTACTTATCGTCAAGTCCTCTCAACCAATATATTTCCAATATATTGGCTAGTATACACCATGTGATACCCATTCTAGATTTTATTATAAAACCTTAAATAATGTATTTATGTGCTACAAAAGACCCCACCCATCAATTACACATGTCTAATACATTCCACATATATTAAATAATCAATTAAATACATAATAAATATTCCATTAAAAACATTAAATGTCTATATTGAATTATGTATAAGGATTATCAATACATCCCCAGTAAATAAAATAAATTTTTAAGTTAGCTTCCTTTAGTTCAAATGATATAAAAAATGTATATGGTTTAGATAACATTTAATCAATGATAAATAGCTCCATGTATTAGATAATATGTATATGAAAGAGAAATATTATGAAAATGACTGCATGATAATAATAGGGAACATTACTTCAATGAAGTGAATGATCTGAGAATAAATTTTTATACAAAAAATGAGGGATAAACAATAAATAAATAAGGGAAAGGGGTACAATGAATTAAATAGAAATAAGTTTTTATTTAAGGATATATAGAAGAAATAGAATCTTATAATTACAAATAAATTTCCCAAACTATTTATAACATTATTATAATATTGATGTTAAAAGCCCCATCAAAAATTTACTTCAATAGGCGTATAAGTTAATTTTGAAACCTTTTTTGTTAAACAAAAGTTCATTAATGGAATATTAAAAATAAACCATTCTTAATTAATCAAATGTGTTGTGTAAGATAAATTTATGATATGTAAAATGAAATCCATTTGAAAAAAATTATGAAACCAATATTCTGTTATTTTAAGTATAAAATATAAAAAAATACAAGAATAGAGATAATAGATATTAAATTTTAAAAAAACAAATACAGGGAAATGAAACTCAATAATTTGGAATATTCAGGATGGTAGGAAAATTCATTCATATAGATAAAACTAAAAAATGTGCCTTTTAAATATTTTATAATGAAACAAAATAATTATTTTATTCTGGAAAAAATTATGATATTACACTTAAAAATTTTAAAAAAAATAAACTTTTAGGGTATGTAATCATTAAAATAAATTTATGTATATAAAATAACATTATTGAATAAAAATATTTAATTTTTATATATAGGGAAATTATTCCTGGCCAAAAAGGATAAAAAGGTCAGTTTTTCTTATAAAAATTACAGTAGTGGTTTGAGTTCCAATGAGAGGGAAACTAGAAAGAATAGTTTTAAATCCTAATAAAAAAATATAGTATAAAAATATAGATATATTTTAGTTTATAAATGGTATATAATTTCCGAAATATAAATTAAAATATAAACAATCCTGAATAATAAAGAGATTGTTAAATAATCCATTACCTTTGATTCTTTCCGGGTTGGATGTGTTTGGAATACATTTATAATAAATTTATATTTAATATTCATCTATATAAAATCTGTATTTTTATATATCTTTATATATTTCATTTATTTATAACTTCATTTTAACAATTTACAAATATTTTTTAAAAAATAAAAAATTTATATGTTAACTCTTTTGTTTCTCATGTATGTCTTGATTCAATGGTTCCATTTATTGAACAATATTCATAGTTTAATCACATGGAAATTTTAATAATTTTATATATATTATATTTATAAATTATATAACCATTTATTACCATACATTTAAGGTTGTTAGGAAAAAATGAAATGTGTTGTTCAAGGTGTCGGTAGTCTGCGTATATGCATAGGTGACATTTTCATTTTTAAAATGGATGGAAATGAATGAATTTAGATAATGGTTTATCTATAAATAAAATAACTTATTTCATAAATATTTTATAAAGTAATTAAATAAATAATTTAATCTATTATTGATAAGCGGTTATGAAAAGTGAAACATGTCGATGAATTAAGGCGGTAGTCGACACGTGCGTACAAAAAAATTATTATTTTTCATTGGATGAATAGAAGATAGAGAAGGATTATATCATCAGTATAACAACATTTTATTATACTAAATATATATTTTTCATTATATTATTATTTTTCTAATAGATTCAATGGATATAGAAGAATAATTATCCATGAAAGGACTCGGTTATGAAAATTACCTATTCTTTGGCTATCCTCCATCGGGTTACTACTTTATCCATTATAGTTTGGTCTATTTGTGATAAAATAATATCTAGGGAATAATGAGGATATTTAAAAATTAATTTAGTTATATTTTGGTCGATATATGTTATATTTTGGTGTCTTTTTATGTAAGGATAGGAGGTACCTTCTTTTAAGTGAGGGGTTAAACTTTTGAAAATACCCTAAAAATTAGAAATAATATGAAGTTATTATCTTGAGATATTATAACAAAATGGGAAAAAATTTATTATTGTCTATATAAAGGTTTAAATACACTAATACAATCAAAATTATAAATTTTTTAGTTATATTATACATCTTATCATTTAGTTTATCACCTTTTGTTAACAATTTTAACCCTTCCTATGGTGAAAAACTATTTCCCTTGTAAGTGTTCATTATGACTATAAATGATATGGGAATTATTAAATAATTCAAATATTCCAATTAAAAATATGTAATCCATTTTACAATATTGCATTTAAAGTTTAGATAAAATTTATTTTTAATATAAATATGAAAAACATAATGGAAAATAGTTTTTTAGAAAAATGTATTTTTAATCCAAAAAATGATTTTACAATAAAATCATGTATAGAATAGATTATTATGAAATTTATTTTCTTATAAATAAAAAATTGTAGTTATTTTTTTTAATCCAATCCAAAATGGAATTTCATCTTTTACATACGTAAGTAAATAAAGTAATATAAATAAAGGTATTTTATTTCAAAAAAACCTCGATTATGTTCTAAAATATCAAACATATGTTTTTCAAATAAAATTTTTTCTTTTTTCTTTTTTATTTTACTCTTTCATAAATAATTTTTTATATAAATTTTTTTATAAACTTTTATTCCATTATTATATCATGATGTTGACATAAAAGTAATGATACTTATAAGAACAATATAGTAAATAAAAATAAAAAAAGATCACACTAAGCTAATTCTTATATGATAAATTAAAAAATAAAGATTATTTAGTAAAATATAAATTATAAAATATATATATTTAAATTTAAAATAAAAATATAAAGTATATAAATTTAAATATAAAAAAAATATAATATATAATTTTTATTTTTATGTTTAAATTGAAATATTAAATACAATAAATAATAACTTTTATAGAAATTGACCTTTTAAAACAATAATTAATATTAATATTATTTCATGAAATTATAAAATTAATTGAGGGTTAATTTCATATTTAATTATTTGAAACCTTTTAAAAGTGATTTTTTTTAACAAAACATCAAAAATGGTTCTTTAAAAAATAACTTTTTTTTATCATTGAATTATTTTAATCATGCCACATTAATTATTCATTAAATTAATTCAATCAAAATAATATTACAATATAAGTATCCAGATTAAATACAATCATTATATTTACTAATTTTTTATTCTTTTTGTAGTTATAATATGTTCAAAATAATTTCAGTTTTGTTTTTAGTGTGTTATTAGATATTTAATATATAATTTATTTAAAATAAAATATATACTAAAATCATGGGGTTTTATATACTCTATTTTAAAAGTTAGTACACTGATAAGAAGTAAAATTACTTTTTTACTTGTTTTTAATGTTTCAAAATACAAATATCATTATATAATTTTTAAATATAAAATAAATTTTTTATGTGTATCGAATTGATTTTTATTATAATATAACATTAATGAATAAAGAGGAATCAATCATTAGCTAGAATATAATTTTTTTTATAAATTCATTCCTAAGAGAATGTAAAAAAAAACATTCTCCCCAACATTTAAACATTTTATCCTCAAAAGGAAATAAGTATAACTAAATGTAAATTAATTAGAATACATACCATATAAAAAATATAGGGATACTGATCTTACATATACCCCCACCTACTCTTAGATACTCTTTTATATTATTCCATTCCTCTACAACACTCTCACTATATAGGTTATCTTCCCTTGTAAGATATTCCCCCATTGATATTATATCTCAAAATGACTCTCATGAAATGTATCATAATCTTAAAATTAAAAAGATTTGATACCCACATCCTATGATTGATAATTTAAATATCAATATAATTGTGATAAATGAATTATTATATTTACTTTCCCAAGTTAGGGTTGTAATTTTAAGTGATAACCCACCTATATACACTAAACAATCAGTGGATTTACTAAATCTTACAGAAAATGAACATCCCTAAACAAACCAACGACGGCCAATCCCTGGATAAACCATCATGAATAATTGATCACAAACATAAAACATTATACGCATCCTTCTAAAATCAACATGTGACTTATGTTTACATTGATTTATCCTAAACTTATTTTTGAATCTATTGAAACATATTCTTTATGATTTGAACTAAGTCAAAACCAAATAGTTTCTATCTCTAAAAATGTATTGCATCATAATGATATCCATTAGGGTATGATATATAATTTCTTGAATGTTTCTTGGGTGATACCAATGTGGTAACTGTTATTGTGGTTGAAGTCCACTAGTGGTATGTTCTTCTTGCATGAATATCCAAAATCGATAATGAATTCACTCAACATATCTTCTAAAGTCATTATAGTCCCTTTTATATTCTAATTTGAAGGATAGAAAGTGGTAATCATATATATATATATATATATATATATGTTTATAAAGATCCAATTATAATCATTTCCCTAATCATTAGGTAAATAATGTGGCATGATCTGACATCACACCCACTGAAACACCATGCATCATCACTATCGCATCAATATAACATTACTCCAAATGATCCATTACACTCTAATCTCATATCAATAGGAATGGAATAGTATTTATCATTCTATTAATAATAACCCATATAGAATCATCATGTCGAGTTATATAGGGTATATTAGTCATGAAATATATTGTGATATCATTCCACTTCAATTGTGAAATTATATGAGGATGAATTAAACAATATAGAACCTGATGATTCACCTTTATCTATAGGAAAGTGATGTATCACACCACAAACTCCCTTATATAGACTTTTATTCCCATCTAGTAAACTATCTATTTATATCCTGATTAATCTACCCTACCTCTGGTTAAACTACCTATGGTGACTGGAAAAACATTCATAAGGACTCCAATCCTTAGAAACCACGAAATTTTAAACTATACTTGAATTAGAATCAAATGTCCTCTAGATTTTAAACAAACCATTTGTGGATCCATTTAAGGGAACGTTTACAGAAAAACTCTCACTCTGGATAAATTTATTGTGTACCAAAGTCTCAGTTCAGAATGGTAAAATTTTCTATCATTTTAAATATAATTGATTCTCCACTGACCTCCCCATCACTAAGATGTAAGTTGGGTAATTTCCCAATGACTTTTTCACTCCACTTTTTTATTTTAAAAAAATAATCAATAAATATTTATATTTAATTTATCCTATAGTGAGTTACCATTAACTAAGGTATATGATATATCAAAATCATATAAATATATAAAATCTACCCAATGAAAATGATGTATGTTCTAATCTCTCTATGAAAATGTGTGTCGTGGGATCTTGTTATTTGTATTAAAAAATTCCACCTAGATTTTGAAATGTCTCTACATATTCAAGGAAGATAGTATAGGTTCTAACTAAAAGTCTTTGGTTGTGAAATTATATTCATGAGTATATAACTACATAAAATCATAATCAATAACTAAATAATTTTTCACTATAACACAAGTAACTCCAATGCATGAACTATCATTTTAATATCCTTCTCATGATCTCACAAATTATGATAAGGAGATAAAATTTTAATCTTAGAACATATATTTAGCTTCTATATGTTGATAAACAAGTCTTATTAATGGGGTAATGGGTAATTTTTCTTCAATTTCACTTAATTTAGCTAATTATAAATTTTAACGATTTGATAAATCCCTCCAGAATTTAAAAAAAATAAGAATAGGGTTCCCAATATTGTAATACTAGCTTAAATGAATCCCCTTTATAAAAAATTCATCATCCTATACTATTAAATCTCATAAGTCCATTGGCATCATATGTAATAGTTAGATTGAAATATTAATTGTACCTAGAACAATATCGATGAAAAACTAGTCCTCCCACTAATGTGGTAAGGTAACTAGGATGTCATGAAATATTTATTGACCACATCTCGTGTAGAAAATTTTACAATATTTTTCTTACAAAATCTATAAAACACAACCCAATGTAATGAGGTCTAGATTATTTAGGATATTATCAAAAAAATAAAACACTTTTAAATTAAATATATATTTTTTTATTATTATATTTCTAATTCCCATCTAAATATCATCATGCTTTTATCTTTTCCTATGATTTCCAGGTGACATAAATAAATGAAGAGTGATCCAAAAAACCATGTTTGGTGTTTAACCACAAGGGTGATATATCCAAAGAGTTAATAATATTTTGTTATCATAGAAGTTTCTTTGATGTTTTATTGTGGTAAATAGGTTTTTAGTGATGAAAGAAATATAGTATGTTGTGGAAACAGAAGAAATAAATATAGAGTTAGGTGAAGTGAATATTATTTTATATATTGTTATTATCTTGTACTATTTAGTTAATTTTTATTTGCATTTTTATATCATGCATGTTTAATATTCCTTATTTATTACACATGGATGTCTATTTTTGAAGAATTATGATCCTACTAAGTACTACCATGAACTCACCCCTCCAAAATATTCCCAAAAATTTATTTGGATGAAATCATTAGTAAGGACTTAGAGCTGTTGTTTGGGTATCTTGAGTGGATATTAATAAATATTTACAATTTTTTAATAGAGTGTTATGAATATTTAACTTATTAATTTTAGAATTTTGAAATTTAGGTAAAATTAAATGTTATAATAATTTTTACCTTATGATATATTTGGAGTTATTAGGTGGTTTAAATTTATTTATCCTTGTATTTATCAGCAGAATGCCTCTCGAATATGATATTTTATACCCTATGTTTTTGTCACCAACTTAGAGCCTATTTGAGGTGAGATTCTTGGTTCACTCTCATATCCACTACATACCAATGAGTGTTACCAATGGGGGTGGGTCTGGGTAGAGTAGTATTAGATTTTTTTGGGAGATATTACTACTTATGAGGTATGTATCATATTAGGATTACATTATTTTTGATACGGAAATTGTGAAATTTTCGCTTCACATATGATGTTTTCCAAGGAGACTAGCTAAGACATAGACCATTGGGGACCCCAATGATCTGAAATAAGTACATTCATAAGCTACATAATATGATTAAGTGAAATTTTAACTACTATAGGGTCGAAATATTAGGATAAATACATACGTCATTATCATTGGTTTGAATTTAGGATTGTGACTTTTTTATTCCTTTTTTTGAATACTTTTGATGTTTTCATAATACATTTATTATTTTCATGGTAATACAATTACATTACTATGAAATGTTAATAGTATTATATTTAAATACTTGAAATTTTTATATAGTAATTATAATGTTCTTACTCTTAATAAAACCCATGATATATTATTTATTTAATATTTTATCCATTTTCATTCCATGCATTTTGTTGCTTCATGGTTGAAAATATAAAAAATATTGTGTAATTTCATTTTTAGTTTTGAAAGTAAAAGCGTATTTTTCTTGATCTATGATACTTCATGTTATTCATACATAATTCTTGAGATGTTATAATTAGGATCCATTCAAATGACTTAATAATTTATAATATTATTTTATACACTTATAAGAAATAGGTTATTTATGAAATGAATTATTTGTTTTAGTGTACTAGTTTAGGAGTTTAAATATCAAAAACACTTATTATATGTTTATTGATAATTCAAGAGTCTATTGTGAGTATGAATTTATTTAATCAAGGACAATATTCTAATAATGGATTGATGTTACTATGTTTTATAAGACAGTGAATGATTTATATGCATGGTTAGGGATATAATGTTTTCCATAATAAATAGATTAATGTGACATGTATTAATTTATTTTAAAAAAACAACTTGATAAATATTATGATATGGTGAGGGAATGGATGAATAATTTGTTATATAACCATGTTATGATGTATGATGTGTTACTCAAGTTGTTATTGTATATTTCATATTTCAAATCTAGTCCCATAAGATGAAATCATTTTTTGATTCCTATTTGATAATTTAAAATTATACATTATTTATTGCAATATAATTTAATAATGTCTCGTTAAATCAAATCAATAATGGAATAAAGAATAAAACATATTGAGTTCCTTTTATGATTTTAAATCATTGTAGGTTGTGTTACTAAAGTGATGTTTTTTTTGTTCATTAACTAATTTAAATTTAGTTTTACTTTGGATACAATTTTATAAATTAAAAAGTATCCTTTCTTGATTGTTTGGAATAATGAAAATTGATTTGTGATACTTTTATGTGAGGTAAATTTGGGTTTTAAGGGGTATTTTTATTCATATTTTTCATTGTTGTTTGATTTGTTTGTTATTTGTGGAGTACTTGTTTGATTGGGAAGCATGGATATTATGTTTTCATATTTGTTATTGTGGTTGGTTTAGGAACATTGGTTTTGTAAATGAATATGGTGTTGTTAGGTGGTGTAAGGGATTGATGTAAGGATGGGTTGATTGAGAAGAATAGTAGTGTGTTTAAATGGGGGATGTGTTTTACTATGGAATATTTTTGTTTTATATGATTTTTTGTGTTTTATATAGATTAATATATATTTTTATCTTATGTTGAATTGTGAAAATTTCCAAGAAGCGAAATCTGGATGTTGGGTGTTAGTATAATGTGAATCCTGAAATGGAGTGTTATTAAGGATTTAGTAGTAGAAATCACCAAATTCCATCAATGGGGAATTTATCCTTGTGTTAGAGTAATTTTTATTATTTATTGACGTATAATATGTTCTATTATATACCCATTGATTAAATTTGAGTCCATGTCAGTGGTATTTTTTTAGAGTGTAGCTCAATGATGGTGGAAAATAAGTATAGAAACCCAAAATTTATTCCTAGTGAATATTTTCTTAAGATATTTTTAAAAAAATTCCCATATATAGATGGATGATTTTATGAAGGTGATTAAGGAGATCCATCAGTGGGAATATATTTTTCAAATCTTTTTGAAGCATTACATCGATTTCATCAATGAGTTTCTAAATTTTATATCTAGTAGAGAATAGTGAGAATAGAATTTTATGTCCACTTTGAGGCCATAGATTCATTGGTCTATCACATCCTTGTAATTTAATTCTTTGTCATAGGTGATCGATTGATATGATATTATAGTTAAATTATTGTCTAAAAAATATGTTCTGCGAAGACCCCTCATGGGTTCTCAATAAGGTTATGAATAATGCATTGAGATGTGGGCCTTGATATACATGTGGATTTCATACCCTTTTCAAAAAAAGAGTTCATTGATTATATTTTTAAAGGTTAATGTAAATCAGTTTTCTTAGTAAATTATATTATTACTTTTATAGTGGTTTAATTCATAATAATGTATTTTTTTAATTCTTTGTAATTATAAGTAATTATTGATTTTAATTAGAGGATTACTATTTTTAAAAAAAATTTGGTTGTAGTGTACGGATTGATAGGGGAAGTGTTGGTTGTATGTTGATCTAGATATGTAGGAATAAAACTGTTATTCCAACCTATCCCATATGAATTATGTTTTGATGATCTTGAAACCCCTTATTATATTACAAATGATTCTGTTTTTAAGTGTTTTTACTTGAGTTTTATCTTATTTTAGTTAGTGATGTTATAAATATACAATTTTGTGATGTCTGATGAAAATAACTATAGTTTGTAAAATTATTATACATGAGGACATTTCCTATATAAAGATTTGGAAGCATCAAGAAATTAGATATGTGAAGGAATTACCGACAAGAATCAACTATGTTGTTAATTTAACTATGTGACATTCACTAATGTAATTAAATCAACTATTTCAAAAATAGATTTGTCGAGGAACTGAATACATGATTTATCTACATTATGATATTAGATATGTGGTTTGGATCCATTAAAATTTTGGCAATATTATTCCAATTAGCTATGTGACTATGATGAATATGTGAAAATCAGTTATGTGGGTAGAATGGATATGTAATTTTGCTATGTGATGAATTCACTTTCTTAAATAACGGGTACATGGATCAATTTAGCTACATGAATTCAAATATGTGGAATTTTCATAAATGTTTTTTCAGCCTGGGTATTTATTACTATTTTTCTATTTCTAGTGAAACATGATACAGATAATGATTAACTAAAACATTAAACTACCTAATTATGATGAAATTTATTTTCAGTAAATGAATGTGCAAAGATAGAAAAGAGCATTGACATTTTATCATACTGTTTTTTTCAAGATAATTTTCAGAAAAGGGACATTACAGTTTTTAACAAGACCATTTATTTTATTGTAAATTATATTGTGAAATAAGAAGTGAGAATATATTCTTTTATATTCATGTAAGAACAAAATGACAAAAAAAAAATTCTATAAAACTCTATATCACATGTTGTCAAAGACTTATTGATTTTTCTTCTATGTTCTACCAAAAAGAAAATATATTCTTAATGGTTTTTAAATTTGTGCTTATATGATCAATCTTGTTGTGTTTCTAAGGACTCTCTTAAGATACCCTTCATTCTCATTATATCTCTTGGGGGACTCTTATATTAAATTAATATCTCCTTGAAAAAATGTGATTAATCTTATAATATCATTATTTATTCATATCTCTAGAAGAAAGAACACTTTTTTTGAGTGTTAAATATTTCCAATTTTATAAATACTTGTATATTCCAAAATAAATCTCATGTTGTGGTACTACATGATAGATTTTTGTTATCTATTTTTTAACCCCTAGAAAAAGGACTATTACTTGGGAAATCCAAAATATCTATGGATTTGAGCCTTGTTGGTGTGTACTAGAGGGATGTTTATTCCCTAAAACACTATAAATATCATGTGTTAATTATTTTTATTTTGGTTTAATCTTTCCATTTCTTTCTTGTGATAAGAAAATATAAAAACATATCTTTTCTCTTAATATTGTTGTTTCTGGTGAAGAAAACATCTAGAAAACATTCCACATCCACACCCCCCTTCTTGGGTATTTATGCAGTTCTTATCTGACTAACAATAGGTATCATATTTTATGAATTTTGATTTCTCCACTATAATGGGAATTTTTTAAGATCATATTTAAATGGATTCTATTTATGAAAATATTGAAGGTGTTTCTATGGTTGAAGAATCATTTATTAATGTATAATATTTTTTTATTGGAAGGAATAAAATAATATATATTTTAAGAACCATGGTATAATGTTTTATTTGAATATGTTGAATCCTTTAAAAATATCTAAAGGTGATCCAAAAAATTGGGTTACTATAGCAAAACATGAATATGATATGAACTCCAAATAAATGTTTATTATTATATATTGACTAGGTCTATAAGATTTCAGAAGATCTTTATAATTTTCTATAGAATACGATATGTGAAAAAATATATTTTTAGACTATGAAGAAACTAATAATATAAGACGTTCGAGGTTCAACTCAACCAAATGAAATATTCACACATTCTTAATGGTTTTTGGTGAAACCATAACATTTATCATTGTATGGTTAATGGAAACCATGAAAAAAATGTTTCTTCTCAAGGAGAACAAATTCATAAACTATATCAAGCTATAAACTTTATTATATTTCTACCATTGTAGTTGAGTGTAATTTCTATTCCCATTTTCAATCCATTAATGCTATGTACTTCTAGATAAATAATCTCATTAAAATAGTCGTCATGTATGATGAAAAAAATGGAAGCTAAATCTGGTGATCAAAAAATAGTAAAAATGATAATTACTGATAAAAAGAGAAAAGTATTATATATTTATGAATAATATAATGATGAATATTAATATAGATCTGCTTCTAATAGTGAACATGAACATTTTACAAAGAACATAAAGAACATATATAATAAGAAAATATAATTCAAAAAATATTATATCATGAATGAAATGTTATTATCGAATCTCAAAATTTTACAGCTGTTATGAGTGTAATAATATTTGACATATCACACTATATTTTCCTCAACATCAATATGAAAATGAAATATGAAAATAAATACAAGTAGAAACAAGATTTAAAGAAAAATAAAAAAATCCATTATGTCCATATGAAGTTATTCTGAGGATTCTAGTGATGACACATCTTCTAAATTGAAATCTAAAATCTCAAATCAAAAGGTACAAAAATTTCTTTATCCCACAATATGATGAGTTAAATTCATTTTATCTTATGTATATTAATAAAATTCTGAAACTAAAAATTTTTCTTTTCAAGAAAAAAATTATTATATTACCATTATTAATATAAAGTATAAACTCATAAAAAATAAAAATAAATCACTAAAAAATTCTTATCATATGTTTTTAATTGAAATTATTAGTTAAAAAATTTCAAAAATGAATTAAATTTATAAAATTATTATTTTTCTTGTAATGGACCTAGAAATAAGATATAAATCATTGAAAATGATGCTCACAATATTAAAGATACATCTACAGTTTTTATTAAGATTGAAAATTACCTAATCCAAATACATAGTAATAATAAAATCTAAAAATATTGGTTTTTAATAGGAAGTAAATGTGGAAGACCAAAACTATATGAATGTTATTATTTTCCCAATTATATAAAAAAACTTATATTAGGTTTTTTTATTATAGAGAACAAAAAAATTATGCTAATGATTTTAGTATAATAAAACCATTATTTATGGAACTATGCAGGGTTTACATTCATGAAATTTATCATAATTTTTTGTAGGAATCTCTAGAATTCAAAAAATATATTTGGGTACCCAAATATTTTGTTTCTATAATTTTAGGAATCAAAAGAATATGGGTACCAAAAAAAATTCAGTCGGGATTTATTTTTTAGGGAAAATTATACATGAGAATAAGAAAATTGGTATATGGATAATGTATTCTCAAGGTTTATAAGTATATATTACTCAAATTTCTATTCTTTAACTAATGTTAAAGGAGGATATTCCACTTTTGGTTACAATTATTTGGGTTAAATTGCATGAGTTTGATTAGTTTAAAATCGAAGATCAATTCTGTTCAAAAAATTATCTACAATGAAGGATTGAAACATAACCTGATATGTATCTATCTATAATATGATTATATTTTTATTCTAGACCCTGTATAATGGGGCTCAAACTATGACTACCCTATGCCTACCTCTAATAGTCCAGGGGTACTAACTAGTGTCAACTAGGCATATAACTAACATGGGATGCATTAGCCTAATGTACCTCTACACATACACACATCTCCAAGACCATACATTGATAAAATATAAATCAACTGATAAACCATTAATTCATACATCTAAATCCCACCATCATAGAATAACAACAGGTACTAGAAAAAATAATCCAAATAAGATCCCACCATAATGAAACAGAATACTAGCCCAACCTGAAACAATTAAAGGGGACAATTGTCGATGAAACTGTAGGAATAAACCACAGTCAGATTATCTCACTACGATTTTCCCAAACCTGGTCCCTCTAAGAATCCATGAAACTATCAAGAATTATCCTAATAAATGACATGTATGGGAAAAATCCCATGTAGGTGTGAATATAACAATGTTCATTTTGATACCCAGAAATCACTAAAAATATAACATCAAGAATAAAAGTAAGCTCATATAAATGATAGGTATGTGACACGTATAACAAAAATATGTAGATATACTCAAAAAAGGAATGTCGTATTAAGGTAATGTAACAACTTTAATGCCCTTCTGGGAATATTACATGAAGGTTCCACATAGAACATGTCCAAGAGACCATTCTGAATGAGTCAGATAACACTGATGGAATCCATCCATGATCTATTTTCCATTGGGTCTTGCCATAAGAAGTTTACACGGGATGTATGAATAGAATTAGACATATTTTAGGATCACACCAAAGGCCATGGGATATACCAAAAACACTATAAAATCATATCTGGGGATCAACTGAACCCACAGCCCGAGTTGATGGGTCACTTGGCCTCAAGTGCACCTCCCCATTTTCCAAAGTCTACTTATTAGTAGTGAGGGTGTAAAGGTGGTACAATGGGGAGACTACACCCACATATCATAATAGAAAAGTGGATACAATCAATAGTAAACAATATTTAAATAAAATATAGATAGCCATAATAAGTAAATTTTGGCAGAAAAAAACATATAACAAAATAAGTAAGTAGAAAATGAATTAGATAATGGAAAATTTTAATATAATTTCAAAAGTATCTAAGGAAGTTTATGATACATGTATTCAATGCATTTCAGTGAAAAAATAGAATAGGGAGTTACAATCATGCTATAAAATAGTATAAAAAGGTAAAAAGGAAAAAAACTACACCAAAATCCTCCCGAGCCTATTCCCAATTATCTGCTCCTATGTTCAAACTAATGGTATAAAATATCAATGACTTTAATTATGGCCTTTTCCATTATAGATAAATCCAGATTGGTAATCTTCTCAAGTACCAAAGGCATCCCAATTCGGGTGTGAGGCATAAAACACAGTAGACCACCACAAAAAGTGTCTATGTGTAATCCAAGAAGTTATCGTAACTATACAAAATGCAAGAAATTTAAACTAGTTAATTAAAGATGAAAAATAAATGGCTAACTTCCTGATTAGATTTCTAAAAGTAACCTAGTGGGTTGACCTACTTGATCCCATTGATGGAAGCAATAGTCCAACCAGTCACTATATATATTTAATTGTTATATATATAGTATATATATATTGCATCAACCTATATGAACCGAGTGCATGCAGAGGTAAGTGGCCACATACCGGGAATACTAGTACTGGCTGGACCGGAGAATAACTCAGACATCAATGACTATTCAAATGAGTCTATAAGCTCTATAAATAGGGTGAGTTCCCTACATCCCAAGATTAGTGTGAGACATCATTCAACAAAAATTGGGATGGTGAGTGATCCAGCATGTTTACAATCAAATCATATAATATTATGCGTAAATCCCAATGTCCAGATAGTATCACTAGTATGAGATGTCATACTAAACTCCCAATTTAAGGGAGCATGATTATCCATCATTCTCAACACCCCTTACCATTGTACATAGCCTCAATAAAGGCATATTTAAAATTATAACTAGAATGAAGAATAACCTCCCATGAAACAAGTTCAACAAGAATTTATATATATAAGGAATATTTATATTTATAACACAAAATATAATGAAATACATCTCAAATGTCCATTTGGAAAAGTTTAGTTATAAAAAAACATTACAATTCAAAATATGCATTTAATATAAATCATAATCAATGGCATTGTATTTCCCCCATTATAATAGTTTCCATTAATTAAAACAATTCATTTATATAATAAGAAACAACATGAATTTACCACTTCACTTAAACAACCCATCAACTTTTCCTAATCATGTAAAATTCATTTATAAGGCTCAATGGGTCACTTCGAAGGTGAGATGGCCACCAAGGTAAAATCCTAATTGGTAAATTCATACTATGAGAGGTGAAAACACCTAAGAGGTTCCTTGGATTCCATTTAATACTGATTTATCAAGGTAAATTTCATTTAAAGCTAATCTGGACGGTACAAGCTGTCACGACCCATCCTCGGGGCCCGTGTCGTGACTACCCCAAGACCGCCACCCATGTGGCAGGGGATGGCGACTAGCACTAAAGGCATAAATCCCAATAATAGGGAAGGCATTGCCTTTATAAAGAGAACAAACACCACAGAGTATGCAAACTGAAGTAAACACTACATAAATTGAAAACACAACTGAGTGCTGGAAAGTAAATGGGCCTGTATACAAACCCAACTGAAGTGCAGTACAACTGAAAAGTAAAGTACAACAACTGAAGGACAAAGCAGCAGCCACCAGGACGTCCTATAGGAACTCCCACCTGATGGGTGGGTATTGTCAGTCTCATCGGCTCCTCGAGTCTGGTTGTCCTCTCTATGTACATCCCACATGATAGACCACCTCCGGGTACCACCCTTGTCCTCAAGCCTCAACCTCGATCAGCACTGTCTGTCATATGCATCCAACACAACGTTGTGTGGGCATAGTCCGTGCAGGGGTGAGTATACGATACTCAGTAGGGACCCCAAGACACCCGAAGGTCTCCAAGAATCCACAAAGGATAAACCAAAAAGGAAAGATATGAATACAAGTATCAACCAGCACTACATAGGTATATGCCCATACATATACCTAAGTCATCAATTCCTGTTCTTCTCCAACTCACGAGCTCAAGTACAACCCATTCCACAGAGGAAATTATAACTCAATTCATATAGGAAAGTAAGTCAATCATATCAAAGATAATGATTGAAAGTCCAGACTCAGCTCACACAGGTATAAATTTCATAAGGCGATAGAGATGATCATATGTAGCCACTGATTCATCTAATCTATCGGACCCACATAGGATACAAGACCAGCTAAGCTGTCGGACCCACAAAGGATTGAAGACCAGCTACTCTGCCGGATCCATATATGATGCAAGTACAGAGTCAAATACTGCGGGACCCACATAGGATACAAGAACAGTAATAATCACCGTCGAACCCACCGAGGATCCTAGTACGGTCGTCGTCGCTGCCGAACCCACGGAGGATCCAAATACAGTCGTCATCGCTGCCAAACCCACGTAGGATCCAAGTACAGTTGTCATTGTCGTCACAGTCGCAGCCACCTCTTAGGTTCCCGCACACAGCACGGTAAATTCCAAGAGGGTATGCTCCATGATCCAAGGGGGTTGATTCATCAACTATCACGATGTCCAGATTTGAATTATCAGAATGTTTCATCTCGTCAATAAGAACTCAACGCGATAGACGTCGCGTCAGTCGGACGCCCGGTCTGAGAGTTATTGGCATTTTCGTCCCAGGGGCCCGGTTGGTTTTTAAGCTAAAAACAACCCAAACATACTCTAGCTACGTCTAAACCCCGAGAGGAGTAATCCAAAAGTACCATATCACTAAGAGGAATCCAACAAAGTTGACGATACGTGAATCGGACGTTCGTAGCTCAAGTTATAAGTGTTTCTCCTCCGAGGGCCCGATTAGTTTTGTGTTCGAACCAACCCGGCTGTAACCAAAGTTCTCTTAAACCTTCAGTGTAATATACCAAAACGACCACCACTATCCAAGGATTCCAATGCAACTGACAGTGCGTCAATCGGAGGTTTATAGCCCATGTTATGGTCATTTGAACGGAACTGTCCGAAAGTAGGGGGTTTGGGCCCCGTCCGAGACGGCCGAATAGCCTCTGGGTCGGCCCGTACTGGGTCGACCCAACCCGGGTCCAGGTCTGGCCCGGTTGGGCGCGGCCCGACCTAGCTGGCGTGGCCCGGCCCAGCCTGTGCTGCCCGGCCCGGCGCGGGGGTCCGGCCCGGCGCGGGCGTATGGCCCGACGCGGGCGGTCCGGCCCCGCACGGGCAGTTTGACCCAACGCGGGCGGACACGGAAGGGGGGGGGGGGGGGTGCCGCCCCCATTTTCTAGAAATGGCGGACCCATGTGGGGGCCACCCTAGCTGACCGCCGGGGGTTTCAAACCCCCGGTCTTCTTGGAAACGGCCGGCCATTTTGGCTGGCCGGTGAGCTGCCGTAGGACCCCCGCGGGTCCCGCCTCTTAATGAGCTAACGGCCAGCTGAGTCCGGCCGCCCCTGTGCTGAACTGCTGAGGCCAAAGGCCACAACACTTTCCTGTCCAGCGCGGCGTGACAACTTTGGGCCCCTCCGCCATGGCCCGCCCCAGCCACGACTCTCTATGGTGCTTCGACATAGCGCGACGGCGCCGCGCACCTCTGTCGCGGCCCACTCTTCACCGTGGCCTCCCTCGGCTTTATCGGTGCGGCCCAACGGCGCCGCGCTCCTTCGCCGTGACCCGCTCCGGCCACGGTTCTCTCTTTCCATCGCGGTTCAATGGCGCTGCATCGCCTCCATTTCAAGCCACGAAGAAGATCAACAACAAAAGGGGAGGAGGATCAGCTGTGTTTTTGCAGTCTGACCTCCTCCCATTATATTGATAACAAGCGGCCAATAATTAATGAAGAACTTCAAATAAATCTTGATCATAAAATAAACCCCTTCCTTAAAGAAATTCTTTGGAGCTAGCGTCGCGGGGGTGGTTTTGATGATGGCGTAGGCATGGACCCAAGGAGAGGATGGCGTCTCACACCGGCAGCAGAGAGGAGAATAACGACACATCGATCACTCAGGTGGTGATGGCGTTCTTCGTCAAGGTCTTGACGTTCTTCAACGAAGATGATGGAGTTCTCCAAGACATAGATAATTCTATCCAAATATCCTCTCACAACTAAATAAACCCCAAATAAAATAAGGCCTTCCTTATTTTATTAACCCACGCCAAGCTTTTCAAATTTACAAAAGTTGAATTCCCTTAACTAATTTTTAGTTTTCAAAATTAATGGTGTGTTAAGTTGGAAACATTAATGTGGAAGAAGAAACCCCGCAATATTTAAAACAATGGAGGTTTAGAGGAGTTTGAGAATTTGAAGAAGTGGGGCTCGTGTGGGCCCCACCTCACTAATATCCTAAAAAAAAGAGTTTAGGATCAAGTGGGTCACAATTTAACTCCCACACATGGGATTAAACCACTTTAGAAGTGAAATAAAATTTTAACACAATTATATTTCACTTTACACATAATCCACTTTTATTTAACAACACTTCTCGTGCAAACTCAACTCCAGAAATTGTCTTCTTAAGCAATTACCGGCGAAGATGTTTCATCGGTGCCGTCAGATTTTGATTCCAAGCACCGGTTCAAATGTTAGAAAAACTTGCTCATTCGTCCACTGAACATACCCGAGCCAATCTTCAGAAATTGATTCCGGGAACACCATTCCTCGAAATCAGGCTCTGTTAGAAACTACGTACCTGTAAAATCCCAAAGAATTTAAGAAAAAAATTTCCATAAAATTTACGGGTCTTTACATTACACCCACCTCATGGCTTTACATCCTCATAAAGAATCATCACAAACTAGGGAAACAAATAAGGGTATTGTGAACACATCTGAGCCTCCCGCTCCCAAGTTCTCTCATGGAGGTTCCCATGCAGCCACTTGATGCGTACTAGTGGAATCGACTGCCCACAAAGGACCCACTCTTGTTGATCCTCAATATCCATTGGGACCTCCACAAAAGTCTCCTCGTCATCAATTTCCAGCTCCCCATGGTCGATGATATGCGTCGGGTCATGCATGTATCTTTTTAGCTGAGATATGTGGAAGACGTCATGCACCCGGTGTAACTGAGGTGGAAGAGCCAAGAAATAATCCACCTTGCCTATCCTGCTGAGAACCTGAAATGGTTCGATGAAGCGCAGAGATAACATGACGCCCTGTCCAAATCTCTTTAATCCACGTCGAGGTGAGACCCGTAAGAAAACGTGGTCACCATCCATGAAATCTAGTGGTCTCCGCCTCCTATCAGCATAAGACGTTTGTCGGCTCTGAGCTGTCCTCATCCGATCCTGGATGATCTAATCCTTTTCCGTCATGGCATGGACCATCTCTGGTCCCACAAGTGCTGATTCCCGAGGGTCTTTCTAGCACAGAGGTGATCTGCAAGGTCTGTCGTACAATTCCTCGTATGGTGTCATCCCGATGGTGGAGTGGTAGCTGTAGTTTACAAAAACTCCACCAAGGTAGGTGATCCTCCCAACTGCGACCAAAGTCAAGGACAGATGAATGGAGCTTGTCCTCGAGAGTCCGAATGGTCCTCTCCATCTGACCATCCGTCTGAGGGTGAAAAGAGGTGCTCATGCGTAGCTGCGTCCCGAATGCCCCCTGCAACCCCTTCCAAAGCCAGGATGTAAAGTGAGCATCTTGATCGGAGATGATAGATGATGGAACACCATGAAGCCGTACGATCTCCTGAATGTAGAGGCATCCAAAGCTCTCCACTGAGCCCTGCTCTTTGATGGGTAAGAAGTGGGCTGACTTGGTGAGTCGATCAACGATCACCCAAACGGAGTCATGTACTATGGAAGTATGTGGAAGTCCAATCACAAAATACATATATATCCCCTCCCACTTCCACTCTGGGACCTCCAAGGGCTGTGACAATCCCGTTGGTACATAGTTCTCTTCCTTCACCTGAATGCAGGTGAGGAATCGTGAAACAAACTCTGCCACAACCTTCTTCATACTCATCCACCAGTGCTGCCGTCTAAGAACCTGGTATAACTTCGCTACCCGTGGATTTACTGCCAAACGGGAAGTGTGAATCTCTCTCAGCACCTCCTCCTATAAAACAGCGCGTACCATAGTATGTCCTCTAAAAATGATGGTGTGCTCTCCTCCTACAGAAAATCCATCAGGTGCATGTCCTGTGGAAATCTGTGCATTCCACGTCTCATAGTTAACGTCCCCAAGTTGTGCCTATCTGACCTGCTGAAAAAGTGTAGGAGTACTTGTGAGCGATTGAAGAAACGTTTCCCCATCTCTATCCACGAAGGATATCTATAAAGAGACTAACTGCTCTGTCTCCTCTCCAAGTAGCTGGATGCCCGACCTCCTACTAAGAGCATCAGCTACCACATTCCCCTTCCCAGGAGTATAGACTATCTCAATGTCATAGTCCTGGAGGAACTTGAGCCATCACCGCGGTCTTATGTTCAGGTACTTCTGTGAGAAGATGTACCTGAGACTCTGGTGGTCTGAATAGACTGCAAAGCACTCGCCCATCAGATAGTGCTGCCACATCTTCAGGGAGAAGACCACTTCTGCTAAATCCAGGTCATGGGTAGCGTAGTTCTACTTGTGCTTCCTCAACTGTTGTGATCCATAGGTGATCACTGTCCGCTCTTACATCAGGACACACCTGAGTCCGGTCCCTGATGCATCACAGTAAACTATGTACCCTACTCCCTCCTCCGGTAACTTCAAGATTGGTGCACTGGTCAATCTCTGTCTCAGCTCCTAGAAGCTATGCTGACATCTATCTGACCACACCAAGGGGTTTCCCTTCTTCGTCAAAGCTGAGAGTGGTGCTGCAACTTTGGAGAGGTCTGGCACAAATCTCTAATAGTTCCCAGCCAGACCTAGGAAACTCCGCACCTCCGTCACGCTCCTGGGTGGCTCCCTAGATAGCACTGCCTCGATCATCGTAGGATCCATCGCAACTCCCGCCTCAGAGATGACGTGCCCCAATAAGTGGAACTCAGGTATCCAGAACTAACACTTTGAGAGCTTACCATAACGTAGGTGCTCTTGGAGTGTGTCCAGTACAACCCCACAACTGGTAGGCGTGCTCCTCCTCAGTAGTCGAGTAAATCAATATGTCGTTGATGAAGACTATGACAAATCGATCGAGGTATGGTTGGAAGATCCTGTTCATGAGACTCATGAACACTTCTGGAGCCTTGGTTATGCCGAATGGCATAACCAAGAACTCATTGTGGCCATACCGACACTAGAAAGCCGTCTTCTACACATCCTCGTACAGAACTCTGATCTGATGATAGCCTGACCTGAGGTCTATCTTCGAGAACCACCATGCTACCCTGAGCTGATCGAAGAGGTTTCCAATCCTTGGGAGCAGATACTTGTTTTTCACGGTCTCCTTGTTCAGGCGATGGTAATCGAAACAAAGTCTCAAGCTCCCATCCGCCTTATTGGCGAACAAAATCAGGGAAGCCTAGGGTGAAACACTTGGTCGAATGAATCCCTTTCCCTGCAAGTCCTCCACCTGTACCCGTACCTCTCGAAACTCATCAGGAGCCATCTGATATGCGAGTGTAGATATCAGGGTTATCCTGGGGTACAAATCAATATATATGTCTACCTCTCTGCGAGGAGGTATTCCGGGAACATCGTCAGGAATAACGTCTGCATACTGATGCCCCACAACAGGGATACCCGGACTCCTCACGTCAACTGCTCCTAGGATAAGGCTAGCCAACTGATGAGTGATCGGCTATCGTATCCTCTGCGTGAGTTAGTCCTGCGCTGCAATGGCTCCCTTCTCGCTGGTGAAGGTGAACCTACTCCCATCGGTGCGGACACACTGCACCTTGCGCCTAATACAATCTATCTGAGCATGAAATGTAGATAACCAATAAATGTCCAAGATGATGTCGTAAGGCCTCAACACCACTACAAGAAGATCCCATCCAAAGATGTCGCCTCCTAGAGTAATCTCACACTACCGGAACCGGTGAGTAATCGCCGAGTCTACTCCCGTAGGAGTCTCTGGCCATAAGGATCGAGCCAATGGATCCGTCAGAATCTTCAAGCTCTAAAAAAGGGCTGCAGAAATGAATGAATGACTCGCTCTTGTGTTTATAAGAACTACATCAAGGGTGGAGTAGACACAGATAGTATCTCGAATCATCTCAGGTGCACCGTGGTTGTAGGCCTCCGCTGCCTGAAGCTGAGCCTGCCTCTTTCCGCTAGCTCCCTGTCGTCGAGGTGGACCTCCTGGTGGTGGTGGTGGTAGAGCCTCAAAGTGTCGCACACCAACTACTGCTCGACCAACTGCTCTGAATTTTCCACCTGCTCCATGCGGACCGCCACGGTCGAACCTATGCCTATGCCTGGGTGGTACCACAACCGTCTGATACTCCTCTGCATGGAGGGTCGGGAAGTCACAAGCCATGTGGCCCTGCCCACCGCATGTATATCACGGTCTACTCCTCGTAGGGCTGGCTCTGCACGATGTGCCCTGCTCCTCTGAGCTAGTATCCTATGGTCGCCCACCTGATGGTCTGGTCGCTTGGGCCCCTGTGACATCCGTCGACTGCAATCTGCAGAAGACTCTTCTACGTGCTGCCCTATAGTAGGTCTCGCTGCTGGTGTAGGCTCAAGAAGAAGGCTACATAAAAGAAGGGTTCACTCATGTACTCCTGCCTGCGTCGGTATGCTGAGGGAGATCATCGATGCCCTAATCTCATGCCTCAGTCCCTGCTCGAAGGTCTGGGCCCGAAATAATGGGTCCCGTACCATGTCCGTGGAATAGCGTGAGAGATCAGTAAATCTCGCCGAGTACTGAGCTACCGTCATGGTGCCCTTCCGCAGCTGCAGTAACTCCTGAATGTGCACCGCATGGAGGTTGGCTGGAACAAACTTCGAGTGGAAGAGGCTCTTGAAGTCTGACCAATGGATAGATGCCTCGTTGTGCACCTGGAGTATCTACCTCCACCATCTACCTGCTTCCGCGTACAGGAGACTTGCTGCAAGGATCACAATGAGGTCTGTCGGTGTCCAAAATAATATGAAAACTTGAACAACAGCCTCCATCCAATCCTCGGCTGCATGAGGGTCCATCTCCCCACAGGACATGGGTGGTCTCTGAGGCTAAAAATCATGTAGTTCACTCAGGCGACGTGCACTCTCAGCTACTGGGGCTGGTGGCATCAGTGGATCGGTGGGTAGAGGTACCGCCAGTGCCTCCACTATAATTGGGCCCTGCACCGAGGCCTCGTCACTCGGTGGGCTTTCATCTCTCCAAAAACCTTGGAACCCTAGATGGCTTCCGTCGTGGGGCCATCCTGAAAAGAAACAGGTGTGCCACGGTCAATATAGTATACTTGGAGAGCTGACTCAAGTAATCAAAAAGAAAAATTTGAAACACACATGCAATCAATGTTTTCATGCACTGAGTCGGAAATCAGAAGTCAGGGTCTTTGTGTATGTATACGTCGGCCGCCACACCAACACTGGACTCCCTGGACTGATAACCACACTCAATACCCTTAACACTATTTCTTTAAAAAGAAGAACGATCGGAATCTTGGGTTCTGTGGGAGAACCGAACACCTATGATACCAATTTGTCACGACCTATCCTCAGGGCCCGTTCCTTGACTACCCCAACCCCGCCTCCCATAGGCCAGGGGCTAGTGACTAGCACCAAAGGCATAAATCCCAATAATAGGGAAGGCATTGCCTTTATAAAGAGAACAAACACCATAGATTACGCAAACTAAAGTAAACACTAATTAAACTGAAAACACAAGTAAGTGATGGAAAGTAAATGGGCTAGTATACAAACACAAATAAAGTGCAGTACAACTGAAAAGTAAAGTACAACAAACGAAAGACAAAGCAGCAACCACTAGAACATCCTCTAGGAACTCCCACCTGAAGGGTGAGTATCGTCAGTCTCTTCGGCTCCTCAAGTCCGACCGTCCTCTCCGTGTACGTCCCACCGGATAGACAACCTCCGGGTACCATCCTGATTCTCAAGACTCAACCATGATCAGTGCTATCCTTCGTCTGCATCCAACACAACGTAGTGTGGGCATAGCTCATGCTGGGGTGAGTATACAATACTCAGTAGGGACCCCAAGAATCCTGAAGGACTCCCAGAATCCACAAAGGATAAACCAAAAAGGAATGATACGAATACATGTATCAACCATCAATATTTAGGTATATTCCTATACGTATACCTATGTCATCAATTCTAGTTCTGCTCCAACTCATGAGCTCAATTACCACCCAGTCCACATAGGAAAGTATAACTCAATCCACAAAGGAAAGTAAGTTAATCATATCAAATATATTTATTGAAAGTCAATACTCATCTCACACAGGTATACATTTCGTAAGGAAATAGAGATGATCAGATGTAGCCAATGATTCATCTATACTATCAGGCCCACATAGGATACAAGACCAGCTAAGTTGTCGGACCCACAAAGGTTACAAGACTAGCTACTCTACTAGACCCACACAGGATACAAGTACAGAGTCAAATACAGCCAGACCCACATAGGATACAAGAACATTAGTAATCGTCGTCGAACCCATGGAGGATCCCAGTACGTTCGTCGTTGCTGCCGAACACATAGAGGATCCATGTACAGTCGTCTTCGCTGCCAAACCCACATAGGATCCATGTACAGTCGTAATCATCGTCGCAGTCGCTGCCAGCTCTAGGGTTCCCGCACACAACACGCTCGATTCCAGGAGAGTCTGCTCCACGAGCAAAGGGGGTTGATACAGTAACTATCATGAATTCAATAGTTTATGTTTCACAAAGTTCCGTCTCGTCAATAGGAACTCAACGCGACAAATGGCGCATTAGTCGGACGCTTGGTCTGAGTGTTATTGGATTTTTCATCCCAAGGGCCTGGTTGGGTTTTAATCTAAAACCAACCCAAACGTACTACAACTACATCCAAACCTCGAGTGGAGTAATCCAAAACACCCTTCTCACTAAGAGGAATCCAATAAATTCAACGGCACGTCAATCAGACATTCGGAGCTCAAGTTATAAGTGTTTCCACTCTGAGGGCCCGGTTGGTTTCGTGTTCATACCAAACCAATAGTACCAAAAGTTCTTTGAATCCTTGAGTGTAAAATACCAAAAGGACTGTCTCGATCCAAGGATTATATCCCAACTGACGGTGAATTGATCGTAGGTCTGTAGCCCAAGTTATGGTCGTTTGAACAGAACTGTCTGAAAGTATGGGGTTTGGGCCCGGTCCGACCCGGCCTAATACCCCCTGGGTCGGCCCGTACCAAGTTGACCAGACCCGGGTCTGGGTCAGACCTGGTTGGACACGGCTCGGCCTGACTAACGCGGCCCGGCCCAGCTGGTGCGGCCTGGCCCCACGCGGGGATCCGGCCCGGCGCGGGCGGCCCGACCCTGTGCGGGTGGCCCGACCCAGCGCGGGCGGCCGACCCAGCGTGGGCGGATGCGGAAGGGGGGGGGGGTGTCGCACCCCTATTTTCTCAAAATGGTGGACCCATATGGGGACCACTGTAGCTGACCGCCGGGGGTTTCAAACCCATGGTCTTCTTGGAAACGGCCGGCCATTTTGGCCGGCCTGTGAGCTGCCACGAGACCCCCTCGGGTCCCACCTCTTGATGCGCCGACGACCAGCTGAGTCTAGTTGACCCCATCTTGAACCGCTATGGCCAAAGGCCACGACTCTTGCCCGTCCGGCGAGGCACGACGGCGCCGCACCCCTCCGTCGCGGTCCCGCCCCATCCTCAGCTCTTCATGGTGCTCTAGTGCGGCGCAACGACGTTGTGCCCCTCTACCATGGCCCGCTCTTGGCCGCGGCCTCCCTCGGCATCACTGGTGTGACGTGACAGTGTCGTGCTCCTTCGTCGCGGCCCGCATCGGCCGTAGTTCTCTCATTCTCGTGTGGTGCAATGACACCACATCACCTCCGTTTCGAGCCACGAAGAAGATCAACAACAAAAGGGGAGGATGATCGGCCGTGTTTGTGTGGTCTGACCTCCTCCCGTTATATTTATAACAAGCGGCCAATAATTAACGAAGAACGTCAAAATAATCATGAATGTAAAATCAACCCCTACCTTAAAGAAATTCTTTGGAGCTAGCATCATGGGGGTGGTTTCGATGACAACGTTGGCATGCGCCCAAGGAGATGATGGCATCTCACACTGGCTATGGAGAGGAGAAGAACGACACGTCGATCACTCCTTGCGATGATGGCATTCTTCGTCGAGGTCTTGATGTTCTTCAACGAAGATGATGGAGTTCTCCAAGACATAGAGAATTCTCTCCAAATATCCTCTATCATCTAAACAAACCCAAATAAAATAGGGCCTTCCTTATTTTATTAACACATGCCAAGATTTTCAAATTTACAAAAGTTGAGTTCACTTAATTAATTTTGAGTTGTCAAAATTAATTTTCTGTTAAGTTGGAAACATTAATGTGGAAGAGGAGAACCCACAACATTTAAAAACGGAGGTTTAGAGGAGTTAGAGAATTTGAAGGGGTGGGGCTCGTGTGGGCCCCAAATCACTAATATCCTAACAAAAGGAGTTTAGGATCAACTGGGTCCCACACCAACTCCCACACATGGGATTAAACCACTTTAGATGTGAAATAAAATTGTTACATAATTATATTTCACTTTACACTTAATCCACTTTTTTTAACAACTCTTCTCGCACAAACGCAAATCTAGAAGAAGTATTCTTAAGAAATTATCGGTGCTGCAGTTTCATCGGTGCCCTCGAATTTCGATTCCGAGCACCAGTTAAAAAGTTAGAAAAATCCGCTCGTTCGATCACTGAACGTACCCGAGCCAAACTTAAAAAATTGATTCCAGGAACACAGGGCCTCGGAATCTGGCGTCGTCAGAAACTGCGTACCTGTAAAATCCAAAAAAATTTATGAAAAAAATTCCTTGAAATTTATGTGTCTTTACAGAAGCGAGTACGGAATTTTGAGACAATTACCCATAATGGCCCATTTCAATTGGCTCACAGAGGAGTAAAAATATGAGGTGAATACAACCTACGAACTTCCAAAAAAGGTTCAATAGGTATATAATAATATGTAATGGTAAATTTTATGTGAATAAATCAATTAAATTGAGTTTCTCAGAAAAAGCTTATGTGTGGCACAAATGCATAGGTATGAGACAACAAAACTAAAAGGGAGAAGGACATGATCACCTACCTCAATGTCACAGACGACTCCTTGATCGTTATTGACCTTAAATTTGATGTATGGTGGAAGAGATCTGATAAGCTATATGATTCCCTAAAAATATGTAAATTAATCCTGCACCTAAATAGCACAACAAATCTAAAGGAAAATATTGATATGAGGTAAAATACTAGGGGGTCTTACCGAGATAGATCTACTGCCTCCAAAAGATTGCGGATCAGACACTATATGGGAGATCTAGATAAATGCCAATATTGAGCATTTTTTGATCAAAAGGGAGAACAAGGGTTGTTGGTATACTAGAGTAAGAATGGAATAGAATAAAAGGAAAAAATTATATGAGTTTTTAAAATTTAATTTCACCCAAAAATAAAAAGGCACACAATTTGACCACAATGTTTTACCAAAACTGTGTGAACACCATGGTCACTTCACTACTACTAGGGGAGCATCAAATAGTTAAGTGCTAGGTTTGAATAACCAGTCACAAACTTAGTGAGAAAGATATATACATAACCTATAACTAGTATAATGACTATGCGTTGTGGGTATTATGGTTGTAGAATTATTGTGCGACCTTGTGCTTTTCCACCTTTCAGAGCTCCATGGTAAAAAAGACTTATTTGAAATCGATACCTCCTAGTCTTGATTTGAAATCAAAATTAGGTCTATTTCTGGAATTCAAATTCAAAAATTAATGATCCATAAATTCATGAAAAGAAGGGCCATTACTACCTCCCCTGTATAAAGAAACTAATCCCTGAGTTAGCCTTCTAAGTGTAAAGATGTACTATAAGTGAAGTGTTCATGTCTTTGATATCATATATCAGATTCTTGTTCCCAAGTCTCATCCTATACTTAGTCATGCTATCATAGAACCCATACCAGTGGAACTAAACTTCTTCTGAGTATCATCATGATCCAATCAACAATACGCACTAGATACTCCTTGAAGGAGGAATCCATATCCAACTCAACTTCAACTGGATAATAGAAATGTGATGGGTCTTGATAGTGTTAGTGAAGATTAGATACATGAAATACATCATGAATACACCATTATATCTTAGGGAGGCTGACTTGTGGCCATTGGTATAATCTATTTGACAACCTCATAAGATCTAACGAACCTCAGTGAGAGCTTACCCTACTTGTGAATACATCTACGACCCATCCTGGGAAAGACTATAAAGAAAACATGATCTAGAAACTCAAACTCAAGAGGCTTCCATAATATTTAGGCATATTAATACTCACTTTATTGACCTATAAAAATGATCTTTACGATCATATTGATCTACTTTACAGTCCCTTGCACAACATTCAGTCCAAGAATAGCTACTTCCCCATCCTCTAGCCATCACATAGGTGAGGAGAATGGCCTACCATATATGGCTTCATTGGTATTCATCTCGATGGTATCTTGAATGAAATTATTATAGTTGAACACAATGAGGGGAATGTGTTTCTCTTAATAACCCCTGAGGTCAAGGATACATTCATGAAGTATGTCCTATAGAACCGGATTCATACATTATGTCTTTCCATCGGTCTATTAGTGAAAGTTTGTGCTTTGTACCTTTATAATCAAGGTCTTTTGCAACCCCTTACAGAAATGAAATTTAAAGAGAACATCTCTGTTAATAATATTTAAATTTGGATCTTCACGAAGATGTATGACCACTATGAAATATATCCTTCCTATCTTTAGTACTATGTATGTCTCTCATATAGGTAAGATGTGTGTATACTACATTAAACGATCTACAAAAACACATAACATATCATTTCCACGATGTGATCTGTGTATAGAAGTCATGAAATCTTTTGAAACATTGTCTCAATTCTACATGTTAATAAATGATAGCTATAATATCACTATAGTATGTCGAGGTTCCTCCTTCACCTATTGAAATGTGGAACACTAAGTGATGAAGTTGAAAAATCTCATTTTTCATACTCATCAACCTATATTGGTATTGTAGATCTCGATACATATTTGGGACACTAGGGTGAATCGCCCTTGCTGAGTATTGGAATCCACACTTCATCTCCTCTCAAATGAGTGTTGGGACACATACATGACCATGGAACAAAGTGGTATCATCCCCATCCACGGTCAAACCATAATATTAATCATCATCTGATACTCATTCACGTAGGATAAGGCCTTCAGGATCAGATAATTTCCTTGACCTCACCCATTCCAGAAGATTATAGGTCACTGTTAAGGCTAAATGATGGTCTGAACATTATCTTCTTGAAATTCAACATGTATCTCAGAATGTACATCCATAAGATTCCATGAACCATTGTATTCCAAAATATTCAATTCCTATTTATTCCAACTCATAGAATCATACTTCTAGAAATTAACCCTATGCCCATAGTTTTAAACCATGGGTATGGGATATACACACTGTTTCAGTGAAATGTGGGAAACTTAGGCATCAGTATAGCCCTAATCTATACCCATTTTTTGAAATACATATACCAATGGATTATAAACCGTTTTTATAAGTGTATTAGAGTGTTTCATTTAGCCTATGCCCATGGTTTTAAAACCGTAGGTTCATTTTAAAAAAACACTAGTCGTGGGATTCGATCCTTGGACTGCCTATTTTTGGTCCTAGTGCCTAAGCACAACCCCAACTTCTTTTATTGGTATATAAAAATATATAAAAATATATAAATTTATCTAAATCATGTTTATCTGTTGAAACCCATGGGTATAGGTGGTCCTGAAAAATCAATTCCACACAGAATTTTTTTTCCTACAATAACATGGGATATCTTTACCCACCAATTTGGTCAACCATGGTCATAAGTCATCAATAAAACCATAAAACCACGGTTTTTGTAAAACCATGGGTAATGGACTTGAAAAAAACTATACCTTTTTTTTTTCAAAACTCCGGTTAGTGGTTTTCATAAAACAACATATAACCTAGGTTTTCCAATACAATGGGTATATGGTCATTTTCCAGTAGTTTCGGCCACTGAAATTCCATTTCCAGGCACATAGGCAAGCTTGAAATCAAACGACTATAGGTAGTCAATCCCCCATCACTATCTGACAATTATAACCAATTGTGTGAAGATGTACTTGAGATAGTTGTGATTTGTGAATATGATAAAACAATTTCCAAGAATAATGTGTCTCCAACAACACAAGGCATGTACTATAGTACCTAGACAAAGGATGTGTGTGAGGTAATTCCACTATTGGGGCCTCGAATGACTAGACCAATATTTGACGACACCGTCATCCAATATAAAAACATCTACAAGACAGATATTTGATGCATCACAAAATAAGTTATAGCTTCTTCCTAGCTTGAGAAGAATGAGTATCAGTACTAAAGTCAAACGTCCCTTAAAACTCTTAAAGGATGCTTCATAATCTTATAACTATATGAATTTTACACCAATCATTTTCAAGACCGCAGTAGGAACTATAAACAAAGATAAATCATGGATGATGAATCTTTAATGTCAAGTAAGACAAAAAAACATCCAAACTTCGAAGACATTCTTGGGATACTCATAAGAAACTACATTTTTAACATTATCTTAGATTACTGAAACTCCTGACTCTGAGATAAAGGGACCCCTAAAGTGATCTTTATTGATCCAAAAGTGGAATTTACTGAGATTATCATATATATAATTATATATAAATATATTCAGAATGATCTCAATATATGTTGTGTGGTCATTTATACAATTTCAATACAACAAGATATCAACAACAATTACAACCATAAATGAATGCAGATACGGGTGAGAACCCAAATTCATAAGATCCATGGAGATCGTAGGTGCGTTCTTGTGTTTGAATGGCCTATACATGTACTCATAGAGACCACACCTACTCCTGATATGATATGAATGTTATATCTTAATTCTTAACACACACATGATTGTAGCCCAACCTCAGATTTTTCATTGAGAATAACCTCAGTCCTAGAGTTGGTCATAATGGTTTTTAATTATATAATTTGGATACCGATTCTTAATCAAAATATGATTCAAATGATGGTAATACGTGTATATCTTTATGATATCATCTAAATTCATGGTGAAATGTACTGGTGAACCCCAATGAGAAGTGTTGGGGTGTATAAAACCATTAGCATCTAGATATTACAACTATTTCATCTGTTCTAGATGCTCCTTAGGTGACATCCTATATAGAGGAATGGTCATTGGTGTTTTCCGTGATAAAATATCGATAATGAACTCTACCTATCACAACAAAGGTAGACTAGGGAAGCCATCAAGAAATATATCTCTGAAAAATGCTACTACCAGAAAAAAATAGTGGGTCATAACCCCTAGTCATTTAGGAAATGACTGGTGATATGAGTTGTCACATTACCTATCCTCTTCTACTCGGGTCCATCCCTACTCACACTAACATCCGACTCTCCAATATTCACATTCTAACCACCCTCCAGTAATTTAAATGACACTTTCTACTGATTTCAGTCAATATGGTATTAATATGGAACTAACCAGTCCATCCCGATGAATATGTCAAATCATGTCAGGTCAAGGACATAATGATTACATATGAAATGGTAATCACCTATCTCAAGGATTCAATCTTTAAAAATGTTAATTCCCTCTAATTGGACTATTAATGTTGTATCAATCATAATAGTCAAAAATATAATTAAGTGAGATGTGCATCTATCAAAAAAACTAAGCACTAAAGTGAATGTTAATAGTATAGTAACTCATATATCGGATGTTATAGTGTTATTCCCCATATGGAATTGAATATTCTAAATATAAATTTCTCATATCATGGTCTAGATTCATTGTGTGACTACCCTAAGCAATCCCACTTTTATGGCACTAAGATTCATAAGTCTGACTCCCTCAACCTCGACCGCCACCTTGACCTAATCGGTCGATGGTATTCCAGCAACCTCCTTAATATGATCCTAATGGATCCAATCTTCATCCCAGAGTATGATTATTTACCCTTACACTAGTCACTAATGTAAAATTCCTTCCGAATCACAGGATATGGACCACCCTAAAATAGCCTCTACACTCCATTAGATCCAAAAAGAATTGAGTTTTAGCATGTCTTTGCATCCCACACTAGTGAAATATTTGAAATCTGTATATATAAGGTGACTAACTGGTCCTACCTCAATGGGAATCCTCTAAATGTCACTTTTTTCCAGACGAAGATCTACTACTAGATTTTGGTTCTGACCTACCCTAAATCACATCTTTAACATCCCTCAAATTTTTCTCTATAATTAGATCCTGGTTGAAAATTTCATAAAGGGTTTTCAACCTGAATACATTTACATGTGACTGGATGTTGTATACCATCCCATAATCGAATCGTCTAGCAAACATATGATCATCTCCATCTAGAGTAGTAGATAACCTCTTCATCTTAGTGAAATGGGTAGAGTATACCATTATAGACATGATCCCCTACATGGGATTTATTAATTCTATGGATATATCATCCCTCAGAGTCTGGGGTAAGAAGTAGTCATAACAGATCATTTTATAATCATCCCAGACCATACCATGATATTGATCCACCTAGGTGATAACATCCCACCACCTCTTAGTAGAATCAAGTAGAATATAATCTCCTAGCTTGACGCTCCACTCATAAGGCATATCATTGTTCTTGAATATAGAAATCCTTTATTAAAGGCAAGACTCTATAGCCTGAGGTCCTCTATCCCCCCAATGGTCAGAGGATGTTGTTTCTGAAACTCTCAATTCAACTATAACATACATGGGATAGTTCAAATGATACCTTCCATATTCTGAATCATACAAAAATTAACCCACTCAGTATTGGGAATAGGTTCCCATATTAGGTGCATGGAGAGGAGACACATGTGTCTCTATAGGAGGAATCACTGGAGGCTCACGATCCACCACCTTATGATCATGGTCATCCCTACATTTAGGGTGTCTGAATGTAGGATGTCATGGAGTCATAATTCTACATTACCAAACAAAGACCTCAGAAGGGATTTAAGAAATTGAAAAGATTTCATCTCAAATAGAAAACTATGACATTATTAAAGCCTTCATATAGAAATTATCACACCTCTCTGCCTAATTTAAAATCCATGTCTAAATATTTAAAAGAAACTTATATGGCTATATGAACGCAAAAGATACCCCAGTACCCACTACTATGGATGGGTTTGGGTCTATATATCTATGTTATATATATATAATATGGTTTTTAATACTTTATAATTCATATTCATTTGAATTTATTCTTTTAAAAATATTTAAGTCACATTAAAATTGTAGAATAAGGTGTATTACCATTTTCCGATCCACAAGGGCCCATAATCCATATGAATGAAAATGTCGAATCCAATTAACCCACACCAAGGGCCCATACTCCTTATGAATGAAAATGTGGAATCCACTTAACCCACACCATAACACGTTCCAGCTCATGAAACTCATTGTCTATGGATAAAAATTTTATAATATAATTCTAATGATGTTTTATTTACACTATTCAAGAAAACACAATTAGGTTAAGGTGGGATCATTGAGTATCAATTATGTTTTCTAATCTCTCTATGAAGTGTCAACACAATTCTATACATATTCAAGTCACCATCAATATGAAATAGGAAAATTCTTGCTAAAAATTAAACATGTAATGTGTATATGCATCTAATATTAATCGTAATGTGTCTATGATGATGTAGGTTCTAATAGATAACCCTCAACTCCTTGATCCATAATAAAGATATAATAATTTCAATAATACCAATAATAGTATCTTCATAAAAGCAACAGTGTCACAAAACTGTGAAGTCATATAAACTGTAAAAAAGAATAATTGTTTAATGTAATTTCCCATCCCCAGTAATTTTGTTTTCCCCTATACATTGGTTAGCTACATCATCAAATAGGGTCAATTATAAATCCCTTTAACTTCTAGTATCATGTCTAATACCCAGATGGTACGAAAACGGAAAAAAAAAATGTTCTAATAACACTTTGTAACATTTCACCCCAAGATCTGATTAACATGTTCTGTGATCCAGTGGGTCACATGGAATCAAGCGCGCCACCTCATATGCCATGGGTGGATGAATAGTAGAGAGGGTTTAAATGTGGTACAGTGGGGAGACTATACAGTCATATCAAAATGGTATAGTGGATACAATTAATAATTAACAATAAAGGAAGAAAATATAGATAGTCATAATAAGTAAACTGCAGAAGCGTAAATTGATAAATGAATAGGTAATAATTAGAGGAATTATATAACAGGAAAACTAAATATAATATATGTATCCCTTAAGGAAGTGTCTGAAACATGTACACATGGGATGGTAATACAAAAATGGATCAGGAATATACAAGCATGCTATAAAATAGTATAAATAGAAATTGAAAAAACTGATCCATAAGCACCAACAACCTATGTCTAGTCCTCTTATACTATGATCAATATAATGGTAAATCATATCAACAACTTATTATGAAATTTTCAATTATCAATAGATGTAGACAGTTAATCTTCTCATGTACCAAAGCTAGTAAGAGTATGGTGTGAGATATAAATCCCAATAGGCCACAACCAACACTGTCTACGTGTAATCCAAGATGTTCTCATAACTAAATAGTGTGTAGGGAATATAAATTAATTAATTAAAATTTTAGAATAAATAACCACCCAGTAAGGTACCTAAAGGACAGCTGAGGGGTCTACCTACTTCTTATCATTATCGTATGGAAGAGTATGAACAATCAATGTATATATAATATTAATATAAATATATATTGTATAATTATATATATTGTATCCACTTATATGTACAAAGTACGCGTGGAAGTAAGATTCCATATATGTAAAATACTATTACTGGATAGACCAGGGCATAACTCCGACATCCATGACTAGTCTAACAAGACTATAAACACCAGCATTGAGGTACATTACCTGTATCACAACAAGATGGTGAGACATCATGAAACAACACTCGAGATAGTGAGTGAGCCATTATTACAGCACTAAAATCATAGAACGTGGCATGTAAATCCCCACTCCCTTATAGTATCAATAGTGCAAGATTCCAATATCAATACAAAATGTAATGGCATATGATTATCTATCATGCTCAACACCCCATACCATTATAAATAGCCTCTATTATGGCGTATTGATAATTATAATTGGTGTGAGTAATAAGCTCCCACGCTATATTTTCAAAAATATTTTACATATATTTAAATAATATTCATCTTTATAGTTTAACACATGAGTAAATACTTAAAATGTGTCCATTTAGTCATGTTTAATTATTAAAAAATAATTATTATTCAAAATAGTAATTTAACAGAAAGAATCATCAATGTTGTGGTCTTACCACCCTTATAATCCATTCCATTTAATTATTCCAATTCATTTCGTGATGGGAAAACATCACGAATTGACCAATTCACCTAAACAACCCATCCAATTTACCTAACCTTGGGGAATTAATTTATAAGGATCATTGGATCACTTATGTGGTAACATAGCTAGCAAGGAAAAATCCAGGTTCGGAAATTATAACTATGAGAGGGCCAAACAACTAAGAGCTGCCTTGGGTTCTATTTAACATTCATAACATAAATGAATTTTCATTTAAAAGCTAAGTGCAAAGGTCAAAGGGAGTCTGATATTTTGAGAAAATTATCCATAATTTCTGATTTCTCTCAGCTCGACAAGGGTTGACAACATACGGTGTATATAACCTATGAATTATAAAACAAGGGTCAATAGGTTCATAATAAAAATCAATGATCAATTTGATATAAAGAAACAAACTAAATTAATTTTCTTGGAAAACATTGATGTGTGGTACAATTTCATAGAAATGAGATGATGAATCTCAAAGAGAAAACAACATGACCACTAAACTAATGGTCGTAGACGACACCATGCCCGATATCAGAAAAAAAATATGAAGAATGCTTAAATAAATATGAGAAATAGCCAGATTACTTATAAATAATGAAAATGATCCACCACCTAAATAGCACAATGGATCTGAATGAAAACATGAATATGATTTAAGAGAATGGGGATATTACCATGACAGATCCAATGATTCCAACAGATATAGGATTATGCACCAGACGGGAGATCTTTCTCAAGGCTATGATTATGGTTTTATTGAGTTAAAACTAGAAAAAATGGGTGTTGTTATACTATAATAATAAATGGATAGAATAAAAGGTTAAAAACATATGTGAGGGTTATCAATTTAATTTCACCCAAAATAAAAATGTGTGTGGTTTGGTCGCATGGTTTAGAAAAACCATGCTCAAACAGTGGAGTGTTCATTGCTACCAGGGGTATACCACATTTTTAGGCCCATAGCTTGAGGAACCAAGTGTAATCTATGTGACAGGGATCATTCAGTAACCTTTAACTAGTCATATGGTCATGCTCCTTGGGTCGTATGGTTGTAGGTAAACTGTGTGGCCCAGTCCCTTTTCCCCATTTCAGATATCCGGGATCCAAATGATCCCCAAACACTCACATGAAATCCTTGTCTTGATTATACCGCAATATTAGGGAAAATTATGGAATTAAAATTGAAAAACTAATGATTCATACCATCATGATATGGAGGGTAATTATAAACTCAATCTACAACAAACCTTTACGTATAGGATCAGCGCCCATATAGTGGTGGTCACCATGATACCGATAACTCCACGTAGGGTAAGATGATGATAAAGGATCTCACTTCAGGACTCATGAAAGAATTCTGAAACCTCTATAAAATAATTTCCACTGAAGGGATCACCATCCTATTGGTAGGACATGATTCTATGATAACCCTTATAGAATGGATAATGGTAAAACACCCTAACAGATATTATCCAATCTAAATATGAATATGGATCTAATCATTCTTTCAAGGAGTAAATGATGTTTACTATTAGTACATAGTGTTTCCCTTCATCAACGGGTCCTGATCATTTATAATGTCTCATTCCCATGTCCATGTCCAATATTAAGTAAACGTTATGTTTAAACACATGTACTCCTTTCCTTGTCTATGTTTGGCTAGTTGTGTCTATGTACGTCTATTCAAGCATGTATCAATATATATGTGGTCATGCATATGAACCTCCCCAAGAACATGCTAACAAAACAAGTTAAGTCACACTATATATGATAGGGGTCACAGACCATGTGATATTTAAACGTCTTGTAGAAACCCTACTGTGACAGTCCTGGCCCACATGTTGTGTAATCATATATTACATGTAGTATTCTATAGGATTTCACATAACCAATAGTTATTACTTTGTATACATCACACTTATATTTCACTTATTCTTCCATAGTTATATCTATGGGTCATATATACGGGGTCTTCCATCCACATTCATTACCGGATAGCCAGATTCTATCTTTTGGTTTTCTAGAAACCAATACCAAAATCCATGCCTTCATCATTCATCAAAAAAATGTACGAATGCCTCAAATATGGTACTAATCCGACACATATTCTATCTCATCATTATCTATCATCAATATCAAACATGTATCTAATATGTCAATCTATTGTTCTATGAAATGGGGTTGAAATGGTTGATTGTTCAGTTTTTCATCAAACCACTGGTCAAACAAACACCTATAATGAATTCATGAAGAATGGTGGGAATAATCCAAGAAGTAGGAAAACAAGAATGAACCTTGACCAGGATTGGATGGCCTCATTCCATTTCATTTGAATCAACAACAAAGATACAATCAAATAATAATCAATTCTCACAACAAGACCTGCTGAAAATCTCATACATGTAATATGACCAATCATTGAATCAATCCTTTAGTTGATTGGATCACGTTCATCATATAAATAATGCATGAGGAAATAATACAAATAAAACAACATCTTACCATAATTTGGATCCATATATAGCAATGAATGACTATGTTACGTTATCATTGGAAAGGTCCTTAGGCTCAATCCTACAGAGATTGATGATCCAAAATTTGGCCATCACTCTTCAATAAAAGGTCAACCAATTCTCTATAATGGATCCTCCATATTCTCATGGTTTTCCATGTAACCTAGCAAACCCTCATGATAGTATCTATATAGAGTAGTTAATAGTCAAAAGAAATAAATTAATTTAATTTATTTATTTAACTTTTTTATTTAAACATCTTCACATGACCACGACCTATCCCAAACACCTGACAAGTTCCATCATTATATCATGCTTAGGGTAAAACCCATTCTCTAAACTCAAAGGTGGCTAGATATTTATAAATAGATCCTTTTTTTGGATGTTATTAAACCTTTTTAGTTAAACTATGCATTAATTCATTTAATATATTTAATATATTTTGAAAATATATTCTAGGAACATCAGACCTCAAAATATCATGTTTTATCCATGTCAAGAATTGAAAATAATTCCTAAAAAATTAAAAAATAATAAATGAAAAAAGTTTAGTTTTAACATTCTCCCCACCTTGGGGTTTTACATCCCAAAAAGAAAAAAATGGTTATACAAAGAGATTTGCATACTACGCATGCATCTGAGCCTCCCTCTCCAATGTTCTCTCCAAAAGATCCTTGTTCATCCATAGTGCATGCACTGGGGGAATCGATTTCCCATGAAGGATCCTCTCCTATCGATCATACATCTATATCGGGTACCCAATAAAGGTATATTTATCCCGATGGTCCAACTCACCATAGTCGATAACTTTTGAGAGATTTTTCATGTACCTCTATGACTAGGACACATGGAAAACATTATTTACCCGATCTAACAGCAGGGGTATAGCTATGTGGTATTCCACCCTCCCAACTCTATGTAGTATCAGGAAAGGTCCAATGAATCTTAATGGTAACTTGTCTCCCCATCCAAATAATTACACTCCTAATTGAGGTGAAATTTGTAGGAACACATGGTCTCCCTCCACAATCCACAATGGCCTCCATCATCTATCTACATATGACTTATGATGGCTCTGTGTAGTCATCATCCACTCATGGATCATCTGAACCTTCTATGAAGTGGATCTCACCTAATCTAGGCCCATAAGTGTGGAATCTCCTAGGATGATACATCATTTTGGTGACATGAAGGGTCACCTGTACTAGTCCTAGAATTGTGTCATACTAGTGGTGGAATTGTAGTTGTTGATGTATATGGACTCCACCAATGGTAGTTGATCCTCTCATCTACCACAACTATCTAATATGAAAGGCTAAACTATGTCCCCCAAGACCTAAATGTCCTTCTCTATCTAACTATTAGATTGGTGTGAAAAGTCATTATCAAATGTATCTAAGTCCAAAAACCCTTCTACAATCCACTCCATAAAGGAGATATGAAGTGAAAATCATGTTCAAAAATGATCATTTAGCAAACTCCACAGAGTTGAACTATCTCATTCATGTAGATCCATCCTAATATCTCTACTGATCTCTTCCTATGAATATCTAGGAATTGGGATGACTTGGTCAGTCAATCAATAATCACTCAATTGGCATCATGTCCCCATGATATATGTGTTAATACCTTCACAAAGTCCATGGATATCCCACCCCACTTTCACTCTGCTACCAAAATGATTTGAGACAAAATATATAGAATATTTTGCTCAGCCTTAACTTTGTGATAAGTAAGGAAATGAGAGACAAACTCAGCAACTCCCTTATTCATTCATGGCCACCAAAACTAACATCATAGGTCCTAGTACCTCTTTACCACACCTAGATGTACCAAAATGAAGATATATGATATTTTCTTAGAACCACCTCCTAAAATGTCATCGGTTACATCTTGGATTATCTAAAAAAAGTGGAATTCTCCCCACCATTATAAAACACATCATGACCTTATCCAATGGATATCTATGTATGTAGGATCTCACAGATTTTATCCCAAAGTTGTGCCTCCCTGAATTAATGTACAAGTGGAGGGGTAACAACCATCGATTGGTTGTATGATTCTTCATCCCCATCCATAAAGGACAACTATAGTATGTTCAACTACTCTGATACCACCCTCAGTAACTGTGATCAATATCCCTTGTTAGGATCATCTTCTATCACATTCCCCATAATAGGTGCATATAAAATGTCAAATTAGTAATCCTATAGGTATTCAATACATTACCTATACCACAATTTATGATCCTTCTAAGAGAATATAAACATGATACTTGGTCAGAATACTCATGAATCTTATTACCTATTAGGTAGTGTCTCTGTATGTTTAGTGTAAATTATACTGCTGCTAACTAAAGTCCATGGATCGCATAGTTCAAAAATTGGGGTCTCAAATTATGTGAACCATATGCAATCATTTCATTCCTCTTCCTCAGAACACAAGCATTCCATGTCCCTTATGCATCCTTGGCCACTACATACTTGACACCCCTCCCATGGAATTCATAATATGGTATCAATTTTCAATCTCTCCATCAACTCCTAGATTTCCTGTTGTAACCTTTCTATCTACAAGGAAAATATCCCCTTTTGGTTCAATGGTATCAAGGGAGATCATATCCTAGAGAAATCAGGTATGAATCTTCAATATTATCTTTAAAAATGAAGGATTCTTTGCATATTCATGATTCCCCTTGGAAGAACCCATGCTAGCATTTCCTTAACCTTCGTCGAGTCCATAGTTACACCATACACTAAGATAACATGTGCCAGAATGTGGAACAACTAAATATAGAACTAGAACATTGAGATATTCCAATATATCTTGTATTATTACATTAAATATAGAACCATTATATAGTTTCTCACATGAAACTTGTCATGTGGTGACTATTATAGGATATCATTGATGAATCCTACCACAGACCCATCCATGAAAATCTAAAGGATTTGGTTCATGAGTTCCATGAACATTTTTGGGGAACTCATCATGCAAAAGGGAATCACCATGTAACCATAGTGACATCAGAATGTTTTCATTGGTATATTATCACCCCTTACTCTCAATTGGTGATAGAATGATCTGAGACCACTCTTAAAGAACCATTGTGCAACTATCAACTGATCAAGGAGTTCATAAATCCTCTATAGTGGATACTTTTTCTTTATGGTCTCCCAGTTTAGGAGATTCTAGTACACCCATATCCTCAGGCTCTTATCTTTTGTATTCGAAAAAAACATTTTCACATCGCAAGGTGAATCATAGGGTCTAAAAAATCCCTTCATCCACATGCCCTCTAACTATAACGTCTGCTCACAAAGCTCTATGAGATCCATCTGATATGATGATATAGATATCATATTTTTCCCAAGGAGAATATTAATGAAATATTTTATCTCTTTATAGGGAGGTAAGAATGGAATATTATTAGGAATGACATCCCAATACTCCACTCCATTGTAGGGATTTAAAAACTCATAACATCCAATACACCAAGGTTCATTCTATCCCACTAATGGGAAATCGACTGCACCCTCTTATACTTGAGTTCATCCTGTGCTCCTTATGTTTTCTTTTCAACCAAAAAATTAAAACTGAGTAACAAAACTATGCAAACACCACATCCTCTTCCTATGAGAGTTTAAATGGGCATGAACTGTATATAACCATATAATAAGTAAGATGATGTTATAAGGCCTTGTTATATCTTCAAGTTGATCCCAACAGAATCTCTCACCCCAATGATTTGGGTCACAAATTCGAAATAAGTGGGTGATCATTGAGTCACCTCTCGTAGGGGTCTCCATGTGTATGGTTTGAGACAAGGGCTCAACCAGAATCACTATGTATTGAACCAGTTATGTTTTAATGAAGGAATGAATCACATATTTGTATATCAATATATGAGATATGGTAGAAAATACATAGATCGTACCTTTATCAACCATGGATCCTTAGGTTTCTAATCCGCAATTGTTTATTTTTTCCCTTTCCCTTATCACAAAGCTCCCTAATCCTGGCATTGACCATCTTGGGGGTGGGGGTGTTAACAAGGTAAATCATCCACCACCTCTAGCTTCTCTCCTAGCTCATTTTCAATATCTTCCTCCCTATGGTTCTTTTTTATCCCACCACAGTATCAGCCAATACGACACATCCAATGTCCCTATTTTAATCACACAGTGGTTCAGATAATATTGTGCAATATTCCCCCTTTCGTAACAAGATTAGATCTGCCTCCCCTTAGGATGATTATAACCATAATGCCTGCCTAGAACTATAGACCCTATTTCCAAAGATCACATACAAAAATATATAACACATCTTGGTCCCTAATACTTAAATAATCTCCATACTTATAAAGTCCCTATTTTTTCCCACCACTAGAAAATACAATTTATATCTGCTCATTCATAAAATTATCAATGACCAAAGAAATCTCTTGAAGCCCATCATATGTAGGAATTCACAGAGGTATAATGATATCTAAAATGTCTTTGTGTATTACTTGTTCAAAATTTAAATCTAGAAATTATGAATCACAAAAAATATCCATTGAGTACCTATAGAGGTTGGTGAACCTCACTGAATACTCAGTCACTATCGTGCATCCCTTTTGAAGCAGTAGAACCTCTTGGAGGCACACATCAATCAAAATAGAAACAGTGAATGCCTTTTTGATTAGGCACTCGAACATTGACTTGAATGAGTCACCACATCATATGAATTAGTCACTAAACCCTACAATCATTCTAAAAATATGTGGAGATGGATCACTTACAAAACGTCCATATGAATTTTCATTGACCTCATAGGATGTAAAACACATGTCGCCATCTCAAGCTAGTCATCAGTTTCTTATGGGTCGGGCTCACCTTGGAACATGATGGTTCGTTATTATTGAAACTAATGAAGAATGTTTAACCTTCCCACATCATCTTCCGGTATTGTGGGCACCATATACAGCTTGACAGGTGGTGGTATAACATGTTCACCACCTATAGGTAATACCCTCAGAACATGTCGACTTTTCGAAGCCTTGAAACTATGGTGATTATCTTCATGGTCATGATGCTAAATCATAGCTTGGATACATTGTAGAGGAATCCTGAAATAGAAAATATGTACCATAGTTAATGAGTATATGGGGTGAAAATACTTAAGAGGGGCTAGGAATCTTGATCCCATTTATATATTATTCATGAACTAATGTTTTTTCATAAAATAAGTTTCTACATGTATTGAGTTAAAATACAGCTGATCAGAGTTCTCTAGTATGGATATTTTAGCCACTACACTAACACTTTAATCATTACCCTAAATGAAAAACCTGAAACACTTCAAATATTTGTCCCAAAGCAATCTCATAGACTTTTTTCCTAAGGTATAAGCAACCATCATTAGATACGACTATGTCATGACCCATCCCAATGGGGTAAAAATCGTGAATACGACAATCCCACCTCCAATAGGCTATGGGCTAGAATCCATCAACATGTAAACATATCACGAACATGGTAGGCCTTACACTAATGTACCTATGCACAAGAACACATCTCTAATCCTATAAAACGAAGAAATTTGAAACAAATGATAAACTATCCTAGCATACATCTTAATACCACCATCAGAGTATGAAAACAATTATGTGATTGAAAATAAGGCCAAATAAAACCCAACCACGATGAAATTAAAAACAACTCCAATCAGAAAGAACATAATGGGACTTCTATCAATGGAAACGTAGGAACACACCATAGTGTATACTTCTCACTAAGCTCCACATTGACTTGTTCCCTCCGGGACTCTGAAAAAAGGTCGATCATCTTTATAATACTTGACATGTGTGGGAATAGCCCATATAGTGGTGAGTATAAAAATACCTTGTAGGAAACCCGAAAATCAAAAATCATATAACATCATGAATAATAATCAGATCATCACAATTATTTTTCTAAAACCAATATAACGAGTATATCTAGCTAAAATAAATAAAAGAAATTATCAAGGTAAATTCACTACCATGATTCCAGTCTATGAATCCTACTCAATGGTTACTCATATAACTCTTCTGGGATAACTCTCTTCTTGAGTCAGATAGAAAATATGTCATCCTTTTGAGATGTACTTCTCATCAGGTCTCTTCATAATAATAATACACTAGAAGTATTGATATAATGATACATTGTTGGTTATCACAGCCAAGGCTAGAGGGAATACCAAAAAATCAATATGGAATAACTCCATAAGTATAGGATTGGAACCTACATAGTGTTGGTCATGATAATTACAAGAACTCTAACTATGTAAAGAATATGATAGAGGATCTCACTATTGGCCTCAAGGAATGATTCCAAAAAATGTATCCAAGAAGTCCCATTGAATGGATCACCATCCTATGTGTAGGATGTGATTCCATTATATCCCTCATGGAATGGATAAATGGAATATACACTTACAATACTAGTCTAATCGAATGAGGAAAACGTCTCTAAGCCTTCTTTAAAGTATATCATGACGTGTACTATAAGTACATAGAGTGTCCTTTAAGAAATGGATTTCCCCATGTATTTTGGCATGTAACCATGTTCAGGTATGTTCCTATGTACATGACATGTCGGACACCGTGAACTCCTAGACATGTCCAGGTCTTGCCAGCCATGTCCATATATTGCTAGCTGTTCCCATGTCTAGCTATTCGTTCCCATTCCCATCTACCACCCCAGGTACATGATGAGCCTAAATGTTGAGTCAAATGTCAGTAATAGGGGTTACACACCGTGTGATATTAAAATTTCTTTCAGAAATACTAGCTCCATAGCCGAGGCCCCACATGTTGTGAAATCCCATATTACACATCGTTTTCGGTGGGATTTCACAGAACACTCGGTTCTTCCTCTACAAACACTACACATACATTTCAATTGATTCTACTAGTTTTGTCCTGGGGTATCATAGATTTTTGATCGGCTACCCACTATCATCATTATTTGGCCAGATTTTATCTTTTGGTATTCAAGAAAGCACTACCCATAGCCACATCTTCATCATTAATAAAGAAACCATACATCCACCCCACTAATATGGTCCCCATCCAGTATTTCTATCATAACATCATTCTCTATCACCAATAAAAACCCATTTATATGATCGAATTCCTTTGTTCCTAAAAATGGGGATGCATTGATTGATTTCTCATTATTTTATTGAACGACCTGTTAAACAAACACCAAACATGAAAGCATGATGAATGGTGGGAGAAATTTAAGAAACACACAATGTTGAATGAATATCATCCTTGTTTGTTTGGCCTCAATCCATTTTCATTAGAGAGATGAATGAAGATAAAATCAAATAAAAATTAAATATCATAATAGTCCCCTCACAAAATCCCATACCCGCAATAACAGTTTCCCAAAAATCAAAATGTTAGATGATTAATTCACATTCATCATAGAAATAAGAAACTGATAAAGAATATGAATAAAACAACATCCTTAATTAATTTAGATAAGTTTATATTGAATTAAGGTTATATTTTTTTCCAGCATCCTTGGGTACCGTCTCACATTGATAGATGATCAGTTAACCAGTCATCATCCACGAACGAAAGATCCTCAAATTCTCTATAATGGGTCCACCCGATTTTCTTGGTTATGTGAGTAAACCTAAAAATTCACCATAATAGAATTTATATTTAGTGTTTATTAAGAAATTTAAATAAATTAAATTATTTTTTTTATTTAAAATTATTCTCCCGACCATGCCCCAACCCAAACACCCAATTTTTTTAAGGTTATATCTATAATATGGTAAGACTCATTCTCTGAACTCAACAAAGGCCATAAATTTGGGATCTGATTCTCCATATTGATTTTATTCCTCTTTTTTAGGAATACTTCACATAAATAAATTTACTATATTTAACATAATTTAAAAACTAAATCTGGGTGCACTTGGCCTTACGATATCATGTATTCTCTAAGCCTATCTCTAAAAATAATCCATAGAATATTGAAAAATAATAAATGAAAAAATCAGAGTCAATAAATTTATAAAATTGTTTTTTCAAATAATTCATGTTCTGTTTTTAAATATAATTTTATTAAATTTAAGTCACCTAGAACTGAGAATCTATATACCTTAGAACTTAATTATTTTTGAAGAACATTATTGAAATATTTAAATTTATAAACAAATAAATATTGTATTATTCATAAAAGTCTTAGAAATTTTGATGTTTATAATTTGATAAAATTGTCTAAGATAAATCTAATTTCAATTTTACTAAATATTAAATACAACAAATACAAACTATTCCACGCATGACAAATGGGAAAGAAACACAAGTATTATTTAAAATAAATTAAGGAGGTTTATGTATCTAGGCCTCTAGAACATATCCACAATGATCTCTTCAGAACATATTGAATCTCTATCGGGAGATGAAATTCTTTTGTGTATATGTTAGTGAATTATTTCTCAATAATTAAATGGGTTTTAAAATTGAGTCTTAATATTTAAGAATGTTTTTAGATGTTTCTATAATTTTTTTTAAAAGATATGGATTCAAAAATTATTTTGTTGAGAAGTGACTACGAGGATAAATTTAAATCCATAAGTTCAATTCATGTTTATCATAACATGGTAACAAACTCAATTTTTCATATCCAAGGACAGATCATTATAATTGCAATGATTAAAGGATTAATATGAAATTGAAATATATTTCTTGGACTTTGTTATGTAAATATAACATACTGACTCACTTTGGTGATGATGCTATAAATTTAGTATTCTATGTCATTAATAGCGTTCTAATTAGATCGATTTTTATGAAAACACCAAATGAGCTATGAAATAATTGAAAAAACATTGGATAAATTAATGTGTTTGTATACAATGTATACATTCTAACAACCAAGGAAGGCCTTGGTAAATTTGATCCTATGGATGAAAAGAGGATATTTAATCAGTATTCTAATACATCTAAGGATTATAGTGTTTTAAAATGAAGGTCAAATATTTTTAATCAATAAAATCATGTTTAATTTAAATAAAGTGACCGGTTTGATCATAAAATGACTAGCATAGATTAGTTAAGTGATTCTTTTAAAATAATAGATATGAACCTCTCTTTGATAATAGAATGGATGATGATTTGAAATATAATTTTTGTGACCTCAATCTAGAATGGATAGATACTAGTGAAACTAAAAATTTTCTTCCTAGATATCTAATAACCCTAAAAAATACCTCAGAGAAAGCTATATCAGTTGTGGATTATGGAATTATGATTACAAGAACGGTATGCCACCATTTAGAATTTTCTAACATTTTACCTCAACAATATTAGAAATCCACCATATACTATTAGTTTAAAACCATTGGTATATGTCCTTGAACAATTTCATATATTATATTGATGGTTCTATGAACCCAAGGTCCTTTCCCAATGGAATAATAATATAATAATGGATTACATTGAAATCGTTGGCATTGACGATGGGTTATTTTGAATATTAATGGTTTAGTGTAATGTATTGTTAACGATTTATAAAAATTGTTCATTAGAGTTATTGGTATATGTTGTTCTAACTAGAGAATAAAAAACCCCACCTAGTATCTCCACAAAATCAAAACCACAACTTTTATACAAAATAACAATCACAGTACACATTCCATGCAGCACCTATGTTTCAAATTTATCATTTAACCACCTCTAGATTATAACAATAGTTTTCAAACAATATTAAATAGTATAACATATATATAATCCACGCAATAATTTTTACTTGTTATATAGCATTCAAAAAATTGTATCGTTACTATAAAATCAAAAATGGAGGGGGTCAATAGCTCTCACATTTGCACCATCAACATCATAATCATTACTCACACCTTGAACATCCTCACCAGCATCATTGTCTTCAACATCATTGTCATCTCAATGAGTGTCATCACCTCAATCACCAACAAAAATTCCATTTTCATTAACCAATTCATCATTTAAAAAATGAATTATTGACATATAAGAAACAAAATACATAGGAACCATTAGTGTATATGACAGATATAAAGTGTCATTGCTTTCAAAAACTACTCATTGAATATTTTAACCCCTCGACACTAATATATAGTTATTTTTGTTGGAATCAGCTACTTATGCACAATAATTTTTCATTTAAGTATTGTTAGAATTTTGAGAGGCACATATTGATGTCTAATAGGAGGTTGAAAATATTCTCTTCTCAAGTCGACATTGTACCCTCCCCTGGTGCTACCAACCTAATACCTGTCTAAAATGATCATTTTCCCTAAAATTTTCATCTTCTATACCATCAAGAGCCACCAAAGAACACTTCTGAAAATATAAAAAATATATTTATTTATACATTATGTATGAAAATTTTAAATAAAAATAAGTATTGTTATATTCTTTGAGAATGTTTCTTCGTTTACAATACTTCCATTATTTTTCTCATACTTGAGATAAATCTATATTACTCAAGGAAAATGATCTATGATTCTTATTTTTTCCTAAAGAAAATGAAATTGAATGTTATAAGACTATATTATTCAATAATTTGAAATTTAAAAACAAAATTAATTCATTATTTCAAATATTTGACATATTAAAACAAAAAATAAATTCAACTAAATTTCAATGAATGTTTTTTACGTTGGATGGAGTATATTCATATTAGTTTTGTTAAATTTTATATTATATCGGGTTGGATTGTATCTTCTGTTTATTTTTAGTCATTTTAATTTATTTTTTATAAATTTTAATAGGTTTATATTGGTTCAATTTAATGAAATATTTATTAACATTTTTTCACACTTTACTTTCGGAATGAATTAAGTATAGTTCAAATATAATTATTTTGGTTAAATAGTGGTTATTTTAGGTTCTTATATTTCATCTAAATTAAATTAAATTAAATTTGACTCGGTTTTATTTGGTTTGGTATTTTATTTTTTAGTTGGGTTAACTTCCAATTAATAAAATAAAATTGTATTTGAATCAATTTAATTTATATTGATACTAATTGAGACGGATTGGTATATTATTTTGTGGATTGATTCAGTTATTTTTCATCTAGATTCATCTTGTTTGATATTATTCAAATCTATTCAATGTATTTTTAATGCCTTAAACATAGCATGATTGGGTTTATTTAATGTTCATTTATTTCACAATGATTTAATTAATATAAAATTTTATTAGTTTAGTTATAATAAATTTACTTTAAATTATTTTGCATTCATTCAATTCCCATAAATATTGTTTTCGTTTCACTGATTCTATATTTAGTAGTGTAGTTTCTTTCAGATTGGTACTTCTTAATTTAGTAATTTTTGTGTAATTTTAATTTGTTTCATTCTGTTAAAGTGGGTGTTGTTATTTTAGAAAAAATATTATAGAGTTTTTACCTTCAGTTTTTTTATTCAATTTAAATTGAATAATGTATATTTAGTTCGGTTCAATATTTTTTTGTCTATTTAATTTGGTTTAGTCCAATTAATTTTAGTTTTGGTTTCATTGGATAGTATATATAAAATTTTATAATATAAGGATTATTTGGTTTGATTAGGATTGATTATAATTATTTTTACTGGGTATTATTGTATTAAAAATAGGATAGTTTATTTGGTCATGTGTCTTTTGATTCTACTACATTTAATTAGAGTAAATTATATTTATTTTAGTTTAATAAATATCTGGTTTTGTTCAGTTGTGTTAGTTCCTAGTAAAACTCAATTTTACATAAACTTTTCTTGGCTTCTCTCATGATCCTATATTTTAGTAAATAAAAAAGTATGTGTATAGTTCATAGTATTGTTTTTATTTTTGTTTATTTCAAATGAATCCAAAAAACCAAAATTCAATACAAATAACAAATCATAATTTTCAATAGAACACATTAAAGATAAATAATAACTTAAAATCATTACTCATCCAATAAAATAATGTTAATTGGTCTTATGTTATTGGATAGTCCCTGAATATTGGACCATACTCTAACTTAATTATGATGCTACAATTATAACCAATATATATCTCATGTTTATATTATCACTAAAATTCCCCAAGTTTCATCAATTGTGCCACCATCATATCTTGACCATCGAGAGTGTTAAATCAAAGTTGCGATGAACATATTAATTTATATAAATAAAATAATAATGTAGATTTCAATTTAAAAAAAATCTATTACCCATATCTCATCCCATATATTCTCTTTCATTTTATTATTAATATTCTTCCATGAGACTAGTTGAATAAGAATGATATCACATTACTGGGCTATCACCCCCCTGAAATATCTACATTGTCATGATTTTTTTCATGTAATTCAGTTATCTTCATTATAATATACCATGATTTGTGTTTGATGGTTCTAGGATTTACGCATATGGGTGAACCAACATCGCTTATTGGAACATCACACTAAATATGATAAAATACAAAAATTGAGAATTAAAATTCATTACAAATGAAAATAATTAATGTGAAGTGATATAATATAACACACTTATAAACATAAACATAACAGAGGTTAATCATTAGTCTCGTATAGACTTATGGAATGTTCTAGATCGGTAGCCGATGGAGGATTTTCCAATTCCAATTAATCTTATAGGACATATGCATGTTGTTGAGTATAGGTTGAAGGAGAAAAATCAACAGATCCAAGATATATAGGAATAAGAAATGGAGGTGGAGTATATATGGTATAATAATGATATAAGGGTTAAGGATACATCACTGAATATGGAAATGGTATATAAGAAGTATACATTGAATTACATGGTGATGGAGTAATAGGTGGAATCATCCCTAGAAGCATAAGTGGTGGAGGACAATGTGTGGTATATTTGATGTCTACTAGTGAGACTAAGTGTGAAATGGTAAAATGTGTGCTCCATGTAGTTCTGATAGCACCCCCACTTGATTTTCCATATTGTCGAGAGCTAGTTGAAGGATGAGTGGAGTAAAATGGTGGTTCCTTTGAATGCCTCCAAAATAAACTTTACAATTAATAAGGATATTAAATTAACTGTAATATTTAAGAAAAATAGTACAACTATTATAATAAGGGAACTAAAGGATGAATCTCTAGGTCCCACAATCATTTATCATTATCAAACAATATATTACTTAAAATTTATTCAACATCTTTCATAATATATACAATAATGAAATCTAACTTTTAAAAAAATATTTTTATTATTCATAAAAATTCAAATTCAAACAAGATATGAACAATATAATAAGATATTATTTTATAAATAGTGTTCAAAATAGTTTGAAGAATCTATTTTAAACCCTTTTTAAAAAACCGTTTTTAAATATTTTTAAAATAATATTTTAATGATATTTATTTAATAACAATTTATAGAAAATTTAATTTAAAACAAATTTATACATGTTTTTAAAATCATTTTTAAACCCCGTATCCTGAATTTAAATATTTCTAATTAAATGTAATGAAAAAAACCATTCAAAAAAACTAAATTTAAATAATAACATTATTACCAAACTGAAAAACCCTTGTCATGATAAAATGAATGAATTGTGAACATATAACATTTCTAATATATATTAAAAATTACCACTTCAGGTTAAATATTAATTCTACAAATTGGATAATTTTAGTCATCAAATGAAATATATTAGCAAACACCAATGGGGGAATCAGTGGTGTATATTTCATCCCCTAAATCATCAAAAATATTTCTTAGTATTACTTCAACAATGAAATAGTAATCAGGGCTCAGATAATGTTTCACATAAAACACTTCTTTTTTCATTGATGCCAAAACATATGGTTCATCCATAGAATGGAATCAATTCATTTCATTAAACCGTATTCCACAATAATCAATAAAATTTCCGTTTCACATCATAGAATCTAACCATTGTAATTACATCATTATGACTTGAACATGAGATTAGTAATCCAATAAATGTATTATCTAAAAAACATAATACTAATACATGATTTGATATCAATTCCTACTATCAAATTAACTGGTATAATAGTCATTTTTTTCTTAATATAACTCCATCATGTTGTGTTTTCATGTTCAACACTTAATCAGTTGAACAAATTTTCAACCATTCATTATTAACTATTTTCATTCATGAACCAAATAGTTGGTTACGAAATTAAAATCTCATAATTCTTGAGATAAAAATGTAAGAAAAAAATAAATACCTGAAATATATATGAATTATAGAATTTTATTAATATTTATATCTTATGATGACTAAATTAATGGATGTACATTTTATTTCAACCATGAAGGAAACACTTTTCTATGAATTGTCTCTCTTTGTATAAAAGGAAAATAATGATAAAATCTACGTATAATTTCTTTATGTTGCCTATATGAAATGATAAAAATAGTTTAATGTATATTTGAATATTTTTAGTACCAGTGGACATATACATATTTAAATTACTTACATGATATAGTCATCTATCAAGAAATTGTCAAACAAGACTGTGTGATGTGACATATCCTTCACTTCAAGGATCAATGTTTCTAATGTATATGGCATAGTAAATCCTCATCTTCAGGGAAGAGATATAAATGAGGGAGAAATTTTATTATACATACCATATTCATTTCCTATTTTCTAGTTACATCTTATTACCACAACATAAAATACCTTGAACAAAAAACCATACATTACTTAGTAGGATAACCTCTCACAATTGAACCTTCACGATGATTTTTGTTCCAGATATAAGAATTAATTGTTAACATCTATATTTCAGTATGATATATTAAGATATTTGAAATGGGTAAAATAAAAAAATAGATGGGAGATTGATTTTTAGATGATGAATATAAGTTTAAAATGATGGAGGAAAAAAATTTATCGCTCACACAAAATTAATTCTTCCCTTTCCTTAATTTTTATAAAAAAACTTGGATATGATTTTTCACAAAGGTATCTAAAAATATGTCACAATCAAATCATTATCACCATCACATTATTGGATTTTAAATTATGGATTTCTATTGGGATAATTTCATAATGAAGGATTAATAATAATGAGTTTTTAGGGATTTTAGTTTCAACAATCCTCTGTTAACTAATTTATATATGTTTCTTGAATAGCCATTAGAAACATTAATATTATATAATACATCCATAAATTTAATTTTTAATGAATGTTTGATCACATAAGAATCACTTGTAACTTTCCATTTATTTTCACGGTTACACACCAGATGTAGTTCTGGTTTAACACCCCAATCCATCAAGTCACAAAAATATTAGAAGCCATATTTGGTTTTACACATGATATTTAGAAGAATTGAAATATTCATTTAACATATATTTTTCTCAATGCTCATTGTTTCTAAACAATGATATAACAATAAGGTTGAAAAATATGTCAACTCAAATGATTCATTAATTTTTATAATTGTAAGTTGATTCAGTTCCAACATTCATACTATATTTTAATTTATTTAAATCATTCCCTATTGAAAAAATAATAAAACTAAAATTCCTTAAGAATATCAGTTCGTGACATACATTGAGATGGAATTTCAGTGCCAACTATATTATCAATCATCTGTTGAATATTATTGCCTGGATTATCCATCCGAAAAAATCATTGATGCCCCATAAACGTAAAACTATTAATATATTTAAATCTTCTTATATGTTTTATTATTCAAAAAAATAGGACAAGTTACTTTTTTCACTTCATGATCCAACCAGAAAGCATTTAATATGTTGGTTTATCATTTTCAGTCCACAGAAATAGAAAAAATGTCAGAATTAATTTTTTTTAAGAATAATCAAATGTGCACAAACATCCACATCCAAAATAATCATCATCTCATTTGATAAAGGATACAAGTATTCATCTATATCATTTCAATGATAAAAATTTATAGATATTTGTATTGAAATGAAATTTAATGGTTTTTTCTTACACATCCATGAAGGATTATTACAAACATGAATAAAAACTAGATACATGTTGTGAGAAGTGAGAATTTGATGAAACTGATCTAAACCATCAAAGGATAGACCCAACAATAAATTATTCACCACAGCTACAAAATCAAGATGGCTTGAGTCAAATTTTCACCTTACCAATACATCTACATGATAAACCAACTCATCATTATCATTAATTCTCTCGGAGTGAAAAAATCACGTATATAACACCCAGAAATTATAAAATAATTAAATTTTATTTTATATTGTGTGTGACATGAAACACTAGGCTTAAATAAACAAAAAAATATATTTCTATAAATTTACACTCTTTGGTTGATTGAGGACCCTGCAACCCTAAGTCCAAATGAACAATAATATGGTATACCATTATAAACAAAGCATTAAATTAGGGGATATGAATATTACAAACTAAATTATGAAATATATCTACTTTACACATGTAAAAATAAATTCATTGGTTTTATATTAATTAGGAAAAAATAATAATCCATTTAAAGAAAAAAAGTTTGCTAAAAATGTATTATTTCCAAAATACTGTTTAGCCACGCTTTTTGTAAATAATTTGAAATATTTTTTTACCAAATTTACATAATTTATTCGATAAATATTATTTAATTTTTAAAATCATAATACCAACATTATTTCAAGGTGAACATTTGGGATATTTCTTAAATGTTTCATTTTTTTAATAGTGGGAAAAATGTATTTTAATTGAAAATTTACATTTGGATTAAATTATTTATAAATTAAAATTATATTTAAAATTAATTTTAAAATTAAATTATTTCAATTATATTTATTTGATGTAGTTCATTGTAATATTTTTTATATTGAATTTTGATATAACAACATTGAAAACTTTTGAGCAATATCTCTTTGAAAACAAGATTTCTCGTTGCGTCTGTGGGATTCATTTTAAATTAAATTTCTGAACGACTATGAATTTATTTTTAAAAAATGGATTCCATATTAATAATCTTCAGAATTTATATTTTCAATTATGTTTAACATAATTTTTTACCATAATGAATAGTGAAACCGTAAATAATTAATTACCATGGTTAAGGTAAAAATTGATTTACGAGGGGGTAAAATAATAAATATAATGGTTATAATGACCTAAATATTTTTCTAAAATGTATTTTATTGGGATATTTAGACATTTTAATTTCTAATTCACTCAATTACTTCACTATGTACCCTTGTGTCTTGTTTAAAATGTGGGTACACCTTTTTCCTTCCAAAAATTACAAGTGTTCCACTTACCTCACATATAAAAGGCCACACAATATGCTATATTCTTCACACCTAATAACCCATTTGGTTTGGAAAATAGCTACAAAAATAAATTCCCAATATCCCTCCTCCAATAATATAGGAATTATTTTGGGCAGAAAGATTCCCAAGGAGTTCTTTTGGTGAAAAGCTATTTTGTTTACCCAATGAGGAGGTAATTTTATTTAATGGGCCTTTTTATTTTATTTCATCATCCACCTCATCATATTTTTAATAAAACATTATGATATAAAAATATCATTATATTTCATATAATGTGATTTATTTATGTTAATGGATTTACCTAAAACCATCCCCCCTTCAATAAAATGGGTTACAAAATCATTATTTGTGTGTATGTCAGACTACCATCTCATGAACTAATGTCACTAGTTTTTTCATTACCACCTATCACGGTTTGGTATGATGATGGATCTAAAGAATATATATTTTATTAGTAACATAATTATACATTACCTGTTGTTATATCATATATACGTCTTTAATTCCTATTCTGTAGGAGATACCGTAACATGGCTTATTAGTGGAGCATACTTCCACCTCACGAAGCGATGTGATTTGTTTTTTAGTAATGATTTATATGTAAGGTAAACATGTAAAAATAATTTAAAATTTGAAACAGAAATGAAATTATTATTATATTAATTATAAATTTATCATTCTGAAAATAAAATATATCATTTTCTTTCTTACCTTTTCACTGCCTGAGATATGATATTATCGTTTTTATATGTCTGGACTACTGCCTTCAGGAAGTGATGTGATTATTTTAATCACCACACCACACCAAATATATGATATATGTAAGTATATATAAATAATTAATACGGTATTTAAGATATTATTATCATTTTTTAAAGATAAAATATTAATTTCATCCATTTCATAAGAACCATTGAAAAATTGAAATGTTACTCATGCGTACATACGACCTACCATCCCCATGATCATAACAGACTTCATATATCAAAACCATATTAAATGATTAGTATTAAATTTATAATTGATGTATTGTTATAGTAAATATATAATGTTTATTATTCTAGTTATGATCTAACATTATAATATACCTATGAACCAGAATATTCGGGATAACACATGAATGATACAGTTGGGAAATTAACACCCAAAACAAGGAAAACATTGAAAGATTATTAATGAAAGGGTGATAAGTTGTTATAAAAGGATCATATATTATATTATAAATATTTAAATGGTTTATAATTAGTTAATAACATGTTTAAAACTAATATAAATGAGGTTAAATAATTTTCAACCAATAGGAAGTATAAGGTAAGGTATTATGTCTCAATTACCTTTCATTGAGGAACATTTATATGATATCCAAAAATTCCATTTATATGGTTTATAAACTACCTATTTCACATGAAATATCATGAATACATTATATTTCATGTTATCATGTGTTACAATTTTAATTATTTCAGCCAAGTGTGTTTGGCTTGACCGATATGAAACTAATTTATTTTATATGATGTATATAATTCCCATATGGAATGTAATATCATGATTACTTAATAATTCATTTGATTTTAAGATACAATTTGAGTTATTTCATACAAAGGGTATTTTGACATGAAATTTACAGGGTGGTAAAAAATTTCTTGACTCATTTTCTTTCCATTGGGTTATATTACTTCTTCATTTTTTTTGACAATCAATGATCAAGTATATATTTATTTTTGATTATATTATGTTGTATTTAAACTATTTCTATGTGGATTTACATTTGATACACATAATATATTCATTTATTAATTATAAATTTAATTTTATGATCATTTTAATGGATTTCATCTCAATTCTCATTTCATTGAGATATTTTTCTTAATATAGACCTATTTAATTTTATGGTCTATATATACTTTCGACATGATATATTTGAGATGAATACCAGATTATTATTTAGTGTTAATTTATCAATTCAAATTTATCTATATTATTATATGATTTTAAGGACTATTACCTAAACCCTATACCATTTTTACATATCGTGTTTACATTTAATTTTATTTGATTTACTTTGGAAATATTGATAAATATTTTACCTTTTATCAATACAGATATAAGATATTAAGGCACATTGTTAATGAATGAAATCAATTATTCGATATATTTGGGATGATTTGTAAATTTAGTAATGGTTGGGGCCCAAAATTATATATTCCCTTGATGCTCCAATAGGTGTGATGAGGAAAATCAATAAGATGAACTTAAATGAGTTTTGACCATAAGATTCAAACTCTCTTGTGAATGTTCATGAAGGTAGAAGTATCAAGTTTCCTAATGTTTTGAAATCCAATAATTGTGAATTTCAATCATAATGAATTCATTAATTTTTGTCCATGTTTTTTAAAAAGTGATATTATCTTTAGATGAATTTCATTCTTAGTTTATTAATTAAATGGAATGTGTTCTCAATTATATACATTTCCATATTGATTATGCCTTATCTAGTAATGATATCCACATTATTGATTAAATGGAAATCATTTTTAGTTAATTACTATTATATATTCATTATTACTTATCTTATTATACAAGATTTTTAACCATGAATACTAAACTACCCACACCTTCAGGATACTATTACTTATATCTTATGAAATTTTAATAAATGAAACAGAAGGTTTGGGAAACATTGGTCAGGGTCACTACAACTAGTATCAGTGGATGTATTGTAGATAAATTGGGATCTATATTTAGGAAAACATAGTTTAAGGGAAATTACCCTATGATAGAAATGGTGGATATATAGAGTAATATCCTAAAGTACTTGGATATAAGAGATTGCATGGTTTTTTATATAAATATTTTCTGTCTAGATACATAGAGGACATGGTTCTAGTAAAAATGTACCTTGGAGTAATTATTCTAAAAAAGGAACATTGGTCTTGAACTAATTTCCACATGGTACAAGATAGAGGGCCTTAAATTTCTCCTGTCTTGACACTCTTAGAGGATTTTCTTATGATAATTCGTACCTTGATTAAAAACCATTTTAAATGATTTAAATAAATAATTAAAATTAATGGGCGGTGATAAATCTTACATTTTCACGTATATTATTAAGTAATTCAATGTTTTTAAAAACCACCATAGTGTTATTATATGGGAAATTGTCACATTTTTATGTTTTTATGTGTTTTGAGTTAAATGAAAAACAGACAAATTCTATAATTTTAACAGATTTTTATGACTTTGGTATTTTAATAATAAAATTAACAATATTGATCCAAATTGTGTGATACCTTGATTTTAGGGATAATTTTTTTTCTTCATGACTTGGAAAAGATTCAACCATCTAGAAGGGCAAAAATTCAGAAAAGATGGGGATATATTCGAGATGATATGGTGGACCCCACCTCATTCACTAGATCATAACACAGGATCAATAACTCCAATTAAGTCAATTACAAATGTATATTAATGATATTTAATTGGTTCAGACTTCCAATAAATATCTTGTAGATATTCATTTATTCAACCATCCATTTGATAATCTAATTTGGGAAAACATTTATGATACATTCAGCCAGAATTAAATGTTCGGATTATATCGGTCATAATTCCCTCGTCTGATGGAAAATATTGCTAATATTTTTAGGCTCAAAAAATAATTCAAAGAAGAATAAATATATAGAAAATAAAAAAAGGAGATTTTTCCATTAAATGGGATGAATATGGATAAATTAAGGGGAAGAGGTGCCACATGATAGGTCACGACATTATTTCATGCTATGAAACACAAATACAATTCGTTTAATTGCATTAAACGAAATGAAATTTATCAAGACACATTTTCAAAGAAGATTATCCAAGATTCATGATGACTGTTGAATGAGGTATTACATGACGTGTAAGTCCATTACATATCATGATGATGGTGGTGGGAAGAAAAATAAATGCAGAACGCCGCCATGATTTGACGGAATTTGGCTATTAATATAACCCTTGACCACCCTTCCAAATCATTTTTGTTGGAACTGGGCCTTAGGGTGCTATGATGGAGGACAAATTATAGGGAAGATGATTGTTGTTGATGCTTAAGAAGACATAAAGCGATAAAAATCCATGTAGTGGTGGGAATCAATGATTCGAAGGAGGATCCCTTTTGAGTGTGTGTTTTTATTGTAAATCATTTCATCATAATAATCCTGAAAATTGATTGAATGGATAATGGGGGTATCTTTCTCACTTGTTTTCAATTTATTCTATTTTTATCTATAATTTTTATAATATTATGACAATAAAATTATATCCTTGTTGTTTAAACTTATTTGGGAGAGGACACCCCATTGATCATAATATTGTAAATTACAATTTGTTTCCCAGATGTCTTTAGTTAATCAAACCACATTAATAAGTGGATAAAAAAACATAATTTTGGTATCGATATGGTTTCTAGTTTATATAGGTGTATTCCATGAGTTTTTTAGGTATACATCAGATAATTTAATTGGAAATCAATTTCAAATAGTGATAAAGGGGGTGTCCATGTATTAACGTATGTCCAGTGCTGCCTTCATTATCTTGTTATTTTTAGTACGCTTCACTTTGGATTTCTAATCGCTAATGTATATTTATCATTTATTATTCGTAATATAACTTTTTTAACACATTTAAAAACCCATCTAATCAATATTAATACTATTAATTATTTATAAAATAAAAGTGAAAATAGAAAAATAGTGACTATAAGAGGCCACCTTGAGATCGACCCTAGGGTGTACCACTATCGTGCATTCTTTGGGAAATAATAATTTAATTGAATATGGAAAAATGACCAAATCACCTATTATTAATTTGGTTCTATTTCTAAGGAGGCCAACGGACTACATACACTGTTATTCATAAAAACCCCCTAAAAAATAATAATTTATAAATGTAAAAAGGTATTTATTGAAATTTTTTTCCTTCACTGGTGAATATGGATTATTTTAGTGTTTCTTCTTATGGTTTTCCTAGTGATTCATTTAATATATGGGAAGTGACCTTAAGGATTAAATGGGAACAAAAAGGATTGATAATTCATGATAATTTAAAAATTCATTAAATACCAATATAGCTGGTTGCATCGCTAACTACTAAAGTTGTAGATGTTAATGATATATGGCATAAACAACAACAACAAAAACACAACCATGCTAAAAAAGGAGAGGAAAACTATATTCACCTTTATTTTCTGTGGAAGAACCCAAGGGATAATTGAAGATACAATACGAAAATCACATCATCTCTCATTCTCTATTACTTGAAGAGGCTTCTGAAGGAGACATGAAAACTGATACAATTGTGGAAACACAACATAATTCTGAAGATCATTGGTTAGATTTTTTGAATAAAAAAAGGTATTTTATCCCACCATATATTTTTAAAGAATAATAATTACCTTTCTCACTATATATTTATTTGGAAAAGGATTAATAAGTCCCTATCAAAAAATAATTCCCAATGACATTTCTAGAAGAGATCTTGTTTCATGCATACATACATGAAGTGGAAGATTTATTTATTGTTTTTTCAAGTTTTAATCATATCCAAGTGGAACTATTTGCTGACTTTCCCTTTGTGGAAATTTTTTAAATATCATCCCATGAGAATCCCCTGGATTACAATGAAGATGAGGACTCATTCTTTCTCCTTCCCCCATCATCTATGTTTTACATTATGGAAAAGGGGGAGGAGCTAATGTACTATATCCGAGGGTTTCTATGTGAAAATTAAAAGGTGGGTAACACTATTATAAAGGGTTATAGTGGTTTCTGAGAAATAATCCCCATGGAACTTTAGATTGGGGTTACACCTGTTTAATTTATGGACTAGGGGCAGCAAAATCCTAGCACCTGCATGGTGGTCCAAACCATGTTCTTTAACAACCCGACCCCAGTTACCTAGACTCGGTGCATTATTTTGTAACATTGGCATGATCACAAAAGATCAAGTCTCGATAGACCGATTAGTTTAGTAGCCCTAGAAACACTAGATACATTCATAAATGTTACATTACATCATAAAGTGAAAAATTACAATAACATAGTCTCCATTGTGCACACTTATATCCCCTTCAGACTATTCCTGTAGGTTAGTCATAAAATATTTCTTCACATCCTGGGAATAATAGAACATTGAATGGGGTGATCTGAGATGCTCAGTAAGGATAAAAATATAGAGGAAGATTTCATAAATATAACTAAACATTTAAGGCAATGTATAACTAAAACAAAAGACTTTTAAACATGTACTTCAACATAATATGGAAAAAATAAAAAGAAATAATCCCATTTACTTATTCACATTGATATTCTACTGGTTGAAAAATCACATGCAATATCAATAACCACATTCATAATGATGGAATGCATAATGATAGACTATCATAACCACGTATCCAAGGCCTCGTTCCAAGACTACAAATAAGATTTTGTCAAGGCCTCGTGCCAAGACACTAGTGTGTCTAATGAGACCTGCCGATGCATCGAGGAGCTATAGTGGGCTCCACCCATCACTTATTAAGTCCAATGCATTCCTCGTATGAATAGGTCTAAAAAAATCTTAAAACATTACATAATCATATCACATAAAACATGCATAAAGGAAACATTACATTTCCACATTTCAATCACAAGATATCAATACAACACTTTGATATAATAAAAACACTTTCAAAACCATTTTCGATACCAAAATAAAAGAAAATTAAAACATTGTATTTATTTTTCAATTTAAAAAAGTTATGGCTTGTAGAGGAAGCCAAAAATCAAATAATGGTCATGGCGGCAGAGAAGTCATTGTCTCCACATACGTACGGAGAAAATAAACATTCCCTTTTGTCATTTAGAAAAACGCTTCGTATAAAAAAGTTATTTTTTTGAATAAACGTAAAAGTCAAAGGGGTTTATACACCGTATAAAAGAAAGTTGTGTATAAAATAAAATATGACTCAATGAAAGGAGATTGAGATGAAGTCCTTACCAAGATCATTTTTTTAAATAAAATAGATCTAATATGTGTATTCAATATAAGTACACATAAAGAATGTACAAATACAAGATATGACATAATAATATCATGACATAATTTGAAAGTAAGAGATTAACCCAAAGAATGGAATTTGGGTTAAGAAGTTCCCTTACAAAGTTAATTTTTTAAATAAAATAGATCTATTATGTGTATTAACAATTAGTACTCATAAATAAAGTAAAAATAGAGGATATAACATAATAATATCATGACATAATTTGAAAGTAGGAGATTAACCCAAAGAATGGAAATTGGGATAAGAAGTTCCCCTACAAAGATCATTTTTTAAATAAAATAGATCTATTATATATATTCACTATAAGTGCACATAATGAAAGTAAAAATACAAGATATAACATAATAATATCATGGAATAATTTGAAAGTAGGAGATTAACCAAAAGAATGGAAATTGGGTTAAGAAGTACCCTTACCTCGTGTCTGACTTGACTCAATAGTTCTTTAATCTCCTGAATAATAAACTAGAGTTAATTTATATTTTCTTAAGAAAATTTTTTATGTTCATTATTCATTTTATATCACATATTACCATGTTATTAAAATTATGTAATTATTTAAGTTAATAACGGTCATTTTGCCGATCTTTGGTACATGAGTCAAAAATAAACTTCTTATAATTACTAGTTGTTCATGTGGTGAAATATCCATTATATACAGAATTATATTCATGATGTAGATATCATATATATCATATATATCCAGTATATACATGAATTTATAATATTACATAACATTTATAGGTAAGAAATGAAATGTACAATTCATGGAGACAGTAAGCCGTACGTACGAATGAACACTACTTTCATTTCTATTTCATATTTAATGGAATGAAATTATAATTATATACAGGTATACTGTAATTCCGTTATAATATAATGTATAATACCATTTACTACATCCTTTATACATCCTACATATGGAATTAACGATTCAAATCACATTGAGGGGGCAGTAGTCCGCAATTCCTAAAATGAAATTATCACGTTTACCCATAATGGAAATCATAAAGGTATGCCATAAATGAAAAATAAAGAAAAATAAGGAAAACAAAAACATAATATATATCATATATAAAAATAGTTTCATCATAATGGCCACCATTAGAGATGTTAAAAGAATATTGAACAATCATCGTTTCGTGATGCAGTAATTCGCCACCCACAGAAACAACATGTTCATTAACCATTAGAAGAAGGTGTGTGTATGTGTAAATCAAATCCTAATCATAAAAACATACTACTATATTGAGGATACTGGTGTTTTTACAAAATAATGGAAAAAAAGAGTTTAATGGGTTTGAGAACCCAAATAAAACAAAATAACATAAGAGAAGACATTACCTTAAAATCAGGTGTCTCATTTTTGATTTGAGCCAAAGGATTCCTTGGGAAGACTTCTGCCCAATGTGAGGCCTCTAGGTGTAATATAGGGAAGTTGAGAGAGTATTTGGGCAGAGTTTTCCCAAGCCAAATGGCTTTGGAGGTGTGAATAAGGTGGTAGTGGTGGGGGCCTTTTATAAGAGGAGTGGAGGGGCACTCTTGGAAATATTGAAATGTTACATTATTATGAAATCCTTTTCGGATTATAAAGGTCCCAAAATGATATATTTAGAGTCTAAGGTGATAAGGGTTCTAAATATGCTCCTCCAATAGGTTTTTGACAAGTGTAAGCCTTATATTTTTCATTATCTTTTCATTATATTTAAATTGTTAATTAATGAGGTAATCGATGCATCATCATTGTGTCATAAAAAATGTAGTTTATTTAATGTCTAAAAATTTAAAAAAAAATTACCATGATATAGGAAATATTTTTAGATTTACAATTAATATTTATAGTAAAAAAGTTAACTTATATTACCCTATGTAATAATTATTTTAGTAAAACAACACATGTTTGTGACAATTTTATTATTACGTTAAATAAAAAGTTATTAATGTCATTTTCATACCCAAGTGGCTCCATGGGGTCCCCATGTTGACCCATGGATTTTCTCGGTCAGACATGACTCATCCAATAAGGGTAGGACAAGTGTAAATGTAATTTCATATTTTTATAATATTATTTTAACCTTAAATTTCACTAATTACGTTTAATCGCAATTAATTAAACTTAAAAGTTACTATTCAGAAAAAAATTACTTTAGTCCCATTGAACCACATTTTACATCCAAATGATAGCCATGTATATCGGATTTTTGAAAATCAAATCACAGAACTGGTAATGTTTCATTTAAATGAAGAATCTGTATTTTAACTACCACTTAGTGGTTTCACTATTCATCAAAAATTTATGTTTTTCAGAACAATGCAAAAATTTCACCCTTAGTAATAATTGATATTCTAAATTCAAAAAGGATTTATATTTTAAAAAATTCCAAAAATATAAGTTTCATTAATTAATTTTATAATTAATTCCCGCAGTCACAACAAATAGCGTGTTTTTAAGAAACAATATATATCAAAAGATTAAAGAAACATTTATGTCCAATTTCAAATTGAAATTAACTATAATTAACACCATTGGATAAAATTGTAAAAATATATTGTAATTATACTTTATAACCACGCAATATTATAATTTATCACTATAAATTATTTTGATTAAAAAAGTTGATTTTATGTATTTTTCACAATTCATAAAATATTTGAAGCTCTCAGAAAAATACAAAAAATTCAACTTAGGATAATTTGGATATATTGAATCCGAAAATGAAGTCCATTTTGAATTAATATATATATATAATTTCAAAAGGTGGTTATTACTATTCATAATGGCTATTTTGATTGGTCGCGGTGTGTTAGAATCTCGAACCTGCGTACAATGAAAGCTATTGGATTATTGAAAGAGAAGCGTGTCATTGAAGCTCGGGGTGTTACATGTTCTATCCTCTTTTACCTTCCTTTTTATTATTCATTATTTTTCTTATCAATTTAATTAATTATTGATTTCTAGAAATATTTGGTAGGATATTGGAGCTTATTTCAATGATTCCATTAAAAAGCAATGTCAAGTTGTATCTTTCATTATCTTTAGTTTTTATACCCTTATTTATATTTTGTAGATATAAAATGTAGGGTAGTGAAATTTAAGTGTAGGGGTAGGTTCAACCAGCTAGTTTCCTTCTTGTTTTTTTAGTTTTTTTTCATTTTTTAGGATCCATGAGCTAAAATTAATTCTCTGATCATTTTTCACACATCAATTAATTTTGTGATAGTTGAGATGATTTTTGATAGAATGTATTTTAAATGAGTGTTAATGTGAGAACATTTTCCCCTGAATTTAATTTCCAATCATTTTTATGAGGATTGACTGTTTTTTGAAATCCATGCCCATGAAAAATTGAATAAAAATATTTTTCCATTCCTTTGATGTATTCTGAACCAATTTGACATATTCATCCCAATACCCACCATTCTATAGAAAAACATGGATTTTGTGTGAGAACCAAGAATTGTGATTATTCTCTTTAGAATCATTAAGTTTCATGGAATTTTTTTGATATCATTATAGAATCTCTTTGGCTAGCCATATTTTATATTGAGACTGAAATTTACATTTATCCTTTGTTATCCCTTAAATTTCAGAAATTTACTTATACGTTTAACCCACATTAGATGCCAATTTTATTACTTACTTGTACTTTTAAAACAATTTCATGGATATTTCATGTTTGAGTGTCGGGGAAGGGCCTTTCGAGTGCATTATTTGTGATATGGATGGTTTGAGGTTTGTTTCATCATTTTGTTCAGTGTATTATAGTTAAATTGGTCTTGATTCATTATTTCATTATTCTTTATTTGTTTCATTTGGTCCCCTTCCAAGAAAAATTGGAAAAATGGAGATGATTATGACTTTCACATTGAACATACATTATAAATCTTGTACCTATATAAGGTAAATGGAATGATTATAATTAATTAATTGTATTCAATTTTTAGCTCATCATCCTTGAAAAAAAAATCCAAAATAAAATTAATAAAATGTTGTTATGCCTTTCTAGATCTCTTCAAAAAAGAGAAAACATGGGGAGAACTTGGATGGTATAATTATTTTTATTCATTTATTGAATCATGTTATATGTCATAAAAAAGGGGGTCGTTTTTTTGTTTCACATTTTCTAGGGGATTGATTAAGGAATTTACTTGGGTTTTATGCGTATTCATGCATTTTACCTAAGAGTCAGACCTCCTCTTTGTCAAATTATTTTTTTTATGAATGTTCCCACCAACCCTAAGACAGAAAATTAACCTGGAAAACATCCTCATGATTGAAAATAAATTCAGGTTTCATGATTTGTAGACATAATTATTTTCACAAGACTATATTGATACATGCACTTTAAAATTATGAACATAACTCCAGATTCAATTTCTTTTTAGTTAGGAGTGACATAAAATTCAATGTGAGATAAGTTGTGATTATTACATGGATGGATTTATACAGTTGAACAAATTTTTATGTGAATAAAGAAAATGAATGGTAATTTTTTTCATATAAGTTTCATGATGGAAATCTATTTTGGATAAGATCGTTGATGTTTTCTCACTTTTTATTGTTGTGTTCAATTTGATTTGAATATATGATGACTATCTTGGAGTTAAATTCTTATGTGTGGGATAGTGATGAAGATAAAATTTTAATATATTTTAATCTTTTAATTAAATGTTTTGAAACCCACCATTGTGTGATTATATTGGAAATTGTTTCATTTTTTACGTGTTTTGACAATGACAAATGGAGTGTCTAAGGATCAACGTTTGTCCTCCACTAGATTCATTATCTTGTTATTTTTTGCACAATTATCTATGTATTTATAATCTTTAACATAGATTTATCATTTAATTTTTTTAATTTAACATTTATAATCCCATTTAAAATTGCCTCTACTTTATATATTTTCTGTTAATTATTTATAAAATAATTCTGAGAATAGAAAAATAGTGAGCATAAGAAGCATCCTTGAGATCGACCGTAGGGTGTTCCACTCTAGTGCATTATTAGAAAAAAATAATAATTAAATTAAATAGGGTAAAATGACAAAATACCTAGTTATTAGGCTAGGTTAATCCTATGGAGTGATAGATTAAAATAAATAAATCATAATTATATATCCTATAAAAAATAATATTGTTTTCCCGCTAGGATTATTATTACTCACACAATGATTTTTTTCTTTAGTCAATCTGTAGAACCTGAAGGAATTGTATTAAAATTGAACATGAAAAAAATTGTGGTGACTAAGAATCCAAATGGGATGATGATAGTTGTGAAAGATGTCATTATTATGCCTAATCAGCTACCTAAAATATTATTAAGAGAATATACCTTAATCCACCCCAGACTCACCAAATTAGAGAAGGATATAGATTTAAAAGATCTCTAGTATTGGAGAACATAGAGGAAAAAATTATTGACTTCCATAAAATTATAAATGTGGAAAAATACACCCAGGTATGTTTATCAAAGGGGTGCTAAAATGATTAATTATTCGAAAATAATTGCATAAAGAAATAAATTTTTGATGAAAAATGTTGAGTACAATGGAAGGAAATAAATATCATCCTTGGGATACATTTTTAGTTCATTTTATTAAATTTAGGGAAAATGTAAATTATAATAGTCAATTCCCTCTTCATAAGTTTATACTCTAGACCAATGAAGGACTTATGTTGGAATAAAACAGATGTTGTGTTTATGTATTCAAATTCAAGAATTAAAATGTAAAATTATTTCATAAAATGGTATTTTGGGGATGGGAATTGTGATACATATATGGATTTTGTACAATTTTATAATCCAATATATGTTACTTAATTCAAGACTTATGGACACCATCATGGGTTTATGCATTTAATGATGACAGTAATTTCAATGTCTTAAACACCCCTTTTTAGGTTTTATGTAATCGATTCTACCATGATTATGAATATTTTGAGAGAAAATTATGGAAATACAAACCCATGGTTTTGTATATGTTCTAGTAAAAAGTTTATTTTAAGAATAATGCATTTAGAGTATAGAGAAATAAGTTTAAAGATATTGATAACCTTTATGGTTAATATGATAATTAATGACATTAAAATAATAGTCAAATAAGATTATTAGACTTTATAAAAGTCATTTAATGATTAAAATTATTTAAAGGATTTTAAGATTATTTTTATTTTGGATCATTATAGGAGTTATATTAATATACATTTAGAAAAAGGTAAACTCACATGTTGGGTGACAACCCGTCATTTCTAGATATTCTATAGGGAATGAACACATGACTAAAGAATGATAAGGGTTTAATGTCCACCAATGTCCTATGTGATTTCTTGGATAATATGTTATTGTTTTTAGTTAGAATACTTTATTGATAAATATTATTGATTATGTAACGGTGTTACTATTGAGGTATATATATTAATGTTTTATATTGGATAACTTGTTCTCAACATATCTATACTAGATAATAGTTAGAGATTGATGAAATGACTTTTCACTCTTTTATATATCTTATTATCTATAAAAAGTTCATTTTAGTGCTTCATGCCTAAATAATTAATAATTATATACTCATTTCATCATGTATTTGATGAATTTGAAAATGATTAGATCACAACAAAAAGATGGAATTTTTTTTATGAAATAGAAATTTATCATGTATGCATATTTCTATATAGTAAACTAATGAATCAACTCTATGAAAAGATTAATGAAAAAAAATCCAAATACCTTAATTTATCTTGACATTATGGTATTTTAAATCATTATTGTTTTTTGGTTTTTAATTTCTTAACATTACATTGAACATATAATTTCCTATGATAAATAATATTTATTATCCTCTATAATTATTTATGTTTTTCTTCCATGTATATATCATTACTTTGAAAAACGTTTCTCTTACTTGGAAACCTTGTAATGCATTTCCCATATGACTTGTGTACTTAAATTTCTCCCTTATTAATAGGAGTTTTTATAAATTGTTTTTATGATGTGGGTTTTTATCAAAATAAATTTCAAATATGAAATCCTTGATTACTAAAATCATGTTTAAATTTAGAGGATAAAATTAATTTATTATGGGAATAATGTAACATCAGGGAATCATAAAATAATAAAATTTTATTAGATAGAGTATATTAAAAACAACACAAAGTTAAATCAACCCATGAAATATATTTATTTAAATTTATGCTCCATGATAGAATGCAGAATAAGCAACCCCAAGTCTAATTGAACCATAATATGATATACCAATGAAAAATGTAATTAATTTGTATTTTATGAATATTAATGACTAAATAAAGAAAATTATAGGTTATACATATGTAAAAATAGATTCATTTTTATCTCTTTATTTGGAATAATGTAATAATAATTTGATAGAAAAATAAATGTTTTCTGAAAAACTGTATTTTATCTAAAAGCTTTTTGGGTCATGATTTGCACCCATAATTTAAAATTTATTATTACTACTTTTAGAATATTTAATTGGTAAAATTAAATTCATTATTTAGAAAAAAATTACAAAATTTTAATATTGTGATTTTTTTCTATTCGTGGAATGTTTACTTTTATGATAGATAGTGATAAATTAAAAAAAATTAATTTAAAAATGTCTTTTTATTTAAATTATTTTTAAATTTAAATTATATTTTAATTGTTTTTAAATTTAAATTATATATATTATATTAATCCAATTTGGTTAGTTGGAATCATTTTCATGTTGAATTGTTTATATTAAAATATTGGACAATTTTGAACATTTTCTCTTCGAAAACCTACTTTCTCATATCATATACAGGATTAATTTTAAATTATAATTTTCTAATTATATTAGTGGAATTTGGATAAATGGATTCCATATTTTAAATTAGAATAATTTTTATTTTCTAATTTTATATACATAATTTTTTACCATAATTAATATTGAAGAAACAAAAAATTAATTACCACGGTTAAGTTAAGAACTGATTTATTGGGAAGTACACTAAAAAGATAAGGGATAAAATGACCCAACAACTTTTTGAAAATATATTTTATTGAAATATTTTTAACTTATATTATATGTGTAACTTTTACTATTTTTTAATTTGAAAAAGGTGAAAACAACTTTTTAATTTAAAATATTTCAATTGTTCCACTTACCTCACTTATAAAAGGTCAATACCTCTCCTTTATTCATTACCCATTAAAACCTATTGGTTAAGAAAATACCAAACAAAAATAATTAAATAATTATATCCTCTTGTCCTATAAAACATAGTTTTTTCACAAAGGAAAACTATTAATTCCTTTTGTGCAAACCTAATGAGGATACCCAAAGAATAGGTAATGTTCTTGAAAAACATTTTTATTTTATTTATCCATCTACATATTTCAATTCATGTTAAATAATGATGATATGAAAACCTAATTATATTAAATTTAATTATATTTTAGTATTTTTGGGTCATGACCTATACCAATTTCTACTTCCATCAAATGGGATATGATATCATCATTCGTGTGTACGGAAAACAACTGCGTCGCTAATCGATGTCAGCCATTTTCTCTTTATCACCTATCATATTTGGGTATGGGGATGAATATAAATTATATATGTGATATTTATTACATAATTAAACATATTTAATAATAATAACATATAAATATATTTTATACTATCCATTCGTTAGGGGATATGATAACATCTCTCATGTGTATGGAAAACTACCGCCTCTTGAAAGGATGTGATTCTCTTTTCACTAATTCTTTACATGGATGGTAGTAAAGATAAATTTAATGAATTTATGTGATATAAATAACATAATTTTGATATTCATGAAATATTAATCGTTATTAAATGAAAATATATCTTTTTTCCCTAAATTTTCACTCACTAAAATATGACAACATCGTTCATGTACATGTGGACTACCGCCTTCACAATGAGACAAGACTATCTTTTCATCACCAAATCATAGGGATTATATATATAGTTTAGATAAATAATATTTTAATTATGATATTATGATAATTTTGGAAAGATTAAATTTAATTACCTCCTTTTTATAATGATCCTTGAAAAATGGAGATGTTACTCATGCGTATATATGGCATATAACTCCATGATCACAGTGAACATCATTTCTAAAAACCATATTTAATTATTGGTAAAAAAACTAAAATTTATGGATGATTATAATTATTTCACGATTAATATTTTGGATATTATGTAACTATATAATATTCAAATGAATTGTAATGTTCATGAAAATCACAAATGAGAAAAAATTCAAATTAACAATCAAATAAGTGAAAATAATGAAAGGCTATTAATGAACAGGTGATAAGATGTTATAAAACGAAAATATATGATATTAAAAATATCAATATTGTATTTTACAAAATTATTACATGTTTAAAACCACTTTATCAGATGTTAAATAATGATCAACCAAAATGAATCATGATGTTAGGGATTCCATGTTACGTTCATTTCATTAAGGCACATTTGTATGTTTTAAACCCATTTCTTTTATATGGTTTATATACATTAAATTTCACATGTAATATAATGAATAATTCAAATTTAAGGGTATTTTATGTTTCAATGTGAATTATTTTATCCAAGTGGGTTTTTCTTTAATACTACCATGTCGTACAAGACTTCATCTCAATTCCCCTTTATTGAGGCATATTGTAAACTATGCACCTAATTTTTTAATATGGTATGTATACTACCCCATTGATGTGTAATATCATGATTACAAAAAATATCATGGTATATCTTGATTTAATATACATTATTTCATCAAAAGGATTTGATATGAATGTTATCAAGTGGTAAATAATTTCAAAACTCAATTTCTTTCCCTTGGGTTATATTACCTCTTCATTTTCCATTGAAATTGTTAACAGATGTATATAATGAATTTTTTTATATTATATTTTATTTAAACTTTTTATATATGGATTTATATTTTATACAGTTAATATATTTATTTATTAATTCTAACTTCAATGTCTTGATCATTATAAGATATTTCGTCTAAATTCATATATCATTGAGAAATTTTTGTTAAAATACACCTATTAAATTTTATGTGGTGTGTATACTACCCCTTTGATTGATGTAACATGAATACCTATTTATTTGTGATGTCCAATGTTTGAATTTAGGTATATCCAATATTATTTTATGATGGATATTATTATTACCTACACAATATTCCATTTATAAATAAGGTGTTTACTTTAGAAGTTTTATTATTAATTGTGGAAATATTCATAAATATGTAACCTCTACTCAATACTTATATTTTATGATAAGGAATATTGTTCATAAATTAAATCAATAACTCGATATATGTGGAATTATTTTGACATGCAGTGATGGGTGGGGCTCTGAATTATATATCCCCTTGATGCATCAGTATTTTTCATGAGGAAAATCAATACGAAAGAATTAACTGGGTTATTACATTTAGTTTTAATCCATCTTGTGAATCTCTTGAGGGTATAGGTTTACTATTTCTTGAGATCATGAAACACAATAATTTATCATTTCCTTTAGTATTAATCAATTCATTATTATCCATGATATTTCCACAATGATATTATCCCTAGATGCATTTCATGCTCATTTTATTTTTTAAATTAAATGTTTTTTCAGTTATTTTCCTTGTCATACTTAATATGAATTTTCGAGTTTTGATATTCATGTTATTGATTAAATAGATTTTATAGTTATTTACCTTTCCATATGGACTATTAATTATCTTATTATCCCTGATATTTTGGCCATGATATAATCCCTAGATGCATTTCATTATCATATTATTGATTAAATGGAATGTGGGATGAGATATTTACATTTCCATATTCATTATTATTATTCAATCATGATATATTACGTTATTATTAATACATAAAGATCATTTGAGCTCACCATCTTTTTTCTCCTTTCACATTAATCAATAATTTGTTCTATAATTGATATGCAAGTATATTTTAGAGGGAATAATGTTATTTCTAAAAAGAATTATGTTATGATTTTTTTCAAATTTAATACATGTACTAGTTATGTATCTAGTTACTAGTGCTTCTAAACAATTTTTTCATTCAGTATTTTATTCCTTATTTATTATTTCAATGTTAAAATGTTGACATCAGTTACTGGTTACTAGTGTTGAGGTTTCAATAATTGTTACCCAAGCGATATTATTTGATTCCTTGGGAACATGATTTGGGATGACATAGATTAAGGAATATAGACCAATAATATATTTTTAGGATAACTATATAAGGACATCATAAAATTTTGATATGGTATATATTATATAGTTTTCCATAGAAATAAATCGATGTCAGCATACTAAAAGTGAACATGGTTCTAGAACAGATGTATCTAGGGGTAGTTACTCATAAAAGGGCACATTGGACTCAACCAAATCGGCACCAAGTACATGAAAATGGGCCATTTTCACACATGGTTTGACACTCTCGGAGACATGGTTTGGATAAATAACATATTATTTAAAAACAATTTGAAAGGATTTTAATAGTTAATGGCAATGGGTGACTTAAGTTAAAAATATTTTATTTGGATTAAAATAATTTTGTAATTATTTGGGCAACCTATAAATGATTATATGTTTTTTCCACTATTATTATTGTTAATTGTACTATTATTTTGGGTTTTAGATTGTTATTAGAACTCGAAGTAATTATGTTATCATTGAAAATGAAGGAATATCTGGGGACTATGAGGTTCCAAATTTTATTATGATACGAGTGAAAGATAACATGATTATTCCTAATTTGTTATGTGAAAATATTATTAACAATATAATCCTTAAATAACTCCCAAAACATTCTAAATTAGAGATGGATTGTGTTTTCTAAGAGCATGAGTGGTGGAGACCATAGAGGAAAGAAATATTTATTTTCATCATGTTAGAAATGTGGAAAGAGGCACCCAAGAGTGTGTCTTAAAGGACTGGTAAATAGATTTATGTGTGAAAAATAAGGTAATAATGTTAATAGTTTACAAGGAAATATGAAGGGTAATGATGTGAACGTCATTGAACATTACCCAGATTTATTAATTAACACTTATTAACTATTAATGTATAGGTGAGAAAGTGAATCACTTCCCTAGGGATGTCATAATGTGTTTTTGACCAAAGAATCATAAAAAAATAACAAAAACACAAAAAAAGGAAAAAGCAGGTGATGATGGAATGAAGTGGGGGAAAGTGAAGTGTTATCTAGAATGTGTGAGGATAGAGTGGGAAAATGATAAAAAGAGACAATCGGAAATAGGCTTAGGTAAAATAGACTATAATACCATGAATAAAATGTTACTTATATTGAATAGAACTAATCATAGAGGTACAATTGTTGTGTGTAGATGAATTAAATATCTAACAATCATTATATAAATCACCCCAAATAGTGATCTCTCTTAGAAAAAATTTTCTCTAACCGAACACAGGATAATAATTCCTCATCATGGATAAGAGATTACCCCAACCATTTAAATATTAGTACTTTATATGTGGTCACTAATTAAAATTTAAAATCAACCATTCAACTCTAGGTAAATAGGGTAGAGTGAATGAATACTCATTGAGATGAGAAAATTATATTGCTGGAAGGAACACATCATCCATGTGTGATTGATATAATCACATGAAAAGAAAAAATGAATCCAGTACAATCCATAAAATCATCCCCAACCCTAAAATAATAATATTTAAATAATATATGTAGCAGAAACAAACATCTCATCATAGTGAGAGACGAGATATGAAAATGGATAAGAAGCACTCCTAGTCTAATCATCTTCTACCTCAAACCCAAAATCGATTTTCCTCTTGCTTTGAGTGTGCTCATAAATTGGTTGTATCCTAAAAATTTAATGATGATTTATAATTAATAGGTTTCATATGGGTCTCAGATGGGTTCCCTCCTTAGGATACAAGATCATCCTCTTAATAGAAAAACATTGTATACTTCCTCTGTATGCTCATGGTAACAGTTCGTTCAATTATCTCTATATTACACATGGTATCTACATCACTATAGATCCTCTACCCCCAATGACTCATGTGTAACTTCCTTAACCAATAACTCTTATCACATATGATTTTTTCATCAAAACATAAACAGATTCCATAAAATTCATATACAAATAGGCTTACATTCCACATGAACAACATAGTTGATTTCAAGGGCATATTATCTATGAAAATTCATAGTGCCTATTGAAATCATCTTTTTAAAATATATATTTCCATTTCTATGGTAGGATCAATAATCAACCAAGTATCACTAGTTATAAAATATTTATAGATTAAATTATTTGGAATAGGAGAGTCTTAGTCATCCTCTTCAGGATACCTTCATCCATGGTGATCTGAGAGGGCTCTTGTTCAACTTCAGCAGTGACAACACATAGTGGAGACCACAATTTGAAATCTCAATTGATTTGGTGTCTCATGGTGTCATGTTTCCTCAACCAGTGGTCATCGATGTTAGATGACCTCAAAATTACAGACTGACTAACCATCAACAATGGTCAAGCGCGGCGGGGAGTCATGGAATTGTGTACCATCAGGTTATCTTATGGCGCTAACTTCATTCATCAATGGAAGTTGGTTTAATTTCACCAGATCTGGGAAAATAGGTGATATTGGGTTGTGGATGGTATTGTTTTGGGAGTAATTGGTTCATCAACAACACACCAGATCTGACATATCATGGACGCTTATAGTGATCTACTGGTGGATTGGGATTTATCATTGGTGACCAGTAGTAGGATGTGGCTTGCGGTAGATGATGGGTGGTCTGGTAGATTAAACGACTAGAGGAAGGGGTAATGGGGTTTGGGAGAAACTATTAGTAGTTGAGGTGGGTGTCATAGTAGATCTAGGTTCCAAAGTAGTATATAGTGATGTACCAGCGACATGGGACTATTTGGTGTAGATGAAGAATGGGAAGGGGTGTTCTGTGGTAGATTTTCGGTTGCTAACTGGAATAGAACGATTGATGAGGATCTACCGATGATAGGACTATTAGCAGTGGATCAATGGAATAGATGCATCCGATATGGGGATGGTTTTGGTTTCATTGGTACTAATTGTAGATCATTATAGAGGAGTAAGTGGAATCACATATCTTGACAGTAGATGCTCTATTTCTAACAGTAGCACCAATTTAGTGGTAGTACACTATATCTGAAGATCATTCACCTAAAAATAAACTTAATAAATAAATTTTTATATTATAAAAGATATGAAAGAAAAAAATAAAAAATAAAAAATAAAAAAGTTAATTTATTTTTGAGAAAATTTAAAAAATAAATTAATTGAATTGAAGAAATAATTTAAAATAATAAAAGCATAATATAACAAATTAATTATCAAAATAGATAAAAACAATAAATCAGTCAAATAAAAATTATAATAAATAAATGTAATATTTCATAATTTGAAATAGATTTAAATAAATAATTAATTAAATAAAATACTGAATTAATAAAATGTAATTATTATTTTGATAAACATAAAATGAAATAATGGATAATTTAAATGAATGTAAATGAAATATAACAAAGATTAAATCTAGTACACTGTAATAAAAATGCTTGTTAATAAAAAAATTAATTATTTAACATTAAATAATTCAAAATAACTACAATAAACAATAAAATTAATACATTAAAATCATAGATTTAATAATTAAATATAAATTTAACAAAAATTGTATATTTTTCAATAAAAAACAGTTTTTAATACTAAATATACTATTAAAGATAATATTTGATGTGTAAAAAACTAATTAATAAAGGAAACATCAATCTCCCTCCCACATAATCAATTTAACCCCTGGGAAATTCAATGAACTATATTTATTTCGCAAAATGAATGAAAGAAAAGACAATTGTGCAAAAGATATAACTTATTCTGGAATCAAATGGAATCCAAAAATACCACCAAAGCAAGAAATAATCATGTCTGCTAATTAATTTCACCTACTCCATTTTTTTACTTCGAATCGGTTCTAGTTCAAGGCTTGATATGTGTTATATAGAAATGGAAATAAAACATTAATAGGAGAAATTTTCTATTAACACATTATATGAGGTGTCATGGTATTTATGATCTACGTTTCACTTCATTGAAATAACTCAAATGATTTTTATATAATTAAATTTCCCCCTTCTTCATTTGAGTTCAAAATTCAACTCATATAAGTGTACTCATTTTTTAAGAGGCCCTTTATTTTAATTTTCTACTATCATATTTATTGTGCATTCCATTATTAAAATCACTTATTAAAATTAAAAATGTATTTTATTTAAATAACTAAATGAACCAAGTTCCCTTGTATCATAGTCTCACTATGGGATCCAATTTTCTAATTTTATTCCAAATTCAAATTAATTACATTATTATCATGTGAGTTGACACCGAAATGTTTTTATTTAAAAAAACAATTTCCGCTATATAAAACTTCAAATTTCTAGTTTTCCTAAGTTAAGATCAAATTTACACAAATATCTCTCCCATAACACTCACTTTCCTATTTATTAAAGTTAAGTGATAGATGAATAGCGGGAAACCACTCAGAAATCACATTCACCTATTATTTTCATAAAAAGTGAAACCCCTCAACTAACAGTGAAATTACTACCTAGGAAGGCAATAGTTGTTTTGTTATTTCTTTTAATTATATATATTATTTATTATGTGATTTATATATATTTTTGAACAACAACATAAATATATGAATGCAAGGGAGTCATTAAAAAAACAGGTGATTTTTTATGGATTATAAGGAAACACATGTTTACTCAATTAACACCATTCCCCCACACATAAAACATAAAAATATCCTCATTGTTGAATCTCAATATGGTAGATAGTTTCATTAAAAACAATCTCTCAAATCAATAGTAAATTAATGTTGGATAGGATTTATGGTTGTTAAAATATTATTTTCCCACATAATAATCCCAGACAATAAATCTACAATCATGCAAAAGGTACCTAATTTCGGCTTCTTAGCTATCCAGCACTTGAAATTTGTTTAATTTTTTTCAGGAACATTGTATGTTAATGAATTATTTTTAACATAGTAGAATAATTGAGAATGAAATTACACAAAAACTAGAGGTAAAATAATAGATGATAGGGACCGAAAATAATTCCAAGAATATAGAAGGCTAGAAAAAATTTGAGAAATAAATTTTACATGGTGAATTTTAAACAGCTAGAAGTAGCACTAAAAATAGTCATAATGAAGTGAAATAGTTACTCCCGAATAATGTATATGTATTATCGATGTTTTATAGAAAAATATTAACCTATATTTAGAAAAATGAAAAAATCATCTAGATGAAAATATGAATCTCTTATAATATGATCATATTAACATGATAATTTTTAATTTAATGTATAATTTGAAATTTACCAGAGTTTCAGTTGAGTAAAATTTTATCCTGTGTTTTACAACAAGACGATTCCTTATTCATGTATGTTCCAAATAATTCTTCTACGAGTAAAAGTTATTATAACCCATCAAGACCACCAACCACAGACTATATTCACCTCATTGAAAATTGTAACCTAAGCTTTTAATTAAAAAGATATCAAACACAAGTAAGGATTTGAAAATGAAATAATAACAATTATGGTTCATCAATTCATAGAGACCCAAAATTAAGTGAGGATAATTTATCTAATATAATGTAATAGAGAAAATAATTAAAATAACGGGTTTCCTTCCTTGTAGTGGTGACTATAATGTCCTCACAAAGACTTAATCCCCTAATTTGGTTTAACCATGATAATTCAATGGGTATAAATTATTAATGGTTTTCACTTATCTATTTTTTAAGGAAGTAACAAGTGGAAATATTAATAAATTTACATCATCAGTACAAAGAAACATTCTCCAAATATCATCCAACACAACAATAGGTATCATGTTTTCTAGCTCAACTGGACATCTAAAAACAACTTCCCCATCCTTTAAACAGTTAAATAAACTCCTAAAAAATAATTTGATCAAAAGATATCCCCTAGCTTACCCCACACTTTGTGTATTGAAAAAAAAACATGTAATAGAAGAAAATATAGAAACACCCTCATCAATATTTCTAGAAAATATTCCTCAAATAGCTTGTAAATTAGAAAACTAAGAATACTCCCATATAAAGGAAGCAAATTAAGCTTATATTATGTAACTTTTATATTCCATTCTTTATTTTAATGAGGATAATTTCTAATAAATTTCGTGAAGATCCACAGTCTCATATTTTACCATAGTGTGTAAAATTTTATTATAAAAGCATACATATTGATTGTTGGAATCATCAAATGTTTTAGTAGGTTCCAAGAATGAGGTTGATACTAGAAAATAAAACATCAATATTTTATTCTCACCTGATAAGATATAATATAAAATAACATTAAATTCAATTATATTTAAAAATGTGTCTGTAATAGGCTCAGAAATCTCATGTTGGAATGAAGTGTAGGTAGTTTTGAATATTTTGTGCAAAGGGTGACTCTGGACCTTGTACAACAGTTTAAGGAAACCTTTCGATCTTCTAGAAAATTAAAATCTATGTAGCCTCAATATGGAAATTATTATACATAGATATGACCCAAATTTTAATGAAATTTTTGTTAGTAAGACCAATAAAGTCATAGATAACTTCATAATTGGGTTATTCAAAACCAAAACCTCCTCCACATCACCAATAGCATAGAGGATAAGTTTATCGTTGGACACATCAATGATAGAACCTTCAGTATAAAGGAGTGGTATACTTAAAATGATTGTTTCGTTTAATCACATTACATATCATGTATTAGAAAATCCATGGGTTGAGTGAGGTTTCCTATACAAACAAATAACTCATCAACCCTTACATAAGGATGAGAAATTTTAATATCTGTGAGTTGAATAGAAATATAAATTGGTTGAAAATATATATGGTCTAGATTTTTAAATAACGAGTAAGATATCAAATTAATACACTCTCCAAAATAACACAAACAATTCAGTTGACCACATCCATTGATTAAGTATTGAATAACAAAATTACTGGTGTCCTAAAACATTGGAGGATGATTTATCAAATGAACAACACTACATTCCTAATTTATATTGATGGTAGCCAACTTATTCAAATCATTTTTGTTGGTCATAAAACAGTTGGTGAATTTTACTAAAGATTTAATTTTAACTAGATATTCTAAAAATCGAATGTTGATTCTTAAAGTGTAAATCATTTTCAAGAATCTCAGGTAATCTATTTCATTACGCAATTTTACTCTATTGGGAAAGAGAATGAGAGGGGCATAATGTTTTAAAACAGGTTGATTTATTACCCTCTCCTCAAACCCAAATTTCTTCTTTCCTTACTTATTCAATTTTGAATTCATTTTACATAGTTATTTAGATTTTTTAGGTGTGGGTTCAATATTCTGTTCATTTTGGACTAGTATTTCTAGATTTACAAATTTGGAGTTTTCTCGGGTTTCAATTATAGAATATGTTTTTACATTAATGTATATGTCTCTAGTTGGATCATTTACTTTTTACTTAATTTTAGGTCCATTTCTGGTGATTAAATACATGAAATTATTTCTTGTATTATGAATTATAGTGTTAGGAAGCTTTCCCTTGTCTCTTCCACCTAGATCTCTAGCCATTTGATGCATTTGAAGTTCTAAACTATGAATATTTGTGTCTTTATATTTCCTTAGTGAACCCATCTCACACAAAAATAGCTACCACAACCCCTTTAATTCCTCTTTTGAATTAGATAAATCATCCCCATATTGATTTTGTAAAAACTATTTGGGCTGCATGGTAATTTAGGGTGATGGTCCTCTTAATTACACAGTACTCCTTCCAAGACAAATAACGATGATTTTTTTATCCATCATTATATTGGTTTTAAATTGGATCATTTTCCCCGTTATTACTAGCACTATTATCAATGAACAAAAAGTATCCTCATGTTGGATAGGAACTTCAATGTTAGGGAATCATGTATGAGTATAACCAAATATCCCATAGTGACATAAATACTCCTTAAGAACTATATCATCATTAAAAATAGCATGGTTGTTTGTTTCATAGCTATGAATGACTCTATTCATTGTGAACCTGTGCATGGAATTTTGTGAAAATTTACCAGAAAATTGTTTAGTCTCTTCATGAGTTAATTCTGGGAATTCACCCACATGATATTGATTAACTAAATAATGGATTAAGGGGTGACAGCATTGTAAAATGAATATTTGGGAATATGATCATCTAATTAATGGTGGGGAATCTGCATAATAATACATCTAACACTATCCCATTCTTCATGAAATAACTATCCCACATTTGGGACAAGGCATGTTATCTTATTTCTATCCTCAGTGGTGGTGATCCTGGGGTAAAGTTTTGATACAATGGAATTGAAGAGCTCTTCCCATGGTTGAAAATTTCATTCATCCGAATTATGGAACCCTATCACATCCCACCAATTAAGGTAGAATGGAAACACTCTTACCCTCAACTCCTCCTCACTCAGATCTTGGAGGGGAAAGTGCTGGACAGAGCCATAAAATATCTAATTAACTCTAGTGAGTCGTATAATGGAATACCATTGAATGATGGATGCCGAGAGAGATGGGACAATGTGATATCATCATTCCTATACCTATGGGACAATGAGATTAAAGATAGATTTCATTACATAATAGTTATTTATAACTCCTTATGTCTAGGTATCATAGTGGAAGATACTAATGGTTATGGTTCATTCATATTTTTATTATCATCCCTTCAAAATTCGAGGTTTTCTGAATTTACTATTTATGAATTCCCGTTATTTTATAATTTCAGAGTAGTTTTGAATAATTTATAGATTTATAATTTAAGTTTTCTTGATATAAGAATCTCTAAGTAATTTTTATCATTTTTTTGACGTGGTGGTATGCTACTTCCTTAGATATGGTTCCAAAATTTGACATTGTTCTTGTCTTGAGGATCCTAAAATATAACTTTATAAACCGAATATATATCATAATGGATTACTATAGGGCATCTCTCAATAAAATTGTGTCAAATTCCATTTTGATCATTATGAAAATCAGTATGTATTTTTCAATATATTGAAAACATCTAATGAAAATAAGAAAAAAGTTATGAAAATCATAGCATTAGTTGGTGGAGTGGATCAAAAACTGATAATATAGACTAAAAAAAACATTAATATCAAGAAAAGTTAGAAATACATAGAAAATAATAATTACAAAAAGGACAATTCCATGTTGAACAACCCTTAGCTACGCTTTATATATCTTCGAAACAAGGCCATAAACTCTCATACCCACTCAATTCATTACCAATGAATTGGAACACAGAGCTATACCACCTAAATAGTGAACAAATGAAATCATAAGTTCTATAGTGGTCCAGAGCTCCTCCAAAATGAAAAATGAATCACATAGCATACTCATTCGAGAAACAATATCTCAAAAGCTAGAAGGATTTAAATTAGATTGTCAAATCAAAAAACCAAACATAGCCTCTCTCTTGAGAAAATAAGATAGTAAGATGAAAAAATGAGTAAAAAGGGTGGTGAAGAATTCATGTTCATGATTGTAATCTCGTACTCCCCAAATAAAATTCATGATATCATAAGATTATTGATGGAGTAGTTAAGACCATCATGATGAATAGATCTCAGAGCAGTGTTGTGTTTCACTTCTTGAATCTGGACTTGAAAATTAGTACTCAATTACTAGAGATTCAGGATCACAACACAAATCAAGGAATAACAAATATAAATTCATAATAATTGTTTTAAAAAACTAGAAACACCACACAGATAATTACAATAAATATGGATATAATGATACAAACTAAAAATTATAAGAGAGAGAGAGATATATATATATAAATCAGTACCCGAACATAGGAATCGACTCAATTCTTGAAGATGGGAATTGTAACCTCTATCTCTATCTTCATCATTTCGGTTTATATCATTGTTTCCATGTTTTTTGTAATTATCATGTTGTTTTTTCTATTTTATAAATATACTTTTGGTGTTTTTTATTCATTATTCTGCAGTTTATTTTGTGACATCGCATATATAGTAATTTAGAACTAATTTTATATTCTAAAATCAGTAAGTGAAACATAATGCTTCTCAGATATCTAAACTTCATTATAATTATCACATCTCCATATTTTATCTTAGAAGATCATGAATATGATTTGTGGTGTGAAAAATCACACTTTTTCATAAGAATGGTTAACTACACATTTCCCTATATTATGTTACCCTTCCTCTCCCAATTTATTGATTGTTCATAAGAATTTAGTTGTTTATCTAATGATAATAGAAAGATCATTCTCAAATGAGAGATATCCTGGCTAGAATGAGTCTGTTGAGTGATTCAATTTTTATTCTGGAGGAGGCATGACCACTAATGAACTTATGTATTCATTTATTCATTATTTAAATGAGATTGGTGTGTGATCTGAGTCATCATTCATTAATTTAATAGTGATGATATTTGATGGTATTCTTCATAATATTTGTGAAATATAGTTGATGGTTGATCAATCTAGACATGGACTTCTTCTTACTGACTTTCTTCATTTTCGTTCTATATTTTTTTGTTCATAATGTTGTTTTATTTGTTTTTCAGTTCTTCTTAAAAGTTTTTGTTCCTCTCCGCCTATAAAATTTGTTATATTAATAATTGTTCACTAGTTTCCATTTATATTTTTCAATATATTTAAAAACAACATGATTTTTGGAATGATCACATGGGAATTTGACATTGCTTAATTGAGAGTGACCCTGAGGTTATACAATATTAAATATTTTGGGTTTAAAAATGTATGTTTGACTGTCCTCACAACAAGGAGGACATTTAATTTTGTGGAAGGAAATAAATATCATCCTATGGAATAATTTATATATTTTTTTCCTAAAATGGGGAACCTGGGCATTACCCAATTCAATAACCTCTTCTAATTGTTAAACCCTAGAAAAATGAAGGACGAATGTTGAACTAAAATGGATAAAGTGTCTATCTGTTGGGATTAATGAATTAAATTATAGAAGAATGTTATACAATTTAGTTTTGGTTATAAAAATTATAAAAAATCAAGGATTGGTTTAAATTTTATATTCATATATTTCTTCATTAACATAGGACATTTGGATACCATATTGGGTTAATGGGTTTAAGGGTTAATTTCAAAGTCCTAAAAACCCATTTTTAGGATTTATGTGATGGATTCTAAAAAACATTAAGAATATTTTGGGGGAAATTTAAAGAAATAAAACCCATTTCATTTATATATTTTCTAGAATGAAAAATTTGGTTAAAAATGTTAAACATTATATAGACATATGTTGAAATAAGATGATAACTTATATGGTTAATATGATCATTAATGACATAATAATAAAAGTAAAATAAGATTATTGGATTTTGTGAAAAAATGTATGTTGAATCTCAAACTATAATAGAAAGGGTATATAATGATTAATTTTATTTCAAATATTTCTATCAAATATTCTGGCAACATTATCATAATTATATTAATATAGTTTTAGAAAAAGGATAGCCCACATTTTGTGTCACAACACATCATGTCTGACAAGGATGGGTGGATTTATCCCATGACTGAAAGAAAATAAAGGTTTAATAACTACTACATTTTTATGTGATATCTTGGATAATATGTCAATATTTTTTGATAAAATATTTGATGGGTAAATGTTAATGATGAACCAGTGGTGTTACTATTGAGATTTAGGAATGAATATATTGTATTGGATAACTTGTACCAACCAAATGTATTTTAAAATATATTTAGAGGCATATGTAAATAAATTACACTATTTTATGGATATTATTATCCATTAAAAGTGAAATTTAGTACATTAAGAATAAAAAATTCATTTTTGGATATTTATTTTTTGAGTAACTGATGAATTGGAAAATGATCAATGCACAACCAAAATACGATATTGTGCCTTTGAATAAAAATATATCTAGTAATTATATTTTCATATAGTAAAGGAAATCATCAATTATATGAAAAGGATATTCAAAAACACTATCATAAAACCATTCATTATTTTGAAGTTATAGTCTTTTAAATAATCACATATTTGTGGTTTTGATGTCCTTAACATTCCATTGATTATCCACTTTCTAATTATCAATGATCTCAATTACTCTCTATAATTGTTTAATCTTTTCTTCCATGTTCATATCTTCACTTTCCCCAAATGATCCCCCATTTTTTATGCTTTTTATGAGTTATTAAAACTAGCCTTCTTAACTACCCATTCTCTGTTAACAAGAAGTTGTTTTATTACCCCTTTTTACAATGTGGGATTTCAACAATGGAAGTTTCATATATAAACCCCATTATTACTACATCAAGTTTAAATTGAGAGGATGAAATTTATTTATGGTGGGGATAATATATAAACCAAAAATTCTATATTAAAAAAATTGTATTAAATATAACATTAGACATGAATCACCAATCTTAAGAAAACAATGAAATATATTTCTTTAAATTCAATCTCTTAGATAGCTTGTGCAATATGCAACCCTGAGTCTAAATGACACATAATATGGTATAACATTATAACCTAGATCATAAATTTGAAAGTAGAAATAATAGTAACTAAATTATGAAAAGAATATATTATTATCATACAAAAAAATTAATTGTTTATCTATTAATTAATAATAAAAAATTATTCATTTGAAATAAAAAGAAATGTTTCATTAAAAAAAATATTTTAAAAAAGATTGCTGGTTCAGACATTGCAATAATAATTTAAAATTAATTTAAACCAGTTTTATAAAATTTATTTGATAAATTTAAATTAATTTTTAAAATAATAAATTAAAAATTATATTGGGGTGTATTTTTTGGATTTTTCAAAAATGTTTTCTTTTTTATTAACAGTGAAAAAAATATTGAATTTTAATAAAAAATTACCTTTTAATTTTAATTATTTATAAATATAATTTATATTTTTATTTGTTTTTAAGGAAAGATTATTTAAATTATATTTATCCAATTTAGTTCATAGAAATCATTTTTATATTGAATTTTTATATATAAGTTTTGTATCCTTTTGAACAATTTCTCTTTGAAAATATGATTTCTCATTACGCATGAATGATTAATTGAAAATTGAATTTTTTTTCTCTTATATTAATATAATTTGGGAAAATAGATTCTATATTTGGAATAATAGTAATATATATTTTCTAATATGGTAAAGTTAATTTTTTACCATTCTGAATAGTGAAAATGGTTAAAAATTAATTACCATAGTTAAGGTAAAACATTTGTTTACTGAGGGTTAGACTAAAAATATAATGGTTAAAATGACATAACAACTCCTCTAAAATATATAGTATGAACATATTTAGACAATATAATTTCTAAATATCTATACTATCCCATTTTTACCCTTGTGACATGAGAAAAACAGGGGTACACCATTTTTAAAAAAATTGTTAGTGTTCCACTCACCACACTTGTAAAAGGCATCCTCCTTACCTCTCTTCTTCAAAACATAGAATTAATTTTGTTTAGAAAATAAATACCTATATTAATTCCGAAATTCACTCATATCATCATATAAGACATATTTTGGGCCTAAATCCATCCTTAGATTGATTTTGGTGCAAACTGAAGGAGGTTACCTAAAGAAGAGGTAGTGTTCTTCAGTGACCATTTTTATTATTTTTCCCCTAGCTCCTTACATTTTTTAAAACATGATTTTATAATAACCTCATTAACATAAAAATTATAATATGTGATATGTTAATTAAATTAACAACAACCATCTACACTTCCATAAAATGGGTTAGAAACCATCATTCTTGTGTATGGTAGACAACTACCTCGCGAACCGATGTCATTCAATTTTTACGTACCACCTATCATGGTTAGGTACGATGATGGATATAAAGTATATATATTATATTTAGTACATAATTAAACCTATTGTTTTATTATATCATATATATATATATATATTACTTTCAGTTCTGTAAGGGATTTGATAATGTAACTGTAAGAACCCGTTTTTGTACTCAGTTATGGATCCTTTAATTTTCATTATAAATCATGAATATGGACCTAATATAGAATAATAATCATTTATTAAGGGTTTCATGGGTTTCTGGGGCTTATTCGGAGCATGGTAGCCATCCATTTATAGAAAACAGACCATATATGTGGTTTATAGAAAATCGTGCATGATTTCCGCACAGTTTTCCAAACCGTACGGATGTTGTTGTTTTTTGATAGATCCACCTTGAACGGTTGGTTCATGGTCATGTTTCCAAATAGAGTGAGTTCTAGTTTTTACCAGGTACCCATGCTTGGATTCTTCATGATTTGATCAAAATTTACGAAGGATGTGATTTTGGGCAGATTCGTCTCACACAATTTTTGCATGGTTTGACAAACGTGTAGATAAATCTTACGTAAGATTTTTATCTAGATAATTATCTAGTTTTTCTCTTAATGATATAATTAATTCAACCTTCCTCAATCTGTGTTTATATGGGATTGACCTATTTCTCTCTCAATTTGGAGCTTTTTGAACATCTAAACATATATTTAGGAGATCTCCATTGTCTCGCATCTGATCGATCATCTGTTCATCACGTTGGATACACAATGGTAGGTACTCGAGTCCTCTTTAGTCATTTGTTTTCACATTCAATATAGACCTAAGTATCTCCATGTGATCATTTTTGACCTTTTCATAGATCTACTCCGATCCGTGGAAAATTAAGGGCTGATACCGAAGGAGAATGATCATAAAACCCTAAGGTGGGTGGTCTATAACACCTCCTTAAAGTTCATTGATTTTGGAATGTTCTTGGGAGGCCTGTAAATCCCATCGAGGATATTCTCTTAAATTTATATACCATTTTTATACTTGTTAGAATCTTTTGGTTATGCTCTTTCCAAATATGTTATTTTTTGTTAGTGGTTACACCCACAACTCACTCTGCCTCATGTCGAAGGCTATTCCCTAATTGAGTTTTTAGTGTTTTGACATGTTGGAGCCAGCGTTCGAGTGTGCCCTTGCATGACCTTACTAATGGCGATCCTTCCTAAAATAAGTGGTTTCCTCTTAAATGTGGATTTCATAATATAATTTACCATGTATGCTAACAACTTGAACCATCTAAGTTAAGTGCTTCAAATGATTATAAAAAGTGAAATTTGGAATGGAATGTATACTAAGTATATAACATGGCCTTATTTGGAGAGATTTAATAAAGGTTACATGTTTTTAGCACCCCTTCCATTTTGATGGAAGGTAGAGGAGTGAACCTCAGTAATTGAATATGACTAAATGGTTATCTATGAATTAAATGGTTGTAATGATACTTGTCATATACACACTAATCAAATTCAAGGCTCGGACCAAAAATAAATGGCTTCAATACTACTTGACCTATCCACACTAATGGAAGTCAGTACATGAACCAGGTGAATTATCCCATGTTTTCAGTATCAAATAGGAATGGACTAACTTGATATCGCCTTGGATTATGAGATAATAATAACTTATTTCTCAGGATCCCCATTCAGATTCAATAATGAGTTTTTCTTAGGTTGATACCCACCTAGATTCCGGTTCTTGTCTATTCCTTGGATGACCAGTTTACTACCATAGGATCCCCTTTCATTATTCTTGTATACCTCAGATACACTCCCTGGATCTATCCTTGAAAATTAGGTTCCAGGGAGACACTCCTTCGACCAATTCCTTGCATAGCCATGTTTTACCTTGGATGCACTCATTGGGCTCAGTAGGTACCTTATTGAGGAATTCCTTTGATTACGCTCCTTGGAGTACACTCTTAACTCTAATATAGACTCAGATACTACATAGATAGCTTTCAATGAGATTATGTTACCATGTATAATACCCTGTAACCCCCTCACTGGATATCATTATTAGGTTTTCTTGTTATGTCTTATGACCTTCACTACTTATACTATCATGAGGTGTTTTTAGTGGTGGCAATGCCTCACGTGAACTGTTAAAATTAAATTGTAATTACATAAATAATTAACTTGTTACATGTTCAGACACCAACTTAGGGCTGAAGAAGGGACTTGGGAATTTAGTTACATTGTATTATTTTATTTACATTATATATGCATGACTGCACACTTTATATTCCATTACATGGGCCAGATGTTGTAGACATCGTTGGATGTGTACCACTAAGTTTTATCTCACACACTCTTTGGGAACCATTTTGTACCTAGAGTATATTACATGGTTGTAGGTATTGGAAAATGGAATCATATAGCTTGCAACTCTTGATTGTGTGCTAATAAGATGGATCTTGATAGTAGATGGCCGAGTAGGATCCCTGATTCTTGGAGTAATCATTTTATTAATTTACCTTGTGGAGCCTATTATGTTTTCTATATTGTAAGCATGATTTCTAGTTTTCTAGTGTCATGACAATACAACATCATTTTCCTAGTTGATACAGATACCGTTATTCTCGTTTAACTATTGAATCAGTTTTCTTCCGTTGTTTATTTATATCATTTCTATTGAATAGTTTGTTTACTATACCATTATATTCTTTATGTTGTGCTAAAATCGTCTAATGAGGTAATATTATTCCCATGTACACACCCTTGGCCCTGGATGTTGGTCGACATCATCTGTCATTTGGGAAGATGCACTTGAGGCCATGTGGCCCACTAGGCTCGGGGCACCTGTTATGTGGCATCTGGTTCCAGGGAATCAAAAAGTCATATCAGAGGTGGGTTATTTCATTAATTTTCTATTTTAAAACAATATATTGGATAATATTAATGCATGGTACTTGGACATAAGCTGTGATTGGGCGTCATGAACCCATGTTCCGAGTAATAACCATGTTTCCTAAATTATAATTGTTATTCTGACTTTGCCTATTATTGTTGATATTATTTCACAACTGGGTGATGCAAATGTTGTGAGGTGTTAAATTATTATTACTCTTTTGAGAATTTGTTTCATCCTTATCCCAATGTATGATGGAAGGAGCATTTCTACATGCATCATTATAGGCACCTAGAATTCATATGTCACACATATTTCCATACCATATATGTGCATTTCACTGCTTTTCATTTCTTGATATTATAGTTATTGTTGAGTGATGTTGGGATATATTATTTTAATTATATTACTCTTGTTTGTGATTGAGTGATTCCCTATCTCAATTCATAGGGTGTATGGGACCTCATGGGTTTGGATGAGTAATTTACTAAGTCGGGCCATTATACAATAAATAAATGGGTTTTGGTTCTAGGTATAGGTGTATGAGAACTGATTCATTGTAAATGGATTCTCATTATGAATTGAATCCTAGAATCTAAAATGAATTGGTTTCCTATCATTGTTCCTCCTTATCATGTTTATGAAAGATAAATGAGTGAACCATGAAATTAACTACAAAATTACATGAAACTTATACTTCGGAATTTACTGATACATGGTCGTCTAAGCGGGTAGTTTGGGGTAGTATTCCATGTTTAGTGTGTTTCCCTACGTTCATCTTCCATTAGTGATTCCATTTTATGCTTCTATTCATGGTCTATAATGTGTTCTTGACATTTTTAGACCAATTCCCTCAAGTTGTCCTCGTGTCGTTTTCCAAGAGGGTGGTGACGACCATGCTCTAGACTTAGTGGGCCCAGACCTGCTAGTCTTACATCCACGAGTGCCACTTGAGGCACCACCTAATGTACATGATAAAGGCACGGTTCCCCATGTCCATGATAGTTTTCTACATCTGATGCATTCAATTTATGGTGCTCCACGGGTTGCCCCAATGTTGGCTGATCTGACCCGAGAGTTCCAGCAGCAGCATTCTCCCACTTTTTGTGGTGATGGATGTTCTCAAGCTATTCAGTCATGGCTTGAAGGAATTATATCTATCTACGAGAATATGGAAATTCCTCTAGAGTGGAGATTCATTCTTGCTATATACATGCTTAAAGATTCATCAAAGCGTAGGTGGGATGTAGTTCCCAGGCCGGTCGTCATCCGGGCATGTTATGGGTTGACTTCCTGACAACCTTAAATGATCCATTAATTCATCAGGAATTGAGGGGAAATAGTTCCAGAGAGTTCACACATAGTGAACAGGTTTCTATGTCAGTTACAGAGTCTTCATCACATTTCAAAGATTTACAGCGCATAAAACCGATTCTTGTCGGAGATGAGATTTCTCATGCTAGAGGTTTTTAGGATGGGCTTCAATTCTCCATCAGAACTCTGGTGAATGTCTTTTTCCTCTCTATATTTTCTACAATAGTTGATCATACCCTTATCACTGAGTGTAACTTGAGGGTTTGCGCACATGCCGGATTTAAAGGACCAGTTCTGTGTTAGGCCAGTAGTTTTATTGGTGGTAGGAAACATTCCCTCTATGATTTTCATCACGGTAGTGGTAGCCAAAGTAACCAGTTCGATAGGTCTGTAGTGTTTCATTAGTGTGAAAAACGTAGGCATAAAAATCACCACTATGAAAGAGATACTATAGAGTGTGAATCTTGCGGCCTTATGGGTCATCTTCAGCACATTCATAGGACCTTTACACCTGCTTCGAATAGAAATTACTGTATGTGAGCTCCTCCTTTATGAGGTAGTTCTTTTACACTACATCAGGTGGGGAGTTGGAATATCACTGGCACGTCGGGATGAGGAGGAGGTCGTGGTCATGGTAGTCTAATCAATGTTCACCAGATGCACCAGTAGAGTAGTCATGATCATGGTAGTCCATCTATTTCAATGGGTCATGGATCAGGATAGATGTAATATTTACAGCTAATACCCATGGATCTGGTTGTGGGACCATCTACAATACGAGGTACCATTCTAGTAGCCTCTACTATTTTTCTTCTTTGATTGATACATGTTCTTCAAAATCTTTCATTTTGGTATCTATCTTGGAATGTATCAGATTAGAGATACAGTGTTTCTCTGGGGTAATGACCCTCGATACACCATTGGGAATATGGGTGGAGGGCATACGCTAGTGAAGGTATTTTCCCCTTAGTCTAGGTAGTTACCCTTTAGTGTGTAATATCTTTATTATCGAGATGACAGGTTTTGATGTAATTCTCAAGATGGATTGGTTTGTCCACTATCATGCCTTTATAGACTTCTATCACTACAGGGATTCTTTTACATCTCTAGAAGGCATAATTTTTCTATTCAAAAGAGAGTGGGAAGTACAGGTTGGTATATTTGTACCAAAGAATCATGGTATTTGTGAAGTGACCGATCAGATTAAAAATATTTTCATGGAGGATTAGGGTTTTCTTCAAACCTATTTCCATCCTTTAGTTGATCATTTGAGGTAATTATTTCTTGATGGCATTTCTGGCTTACCTATTGAGATATATGTATAGTTTATAATTGATCTTGTTCCAAGAGCAACACTACTATCCATTACCTTGTATAGGATGGCACCTACTAAGCTTCAGGATATCAAGTGGCTGATAGAGGATCTAGATGAAAAATTATTTATATAGCCTAATACATCCTCTGGGAGTTCATATTTTCTTTTCACTATTAAGAATGATGGAACTATTCTTCTATGAATTGATATAGAAGGTTGAACTAGCTTACAGTCAAGAACCGGTAGCCTCTTCCTCAAATAGACGGTATCTTCAACCAGCTCCGAGGAAGAAAGGTGTTCTCTAAGATCGACCTTAGATCAGGTTATCATCAGGTTTGAGTCAGACCATCAGACATAAATCATAAAACATTCCTTAGAAGTTATGTTACGTATGAGTATCTTGTAATGTCATTAAATCTTACGAACGTGCCTTCCATTATCATGGATTTGATGAAGAGGTTTTTTCTCCCCTATTTGAACTCTATTATTTTTGGTCTCTGTGGATGACATCTTGGTGTATTATCGCAGTAGTAATGAGCATGCCAAACATCATGAGATCATGCTACGTATAATTAGTGATAATTATATTTATGCCAAGCATGCTAAATGTGACATCTAGATCGACATAGTTTAATTCATGGGTCATATTATCTCTAAATCAATAGTTTATGTTGAACCTAAAAAGGGCAGTGTTGTAGTTTCCTAGGAGAATTCCAAGAACATGTTAGATATAAAATGTTTCTTAGGGTTGGCTGGGTATTACATGCATTTAATAGAGTACATCTCATGTCTTTCATCACCTTTTTCTGGACTTACAAAGAATGGTGTTAGGTTTATGAGGTTAGAAGCATGCGAGAAAGCCTTTGAGGAGATGAAAGGGAGGCTTATCTCAGCACTGATTCTAACTCTTCCATAACATGGTAATGTTTATATCACCTTGTGTGATTCATTAGGCATTGTCCTAGGAGTAGTGTTGATGCAAGGAGACAAAGTTGTTGCGTACATATCTCTGCAGTTGAGGCCCCATGAGAGAAATTTCCAGATGCATGACCTCGATGTAGCTGTAGTCTTCAAAGCCTTATATAGATGGAGACATTATCTATTGGGTGAACTCTTTGTGGTGTATAAAGATAACAAAATCCTCAAGTATATCATTTCTGAGTGTGACTTGTTGCTCAGACGGAAGATATGGTATGATTATCTAAAATCCGTTGATTTAAAGCTTGTATATATGTCAGGAAAGGGAAATATGGTCACTGATACATTGATTCAAAAAACTCAAACATAGGACGTATAGGAATATAGTGGTGAATGGATGTTAATGGAACTCTTTTTAAAAATTACATAGAGTTTCTTGACATTCTTGAGCAATTTTACCTATCAACTTTAACAGTTACCTCTCCCCTCTTTGAGAAGGTGACGAGTAGGCAGTTTCCAAATCCTGATGGTTTGGTTCTCTGTGAAAGTTTATCCGAAGAAAACCTAACTCTGGATTGGTTTGTGTATAGAGATTATATCTTGAGTCTATGTGGACGTATCTGGTTTCGTTAAGATATAACAGACGCGTTGATGAATGAGTCACATGTTTCTCTATGGGTAGTTCTTCCAAGAATCCTCAAGATGTATTGAGATTTGTGACCCCTATATTGGTTTCCTAGAATGAAACATCATATTGAAGGCTTCATTAATAGGTGTCCCACCTTCTATCAGGTGAATGCGGGGCACTAGATACCTGAGGACTTGGTACAACCACTTCTAGTCCTTGAATGGAAATGGGAAGATGTTTCTATGGATTTTGTATTTGGCTCCTCTAGGGGGTCGTGGGGTAGATATGTTATCTAGGTATTCATTGAATGACTAATGATATCATCCCACAACATTCATATATAGGTTACTTTATCAGTTTATTATTTGGGAAGACTGTATGCCCGAGAGATCACATGACTACATGGGGTTCCACGTAATATCATTTTAGATACTAATGCTCATTTCACTTCATAGTTTAGGAAGGGTTTTCAGAAATATATGGGTACTCATGTTCATTTAAGGATACATTTTTACCCTCAGACTGATGGAAAATCATAACGGACGATACAGGTTCTAGAGGATATGCTCCGAGCATGTGTCCTTGATTTCGGCATTTCATGGGAGAATCATATTCCTATTATAGCGTTCTCTTATAATAACATGTTTTGGGTGACTGCCGAAATGGATCCTTTTGAGGACTTATATGGTATGATATTTCGTTCACCCTTGTTCTGGAAAGATTCCAGTGACGAAGCCACACTAGGTCCTCATCTCGTTAAGGAGACATCAGAATAAGTTCAGCTAGTCAGAAATTGTTTGACAACTACTCAGTCTAGACAGAAATCTTATATTGATCATCATCAATGACATCTTGAGTTCAAGGATGGGGATTGTGTTTTCTTTTGGGTATCACTCCGGATAATGCATAACTTTATTAAGAATGAAGGGAAAGGTATCACCTCATTACATCTGTTGTTTGAAATTCTAAAGAGAGTCGGGTCGGTAGCCTATCAGTTGCTACAACTTTAGAGGTACCATTCCATGAATGACATCTTTCACATCTCACAGCTTCACCAATATCATGCTGAGCCATATCATACCTTTTATCCTGAGGAAGTTGAGTTAGATGTGGATGATAACTATGAAAACTATCACGTACGCATTATTGACCAAAGGACAAAGGTTCTCTGATGAAAGTATATCCCTCTCGTATTGGTGATATGGAATCACGACCGAGTATAGGATGAGACTTTAGAGATGGAATCTGATGTACGTTCTCATTGGCCATAGTTGGTCTCAAACATAGTTTCATTACACTTTGAAGGAGAACTCAGGGGAGAGTTCATTTCATGGGGGAAGACTATAAGAACCTGATTTATCACTCATGTATGGATCAATTAATTTTTTTTCTTAATCCTCACTTTGGACCTAATATGGATTTCTAATTAGTCTGTAAAACTTCTATGGGTGTCTAGGGCTTTTTCGAAGCTCGGAAACCATCCTTTTGGAGAAAACCGACCATGCGTACGGTTTAGAGTAAACCCTGCGAATGGTGTTTTTTCAGACTGAGCCACCTTGCACGGTTGTCGCACGACCATACAACCAAACCGTATAAGCGCCACTTTTTCCCTGGTACCTATGCATGGATTGTGTATGGTTTGACCAAAAAATTTAGAGGATGTGATTTTAGGCTGATCCATATCACATTGTTTCTACACAGTTTGAAAAAAAGTGCGAAAAAACCATGCACATGCTTTTTCTATGGGAAATTATCTTGTTCTACCTTCATGATCTAATTAAGTCACCCCTTCCTCCCTAATCTGAAATGTTTCCATATAGTCCAATATCTCTCTCAGTTTGAGGATTTTAGAAGATCTAACCATGGAATCAACAGATCTTCGTCATTCGGTATCTGATCGAGCTTTAGTTCATCCCATTGGATGTACAACGGTAAGTACTCAAGTCCTCATTAGTCGTTCTTCTTCTCTTCCATACTCTACCTAGGTACTGCCATGTCTGTGTTTTTCACCTATTATTAGATCTACATCGATCTTACAAAATCAAGGGCTGATAACGATGGAGAATGATTGTACAACCATTAGGTGGGTGGTCTATAACTCATCCCTAAAGTCTGTTGATTTTGGATTTTTCATGTGGTGCCCATAGATCCCGTCGTGGACCATCTATTAAATTTACAATTCATTCTTATACATGTTATAATTGTATGGTTATGATCATTTCTTATATGGGATTAGTTTTCAGTGGTTACAGCCAGAACTCAATCCACCTCATGTCGATGGTTATTCCATAATTCAGTTTTTAGTGGTTTGACACGTTGGAGCCATTGTTCGGGTGTTCCCTTGCTTGACATTTCTAAAGGTGAACCTTCCTATAAAAATGGTTTGTTTTTAAATTATGATTGAATAATGGAATGTACCATGTTTTCTCACCACTTGGCATGCCAAATATAAGGGCTTCAAATCATCATTAAATGTGAAATGTGGAATGAAAAGTATACTAAGTGTATAACATGGCCTCATTAAAAGAGATTGAATAAAGGTTACATGTATGTAGCACCCCTTCCATGATGATGGAAGGTAGAAGCGTTAACCTCAATAATTGAAAATTCCCTAATGTTTAACTTAGACATAATTAAATGGGTTCAATTGTACTTGGCCTATCCAGACTAATGGAAGACTAGTCTTGGACCAATAAATAAATGGTTTCAACTATACTTGAACAATCCACACTAACTGAAAGAAATACATGAACCAAGTGAATTATCTAATGATTATAACATCAAATTGGAATGTAATTAATCGATCTAACATTGGATTTAGAGAGGATAATCCCATGGGTCTTGAGAACCTCATTCCGATTCGAGGGTGTTGTTTTCATAGATTGATACCCACCTAGATTCTGTTTCTTATCTATTTCATAGATTCTCAGTATATTATTATAGGGTCCCCTTTCATTATTCTAGGATACCTCAGATACACTAAATGGATCCATCATTGAAAAGTATGTGCCTTGGATAGACTCCATGGACCCAATCCTTACTTATCCCTATTTTACCATCGTTTCAATCCTTGGACTCATTAGGCGCTTAATTATGGAATGTCTTGGATTACGCTTTTTGGATTACACTATTACCCCTTAGCTAGACTCAGATACTACTGAGATGGATTTTTGTGAGTTTACATTACCTTGGTTATTAGCCTAGAACTCCCTCACTAGATATCGTTTTCAGTTATCTTTGTTATGTCTTGAGACCTTCACTACTTATACTATCACAAGGTGATGTCAGTGTGGTAAATTCCTCACATCACCTATTAACATTCAATGGTAATAACATAATTAATGAATAGGTTAAATGTTTAGACACCAGATAAGGGCTGAAGCAGGTACTTGGGTATTTGACTACATTTTATTGTTTTCATTACATTATATATGAATGTCTATAGACTAATATATTCCATTACACGGGTAGGATGTTATAGACACTATTGGTGGTGTCCTAGTGAGATTTATCTCATACCATATCCAGGTGTCGTTTGGTACTCGGAGAAGATTACATGGTTGCATGTGTTGAAAAACAGAAGCATACAACTTCAAAAATCATGACTTCGTGTTGATAGGATAGATCTTGATATCATATGAGAGAGTAGGATCTTGAGATTCTTGGAGTAGTATTTGTTTTCTTCTCCCTTTCAGAACATGTAATTCCTACTCTCTTGTAACCATGATTTCCAGTTTTTAAGTGTCATGAAATTACATTATCATTATTATAGTTTATATAGTTATTGTTATTATCATTTATTTGTTTTTTTAGTTCGATTCCACTATTTATTTATATCATTTATATTGATTCATCTATCTACTGTTCCATTCTATTCTGTCTATTGTGCTACACTCTGCTAATGAGGGCATAGTCTTACCACAGAAACACTCTAGTGCCTTGCTGCTAGTCATCAGCCTCTAGAGTTTTGGATGATGCTCTTGTGGTCCTATGGCCCACTAGGATAAGGGCACCCGTTATGTGGCATACAGTTCTGGTTCATCCCATTCACTCACGTGTATGGAGGACCACCGCATCGAAGGGCGATGTGATTCATTTTCACTAATGATTCACATGGAAGGTAATAAGGAAATTGATAATGAATAAATGTGGTACACATGAAATAATTTTGATATTAATGAAATATTTATCCTTCTTTCATGATAATATATAATGTTATATATGAATTTTTCACTCTCTTAATGATGATAAAAAGACTCCCGTGTGTATGGACTACCTATTTCCTGAAGGGATGTCACTTTATTTTCATCACCACACCACATGGGTGACATATATAAGAATATTTTAATAAATAATATGATATTTATGATATTATTATAATTATTTAAAGGTAAAATATTACTTACCTTCTTTAACATAATGATCAACGAAAAATTGAAAAATTACTCATGCGTACGTACGACCAACCATCTCCAGTATCATAGTGTACTTCGTTTCCCAATAATATATCTAATTATCAGTCTTAAAAGTACGATTTATTTTAAAATTTCAATATTTCTTCATGATTATTATTCTAGAGATGATGTAACTATATAATGTTCATAAAATCATAACATTCATGAAAATGTATTAATGAGAAAATAAGAAAATTAACCCCATAAACAGTGAATGTTATGAAAGACTATTAAGGAATACATAATAATATTTTATAAAAGGATAATATATGATATTATAAATATTAACATGTCTTATTTATGAGTTAATAACATGTATAAAACTACTATTAAGGAGGTTAAATCCAGTTCAACCAAAAGGAATCAGGAGGTAAGGGATTATGTCTCAATTTATTTTCATGGAGGAACTTTTATATGTTATAGGCCAATTTATTTTATATGGTGTACACAGTACAAATTACACCTGTAATATAATTAATACATAATATTTCATGTTATTTTTTGTTTAAATTTGAATTATTTAATCCATGTGTATACAGATTAAATATTAAGAAGTTGTAATGGATTTCGTCTCAATTTCCCTTCCGTAAGGAATATTGTAATGTGATGTACCTAATTTCTTTTACATGGTGTATATACTAACCATTTTACCTTTAATATCACAATTAGATTGTAATTCATGGTATTTTATGTTTCAATTTAAATTATTTCATCTAGGTGGATTTGAAATGAATGTTTCCATGTGGTAATGAATTTCAAATCTCAATTTAATTTCATTGGGTTATATTACTTCTTTGATTTCCATTGAAATTCTAAAATTATTTTCAAAATGACTTTTGATTAAATTATGTTTTATTTTGAATTTTTATATATGTATCTACATTTTATTCACATAATCTATTAATTTATTAATTCTCAAATCAATATTAAAATCCTTGTATGGGATTTCATCTCATTTCCCATTTCATTGAGACATTTTTATTACTATAAACCTATTCCTTTTTATGTTGTGTATATACATACCCATTGATGTATTTAGCATGAATAACTATTTATTCAGGATGGTTAATGTTTCAACTCCTTGTTTTCTATATTCTTTTATAATGAATATTATTATTGACTAAACCATATTCCATTTTTGCATTCTCTTTTTATATTTAATGATATTTTATTATCTAGGGAAATAATGTTAAATATGTAACCTGTAATGAATATGAATATTTTATCTTCAAGAATACGTTTAATGAATTATATTTATTTTTCGATATATGATGAATTATTCGGATGGATTTCATTCTCAATTTATTGACAAAATGTAATGTGTTTCTATTTATTTACCATTCTGCAATGATTATTTCTTATCTAGCTATGAGAGTCATGTTATTAATTAAATATAATGTGTTTTAAATTATATAAAATTCCATATTGATTATTCCATATCTTATTACCCATGAAATTTTCACTATGATATTTTCTCTAGATGCATTTCATTCTTAAGTTATTGATTAAATGTAATGCGTGTTCATATATTTACATTTCCATACTGATTATTCTTATTGATTTATGGTATTTTATTATTTACATAACCATTACTCAGAATTTTATATCACACTTATTTTTTCACTTTCAAAAGTATCCATGTTTTAGTTACACTAGGCAAGATAACCTGAGAGGGGGGGGGGGATCCAGGTATGACATATTAAAAAAACTGCTTCTTATTGAACTTGTTTTTCTTTTAGAAAAAACCCTCTTATCTCTTCTAACCGATATAGAGTATGAATAAACCATAAAGAATGCATAAGACACATCGATATTTACTTGGTTAACCCTCATTGGGCTACGTCCAAGTATCATAAACTGATAGTGTGTCGATGAACAAATTCCTCTAAAAGAGAACTACTATTTACATGTTCGAATCAGAATTACTGTCCCTCCGGGTTTTCAACCACTAACAATTTGAGAACTCACTGCTCTCTTAGCTGATGTGAGATCACTTCTTCTTCAGAAGATCCACTCACAGTTTAGAGACCTGCAGGTCTCTTCATTACTACTAATGAATACATCCTCTAGAGTATTTAGATGATCTATTGAAGTCTAAATTTCATCCACTAATGAAAACACATTTTCCTCTAAACACTAGTCAATTACTTTGGAAATAACTTCACAAAGCACCCTAATTAGAAAGGCTCCCAATTTCAAGAAGATCAAACAATCCTTCACAATGCTCTTCCCATTCCATGAAGCACTCTCACGAAGCACTCTGGTGAAGCACTCTCGCGAAGCACAACTCGTCGAAGAGAGACTTTCTTCAAAAAGCTCACTAAGACAATGCAGAGCTCACAACTCTCATGGAGCTAGATTAGCTGGTGTGAAGCTCTCCTTTTGCAATGTACACTGCCTTCTTGACCCACCATCATAATCCGGGAGAAAAAAACAATTCTTCGAAAAAATCTCTACTTCTCCCAAGGGGGTTGGGGACAATTTATAAGTGATTCCACAGACCCTCAAACTTTCCGCGCGAAGTAAATGCCATGTCATCTCCAATCATGAAGCTCTGAAGTTCCCAACGAAATTCTCTCAAAATTTTGAAGCACCAGGACAATTTTTCGATCGTGGAGCTTTTTGTAATTGTAGAGTATCCCATCAATTCCATCGTGCCTTCACCGCGAGGCTCCACTTGAAATTACCTTTGCTGCCACAATTCTCTTTGACTATTCTATTCGCAAAGCTCGTTGTAATCATGAAGCATCATAGTCAACATTCGTCTGGTCTTTGTGGAATCCAATCCATGAAGCCTATCTTCAAAAAACTCACGACTTTTCCATATTTTGATGAGATCTTCAAGGAAATCTATATTTTTTTATGCTCACCAAACTCCAAAATTTGGACACCAAAAATTTGGCAAACACTGGAAAATGGTGCCCCCTTGTATATGATCTTTTGTTCTACCTCCAGATCATATGTACCTTTTTCATGGTTCTTTGTCAACATGGATTGTCAAAAACATCTCTGGAACTCGACAATTCACCATGGAAACTTGCATTGTCAACAAACACAAGCAACCCAAAAATAATATAATGATACCTTGAGGAATTTTTTCCCAACACCATGAAATGTACTATTATTTGTATGCAAGGATATTCTATAGGGAATAATGTTATTCTCATAAAAAATATGTTATAGTTATGTTTTTCAAATGTAATAAAATTCCCATGTATGTATCTTGTTTACCAATAATAATAAACTATTTTTCCTTTAAAACATGATTCCTTTTACCTTATGTTAATGTAGTAAAGCCTACAACAGCTACAGGTTACTGGGGTTAGGTTCACTATAACATATTTGTTGATATTTCATCATGAATGAATATATATTAAATATTAATAATCATTAAAAAGTAACAAAAGATGTTTTGTGGAATGAAAGATGGTGTTACATATATATTTATCTTCCATATAGATACTAAATATTCCTTGCAGTCATGTAGGGATTCATTTTCCTCTCAGAATAAGTTGTATTCTATCTGGGAAATTTGAATTTTATTATAAAAAAATATAATTTAGTTAGTTAAATTGCATCCAATATAATGATTTGAGGTAATATCTTCATTTGAAGACCTGTTACTATTAAAAAAATTAATAGATTAATCAATGGTTGTAATATAAATTCAACACATTGTATTCCCATGATATAGTCACATTGAAATTTATAATTTTTACATTTTAGTAAATTTTGGATATATAGGAGTCCTACAATAATCCATTAATTTTTTCAATCTATCAACATCACAATTTTCATTATTTTACTCAGGTATATTGATATCATTGTATTCATTCATTGGAATATTATCTATCATGGGATGATTCACAAATATAATCTGAAAAAATATCATGTTATCTATACCACTCCTTTCATTTCATTCATGAAAAATAGAAGTTTGTCTCATCAATCCATTTTTATATAGTAGATAACTTCTTCCCGAAGTAACCAAAGACTTCCTACACAATTATAATAAAAACTACATATAAGACCTCCATTTGGAGAACTATTAAATGAAAAATCTAAAACCTAGAATTATTATTAAAATTTGTAGAGATCCGATGAATATTATACAACTCAGTTTTATTCGTTCTATTACATTAATAAAATTTTATTAATATCATCAAAGTAAAAAATAATTAAAAAATAATTACAAATAATATTATATTGAATACATTGAATAATAAATAGATATTAAATTCAAATAGATAAGGTATAGGTAGTGAGTATCTATTTAATGAGTTTTTATTCTATAGAAAATGAATATTTAATATTTTCAAATCATATAATATTGAAATTAATTATTCAATAATTTTTATCATTCAAATATTAAAATAATAAAATTAATTGAATAATTTCATAACCCCCAAATATATTAACAAAGAAAACTATTTACTAAAATAATAAATTATAAAATAACTGAATATATATCACTAAAAAAAAATTTATTGGTTATCTAAAAGTAGTGAATAACTAAACCAAAATACATATATATCTACTACAAGAAAATTTATTTTGAAAAACTATAACAGAAAATAATCTGCACAAACCGTATATTATTGGATTGTGAAGAAACCATTACCTCATAGTATCTTGGTTAGGTTTTTTAAATTTAGATAAAATATAAATTGATGCTTAATAGAAGAGATGATGGATTTGGAACTAACCCGTTTGGTTTCGAATAATAAAAGAATCAAGAAATAAATTAATGTGGGGAGATATCCTGGGGGATAAGATATCAGAAGCCACTGCTGGGGTCGGTAGGGTTAGGGAACATATGTAGGGAGGTGATGAAGGGAGGTAGGACCTCTTAAATCTCATCTCCTTACAAACAGTTTTATAAAAATTATTGGTATTTAAAATTCTATACCAATGGTTTTTACAAATAATTGTTATAGATTTTTTGATATATGATTTTATACCAAATATTCAAGAAAACCTTCATTATAGAGTCTTGAGTATTGTAAGTTCTATTAGTTTTATTTTACTTTATTTTTTTTAAAAAAAATTAAAAATTACTTAATTTAAAATCCTTAAATTTAAATGTATAATTTTAAATACATTTTTTAATTCCATTTATTTAAATTTCTCATTATAAAATCATCTAATTATTTAATTTGAAAATTTATTTTTAATGTTTCAATTCTATTTAATTTTGTACTAAGTTTTAATTATTGTTTTAATTTCAATATTTATAATTATTTTTTTTGAAATTTTTTAATTGTTTTTATAATTAAATTATAAAATATTTTTAAGTATCATGCTTCTAAAATTGTTTTATTTAAAAACTATAAATATTATTTTTTTCATTATTATAATTTTAAATTGGTTTTAGTATTAATGTATTGTATAGAGTGTTAAGGATTTAATATATTTGTTTACAAATATTTTTCATTAAAGGATTAATAATTTATCTTTTTCATAAGATATATTTTTTCAATTTTTATATAATTATATATTTTTTTCAATGTATATATATATTGAAAAAATGTATATGTAGCATTATATTTATATATACTTTCACTGTTTGTCTTCTTCACTAGGGTTTCTCATGTGTGTGCCTTCTTCTCCCTATCACTTGTGACACCACAATGAAGCTACACCATTCGATACCGTGGAATCTCCTTCATGCATGACCTGCATACTTATGATCTATCACATGTGTCCAATTATTATCTGATCAGTAGTGCCTCAGTATCACTCAACTTCAAAACCAATACCAACATGATCATCTACTGGTCCAAAACTTTTTACCAGTATATTCAGTCAACCTTCTACCGTCATCAACGTCAACATCATCCATGTTGCAGTAGAATCACACGGAACCCAATTCCAACTCTTCCAAATTTTTCCTCCATGAATATATTAAATCTTCATCAATGTCCTCATGCTCAAGTGATACATGACCAGCTTCGGTGACACCTATACGTAGAAGTGAACTCCTGAAGACAACAAGACATAAAGCTCCATGGAAGCAACTCATAACACCCAACACAAAACCATGCACAGTTTCATACGTGTACATCATATAGCATCGACTCTATATGGAAACTCATCCTTCATATCAGTTTGATAATGCAGTCTTGGATGATCTTCATGGAGGTACCTACAATGAGTACCTAATATGCATTTAAGAGTACCTAACAAGCATTTTATAGTACCAATCGCATGTGGGGAACCATCCTACTATGAGTTTGAGTTAGAGTACCTACCATGAGTTATATAACCTATTGTTAATAAAAATTCTTATTACCGCAAGTGAACATAAGTTATCTTGAAGAAAAGGTATGTAACTGCATTTAGAGATACAACCTACTATAAAGATGTAAAAAAAGAACATATCACTTGATATACCATCAATTTAAATGAATTCAATTAATGTTAATATGAGTTATCATACAAGTGATATGTAATTTTTAAAGGCATGAATTATTATTATTTTAGTGAAATAATTATTTTTTCAATTCATGAATTTTTTTTCACCATGAGTATTATTTTTAAGAGATCGTGAAAAAATAATTTTAAGTGATCATGGGTATTCCACGATACCATAGAAAACCTATCATGAGTATAATTTAAGTGACCACTCAACTGTTTTTTCACAAGGTACCTATATGAGTTTTTAATTTTTATGTGTTTTTTGGTTTTTTTAAATTTTCCTAGATAAAAAAATAAAAATGAATCGGAAAGGCAATAGAGCCCCTACCGCCTATTGGTTATGTCAGATTGAGGTAGAGGCCATGTCGCCTTTCAGAAAAAAATCAAAAGGGGGCATACTAGATGTCCCATTTCAACCCAAAAAATTAATTAATTTAATGATACATTTTGTATATTTAAATTTTTAATGTTTATTTTTATTTTGTTTGGTTTTGTTCATATATATATATAACAAAATTTTCTACTGAATTCATCTGCTATTTAATACCCATCATTAATTATATGAATGTAGTATAGTATTATTATAGATTCCATCACACAGGGATCCCTTTTATATGAGGTTTTTTCCTAGAAATCATTCTACATTTTTGATGGGCACATCAGCTTCTCCTATTCCTACACAGAATTATTTACATATTATTATTAATCATTTTAAATCATCTAAATAATCCTGTTTATTATTATCCAATCACACTATTAAACAAATAATTAATATCATATCAATTAATAATAAATAATAGGTTTTAATTATTTAGAGATTAAATAATATATAATTAATAACAAAGAATCTTTATAATAAATCTATAATAAATAATAAATAATTAATGTATAACTAATATTATTATTTAGTAACTAATAAATAAATTTAAATATTTATTAGTAATAAATGTTTACTATAAATTAATATAATTAAATATTAATAATTTTGTAACACCCCAAGATTTCATAGTACGTTTTCTCATTAAAGTAATTCAATAGCTTGCGTTACACGCTACACCGAGTTCGAGCACACCACAACTAACCAAACTAGCCGTTCAAAAAGCTGTTATAAATAGAAATAAATGCATTTTGAATCTTGTATACTCTATATAATATTAACATACATATTATGAGTTTCTTTGAAATAATATAATAAAAAATTCATTTTTCATATAAAAGATGTATTTTTATAAAAAATGCAATTTTACCACCTTTTAATGTTGAAACCTTTTCAAAAACAATATTTGAAACTTATATATATTCAATTTAATCAAATTAAAATCATACTTATAATCAGAATATAAATGTTTAGTTTGGATAAATTTTTGGTACTTTCTCGATAATTTTGATATGTTGATGAATAGTGAAAAATACTATGTTTTAATTGAAGACATGTTTTTTAATAAAAATAATTTATAGTGTTAAATTATGAATTTTAATGGTTTTAATGTATAATTAGATTATATTTTTATCATTAAATACAATTTATGTCATTATAATTAATTTCACATTTAAATTTGACATAAACACATGTCAATCTTTTGATAATTTCTTCTTTTTAAAAACCAACCTTTTGATTTTGACAACGGGTATTAATTTAAAATTAATTAGTGAAAAATCTATGTTTTTAATTTGATAAAATTGAATTCATTTTTGAATTCAGAATATCAAAATTATGTTGGGGTAAATATTTGGAATTTTTCTAAAAACTATCAATTTTTTATGAATATTGAAAAACACTACGTTATTATTTAAAATAGACATTTTATTTAAATAATTAGTTATTATATTTTAATTTATTTTAAGTCAAAACAGATATATAATACCTATATAAATTCAATGTCATTTATTCAAGTCATTTTATTATAAAATTTGATGTAAAAATTTTTATTGACCTTTTAACCATCTTTTACCCACCTTATAGGAGCTTTTGCAAATTTGAATAAATATTAATTTTACCGCTTTTCAGAGTGTAATTTCAAATATCCGAAAGACAAAGATTATATCAATATGAAAAACGTGGTTCAATAATATGAAAATATTTTTGGTGAATAATAACTTTTGACTTTTATTTACTAGGATTTAAATTTAATATGGTAATTAAAGGTGAAAATGATATTATAATTACCCCAACCCATGTCTTAATTCTATTGGATAAGTGTATTTCGACCAAAAAAACCTTTGGAAGAAAATATGATCCTCTCTGACCACTTATATTAGATTATAACATTTGTTATTATTTTATATAAAGAATAGTTAAAAGTGTTAAATTAAATATTTAATAACTAAACCATTTTTAATATAGGGATACACATAAGATAAATTCAACTATAAATATTCATTAGAAATCTAACAAGATTTCCAACATAATGGTATTTTATTAATAATTTTTAGATATTATATATTTTTATTTAATTATGACATAATAATGATGCAGTAATTACCTTAGTAATGCAATATTAAAATAATTGATATTATAAATATCCCAATAAATTTAAATTTAGATATTTGACTAATTACACTAAATTTATAGGTTAATATAACACATTAGGGTTGATTAGATAAAATTTTTTCTATGTGATAAGGTTTTTATGACTTTTACAAAAATAAAATACCAAAAACTGACATACTTGACAAAATTGTGTTTTTAGAACAAATATTATATTATTAATTGATATAATAGTCCTAAAAATATATAGTTCAGAAAAGAGACTTTTGTAAAAATATATATGATATTAATTAACCACTTGGGTTTCAATTGTAATTTTATAGTATCTTTATTAACCATATAATATAAAAATACTAAGAGACATGGTAAATGTCAAACTATTTAACTAAGAGTTAAATCTAAAAGCTAAGGTTAATATGGTGTCATAAACCTGTCTAAAACCTATTGGTTGAGAGGTTTTAGACCCATCCCCACCATATCCTTTACATAATTTATTTTGGAGCAACTAGAAACCAAAAATGATTTCATTATGAAATAATATTTCAAGCTTTTCCGGAATTGACTATCACCTCCTTATAAAAGTAAACTTCTCTTTTTCTTAATTTCACACCTCCAAAGCCTTTTGGCTCGGCCCAAACCTTCACAAATATCCTACCAAATATCCTCCCTTCATCTTAGGGTCATTACTTTGGATATAAATCTATCCTAAGGATCCATTTTGAACAAATCCAAAGGAAGAACCTGAAGAAGAGGTAAATATTTCACCACCTCTTTCAAAGTATTTTCTTCTTCCACTTCCTCTTTCTTTGTTGTTTGCATTATAAAATAATAACTACAGTATATTATATATATTGTGGTGTTGTTATAAAAATGGTAAAACCATATTCATTATTCTATCCATCCTATAAATTACAAAGTGACCATACGTGCATATATACGGATTACCGTCTCCACGACATGGTGTAGTTTGTAATTCAAACACTTTATTATTTGGATAGGTATAATAATGATTATAACTGATGTAAATAATAAATATAACATGTTAAAGATTCTGTATATATGATATAACATCCAATTACATACGATTTCACCATCAGTATAATGATATTGTCGCTCGTGCATACACACAGATTATCGTCTCCACGACGCGATAAGATTCATTTCCACGATCAAAATTCAACAATGACTGTAAAAATATATATATCATTAATAATTTTGTAATATATGACATAATAATGATACTATAGATATATATATATATATATATATCTTTGTGTGTGTACTTACATATATCTTATTCACTTAATTCCGTTCAATATGATTTGAAAATGGAAACAACGTTTATGCGTACGTATGGCCTACCGTCTCCATAAACAGTGTTTCCAATTTCACATATATGTTTATTATAGAGGATGGCACTGCGGTCTACAGGAGAAGATTCTCCCTTCCACTAAAATGGATTTTAGGGTTTTGGTTCGGCCATGGCGATCTCGTTCTTCCTCGGCTTGAATCCTCTTTCTCCACCCGGCAGAGTGGTGTCGGTGGCTCCCTCCTTGATATATTCTCGTGATCCTCGGCTCGTAGAAGATTCTTGCAACCCTATGGTTGTGATGAAGTCAATTTATTCGGCCGGTGGTCATGCGGCTTCAAATCCTTGCACTGGATCTACAGATGCATCACATCCATCTCATGTGACCATGAAGATTGATTCAAGCTTAGCCGACTTGTAAATTTCATCATGTCGGGAGAAGGTTGATACGTCTGTAGCTTCTGTTGAGGCGTTGCTACGAGATCTGATTCGGCCCCGTGAAGCATTGCTATGAGATCTGGTTCCACCCAACGATGATGTTCTTCCATGTTCTGATTCCTCTTATGATGAGATGAAAAAATCAAATGCAGGTTTGAAATTGGATGGAGCCTGTTCATTTGCACGGTAGAAGGACTCAGGTCCTAGTAAAATTCTTCGCAAGGGTTCATCATCTCACGTTGATGAAAATCCTACAATGGTTGATGCGATAATGTCAATTGGAAAAAAAATCATTGATTGCTCGAATTTTTCTTCCTAATGGTACACAGCAGTGGAAGATTGATGATTTTATCTATAGAACCTCGATTTTTGGGGGGTTTCTCTAATTGGAAATGTGTTTCGCTTGGTTGAGGATTTTTCCACTACCTTTTTCCATCTTATGATTTGATGCTTCGAGCATGGATAATGGGAACCTTGTTTCTAAAACCTAGATAGATTCATTTATATGAATGTTCATTGGATTTTAATGTCTCTTATGCATGAACTTCTTTTTCTTAGTTATGGATTCTTCTTCATGGACTCAATTGGGTCCTCTAGCATCTGAAATTTCTTCATGATATTTCCATGGGAATTGGGACTCTGATTAGGCTTGACAAAGAGACTGAGGATGTTGGGTTTTGTTATTTTGATAGAATGCTGGTGGAGGTTGATCTTATCACCACTCTGATTGACAAGTTATCCCTTTCCACTCCTTCTGAAAACAATCACATTGATGTTGAGTATGAAAAAAAAACCTCTTTTCTTCAATGAATGTATGGTCTTTGGACACTCATTGGAGTTATGTCAGAGGAATGTTTCTTGTGGGGAATTTGGGGTGAGAGGACATTCAGCAGCTCTCTATCATAGGATTTCAAAGGGGAATCATTATATGTTGCCAAAATCTACTGCTCATGATGGTGATTCACTTAGAGAGCATGTTCCCAATGTTCCTGGTGAGCTGGATACTGGCGAAGGGTTGTTAATTCATATATCTCTGATGAAGGCCCATAGTGGCCCCTCTATGACTCAGTTTGATTTGGTCAAAGAGGTTACTCCAATTGTGGACACTGATACCCTCTAGGTTGATGTCTCCACGAAGAATGATACACAACAACATCCTGATTTCCAGAAAGAAATCTAGAACTTTTCAATGTTTCTGAATTACCTGACAAATTGGGGAACGTTCATGAGGGTGAACAGGAGAATGTGGGTACCCCGATTAGGGGCTCGGGAAGTGGCGGACACACCTCTTACAGGGATGCAGTTTTAAGTGGTAATACAAAAGGTGATTCTAGTGAGGGATTCACCTCTATTCCTTCAATGCAGAGACCATTCAAGGATTATTATAATGTTCCTAGAAACGTGCCTACCAGATCATCTTCTATGGTGTCAAGGAAGGCGGATACAAATATTTTTCAAAATATTAAATCTGGATAAGTCTCAATCAGAGTGGGAGAGAGGTGGCGACTCTGATTATGGAAATGATATGTCATATTATGATCTCTAGGCCTATTATTGGTGGATTAGGTCATATCCATTTGTTTGACCCCATCTGCCGCACTTTTGTAACTTTCTCATTCTTTTTAATAAATGGTCAAAATCATTGCTTCTGGCTGGATTTGTCTAGTATATTTTTATTATACATATTTATATTCTAAATATATATTATATATAAATAATTTTTTATATTATGTAAGTATTTAAATCATGATCTATGTGATACAATCAATATTATCAAGTTAAAACACGTACGATAAAGAAAGCGATTATTACCCGAAATGTTAATTTAACATGGAAATTATTATTAAATGGGTAGTATAAAGTAATAAATTAATCATTTATGATATCATAAATATTAATATGGTTCTATTATAATTTAGTAACATACTACATTCGTTATATAGGAGGTTAAACATACCCTTGACTAAAGGAAAGTACAAGGTCAGGGGTTTTCATCTCACCTCTTATTCCCGTGAGATTCATGCTATATTACCACTATTTACTTTTTTGTGGTGTATGTACTACCCATAACTGTATTCTTCGTGTAATAACCTTTAATTTATGTGTATTTACATCTTCATTGTATGATACTTCTTCCATGGGGTGTATGTTTTGTAAGTTACCAAATCGGTAAGGGTTAATTTCACAATCTCTTTATTATCCAATGTTGTTTTTACGTAAGTATCTACTGAGACACATTTATTATCCATGTCCATCCTTCATAAGAGTTTTCAAATGGATTATTTTTAAGGTAATTTTTACTAAAACGTCATTGTAAATGTTTTAAATATTTATTCTTCTAAACCATTCACAATAATGTCCATATTTTCAAAATGGTTATAAGGATTTATTAATATGAACATGAATGTTTTAAAATGTTAATTCCTTTTAAATTATTCAATGTTTTATGGGATGATTTGACTGAAAAATGTCTTTAAATTTCATCCTTTCTAAATTGTGTGACATTTAAATTTTTTCATGAAAAGGGATATTTCTCTCAATGATTTTTGCTGATCATTTTCAACTATGTCAACATCCTTTACGGGATATTATTCTTGATCGAGGTTAATTTATTATGATACAAATATTTCATATATTTTTGAAGGTTTTGTTATATTTTCAACTATGGATGTGTTACTTTTATACCATTCATGGTTTATGGATAATTCATTGAAATTTGGAATGCTAGTTTTAATATGAATGTTAATGTTATGTTTAAACCATTTAATATGAGGAATGCATTGGACATAGTAAGTGACGGGTGGAGCCCGCTATAGCTCCTCGATGCATTGGTAGGTCTAATGACACAAACTAGTGTCTTGGCACAAGGCCTTGACAAAATCTTATTTGGAGTCTTGGCACAAGTCCTTGAATACGTGGTTATAATGTTTGGTATTATGTATTCCATAATTATAAAAGTGGCTATTGATATTGCATGTGATTATTCGACTAGTAAAATATCCATGAGAATATGTAAATTGAATTATTTTATTGTATCTTTGCAATATTAAGCAGATGTTGATGTATAAAAGGCTTATGTTTTACTATTATAAATTAACATAAATGTTTGTCCCTATTTATTAAAGATTATGCTATATTGTTATCCTTACTGAGCATTTGAGCTCACCAATTTCTATGTTTTAATTTTCATAGTATTCCAAGAAATGTAATATGATTGAAAATAAATGTTAATCTAGGGGATTAATGGAGTTCACTATGGATCATCTATGTTATGTTTTATATTCAAATGTGCAATGTGACGTTCATGAATGTAATCTATTTTACAATACTGTTAAACTGATCAGTCTTTCGAAACATGATTGCGTTTAATCACACAAATTTATAAAAATAATGCACCGACTCTGGAGAACTACGGTCATGGAATTACAGTTAGTATTAGATGAAGTTTAGCAAAAACCTTGGAAATAGATTTATATAAAATCTAATTAGAGAAAATTACCCTAAGATAGAATTTGAGGATTAGAATAGAATAACTTCCAAGAATTTTGATACTGTAGAGATTTTGTGAGTTCTCCAAGAAATGCATCCCTGTTTGGATATGATCAGGTAGAGGCGGCTCTGGAACAGATGTACCTAGGGGTAAAACCTAAAAACACCACGTTGATCTAGACTCAAACGAGAACTGTTGCACGACAACAGGCCTTTCTACACTCTTGGTTAAGACACTCTCAAGATATATGCTTAGGATAATTCATATTTTCATTAAAAGACATTATAAAAGACATATGAGTAAATAATTCCTCAAATAAAACATTTTTATGAATATGCATTATATGCATAAGCTTTTCAAATTACCTATGGTATTTTACAAGTTTGGAATTATGAATTGTGATTCATAAACTAACGTAGTGTAAGTCATTGTTTAGAAATGGTGCTCTGTATATGGAATGAGAACTCAAGTAATATGCATGATCCAATGAGTAAGAAGGATCATATATTTCATGGTATTAAGACAATATTTAGAAAGGTACTAGTCTCCCATGTATTATCGTCATATGTAAAAAATAGTATCATGTGTTAAAAAGATAAATAATGAATTCTCTGAGTCTTATGGCATTAAAGGGATGCTAGGTAAGGATACGAATGTAGAGAGAATGATAGATAAAGGTAATAGGGGAATGAAAGACTCTCCCATATGTGATAATTGTGGAAATAATCACCATGGTTAATGCTTGAAGGGAATGCGAGTTTGTTATAATTGTGGAGAAAAAGGACACCAAGTACGTGATTGCAAGGGTTAGAAAAATGTTTCAAATCTACAATACATCATCTACAAGGAGTTGGGACACCACGCGAATCAATTTCCAAATCATCAGTGTATACCACAAATGATGATATTGGATAATAATCAAGTTATGATACTAATGAAGAAGAATAGGAATGATTAGAGTTCTTATGTTTTAATTAACGTATTGTGTCATTTGAGTATTGAATTAATTATGTATATTCTATAAGAATTACAGAGTATATAATTATTTTATTCCAGCACTATTTCATTAAGGACTTCAGATTGTGTGGAACCATGGAAAGTTACTCAATAGAAGGTTAATGGTTTTTTAAAATGTATGGTTGAGAGAATGATAAACCATTATACAGGTCTGATATTGAGGTACTTATTTTGGAATAATATATGATTTACTTGGATAAACTATATTGGATATTCATGACAACCTTGAAATATATTAATGATTTCTATAATCCTTTGTTGTTGGAGTTTACAACATTTTTGGATAGAAAGAGTATATCCAGAATTATATATGGAAAAAGGGACCATGAATGTAATCAATAAGGTTTAATGGTAATTTAGTGTGTTACAGTGTTTTAAAAGAATACATGATGAAGTAATTCATATGTTATTACATGGAAAAAGGATCATCGTTCGGTATACCTTCTTTATATATTTTGGACTATGAGTTTGGAGAGAAGTATTTTCGATAAGTCTAAATGTTGGAATGAATTAAGTTGGAAATTTAATACTATTTATTAAGGTTATAAAATATCATAATATTATTTTTGGATTTTTATAAAAAGGAAAACCTGGAGGTCGGGAGACAACCCGTCGTGTCCAGCAGGGCCGCGAGACTAAAACCGGATACCAAAGGGCAAAATGGGTATAACACCTACCACTGCCCTATGTGATTTCATGGTTTGTATTATTTAGTTTTTTAAATGCTCTAATAGATAAATTATAAATTCATTTTTGGAACCCTATACAATTAGGATAAATAGAATTTTTTTGAATTCTATAATCTTTTGGAGTGAAAGAATAGTGTGTCGTAGGAATTAGTTGAATGATGAAACTCTAATTGTCAAGTATATATATATATATATTCCTCTTATTCTATGAATAAATTTATTGTTAAACATTAAGGAGGGATCTTAAAACCAATTTTTTTATCGTAATACCTTGTGTTTTGTTGAACCAGTGATATTTTAAATCATCATATATCTAAGGATTTGAGGCCCTTAATTGAACACTTATTTTTGATTGATGACCTTAATAACTCATTATAAATATTTATGTTTCTCCCCAATTATGTGTCTATAATTACCACCAATGTTATCCTAATAGATATCATAATTTGGTGTTGACTTTTTCATTTCCCTTTACCTCTTATTAAGACTAATTTTCCCCCATTTTCCGACGTGGGTTTTCCAAAAAGGTATTTTTCAATATTTATCCTTTTATTTTCGAAGAACAATTTAAAATTGTGAGGAAAAAATTTATTGAAGGAGGGGATAATGTAACACCCCATTATTTCATAGTACATTATCTCATTAATGTAATTCTGTTGCTTGCGCTACATGCAACACCAAGTTCGAGCACACCACAACTTACGAAACTAGCCGTTTAAAAAGCAGTTATGAATAGTACTAACTACATTTTGAATCATATATACTTTATATAATTTTAACATAGATATTATTTGTTTCTTAGTCATAATATAAAAACAAATACAGTTTTTTCAGATAAAAGAAGTATTTTAAAAAAATGCAATTTTTGCAGCCTTTTATTGGAGAACCCTTTTTAAAAACAATATTTGACACTTTAATATATTCAATTTAATGAAAATAAAATATAATTTATAATAAGGACATAAAAATTTAGTTTGGATAAATTTTTTGTACTTTTCTCATAACATTCATATTTTGATGAATACTAAAAAATAATATGTATTAATTGAAAATAAATTTTTTATTAGAATTAATTTAGAGTATTAAATTATTCATTTGAATGTTTTTTAAGTATAATTATATATTATTTGTATCACTTAATATAATTTAGGTCATTAAAAGTAATTTCACATATAAATTTGACATAAACACATGTCAACCTTTTAATAATTTTTACTTTTTAAAATCCCACTTTTTGGTTTTGAAAAAGAGAATTAATTATAAATTAATTAGTGAAACTTCTATGTTTTTAAATTTGGTAAAATAGAATAAATTTTTTAATTCAAAATATCAAAATTATCTTGGGGTAAAGTTTTTGTATTTTTTTGAAAACATTTAATTTTTGATGAATATTGAAAACACCGTATTACTATTTAAAACAGACTTTTTATTTAAATAATTAGTAATTTTATTTTAATTTATTTTATGTCTAAATAGATATATAATTCCAATATATGTTCAATGTAATCCATTGGAGTCATTTTACAATAAAACTAGATGTATAAAATTTTATTGACCTTTTTACCGTCTTTTAACCATCTTCTAAGGGCATATGCAAATTTTCATAAAACATAATTTTGCCGCTTCTATGAGTTCAATTTCAAAAATCCACGAGAAAATGTTGATATCATTAAGCAAAATGTGGTTCAATATGATTAAAATAATTTTTGGTGAATAGTAACTTATGGTTTTTATTTACCACGGTTAAAAGTAAATAGGGTAATTAAAGGTAAAAATGAAGTAATAATGACCCTAACACCTGACCTAATTCTCTGTGATAAGTGTATATAGAAAAACCCTAGGAATAAAATATTATCCTCTATGTCTATATTTATTATCTTATAACAATTATTATTAATTTATTTAATGAATATTTAAAAGTGTTAAATCCAAAGTATAATAACTAAAACATATTTAATATAGCGATACACATAGGATATATTCGACTATAAATATTCATTAGAAAGATAAAAATATTTTCTACATAATGGTATTTTATTTATAATTTTTATAGATTAATGTTTTTAATTTATTTATGACATAATGATGATGTAGTAATTACCTTATTAATGAAATATTAAAATAATTGATATTATAAATATCCAAATAAATGTAACTTGATACTTATGATTAATTAAAATAATTTTATATGTTAATATGACTTGTTACGGTTGATTATAAAAAAAAATTTCGAAGTGATAACGTTGTTATGACTTTTACAAAAAACAATATTCCAAATAGTGTCAAAATTGACATAATTGTGTTTTTAAAACAAATATTAAATTATTAATTGATATATTAGTCATAAAAATATAAGGGTCAGCCAAAAGAATTATATAATAATATATATGACATTAAAGAACCACTTGGGGTTCTACTGTAATTTTATAGTATGTTTATTATCCATATAATATAGAAATACAAAGAGACACGATAAATGTCACACTATTTAACTATGAGTTAAATCTAAAGGATAAGGTTATCATGGTGACCTAAGCCTTTATAAAACATATTGATTGAGAGGTTGAAGACCCATACCTACCTTGTAATTTCAATAATTTCTTTTGGATCCATTAGAAATAAAAAATGAGTTTATTATACAATAATATTTCAAGTGTTTCTTAAATTGACTGTCACTAAAGGGGAACTTCACCTTATCTTAATTTCACACCTCCAAAGCCTTTTATCTGAGCCAAACCTTTCCTAAATATCCTCCCATCCTCATAGAGGCCTTCTTTTATACATAAATCCAACATAAGGATCCATTTTTTATCAAATCAAATGGAAGAACCCGAAGAAGAGGTAAATATTTCATCACTTCTTTCCTGTTGTTTTCTTCTTCCACTTCCTCATTCTTTGTTGTTTCCATTCTAAAATAATAAATCCAGAATCTGTTATATATTGTGATGTTATTATAAAATAGGTACAACCATATTCATTATTCTATCCATCCTATAAATGGAAAAGTAACCATATGTGTGTACGTACGGGTTACCATATCCAGGTCGTGGTGTAGTCTGTTATTCAAACACTTAATTATTTGGACGGGTATAATAATGATTATAACTGATGTAAATAATAAATATAACATGTAAAGTATTCTGTATATATGATATAACATCCAATTACATATTATTTCCCCATCAATATTATGATATTGTTTTTTGTGCGTACGTACGGATTTCCGTCTCCACGACGTGATGAGATTCATTTATACATTCACCATTCAATGATGATTATAAAAAAATATATTTCATTAATAAGTATGTAATATATAACATAATAATTCTAATGGATATATATATATATATTTACTTACCTATATCTTATTCACTTGTTTCCATTGAATTCGATATGAAAACGTAAACAACGTTTATGCGTACATATGACCTACCATCTCAATTAATGGTTTTTTCGATTTCATATATATTTCTATTATTAATATATATATTCTAAATATATTTGATATATAAATCATTTTTTATATTCTGTATGTATTTAAATCATGATCTAAGTGATATAATCAAGAGTAACATGTTAAAACCCGTACGAAAAAGAAAGTGATTATTATCTGAAATGTTAATTTAACGTGGATATTATTATTAAATGGGTAGTATAAAGTCATAAATTAATCATTTATGATATCTCAAATATTAATATGGTTCTGTAATAATTTAATAACATACTATGGTCTTTATACAGGAGGTAAAATGTACCCTTAACTAAAGGAAATTACAAGGTAAGGGGTTTTCATCTCACTTCTTATTCCCATGACATTCATGCTCTATTTCCACTATTTCCTTTTTTGTGGTGTATGTACTACCCATAATTGTATTATTCGTCTAATTCACATTAATTTATGTTTATTTACATTTTCATTGTATGATACTTCTTTCATGGGGTGTTTTTTTGTAAGTTACCAAATTGGTATGGGTTAATTTCACCATATTTTTATTATCTAAGGCTGTTTTTACATAAGTATCTACTCAGAAATATTTATTCTCTACGTCTAGGTTTCATAAAAAAAATTAAAAGGGATTATTTTTAAGGTAATTTTTACTAAAACATCATTTTAAATGTTTTAATGATTTATTCTTCTAAACCTTTCTCATTAATGTCCATGTTTTCAGAATGGTTTTAAGGATTTATGTATATGGACATGAATGTTTTAAAATGTTAGTTCCTTTAAAAAGATTCCAAGTGGTATGGATCACTTTGATTGAAAAATGGATTTAAATTTCTTCCTTTATAAATTTTGTGAATATTAAATGTTTCCATTAATGTGATATTTCTCTCAATGATTTTTTACTGATCATTTTCAACTATGTCAATATCCTTTATGTGATATTATTCTTGATCGAGGTTAATTTATTATTATACAAATCATTCCTATAACATTGAATGGTTGGTGATATTTTTTCTGTCGATGTATTATTTTTATACCATTCATGGTTTATGGATAAAGTATTGAAATTTCATATGCTAGTTTTAATACGAATTTTTATGTTATGTTTAATCCTTTTCATATGAGGAATGCATTGGATATAGTAAGTGATGGGTGGAGCCCGCTATAGCTCCTCGATGCATCGATAGGTCTCATGAGACAGACTATTCTCTTGGCAGAAGGCCTTGAGAAAATCTTATTTTTAGTCTTGGCACAAGGCCTTGACTATGTGGTTATGAAGTCTCGCATTATGCATTCTGTCATTATGAAAGTGGCTATTGATATTGCATGTGATTATTCGACTAGTAGAATATCCATGTGATTATGTAAATGAAATTATCTTATTGTATCTTTGAAATATTATGCGGAATTTTATGTTTAAAAGGATTTTGTTTTAGTCTCATACCTTGCCTAAAATGTTTATGCTTATTTATGAATGTTCCCACTAAATTGTTATCCTTACTGAGCATCTGAACTCACCGTTTTCTATGTTTTAATTTTTCCACGATTCCAAGAAGTGTATTATGATTGATAAGTATGGTTAAACTAGGGGATTAATGGTGTTATCGAAGGAACATATATGTGGTATTTTATTTTCTAATGTGTAATGTAACGTTCATGTATATAATCTATTTTCCCAGACTGGTAAATTGAACTGTCATTCGCGAGATGAATACTTATAATAATGCTAATGTATTAAAATAATGCCCCGAATTGGGGTCGAGGCATCACAAATATTATATAATTACTATTATTTATTAAAGAAATTTAATTTTTGAAAATAATTTAATTGAATAATAATAATATTATAATAATTAATTTGTCATTGAAATTTTAATAATTTAATCATTTTTAATAATATTTAGAAACAAAATCACATTTCTAAATTTTACTTAGTAATTGTATAATAATAATTATTAATAATTATAAATTATAAATTAATGAATTAATGAATTTTTATTTAATATTATTATTAATTTATTACATATTTTATAATTACTAATTAATTAATATCTAATAATTTATTACTATTTTTAATAATTAGTTAATAATTAATCAATTTATAAAATTATTAGTAAATACCAATAGTTAATAATTATTATTTATTAGAAATTATTATTATTAAATTTTAAATCATATTATTTAAATAATATTGAATAGTAATAAATATTTATTAGTAAAAATTAATTAATTAATTTATACTGATAAAATAATAATTAATTAACAAATATATGTTTAATAATTTATTATTATAATTAATATTTAGAACTAAATTTTAATTTTAAATATTTATTTGTAATTTGATAACAAAAATTATAAATATTTATTGATAAATTAATAGTTTCATAATAATAATTTAGTTAATTATTATGTACATTTTTAGTAATTAATTAAATATTTATTAATTTATAATTAAATAATAATAAATAATTATAGTATTATTTTTAAAAAATTAAATAATAATTTTCAATATTTATTAGTAATAATTATTATCTAGTAGATGATATTTATTAGAAATTAATATTATTAAATTTTAAATCTTATTATTTTATTAATTGCTTACTACTTCTTAATTAGTTTTTAGTATTAATTTATTATTATTAGGTTGTTTTTATTTAAATAAATAAATGTTGGTAAATAATTTTAATTAATTAATAATATAACATAAATATTAAACATTAATTACTAATAAATATTTATAATTATTCTATTATTAATAATTATAATAATAAATTATATATTTATCATATATTTATTATTTATTATTTTGATTAATTTGTATTGATTAGATATTATAAAATTTCTATTTAATAAAAACCTATTTTTTATTATTAACTATTTAGAAAATAATTATTTTCATAATTATATTATTAAATAATAATTAATACTATTAATTAATTGATTAAAAATAATTAAAAATAATATTTTTGTAATTATGCATAGGAATGGGAGAACTTCAATCACACATCAGAAATGCAGAATGATTTGCTGGGAAAACACTCTTATAAAAGAGAGCCATGTTTGAGAGTTTATTTCAGAATTCCAGATTGCTTTAACGTCATTAATACTGGATATAAAATAGCGTATAAATTCTACTATATATATATATATAAGCAAAACAATATAAAAATAAAAAATTTAAATATAAGAAATGTATATTTAAAACCATAATTATTTTATTTGGGAAAAGGTAGTAGGGGCCATATCACCTATTATCAATATTACTAGAAAAAGGCACCATAACCCTTGCCGCCTTTGGCCCTAGAAGAAAAAACCCAAAGGTGGAAGTGAGTCTACTGCATTTGAGATATATTTTTCAAAAAAATAATTAGATGTCATATAAAAAAAATAATAAATCTAAAAACAATTAAACGAACTCTAATTATGCTGACTGTACATGTGAAGTAATAATAAGTAAACCAATCACAAGTCTTCCACCTCACAAAGTCATTAGTTTAATTTTTTTTATTCATAGAAAAATCATATTTTCCAAAATACTCCATTTTAGTGATTTTATAATATATTGATTAAATACAAGATTATTTAATTTTTTTATATATTTATAAATTTAAAAATTATATATATATATTATTGTAACTATTTTTCAAACTATTTAATAGAAAAATAATAGTTAAAATAATAGTGTTTGTATTATTTCATTTATTTAATTTTTTAATTTTTTTCTATTATAGATAAACTACATATTTAAGGGTGAAATTTTAATTATTTTAATTATTTGTAATACTCTTAATTATTCTAAAGAATATATTCTAATTATTTTAAGTGATTTAACAATAGTAATTAATGTGAGGAAACATTGTTATTAAATATGCGAAGAGTATTAATAGTTAATGATGTATTTCAATATTTCTAATATTTCTAATCATGTATGGCGATGGTGAGTTTGAGAAACTCTTACAAGAAGTGAACAAAGATATCCATTAATGATTATTCCATTAAATGATATCAAGGCATTCAATGTGAATGAATTCATAATGACGTTTTGAATAATCAATGAAAAGAATGATTTTATTGATACACAATGATGCTATTCTATGACTGTTGTTCATTTTTTGTGGTATAAAGAAACATATATGTTCAATTTATTTCTACTGAAGTGATTAAAGATCATCGAGCTATATCATTTTCAATATATCTTTATCTCTACTATTTAAAATATTTCCTTTTTTTCTTCGTATTAATTTTCATTAATCTATTTGTAATTTTTTCATTATTTTATTCATTTCTCAATAAATGGTAGGTATGTATTTGATTATTCTGACAAAAAAAGTATGGTTCATGTTTTGGTACACATGATGAAAATTCTGGTTCTTATGATGTTATTCCCAAATAAATTAAGGTCGGGCATGGTTACAACTCCTATAAAAATTCATGGTTATACCACCATGTATTGTAAACCACCATCTGCCAACATGTTATCACGCTTTTAAAGTTGAGTTCTTCTTAGTGGGTAATGGTAATCTCATGATTTAGATATGGTTATTGAGCGGAATAAGATCTTAGTGATCTTAACCCCTTTAAAAATCGAGTGTTCATATTTTATTTTCTCCTCTACTAAATCTGGGACACATCTCTGCACTACTAAAAATTTAATAATAAAACTCTGATTTATTATTTGTCTTAAAATTTTAATAAATACTATTCACCCTCACTATTATCTTTTCCCATCAAACATTATGGAACGATTGGTATCATAGGTTTGTCTCTTATTATTTAGCACATATGATTATTTTAATCTAATACCAAACATATTATATTGGAGGGTGTGACCTTTTTAAGGATAGTATTGTTTTATTGATTATTTTTAACTATTGTGCTAACCTACTCCTAGACCTAACTGTATAAGTAATAAAAGCTATCTTCTTGAAGATGGAAATTATTTATTCAAAGGAAATATGGATTCCTCAAAATTTATGATTTTTGATGGAATAGACTATGGTTTTCAGAAAGCCTGAATAGATTTATAACTAAAAACGTTGAGTATGGATCACTGGACTATTATAGAGAAATCAATCAAGAAACCCAAAGTTGATCTAGATAAAATAATAGGTAACGATATTATGAACCATGTTTTGAATTATAATTTAAAAAATATTTTTACTATGCTATAATTAGAAGTGTATATAGCCATGTTTCAATATGTATGAAAACCCATGACATTTGGAGAATTCTATAGGTCAATAAATATGGGAATATAAATATTAAAATAACAACTATGAGAATGTTATGGGAATAATATCAGGATTTCAATATTGTAATAGATTATTTAGTTAACAAGATGTTCCATCGGTTTATAATTATTTCAAATGGTAAGAGTGCACTTGTTGAGGTTTTTGGAAACATATCATTTGTTTGATGAGCACTGAAAGATCTACAAAAATTATTTCATGGAAATAAAGTGGTGATCAATGAATATAAATTTTCAAAAAAGTGTGCCATGGATAATCTAAGTATATTTCTGTTACTGTATGATATTGAGATGAAAAACATTTCTAATGTGGAGACTAAACTTTATAAAAGTATAGAAATTAATCATAACATTATTAAATTTTATAATTCTTCTAAATATGTGTTCATAGATAGTAATAGAGTGATGGATCTCTTTAACAATAAGTTTTTCAAATTTTTGAAAAATAATGGTGGTAAGAGGAAGTTGAAAAGAAAGTTTAAAATGACTCCAATGAAGGTTTTAATATTATTGATAATGATATTTCATATCTATCTTGTGGTCAGTGTCAAGATAATGTTAATATAAGTCTTGGATTCTCTTAATACCAACCATTACTAGAATTAAGAAGGTAAAATCAGAAAAGGAAAAATATATTTTTTTATAGGATGGTATTTCTTAGATATCTCTAATTCATATAGTTTCCTAGAGAGTTATAATAAAATAGGCAGTCTTTCTGGGATGTTTTTACAATGTTAGATTACTAAAACATTCATACTAAATTAATTGTTTCTACAAATCTTTAACTTAATTATATTGTTGAATATGAAAAATAAATGGATTCTAATTATTTTTCTAATTGTAATTATATGAATTCTAAATTCAAAATACTGCTTAAGGAATAAAAAGATTTGAGAAATTATAGTTTCATTGTTATTTAAAAATATACAAACATAACAATTAAAAATTAGAATATTATTAAAGATAATCAAAAAAATAAATGGGACTGTGATAATCTGAAAATGTTGGTCCCTCATAATGAGGAATCTAAATAAATTGTGATTCTAATACTTTGAAAATAAAAGTGGGAAATGATCAAATTAAATATTTACTAGGAGTGTATATTAAATTATATGAAATATGTTTTATTAATATTTTTGACTATTTGACTCGATATGAGATTGAATGTAAGAAAATTACCAAATAAAATAAGAAAATAGAAATTACATCTTTTTTTCAAATGATAAAATTTATAATGAATAAAAGTCATTCAAAAGGAGAATATGAATTGGAAACATAAGTATACAATCTTACCAAAAAATTATATAATTTTTTCTAATGATAATATACGTGTGGTAAAATTATTTCTATGATAAATCCAAACTATAGAAATAATGTTTTTGGATATAACAGATTTTCACTAAGCATAAATGAGACTACTTTTGTTAAAATCTCCAAAGGCAGAATTTCTGGTGTGACATCTTTTAAATGTAAAATTTAATGATATTATGAAGATGAATTCTCTTTGAGATTTATTAAATCATTAAGTCATTCAATAAATATTTTACAAATGATAATATTTATAGAATTCCAAATAATAGATATTTGAAATATTTTTGGGTGGAAAAATATCTATTATTAATTAAGCGGATTCAAAGACAGTCTGGAAAGGAAGAGGATGTTGCTCAAATATTTTGGTACCTAATATGGTCAAAATTAAGAGGTAATAATTTTCAATTTAATAATATGCATACTATCTATTTATTCTTAAACTGGTATACCAGCATGAAAGAAAATCACATATTAGTTGTGCAGGGATTTTAATTTTTGGATTTATATGCAAGTACATTAACTTCATTTTTTTAGTAATTAATAATGTCGTAGTTTTTTGGATAAAAATTTATTTTTCTATATTATGATTATATTTTTATATTTAATATATAAATATTTTTATTATTTATTTATTTATAAAAATAATTATTTAGAGTGATTTACGTATTTATGTTAAAATAATTTTTATACTTTTGGTATGTTTTAAATTTGGCTTCATAATGTTAGTATATGAAAATTTTAAATATGATTAAACTACATGAAATATTTTTTAATAAGTCATTTATGTTTTGGGAAATTAATTATGATTTTTTATTATGGTCTATCAAATTGATTTTATTTCTTCGTGTTGTGAATTTTATAGTGTTAATTTAGTAAAGTACCTAAAGGTTTAAAAGTTTTTTTATTGTAGTGATTGCACCAAATAAATTTTTTTAACTCTTATGATCCATTGGAAGTATTATAAAAATGTATATATTTCATTCATAAATTACAATTTAGTTTATCATAGTTTTTATTTCAAAATTATTTGAAAATTTAATTTGATTAAATTGATGCCCAAATTAATTTGGTTTTATAATAAGGGAATTATTTTTAAATCTTGAAATTAAGAGAAATTTATTATATTTAATCCTTTATTTCAACCATGTTCCAACATTTCTTATTTTTTGTATTCTCTAAAATTTTTCAAACTCTATCGACAATATAATTTAATTTGAGGGCCCATTTTTAATCAGATATCTTAGATATTTTTAACTCAGGGGGAGATTGATAGTTTTTTAACCCTTTAAGAAAATTGCATTAATTTTTTTTAAATAGTGCTTAAGATGAATAATATTTTATTTGATAAATGTTATAGATATGATTAATAATAAATAACTTACTTTTTTAACTAATTATATATAATTTTCTTCAAATTGGGGAATAAATTAAAAAACATTTTTTTATAATTAATATTTACAATATTATTTTCACCAAAATGTAGGGGGATTTAAATATATACAAATATTGAACTTTTTTTCTATTTAATAAATTTATAAAAGGTTGGATAATTTTATGCTTTTTTAAATAATACCATTATTTTCTCAATTCACAAAAGGGATATATTTTTTATTTTATTAATAATATGTTTTTTATTTATTTTGATAATTTAATAAAAACATCATTTAAAATAACTTAATTTTAATATATTAATTTAAAAATACCTTTATTTAAAATACCCAATTAAAAATCATTTAATAATTCCATTTGAATAGTTCTTTTAATGTTGCAATTCTGTTTAATTTCTTTTTAAATTTGAATTAATTTTTTATTTTTATTATTTATAGTTGTTTCTTTTGTAACTAATTTAATTTTTTGGAATTAAATGTTACTAAATTATTATTAATTTTATTTATAAAATTATTCTATGTTAGAAATATAAATTTTTATTTTTATTTTTAGTATTAAAATTTTATATTCAATTTTTTATTAACATTTTAGATATTTTGATACTATTTGAAAATTTATGATTGCAAGGGTTTTTCATTGAAGTATTAATATTTTATCATTTTCATAAGTTATCATATTTCATTTATTATATAATTATATATTTTTAAAAAGATTATATTTTAAAAAATATAAAAAATATATCAGTATATATATATATATACCTTCATTATTTATCTTCATCTCTAGGGTTCCTCATGAACACGCATTATTCTATCACTACCCTGATACAACAAAAGAAAGATCAATCGTTTGATATCATAAAAGCACATCTATACATCACCTGCATAATTCAATTCTATCACAAGTGATTCTATACTCATCCACTTGGTAGTGACCCATCCACCATCATCTATGACACCATCACCGTAGTGACCCTCTGCACATCCACAACTTCTTACTAGTAATATTCTCGCAACATTATAATTTCATCAGCGTAAACCTTATCCAAGCTGTAGTTGCCGATTAAGACACACAAAGACCTCCCTTCTACATTTGTCCTCAACGGTTTGACTAAAATTGTGTTGACATCCTCATACTCATGTGATGTGGCAACAACATTAATAACAATTAACCACGATAGTAATCTCATGGTGACATCAACTTAAAAAGCTCCATGGAAGTATCTCCCATCACTCAAAGTGACACCATGAACTTTTTCATATACGTAAATCTCATTGCATCGAATCTGCATGATGCCTCCTCCTTCAGAGTAGTCATGCAGCATAAGATTTGTATCTCTTCATGGAGGTACCATCTTTGAGTACCTACCATGTTTCGAAAATTAAGTCCCACACATTTTACAATACTAACCAGATGTGTTTAACCAACCTATCATGAGTTTGAATAGGAGTACCTATGATGAGTTGGGTACATTACATGAGTTAGATATCCAACCAGGAAGAAAATTTTATGTCAATTCAAATTATGCTAAATTACTATGATGTGATGTTAAGTAACCATATGTGCCGAAAAATCCTACTACAAGGCTGCTAAAATGATCATACCAAATGATATAACTTCAAGTTACTATGATTTCAATTTAAATTTACCTTTATGTATTTTACCAGTGGGGGTATATTTTTAATGCATGAATTATTTTTTTGGAATATGGATGATTTTTTCTATATATGAATCATTTTTTTCCAATCTCATTATTAATTTTAAAAGGCCATGTAGTAGTATTTTTATGTTATAATGGGTATTCCATGTTACCATGGAGAGCCTGCCATGAGTAAATTTCATGTGAATAAATGATCCTTTTGGTCACACTGTCACTATACTGACCATGCCTGTAAGGGCATGGTATGTATACTAAAAACAAGGCTTAGTACTCACATATCTAGTTCACTAGATAGTTTATTTTTTGATATTTATATTTTATTGAATACCTTGTTTTTGTGATTTTTAATATATTTAATAACTATAAGATTATATAGTTTTTAAAATTATTTTATAGAGATGAAAATTAAATATATTTTTATTACTTATATGTCATAATATAGTGTGTTAAAAAATACTGGTAGAAATTATATTTTTCATATTATTTATTTTAGGCTCTATTTTTATAATTTTTTAATAAGATTTATTGAATGTTTCTAGGTAAATTTTTTTAAATTTTTTTTTGAAAAAATATAATTATTTTAATAAATATATTATAATTCTTTAATGGGTTCAATGTAGGAATTAAACAGGGTTAATATTATTGTTGAATATAGAAATAGTATTAATAGGTAATGATATGTTTGAAATTTTAAAATATTTATAACTGTCGAATGACATTGATGTGTTAATGAAACTCCTATGTAATGAGAACAAAGAATACTATAGATGATTTGTTGATAAAAAGATTTCAAGTCATGAAGTGTGAAACAAATGTTGATGAATTATTGAATACTCAATGGAAATATTTTTTTTATTGGTTGGAGTTGAAGTTATTTAATGGCTAATGTTCTATTACTAGGATCAAAAAGAAACTTCAATGTTTATATTATTTATATTTATTTGATCAAAGATCATTAAGTTTGATCATTTTGAAAATCATATGATCACATTTGGATTATTTATTTTATATATTTATTAATAGTATATTTATTTAATAGGTTTTTTAATTTATTATTTATTTATTATTTTCCCAGATAAAAGTTTTCCAGTATTTGGTTATTCTACCAACCAAAAGGATGCATCTTGAGTTGTGACTCCTAAGTAAAGGTAGTCCAGGCTATGTTGTGAATCGTGAAAAAAAGTTTACATTGTGTCTATGGGTATTGTAAAAGGAAGAGTCTATAAATATGTTAGCATAACTGTAAACATTAATTCTTATTAGTGGGTACTGATCATCTCCTAGAGTAGAGATGTTTGAAGAGTGGACTATAATCTTTGTGATCCAAACCACTATAAAAATAGTGAGTTCATATTTGATTTTTCCACTAAACTGAATCTTGGAATCTTTTCTACACTTATATTTACTCAAAAATAAAACTCTGATTGAATATTTTTCAAAAAAATTTAAAATACATTTCACCCTCTATAGTTTGTTTTTTCTATAAATCTCATTAAAACGGTTATAGCCCCAATTTCCTAAAGTTATTATTGAATATAACACCTTTGGAGGGGAGTTATTTAATGTTGGTTAGGTTTTAGAAATTCTAGGAAAGAATAAATAGTTGAAGAGGAAAAATGGGTAGGAATTAGTTGATAGACCTTATGATTATCCATTTATATGAAAAAATTTGTTTTTATAAATAAATAAGATTATCATGGTGTGATCACTAGAAATATAGTTAAATTAGTGTCTAAAGGGTACGACCAAGAAGAAGAAATATACTATATTGAATAAATTTCACTAGTAGCTAGATTAGACGCCATAAAGATTATCTTCGATAATAAATAAAAAATGGATTTAAAATTATATCATATTGATATAAAATATTAATTTCAAAATGGATTTATTGGGGATGAAATTTATGATGAAAAACCTCCTTATTTTTAAAATCCGGACTAACCAAATTATTATTCCAAACTAACTAGATCTCATTGTAGAGATAAATGTGAATTTATATCTTAATATTATCATTTGAATTCTTTTCTATTATCAAATGGATTTTTATTAAGAGTGGGAGATCGAAATATTTTGCTGAAAACATTGTCTTTAAGTATTTTTTTAGTTTAAATATATAACGATGATATAATTTTTTCTTCTACAAAAAAATGTTATGAAATGAATTTTAAAAATTCATGCAAAAAAACAACATGTTGGGTTCGTTAAATATCATGATTTTTAGAATCATTATTTAATTACAAAATCTACTTGAACTTGAAACTAGTAAAGTGCATGAAACTGTTTTGAGTTCTTATGAAAGGCATTATTTTCATGAATCTGAGAAACTAGTTGGTTATATGATGTATATAGGAATAACTGGGTGCTTACTATATTTGACTACTAGTAGGACAAAAATTATGTTTGTAGTATTTTTATGTCCAATATTCCAAGAAAATATCAAGGAATATAATTTATAATATACCAAAATAGATTTAAGGCATGCTAGAAGTATAGTTTCACTTTATTTAAATGTTAAAAATAACAATTATTTTAATTTCAACTATTTTTAAGTTTATGAATTTTGTTGTTTTAGACTATATTGTAAGATCACCTTAGTTAAGAGAAAGTTTATAGGTGAGTATCTAGTATCCTAGTTTGGTAAGAAATAAGACGTTGTTTCATTATCTAAAATTGAAGTAGGATACATATCAGTTGGTAGTTGTTGTGAAAAAAAACTATAAATGAAACACACATTGTTAGATTTTTTATTCTATTATAATAAATTTATAATCAAATGTGATATCACTATTTATTTTATCATTTAAAAAAATATGGCAAAAAATTCGAGAAAAAATAATATATATAAAAGGCATCATATCTTGAGATATCATTCTGAGAAAGAATATATCTCTCTTAAATTTATCTCTCATGAAATTATCTCTCTTGAATTTATCTCTATTGATATTCAATTATATGATATATTTACTATGACCAATTCTTGTTAATGTTTTCATTTTATTATGTGAGAATTATAGTTATTTGAATTTAATTATTTTCATTCATTTTATTTATTATTATTGTTAATTATGTTTCATTTATGGTATTTACAATTAATTTATTAATAAATTTAATTCCTTATGATGTTTAATTCTTATTTAATTTTTTTTCCATTATATTCTTTTATGTTATTTTTTATTTCAATTCATAGTTGACCCTAAACCCAAATCGGATATGTAATCCTCTCCAAAATTATGTACATGACCTAAACACCTAAAATAGACCTTCAGATAAATTTTCATATTCCTATGTATATTCTTCTATGAAACTGAATCCTCTCATTAAACACTCTAGGACTTCTACCAACCTTTTTGTAATGGAAAAGATCAAGTGGGGTGATGAAAATTGTTATAAATCTTCCAAGAACGACATGGAAGGCAATGTGCCATAATGAGTTCTAGTATGGAATTTCCTGGATATGGATTTGTTGAAAATAATAGAGATGGTCTTGAAGAATTTTTTCCATTTTATTGGATGTTTTTTATGAGAAATGTTCTTTTCTTATTTGAGGAGGTTGAAAACGAGTTCATGAGGAATGTCTAATTTTAGTCCAATAATGTTGAAGATTTGATCTCCTCGAATGAAATTGGAATATATTTTTTAGTTTATTTAATAGAAATAGTTGAAATCATACACATCCCTTATGAGGTTGAGTTATGTTTTAGATAGATATTAGTTGTAAATAGAATAGTTGTACCCACTGAGGTTTTAATGTTTATTTTTGGATCGTATTCATTAGATAAGAAGTATTTGAAGTACTTAAAGGTGGATTAGATGGTTTTGATCATGTTAATCCCAATATGAATTATCCAGAGAGATGGTGAGATTGAAAAGGATATTTTCTACGAAATGTATATCATATATGTACTGATCAATTATTTCATTCTAAATATCCTATAGTAAATGATGTGGTTAATGAACCACCACTACCAAGGAAAGGGGAAGTTAAATTACTACCAACATATAATGAATATCTTCTTGATATTCAAATGGAATTAAGTATACCTAAATGAATGAGAAGCAGTATAGTGTCACAAAATTGAAAACATTTAAACTCTTTTATTAAAGACCTCTTATCATGACTTGGATATTTTCTCTAGTTCTATGTGGCATGTTGGAAAATATTTTTTCATGGTTAGTTATACCACCTCCAAAAACAACATAGGGGGATCCATCTACTACCTCACCTCCAAGGGAAACAAAAACATTTCAGACAGTTATTTCTAGGGATGTGAATTAGATAGTTTCTACTAGGTCAGAAACATATGTTCCATAATATGGACTAGTTATTGAAGTATTTCTTCAGAGATAGGAAGTTATATTTTATAGTGTTTTTGAGATTGTTGAGATAGCTATTGATACATCAGTAACATTCTAAGAGGAAATGATAGTTGAGTCTATGCCTAGGGTACCAGAAACTAAATAATGATTAGAATCTGGGGACGAGAACATAGTATTTGATCATGTCCTAAGATCGTCTATTTATAAAAATGATGAATCTGGGAATAAATCTATATAATATGTTTTTTTCTTTCTCTCCCACCAGATATGTTTAGGTATCATCATCTGAAGTAAGGGGATGAACCATCTAGGTGAAAAATTATTGAGAATTATATGTCTAAAAACATATATAGAACACTGCCTTAGAAGGGATGATTGAGTTTGATATTCTCAAAGGAGATTTTGTTCTATGGAATAAAGTGTTGTTATCTTCCAATGATGAAATAAAATGTCTAATTAAAATTTAGTTTCTCGAGGTAATTTCGATATGTGGGTTGGGTTGATGGATGCACAAATCAAATTCATCAGAAAACCCCAACCTATAGATCCTATTTTTTCTTGTGTGAGTTCTCATGTTGTTAATGCTATGAGAGCTCAATTGAATGATCTTAGAGGAATTTGTACCACTAAATCAGATGTAAATGATATTTGAGTGCTGAATGAATTATAAAGGGAAATGATTCAAAACATTAAAATAGTTCAGTATGACATGTTAGTGGATGAAATCGATGAGATTAAACTAATAATGATCGAAATGAAAGAGGGTCATCCCACATTGGAATGTTTGGTGGAAATGCAGTTTGAATTTTTGATGAATTTTTAGCCAACTTCCACAATCACTACAACACCTTAACTAGCTCTAGACATCCAAAATTAGTTTAACATATTATCATTAGTCCTGAATTTTTTTATATTGTTAGATCTAGTATTTATAGTATGAATATATTACCCCTTGTACGATGAAATAATTTATAAATATTATATTAATATATTTTTATGAGAAAATAAAATCTAATAGAAGGCATATTCTAGGGACTGATGTGTTATTGAATGACATGGTTGGCTATCTTTATGGATCTGTTTCCTCTATTGGTACCATAGAAAATTAAATCCTAGATATATCTATATAGATAAGGTATATGGATTTATCCTAAATTGATACTATATTAAATAATACATTGCATTTTTAAACAATATTGGATAAAATATCTGAGGTATTTTCACATATGTATATTGAATCTTCGAAAGTGGACTCATGTTCCTCAAAGATTGGTGAATATCTTTTTGTACTAGCCAGTGACAAGGCCAAGAATATTTCTTTATAAACCCCTCCAAATCTAGTTACACCCGTGTTAGTTCATGTCGGGGATTCAATTCCTCATGCACTATCTAAAGTTTTTTAGGATGTGGTTCAAGTAGTTTTGGAGTAGCCATCATATGTAAATAAGATGTTGACTTCATTGGAATAGAGGCTAATGAGTTTTTATGTCTCAGCTAAAAATATTTAGGCAATGTTATATTTTGAACCCCATGCACCACCATATATTCCTAAACCTATTATTGTTATTTCTCTATATTCCTAGTGATTTTCATTGAGAAAGATAAAATATTTCAAACGGTTTCACATAATTTGTTTCTTAGATGAATAGACTAGCTTATTTTTTATTTTTGGATTTCTGAAAATCAAATATCATGTAGAAGATTTTAATGGTTTTAGATGCACATTATTATCAAATAAAAATAAGATAACTTGGAACATCACCTCAACATAGAAATAGATGTTCGAAAATAGATATTAAATACTTTGGTTGATCCATCTATCATTTATAGTAGAGAACAATAAAAGGTTGGTATTTTTGTTTCCTTTTGAATCTATTGAAATTGGGTATACTTATTTATAGCCTTACAAGAAGTTGGACATTATCAGTTATGGTTCATATGATATCCCTATATCTTCTTAAGAATCATGAAAATGTGTTGATAATACCTACATAAATACCTTAAGACAGATCATGATTTCCATTAGAAGATAGTTTTGGAGCACGACAGAGTTTTCCTACCTCTATTAGTTGACCCTCTTAGAACCTCAAAATCCAATTAATCCTTTAATAAACTGTCGCACATTACTCTGAATTAATTTAAAATTTCTTATAAGTCATGGTCTCCAAATTAATTTACTCTATATGTGTTTCTTTAGGTGTCAATTAGTTATAAATTTTTTATAGTGTTCATAATTAATGACATTCCAATTTATCAATTTCCTGGTTGTGTGTGAAATTATTTTTTTTCCATTTAATATTTTCATTTTATTTATTTATTTATTTTAATGAATGTTTTAATTTCATAATTCTCAAATAGTGGTCCTATTGTAATTTAAATTTTATTTCAGTATTGTATGTTAACTATTTATAACATCATGTGTTGCACTAAATGTGTTCTTCCTCTGATTAATTTCATTATTAATGAAATAAAAAGGGGAGATGATAAAGGATAAACACACCATTTGAATATAATTATACATTATATAATTTTCCTAAAATATTATTTTAAACTGTTAAAAATTTGTGTTTAATGTTTAATGGTTTTTTTAATCATCAAAAGGGGGAGAATGTTGGACTACTAATGTTGTTCCAAATTATCCCATATTCATTATATTTTGATGATATTTGAACCAATTGATATGTTACTAATGAATTTAATTTAATTGTATCTCTTAGGTTTGTATTTTATTTTAGTCATTTCAGCTACCAATTTGTAATTATCTAATGTTTTTCTAGAAATTTACCTTATGTATAGAAAATTCAATTATGTGAGGACATTTCCTATAGGATGATTTAAATGTGTTGAGAAATTTTCTAGGTGAAAAAATATCCTATGTGAATTGGAAGCATTGATAAATCAGATACATGAAAATTTTTAACATCGTCAAATAATTTATGTGAGAAATGGATACATCAATTAGAAGGATACATGAATTGGATATGTGGTTTGGATTTATGGAAAATTAGGAAATATTATTATAATCACCTAACTGATTCATTCAACAATGTCAAAATTAGCTACTTGAGAAGAATGTGTATTTATTTAGGCTACATGTGGAATTTACCTACGTGAAAAATGGAAATGTGTATCAATTCAGTGATATGAATATCAATATGTGGAATATAGAAATGTGGTGATCAAGAAATGGCCATGTGGTTCTATAGTATGGGTATTAATTATTGTTGGACTATTTCAAGTCAATAGTAGTAATGATTTTAATTTATTAAAACATTAAACTACATATTTATGGAAAAATTTATATTCAATGGATTGAAATACCAATATATAAAATAAAGTTTATTATTTTATTGCTCAGTGATTTGAGGTATTATTTAGAAAAAGAAAACTTATGTTTTTACCCTGATCATTTACTGCATTGGAATATATGTTATGATATAAGGATTGGGAAAATAAGCATGAGTATTCAAGAAAGAATAGTTTAACATACATAGAAGTTACAAAAACCTCTATCTCTCACTCTCAAGTATTTCATGTTGGTTCTTTAATGTTCTATGAAATTTTAGAGGAAGATTTATGTTTTCAGCATCTATGTATACAAGATAAATCTTGCTATGTTTTTGAAGACTTTCCCCAATATATACATCATTCAAATATTATTTAGTAGATAACTCTTCTCTTCCATTAGTTTTACCATTAAACAATGTTCTACATATTTTAATATATTTATTCTTTCCTACTATTTCAATTGAGTACTCATCATATTCTGTGATATAGGCTATTGATTTATTAAATCCTTTTAAGATCGAAGAAAAATAATATGTTATTTTACAAGTCAGAAACTGATTTCAATAATTCATGCAATCACTATGAAAAGGATGTGTGTAAGTGAAATCACCAAGCTCTACGAATTTTATCTTTGGTGGAGTGGACTAGGGGACCAATGTTCCCTAAACCAATAAAAATCACCCATTTTATATATTTTTATTTGTTGTTTTATTTAAATTTATTTATTATGATAAGAATGGATTAGAACGTCTCGTATATTTAATGATTGTGGTTTTAAGTGATGAATATTTCAACAATTCAATTTACACCCCCCCTCTTAAGACATTGTGAAGTTGTTCTATGACCTATCAGTTAGTGTTGTATTTCACTAAATTGTTTTTTATTGTGGTATATTTATATTTTAGACGTATATTTCATGGTTGGTAGGTTTTTAATTTATTATTAGTAAGAGGAACTCAGGTTTTATAGTTTTTATTTTTTCTTTAGAGTTTAGGCAGTCCATCTATCTAATTTGAGAGGTGTATCCCCTTTGTAGATAAGCTTTATGTATTCACAATATGGGTTTTCATTAGATTATGAAAGTGGAAAATCATTTGAGATGTATCTAATATAATGTAATGATTTTGTGTCAATCCATCACTTTATGTTTTTTATTTTTTATAGGTTTCTAATGTGACACCCTGAAATTCTAATAGAATAACGTTATATTCGATAGCGTATGTGAGACACAACACCTCGATTAAAAGAAAATATAACACCCTAATACATGATGATATATTTATTTATAAATAATTACAATATATATATAATAAATTTCATTACATGAAAAAATTATTTTATATTGTGATACATAAAAATATGAATTTTACATTCATTAAGTGCAATAATTATTTTAAATTTTGTTATATGCAACATCCCATTTATACAAAATATGAAATATTAATAAAATATTATTGTCTTAAATAATAGTTATAAAATAGCCAATAAATTATTTGGTATGTATAGTATAATCTAAATTATTAAAATTAGGGATATCTATTGATTATAAATAAAATAAAAATATTTCATAAGAAAAATAAATGATATCTAAAAAATTGTATTTTTTCAATATGACGGTTTAGTTCCACTTTCCACACATAATTTAAAATTAGATATTAGCACTTTTATAAAATTTATTTGAAAAAATAAACTTCATTATTGAATTAATAATATCAAAATTATCTTAGAGTTAATGTTTTTTTCTGAAAATTTTCATTTTTTATGAATAATGAGAAATATGAAATTTTAATTGAAAACTATTTTTCCATTTAAATTATTTTTAAAGTTAAATTATATTTTAAATTTGATTAAATGTAAGATTATTATAATTATATTTCATTTAATTAATTTTTATTCATTGGAATCATTTTATTTGTTAATTATTATATAAAAAAATTGTATAGTTTTGTAGATTTTCTCTTTTAAATAAACATGCTTTCTCATCGCATCTATAAGATTAATTATATATTAAAATTTAACAGCTACATTAATTAAATTTGTAAAAATTTGTTCCATGTTTGGAATAATAATAAATTATTATTTCATATAATTTCAACATAATTTTTTGACAAAATTAAAATTGAAAATAATAAAAATTGAATACCATGTTAAAGGTAAAAATGAATTTACTAGGGTTAATGTAGGAAGATAAGGTATAAAATGTCCTAAATTTTTTATAAAATATATTATTTTTCCACATTTCGACCATATATATTATATTGTTCATAATATCCCATTATTGGAATCTTTTTACAAGAAAATATATGGTTAGAATTTATTCCTTTAAAAAATTACAAGTGGGCCACTCACCTCACCTATAAAAGGCCACCCCTATCATCACTTCTTCATGCCTTAATACCATATGGTTCATAAAATGACTACGTAAATAAATTCCATCATTTTATATCCTCATATATTAATCCTTCTTTTAGACCAAAATCTAACCTAGTAAGGCTTCTGGTGAAAACCTAATGATGATGCCCGAAAAGAGGTAATGTTCATCAACTAGCATCATTATATTATTTCATCCTCCAAGAAATTTAATTATTATTAAAACATGATGATCTATTACACGCATTATATTTCATATATTGAGATGTTTTTATGTTAATTTGTTGACCCAAAACCACCTCCACTTCCATCAAATGGCTTATGAATTCATCCATCATTTATACAACGGACTACCACCTCATAAACCGATGTCATTCATTATTTCCATTACGACCTCTCACATTTGTGTATAATGATGAATATAAATTATATATATGGTATTTATAACATAATTGTACTTATAGATTCATTTTAAAATACAATCCTTTTTTACATTCCATCTTGTATGGGATAAAATAATGTCACTTGTGTGTACAGCGGACTACCGTCTCTCAAACCGATGTGATTCATTTTTCACTAATGCTTAACATGGAAGGTGATAAAAATAATTTTAATTATTATATGTGTTATAAATGAAATAATTATGATCATACCAAAAAAAATTTATCAATATTAAAGGATAACAAATTATTCTCTTTCTTACACTGAAATATGATAATGTCGCTCATGTACGTGTGGAAAACTGCCTCCATGAAGCGATGAGACTCTCTTTTCACCACCACACAACATTGATGATATATATATTTTAATAAATAATATATTATTTATGATATTATTATCATTCTATAATGATTAAATATTACTTACCTTCATTAAATGATGATCATTGAAAAATGAAAATGTTAGCCCTATGTATATACGACATACTGTGTCCATGATCATAACATACATCATTTCAGAAAACCATTTTTCATGATTGGTTTTAAAATTATCATATATGTAAAAATATTATAATTAAGTCATTATTATTATTCTGTAGATTATAGAAATATGTAATATATTTATGAACCGAATCTTTAATAATAAAACATTCATGAGAAAACTTGGTAATTTACACCTTAAACAATGAAAATAATGAACTATTATTAATAAATAAGTTATAATAAGTTATAAAATGTTCATATATGATACTATAAATATTAATATGGTTCTGTTATAAGTTGATAACATGTTTAGAAACCACTGTATATGATTTTAAAGCATGTTCAACGAAAAGGAACCATGATGTAAGGGATTTTGTCTCAATTTCATTTCATTGAGTCATATTATAATGTAATGTAACTAAAATCATTTATATGATATATATAATTCCATTTTGATGTGTTATATCCTGATTCGTTAATAATTCAAGGTTTCTTAAATTTCATTTTCAATTATTTCATCTTAGGGAACTTCACCTGAAAATTACCAAATGGTAATGATTTTCATAACTAAATTTCATTTCATTAGGATAGATTACACTTTCATTATCTTTCATATCCAAATATTATGTGGGTAATGAATATTGAAAATAGATTTTTTTTAATTTCCACCTGTTTTAATTGGTTTAATGTTTTATTCAAATAATGATTTATTAGTTAATTATCACATTATCCTTGTGATCTTTGTAGGGGTTTATTTCACAATCTCATTTTGATCAGGATTCTTCACACATTAATTTTCTTTTAAAGAAATTATTTTATGATTTTTTAATACACCCTTAAATTTTATTATTCTCTAATTATTAATTATATATTTTAATTAATAGTATGACTTTTTCATTTTTTCTTACATAAAATAATTGAGAAATGTTTTTAATAAAAACATACATCATTTCTCTCTTTAGTCGAAAATATATTTTCCTCAAAAACAATGCATCCTAAATACGTTTTCCAAAATACTTTTAACCATTTAAAAATTATTTATAGAAGTAATTTCTACCATTTGTTAATTTTTAGAAAATTTTCTCAAAGGAATAATTAGTTTTATTTTCAAAACAATTCACGTTTGGCTTTTATTGAAAAAATGAAATGAATTCTCTTATCCTTTTGAGAACAATGCACATTTCTGACATTTCTATTATGATAAATGAATCATCATTCTAATATATATATAAGGTACAGAATTACCCACCATCATGACCATAATTTCTGTGATTCTTCCATTTCAATTTTAAAATGATATTTTTTTAAAATGTTTTTCCTAATATTTTCTAATCTCATAGTTTTTAAAAGCGATTCTCAAAGAATAGGATTTTCAAGGTGGTTTATGTTTTAAAATGTAATTCTAAAAAATTATTTTATATTTTACACCTATGTTTTTTTAAATATATTTTATAGAATTTCATTTCATCAATAATAACTACATTATATTTTATATGTACTCCACTTGGGATATGATGTATTGATACGATCCTCATTATTCCTTTGGATGGTTTATTATTATATTTACCATAGATTATGTTGAAAATCACTTAGTTGTTTCATTTTTGTATTCAGTAACATCTCCATGAATTATTCACTTTCCAACAATCATTAGAAATAAAATTTCCCCTGAATATCCAAATTATTTATCATACACATGTTTATTACTTAATCTATATGTCATTTATACATATTGTGTTCTATAATGACATTCATTTGATTATCTATAGAAATATTAAAAATATGTATTCACTAATAAATATATATATTTGATAATTAGGAACATTTTTTATGAATTAAATTGATTAATTGATATAAGTGGAATGATTTGGACAATGAAGACATGGGTGGGGCCTGATTATTAATAGACTCTCGATGCATATGTGTTTTTGTGGAAAGAATATGTTGGATAACCTTAGTTAAATGCGTCTCTATGCATTTGTTTTAAACTATCTTGATGGTATATCTTGATTGTATAGGCACCATTATTTAGGGAATCATTACATCCAATCATTTATATTTTCATTCATTAAGAATTAAATTATTATTATCCATGATATTTTCTCTATAATATTATATTTGGATGCATATCATTCTATGTTTCTTGATTAAATGGATTGTATTTTCAGTTATTAATATTTTCATATTAATTATTCCATAGAATGTTAAAATATTTGTATTGTTTATTAAATGGAATGTTTTTCAGTTATTTACCCTTCCATATTGATTATTCCTGTCAAATAACTTAAATGGAATGATTGTTCTATTATTTAACATTCCATGTTGATTATTATAATTGATTTGTGATATCATCCACATTACATAACCCTTACTAAATATTTCCGCTCATCCTTATTTATTTTTCTATACGTGGATTCTATGAAGAAAACAATGTACGATATGAATGAATATTCTAGAAAGATTAATGATATTGTCAAAAAAAAGTTTGATTTTAATTCTTGTATTCAAATATTATATTCAAATCATATATGTATCTAGTTTACCAAAACGATTATCCTACTTCATCCTTTATTATCTAATTCCTTGTATCTTTTTCAAATGTATTAAAGCAGTCATTGGCTCTCGACTACTGGGGTCGGGGTCACTATAGTTGTTATGAGATCAATTTTAGTTGATTCCTTGGGAACTAGATTTAGGAAAACATATACCAGGGAACATAACCCTATGATATAATTTGAGGATAAGTATATATGAACATATTAAATTATTTATAAGGTATAGATTATGTGATTTTTCATAATATTATATCCCTTTATGGAGAATAGAAGTAAATATGGTTCGGACTAAGAGGCATAGAGTGGTAATAAATCGTAAAAGGGAACATTATTTTAGACCTAATCGTCACCTAGTGCACTCCAACAGACCTTACTATTCACCTTGTGGAACACTCCTGGGTGGTATGATTAAGATATGTCACATTTCCATGAAAAACCATTATAAAAGATTTCGATAGATTAAAATATAGAATGAACTAGGTTAAACCTAAGGTGTCTTATAATGAAAATAGTGTGTCATGATTTTGACATCCAATAAATTATTATATGGTTTTCCTAGTATAATTAAGGTTTCCCACAATATACATTTTTCTTTTAGTCCATAGATGGTACCCAATGGAATCATGTTAGCATTAAACATGAAGGGAAATGTGGTGACTATGAAAAACCAAATGGGATGATGATAGTAGTGAAATAAATTGTGATTATTCCTAATCAGTTTTCCCAAAATATGATTAACAACATATTCCTTAACCAATCCCCAAACTCACCAATGATTAAAAGGAAAGAGTATTCTAAGATCTCCAGTGATCGAGGCCATGGAGGAAATAAGGATCGAGTTTTATCATGTAAGAAATGTGGAAGGAGGTACCAATGATAGTTTCTCAATTTAATGGGAAAATGATTTATGTTTGGAAAGGAAGGGAATAAAGAAAATATTTTCTAATGAAAAATGAAGAGCATGATGAACGAAAATAAATTTCATCATAGGGATCCATTTATTATTTTTCTCCTTGAATGTGGTTTGCTATGGAATTATTCAAGTCAATTACCTATTCTAATGGTTAACCCCATGAAGAAGGAAGGAACTATATTGAAATAAAACTGATGAAGTATTTATGGGTTCTGATTCAGGATTAAATTGCATATCAATTGTACCAATTGTATTTTGGTTATAATAATCATGAAACATATGTGGATTGTGTAAATTTTTTTGAAGGATGTATGTCTTGATTAACATAAGAGTTATGTATAACATTATGGTTTTATGGGTTAATGGTTGATCAATGGTTCAAAATAATGAACTCCCCTTTTAGGATTTATATGATGGGAGACCACCAAGATTAAGGATATATTTGAAGAAATTTATCTCAATCATATGTTTTAGTGAAAAGGTAATTTTTTTAATGATGAAATTACATTTTATAGACATAATTCTAAAGGCATTGATAACCATTACGGTTAATATAATCACTAATTACATTATAATAATTTTTAAATAAGATTATAATTCTTTATGAAGAAAAATTGTTGTATCAAAAACCCTAATAAAAATATTATATAATGATTAATTTTATTTCACTGATATGCATTATATTTTTTGTGAATGTTATATGAATTATATTAATATTGTGTAGAAAAATAAAAGCATGAAACTTCGGTGATAACCAATCAAATCTAGAAAGTATATGGGTCCCGAACTCGTGACTGAAGGATGATAAGGGTTTATCACCTACCACCAGCTTATGCGATGTGTTGATTAATATGTCATTGTTTTTAATTAAATGATTTGAAAATACATTTATTAATGGTGAACCGATGGTTTTATCTTCAAGGCATGGAGATTAATTTATTATATTGGATAACATGTCCTAACCATCTTTGTTTCTAAAAATAGTTAGAGATAGACAAAATTTATTATCAATCTTCTAGGTATCTTATAATTCGTTAAAAGTAATTTTTAGTGCTTTAGGTGCACAAAATTAATCAATGAATATTAATTTCATTGTGTAAGGGATGAATTGAAAATTAATCAAATCATAAGAAAATGATGAATTTTTTCTTATTAAATAGTAACATTTCATGTAATTTTATTTTCTAATATTTTTGGATAGTAAATTTTTTCATCAACATTAGGAGAAAGGATCTTAGAACAAAAATGTGCTCTTGTAACATTCATATCTAATGAATCAGATGGTCTTAAAACCATCACAGATTTCTGATTTTGAATCCATTAGAATTTTATTTATTAAACAATTTAGTGTGATCATTTACCTATATCACTCTCAATAATTATTTACACTTTTTTGTGACCATATCATCAATTTCCACCAGTTTTTTCTAACAAATAAACCTCGTTATGTGACATTTCATATTAGCTTTTTATATTTATTACTCTCATATTAATTGGATGTTTTATTAACTATTTTTATGATGTGGGTTATTAAAAAATAATCTTCAAATATATAAACTGTGATTTTTTAGATCTTGTTTAATGTTTAAGGATTAAATTTATTTCATGTGGGGAGAATGTAACACTCTGAAATTCTAAAAGAATAACATTATATTTAGTAGCATATGCGACACACAACACAATGATTATAAGGAATAAATAACACCTCTAAACGTTATGATATATTTATTTTTAGATAAATTAAATCACTTAAAATAATTGAATTACATGAAACAATGAATTTATATTTTTATATGTAATACTATGTTTAACTTTTGTTACACACAGAATCATGTTTTTCTTACATGAAACAAAACATTAAATTTTAATGAAATGTGAAAAATTGTTAAAAAAATATAATTTTATATAATAATAATAACATAGCCATAAAATTGAAGGGTATGAATATTAATAAATAAATTATAAACATTATTGATATCTAATTATTATAAATAAAATATTAAAGATAAAAATTAAAAATAAATGATTTCTGAACAAAAGTATTTTTTCTAAAAGATGGTTTTTGACGCTTTGAGCACGTAATTTAAAATTAATTTAAAAAATTTTTAGAATATATATCTAAAATATAAAATTCATTTTAGAAATTATAATAAAAAAACGTTGGGTGAATTTTTTGTTTTTTAATGAAATGTTTAATTTTTCTAATGAATAGTGAAAAATAAATAATTTTAATTTAAAACTACATTTTCATTTATATTATTTTTCATTTATATTATATTTTAAATTGATTTCATAGTAAAATTATTTAAATTATATGTTAATTAATCTAATTTATGTCATTTTAATCATTCTCATATTCAGTTTTAAAATAAAAACATCATAATCTTTTAAACATTTTCTCCTTAAAAAAAATCCACTTTCACATTGTATCTGTGGGATTAATTTTAAATTAAAATTTTCCAATTATAAGAATTGAATTTTAAAAAATGGATTCCATATTTTTAATAAGAATAATTTATAATTTATAATAAGGTAAAATTAATTTGTTACCAAAATTAATATTGATAATGGTAAACAATTAATTACAATCGTTAATGTAAAAATGGATTTATAAGGGGTTAAAATAAAAGGATAAGGGTCGAAAATTCATTACTGTGTTTATTAATTATATTTTGTCGCCATATTTTGATCTTTTACCTTATATGAGTAATAATTTTAAATTATTTGAGCCTTGAGATATGAAAAAATATTGTTCGAATTCATTCTTTTCAAAAATTACAAGTGTGCCACTCACATCATTACAAATTGCCACCCACTCTCCTCTCTTATTCAAAAAATAAAACATTTTTTGGGTCCATAACTACAATTAATAAAGTCTCAAATTCCCAGTACTCAAACTATATTCCTTGTTTTTTATAAATCCAAACTAGAAAGGATTTTGGTGAATACCTAAGGAGGATACAAAAAGAATATGTATTGTTCATCATTGATCGTCTTTATTTTATTTCGTTCTCCACATCCTTATATTCATATTTAATCATTATGATAAAATAAGATTTTTATAATAAATATATTGTTATGTTTGTTATGTTAATTTCATGATGTAAAAATACCTACACATTCATCAAATGGGTTATGAAATCATCGTCTGTGTGTACGACAGACTACCACCTCATAAAACAAAGTCATTTATTATTTCATTACAACCTCTCGCTGTTGTGTATTATGATGGATATAAAGTATATATATGTTTTTTAAAATTAAAAAATTCCTATATATTTATTATATAATATATTCATTTTTTACATTCCATTTCATATGGGATACGATAACGTCGCTTGTGTATACAGTGGACTACCGCCTTGTGAAGCGATTTGATATGTTTTTCACTAACGCCTTTCATAGATGGTGATAGGAATATATTTAATTAATATATGTGATATAAATAATATAATTATGATATTTAGGTCATATTTATCATTATTAAATATAATTTATCATTTTATTTATTACACTGATATTTGATAAGGTCACTTGTGTGTGTGTGGACTACCGCCATCACAAAGCCATGCAACTCTCCTTTCATCACCACATCACACAGATGATATGTATATATATATTTTTTTATGTTATTATGATCATTTTATAAGGAAACAATATTACTTACCTCCTTTCCATGATGATCACTGAAAAATGAATATATTACTCATGCATATGTATGGCCAACTGTCACCTTGATTGTAACAAAATTCATTTCTCAAAACCATATTTCATGACAAGGTTTAAAAGTATAATTGATTTAAAATATTATAATTTTTTCCTGATTATTTTTATATAGATTATGTAACTATGTAGTAAATTTAATAAAAATATCTTTAATGACAAAATAAGAATGAAAAAACAGTACAATTAATAGACGAAATAATGAAAAAAGTGAACTAATATTAACAAATTGTTGACAAGACGGTATAAAATAATCATATATGTTATTATAAATATTAATATGGTTATTTTAAAATTAAAAAACATGTTTAAAAGTCACTATATATTATTTTAATGCACATTCAACCAAACGGAAGCCTAAGGTAATGGATTTCATCTAAATTTCATTTCACTGAGGTATATTATAATGTTGTGAAGATAATTTCGTTTTTATGGTGTATATACTACACCTTTGACATTTTATATCAGTATTAATTAATTAATCATTATATTTTGTCTTTCATTTTGAATTATTTTTTCTATGGGTACTTAAAATGATAATTACCTAGTGGTAAATAATTTCACAACCCAATCTATTTTCATTGGGTTATATTGCCCATTTATTGTCTTTGATATCCTAAGATTATGTGTGTAATTAATTTTGAAAATATATTAATTTATTACCTATTATTTTGTGTGTATTTACATTTTATAAAAATAATGGATTTATTGGTAAATTCCCACTTCAATATTGTGATTTTTTCTATGGTTTATTTCACAATCTCATTTTGATTGGGATTGTTTATACATGAATTAATTTAAAGTAAATTATTTGAAACTTGTTTAATAAAATATTACAGTTTCTTCTAATTTGGTAATTTATTAGATTTTTAAATCAGTTGTTTTATTTTTATACTCTTGGTAAATGAGATATTTGATAAAAAAAATTCAATCAAAATCTACATTATTTATCACTTTGGTCGAAAATTTGTTTTCTTCCAAAACTATGATTCCTAGAATTGGTTTCAAAATTTGTTTAAATTTTTTCATAATGATTTTAATATTTTCAATATTTGTTATTGAATAAATTTTTTCCCATTTTTACTTTTAAAAAATAATTTTCAATTTAATATTTATGTTGTTTTCGAACTAATTATTGTTTACTAGTTACCTAAAATATGAAAGGAATATTCATATCATTTTCTAAAAAATTAATTATCTTACCTTTTTAAATTAAAAAATGAATGTTATTTTTAACTTGTATAGATTTAATGCAATTATCATCAATCATTAACGTCAATTTTTTAAGTTTACTTTTATGGTTATAATACTTTTTTGATGAAATATTTTTTCCTAATATTCAAGAAACTCATTGTTTTTTTAACTCATTTTCAAAGAAAAGTATTTTCGAAATGTTATATATTTAAAAAACTAATTTTAAAAAAGATAAGATATTTTCAAAAACAATTTTTTTAAGGTATTTTATGGTATATCTATTCCTCAATTAAACAAAACCACATACTCCACTAAGGATATGACATATTTATATCATCCTTATTCTTCCTCTAGATGGTTTATGATTATTTTGACAAAGGATAATTTTAATGTTCAATTCCTTTGTTTGTATTTTTATTCCTTAACTTCCCCATGAATTATTTATTTTCATGTGATAATTGTAAATTGAATTTCCCATAAATATCAACATTATTGATGATTAATATATTCATTTTGTAAACTATATATTATATCAACGTATGGTTTTCAAAATTTAGGGTTATTTTTTATCTTGATAAATATTGATAAATCCATATTATTTTCTCAATACAAATATTTTATAATAAAGAACATTTGTTAGTAATTAAAAAGATAATTTCATATATGTCCAATTCATTTTACATGCATGACAGAGGTGGGGCCTTGTCCTAGATAGCCCCTCGATGCATTGGTAGTCTCATGGGATGAAGCAGTTGGAAAACCTTGGTTAAATGGGAATATACCCATTATTTTTAAACTATCATGAGGACAGATATTAATGGTAGAGGAATCATGTTCATGAGAAACAAGAATTCTAATAATTAATATTTTCCTTCATTAATATTTCAGTTACTTTTATCCATGATATTTTCTCAATGATATTATCTCTGATAAAATTAATTCTCAGATTGGTGATTAAATGGAATGTGTTTTTAGTTATTTACATTTCTAAATTGATTCTACCATATCCAGTTATGATAGTTATCTTTTTTATTAAATATAATTTGTTTTTGGTTATTTACCTTTCGATGTTGATTAATCTTATCAGATTGTCTAAATGGAAAGTGTGTTTGTTTATTTTCCTTTCCATGTTGATTAAGATCATTAATTCATCATATCTTCTCCTTTACTTTTCCCTTACATGGAATTTTATCCTACCCTTATTTTATTTCATTTCCCATGAATCAATATTGCATACTATCAAATATATACAATAATATACAAGAGGTGATAATGATAATCTAAATAAAATATGTTTTTATTTATGTGTTCAAATGTAACATAGGGAATCATGTATGTATCCATCTTGTCAAGAATACTAAACTATTCTGTCCTTCATGTCTTGATTCCTTGTCTCTTATTCTAAAGTACAAATGTTGGAACCAACTCTAAACTATTTGGGTTAGTGTCTCTACATCGAATGGAATTTTTGTGGTATCATATTTTGAGGGATGGGATGTTTTTGTTAGTGCTGGGATGTTTTTTGGTTATTAGATTTTTTAAATGTTTTGTTAATTACAAATACCTTATATTAATGTTATTACATTAATTACATGGATAATTATATTTTTCTAAATGTATATATTTTTTGGTTGTAAATTTTCTCTCATTATTATTAATTTTGAATGTGTTTAAATATTATATTATTTGATGTTTAATTATGTATTTTTTTTAACAGTGAAGAAAAATTTATTAGCCTTATTTTCCTCCTATGTAGATATTGATTTAAGAATTTTAACATACAATTTAACATTACATACGTATAGTTAACCATTATACATATAGAATTTACCTTCATGCATAAGTATTTTTACATTCATGAAGATGTGCTTTACATTTATGTTTTTTCTATTTTACCATCACATATAAGGGACACATATGCACATACATAAGGACATTTATGCAGTTTGTAAATATGAATTTTAAATTTTAACAAAACCAATTACCTTTACACGATCGTAATGATAGCATTATGAATCTTATAGCTAGTGATGAATTTTTCTAACAAGAGAATCCAAGATATTACTATTTTATGTTATATATGAATCATATGAATAACTCAATATTTGCAATTAACCAACCCTAGAATCCTAGGGATAGTAATTTACTTTTTTTCATTACAATGATTAGAATGAATTAAATCCCGTTAGACTTATTAGATTATCCTTTTTGGAAAACTATATTAAATACATGGTACCAATATTAGAATGGGGAATAGAAAATAAAATATGATACATAATAAAATTAAATCAACGCCCCCTTGAATGATTATTCAATCATTTCTTTTATATAACCCATGGAAAGTAAAAAGATAATGCTGAGCTCATATTATTCGTAATTTTTAATTATAAAGGAATATATCATGATTTATTAATGAATAATCAATATGATAAAGTAAATAATAGAACACCCATTCCATTTAATAAATAAAATAGGAACACAAATGCATCCATATATAATGTCGATGAAAAAATTTCAAGTATACTAATAAAAACTGAATTCTAAATTGTGTCAATGTTTATTTATTTTACATTATGTTTCCCCTTCACATGATACAACTAATTTCAACATATATCCTCAAGACAGTTTAAAAAATATTGGGTTAAACTTATCTTATTTGACCAACTGATTTCATCTCATTAGAATATTGATGCATTGAGGGGCTTATATTAACTGTTCCCGAACATTTTTAGTGAATTTACTAAGAATTACACATTTTTCAAATAATCTATTTAATTAATTAATGGTATTCATTATAATCAAATATTTTTCTTGACTAAAAGATAAAAATTTATCAATATTTCCCCAAATAATCAAATAACTATCAAAGTAAACACAGTATGTAAAAATTTTATTCATTTTAGGGAATAATGATATAAATTTTATCATAATATGGATATTTAAGCTAAAAATAATATAAAATAAAAATTATTATAAGGATTTTATTGTTTTAATAGAAGGTTAACAATAACAAAATAATGTGATATTACAATGATAACTTTTATAACATCGTAATTTTCAAGTAAAAAAAACTTGGATGAGATAGTTCTAAGTGAAGTGTAAAATTCCATATATTATGATTGATTAATTATATTAAATGAAAAATTGGTGGTATATAAATCACATTAATTTTAATTGGTTTATAATAACATTTAAGCTTCAATGGAATTTAAATTGAGATGAAATCTCTTACCTTATGCTTACTTTTAGTTTCATTGTACTTAACCTCATGTATATTGTTTTAAAACTTGTTACTAAAATATAATATAACCAAAATAATATTTATAATTTCATATATGATCTTTTAAAAATATCTTATTACTCAATTTTTAATAATCTTTCATTATTTTCATTTTTCAGGTGTTAATTGTCATATTTTTTAGTCTGTTTTGACCTGTTGTAATTTTTCATCATATGTCGATCATGATTTCATCATATCTAGGATTTAAAACATGATTTAAATATCATATATATTAATTATATATATATATATAATAATTTGTAAAATTTTCATTTTGAAAATGAAATACAACATTAATGAAGATGGTTGGCAGTATGTATGCATGAACGATGGTTCCACTTTATTATCATATTATAAGAATTAATAGTAAATGTTATATGTGTATATAATAATTAAATTATCATATTTGTGTCATATATTCCAAATACTTTTATTAAAACCATCCTTAATACATTCCATGTATAGTGTGAACAAATCACACAGCTTTTTGGAGGCAATTGTCAACACGTCCACAAACGATGTTATCGTATTACCACAAAATGGAATGCATAAAGGTATGTGTTATATGAAAATTCAATAATCATACTAAAATAATAAATATTATATATAAAATATATAATATATAAATCCATTATTATTTTCAACCTTGAAATGTGGTAATAGAAGAACAAATGACATCGGTTTGCGAGCCGGTAGTTCGACGTACACATGAATGATGATTTTGTATCCCATTTCATGAAATTGTGTGTTACATTAAGTTTTACACTTGAAATAAAAACATATAATTTTATTTAATATACTGATAATATAAATTTATAATGATATAAGAAAAAAGTAATGGGTGGAGAAAGAAACAGAATTGAATTTCACAATGAAGAATGTTACCTATTGTTCGGGTACCTCCTTTTGGTTTTCACCAAAGTACTTCTTTGGTCTTCCTTCAAATAAAATTTATAAATTTGGATGGGGGAGGTATTTTGATAAATAATTTGGGATATTTTTGGGGGAGCCAAATGGATTTAGAGGTGTGAATAAGTGGGATGGGTGAGTTCTTTTTTATAGTGGAGGGTGGAATTCTTGTCAATTTTTGAAAGAGGGAATTCCATGAATAATTATTTCATTTTAAGAGGATATAATAATGAAAAAAAATTTATAAATTTGATCATATGGTCAATATATATCCAAGAAAATAGGATTTGTACATGATTCCTGGTCATTTTGGCCCTTAACATTATGGTCTAGTCCCTTGTTAAGCTGGTTTTTCTCTTAATCAACGTTCCTTTTATTAATTTCTTTCTCCAATATTTTTGGTAATACAGTATGTTTACCTTGTTAGAAATTATATATTATTATTAATATAAATATGGAATCTATTTTTTCTAAATTCTAATATGATAAGTGTAAGAAATTTTTTAAAAATTAATCCCACATACGGGATGAGAAAGAAGGTTTTTAAAGTAAAAATGTTCAAAATTTGTAATTGTTTTTAAATAAAATATTAATGAGAAATTTATTTTAGCGGCCTAAATTGGATTATCTGTGTATAAATTAACAAATTATAAATTATAACTATTTATATATATAATTTTACACTATAAATTATTTATTCAAAAAGTTATTTTTACAATTAAAAATCAGTAATTTTAACTATTCATTAAAAAATGAAACTTCATAGTAAAATATCAAATTTTCAGAATAAGATAATTTTCAAATTATGATTTCGATAAATAATTGTATTTTTAAATATAAAATTTATAAAATTTATAAAATTTATAAAATTTTCAAAATTTAGTTTTAAAATAGATGCCCCATTAAATGGCAGTAAAACAGTCTCTAGAAAAATATTGTTTTTATGCATAAAATTGGATTTGTGTTTATCCTATACCAATCAGTCCTATTGGATCAATGTAAAAATTAATTGACTTAATTTATAATACATATATTTCATTAATTTCATTCAATAATATTAATTAGATTAATTTATTACAGCAACACACATTTGGGTTCACATAAATTGTTTTTGTTTATAGAATCATTTCCTTTACATTCAATTGGTTTTTATGGTCATTTATAATTAATTTATAACTAGTGAATTAATTATATATTTGTTTAATATATATATATATATATTCATAATTTATCTATTCCTCTTCAGAATTAATAATATAACTTGTATGAGGTAAATTTCATTTTAAATAATAATATTAATAGTTTTCGATAAAACACAGTCTTGTGTGTAACACAAGTCGTTGAATATAAGGACACAGACTTATTACATAACATAATCTTGAATTTTAGTCATCAAATCACTTCCTTTAAAATTTTGGATAATTCTAATATTAGATTTTTCGATAATTGGGATATAATACATACATAACATTCCACATTAATATAGAGAAGATACAACAAAAACAATATCCATTTCTTCCAAAATATAAGTCTTTTCTATGAAACACGTTTTCCATGAAAAATCTTCACAATCTACTTAATTGGATTAAATAATTGTATAAAACCTCATTATAACCTGTGAAAATCATTCAAAAACTTGGTATGATCATAAAAATATCAGTAAGGGATATAAAAAGTAGGAAGGAAAACATTATCCCATGAATACATATAATGTGTGAAATCATTTTAAAAAAAGATATATTTGTTACCCAAATAAACATACATTGTGAAACATTATATTTACAAGTTATTTACTCTAATATATATAAAATAAATAGAACCCTAAATGAATCTTGTGGAATTACATAAATAATCTTGTACCGCTCTCAGCAACCTTTTAATTTGAAACCCTCACATCTACCTTGCAATTTGTGTGACCATCACAGTTACACTTGGAGTAATCATACTGCCAACCTCCAACATACACATACCCAATGCAGTGGAGGGAATATAGGTCACACTCTTGATCATAAATAATTCCCATGAACCATAAAAAAATCATACAACATGAATAATTCCATAAAAACGTTGCTTTTGAATTTTGTAAAATAGAATTTTAAAAGAGGGTTTTAAAATAACAAAACCCTTACAAATATGATATAATTGAATTGATACATCATATAATTGATGTAATATGTTTATACACTATAAATTATCAAAATTAAACATATAATAAACAAAATTCATCACACAAACAATTTTAATACCACAAAAATAATAAAGTAGAAGGTTATCCCAATGAATAGAAATTGTGTTAAAAATTCCATTACCTCTGGTTTGTATTTCATAAAAATTGTTTAAACCTCATGTATAATGGATACAATAGTGTTATTAGTATTTTAATGAAATATTTTAATGTTTATAACACCTTATATGATCATTTTATAACTTTAATTCACCCTTTAGTTTTTAGTATTATGCTCCTCTCATTGTTTCGTGAGTGTTCATTACATGATTTCCATGGAAAATTTGTATTTGATTTCCTTATCATATGGAAATTAAATTATAGGATTATAATTATAAGGTATTAATATGTTTCCATAATATTTAATGATACCATAAATCCATTTTTTATCATATATGATGATGGATCATTAGATAAAACGTTCTTTATATTTGGTTAGATCATTTTTTGTTGTTCCTTGATAATCCTGAACTTGTTTCATTAAATAATTTAATGTCATTCATAGAAGATAATTATAGAACATGAAATTGGTTAAAAAATAATAATTAAATTATAATTCAACCATTAAAAATTTTGTGTGATCAATTCTGAAGGAAGTAATGGAAATTGGAAACACACCATCCATGATTTTGGAAAATCGGCACATCTCAGGGGGTGTTTTTCGTTTTAGAAGAAGAGAGAGAGGATATAATGTAAGATGATGAATCATTTACATGAACATGATAACATAAATAATATATAATAATATGGATATTTCATACCTCCTAGATAAGATGAGGGAAAGAGAGTATACGAAATAAAGTAATTGGAATGAAAACACGTGAAAAGGAAGAGGATTCTTACATCTTCATCTCATATCCTTAAGATCCTCCTTAAGAAATTTGGTTTTATCATATTTGTGTGACAAAATGCTCTAGGATGTGGGAAAGAGACTTGGTGAGGGTATTTTTCAGAAAATAGACAATGATCAAGGATTGAGATTTTTGAGACTAGGAGGGGAATGAGGGTGGTATTTATAGTGGAGAGGAGCGATTTTACATTATTTTAATCATTATTATAATATTTTTTTATCAAGAATCTAAATACTCTTGATTCATGTGACCCAAAATAGAAATAATTGAATTTTTTTTTCAACCTTGAGGTCTCACGTCATCCTTGTATCACCTATGATGCAGTAAAACAAGTATTTAGAATTTATGGTAATTTATCATATTTTACTATTTATCAAAAATTAAAAAATTTCGGAAAAATCCTAAAAATTCACCCTCAATGTTTTTTGAAATTTAGAATTCAAAAATGAAATCCATTGTTTAAAATATTTTTTTATATATTATTAAATTATTTTTTAAATAAAATCATAATTTATTCAAAAAAAAATTAAATTTATAACTCATTTTTTAAAACCACGAAAATTAATCAAGATGTCATTATCTTAAATCCTTAATGAAATAAAATAATAATAAAATTTATTATTTATTAAGGTCATATTACTATTCATATTACTATTCATAAGGCTATGTTACTATTCACCAAAAACATGTTTGTTCTATCAGACAATAAATAACATACTTATCGCAACTATATATGGCTATTTTTTGAAATACAAAACACAGTAGTGGAAATTTTTTTATTAATGGACAGTTATAAATATCTAATTAAAACAATGGATCATGAATTTTAAATTTTTTTAAACCTTGGGATGTTACTTTATCCCCCACCTTCTTGAAATTGCATCTTATTAATTTTATTTACTTATTAAACAAGTGAGGGTACCTTTCCCTCATTTAACTTTTAGACTCCCATGTTGCTTCTTATACCATGTGGTTTCCCCGCAAAACATATACCTATTGTATTACCTTATTCCACAATAATATTTCTCATCGATCAAGAATTTGAACAATTTTCTCTTCATAAGAAATATTATCTTCCATTTGAAATACTTCTAGGCTCAAGACATGAGCTGAATTTGGCACATAATTTCTCAACATTGAAACTTAAATAAATTATGTATCTAAGATAATCAGAGGAAAAGATACTCAGTAGGCGACTGGTCCAACATTCTCTATAAATTCATAAGGATTAATGAATCTTGGAAATAGATTTCATTTCTTACTAAAACACCTAAAACTTTTCCACTGTAAGATTCTAAGAAAAACATGGTCACCTGCCTTAAAAGAAAAATCTTTCCTCATGTTTTCTGTATAAATTATATGATTTCTCTGACCCGTCCTCATGTTATGTTGGATCATCTTAAATTTTCACACACTTCATTGGCTAATTTTAGTCTCATCAACCCCCTTTCCACAAATTCATCCCAAAAACTTGGATTTCAACACTACTTCCTAAAACATTCCTCAAAATGTGACATATGTATACTAGAATGAAAGTTGTTATTATAGGAAAACACAACTAAAGAAAGATAATGATCCAAAATTCCTCAATAGTCCACTAAAAAATCATGAATATTATCATCCAAATTCTGAATCGTTTGTTCTAACATCCCATCTGAATGAGGATGAAATGATGTATTGAAATTTAATTATATACTCAATGACTTCTATAGGCCCTTCAAAAAGATAGATGTGAACCTATAATCCCGGTAACATACATTAGAAAGAGGAACTCCATGAAAGATGACAATTTATTTGTGGTAAAATGGAGAAAGATGATCTAAAGACATTGTATCTTGAGTAGGGGGAAGATGTGTATATTTGGTAAGTGTGACAATATTAACCCATATTCCATTATATCCATGATAATTCTATGGTAGTCCCATAACAAAGTCAATGGATATATTCTCCCATTTCTATTCTGGCACTTGAAAAGGCTGAAGCATCCCCATCGGTAACTGCTGCACTTCTTTAACCTATGGACATTTAAAACATTTCATAGTAAAATTATCAATATCCCTTTTCATTCCATCCTACCAGTAATAGTCCTGAACATCTCTGTACATCATGGTAATACCAAGATGAACTGAAAATGGAGAACCATTATCTTCACAAAATAATTATTTCATCAACTAGAAATCAAATTCCACACACAACCTTTTATGAAATCTTAAAACAGAATCTATATCATGGTTTAATTCTGGAAGTTAACGCATTTTAACCAATACTATTTTTTCTGTATCTCATGGTCTTCTTTCTGCACTTTCTGTCTGATAATGATGACTACATTGAAAAGTCAAAAAACATATTTATTTCTTGAACCAACAACTTCTAATGAAAAATACATCAAATCATTAATCATGTGATCATTCTCTAAAAGTAAAATGGTTAATGATGCATGATGTTTTTGACTAATGGAATATTGAACATTATTTTAATTTTGGTTATGGTAATTGATCATGAAATCATAATTCTTTAACAGTTCAAGCCATCTTTCTGCCCCATGTTTAATTCCTTCTGATTGAATTTTTATACTTTAGACTTTCATGGTCAGCATATATTTTACTTTTGGATCCCTATAAACGATTCCTCTAAATTTTAAAAGAAAATACCACAACTGCCAATTCCAAATCATGTGTGGGATAATATAACTCCTTAGGTTTTTTTGCCATGATTCATAAAAAATTACCTGATCATTCTGCATTAGAACACAACCAAGTCCCTTTAATGAAACATCACTGTAAATAAAAAAATCACTATTTCTGGAAGGCAAGGCCAAAACTGGAGCATTCAACAATCTCTTCATCAGTTCCTGAAAACAATCATCACATTCTTTTATCCAAAACATTTTAACCCCTTTTCAGAATAAGTTGGTTAGTGGTATAGATAACCCTAAAATGTTTTTAACCAACCATTAGTAATAACATGTTAATCCAAGAAAACTATGAATCTATTTAACATTTGAAGGTCTTGTCCATTCATCAACAATATTTTTTTGTAGGATCAACTATTATTCCATCATTATTTTTAATGTTCCAAAAAAAAGAATTTTTTTGCAAACATAAATCACACATTCTAGATTTTCCATATAGTTTTTTCCTTTATGGTTTACGACACAACCCTTAAATGTTTTTCATTCTCTTGTTTACTATTAGAAAATACCACAATTCCATCAATAAACAAAACCAAAAATTTATCCAAGAACATGTGAAATATTCTTTTCATACGATTTATGAATACAATAGGTGCATTGGATAACCAAAATGATAAAAAAAACATATTCATAATTCCCATATATTATATGAAAATATATATTCAGAATGTCATCATCCTTCTCCATTATCTAATGGTATCCGAATATCATGTAAATCTTTTAAATTTATAGAGCTCCCTAGAGCTGATAAAACAAGTCATCGATATGAGGAAAATGATTCTGGTTTTTAATAGTGATTTTATTAAAGGATCTATAATCAATTGAATGTTTTATGGAACCATATTTGTTTTTAATGAAAAAAATACGAGGACCCCTTGATGATGTTTTAGGATGAATGAATCCTTTGTCAAGAAAATCCTATAACTAATTTTTCAATTGTAGAAGTTCCTTTTGAGCCAATTGATATGGGGGTTTTGAAATTTTCATTTCATCAAGAACTATGTAAATTGTTAATTAGACATCCTGATGAGGTATGACACTGGGGAACTCATCAAGAAAATCATCAACGTATTCATTTACCAATGGAACATCATTAATCTGAACATTTCTTTTGTTTTCAACAATTTGAGAATGATAACATTCACTTCCATCTTTCAAAATATTCTTAGCTTCCAGATATGTTCGCTATTTTATGTGTTATTTCTTGTATACAAACTAAAACTCTTTCTAAAAATACATTTTTAGCTCTATGGTCAATCTTATCATGATAAACAGAAAACCAATCGATTCCTATAATGACATCAAACTATACTAAGGGAAATACAATATGGATTTAATGTAAATTATTTTCACAAACCACAATATAAATATTCATATAATTCTACTTTGCTATTATATTACCACTAGTGTTTTAAAAAATAAGTTCTGGTCTCATATGTTCAGGTGATATTTCCAATTTACCAGAACATTATTCATACCTAAATGAATGTGTAGGCACCATATCAAACAAAACATTAGAAAAATCTGAGTAAAAAACAATCTACCTAATACAACATCACTTGATGGCCCGACATCTACTGACGTAATCTCAAGGGATCTCACTTCACCTTTCTACTTATAGTTTGGCTTCATTGCATCATTTGGATCCCTCTTAGGCCAGACATTTCTTTAATTACCCCTCTCAACACATTTAAAAAACATTATAGTTTGCTTATCTGGATTTGTATTAGGTTCATTTTAATTACAATATCGAGAGATATCTCGAAACTTACCACATAAAAAACACTTCCCAGTTTTCATAAGGCATTCCCAAGTGTTCTTTTTTCCGCACTTTTCACAAATTGGATTCTGTAATTTCTTGACATAATATTTATTTGGTTGATTCTAACCCATCACTTGCTGTATGTACCTCTTCTACTCTACATTTTCAAAGTGCGTGCGATCATTAGAATAATCCATATCTACCCTCTCAGTAATCAGACAAGTATCTCATAACTTTTGAATTCACGGGAGGCCAATGCCCTTTGATTCCTTGGATTTAGTCGTGAGTATAAGTGGTTGATTTTTCGATTAGGATCCAGAATAGGATTTGGATCATACCTCATAGTCGAGTGAAGATTTTAGCATACACAACCATTGAATCATCCTCTTTTTACTTTAATCCAAGGAATTTCTTCTCGATCCTACATCTCACCACTATAGGAAAATATTTTTCAAGGAAAATAATTTTAAATTTATCCAACTATATTGCATAAATATATTCTCTATCCCTGATATTTTTGACCATTGACCACCACTGATCATCTTCACCATTAGAAAGAGAAATGGAAAGACATTCATTTTAATTATTTGAATATCCCATTACATTGAATATATTTTCAAGGTATTTAATTCATCCTTTATCTACTATTGGTTTGAAGATCCACTAAAAGAAGGAGGGTGTTGCCTCATAAATTGTCCCATTATCATCATGTTTCGTTGTGGTACCTCTGTTTGTTCTCTGTCATGGATGCCACCACCATTGTTTCCTGAATTATCTTATCCATTGCTATGATGAACATCTCAGTTCTAATCCGTACTATTCTGCGCAACAGATCAAGAAGGATGTCTTTTTTTCAGTGCCTCTCTTATTCATCTTCCCTATTTCTTCTATGGAAAACCATTCTAAAGAATATTATCTTAGTTGAAGCAACATGGTAATATTTAAATGCAATAATATTTACAAATTAACCATAGAGTAAAAAATAATTTATGGAATTATATTAACATCATTTTAACCCCTAATGTAATCTAAATCATACTCGGACACTAGCTATAAGGAACCATCCTTATTACATTACATAACCTTGAATTTTAGTTAAGAAATAATTTCCTTTCATATTCAAGATATTTTAAAGATTAGAGTTTAAGATAATTCGGATATAATAAATACATAACATTCTACATTCATATATATAAGATACCACAAAACCAATATCCATTTAATCTAAAATATAATTCAATTAAATGAAACATGTTATCTTTTAAAGTGATTCATAATCCATAAACATGGATTATTTTTTTTCTTACACATCCTTATAACCAATTAAAATAATTTAAAAACATGGGATGATCACAAAAAATCTCATTAAGGTATATAAAAAGAAATAAGTAAATCATTATCCCAAGAATACTTGTAACATATGAAATCATTTTCAAAAAATAAATATTTGTTATCTGTATTACATTACATTGTGAAACCTGAAAATTACAGGATATTTTCACAAACATATAGAACATAAATAGAACTATAATGTTGTCTTGTGAATTACTTATATAATCTTGTAACCCTCTCAACTACCATATAATTTGTAACCCTTACTGCTACCTTACAATTTGTGTAACTATCGTAGTTACACTTAGAGTAACCATACGAATGACTACCAACATACTCATATATAATAAATTGGAGGGAAATATAGGTCCCCCCTTCTTCATAAAACAATTTTCATGACAGAGAACATAATCATACAACCTGAATAATATAATAAAAATATTTCTTTTGAATTTCAAAAAAATAATTTTAATAGATGATTCTAAAAGAAAAGACCCTTTCAAATATCATATAATTGAAGTGATACTTAATAGAGTGGATGGAATATGGGTATAAACAATAAATACACATAATTAAACATAATATAAAAATATTCATCACACAAACAATATTAATACCACACAAATAATGAAGTTGAAGGTTATCCCAAAGAATGGAAATCGGGTTTATAATTCCCCTACCTCATGTTCGTCATATATAAAAATTGTTTCAAAATATTGTATAGTGAATAAAATAGTGTTATTATAATTTAAAAGAAATATTTTCATGTTTATAACATCTTATATGATCATTTTATAACATCATTTCTCCTTTTAGTTATTAGTATTTTGTTCCTTCCATTGATTTGGGTGCATTCTTTACAATATTTCCTTGGGCTGTTTGTATTTGATTTTCTTTTCGTATGGAAATTAGATTCCAATATTGGAATGAAATGGAATTAATATGTTCCATGAATATTTAATTACACCATAAATAATTTATTATCATATTTGATGATGGATCATTTGATAAATCATTAATGAAATTTGTTTAGATCATTTCTTGAAGTTCCTCAATAATCATGAAGTTTTTCATTAAATAATTTCATTTCATGCATATATAAGTTCATGCCAGAATAGGAAATATGTTACAAAATGATCATTAATTTATGATTCAACCATTAAAAGGGTATTATGGTCATCTTTGATGGATGTAATGGAAATTAGAAACACACAGTCCAGGGTTTTGGTAAATCGGCACATAGTGGGGGTGTTGTTATTTTAGAAAAAAAGGGAGAGGAATGGAAGGAAGATTACGAATATTTCAAATAAACATGATAACATACTAAATATATAAGATTCTGAAGATTTCATACCTCATTGATAAGTGGAGGGAATGATATTATAAAAAAATAAAGGAATTGGAAGGAAAACACATGAAAAAGAAAGAGGATTCATACCTCTTGATCTCTTCTCCTTGAGATCCTCCGCAAGGGGTTTAGTTTTGGCCTTTTGGTGAGACCAGAAACTCTAAGATGTGAGGAAGTGCTTTGGGGTGTGGATTTGGCAGAACGTAGACAATTTACAAGGATAATGAGGTTTGAGAGGAAGAGGGGAATGAGGGTGCTATTTTTAGTGGAGTAGATGAGGGAATTTATATTATTTTAATCATTATTATAATATTTTTCACAAGACTATGAATAGTATTGATTCATGCGTCCAAAATAGTAATAATTTCATTTTATTTAGAACTTTGTTTCCATACATCATCCTTACATTACCTATGATGCAATAAACCACGTATCTAGCATTTATCGTAATTAATCGTAGTTTACTATTCATAAAAATTCATGAAATTTCATAAAAAACCAAAAAAAATCACCCAAAACATTTTTCAACTTATAGAATTTAAAAATGAACTAATTTTTTTTGAAAATAATTTTCTAAATAATATTAATTTTTTTAAAATAAATTCATAATTTATTCAAAAATAACAACTTTAAATCTATAACTCATTGTTTAACACCATTCAAAATTAATCAGGATGTAATAATATTTAATCATTAATAAAATAAAATAATAATTCAATTTACCATTAATTAGGGTCATATTACTATTCATAAGTGTATGGTACTATTCACAAAAAAACATGTTCAATCTATTAGACATAAATTAATTATTAATCACAACTATAGATGACCATAGAGAAATTATGTTTAAAGAATATTAATAACTATCTAATTAAAACATGGTTTTATTAATTTCAAATTATTTTTTTAAACAAGGGGTGTTAAATTGACGGAACTTAGGGTTGTGTGTAACACAAGACAATTTAGTGTTCTGTGTACTGAATGATAATTTTTGTGTTGTGTGTAGCCTGATATTATATTATTTTTTCATATAAAGCACGATAGAAACAAAATAAAAAATATTTTAAAACGAATATATTTTAATGTCTTTGGGTGTTACAATTTACATTTATGGAAATTTGACTCATGCATGATTTACAGTAACTATGTATCAAATATTTTAGTCCATAGGATGAAGAAGAGTCACTGTAAATAATGGAATTACATAAACATGATTCTTCCAACATTGATCAATATTACTAAGTTTGATCCTCACACTTATGATGAGATACATAAATTTTGAAATATCTATTCATAGTACATCATGTTGATAATTGAATAAAAATGTATTATATATTATGGGATTTTCATTTTTAGTATACAACATACTGTATTAATACGAAGTGTATGAAACACATTCGAAACCATGATTTACCATGACACTACAAACTTGATTAAGAATTTTTTTCATGATTTAATATACCACAATAATTTTTCAAAATAATCTTTTAATGAAATTTATTTTTTATAATTCCCAAAGATCAACATTATGAAGAAAATTCACATATAATTAAGAATCACATATGATATATTTGATTCTGAACATATAATTTGGGAGCATGTGTAAATTCAAAAATTCATGATCAATAAATGTTTTTTATAATAAATAAAATTTATTTTATCCATTCCAGGGTTTACATGTACACACCATTGATAATGTAAAAATGGAAACATTTTCACTTCATTATGGAGGACAATATAGTGTTTTATGATGTTTTTATTTTTCAAGATAATCTGTTTTTTGGTATTTTTTCTGTTTAATTTTACTATATTTTAAATGAAAATTTTTATTTCCTTATTAATTTATAAATTATATATGAATGATAAATAATCCATGAGAATTATTTTAAATGATCTTGATGTGGGAGACATGGGGGAATTACTTTGTGAATGGGGAAATTATTAAAAATAAATATTCATTCTAGCCAGTATAAATCTGTGGTCCATATTCATGAGAAACCTGTGTGATCAAGAAGAAAATTGAATTAATTATAAGAAATATATCAAATGGAAAATACACATTAAATATAAATCAAAATATGAAATGTATGATATGATGATGAGTTATCATTTTGAAATATAATCATGTTAAAAATTTGATGTGTTGTAAAAGTTCATGATCTTCATTATTCACTCAGTGATGTTGTCAAACTTATCAGGTTGTTCTAGTCTTCCCAAGGATTCGTCATTTATCATCAATATTATAGTTCTAATAATAAAAGGTTCTTATCCAGTTATATTTTATAAAAACCTACTCTATTTTCTTTGTTTTAATTATCTTCCCTAGTGTTTCCATCATTAGAATGTCAAAGTAGTTATACCTCTAATCATAAGGTATTTTTTTGACCACCTAATCAGAAGGCATAATTACAAGGTTCGAATTGAACCTATAAAAATAAATGTTGCTTATTATTACCAATAAAAAAATTAAATTCATGTTTTTTATACATCACATATAAGAATCTAGGTTGGGTCCACTCTATAAAAGGATATGTTATTTCATTGAATCCATCAAAGACAATGGGTATTGGGTTGTACCTCTAAATGAATAAATGGTAGTGTGACTTGTAAAGGCATGATAATCCCTTTAAAAGTAAATTCTATAGCGAGTTTCATTCATATCGAGAAGATTATTAGATTGAAGAGTATACATACATTCAATTTGAACATAACAAGTATATAAAATTAGTGCTCTTATCATTATCATTAAAATGCATATTCAATAATAGTATTCCATACTATTATACAATAATTATTTATTTATTTGAATTTCCACTTTCATTGTATCAAGAATAATGTTCTTATAGATTATATAACACTATTTTTTTAAATTTTTAATTCTTATAACGGTATATTCACCACCTCCCCTCTAGACCATATTTATATTACAACTAGTACCATAAATTGTTATAAAATCCATACACATAAAATATTTGGATATCTGTAGTTGTTATTTCATATTAATATTTGTGTGATTAACTACTATCACATACTTAATTAACTAAGGTAGTGAAATTATTTTAGTGATTTCTTGAAAATAATATGAAGATCAAATCGTGGTATAAGAAAAAATCATTCAAAGAGGACAAACATTCAGGTAAAATGTGATTTTTTTTTGAATCTGATAAAGTTTGTGATTCTAAATATTTTTTTAATTTTGTTGGTGATTGTCATAATTCATAGATATAAGATAAAATCTACTAGAATCATCCTGATCATATAAAAAATTTTATATTTTTATATATTAATCTTGAGACACATTATAAGAGACTAATTAAAATAAAAAAGGATTTTAATTATGAAGTACGAAAACATAAGATTGAAAATGGGAAAATAAAATAGGATAATGAAAAATTGATTAATTTTATATCTAATAATGATGGGGTGGAAGAAAAAAATTTCAATATATTATTAGATGATATTTCTCAAGTGAATAAATATTGTAAGAATATAATGGAAGATAGTGATAAATTGATAAATATGGATTCCTATAACATAAATAAAGTTTTTGATTATTTAGATGTTGTTAGTGAAAAAAATGATAAATTGGATAGAGGCTTAGTTAAAATTTCAGTAGAAAATAATGTTCTGAGAGAGCCTAGGACTCAAAAATCTATTCAAAAAGTAAAATTTTCAAAACCCATTTATTTTAGAAACTTTCTAAAGAAATAGGTTGAAGAAATGTTTCTTATTATTTTTTAACTTATATTAAAATTGTTTTATATGGTTTTAAGGACTCTAAGTGTTATAATAGCATCATACAACCTCTTAGATTCTACACAAATTCATTCACTACTACAGGTTAGATAAATTATATTTATCTAGAATATTATTTAGTTTTGGTTACCAAATGTAATATAATGATTTTAGTGGAACCTAAATCATTCTAAATTCCCATGAATGTTTTCATTTATGGACAGATTTCACATATTTTTATTTCATTATCATATGGTATGTTGGCACCAGGTATTACATTCTATTTAAATAATTTTTTCTTAAGAAGTATGAAGTTTTTATATTCATTAATAAGGTAAATGTTGGAATTTCATCAATGATTATATTCAATAAATGAAGTTCTATTTTGGGATTATTAGAATGCATAGTATGTATTATAAATGTGGTTTATTGACATATATTTAATTTCTTATTTTTATTCCCAACAAGTATATATTTGATTTTTTATTTTATGGAATGATTGGAATTATCTTAAATGTATTTTTCATATAAACAATGAGCATTATTACCATATCAAAATTTCATTCTTAAAAGAATAAACCAAACAATTATTATTTTTAAATAATTAAAAATCATTTATAAAATATTTAAATGTCATTTAACATGTTTCTTAGATCTTTTTTAGTTAAATATATATGTAAAATCCTTTTTTAGTTATTTATCCCACACGGAATTCATTTCACCCTCAAATTTTTTTTATTTAAATGAAGGAAGCTAAAATTAAGAGGGGGAGGTATTATTGTTTTCTTCCATGAGTTTTACTATTTTATTATCTAATTTTTTAGGATATTTTCTATTAAAATGTGCGATCTATTTAAATTTGTTTTATGATATCGAAAATCTACTTGTATATAGTGTAACATTCTCAGTTTTGAATATATAAAAGCATTTGGATTTTCCCCTAATAACGAATCTCTAATTTTTATTTCAATAAAAATTTTGTTGGTACACATACATGATTGTGTAATTTCAACCTATACAGATTGGGAATATTCAATTTTATAATTTTTTCTTAAATTTTAATACTTTTCTTATTTGTTATAAAATTTAAAGGGAGAAATCTATTTTGAATCTATTTTATATGATTAAATTCAAGGGGGTTATGTTGAATAAAATTTTTAATTAACATTATCTTGGTGTTTGATTTTGAAATATGAATCCATTTTATAAAATGGAAAAATTATTTTTGAATTTATATAAATTTAGTGATTCTACATTAAGGTGGATCATTGCAGTAATTATTGTAGCACTACCTCTATAATATTTTTTTTGTTTTCCACTACATTTTGAACAACATGAGAAAGATGTAATCATACAAGTGTTCTGTATTTTATATTTTATCCTTTATTGTAATATTTTATTTAACATGGCAAATTATTTTACTCATAATTTTTATTGATAATTTTAGAGGATTATATATTTTTTTAACTGTTTAATTGTTCTCATTATATTTTTAATATTTTAAAACTCCATTGAACATAACATCTATATTTTAATCATGAAAATTTTTATAAATAATCATTAATGTTAGAAAAATATTTAGTATTTTTTAAAATTTGACAGAAATATTTGAAATATTGTGAATCATACTTGTTATATATTTTAAAGAGTATTGATTTGAGAATTATTCATTTTAATATTAATCTTAAGGGATTATGTTTACGAAAGATTCAAATTTGTTATAAATTTATAAATTGAATACTATTCAAAACTATTTGGAATCTATTTTTTACAGGATATTATTTATTTGAGAAATTTATTTTTTCTGAGTATTTTTGTATAATAAAATGCCAAATTCTGATATTTTGTTTCTAAAATATTTCATTTATTTAGATTAACAATTTTTAGTTGAGGATAAAATATTTGAAAATTTTGATCTAGAATTTAAAATATTATTTCAAAATATATTTTTTGTTTTTTAAATAATACATGGTATATTTTTTATCATGCTATGTTTTATGGGGAGTTGAATCTTATTAAAACTATTTTTATTTCAGTTAAATTTATTGTGTGTTCTGAAATTCTATTACTAACTAAGCATGTTGTTAGCTGATTTTTAATTAATTTTCTCAATTTTTATATATTATGGGTGGGTTTTTTATAATTTATATGACTTATACACTTTCTATGTATTCTCATATTTTAAATATTCTTAATGTGTTTTATATTATAAATGTTGTTATATTAAAGTTTTATTTTTTAAGGACTGGTTATGATTTCACATGAAGATAGCATAACGATATTTAGAAAAATGAATTCCGGGTTTATGGTTTCATATCATGTTTAACTTAAAAAAATGAATCGATTTGGTTTTTAAATTAATTTTAATTCATTTTTAATGAGCATGTTGTAACTTTAAATTATTATGGTACATTTGTTTTTAGTTTTTTATTTTTAGGAGAGATTGTTAAGAATGGTGTATGTATTATGTAATCTTTAGGAATGCTTGTTTCTAATTTCAATATATACATGATCTGTTTGAGTTTTTTATACTTATTTTATGCTTAAAATATTATTTGGAATGTATTATTATAGGGAACTTATTGTAATATAATTTATCTTGATAAATTTTTTTCTTACTTCATATGTTTATAAAAGTTATTTATTGTTATTGTAATTTATATTAATAATTAAATTTTAAATTTTTATTGTTTAATTATGGGGGAGAATTATTTTTATAATTAAAATGGTTTGTAACTATTTATATATTGTGGTTTAATTAAGAGTGTATTGCCTCCTAAAATATAATTTATAAATGGTAAAAATTTTAAAAATTAAATGTTTTATTTTCAGATATTTAACACATAATTTTAGATAAATATAAAAATGGGGGGAAATTATGGATTAAATGATAGTTTTATAATTTAATAAAGGATATGATTGTTAGTATTTCAGAGTTTTTTAGTAATTAGTTTTTTGTTTAAATTTTTTATTAATTGAAAATACCACACATTAATCTTTTTACATTAATTAAATAGATGATTATATTATCTCATTGTATTTTTTGGATCATATTTTTTTCATTATTATATAATCTATAATTATTCTATTATTTTATCATTTTATTTTTTAGTAATTAGTTTCCCTATTTAAATGATTTATTAATTTATATTACCTAAAATTAATATTATTAATTTAAATAAATGGATGATTATATATTCTCACTTCATTTTTTATTTAATAAAATTATTTTTCTTTATTCCTATTAATTATTTATGTATTTAATGTTTATATTATTTGAAGTTTATTTCTATAGATTATGTTTTAACTACTAAAGAAAACATTCTATATTTTACTTTACCATTACATAGATATTTAGGTTCCATTTCCCAGGTATAGGTTACCCTTATACGCTTATAGGTTACCACTATACATATGGGTTTTACCATGATTGAAAAATTATTTTTGCATTCATTCAAATTTGGTTTACCTTTATTTAGTTTTTGTTTTACCTTAATGTGGAATCTGAGTGACCTCTGCACACTTACAAAATGGAATTTACAAAGTTTATAAATACTCATTTTACCTTTATGCATATTTTTTTACCATTACATGAACTATATAATACTCTAACCCAATTTATATGAATTGATTTTTTGACTAGATAATTAATGCTTTTGAAGCCACATCTAGAATACAAATCTTATGTATAACTCGATCTATATTTCGAGAAGATAGTTATATGCACGAATTATTGTAACTATGTATCAGATATTTTAGATTTTATGTTGAACAAGACTCACCATATATATTAGATTTATAAAAAAGTGATATTCAATATGCTGAAGGATATGCAGGAAATCCCACCTCACACTCATGTTGTCATACATGCAGTTTGAAATATCAATTCAAAATAACCTTATCTAGAAAATTGAATATAAATATATTGTAAAATACTGAATTTATATTTCTTCAATACAAAACATATATAATGATTATGAAATACATAACATGTAACACCTCATGATTCTACGGTATGTTTCCCGTTGAATAATACAATTCCTTATGTTGTACGCAACTTCAAGTTCTAACACACCACGACCAATCAAACTACCCATTATGAATAGTAATACCCACATTTTTGAAATTTCATAAATTTTATTTTTAAAATTGGACATCATTTTTGGATTTGGAATTTAAAAATTAGCTTAGAGTGAATTTTGGGAATTTTTCTAAAAACATTCAGTTTTTGATGAATAGTGAAAATAATAACTTTTAATTAAAAACAACGTTTTATTCAAAATGATTTATAGTGCTGAATTATACTATTTAGTGGTATTAATGTATAATTAGATTATATTTTTACCATTTAATACAACTTTTGTCATTCGATGAAATTTCACATTTAAACTAGACATAAAGAAGTGTCGATCTTTTGATAGTTATTATTTCTTAAAAACACGTTATTTGTTTTGACAATGGAAATTAATTTTAAATTAATTTTTGATACATATGGTTCTTGAATTTAGAAATATATAATCCATATTTGGAATTATGAGGTCTAAATTTTGTAAATGGGTTACTTTTAATTTTAGACATGTTGAATAATTACATCGGTAAATATTTTATTTACATGGTTAAAGGGTAAATTCAGTAAATTAGGGTAAACAAATATTATGATAATAATATTAAATTACCCTAACACATTTCTTAACCCTAATTTCTGATACATATCTGACCATGGGCATCATTGGGTTGATTGTTGGACCCCATGGAGCCATTTGTAAGTTATAATGACACTTTAAATTAATTAATTTAAAGTAAATACCAAAATGACTTAAGCATATATCATTTAGTAAAAAAAATTATATAGGGTTATATAAGTTATCTCTTTGACTTTATGTATTAATTTGAAAGATAAAAAAATTTCCTACATCCTGGTATTTGTTTTATAATTTTTAGACATCATGTAAATAAAATTATTTATGACATAATAATGATGTAATGTTTACCTCATTAATAAATGATTTAAATAAATTAGATTATAAAAATAACACCAATATCCACGACCTATCCAATTCTTATTGGAGTATTTTATTTGGAAAATTAGTCATATTATCTTCTATTATAATGAGTTTTAGACCTTTAAAAAATGAAAATCATAGTATAATAAAATAATATTTTCATAAATTCCGAAAGAGCCCCTCCCCCCCTTATAAAAATCCCTCACCCCTAACCCATTTCATACACTACTCAAGCCCCTTGGCTCTTCAAACCTCTTCCAAATTAAGCTCCATACATCCCTCTCCTCATCCTAGAAGCCTTACATTATGCATAAGGCACTTCAAAGATGTTTTTTGTTCAATCAAATGGATTTACCTGATTTAAAAGTAACATCTTCTCTTAAGTTATTTTCTTTTATTTTGTAGCTCCAACCCCCTAAACTCTCTATATTCATTTCTATTATAAAGACACCAGTATCATAAATATACTAGGTTGTTATTATGATACGTATTATAACTACACTTACACACACCTCCATCTAATGGGTATAGGACATAAAGGTCAGGTGGACGACGAATTACTGCCTCATGAAATGATGATTGTTCAATCTTATAATACTACCTATTATGGTGGAAATTATAATGCAACTATAATTATATATGATATTTGTGATATTTATTTTATCTATAATATTCGGTAATTTTCTTTTATATAATACCTTTATTCTTTTAAAGTTGTATATATATACAATAAATTCATTTGAGGAAGTGTGGACTACCGCCCCCTCAAAGTGATATGACTCATTCATACCATACATGGAACGTATAAAGGATTTTTTTAATGAAATTAAGTAACATATATACAATATTATATTATAATGTAATATTAATATACCTTTTTATCATTTTGTTTTGATTCCTTTTAAAATTAAAAATTAAATGGAAGTAGTGTTCGTGCGTACGTACAGATTACCATCTCCAGGAACATGATGAGATTCATTTCCCCATCATAACCATTAAACAATAATTCCCTTTTGATTATTAAAAATAATATTTATGAACATAATATTACTATTGATACGAATCAGAGACATCCTATTCTTAATGAACATGACTTCTGTAACGAAAAATATGAAGGAAAACAAATTAATAACACCCAAAACAATATTACTTATGCAATATTATTAACAAAGAAATATTAGGAGATCATATATGATATCATATTTATTAATATAGTTCATGAATAATTTAATAAAAATGATTTAACTATTATACTAGAGGTTAATGTACCCTCAACAAATGAAATGTACAAGGTAAGGGTTAATTTCCCAATCTCTATTATCTGAGGTTGTTTTTACGTAAGTATCTACCGGGACCTCTTTATCATCAACATTAATGTTTCTTAAAATTGAATTTCCAAACAATTATAATATTTACTAGACTATGGTTTAATGTCATTTATACCCTTTTTTGGCTTTTCATAAAATTTATTGAATGGTATCATTCCGTCATTTTCCAAACGTGGTACTTTATCACCTTTTCGAAAACATTAAGATAAGTATGTTTTTTTAACTTATACGGAAGATGCGGCTATTTTATGCTGTTATAACACCATAAAAGCTTCCCTTACAAGCTTATAAGAATATTTATAAGATAAATGTTTTCTTTAAAATGGTTTCAAAATAGAACGAGTAATTTCATTCAAATAGTTTTCATTTCATCTATGTCAGCATCCTTTGATAGATTTTAAACTTGTTTGTATTTGATTTGTTATGATACAAATCTACCATATTATATTGATGGTTTTGTGATATTCGTGACTATGGATGTGTTATTTCATACCATTTATTGTTTATGAATAATGTATTGACATTTTGTATGCTGCTTTTAATATAAATGTTTATGTTATGTATAAACCTTTTCATATGACGAACACATTAGACATAGTAAGTGACGGGTGGATCCCACTATAGCTCTTCAATGCATCAGTATGTCTCATGAGACAATCAAGTGTCTTGGCACATGTCCTTAAAAAAATATTATTTTTAGTCTTGGAACAAGGCCTTGATTATGTGGTTATGAAGTCTGGCATTATGCATTTTATCATTATGAAATTTGCTATTGATATTGCATGTAATTATTTGACTAGTATAACATCCATTTGAATTTGTAAATGGAATTATTTTAATTTATCTTTTCCATATTATGATTAAGTTTAGGTTTAAATGGATTTTTTTATTCTTAAACATTTCCTTAATATGTTTATTCTTATTTATGAATATTTTTGCTATATTTTTATCCTTACTGAACATCTATGCTCAGCCCTTTCTATGTTTTATTTTCCTAGGATGTGAAGAGGTATATTATGACTGACTTATAGGGATAGTCTAATGGATATGAGTGTGGTATAGGAAGACAATTTTGTTGTGTTTATTCATTCTATAATGTAATGTAAAACTTATCTAGTGCGTCCAAGGCTACTAAATTGATCCGTCCTTCAGGACATGATTTCCTTGTATCATGCCAATGTTATGTAATAATGCACCTACTCTGGGTAACTAGGGTCAGGGTGTTACATAACACACACTCAATATCCTGATTTACTATGACAAATTATACATGATTAAGATTCATTTAGTATTATTTATATTACCTCAATAAGGTTTCATTTGAATTTATTGTAAATAATTTTTTTATAATCTCAAAGATCAACAGCATGCATAACATTAGCATATAATGAATAATCACAGAAAATATATCGAATATAGAACTTATGATCTAGCTTCATGTATAAATTTCATATGTTTATATCAATTCATGAGTTTTTAATAGAAATAAAATTATCCTAATAACAACATTTTTTACATATAGAAACAATGGTCAGTGAGAAAGGGAAAATATTTTCTCTATATCGTGAAGGAGGATACAATGTTTTATAATGTCCGGGTTTCCCAAAATACATTATTTTAATTTATTTTTTCTATATCCTTTTAATATAATTTTATATGATATGTTTTATTTATTTTTTAATTTTTAATTATATATAAATTATCAATGAGCTATGTGATGTATTTTAAATGAACATGGTCTAAGAGACATGTTTAATTTAATTTTTGAAAGAGGGTGTTATTCCAAATAATTATTCATTCAAGAATGAAAATAGTTGTGATTTTTCTTCAAAATACCCCCATGTGATCAAGATGATCATGGAATTTATGATGGGAAATCTAGACATTAGAGAATCAGATCTAGGTATAGATCTAATCAAGAAGTTAAAGATGCGATGATAACAAATCAATGCGAAATACTATTGGGAGAATTAATTGAAGTGTTGTGAAAGAGTATGAGTATCATAATTCCTTAAATAATATTTCTATTTTGGTATGTTTGTTTCATTATATCTAAGAATTCAACATCTAAAATCAATCTTAATGGTCTAAAAATAACCTTCTCTACTTCAATATTTTTTCTATAACTCAAACTTGGGTTTCATGTTTTTTATTTTTTTTTCTTTGAGTTTTTTTTTCTAATAAAAAGGAATTAGTATTTACTCAAATGAAAAAATAAATATTCACAGGGTTATATTTCAACCTATAAATGGTTAGGATGGTAATTCCTACCAAATGAAAGGGAGTTTCAATAGTTTAGGATAATACCTACAAGAGTCTAGGATGGTTCACCTCTTATAAAAAGATGGGTTATTTTTCTGAACCAATAAAAGACCATGATATTGGGTATGTGAATCTATTTTTCAAATTTTTTAAAAGTATGAAAAGTAATATTCAGCCCCCAAACAATCATTCATTCAATTTTGGGACCTTAATCATTTGTTGATATTTTTATTTTTGAAATTATTAAAACACTGAATATATGGGTTGGGTCATGATTTGTTCACTAATGTAGATATGTTGGTCATGTCTGCTGTGTTGTAGAATAGTGAGTGAGATTATAGTGTGCAGTAAAGTGTTAATGAATAAGGTTTATTCTTGGATTATTTTTTTGTGCCTCCCAAAGAATGGGAATTACAATTTATGTCATGATTGTTCATGTTATGGCATAGGGATTCTTTGAGTTATTATAATTTAATGTTATCTAGGTTTATTTTTATCATGTTTTTTGTTATTGCTTCATGGACGCATTTGGATTAGGATCTCTTGGTTGTTTACATTTAGGATTCATTGAACCGTAGTTCATTTGATGCCTCAAGATCATGGTTTGTTGGGTTATCTGTGTTGATGTTGAGGCTGAGGATTTCATTGTGGTCCTAAAAGATGCATGAATTTAAATGTATCAACTTATATTATGTTGTGATGTTATTATTTCTAATTTTATTAGGTGTACCTTTGTATTATATACAATTTTTTCAACATTAATTTACCCCAAGGAATCCCTAATCTAATATTGGTTTCATTTCAGTAGTCATTTTTGAATCTAAACACCTTCTTCCATGAGGCCAATTTCTCTTTCATTTAAGGTACCTTCTAATTTAATTTTTCTTATTATTATTATTCCTCATCTTATAGAGGTTAATGGAAGAAGTGATGTTTTGAATTTTGTGGATTCTATCCCACATTTTTAAAGGATGAATATAGTTATTAATGATATATGTGGTCACATTGAGTGTAGGGAGTGAATCATTTTTAACAAATTTTACTAATTTCATTACAATTTAAATTACAAATTGTAATATTCAACCTATACACATATTATTATGAATGGATCTATATGAGAATTTTCAACACAACATATAACATACCTGCTCATATATTAAATTCCTAAAAGATTTAATTATATAAAATTACACTTAATACAACCTGAAAGATCAAGAATTAATGTGTGTTTCGAAATTAAGTACATTTAATTAAAACATTAAATATTAAAAACAAAATCTTTATTGAAAACATCATTGACATACTTGAGCCTAATACTTCAAGGTATATCCTAGGAAAAATAAATAATAAATGGTTTAGATATAAATCCCATTAAGTGAGTAAACATGGCATAACATAAAGATAGTAATACAAGTTAGGAAAGAAATATCAATGAGGCATAAAAGAATATGAATCATAAAACATGATATAGTATGATATGAATAACATGGAATTGTGGGAACAACATAAAACCTTACATCATAAGTATATGGACCCGGCCATAAAACATTATGTAATCTTGAATTAAATTAATAATTTACATTGAGGATCTTTTCAGGTTCAGTGTCTTAGAGAGTTAGGCCATAACTATTACATTTCAAAATATTACAAAGTAGACACTTCAACACAGTTTCCATTTTTTTCATTAAAAAATCTAAAAAAAGAGTCATGTCTAGTTCTATGTTTAAGATAGTGTAACTTATCCATGATCACATCCTTGACCCTATTCCACATTATGACCTGTGAAAAACATTTCAAAAACGTGGGATGAGCATAAAAAGCTCCGTAAGGGATACACAAAGATGGAAAATAGTTAGTTTTTCAAAACAGCAAGTAATCCATGAATACTTTATCATAAGTAATACTTTTCACCTTTATTAAGTAGTAAATAATCTTCACTGAATAAAAGATAATTACTTACCCAATTGTAACAAAAATATTACCATAAAACCCATATAAAGAACACATAACATATAAAGGTAACTTGGGACATAAACATACTTTAATGGAATAACCATATTGTCGACTTCCATACATATGACTAAATAGAATAGCCATACAGCCGACTTCCATACCCAATGCATTGGAGGTTATAACATAACCACCCTTCCTAGTATTCACGGCACCACCCGTCATTTGGTTTATCACGTAACCACCCGTCAAATGTCCATGTACCATTATAAAATCAAAACACATAAAATATTGAAAATATATACATTTCACTAATAACATTTAATTTGAAATCACAAAAAAATAATTTCAATATATTGAAATAATCAATCCTTTTTTCAAAAACCATTTTCAATACCAAAACACCCAAAATCAGAATAAGGGATTTCTTTTCCATTTAAAAAATATTAAGGCTTATAGAGGTAGCCAAATAATGATTACGGTGGCGGAGAGGTCATTGTCGCCACAAACGTTAAAAAAATTCTGTTTTTCATTTAGTAAAATTATCCCTAAAAAATTATATTTGGATGAAATTAAAAGTAAAAAGGTTTTACTTATACACTGTGTAAAAGAAGAAGGTATATATATTATTGAAATATTCCTCAATGAATTGAAATTGTGACGAAGTCCCTTACCACGTGTCCAACGTGACTCGGTCGTTCTTTAATATCCTGAATAATAAACTAAAGTTAATTTATATTTTCTTAATAACCCTTTTAATGTTTATTATTCCTTTTATATCACTTATTACCATGTTATAAACATTACGTAATCATTTGTGTTAATTACTTTCATATTGTGGATATTTGGCACTTGAGTCAAAAATGAACACCTTATATTTAAAAGTTTTCCATGTGGTTAATAGTCTATTATATCCAAAATGATATTCACGATTTAGATATCATATATAACATATATATACAGTATATACATGTATTTATAATAGTACATAACATTTAGTGGTAAGAAATGAAATGCACCGTTCATGGAGACGGTAAGTTGTACGTACGCATGAATGCTACTTCCATTTCGGTTTCTTATTTTAATGGAATTAAAACATAAATATACATACTTATATTATAATTCCAGTATATTATCATATATAATATCATTAAATACATCCTTTATACATCCCACATAAGGCATTAACGAATCACATCACTTTGAGGGGGCGGTAGTCCGCACTTCCTCAAATGAGATTATCTTAACCACTATGGAAACCATAAAGGCATGATATTATTGGGAGGTACATAAGAATAAGGAAATAATTAACATAATATATATCATATATAAATATAGTTCCATCATAATGGGCACCATGAGAGGCGGTAATATGTAATTGAAGAATCATCGTTTCGTGAGATGTTAGTTTACCATCCACAGAAACATTATGTTCTTCACCCATCAGATGGAGGTGTGTGTAAGTGTAGTTTGAACCACTCTCAGAACAACATCCTAGTATTTTTAGGATACTTTTGTTCATACAAAATAAAATAATAAAAAGATTTTAGGGTTGGATATGTAAAAAAACAATTTAAGAGAAACTGTTACCTCTAATTTGGGTAACTTTCATTAGTTTGAACCAAAGGACTTCTTGAAGTGCCTTTTTCCTAAGTTAAGGATTTTAGGAGGAGGATATGAATGTATGGAGATTAAATGGGCATAGTTAATACAATCCAAATGGCTTGATAGGTCTGACTAATTGGATAGAAATGGTGTCATTTTATAAGGGGGAGGCGGGGCTCTTTAGGAAATTGTGAAAACATTATTTTATTATATAATGATATTCGGTATCTAAAGATCCAAAAATAATTATAGTCGAATTTAATATGAATAATGGTCAAAATAAAATCATATGATAGGAATTGGACAGGTTTTGGATAATATTTTAATCAATATAATCATATTTATTTAAATGATTTATTAATGATGTAAACACTGCATCATTATTGTGTCATGAATAATTTAATTTATTCAATGTCTAAAAATTTAAAAAAAAATTACTATCTTGTAGGAAATATTTTTAAATTACCAATGAATATTTATATTCAAATATATAATTTATATAACCCCTTCTAAAAATTTATTTACAAAAATTTATTTGCTTTTGTTATTTTTTCCTTTACTTTTAGTTAATTAATCTAAAATGTCATTATCACACCCATGTGGCTCAATGGGGTCCCACAATCAACCCAAAGATGACCATGGTTGTTGATGACTCAAAAAATAAGGTTTTAACAAGTGTTAAGGTATTTTTTAATTATAATAATATTCTTTTATCATTGAATTGTCTTATATACCTTTAACTGAAGTAAATAAAAGTCAATAGTTACTATTCACCAAAAATTATTTTCATCTTATTGAACCACATTTGATATAATGATAACAAAAATGAATGTTGGATTTGCTAAATTCTATTCACCAAAGTGGTAAAATTTCATTTAAATGAAAAAGTCAGTTTTTTAACTACCACTATGTGGTCTAACTATTCATCAAAAATTAAAGTTTTTAAAACAAATACCAAAAATTCAGCCTAATAATTATTTGATATTCTGAATTCAAAATTGATTTCTATTTTTCCAAATTCAAAACATAGATGTTGAATTAATTAATTTTAAAATTAATTCTCCTTATCAAAACAAATAGCGTGTTTTTAGGAAACAATAACTATCAAAATATTGATACTTGTTTATGTCCAATTTCAAAGTGAAATTAATTCAAATGACCAGCATTGGATTAAATTGTAAAAATATATTTTAATTTTTCTTTAAATCCCATAAAAATATAATCTAACCATATAAATAAACTAGATTAAAAGGAACTTTTGAATTAAAATACAATAGTTTTCACTATACATTAAAAATGAACATTATCAGAAAAATACCAAAAATTCACACAAATTAAATTTTGATGTCCCCATTCTACAAAAGGATTTTACTTGGTCATATAGATTGTATTAAAGTGACCAAAACTCTATTTAAAAACGGTTCTCCATTAAAAGGAAATAAATCGACCTTTTAATGTAAATTATGCTTAAAATTAGATTCATTCACATTTTAAGCCTCTAACTTTTTTGGATAATTGTAAATACATTTAAAAAAAATGTCTAATCATATTGTAGTTAGTTTCATTCATTCCCGCCAATACAATGGCTAGGAGTTAACTACCATTTAAAATATAATAATATATTATTAGTGTGCAACATAAGATTCCAAAGAAACCTGTTGTTTCGTATCAGGTACGCTATCGACCATAGCAACCCTTTTAACGTAAAATTAATATTTAATTCACAAATATTAATAAATATGAAAATATATTATTCATAATTTACTTTGGATGTTACATCCTTCCCCCCTTTTGTAAATTGTGTCCTCATAATTTTTATTCATTTATGAAAATAATTTTGGGTATTTATCCCCCATAGGATTTTCATATTCCCACATTTCCTCGTCAACAATATGGTTTTTCCACAAAACCTTTACCTGGTGAATTACCTTATTCTGCAACACTTGCTCACTATGGTAAAGAATATGGACTGGTTGTTCTTCATAAGAGAGATTCTCTTCAAACTGAGCAACCTATAGGCTCAAAACATGATATGGATCTGGTATATACTTTTCTCAACATCGAAACAGGAAAAACATTGTGTTCTTAGGATAAACTTGGAGGTAATTCCACTCTATACGCAATTGTTCCCACTTTCTCCAGAATTTCATATGTTCAAATGAACATCATACTAAACTTTTCCTTCTTACGAAAACACACCACACTTTTCCATGGAGAATCTTTGATAACGACATGATCAACTACCACAAAAAAAGATCCTTCCTCTAGTTCTCTGAATAAATTTTCTGTCTGCTCTGAGCTGTTTTCATGTGCTTCTGAATCAACCGAACTTTCTCTGCCATCTCTTCTACCAATTCTGGTCCCATCAGCTTCCTTTCACCTACATCATCCCAAAAAGATAGAGTTAGACAATTCTTTCTATATAATTCCTCAAATTAATCCATTTGTATACTGTAATGAAAGCTGTTATTATAAAAAAATTCAACAAAAGAATGATGTTGGTCCCAACATCCCTAGTAATCCATCGAGAAAGAACGTAACATATCCTCCAAGTTATGAATTTTTCATTCTAACTAACCATCTGATTGAGGATAAAAAGATGTACTAATATTTAATTTAGTACCCAATGACTTCTGAATGCCTTTCCAAAAGTTTGAAGTAAACCTGGGATCTCGATCAGATACAATGGAGAGGGGAACTCCATGAAACCTAAATATCTCTTTAACATATAACCGAGATAGTCGATCTAGAGATAAAGTATCTCGAATAGGAAGTAAAGGAGAAGATTTAGTCATTAGATCAACAATAACCCAGATTTCATTATTACCTTGAGATGTCTGCGGTAATCCCTCGATGAAGTCCATGAATATATTTTCACATTTCCACTCTGGAACTGGTAAAGACTGAAGTATCCCTTTCTGTAACTGCTGCTCTACTTGAACCTGCTGACATGTCAAACACATCACAGTAAAATCTACAATATCTCTTTTCATTCCATCCCACTAGTAATACTCCCGAAGATCTCTGTACATCCTAGTACTACAAGGATGAACTGAAAATAGGGAACTAGGATCTTCACATAACAACTCATTATTCAAATTTGAATCACAAGTCATACATAATATCTACCCAAAACTCAAAAAACAATCATTATAAACATTAAAATCAGGCAACATTCCCTTCTAAACCAATTCTACCATTTTTTGCAACTCACTGTCTTCTTTCTGTGCTTGCTTTATTCTGTCTAATAGAGACTATTTTACTGACACCTGAAACAAAACATGAGAGTTTCCTACACCAACAGCCTATATTCCATAATTCATCAAATCGAAAACCAAAGTATATTTTTCCAAATGTATCAGGGATATGGAGACATTGCTTTTTCAACTCAATGTATCATCTAATTTATTTGATTTTCCCGGATGGTAATGGATCGTGCAATCATAATCCTTGATTAATTCTTGACATCTCCTTTTTCTCTTGTAAAATTCCTTTTGAGTGAATATATACTTCAAACTTTTGTGATCAGTATATATTTCATATTTTACTCCATACAAATGATGCATACTGATTTTTGAAGAAAAAAATAGCAGCTAATTCCAAATCATGTGTGGGGTAATTAAACTCATGTGGTTTCAATTGACGTGAAGCATAAGCAATTACCTAATCATTATGCATTAGGACACAACCTAGTACTTCCAACGAAGCATCACTCTAGATAACAAACTCACCATTTCTAGATGGTAGTACCAAAACGGGAGCATTCACCAATCTCCTTTTCGATTCCTAAAAACAATCATCAAATTCTTTTGTCCTGATGAGCTTAACACATTTTTAGTTAACATTGTCATTGGACTAGATAACCGTGAAACATTTTCAACAAACCTATGGTAATAAAATACCATGCCAAGAAGAATGAAGCAACTATTCCATCACTGTAGTAAACTATTCAGTTCTGATTCTGACCATCTTAGGTTGCTGATTTGGAAGGTTGTCTTCCTCCAGATGTCGTCCCAACATAGCTGCTCTATTTCCTCTTCGGAAAACCATTCTAAACACAGAAATATTTTAGGCGAATCAGCATGGTAATCTGTAAATACTATATGATTTCAATATTAGCATAAATTACTTTATGGATATTAATTAAACAATACCCTAACTCCTAAAGTTGTCTAAACTGGCCAATGATACCAACTATAAGGACTCGACCATAAAACATTATGCAATCTTGAATTAAATGAATAATTATCATTGAGGATCTTTTCTGGTTTATAGTATTAGAGAGTTAGTCCAAAAATGTTACATTTCAAAATATTACAAAGTAGACACTTCTACCCAGTTTCAATTTTTTTCAAAAAATAAAAACTCTTTAAATAAGAGTCATGTATAGTTCTATGTTTAAGATAGCAGAAATTTTCCTTGATCCCATCCATGACCCTATTCAACATTATATTCTGTGAAAAACATTTCAAAAACTTGGGATGAGCATAAAAATCTCAGTAAGGGATACACAAAGAAGGAAAATAGTTAGTTTTTCAAAAGAACAAGTAAACCATGATTACAATAACAGAAGTAATACTTTTAAACCTTATGATGTAGTAAATACTCTTCACTGAATAAAAGATAATTACTTACCCCCTTGTATCCAAAAGATTTCCATAAAACCCATATAAAGAACACATAACATATAAATGTATCTTGGGACATAAACATGCCTTAATGGAATAACCATATGGTCGACATCCACACATATCACTAAATGGAATAGCCATACAACCATCTTCCATACCCAATGCAATGGAGGTTATTATGTAACCACCCGTCCTAGTATTCATGGAACCACCCATCATTTGGTTTATCACGTAACCACCCGTCAAATCCCAAGTACCATTATAAAATCATAACACATAAAATATTGAAAATATAAACATTTCACTAATAACATTTAGTTTTCAATCACAAGAAATCATTTCAAGATATTGAAATAATTAATCCTTTTCAAAAACCATTTTCATTAAAAAAACACCCATAATAATAATATGGAATTTTTTTCCTTTTAAGAAAATATTAAGGGTTATAGAAGAGCCAAATAACGATTACGGCGGTGGAGAGGTCATTGTCACCCCAAACGTTAAAAACATTCCATTTGTTGTTTAGTAAAACGATTAAAATAAAAAATATTCTCATTGGATGAAAGTAAAGGTCAAAGGGTTTTAATTATACATCCTGTAAAATATGAAGGTATATATATTATCAAAATATGACTCAATTAATGGAGATTGAGACGAAGTCCCTTACCTCATGTCCGACACGACTCAATCGTTCTTTAATATCTTGAATAATAAACTAAATTTAATTTCTACTTGATTAAGAACCTTTTTCAGGTTTATTATTCCTTTTATATCACTTATTACCATGTTATAATCATTATTTAATCATTTATGTTAATAACATTCATTTTGTCGATATTTGGCACTTGAGTAAAAAATAAACACCTTATATTTACAAGTTGTCCATTTTGTAAATATTCCATTATATCCAAAATTATATTCATTATTTTGATATCATATATATCATACATATCCAGTATATACATGTATTTATAATAGTATATAACATTTTGATGTAAGAAATGAAATGCACTGTTCATGGAGACGGTAAGTCGTACGTACGCATGAACGCTACTTCCATTTCTATTTATTATTTTAATGGAATTAAAACATAATGATACATAGGTATATTATAATTCTATTATATTATTATATATAATATCATTAAATCCATACATTATACATCCCACATAAGGCATTAACGAATCGCATCACTTTGAGGGGCCGGTAGTCAGCACTTCCTCAAATGAGATTTTCATATTTACCCACTATGGAAACCATAATGGAGTGATATAATTGGGAGTTACATAATCATAAGGAAATAATAAACATAATATATATCATATATAAATACAGTTCCATCATAAGGGCCACCATGAGAGGCAGTAAGATGTAATTGAACAATCATCATTTCTTGAGGCATTAGTTTGCCATCCACAGAAAAATTATGTTCTTCACCCAATTAGATGGAGGTGTGTTTAAGTGAAGTTGAAATACATCTCATAAAAACATCCTAGTATATTTAGTATACTGTTTTTTTTACAAAAATAATGGAATAAAAAGAGTTTAGGGGTTGGAGATGTAAAATAAATGAAAAATATTTATGAGAAACAGTTAACTTTAATTTGGGTAACTCCCTTTGGTTTGAACCAAAGGACTTCTTGAAGTGCATTCTGCCTATGGTAATGCCTCAAAGAGGAGGAGACAGATATAGGGAGATAAATGGGCAGAGTTTGGACAAGCCAAATGTCTTGAAAGGTGTGAGGAATTGGATAGAAATGGTCTCCTTTTATAAGGGGGAGGGGGCTCTTTATGAAAGTGTGAAAACATTATTTTATTATATAATGATATTCGGTTTATAATGGTCCAAAAATCATTATATTATAATATAGGATGACTCAGGGTCGAAATAAAATCATCCAAAAGGAATCAGACAGGTTTGGGATAATATTTTAATCATTATAATCTTATTTATTTAAATGATTTATTAATGATGTAAACACTACATCAAAATTGTGTCATGAATAATTTAATTTATTCGATGTCTAAACATTATAAAAAAAATATCATGTGGGAAATATTTTTAGATTTCCAATTCATATTTATAGTCAAAAAGATAATTTATATAACCCCTTCTAAAAAATATTTTACTAAAAGATATTTGCTTTTGTTATTTTTGCCTTTACATTAAGTTAATTAATCTAAATTGTCATTATAACTCCCAAGTGGCTCAATGGGGTCCCACAATCGACCCAAAGATGACCATGGTATTTAATGACCTATACAATAAGTTTTGGACAAGTCTTAAGGTAATTTTGAATTATTATAATATTCATTTAACCTTGAATTAACCTATTTACCTTTAACCGCAGTAAATAAGTCAAAATTAACTATTCACTAAAAATTATTTTCATCTTATTGAACCACATTTTACTTATTGATAACAACCATGTATGTTGTTTTTTCTAAATTCAATTAATAGAAGTGTTAAAATTTAATTTAAATGAAAAATTCAGTTTCTTAACTACCACTAAGTGGTGTCACTATTCATAAAAAATTGATGTTTTTCAGAAAAAAATCAAAAATTCACCCTAAGGTTTATTTGATATTCAGAATTAAAAATTAATGCCTATTTTTAAAAATTCAAAACATTGAAGTGGGATTAATTAATTTTAAAATTAATTTATATTATCAAAACAAATAGCGTGTTTTTAAGAAACAAAAACTATCAAAAGATTGATACTTATTTATGTCCAATTTCAAAGTGAACTTAATTCCAATTACCAAAATTGGATTAAATAGTCAAAATATATTTTAATTTCAATTTAAAACTAATTAATATGATAATATAAGCATATAAATAAATTAAATTTAAAGGCACTTTTGAATTAAAATACAATATTTTTCACTATTCATAAAAAATGAACTTTATCAGAAAAATACCAAAAATTCACAAAAAGTAAATGTTAATTCCCCCATTCTAAAGAAGGATTTTATTTGGTCATATAGAATGTATTAAAGTGACCAAAACACTATTTAAAAAGGATTCTCCATTAAAAGGCGATAAATCGGCCTTTTAATATTAATTATGCTTAAAATAAGATTCATTCACATTTTATGCCTCTAAATTTTATTGGATAAATTTAAATACATTTAAAAAATATATGTAATCATATTGTAGTTAGTTTCATTAATTCCTACCAATACCACATCTAGGAGTTAACTAGCAAATAAAATAATAATATTATATTATTAGTGTGCAATGCAAGATTCCAAAGAATCTCGGTGTTGCCTATCAGGTACGCTATCGAACACAACATCAATTTTAAAGTAAAATTAATATTTAATTATCAAATATTAATAAATATAAAATTATCATATTCTTCATTTACTTGGGATGTTACAATAAGTCAAGGATAAAATGCCATGAAAACGTAGTGGAAAAATTTACATAATGTTAATAGGTATACCCATGTCCCAAAATGATGTATCATGATACTATAAATTTCCCAATGCATTGGAGCGCTATATAATTCTGGGTGCACCCGCCACATTCATTTAATTATCTTTCATATGTTTTCCTCATTGATAATAAAACATAGATTCATTTATCGTCGAAATTTATTTAATGATAAAGGATTGTGGAATACGTACATGTGATTCCTAAATAAAAAGGTATATATTCATAAAAGATAACACCCTTGATAGTTAATGGGTATAGTATTCAGTAAAAAATTGTTTCGGAATGGAAATTTGCAGTGCAATTTCGACAGCCTAACGGCGTGACATAAAAATTCATAAAAAGGGTTGATGAAATTGAAAGCGTTATCTAATAATATAAACATGAAATAGAAATTTAATAGGTTCATTGAAATGAATGTCACAAAATAAGTAGTTTTTAATTAGAAGGTGTAACATAATAAAGAAAATTGACTAAAGAGGAGGAATGGAATAACTCTTATGAAATTTCTATATGGTAATGGGTGTACATGGGATAGATTAATGATATAGGAAAGGATCTATCATCATTTAAACATAATAATGGAAGCATGGGTGAGGTAAAAAAACATACCCCGTCATTTTTAATTGAAAATAAAGGGGTATAACGATATAAAGAAAAATGGAAAAAATGCAAAAAGAAGGAACCCTTACAAAAAGTATATTTCACTTCATAAAAGTTATATACCAATTTTTAATTAATAATACTTACATAATAATATTATTTTATTAAAATACTATTTATTTCATAAATCCATTAATACATCAAAATAAACCCTTTAATTGAAGTTGAATCCAATTTTTATTTAATATAATCAAAACCAAAATCCATTTCACAAAAAAATGAGAATGAATATATATACATTATTATAAAATATTAATGTTAAAATTAATAAGGTCTTGATAAATATTCCTTTATTAAATTATTTTACACCCTAAGATTAAGGTGTGTGACAATGAGATTATCATGGGGTCGTTTGGTGATCATGGATTGGGCCATGATCTGGATGAGCTTGAATTTCTCTCATAAATTATTTTGCTCATTCTTAAGTCGTTGGATCCCATCATGGTCTTGGGAAAGAGAAAATCCTAGAGATGCTATCTCCCTCAGAAATTCTAATAATTGGAATTCATAGGGTAGGATTCTACTTGTTGATCACATCACTTCCTTTTTCCATGTCAATTAGAATTGTTAAATTCCTATAATTATATTACACATTTGGTGAGTTCTCAATGGCTATATTTAAAATTTTAATCATTCATACCTGTCTTTTAAATCCATTTATCCAAGTTGGTGAAAGTGTTTTATATAACCATTTTAAAAAATAACACATTTAATTAAATCAAAAGGTAAATTTCATTTATAACAGTTCGGGTCATTACAATCTCCCCCCCCCCCCAACAAATTCTCCCCTCAAAATTTTTATTTCCCACATGAAAACAGATGAGGGTAACTCCGTTTCATCGCCTCCTCCTGTTCCCAATTGATTCTTCAAACATGAGGTTTCTAAACAACACTTTAACCAGCTGCATTGTCTTAATCTATTTATCTTGGTTTCTATTATCTATGTTCTTCACTGCCTTCTCCTTTTGAGAGATTTCATTATCCAGCAGTACCACCTTGGGATTGAGTAAATGTGAGGGGTCTGGTATGTACTTTCTCAATATGGATACTTGAATACATCATGTAATTTAGATAGGTTAGGTGGGAGTACTAGTCAGTAAGACACTACTCTGATGCTATCAATAATCTCAACGTGACTGATGTATCATGGACTAATATTTCCATTCTCCCAAAGTTTCATCAATTTATTCCATAGAGATATGGGGAGGAAAAAGATGTCTCTAATACTAAACTCTAGGTAACATCGATGATTATAATAATAGATTTTCGGTTGACTATGATCAGCCTTCATGTTTGGTTGAATGGTCTTAACCTTCTCCACCATTTCCTCAACCATTTTAAGATATAGAAGTTTTCATTCCCCAACTTCATCCAACAATCTTAGTGTTCTTCACCTCTTCCCATCAAGGTCTTTAAAGAGAGACATTTGGATGCTTGTGTGGAAAGTATTGTTGTAAGGGAACTCAACTAAATGAATATGTTTATCCCATCCTAAGTTTAATTCCATTTAGAATGCTCTCAACATGTCCATAAGTGTCTAGATATTCTTCTCAAATTGTCTTTCAGTATTAGGTAGATAGGACATACTGAAGTCTAACTCTGTATTTAGAGCATGTTTGAGAATTTTCCATAACATAGAGGTGAATCTTAGAACTCGATCAGATATAATCGATAGTGGTACACCAAGCAGCCTCACTTCCTTTTAATGTATATCTGTGAATGTTTATCCAATGATAAATCCTCTCAAATCCCAATGAAATGTTTATTCATTTTAAGATGTTCCACCACAACCCGGATCGCATTGTTTCTTATAGATTTCTTAGTAATCCTGGTACCAAATCCCATGGTGGTGTTTTCTGATTTCGATGTAGGTATGCATAATGGTTTCATCATACCCTTATTTTTTTTTCATTCCACCTTCACTTGATGACATAAAAGATATCTTGATTTATATTCTTTGATCACCGTATTCATATAGTCCCACCAATAGAGTTCTCGGAGATCAAGATGCATATTTGTGCTTCCATGATAGATAGAGAAGGTTGAGCTATGTGAAACATCCAAAAGATACTTTGTTATCCCTTGATTTGATGGTCCTCATTTTCTTGACCCAAATCTTACAACACCTTCTTTGTTAATATTTAACTCTAAGGATTTCCCTTTTCTTAATTGTTTCTACTTTCTTTTGAATTCCCACATCATCTCTTTGAGAATCGTTTAACCTCTCTAGAAGAGATAGTTGAGCAATAATTTGTGAAATTATCGATGATGTTCCTTCCTTTATGATTCCCATGTCCAACCTCTTCATGTTTAGGAAGATCAGATCCTTCTAAAATCTCATCAATGAAATAGTTTATGTATTCTTTCTGCTTAGATCATATGAAACATTATTCTCTTTCCCCGAATGGTAGTGAATTGGATAGTAATATTCTTTGATCAGCTCTAAAAATCTTAGTTTCTTCAAATTAAGATCTTCCTATGTGAATATATACATAGGTATTTTATTATTCGTATATATTTCACACTTCTCCCCAAAGAGGTAATGTCACCATATTTTCTGAGTAAAGATCACTGCGTCCAACTCTAGATCATGTTTTGGATAGTTCTACTCATGAAAATTCAATTTCATTGAAGCATATGAAATGAATTTTTCATTTTTAATCAACACACAACCCAGACCCTTCTTCAAATCATTATTTAATACCATCAAAAGCTCTCCACTTGTGGGTAGTGTGAGCATCGGTGCAGTCATAAGCCTCCATTTCAAATCCTTGAATATCGCTTCGCATTCAACATTCCAATTGACACTTGATTCCCTTCGAAGTTAGCTTGGTTAGATGGTTTGAAAATCATGATAAATTTATCACAATTTGATGATAATACCAAGTTAATACAAGGAAACTAAGGATATATATCACAGATTTGGGCCTTGACCATCATTTAATTTACTCAGTCTTGGAAGGGTCCATATATATCCCATTTCCTATGATGGCATTCCCCAAGAAAGTGACTTCCTTCAACCAAAACTCACATTTTTTGTACTTGGCATAAATATTTAAATTTCCCAATGTCTTCAACATAGTACATAAATTCTCCTCACACTCCTTACATTTGGAGTATATTAGAAAACATCAATAAAAATGACCAAAAATTTGTTGAGGTAATATCAAAATACTCAATTTATCATGTACATGAATAATGATAGAGAATTAGTGTATTCCATCACAATGGGTATGTCTTCAAGGATGAATATTTTTTTAGACTTAATCATTTGATTGGGTTTCACTTTTTCATTGGGAAATAATATATATTATTGAGATGATGGTGCTAATGAAGATTCATCTATGTCCATGCATTTGTATAGAACCGATGGATGATTCACAATATAGAGAGTGACATCCTTCCCAAGGAAATTAATGTTGTCTCTATACAGGTACATCTATTCCATGCCTTCTATTGCATCAAATTCCATTAAAGGGAGTATGAAAAAGTTTTCTGGGATGTTAATTCCACAAATTGTGTCAAAGGAGGAGTTATGTACTTTGGATGCAATAATTTCCCCATTTATTTTTTATCACCAATAACCCCACTTCCATGAACTGTGATAGTGATTGAATAGTTCTACTAATCTTTTAAAATATAAAAAAACGTTTAGAACCAGAATCAGAAAGTGAATTCACTATTCATGAACAAATTACCATCTTACTTTTCACCACATTGTTGTTGGGATTCAATTTGGTAGTTGTGATAGAAGAATCACTCCCTTTCTACCTTGGAGGTTGTTGGTTGCATCCAATAACCATTGTATTATTTCATTTATTTGAGAAATGTCATGGTTCCTTGAAGTTTCTTCAATGAACAATGTGGGGAGGGTGTATCGAATAAATTATTTCTGCTATCGTAGTAGTGGGGTTTTCATTCCTGAAATCGCCGACTAGGTTCCCTTCCTTCAAACACCTAAAGCATTTCCTTGTCCCCTTAAATTAGATTCCGAGGGGAGTCTTTATGAACCATTATCAAGAGTGATATAGGAATTCCATTATACCATTCGATCTATCAATCTGACCATCACAATTTGAATCCACCTTCCTCTTATAATTTTTGGGATTCCCCTAAGAATCACTAATCTCCATTTCAACATTGAGGGCACATGGTAAAATTTCCTCATAGCTATCAAATTCATTGGATTATATGGATTTCCATAGTCTAGGTTTTAGACCACCAAATTAGTGGTCAACCATGAATTCAGGGGTATCGACAAGGCCGAAGTCACATTTTGCAATTCTTGTAATTTTTTCCTCGTATCATCGGATAAATTCATCATCTTTTTTCTTGTGGTAAATGATATCTGATTCAATATTTAATTCGATGGTGCGAGAAAAATATTTATCAATAACATATTCTTGGTATCCTTCCATCCAATCACCTCCATATTAAAAGTATCTAGAAGAAACTTCTCTTATTCAGAGCATTAAAGGATGAATAATATCTTCTCAGTGGTGTTGATCCATTGTTTACTGATTGAGGGATCAAATGATAACTTGAATGTAGGGGGACTTTGTCTCCGGAATCTATAGACTGAAACTTATTATTTCTTGGGGGGGGGGGGGGGGGTGTGGACGTTCCTCTTGATATAATTTTCTATTCATAACTTTAGGTAAATTAGAGAGTATCATGAAAATGTTTGGGATTCCCGCTCCAACCAGATTAGGAATCTCATTAGAGAAGTCCACACATTGATCTGCTCATCAGTTTTTAGCATGATTCCTCCTATTACATGCAATTGGATAGAATAAAATGAAAACTATGGGTAATTATTTTCATGTATTAATTAAACACATAAAGGGTAATCCAATGAAATTAAATGGATAATATATAAATTACATTTATTTCCTTGTCTTATGAATTTCCAAGCTTGAACTAAAGTTATCCATGATCTATTTCCAAACATATATTCATAGGGGGTTATTTATTCCATTAATAATGGTTCATAATATGATTATGAATTTACCAAATCATATCCCTCAGGAGTGGCAAACCAGGAGAGGAAAAAGTCTCATTTTCATGATTTAGATCCTATTCGAGTCTAACCCAAAGTGTTGTTTTCAAGTTTTACCCTTAAATATATCTGTCCAAAGCCACATCCTCATGTTCATATCATTAAATGGATGTATTTACGTGATGAACTGCATAATCTATACTCAAAAACATTAGGTATTTTTTTCATATAATTATTATTATCCCAAAGGCTTTCACTATAGTATTCTTATCATTATCCCAAATATAACTAAACATTATTTTGATACAAACTATAACAACCCTACTCTTTTATTACATTCTTACATGATTTAATTGTATAAAATTACTCTGAGTACAACCTGAACGATCGATAATTAATGTGTCTTGTGGAATTAGGTACATTTCATTCAAACATTAAACATGAAAAACAACATTTTTATTGAAAACTTCTTTTACATGGTCAAGATTAAAACTGCGTAGAATATCCTAGGAAAAATACATAATAAAGGGGTGAGCTATAAATCCCAATAAGGGAGTAAACATGGAATACCAAGAATATATTAATAGATTTTATTAATGTAATATCAATTATACATAAAGGAACATGAATCATATATCATGACATAGCATGATATTAATAACATGGAAAAGTTGATACAACTTAAAACACGACACCATAAGTCACGAATAAACTACCCAAATATCATAGTGGACAAAGTCCAATAATGGAATTAGGTAAACCCCTATCCCAAAATGAAATATCATGATACTATACATTACCCATTATATTGGAGTGATATATAACTTTGTGTGAACCCATCACTTTCATTTCATTCTCATACTTAAGTGTTACACATAAATCATAAAACATGGATTCATTCATCATCGTAATTTAATCCAAGATCAATCAGTGTTGAATAAGTACATGTAATTACTCAATAAGAAGGTATATGTTCATAAAAGTGAAAAAACATGATAGGTAATGGGTTTGTTATTCACTACACAATTGTTCTTGAATGGAAATTCACAGTGCAATTTCAGTAACCTAACGGCCTATGAAAAAAATAATAATAAGAGTTTATGAGAGAGAAATGGATATTGAATCATATTTAAATTAAATGGATAGTAATATTTTCATATAAATACATGTCCCAACATATTAAATTTGTAAATATAAGTCAAAACATAATAAAGAAATTTGAATAAAGAGGATGAATGGATAAATCTTATGAAATTTTGGCTTTGTAATGGGTGTAAATTGGAGAGATTAGTGAGATATAAAGGGGTCTACCATAATTTAAATATAACAAGGATAGTATGGGAGAGTTTTAAAAACATACCCCATAATTTTTAACTAAAAATAAAAGGGTGTAACAATATAAGGCAACTTGGATTAAAAAATGAGAGAGGAAGGAACCCTTACCAAAAGTGCATTTCACATTATTAAAATTACACATCCATTTATAATTAATAATCTGTACTAAATAATAATATTTTATTAAAATAATATTTATTTCAAAACTCCATTAATTTGTCAAAATAATCCCCTTAATTAAATTTTAATACGATTTTTATTTAATTGAATCAATACCAGAACCATTTTAAAAGAAGAAATTAAAAAGAATATATATATTATAATATAATATTCATATTCAAATTATTATGGTCTTGATACATATCCCTTTATTTCACCATCATACACCCTAAGATTAAGGTTTGAGACTGTGAGATTAGCATGGGTCCATTCAGCGAACATAGTTTGGGTTGTGATCTCAATGGACATGAACATCTCTCATAATCAATTTCTCTCATGTTTCTGTCATTGGATCTCATCATGGCCTTTGTCAAGAGAAAAAAACAGATTCATTACCTCCCTCCAAAGCACCACAAAATGGATTTCATAAGGCATGATTCCACGTTTTGAGGTCGCCGCATCCTTTTTCTATGTCAATTGGATCTGTAAAATCCTTATATCTATAATAAACATGTGATCACTGGTCAATGACTATACTAAAAATGGATAAAATTATTAAATGTCTTTTAAATCCATAAAACTAAAAATGTTCTATTTTTTATATATCCATTTTACAAAATAATAAATTTTATTAAATCAAAAGGAAAAATTCATTTATAACAGTTTGGGTCATTACACACCACACCACAGGAAAAGAAATAAAAAAACAAGAAAACCAACATATGATATTTTTTAAAGGTTCACCCCCAGCATGGATGAATATATAGTTTTTATATTCAAGTTGAGTCTAAGACATAGATATACACTAATATCATAAATTGAATACACAAGGTGAAGGTTTCATATTTATCACTGAGGCTATATCCCCATATCTCTATAATCTCCCACCTGGTTTTCTACTAGATCTCTCATGCTTATTATGGTACTAAAAACCTCACTAATTATCAAGATCTTTATCACAACACTATGATGTCACTACATAAAATAATAATTACATTTTAACCAACAAAACATTTTGGTATCCAAGCGATGAATATCTTTAGAAGAGTTCACATCGATCTTTTTCTCTCAACTTTAGAAGGATTTATATATTTAAATTGATGTTTTCATAAAGATTCATTCTTTCTATTTCACATAATATCATAAATATCCATAATATAATCAATATAGAATAGGTACAATGGTCTTACATCAATTTCAATATCCATGAAGCAAAAAATATATGTTAGTAGTATTGGTTTCGACCTTCCTCAATAATATTCTTCTTCCACTTCTTCATACTTTATGATATAAGGGGATAATAAGATGGTATTCTCCACTTATTTATTCTTTTTTTCCATTGATGGGAATGGAATATTAGGACGATTGGTTCATCATCTCCTTAATTTTTTATCTCTTACATTCAATTTAGTTTTATTTCATATACTTTATATAATAAATATTGAATTAGAATTATTACCACTATTATATTTTAAAAGTATTTAGTTAATGACATATTTTAATTATGGAATTTTTAATTCCACAATATAAATACGTGGGTATATTTCCATGATCATAAATACCTAAAAATCTTAACTAATCAGGTGGATTTATTTCATAATTAACTCAAATGATTCATCACTTAATTAAAAATAATTCCAATGATACTCACATTTAAATCTATAAATTCATGAATTTATTTTTCTATAAAATCGACTTACTTTTATTTATGTGTGCATGAAAATATGAACAAATATTTGTGGTGTGATTCTTGTGGAATGTCTGAAATATGAATTTTATTTAAGAATACATGGTTGCAACATGTTTCCATAAATTATTATGTAATCCATCTAAACATGTCCAAAACATCATGGAGCTTAGTTTTCATATCCTCTCATTAATGTATAAACCCATCCTAAATTCAGACATTATCATAAACAATGACATGGCTATATAAATGTTTCATGGATATGAAAAATATAATTGAATCTAATGTTTATTTTAAAAAAATTTAACATCCACTATATTCATTTTAATACTATCATCCTTTTCGTAGTTCAATCATTCTTATTCTACTTCTCTTGATTCACGATCTTCCTTCAGAATATTTAAATAATTTGAATTGAGAAATGAATAGTTTAATTTAAATTACTATTATTTATATTACAATTATTAATTTTAATAATTATAATATCATCCTCAAAATTATTCTATGAATATCCTATGGAATCAACCTTGAAATTTATAGTTTTATATTACATGAAAATATGTTACTCTTACACACCGTTATAATAATTTAACTTAATCACATGCATATCTAATTGGTTATTATATTAAAATAAGTTAATTTAATATATCCATTTGATTATTTAAAGTTAATCCAATAAAAATAAAACTAAATTTGAGGCATCATTCACTAATATATATTTACCCTAGTAAAGCTCATAATTAATCTAATACACCCGGTTAAAATGCAGATTTAATCCTATATTGCTCATACCGAAATGAAATTAATATTATTCAATTATTATTTCATTTTTTTATATGAAAGTCCTCCCACACTTGTTTAATCTTAAATGGATGTAATTTAACACTATATCTACTTAATAATTTATTGATCATTCATACATGAATTTTCTTATATCATATTCTTCAAGTATACATTCCAAAACATCCATAAAATGATTTATAGCATCATAAAAATCATACCAAATACTTTTCATTGATTTAATTTCACTAAAAATGCATTAAATGAATTTTTAAAACTTATAATAATATTTTTAAAGAATTATAATAAAATTTTTATTCACTTAAACACTATGTAAACTTCATTTAAGTATTTCCTTATAGCCACAATTTTCATTATATATTTATCCTTATTATCCAATCAAAAATTATCCAGATGATATCATCTAATTGACACTTCAATTTCATGAATAATTATTTATACCAATAACACAATAATAGACCTCAATAATCCATAGCTTCCTCTCATTCTCCTTTTTAAACTTATGATTATATCTCTAACATCATATGAATTCAAGCTCTTTTACTTCAATTTCTTATATTCCAAAAAAAATTGCTCCTTATTTTTTCTCAAATATTCTCCAAATAATATCATCCAAGTGATACTTTTATTTCATATACAATTCATCATAAAAAAATATATGTATTGGCCTCATTACTTTATGGTAGCCTCTCATTCTCTTATCTTGACATATGAATTGATCTCCAATAGAATATGTATTAATGCTCAGTTAATTAAGTTTCCCAAACATTGTGCCCTTAATTCTAAATTTTCTTTTATTGAATCTATCATATTATTGATCTCTTTATATCATATTGAACAAAAATTCAACACTCACAATCCATTGAGATTTTCAGTCTACTCTTATTTTCAATAATCATTTCAATTTATCATTAATTTAAATTCAATATGCTCTATTTCGTTTTTCTTCATCTTAATAATAATAATAACTAAATAATATTAAAAGGAGTTATATAAAACATCTCTTAATAATTGGGCTATAAACTAATCAATATAAATTCATCACGAGCAAGATTAGTATGGAAAATAAGTGATATTAATCTATCCAAAAACATCACAACATGTGATATCAACATAGAAACCACTTTCATGGGATGCTCATAAATATTTTTCATATATTAACATTATCCAAACATGAAAAAAATTAAAAATATTGAACAAAAATTAGGTTTCTACCCTTAATAGTTACTTTATATTCCTAATTAGTTCAACACATTGTCACCCATAAAATAAAAATTATTTGATTTTAAATATATGGTGGTGATAGTGTGAAAAGTATGCCTAAATTTCATTATTACCTAGAAAATCTAATTTTGAAATAAAATATTGTAATTTTGTAGTATTTATCATCTTATAAAATCCCACATTAGAGTTACACTCCATAAATTCTTCCTCAATATAAGTCTTCTAAAAATTAGATCCAATAATATCTTTATAATGACAATTAAGGTGTTTCAAGGATAAAACAATAAAATCCTTTCATGCATAAATTCCTAGATAATTGTAAAACCCTTAAATAATTCTATATATCCAATGAATATATTAACCATTATTTCCCTAAATATAAAATATTCATAATATATGATAATAAGGAACTTTCTACTTGGAATCTTGACAAGATAAACATGGTTGAGAGTTACTTATCTATATAGAAACTCTTGTGGAAAGCCCATGTGGATGGTTTTAAGTATGGTTGTGTTTGTTTTTAATATATAATTACGAATAAAATTAAATCTATGATGAATTTTTCTATTATTAGTTATTCATAATGGAATGATAAAGATAGAAAATAATTTAAAATTATTATATAAGGCTGCAGATGTTTCATGGAGAATTGTTAGGTATTTGTTTAATGTAATTGGTTGTCATGCTTGAGAAATCTTCCTTAAAACTCTCAGAATTTTGGAAATATTATAAAGTTCAAATACATGTTCAAATTTCACTAGTAATGTTACATATTCCTACAAAATATAAGTGAACTAATAATACCATGAAAAAAAGTCATATTTCCATGACGAATTTTATGACCATCAAAAATGAAATTTTTCATACTAAAAAATTTGAAGAAATGAGCTAAGAAATTCATAAGGAGAAAGTAACGATTTTTTTATCATGTAGAGGTTTTGAATTTATAATTGAATTATGATATAAAAATAATAGGATAAATATAAATATGATATATCCATTTATGTTTCTATTTGATGATGTTTGAGGAATAAAAATGTTCATGCAATATAAATTATTGTTTGAGGAGTTTTTTATGATGACCATGTACGTAAGTATTTTCATGAAGGTTGACAAATTAATGAGAAAATATTTTTTTAATTGAATGCATAAATGAAAATAGATTTATATTACTTAATGATGAATTATTTTAAAGACCTATTTGAATTGGATTTCAAGTTTATAATTGGTTTTCAAAAAATTATTAAGATAGATTTTGAAAAAAATCCCCAATCACCCACGAGAAAAGGCCACTTAATCCCCAAAAATGTAGAAGAATGTTCAAACACAAGGGGGATCCATCTCTAAGATGGTAGGAATGGAAATATAATATCTATGGTTGTTTTATATTAATGGTAAGATGTGGTGGGATCGTATGGAACCCGCAGTGTGTGTGCGCTGGTACATAAGGGGGTAGGTGGGTTGACCCATACTTTTTTGTGTTTATGAAGTTTTGTAGAGGGTGTCCCATTATACTAGCACAAGATAATGGATGAATGAGATATATGATTATGTGATTCTTGATGAAACCCAAGATTATTAATGGAAAATGCTTAGTGGGTACTATTCATCTTCTTTAAAAAATATTTTAATGAGCATCCTCATCCAATTTTTTTATCTAAGTAATTTGATCAATACAACTACATCGTTATATACCATTGGGAGTCTGAGGAATATTAATGAAACCATAGTATTAATAATAATCATTAATGATCGATCAAAGATCCTTCCAATGATGAAGATGAACAAATGTTATCATGTGATCCTTCATATTTATAAAACAATGTGAGTATTGTGTTAATTTGAAAGATGTGATATTCTTATGACTGAAAATGATATTGTTGATGATATTAGTTTTTCCATGATTAGGGATGAGATATAGTTTATTTTATTCATTTTATGATAAATAAAATTTCTTGAGGATACCATCACAATGGAATAAACCAAGCTCATATTAGAAGGGAAACCACTATTTTCGGCAACACACAAATAAAGTTAAGTTTAACATACCGAAATAATTATTAAAATTAAAATAATATTATTTAAATATTAATATTTATTAGCCTCATCACGAAAATATGATCATATTTGGAGAGATGTTTGGATTGAAGGTGGTGAAAAGCGCAAATAAAAGGATAAAATCTAAGACCGAGAGTCACTACTAAAAAACTAGGGCTCTCATATTTCATTCTAAAAATAGAGAATCCTAAAATACTCTCACTTCCACCAATGAAAAGGTCCTTTTAACATTCTCTTTCATCTATGTGAATAATTTTACATGCTAAATTTACTCATGATGAATATCTATGATCCTCCCATGTTCATGAAGGAAGAATTTGAATACTCTTGTCTGTGTGAAGATGATTTATGACTGACATAGTTGTGTGAAGGAGAGACATGTGATGATTTTGAAGCTCTTAAAAAGTTATTTTAGAACCATACACTTTCAGTTTTATTAAAAAGAATAATAAATATACTCATACTGTATTAAATCTATTATACATAGTGTTACCTCATATAATGTGGTAAAAAACATTGAGGGCTATGTGAAACCATTTAGATACCACACACTTAGTTAAGTGAATACATGCTCTTGTGAAACGATTCAAAGTGAATAGAAGAACTAGTTCATGTGCATTCAGTTGAGAAGAATCGTAAATTTAAAAATATTGTGTTATTTCCTTGTATTAAAATTAATACATTCATGTATGAATTTATTTCATAATTCAAGAAGATATTGTATACCTTAGTGCAAGATTATTATTTCATAAAACAATGCATTTAAAAAATTTGGGCATCCTTCGCAAACATCTAGTTTAGGTTGGTAACTTTGTTGATAGAAGTTGTATCTTCCCAATCAATTTATAATGGATTAATACTAAACATATAATGTATTGATAAATTCTTTAGATAGAACTATGAGAAAGCAATGAGTTGGAGTGGAAATTGAATATTACACTTATTGAAGAGCTATTTCCCAATGTGCATATAATATTGCTGTTATAGTAGTATTATAAGATAATTTGTTGATGAATAAGGATATTAAGTTGATGCAAAAACATCTAGTAAAGTAGATAGATCTTGTTTAGAATTTTTATTAAAAATATTTTAATAATTAATGATTCTAGTATAAATTATTCCATTGTATAACTAGATGTACTGGTTTATAAAACAAAAATCACTCAGAAAGATTGATAATTTCCTACTCAAACATTATGCGTCAATTCTAGGAATTTTTAATTACAAAAAACAATATAATGTTAAGAAAATATGTGAAACATCCACAGGTTGATCCCATTAAGGAGTCAAATCTCACATCGACAACAAAATTTTAAAAAATCTTTATGTATTACTATTTATTAAATTTTATTTCCTTTATATTTGTTTTTTATATAAAAAAGGATACACATTACACCTATGTATGGAAAAGGTTCAAAAGTAAGAGGGGATAATTAAATATAAAGTATAATATCAGAAAAATTTTGGTACACTAATCCCCACCCTTATGTCCCGTCATTATACATTCGGTCTCTATAAGTGGTATCAGAGCATTGGTATACCTTTGATTAGATCAATGTTTTTACATCTTGTATATAAAAGATAAGTATTAAATTCAATTCTAAATTACCACATGAGGAATACATAATTGACAGTCTTTTAGAAGAAGAATGGAAATTGTATATCGTGAATCAAAAAAATAGGAAGCATATGGAAGAAAATAGATTGAGGAAAATCTCAATGAAAGAATATAAGGATCAGTGCTCACTTATCAAAAATGTTGATAATGATCCTTTTGATGAAACTAGCTTGATATGTAGAGAGTATAAGTAATGTGACTCTATTAATACTATTGAATACTTCTACTCTAAATTTTAAATATATATGATGAATGTACCTGAAGAAGTGATTGAATATATACATTTTTTTACATTGAGATCACTGATAAAAAAATATAGCTTTAAGGGGGAATTAATAAAAAATAGGACAAACATTGAATGAAATTCATAAGGTGAAAGTTTGTCACAGACCGCATTGAGACAAAGGGAGAATATGTGACTCTATACAATGAAATTATATCAATAATTCAAGAAGAATTGAAAAGGAATATTTATAAGATAATCATAGGTAATCATGTCTTTTTTTGATGTAATCCATGCACATGAATTTTTTTCAATGATAAAAAGAATGTCAGAGATGCTAAAAATTGATACAAAACATATATGGTCAAAGAGAGAGACTCGTTGTGAAAGAAAAGACCATGATTCATAGAGAGTATATTCAGAAGTTTTATGCTCAAGAGGAATCAAATTAATCTACCATGAGTTTCAAAGAACACCAATTGGGAGTTAATGATAGAATAACCAAAGACCTGTATAACTCTTTCAATTAAGTTAGTAGACAGCATGACGATTATAATAATAAAATAAATGTTGAATGGAAAAGAAGGAGAACATCAGTTGAAAATGAGATTTTTTCCATCAGTATGAATTTTATTGAACTATATGTTATGTTTATAAATGTTATGGAGACACATACTAGAACGTACAGTGTTAAAAAGATGATTAATTCTTCCACTCAAACATATGAAGTGAGTAAAGTCCCAAAAAGATATGTTTCTATAAAAACTATTTACAAGACCCATGTATCAAAATAGATTCTTGTTGGTGCTAATTATATCTCAGAATATTCCCTTGATAAAACATATACACGATCATGGAAGAAGGTCACCTATAATCCATTTATTTTTTTCTACTAATTCATTCTCATCTACTAGTGCAGTTTTAAAGGAACAATCCAGGAAGGTGTGGGTAGGTAAAATTGACAATACATCCACTAAAACAATAATTTTTATAATGGAATGATCAATAAAAATAACTAACATAGTGATTCCCCAGAGAAGAACATTTAAACCCATAAATATCATGGTACTAAATCTAGTCATATTATTACTAAAATAAAAAGATGTAGATTTTTTGTTACTATAGGTGTTGTTTAATGTTTTGGAATCAGGATACTGGGTGTTTAAACAATATTATAATTTATGAAGAATACATAAGGCTTATATTCGGGGGGATTTGTGGTTAATAAATAAAGATGTCATCTAAATTGAATTGAATTCCCATGAACAGAATGAATATGTACACTAAAAACAAATATATATATATATATATTGAATATTTCAATGAGTACTACCACATGTGTGGTAACATAGAAGAAGAATTATGGTTTACACAAGATAGGTACAACTCCTATTCTAATGTGAATACAAGACCACTTCTATGATAGATGATGTTTATAAATAAATGATAATTAGCTACAATAGGGATAAATAGGTTATGAAAATTTTTCATATAATGAAATGAACTAAACCAACCCCTCTAAAGGATAATGAGAAGATGGATACCAATAATTTTATTACAGTCATGAATATAATTTTCTACCATGTAAAGATATTCCAAACCATGGACCACTACAAATAGGCATTGGAAATTATAATTAATGGAAGGAAGCTGAAATTAAGAAGATAATAAATATAGTTGATAAAAAACAACAATGTATTGATTTAATATTTTCATTCATAATACTATAATATGTTTCCCAGTAAAGGGGACACAATGATATTGAATAAAACATGTTTAATCTCAAAAATAGAATATATTAAAAAGGAATGCCTAATTATTTTTCTATATCAAGAGTAAGATTATAGAGAAATTTAAATAAGATGAAGATGAATAATAATATTGAGAAAATGAAAAATGAAAAATATGTTTTTCCACATGAATAAGAACTGAAATTTCTTGAGGGGTTTTCAACGAACAAAAATGTAAGTGTTTTACTGTTATTTAGTAGATGGTTTAATGATTTTGGAAATAAAAAAATAAATTGTACGACTATTTCCTCTCAAAGGGAGATATTAAAGATAGAAAATAATCATCATGGGAAGATTTTTTTACTATATTTATATATGAAGATAAAAAATCCACACAATATGAAGGTGAATGGAGGAAAAGACTCCATGCCTTCAATGAAGTCGTTGAATCTAAAATGTAAATGAGACATAATCATGAAGGGTTTGAGACAATTTATAACTACCAGGAAAAGTGTATATGGGTTGAGATCAAGCACTCATCCTATTTTAACTTATTAAAAATATCATATGTTTTCCATATTATTCTCTTACTAGTTGTGTAGTATTTTTTCTCTTCAATTTTTTTCTAATTGAAGGTGAAGCTCTTTTATAAGAGGATAACTAAATGAATAAAGAGTATGAAAACAAATTAGAATGACTGCTCAATATTTGATAATTAATTGAATTGTTACACAAGGGTGTATCAACAATATAAACATCTTAAAGAAAATTTATTGAAACTCTCCACCAGGTAAAATGAAGGGAGTGCAACCCACGAGGGGATAACACATAAAAGAGACTCTATCAAGTCTTTTTCCGGGAATATCATGCAGTTCTGTACATATCTATAGAATTTTTTAATTTAGGTCTCCCAATTACACTTCATTAACCATGAGTTGATCATATAAAATATTTGTATAAAGTGGGAGGGTTGGTTGATGAGTAAGATCAGAGAGATGAGGAGTAAATTATTATTTCACTTGAAATGTATGATGTGTTTTATAATGTGTGTAATGTATATTATCTTGAAAAATATAATTTATATAGTTCCTATTTTAGAATTAAGTTAAGTATTATCATGGTATCACATGCATTTATGATAATGGAATAAATATAAAAACATTTCTTTCTCTCTCTTTTTTTACATTAGGTTAGTCCATAAAAACGTAGATAAAACCAAGTAACGGATAATTTCTAATTAAACCATGTGTCATCTTCCTTCTTTAAAAAAGGATAAAATAAATCCAAATTCCATATAAGGTAGAAACGAAAATTTGAAAATTTCTGTATTAATCCTTCGAATTTATTTTCAATAATGGTGGAGAAGGGACATTGAATTTATTTAAAGAAATAGTATTGATAATAAATCCCAAGGGGGAGATTTAAAATACATTTTTAATGATTGATGACTATGGTTTTATTTACTATCAATATATAATATGGAATAAAATCCAATGTATGACTAAGTACTCAATGATTAGTGATTAATCATGGAAGGATAAATATACAAAGCTCTTCAGAATTATAGAAGAAGATTGGTGATAATGATTAGAAAATTTTTATAGATTCATTTATTGGAATTTGATGTCATGATTGAAATATTATCCTTGTAACTCAGATAATCTTTACATTGTTATTATGATCAATTACATGTTCTAATTTCACTAGGAATGTTCACATTTACTTCATCATTTAAAGGACTTAATAAGTCCCTCAAAATATTTATATCTACAATATTAACTTTAATACCAAGAAAATGATATTTTTTCATGGTGATTAATTTGATGATATGATCTTTGGAATGAAAATAGATAATGTGAGGATACATTGAGATTAAAAGGATTTTTAATTTATAATTTAAATCCAAAATAAATGGTTGATTTATGAATATGATCCATCTATTGATGTTTTTGATTGGAAGAAGTTTGATGAAATTAAAAAGGTTATGTAATAAAAATTATTGCATGAGGTTTTTTCATGAATTCCTGGAAAGTAAGTATTTACGTGAAGGTTTAATCATTAGTTATGGAATATATTTTATGTACATAAAAAAATAAAAATTATTTTATACATTTTCATGATGAATTATTTTGAATAATCAATTTTAGTTGGATATCATGTTCACAAATGGTTTTTCACTAATTGTTGTGGTGGATTTAGAATCAATTGTTCAATTACCCACAAGTAAAGGCTGAAAAAACCCCAGAAGTATGGAAGGAAGAATCAACCATATAGAGGATCTAGATTAAAGAAGGAAGGAAGTGGAATAACAAGACTATGGTGGATTTTCTTCTGCAGGATGGTGTGGTTGGTGCATAAGGCACTTGCAATGCATGTGTAGTGTTCCAAAGGGGATAGGTGGGGGCATCCAATTTTGTGTCAATGAAGTGTTGTAGATGTCAAAACATTCTTCAATCTTGATTTGAAGAAGGAATATCATATAAAATTAATCATCACTTTATGAAGGTGAATATTGATGTGGGATAATGCTTATTATACATTGTACATATTCTTTAAAAATATATAATGTAGCATTGTTGTCAGATTCATTTTATCAAGGTCATTTAATTGAGATAGAAACATCATTTTGTACCTCCGAATGTCAAAGTAATATAACAAAAATAGGGGAATGAGGAAGTATCCTTCATGATTGAACTATGATTTTACTTTTGATCAATTTGATTGAATGTGATTGTGAGATACTTTATATTCATAAAATAATTTTAGTGATTAATTTATTTGAATAATTTTACATTCTTCCAAATAAAAAATGAATTTTTAAAATCGCTTCAATTTTCTAAGATCCCGGATAAGATTTGGTTAAGATGATTCACGTGATGATTAACATTTTCACATGTGGATACCAACATAAATGAATAAAGAGATATTGTGTTAGAATTGATTCCACTCTATTTTTTGTCACCTAAACCATGTGAAGTTCAACTTAATAAAATCATACGAGCTATCAATGTAATCAAATTTCACTCTCCATGATTATCAGTCTCTTCATGAATAAAACAATATATGTGGAATGATACCCAGAGGATGGGAAATGAAACACACGTAAAAAAGTAAATCATTTGAGAAAGCGATTCACTATTGAAAAACATAGTCACCTATTTTTATTCATAAAAAAGAATATATAAAGATTCATGATTCCACCAATGAGAAAGATGTTTTTTCATGCCCATTCATCTATGTGAGTATGGTTCCACACAACACAAGTACATGAAGAAGATCAACAAAAATTCTAGGATATTTAAGGATGAATCCACTCAATATTGTTTTTGAGAAGATGTTCTATGCTTGACACAATTGATGGAAGAACAGACCTGTGAATGATTTCGAGATCTCATGATGTTATTTGACAAATTCACACATTAAGTTTTTTAGAAGAATATTAATAAATATACTAAAAAATTATTCACACTATTATATATATATTATTATCTCTTATAACTATAAAAATTCATCGAGGGCTACATGAATCCATTGAGATACCACATACTCAGTGTTGTGGAGACATGATCATGTGTAACAGTGAAACATAAAGAGATAATCCAGTTAATTCCCTTGCCCTAATACTATATCAATATGTTCTATGAACAGTCCACATATTTGATTGAGTTTAGGAACATCATTGATAACAGGGGTATATTCCTGATCATCTGATAATTGTGGAAGACCACAACCTGAAGTTTATTGATAGATTCATTAGTAAATTATTTTTAGAGAGTAGTGAGTTAGAATAAAATATCCATCCTCCGCTAATTAAAGAGTATTAAGAAAATGTGAAATTAATATTTTTGATATAGTATTAGTTTAAGAGCTTTATTTATGGAAGAAGTTTATTTGGTTGATGAAAATACATTCAAAACAGTATATAGATCTTGTTTATAATTTTTACTGAAAATATTTCAAGAACTAGGGGTGCTAGGATAAGCAAATCTATTGAATATTAAGTGGAACGAATATTAATAAATCCACACAATAAAAGATATTTATAATTTCTTGCTTGAAAATTATGTTCCAATTATCTGAATTTATAATCACTTAATGATATAGTTATATGAAAATCTATGAAAAAACTAAAGTCTGAGAACAATAAGAAGTATTTTCTCACATTGAGACTACATAATTTACAAATATATATGTTATTATATTTATGTTACTTTCATTGAATGTGTATCTGATTTTTTAGAGCACATAACAGAATCATTCCACTTAACTAGGTCAGATGTTTGAGATTAATATGTACTAATTAAAAAGAATGTCTAAACTCGATAAAAAGTTGTGTACACTAATTAACCCCCCCCCCCTCTTAGTGTCCCAACATGATATATTCGGCCTCTATGTATTTTCAACTCAAATACATTTTTGGATAAAACATAATGATTTATCCTCCCCAAATGATCCATATATATTCCTCCTTGATAATCATAAACTTATTTGTTTTATAGTCTTCTTCCCATGTAGAATTTCATTTTTCACATCAATTAGTAAGGGACACATTTTTTTTATGATTTATCTATATTTTTTCAATTTTCAACAATTATTGGAATTTGATAATGTATTCCATAACATTGTTCTCATATATCTTGTAACATCTATGTGAATTTTCAATAATTCTTAGGTTACCCTTCATTGGAAACATCCTAATTTGTTTGAATATTTATTCATAACCAATCTTTCTTTTTTCTTGCTCAAATTTATTTTTTTACTTCTATATAAATATTACATCAACATTGATATTTATAGATTAATTAAAATGATTCCTAATGTGGTCTTTTCTTACAAAATATATAAATCTCTTCTCGATGAACCATATACCTCAATAATAATATTGGGTATATCATTCTTAACAATTATTTACACCCCATGGATTTATCTTCTTATTTTCTATTATTTTTCTCTCAAAATGTGTGATTTTAATTCATTAGAATCGTATGATTTATTATCAATTGTTTTAAACTAGAACTCATCATCATAATGTCCACACATGTACCATTTCAATAAATAATATATATGATTCATAAAATATTAGTGAATATATTTATCATTTTATATGGTCCTTTTCTCAAATTAGAAAGACTCCTATACTTTTAAAAATTAACCCCTCCCCATTGATATAAGAATTCTTTTTCTTCTATGAAAATTACTTTTATTCCAATAATAAATATATTTGTTTCCGAACTATCAAAAATACCATCAATGATTAATAAAACCTATTATTTTATCTTTTTTAATAATTCATCTAGCATTAATTACTTGTTTTTTAGCTAAAAAGACATTCTTTAGAGACAATTTTTGGGAAAATCTACTATTTCAAATTTTATCATCCAAATTTGATGTTTTGGTGGGTTTATGAAAAATTTTATCACCTCATATTTTTCTATATTTTACTTTATAACTTGTACTATCCATTATAATTGTATTATTTTAAATAATATCTTATCAGTAAATTGTTACCTTTTTCTATGATCATGTAGTTAATTTATCTCTAGATTATTTCCATATAATAATTCCACTAAAATGAGTCTTTTTAGAGACAATTCATGCATCAAAAACATTCATGGAAGTACACATTTTTTCAGCATCTTGAGAAGATTCAGCCTGTCTCACTTCCAGATTTCCTTACTTTACATACAACTCCAGACACATCATATTGAGGATTTTTTTTCAAACTAATATTATTGTACTCATCCATCCAATTCATTCATCATCTTTTAATAATTATATCCATAGTTGTTTTATTTCATATAATTAATTTTAAATCTCCTTTATCATTTTTTATTTATTTCAAACATATCATTCATGACATTGATGGATTTATCCAATGCCTTAATTTTATCTTTAAGTGCATTATTAAACTCAACATTCACATCAAATTATTTTCGGATTTTTTTTATCCATTGAGTGTTTATCATTAAATAAAAATCAAGACTCTTCATTGTCTTTAACAAATTTTAATATAGTTTTTCACTTTTATAACTTTTTCCAATCATTTTTCCATTGCATTAACTTCTAATTCCAGTTATATTTTCTCATCATGTAGATCTATTTTAAACTCCGTATATATGTAATAACTTTAATAGGGGGATTTTTTCAAATAATTCATTATTTATATTTGAAAAATACTATTTAATTAAATATTTACATGTTTTCATTGTTTATTATTGATTATTCATGAGGATGATTTTAGCTCCCCTACTCAACTCACTCCATAGTAAATTGACTAGAGTGTCACTTGAACTTAGGTGTGTTTCCCTTCATGCTAAAGGCCATTGACTAATAGTGAGGGTATATGGGGTGATAGAGGAAATAATATACCCTATGGATATAGATAATAATAATAGAAATATAACCTAGAAAAATAAGTTTAAATAATAAGAAATTACAAGACAAATATTCATAGGATCGACTTGATAAACATTTACCATTTCATGTCAGTCATACAAAACCAACTAATTTCCCATTGGATAATCACATTAATGGATGTATAGATTTCATCAAAAAAGCACCAGATCAACATAGTGGGACCACCTATCCAATATGTATAACCATACCATCCAATTCATGCAGCATTGCTCCTCATTATCCACTATGTTCCTAACATCAAACCTTTAACTTTACTTCTACCAAAAACAATAAATTCTACATGTGTCTCAACATTCCCATGAATGGTTTTAGTATTAAATTTTTAGGAAAAAAATGGTATCCCAACCTAATATCTATACATATACTTGTTTCAAAAAAAAAAAAATATTTATGAAATGATGACTTATGAAATAACTTTCTCCACCCATGATCATTAATCTATGTCAAGACTTTAACGGCATTATCTAGTGTAGGAGTAAAATGATATATCCATTTTATATCATATAGATAGTTACCTCATACTTATAATCAATCCCTAGAACTCATAATGACATGTCAACCAATCATATGTATCCATTACCGAGTCACCATGACACCCAACATCTCATATCCAAGTCATAACATTAATTCCATGGTCCTAAGACCCATTTTCAATACAATATCAATTTCCAATAACCCAATTCATTACTAAAACCATCCTCCTCTATGTTCAACATAATATACCTAACATAGATTACATTTATGGTGATAATCCATGCTTAAAACTAGTGATATCATAAACTACAAACCATGGCCAAATACGGTGTGTACCTCTTCCATGTTGATGGTCCACACCATCCCCATGTGTCTCTTAATTTATAGATGTCAGCAATTATAAAAAGATGAGTAAACCACCTCATGGGACTTGTCCAATGTTCACACAATTCCATTATCCTCACCAGACATATTGAGAAACATTTTCAACTACTTATGTCCACATCTTGAAAAACCCCCATTGCCACCTACAACAATACTCAACATAAACTACCCTATACCAGAACCATGTTTCACCATTTCTATAAATCGTTATTTGATATATTATAACTGTAACTCCCCATGTGTTACCAAGAAACCACGCCAACCATTGAACCCTTTAATTTATTATGGTGTGTTAATCCCATCATAACTTAAACAAAAAATATTGGGGAACCATTCAATACTTGATCATATCCATCATTTTCCATGTTAGACAACCTAGGGGTATCTCTTATGAACAAAAATATCTACTCATGGGTTAATGTTTTTCAATCACACATGCATGGAATGACCCATGATTATTTATTTCATAACACATAACAATGTATCAAAAAAATATCTATGGACAACATATTGTGGAAATTTCGGGCTATACTAGCTAAGAGGCTCCAGTTGATTTTACATTAGTTGAAAGATTAACAAAAATGTTAGAAAAACCTTGAAAATTGGTTTTTTCAATAAAATATGAGGTAATAGTGAAAAATACATATACCAACACACACATACATCTATAAATACCCATGCATACTCCCTATATTTGATAACATGAATATTTGACAAGATTCAGCTAAACAATCTCAATGCAGTATAACAGAAGATTAAGTGAATATTTTACGTCAAACCCCATGGGTTCTATTCATAAAAATCCAAAAAATTATATTTAATGTAAAACTACCAACATAACTAATCATTTTAATAATTTTAGAAAAAATATATGAAAACAAAGTTTATGAAAACTTTCTCAAAACCTTTTACTATTACATATAATCCATACCTACATGCATCATCCATAAATTTTCAGAAATAGATGGAACCTTACATAATAAGGAAATATCCCTTGTGTACCTTAGGGAAGGATTAACCCTTTACCAAATTTTGGACCATTACACATGAGGTTACTCTTATATATCAAATGAATAATTTTATATATCAGGGAGAATTTATAGGGTGACTCCAGAGTTACCTTTACTTATGGTATCCCATTTTATAACTCTTCAGAGAATTACCCTTACATATTAAATATTTACTCTTACGCCAGATTAGTTTAATTTGACATACCAATGGTATAGCATAATGTATCACACATTACCAAATAATAACTCATAAACATATGGGGTCCCCAATACTTTTCCATTTATTTATATTGGAAACTTGTATTTGGGTTCCCATACATAAGAATAACTTGTAATAGAGTGTTTTCTTAGACATAGATAAATTTCCACAACCCTTCATAGGGATACTATTATATATTACAATCATATCAATTTTCTGACCAAGTCATGACATGAAGGTGTCATAATAATTTTAAATCTATTTTACATTTTATCTAAAATGACAAGATAACACCTAGGTATAAAACTTTTACCCTTACACACCAATGATAGCCTAATTATTGAGAAAAATACTACAACATTCAAAAATAACCAAAAAACAGACCAAAAATTTCAATATTCCTAGATAATAAAAATGTAAACCCAAAAATAAAAAAAATATTATTGGATTAGTAAAAAATAAACAATAGCATCATTTTAACATACAAGAACAGTCCCCAAGATCACATCTGGTGGCCCACGAGAAGAACTGTCGGCGCGCCATGACTGTGGCGGCCGGTGGTGGCTAGAGGATGCTGCAAAAACCGGCCGGGGGAGGCCGCGGAAACTGGTCGCGGGTGGTGGGAAGGCGGTGCGCCATCGCACGCTGCAGTGGCTAGAGGCGGTCGACCCGAGCTGGCTATGCCGGAGAAAGTTGGTGCCTGCTGGCACCGCTAGTGGTAGCAGCCACGACCAGTGGGCTCTGGCAGGAGGGGACGGTGTGACCCCAAATCATGCCGCATCGGCTGGAGATAGGTCGGTCATCTGGAAGACCATTGCACATCGTAGGGAAGCACCCCACCGGCCTGATAAAATGGCCCCGTGTCCACAGGACCAACGGAGAAATATAATCTTCTTGAAGGCAGACCGGGTCTGATGCGGGTCGGTCCTGACCTGCAGCCTAGCTGGCCAGCACGGGTGGGCCGAGCCCCATCCGGTAAATGGGGCTACCATGCCTCGGTCCCCACGAAACAGCTGGGCGGAACCCAACGAGCCAACCCTAGTGAACTGGGCCGACCATTAACGGGTCGGACCCAAGCGACATGCTTTAGACCCTGGGTCCCATTGTGTCAGGTTGGCCGGTCCGAGTCAGACCAGGCCCAGACCCAACCGGCCCCGAATAAAGGAACACCTGTAATTAACTAAACATGTGTCTTTTTTATATTCCATCAGTGTAATTAGGACACCTTTTGGGATGCGGTCCTTTTCCAGATTCCGACGGACCCGATCGAGCTGGGCTGAACCAAGGTACGATAACCCCTATCTCGTGGAAAGGGGTTTAACTAACAGACCAGGCGTTCGATCGACATGCCATATGTGCCAAAAGGACCCTTGTGACAAGGTAGTACTTTGGAGATACACTATGTCTATTTTGATGAAGTTTGAACTGCGACCAATGTTGAATCAGACTTGAATCCAACCGGGCCCTTTTTACAGAAGTGGCAATATCTCACAGACCAGACGTCTGATCGATGCACCGTCTATCATGTTGGGAGCCCTATAATAGGGTGGTCCTTTAGGTATTCATTTTGAGGGAAATAATACCAGTTGAAATATGACTGATGGCTTGAGGGGAAGATTCTTCTGGAGATCAGGTGTGCTTCATGCAAGAATCCAGGGGCTGGCTGTGACATGAAGAAGAAGAGGGACCAATACAGGTCAGCATCCGAAACACGAGATTGAAATGATATAACTATATTACTAATCATAAAATCCTATATACCAGGGACCACTACATTCCAGCACCATTGACTAATATAGTTTAGCACAAGAGACCAATACGGGTCAGCAAACAGTGACCTATACGGTTCGGCACTAGTGACCAATACTGGTCAGCACCAACGACCAATACATGTTAGCACCAGCGACCAATATGGGTCAGCTTCTAGTTACCAATATTGGTTAGAATACAATGACCTATATGAGTCAAAATTTGAGTTACTATGGAGAGGATGATCTATCTTAACTACTAGTCATCCCTGTTCCCGTAGCCTTAGAGTTATACCATTAGAGTGAGATGTCTCTTTTTCATTGTGGTTCATGATTTAGATAATGCTTGTGATTTTAACATTGAGGTATTTCTTGTGATTTTTTTCTTTGTGAATTACAGAGAGACATTTGGGGGTCTTGGGCTCCCCAACTGAGTTGTTATACTCACCCCATCACGGGCTCCCCTCGCACAGGTGTGTCTGGTGTGGACTACTGATGCTCCAAGTCAAACATTGGAGGTTCGGGACATGGTGTATCATGGGGCGATGGGAGTAGCCTAGATCCGCTTCTTAGACATCAGACATAGAGATAATACCCTTCAGGTAGAGCTCCTGGGAAAATGCGACAGCTATTTACTTTATTTTCAGTTTCTAGGGATTGTATTTCGGCACACTGATTTGAGTTTATAGTTATACATGTGGTTATACTTTACTCTCATGGTAATACATTACATTTGTTGGTTGTTTACTTCAGTTTACATTTTTAGTGCGTACATATCATTAAGGCAATGCCTTCCCCTTTTGGGAAAACCCTTCATGTGCTTATCAACAACCCATAGCCTATGGAAGGTTGGATTGGGGTACTCACGTCTTGGCCCCATGGGATGGGTCATGACAATGTGTTATCAAAGGGCGATCGGTTCTACCAGAAGAACTAAGAGTCTAAATTTAATTTCGAAATGGTGTAAAGCGTCTTGATTTTTTTTTTGAGTATAGGGTGTCTAGTGTTGGTGCTGCAGCCGACATATCCATACACCATGACCCATAATTTTGTTTTCTCACTCGGTACATGAAAAAAATGGTTGATTGTTTTTTGAAAAGTTTTATTGATCTTTCTTGAGTCAGCTCACCATGTAAAACATACTGACTGTGGTGTATCTGTTTTTTATAGGATACATCCATGAAGACATCCATTTAGGATTCTGATTTGTGATCATGACAGTGAACCAACGAGTGTCGAGGTGTCGGTACAGGGACCACTAACAGTGATGGCACCTTCGGGTGGTGTACTAGAAGCCCCATCACCTTTTCGGTATCTGATGCTACTAGTGGATCATGAATGCTAGTCGAGCATGTTACATGAGTTACAGAGATAAAGGCCTCTGAGGTTTTGAGGGGAGACGGACCCCTAGGCATTAAAGGACTATCTTGAGGTGGTTTGTGGGTATTTTTCTTAGTAGAGACACCCATCTAGTAGATTTTTATCTTGGATACTATCCTTATTTAAGGATCGACAAGATTATGTTAGCGCTCAACACTCTAGGTGCATGAGGAGACAACCCTAACCTGGCCTGACATTGACAACATTTTTAGGGAGGAGTTCATGCCAGCGACACTATGCTATGTGGGTAATTAGGAGCAGATGCATCTGCAGTAGGGTATCCAGACTGTGCCTCACTACTCAGCGAGATTGACTGAAATCTTTCAATACTCCACCAACATGGTATGTGACCCTTAATTTAGGGCCCGATACTTTGAGCAGTGGCTCCGATGAGATATTAGAGCTGTGAAAGTTTCTCTGAACATCCAGACATAGGATGGGGTGTTAGAGCGAGATTTGCTGATGGAGACCTACATTGCTGATTAGGAACTTATAGTTAGATCCTCTACAGGACGATAGGTAGCAGAGTCATCTGTAGCTAGCAATAGAAAGATGATGAAGAAGACCAAGTAGACATGACCTTCCAGAGGGAGAGTCGGGGATGCATGGTCAGAGGTGTAGTGCTTGAGATGCCGAAGGGTCCACCGGTGAGGCATGATCTATTTTTCTTTTGGGGGACAGGGTCATTGATCTCATGAATGTATGACTCTGTGCATGGATAATCAGCAGAGGTTGGAGGGTCCACCAAGGCAGCAGCAACGGCAGGAGGATGAGTGTCAGCCAGGAGGCAGACGTGGTAGGGGAGCAGGATGTACAATGGGAGCTGTTCGAGGTCACCAGGCACTACCAACACCATCCCCAGGAAGTCCACCATGATCTCAGGGAGCATATGGAAGGGGAAAGGCCCATATATAAGAATTAGAGGCTCATGATCCTGATGTCCCTGTGATGAAATGTGGTACAATCTATATCTTCTCTACATTAGTAGCAGTGCTTATCAACACAAGTGCTATAAATTTTTTACTTTAATGGACTTTGTTTGGGACTCTGAGATTCTGACGGATCTATTAGCTCATCCATTATGATTGGATACTCCTATGGGAGGAGATTAAGCAGTCACACACTGGTTCCGAATTTGTTATCTTACTCTCGGAGGATAGAGTTTTAGATTAGGTCTTCTAGTAGCAATGTCGAAGCCCTACGACATAATTCTAGGCATGGACCGGATATTAGAAGTTCATGCACGAATTGACTGCTTGAGACTTATAGTGTGATGTATGCGAAGAGATGGAGGCCAGTTTTCTTTTGTTGGTGAGAAGGAAAATATAGCAGCATGATATGGACTTGCACATAGGAGGGTACAACTAATTACACATCAGCTGGATTTCATGAACTTCGACACGGTGGATGAGGTGTGTCCATATTTTCCAATAGTGGTGGACGAGTATGAGGACGTCTTTCTGGATGATGTCCCCGGACTAGATCATCATAGAGAGGTAGGATTATGCATTGATTTGTAACCATTAACAAAACAGATATCTACACCAGCATATCAGATGGCCCTTGTGGAGCTCCAGGAGTTGATAGTAGAGTGGGAGGAATTACAGAGGGAGGGATTCGTAAGGCCTAGTTTTTTCCCATGGGAATCCCCAGTGTTGTTTTCCAAGGACTATAGAAATTTTATGTTATTAATGGAATTATGGTGTCTAATGTAGGGTATTGTGAAGAACAAGTATCCTCTGCCGAGGATGGATTATCTCTTCGACCATCAGAATGGAGATGGTTGGTTTTCAAAGATAGACCCCAGATCAGGCTATCACCAGCTTAGGGTATGAGACAAGGACGCTCTGAATATAGGCTTCAAATGTCGGTATGACCATTACGAGTTCTTGGTGATGTCTTTTGACATGACCAACCCTTTAGAACTGTTCATGGCTATCTGAACATGATCTTCTAGCCATACCTCAATCACTTCGTGGTGGTTTTCACCGATAACATCTTGGTGTACTCAGTGTCTGAGGAAGAGAACATTTTACACTTGTGGATTGTTTTGGACACGCTCTGGGAGAAATAGTTATATCAGATGCTCTCGAAGTGGGTGTTCTTGAAATGGAAGGTCCACTTCATGAGACACGTCATCTCAGAGTATGGGGTTATAGTGGATCCAGCGAAGATAGAGGCTGTAATTTCTTTGGAGTCACCGAAGAGTGTTAGTGAGGTGCATGGATTCTTTGGATTAGAAGGCTACTGTCGGATGATCGTAACCAGTTTCTCCAGAGCAGCAGCACCTATTATTTCCTTGACCAACAAGAGAAAACCCTTTCTATGGTCAGAGACATTCCAGTAGAGCTTTCAACAACTGAGTTGTGGATTGACTAGTGCTCTCATCCTATGGATGCCAGAGAAGGGCATTGGCTACGTGGTTTACTATGATTCATTAGGGACCAGACTCGGTTGTGTCCTCATGTAGGATGATGCAGTGATGGCTTATGGCTCACAATAGATGATGTCTCATGAGCATAATTAAGCGACTCAAGACTTGGAGTTGGTAGCAATAGTCTTCACATTGAATATTTGGAGACACTAATTGAGGGGTGAGCTGTTCATTGTTTAATCAGACCACAAGAGTCTCAGATATATATTCGCAGATAAAGATCTAAATCTGAAACAGTGAAATGGGCTGGAGTTCAACCAGGACTATGACTTTGAGATAGTCTATACACCTAGTAAGGGGAATGTAGTAGTAGATGCACTTAGCTGGAGATCGAGTTCACATATACTAAATAAGGCTTCAGAGTAGTTAGCCTCGCTTCAGATATCCTACTTGGATATAGATGAGACAATATACCTCTACTCAATGGTAGATGCCCCACCACTCCTTCAGTGATTTTGGGAGGTGCATCTCGGAGACAAAAGCTGCGAGACTACAAGTCATCAGATATCGTCATTCCATGCACCTGATGGATATTCTGTATACGGGGAGCATGCTATACTTTCTCGATGATGTACTATTGTACTAGTGGCGCTGCAAGAGGAGGTGCTGATAGAGTTCCATACATCGCCCATGGCAGTGTATCCTAGCATGATGATGATGTATCAGGTCCTCTGATAATTGTACTGGGGCCAGGGATAAAGAAAGATGTGGCAGAGTTTGTTTCTAGAAGCCTCGTTTTTTTGCAAGTGATGGCCAAGCACCAGGTACAAGCAGGTTTGACCCAACCCCTTCCGATCCCATAGTGGAAGTGGGATGGGATATCAATGGACTTCGTAATGGGGTTACCATCTACATCCAGAGGGCCCGATACCATTTGGGTGATCGTTTAATGAATCAACAGGTCGGCCCACTTCCTTTATATTCGAGAGAAGGTTTACGTAAAGTGCTCGAGACGTCTCTACGTTCAAGAGATCGTGTGACATCACAGTGGTGCCTTCGACGATAGTCCCAGACCGTGAAGCATGCTTCACATCCCGATTGTGGAAAGGACTGTAAGAGGATTTTAGGAATAATTTTCTCTTGGGCACAACTTTTCACTCACATACAGATGGTTAGACTGAGTGTAACATCCTTAACATGGAGTACATGCTTTGTGAATTTGTCCTATATTTTGGTCGTAGTTGGGAGGAACACCTTCCCTTGGTGGAGTTCGCGTGCAACAAGAGAAATCACTCCAACATTATAATTCAGTTTTTGAGGTGTCATATAGAAGACCATGTGGACCTCCCTTGTAATGGATAGATCTAGGAGAGTCAGGCCTCATGGGCCAAGTGATGGTACATGCTACCACTAAGAAGGTGCAGGTCATCCGAGAGCAGACGGAGACTACATAGAGGTGACAGAAGTCCTATCGTGATAGGTGATGGAGACCATTGGTGTTCTGGGATAGGGAGCACATATTGTTTTGAGTATCCCCATGATAGAGACAACAGATATTTGGCTGAGGTGGAAAACTCGCACCCATGTTAATCAGACCATTCCTGGTACTTTGGAGGATTGGAAAGGTGGCATATCGCTTGGCACTACCACCGTAGTTGGATAGGGTGCACAACATCTTTCACGTATCCTAGTTGAGGTGATACATGAATGACTCATCTCACGTCATCGACCCTGGAAACCTCGACATTGATGACGGGAAGAATTTTTCAGAGTACACTGTAGAGATAGAGGATCGACTAGATTCAATACTTCAGGGGCAGTCGATACCTCTTGTGTGCATTCTGTGGAAGCACGAGAATCTCCAAGAGAGAACATTGGAGCGAGAGGCTCATATGCATACCCAATACCCCTCTTTGTTTTTGTATCCTTGTTTGGGTTTTGGGAATGTAATTCCCCATGGTGGGAATGATGTAAATACCTAGAAAATTCCATTTAATGTTTTTTAGTTTTTCGAATTTTTACGACTCTGTGAAAATTAACGGCGAATGATTCCAAGGAACAGTGTGCCTTGAATGAATTTCTGATCTTTTTTAGGTAAAGTTTAGTAAACAAACGGGTGTAATTTTCAATCATTTGAACTAGTTCATGGATTAAAAATATGACGTCACCGTTGAATTCGTTGCACCGATATTTTCTTAATGGAAGTTTCACTTCCACCGTAGTGGGTCGGGAAAGAAAGTTAATTTTTGGACTTTCTAAAGAAATGTAAAATAACATGTAATTGTTATTTTATTTTCTTTTTCACCAATGAAAGAGTGGAGGTGGTGGGACCAGTGACATTTCAAGACTTTTAATGGCTTGACTCATTAACTATGTAACTCCACCGATGAGAATTAAAATAGGTTCGCTAATTAATTTAATGAACCTCATTAATTCTTCAACACATTACTCACCTTTCCCCCTCCAATTTAAATAGATCTCGGTGTACCTTTTGCGAGGATTCTTCAAGAAATGAAACTCTGGCCAAGTCATGCGGCAACATCGACCTGGAGGACAAGACTGAATTCAGCGAGCGGTGACGAGCGCCACCGAATCATGAACTGACGACTACAACGAAAGAGGTTCCGTCGATCGTCGTCAGTGGATGTCTCATCCAGGTAGGAGGTTTATGTTTGTTTTTGGTTTAACATTATTGAAATGGGTTATTTATTCTTTAATGTCATATAAACATTCTACCACCTATTATTATGTTAACACGGAGGGCATGGTTTAAAATGAACAAGCCTTGGACCCTCCACCGCTTCATTCATGTTGTGTTATTCCGAGAATGATTTCTTCAATTTTGACAGATCTGCAAGACATAGGGTTATGCTGTGATGGTGGTTGTCTGGGATTTCAGACCTCAAGCATTCACTGTACGCTTCTCTTTGAATAATACAATAGCATGAGTCATATGCAACTTCGAGTTCTAACACACCACAACCAATCAAACTAGCCATTAAGAATAGTAATACCCAATTTTTGAATTTTTTTACATTTTATATTTCAAAATGAACTTCACTTTTCTATTCGAAATTTTGAAATTAGCTTACGGTGAATTTTTGGTACATTTATGATAACTTTCATATTTTGATGAATAATGAAAATTACTAAATTTTAATTAAAAACATTTTTTTAATCGAAATAATTAATAGTGATAAATTTTTCCTTTGAGTGATTATAAAGTATAATTAGATTTTATTTTTACCATTTAATACAATGTTGTTCATTGGACATAATTTCACATTTAATCTGGACATAAGCAAGTGTCAATATTTTGGTAGTTATTATTTTTAAAAAACACGCTATTTTTTTGACAACAGGAATTAATTTTCAAATTAATCAATGAAACTTATATATTTTGATTATGGTGATATAGACATCATTTTTGAATTCATAATATCAAATATAGCTTAGGCTGCATTTTTGGTATTTTTCTGGGAAACATCATTTTTTGATGAATAGTGAAAAACACCGAGTTATTGGTTAAAACCGATTTTTTATTTAAATAATTATTTATTTTATTTAAATTAATTTATGTCAAAATAGATAAATAATACTTATAGAAGTTTATTTTAATTCATTGGAGTTTTTTATAATAATTTTAGATATATAAATATTTTATTGAACTTTTCACTGTCTTTTACCCACCTCCTAGGAGAATTTGAAAATTCACATAAAACATAATTTTACTGCTTCTATGAGTAGAATTTTGAAAATTCAACAAATTTGGTTAATATCATGGAGTAAAATGTGGTTCAATAATATAAATTATTTTTGGTGAATAGTAACTTTTACTTTTATTTACAGCACTTAAGGTAAATAGGGTTATTCAAGGTAAAATGAATATTATAATAATTACAAATTACCTTAACACATATCCTAACCTTATTGGATGAGTAATGGCCGACCATGGGCATCTTTGGGTCGATTTTGGTTCCGCATGGAGCCACTTAGGAAGAATAATGACATTTTAGATTAATTAATTTAATGTAAAGGCAAAATTTACGTAAACAAAAATCTTTTAGTAAATAATTTTTATATGGTGTTATATAAGTAATATTTTTTACTATAAATATTCATTATAAATCTAACACGATTTCCTACATAATTGTATTTTATTTAATATTTTTAGACATTAAATAATTTAATTTATTTTTGACATAATGATGATGCACTAATTACCATATTATTTAAAGATTAACATAATTGATAATATAAATACCCAAAAAAATTTAATTTGAGACTTTATATGAATTAAAATATATTTATAGGATAATAAGACATATTAGGATTGGTTATATGAAGTTTTTCGAAGTAATAATGCTATTATGAATTTTTCAAAAACAAAATACCCAATAGTTCCAAAATTGACATAAAAAAGTTTTTAAAACAAATAATATATTATTAATTGAGATTCTATTCTTAAAAAATATAATGTTTTGCCAATGTACTTATATCATGATAGGTGTATCATTAATGGACCACTTGGGGGTCGCTTTGAAGTTTATAGTATGTTTATTAACTATTTAATATAAAAATACCAAGGGACATGGTAAATGTCAAACTAATTATCTAAGAGTTAAAACTAAATGATAAGGTTAATATAGTGACCCAAACTTGTCTAAAATCTATTGTAAGAAAATATTTCGACCCATACCCACATTAGAATTTAAATAATCCATTTTGGAGCCATTATAAACCGAATAGGAATTTATGATAAAATAATAATTTAAGTTTTTCCTGAAGAGCCCCTCCTCCCCCTTATAAATGGACACAACTTATAACCAATTCCTCACACCTCTAAAGCGTTTTGGATCATCCAAAATCTGCCCAATTAAGCTCCCTATATCCCTCTCATCCTACTAGAAGCCTTAACTTAGGCAGAAGGAACTTCAAGAGTCCTTTTGGGTTCGAACCAAAGGGAGTTACCCAAATTAATGGTAACGATTTCTCTTAGCTTCTTTTCTTTTATTTTACTTCTCCCACCCCTAAACTCTTCTTATGATTTTCTTTTTTAACAAAAACAATATCCTAAATATACTTGGATATTTTTATGAGAATTATTCTAACTACACTTACACACACCTACATCTAATGGGTGAAGAACACAATGTTTCTGTGGATGGCAACCAAATGCCCCATGAAACGATGATTGTTCAATTATCTCCTACCGCCTCTCATGGTGGACATTATGATGGAAATATAATTAAATATGTTATTAATGATATGTATTTTTTTATATAATTTTATTTAATTCCATTTCATAGCATACCATTATTTGTTTCATGTTGTATATATATGATAATTTCATTTGTGGAAGTGCTTACTACAACCCCTCAAAGTGGTATGAATCATTCATGCCATACATGGAATGTATAATGGAAGGTGTTAATGAACTTAAGTAACAAATATTAGAAATTATATTATACTTGAATAATAATATACCTATTTATCATTTGGTTTTGATTCCTTTTATGTGAAAAATAAAAGTGGATGTAGCGTTCGTGCGTACGTACGGACTACCGTCTCCACGAACGCGATGAGATTCATTCACCATCATATACATTCAAGTATAATTATCATTTTATGATTAAAAATAATTTTTTAGGACTTGATATCATTCATATATATGAATAATATACAACCTCTCCATAACAAACACGTCTTATGTAACAAAACATATAAAAGAAAATGAGTAAGTTAACACTCGAAAAACGATAATACTAAAATATTATTAACAAGGAAATATTAAAAGATCATATATGATATAATATTTATTATTCATGTATAATTTAATCACAATTATTTAACAATCATACATGATGTTAACCTACCCTTGACTAAGGAAAATTACAAGGTAAGGGTTTATTTCACGATCTCTTCATTATCCGAGGTTGTTTATACGTAATTATCTACTGGGACATCTTTATCATCCACATCCATGTTTATTAAAAATGTATTTCAAAACATTATTACTATTTTATAGAATATGGGTTAAAGTAATTTATACCTTGATCGAATTTTTACAAGAGGTTTATAATGGAATCTTTCCTTCATTTTTCAAACAAGGTCCTTTTTAACCTGTTCGAAAAAAATAACGTAAGAATGTGTTTTTTTAAACTTATACAGAGGGTGAGGATATTTTCCACCATTATAATGTCAATGAATCTTCCCCTAAAATCATATAATAATGTATTAAAAATAAAGGTTTTCTCTATAATTATGTTACTTTTAAATGATTTTAAAAAAGAGATATTTCTCTCAAATAGTTTTGATTTCATCTATGTCCACATCCTTTGATAAATTTTACACATGTTTGAAGTTGATTTAATATGATAAAAATCATCCATATTGTATTTAAGGATTTTTGATATGTTTTACTATAGATGAGTTATTTTTTCCATTAATGGTTTATGATTAATGTTTTGTCATTCTGTATGATAGTTTTAATACGAATGTTTATGTTATATTTCATCCTCTTCTTAAGATGAATGTGTTGGACTAGTATGTTCCGGGTTGGGGACCGGTAAAAGTAAGCCCTCCAGGCTAGTGTCTGGTTGTTAGAGGCACTCCGGGTTGGTGTCTGATTCTTAGAGGAACTCCGGGATAGTGTCCGGTTATTAGAGGCACTCCAGGTTGGGGTCCGGTTAATAGAGGCACTCTGGGATGGTGTCTGGTCATTAGAGGCACTTCGGGTTGGTGTCTGGTTATTAGAGGAACTCTGGGTAGGATTCCACTTACATAGTCTCTTTGGGATGGAGTCTGGTTACAGAGGCTCTCCTGGTTGGGTTCCGGTTACAGTTATCCCTTAGGTTATGGCACGAGGCCTTGACACAGAAATTAAAGTTCGACATTATGCATTCCATCATTATAAAAGTGGTTATTGATATTACATGTTATTATTCGATTAGTATAATATCCATATGAATGAGTAAATGGAATTATTTCATTTTATTTCTACCATATTATTTTGAAGTTCAAGTTTATAAGGATTTAATTTTAGTTATACAATTCCTTAAATGATAATTCTTATTTATGAATGTTTCTGTGGTATTTCATACCCTCACTGAGCATTTGAGCTCACCCCTTTATATGTTTTAATTTTTTTCCCAGGATTCAAAGAAGTGTGTTATGATTGATATACAGGGTTAAGCCAAGGGAATAATGGCATCCATACAAATTTGTTATGTTGTTTTGTATGTCTTAAAGTGCAATGTAACATTCATGTATGTACTGTATTTTCCAAGACTGCTAAACTGATCGGTCCTTCAGGACATGATTCATTGTAATCATGCCAATGTATTAAAATAACACACCAACTATGGAGAACTAGGGTTAGGGCATTACAGTTGGTATCAGAGGAAGTTTATCAATAACGATGGAATCTATATTTAGAAAAACTTTGATTAGATCATGTTACCCTAAGATAGAAATTGAGGATTATTATAGAAGAACTTTCTAAAATTTTGGTATTGTAGATATTTTGAGTGATTTATGAGCAATACATCCCTATCTGGATACGAGCCGGTAGAGGCGGTTCTAGAATAGATGTACCTAGGGGTTAAACCCAAAAACACCACATTAAGCTAGACTCTAATGGGAAATGGTGCACAACAACGGGCCTTGCTGCACTCTTGGTTACGAAACTCCTCGGGGATATGCTTAGGATAATTCTCATTTTATTTACAAACCGTTATGAAGGATTTATGAGTATATACTTCTTCAAAGAAAATGTTTTTATGATTATGGATTATATCCATAAACTGTTTAATGTATGTTATGTGTTTTAAAAGTTTTGGATTAGGTATTGTAATTCATAAACTAATCTAGTGCATGCCATTGTTTAGAAATGGTTCCCAGTACAAGGAATGTAAACTCAAGCAATCTGCATGATCCATAGAGTAATAAGGATCATATATTTCATGGTCTTATGCGAAAATATAAAATAGAAATAGTCTCCCACGTATTATCATCATATGAAGAAATAGTATCATGTTTTAATAGGATAAGTAATGAATTCTCTGAGCCCTATGGCTTTGAAGGGAAGCCAGAGAAGAAATGTATGGTAGAAAGAAATATGGATAAATGGAATAAGGGAATGAAGGATTTTCCAATATTTTATAAATGTGGAATGAATAACCATGGTAATTTCTTGAAGGGAATGAAAGGTTGTTATAAGTGTGGAGAAAAAGGACACCAAGTATGTGATTGAAATGGTAAGAAAAAGTTTTCAAATGGACAATGCTTCATCTGCAAGGAGTTGAGACACTACGCAAACCAATGTAAAAATCATTAGAGTATGCACTAAATGATGCTATTGGATAATTATCATGTTATGATACTACCTTAGATGAAGAAGAATTACTAGTGTTCTTATGATGTTATTATAGATTTATTTTATTTGTGTGTTGTATCAACAGTATAATGGTTACATGAATTATAGAGATAAATAAGGATTGTACTACAGTACTATTTTATTGAGGATTTGAGATTATATAGTTCTAAGAAAAGTAACTTAATAGTAAGATACACTTTTTTGAAAATACAATGTTGAAGGAAATGTAATCCTTAATATGGTCCCGATAATGACGTAGTGATTTTGGAATAAGAGATGGTTGATTTGAATAAATTATATTGGATATTCATTAATTCCTTGAAACTAATTAATGATTTTTCATTGATGGAGTTTACAACATTTATGGATAGAAATAGTATATCCAATATTCTATAATGAATAAGGGAGAATGAATGTAGACAATAAGGTTTTATGGTAATTCAGGATGTTACCATTTTTTAAAATAATACGTGATGAAGGTGTTCACATGTTATTACATTGGAAAAAGGATCTTCATTGTGTATAAATTCCTTAAAAATTTTGGACTATGAGTTTGGATAGTATTATCTTGTATAAGTCTAATGGTTGGAATAGATTAATTTTTAAAGGTTATTTTTTGATTTTTATAAAAGGACAACATGCAGACCATGTGAAAACCTGTCGCATCGGACAAAGCTACGGGAATAGAACCCAAAACCAGAGTGAAATTGGGATTTAGCTCCATCCAATGGACTACATAAAGTCCCTGGATTGTATAATTTAGTTTCATTTTTTTAAAGGGTCCAATATGGGAATTATAAATTCATTATATTTGGAACCCTATACGATTGGGATAAAAAGAGTTTTTTTGAGTTGTATTATGTTTTGGAGTGAAAGATGAGTTTTTGGTAGAAAATTATTAATGGATAAAACTATAATTATAAAATAATTTTATCTCCTTATGATTTTATCCAATCTCATAAATAAATTCCTTGACATTAAGAAAAGGAACTTAGAACGAAAGTGTTGTCCTAGATGGTACCTTAGATCATCACAAATTTATGGCTTTGTCATTGTTGGCCTTTTCATATCCATGTTATCTACCACTCTCCATCAAATATAGATTGTTAGATTTCTCTTCCACATCCATTTTTCCCTACATGGAACCCTAGTATGTGTTATTTTCGGTAACCTTCATACTTACCACTCTTTATTTTAAATAGAGGCCCCATTAATCCATTTTTCGATGTGGGATTTCAACTATGATATTTTGAAATGTCAACCCAAAGTCTCCAATACCGAGAATAAATTTCAAGGAAGCAATTTATTGAAGTAGTGGATAATGTAACACCCCAAGCTTTCATGGTACGCTTCTCTTTGAAAAATACAATAGCATGTGTCATACACAACTTCGAGTTCTAACACACCATAACCAATCAAACTAGCCATTAAGAATAGTAGTACCCACATTTTGAAATTTTATACATTTTATCATCCAAAATGAACTTCATTTTTTGAATCAGAATATCGAAATTATCTTAGGGTTAATTTTTTGTACTTTTCTGATAACTTTCATATTTTGATGAATAGATAAAATTACTAAATTTTAATTAAAATCAAGTTTTTTTAATCAAAATAATTAATAGTGATAAGTTATGAATTTGAATGATTTTAAAGTATAATTAGATTATATTTTTACCATTTAATACAATGTTGGTAATTGAACATAATTTAACATTTAAACTGGACATAAGCACGTGTCAATCTTTTGGTAGTTATTATTTCTTAAAAACTCGCTATTTGTTTTGACAAGAGGAATTATTTTTTAAATTAATTAATGAAACTTATATTTTTTGAATTTGGTTAAATAGAAATAATTTTTGAATTTATAATTTCAAATATAGCTTAGGCTGAATTTTTGGTATTTTTCTGAGAAACATCATTTTTTGATGAATAGTGAAAAACACTAAGTTATTGATTAAAACCGATTTTTTATTTAAATAATTATTTATATTATATAAATTAATTTATATCAAAATTGATACATAATACTTATATAAGTTCATTTTAATTCATTGGAGTTAGTTTATAATTATTTTAGATATATAAAAAGTTTATTGAACTTTTCACCATCTTTTTCCCATGTCCTTGGAGAATTTGAAAATTCCCTTAAAACATAATTTTACAGCTTCTGTGAGCTGAATTTTGAAAATCTGAGAGATGCATTTAATATCATGGAGTAAAATTTGGTTCAATAATATAAAAATAATTTTTGATGAATAGTTACTTTTTACTTTTATTTACCACTGTTAAAGGTAATAGGGTAATTCGAGGTAAAAAGAATATTGTAATAATTCAAAATTACTTTAACACATGTCCTACCCTTATTGTACGAGTAATGGCTGACCATGGGCATCTTTGGTCGATTTTGGGACCCCATGGAGCCACTTATGAATGATAATGACATTTTAGATTAATTAATTTAATGTAAAGGCAAAATTGACATAAACAAAAACCTTTTAGTAATTAATTTTTATATGGTGTTATATAAGTAATATTTTTGACTATAAATATGTATTAGAAAGATATAAACATATCCTACATAATTTTATTTTATTTATAATTCTTAGAAATTAAATAATTCAACTTATGATTGAGAAAATGATGATGTAGTAATTACCGTATTAATGAAAGATTAAGATAATTGATAATATAAATACCCAAATAAATGTGATTTGAGACTTTTTATGAATTAAAATAATTTTCTATTTTAATATGACATATTAGTATTAGTTATATGAATTTTTTTCCATGTAATAATGCTTTTATGAATTTATCAAAAACAAAATACCCAATAGTGCCAAAATTGACATAAAAGAGTTTTTAAAACAAATTTTATATTATTAATTGAAATTATATTCATAAAAAATCTAAGGATCGGACAAAGGACCTATATCAAAATAGGTGTATCATTAATCGGCCACTTGGGGGTCGCTTGGAAGTTCATAGTATGGTTATTATCTATATAATATAAAAATACAAAGTGACATGGTAAATATCAAACTAATTAACTAAGAGTTAAAACTAAAAGATAAGGTTAATATAATGACCCAAAACTATCAAAAATCTATTGGTTGAAAGGATTTCGACCTATCCAGACCTTATAAAACTAAAAGATAAGGTTAATACTTTATATTTTTCTGAAAGAGCCCCTCCTCCCCCTTATAAAAGGACACAACTTCTAACCAATTCCTCACACCTCTCAAGCCTTTTAGAACATCCAAACTCTTCCCAATTAAGCTCCCTATATCCCTATCCACCTCCAAGAAGCCTTACATTAGGCATAGGGCACTTCAAGAGTCCTTTTGGTTCAAACCAAAAGGAGTTACCCAAATTAAAGGAAACAATTTCTCTTAGCTTCTTTTCTTTTATTTTACTTATCCAACCCCTAAAGTCTTCATATTCTTTTCTTTTGTAACAAAACCAGTATCTTAAATATAATAGGATATTTTTATGAGATTTATTCATACTAAAATTACACTCACCTCCATCTAATGGGTGAAGAACATAACGTTTCTGTGGATGGAAACCCAACACCTCACGAAACGAGGATTGTTCAATTATCACATACCGCCTCTCATGGTGGCCATTATGATGGAACTATAATTAAATATGTTATTAATGATATTTATTTTATTTATAATCTTCTATAATTCCATTTAATATCATTCCCTTATTCGTTCCATGTTATATATATATACTATAATTTCATTTGAGGAAGTGCGGACAACCGCCCCCTCAAATTGATATGACTCATTCATACCATAAATAGAACGTATAAAGGAAAGTGTTAATTAACATAAGTATCAGATATAAGATATTATATTGTACTGGAATAATAATATACCTATGTATCATTTGGTTTTTATTCCATTTAAATGAAAAATGAAATGGAAGTAGCGTTCGTACGTACGTACGGACTACCGTCTCCCTGAACGTGATGAGATTCATTCCCCATCGTATCCATTAATGTCTAATTCTCATTTGATGATTAAAAATAATTTTTAAGAACTGGATATCATCTTGTATATGAATAGTATAAAACCTATCCATAACAAACACGTCTTATGTAACAAAACATATAAAAGAAAATAAGTAAGTTAACACTCGAAACAACGATAATACTAATATATTATTAACCAGGAAATATTAAAAGATCATATATGATATCTTATTTATGATTCATGTATAATTTAATAACAATGATTTAACTATTATAAAAATTTTTAACCTACCATCGACCAAGGAAAAGTACAAGGTATGGGTTTATTTCACAATCTCTTCATTATCCGAGGTTGTTTATAAGTAATTAACTACTGGGACCTCTTTATCATCCACATCCATGTTTATTAAAAATGTGTTTCAAAAAATTATTAATATTTTTTAGAGTATGGGTTAAAGTCATTTATACCCTTGTTTGACTTTTTACAAGAGTTTTATAAAGGAATCATTCCATCGTTTTCCAAACAAGGTCCTTTTTAACCTTTTCGACAAAATTAAGGTAAGAATGTTTTTTAACTTATATGGCGGGTGTTTCTATTTTCTGCCATTAAAAAGTCATCGAAGCTTCCCTTAAAATCATATAATAATGTAATCAAAATAACAGTTTTCTATATAATTAGGTGGCTTTTAACTGATTTCCAAAATAGAGATATTTATCTCAAATAGTTTTGACTTCATCTATGTCAACATCCTTTGATAAATTTTACACTTGTTTGAAGTTGATTTATTATGATACAAATAATCCATATTTTATTTAAGGATTTGTGATATTTTTGAATATGGATGAGTTATTTTTAATCCATTAATGGTTTATGATTAATTTTTTTGGCATTCTGTATGCTAGTTTTAATACGAATGCTTATGTTTAATTTTATCATCTTCTTAAGATGAATGTGTTGGACTATTGTGTTTCTGGTTGGGGACTGGTAAAAGTACGCCCTCTGTATTGGTGTCCGGTTATTAGAGTCACTCTGGGTTAGTTTCCGGTTATTATAGGCACTCCGTGATGGTGTCCGGTTATTTGAGGCACTCTGGGTAGGTTTCCGGTTATTAGAGGCACTCCGGGTTGGTGTCCAGTTATTAGAGGCACTCTGGGTTGGTGTCTAGTTATTAGAGGCACTCTGGGTTTGTGTCCAGCTGTTATAGGCACTCCAAGATGGAGTCTGGTTATAGAGGATCTCCGGAATGGTGTTCAGTTACAGAGGCTCTCCGGGTTGGGACTTGGATACAGTTATCCCTTACGTCTTGGCACGAGGCCTTGACACAAAAATTAAAGTTCGGCATTATGCATTCCATCATTATGAATGGGTTATTGATATTACATATGATTATTAGACTAGTAGAATATCCATGTGAATGATTAAATGGAATTATTTCATTTTATTTCTACCATATTATGATGATGATCAAGTTTAAAAACTTTTGTTTTAGTTATACATTGCCTTAAATGTTTGTGCTTATTTATTAAAGTTTCCGCTGTATTTCTTACCCTTACTGAGTGTTTAAGCTCTCCCATTTCTATATTTTATTTTTATTCCCAGGATTCCAAGAAGTGTGTTGTGATTGATATGAAGGGTTAAGACAATGTCATAATGGGATCCATAAGTATTATTTATATTGTTTTGTATGTCTTAAATTTCAATGTAACAATCATGTACGTAATCTATTTTCTAAGACTGTTAATCTGATCGGTCCTTTGGGACATGATTCCATGTAATCATGCTGATGTATTAAAATAATGCACCGACTCTGGGTAATGATGGTTGGGGCGTTACACGGGAGACATGTAGACATAGAAGACACTAAGAATGGACCATCAGAGCACGTCCAGTGGACCGTAGAAAGAATCGTCGGTGTGCCATGCCAGTGGTGGCTGTTGGAGGCCGCAACAATTGGTCGGGGGGCTGTGGGAAGGCGGTTCTTCGTCGCGCGCCATAGTTTCTAAGGGTATCCATCCCGAGCTAGCCTCCTAGGAGAAGAGAAGCTCCCACAGGTGCTGCAGGTAGCAGCAGCCACAGCCAGCGAGCCGCGACAGGAGGGGGCGGTGAGGCCCCGCGCCGCGTCCCAGCATCTAGATACGGGTCATCCATCTGGAAGACAGTTGCACGTGGTGGGGCAGCGCCGCACCAGCCAGACGAAATGGCCCCATGTTCGCGAGGCCAACTGGGAAAAATGGTCTTCCATCAGGCGGACAGGGCCGGACATTGGCCATGCCGGACCCGTGGCCCAGCGAGGGAGCGCAGGTGGGCCGAGCCCAACCCGATGGGCCGGGCCAACCGCGACCTAGGCCTGAAAACTAGTTGGGCTGACCCTAATAAGCTATACTCAGTGAATCGGGCTGACCCTAAATGGGCCAGATCCGTTGCGTTGGGCCGGCCTGACCGTTTCAGACTGGGCCCAGACCCAACCGGCCCCCGACTAAAGAAACACCCATAACTAATGAACCGGGTGTCCATGTGAAACACCTTTCATGGTTTTGGGACCCCTTTTGGGAAGTGTTCCATTTGGCATTTTCTGGCAGGCTTGACCGAGTCAGGCCAGACTGAGGTATGATCCCCACCATTTCAAAGAAAATGGTGTAACTAACAGACCGGGTGTCCGATCAACGCAATGAATATAGGATAACGACCCTTGTGACAAGGAGGTCCTTTGGATATACTATAAGTGAGTTATCACATAGTTTAAAGTGCGGCCTGGGTTTGATTAAAATTCAATCCAACCAGGCACTTTTTACAAATGTGCCCATATCCCACAGACAGGGCGTCCGATCGACACGTCGTCATTCACGTTGGGACCACTATGACGGGGCGGTCCCATGGGTATGATTTTTTTAGTACTTAGTACTGGTTGAAATATGATCGATGTGTTGAGGAGAAGAGTCTTTGGAGATCAGGCGTGCTTTGTGCGAGAATCCAGTAGCTGGCTTTGACATGAAGAATAGGATCAGCCAATATGAGTCAGCATCAGAAACACCAGAGTGGGTTGATCTAGCTGTACAAAAATTCATCCTTACCTCTATACCAGCGACCAATAAGGGTCAACACTAGTGACCAATAAGCATTAGCACTAGCGACCAATACGGGTCACCATACAGGGACCTATATGGTTTCACACCAGCGACCAAATCGGGTCATCACTGGTGACCAATAAGTGTCATCACCAAAGGCCAATACATGTAATCATCTATAGACCAATACAGGTCAGAATATAGTGACTATATGCATTAGTAGTAGAGTTACTATGTTAGGATGATTTGGCATTATGACTAGTCATCCTTATCCCCATAACATTAAAGTTATACTATTAGAGTGAGCTGTCTCTTTTTCAATGTGCTTCATGATTTAGATCATGCTTGGGATATTAACTTTGTGGTATTTCTTGTGATGCTTTTATTTGTGGATTACTGAGAGACCTCCGGGGGTCTTGGGGTCCCCTACTGAGTTGTTATACACACCCCTTCACGAGATCCACCCGCACGTGTGTGTCTGGTACATACTACTGATGCTCTGAGGCAGAAATTGGAGGTTTGGGACATGGTCGAGCTTGGTGCGACATGAGCAGACAAGATCCTCTTCTTCAACTTTAGACATATAGCTACTACCCTTCCGGTTGAGCTCTAGGGAAGACGCGAAATCTGTTTACATTCTTTTTAGTTTCTATGGCTTGTATTCCGGCACAGTATTTTCAGTTTATAGTTGTACTTGTGGGTGTACATTTCTCTCATGGTTATACGTTACTTTTGTTGGTTTTTTACTTCATCTTCCCTTTTTGAGTGTGTACAGATCTCTAAGGCAATGGATTCCCTATTCGGGAAAAGCCTTCAGGTGCTAGTCACGAACCACTAGCTTATGGAAGGTGGGCTTGGTGTAGTCACGTCCAGGCCCCATTGGACAAGTCATGAAAAAATCCATTTGAAGTCACAAATATAAACTACAACATGGTTTTCCATAATTTAATTAAATTATAATTCATGGCGCGTACATTTTCTGTTAAAACTATGTAGTAAAAAATGTGTATTTGCAATAATTTTTATTAAAAACATATAGCACAAACCATTTTTCTAAAAAAATACATGATTTAATAAATTTACCTAAATATCAAACATTTTATGTTAAAATATTCATGGTTATGAAAATTACCATACAAAAGACTTTTTTTTATCCAACACATCATTCATATAGAAAAAATCATTTTATAAATTCTCCATCTACTAGTACTTTGGTATAAATGAAATATATGTGTAACTAATACCATTTTTGAGTCTTTCTGGGGATAAAAAATTCACAAATACAACAAAAATAAACATTTGAATATTTTTTTTCTTATGATCCAAACATTTTTCGTTTTAATAGAATCTAAAATTAAAGAAAATAAATACCTTACCTTTTGTGAAAAAATTATTCCTCTTATTCACATGTGGTTGAATAAGATAACTAAAAAGTAACTAGATGTCCCCTTCCTCTATTGTTATCTATGGTTTATATGAATCTCTATATGTTTAAAAAAATCTCCCACACTCATTGCCTATTGGAACCTTTGAGATAAAGAAAAGAGTGAAAAGAGTGTTGTAACCATAGTTTTCCCAGGTTATTAAATCACTCCACACACAAGGTTTTTAAAGTATTAAACCTATTTATATAGACTTACTATGACGTTCATTATATTCCAATACATGTTTTTTACATTTAAAAAAATCTCAAAAATCGGAAAAATGTATATAATGTTTTAACTATTTGAAATGTTTTAATCAACCTTAAAGGGAAACATTTAGCACTTTAAACATTCCATAAACTTCAATAATGATCATTTAAACATTATCACATCATGTTATAACTCATATATTATATATTATAATGGAATATTATTGAGTCATTTATTATCAAAAACACATTTTCATCCATGTTCAAAACGAAAATGTATTGACCTTAACCATGATGTAGTTTTATTTAGTAAAAACCATGATGTGGGGACATTTCTCATGTAATCGTTATTTTAGTACATAAATAATTAAAAAAATATGTAGAATTATTTAAACAATTAAAATGAAACCATAGGTATTTATTGGTCATATTTTGGGATTATCAATGTTATTAAACATACAAATGAGGGTTGATGAAAAAACTATTATAGAAGGACAATAGATCACCATGCCTATAATTTTGTTAAAAGTGATTGAAAAATATTATGTCTAGTATCCCCTACCCACCCACCGACCCCCCACCACACACACATATATAACATATGTAAAGAAAATCATATTTATATATTATTATTCTCCTTTAATTGTAGTATTTAAATCCATTTTGCAAGTAATATTGAATTAAGAATATATTATATAAGGAAAGGAAGAGTAAATATTTTTAGGTCTATGAGAAAATCTTTGTACCCAATAAACATGTGTTGGGTACTCAGTGGTTTTTAGTGCGATGTAGTAGCACATTAATCCCCTTCGGGTAATCAGTGGACTATATTATGTACCATGTGTGGCTACAATGATTTTTTATATTTGTAGGAAAATTATCCATTTCACATAAAAATAAACTCCCTAATGTTCCATCATCCTGGGTTTTCTATTATTTTTAGTCATGAGTACATCTAATAAAAGATCACATACTATTGTCAGTAATCTCAACCAATACTACAATCAATCATTGTAGAGAATATAACCAAAGGGTTTTAGGAGCTCGTCTTCTTCAAGTGGTAGGATAGTGTACCCTCTAATCATTTATTATCTCTCTTATCACTATGGAAGTAAATTTAATATCATAAAAGAATACCATAGTCATTTTAACTCTCATTGATTCCATTGGTGTTCTCTTTTCCATATTGCTATAGGGGTTTAGTGTTGCTGAATCAAAATTAAGAATTTTACTTTTCTCTCTGGATTTCTTCTCCTATGGTGTGTGTGCTAAAAAACCTAATATTATCCTATATTAAGAAATTATTTTACATATAGTAGTTGTAAATCATATCCCTCTTGACCTCAAAGGTTTATTCTATGGTAATTTTGGTAGGTGACCCCTTCTTCCTGTCATACTCATAAAGGGTTGGTGTGGCTATAGTTTGGGGATAATTATGTTTAATCATAATAATGTAATATTGATTAATATAGTTTTCATATATCATCTTTGTAAGGAAATATTTTTTTTCTATTTCTTAGTTTTTTACGTTGGAATTCTAGGACCACATAATAGAATATTTGTTCTTTATCTATTACCTATTAATTTTTCTATACATTCTAGTGATATATGTGAAATGTATACCCCATTTTATTATATTCCTGACCACTATACTTTTAAATAATATATTGATTATAAAATATGTTTTAATTTTTAATCATGTTCATTAATATGGTTACTCAGTTAGATATTTATGTTGTGATTTTATCCAAATATTCGACGTTATGCTTTAAAATGTTATAATGTGTTTACTATGTTATATAAATCATAGGATATTACCCCCATGTGAAAAATAGATTAATGGAATGGTATGGGCTCATAATTCCAAGAATTTTATTCCATGTCACCTATTATGGGTTGTATGGGATAAAATATTACCTCATATTTGTATACATGATTCCATTTCCCCTGATAGGATGGGAATTTCAGCTTGACTCAGTTGCATTTTGTTTTCTCAAATTTTCTATTTAGGATTGAAATAGGTAGATCTGATATGAAACCTCCATTTATTAGGAGATATTCATTTTTACCTTTACTCGTGCCTTGATTTTTTTATATACTATGCTGAATATTGTTTTTATAATTCCTATAGCTATTATTATTTTTAAACACATTGGAGTCTATAAAATGTTGTAAGGGTTGGAGTATTGCCTACCAACCTAGTACGTTATTCTTAAACCTTGTTCATGTCTATATGTGATGTTTTAATTTTCTTTTAAACACGATCCATGTATGGGAAATGATTCAATTCATGAGAACTGTTTAGATGAAAATTTTGATGTTTTTTGTCTCTTTATATCGATTTTCTATGGTGGACCAACCATGTACATTTGAGTTTTCTTGTTACATTTTCATGGAAGATCACACTTCTGGGACTCCTTAATTGTTTCTTTTTGGGAATTTTGGCCTAAATATTATGTATGTAAACTATTTATATCAAGCTAAACCTTATTTTCAACATATTATAGTTTTTCTTGGATAATTTCATTATAATAGTTCATGTATCATTTCATTTCGTTCATTTATTATTGTTCTATTAATATCTAATTTCTATTTGCTAATTAATTAACCACATGGTATTCATGGTTTTAAAATATGGAATTATAACTATATGAATGAACCATACATACATTAATATTTTTTAAAAGAGGGAAAATTATCTATCACTCTTATGTCATTCAATAACTGGAATTTACGCAAACCTCTAATGGTCAAGAGGTGCACATGAGTTGGTGTGGTGTCCTGGTAAGATTCATGGTAAGGTATTTGAGTCATAGTTATCATAAAATAGTATCATAACCCAGTAAAGGATATTATGTATGGGGATGAGATTATCTAGATAATGGAATCATCCAGACCCAATAAGTAACCCATAAACTTGCATGTGCAATATAATTGTAGTGGAATATTGAGTTACCTAACTAGTCTATATTTTAATTTTAATTCTGCCCTGAGTTAGTCAAAAAACCGTGAGTCTCATTCATCGTGTTATGAGTCAATAGGTTGGAAAATGTTAGATATAATAGATTTTTTAATACATCTGTCTGCTTGAATATCAATATTAATGTTAGAACCAATTAATGATTTATATTAATTGAAACATTAATAATAAATAAAAAAATCATATATATTTAATAATAATAGCTATGATGATGTGAATTAAAAAATGATTTCATTAATTTATAAAATTTCCTTTTATATATGGATAATTACACCATTCGTTCTTATTATTAATGTGGGAATTAAACTACTTTAAAATTTTATTCTAAGTAATATTAACTCTAATTAAGAGACTTAATTGTCATATTTTTTTTTTGAAATTATTATAAAATATTTGTAATTATTTGTAAATAGTTATATTAATAAATGAATGAAATATAGAGAATTTATTGGGCTTAGTTCAGACCTTTGTATTGTGTTTATGAACATTGAGTTGTCCATCCTTAGGATGAGAGTTAAAAATCCTTCACAACTTTATTTTAGAATACTACCCTAGATGACCACCTCTTACAATGTTGTAGGCAGATGAGCAGGCACCACCAGCTTAGCATGTTGTTGATACTCATGTTTTTAATGTATTTCCCAAAATATTCAAGAAATTAGTCAAGGAGATCCTTGAATGGGTCCTATAATAGGTGATATCTTGAGATATTTCCAATTTCATCATCCTTTTTCCTTTTAGTGTGATGTATTTATTTAGATATTTTGGAAATGGATTGATCAAATCCCCTATACCATTATGAAAATAGTGGCACTAAAACAACACCGGGTATGTTTTGTCACCTAAATGATAGAAGGGGTAGTTTGGTAGTGTTGGGATGTCATGCACGATGCTAACAAAGACCAGTGAACTATGTGTAATAACATTCAAGATCTATTATTTGACCATTTTTACACCAATAAATTGAATCTGGTGATTGATTGAGTGTTCATAGACCTTATACAAGGCTTAATGTTTGTTATGAAATGAAATTTAAAGACCCCCCTCCTCCAAGGTTCCCCTCCTAGGACGACAATGAAAGAATACCCCTAAGTCTGACCACTTGTAGGCCTCTATTCGGTGGAGAGAACATAGGCTATGATAATATCATAAATGGGATGAATTACCCTATATATAATATTGGATAAATAGAAATAACTAAAATATCAAATCAACTCCGTGACATAAAATAAAATAAACCAAACCAGAAACATCCCACAATGTATGTTCAAAGTAAAAAATATTATGAGTCTTCAAAGAATTACCCAACAAGAAGTCTTAAGAATGTTACATAACAAAAACACTAAATCCAAATCTAGTAATGTCAAATAGAGTACATGAATTCCTCCTTTAAAATGAAAAACATTTTATATATACATAGTATGGTAATACATGTATAATCAATAGGATTACATACAAAGTCTCTCATGGACATTTAAAAAGAGTATATTGAATCACAAGTGAGTAAACAGTAGAACCAATAGCACTTAAATACTTTAACCAAACAATATCATCCCTCTAGTCATGATTTCCAAATAACGCAACCAATTATAATAACAATATTATAATAATATTGATAAAGAAGATACCCCACACCAGTTACCAACAAAATTTTCACTCTCAAACCACAACGTCATAAGTCCTAGCACTCCCATATCATCTATTTAATCTATCCAGAAGACACATAGAAAAACACATCACATCTCACCTGATGACACCTGGTCCAATACATCACATCTCACCCAAATACATAATGTCCAACTAATCAAATCTCAAATGAATATACCTATGCTTCCACATAACATTTCAACTCTAACATTGTCTATAATAATAGGGTATCATGAACATGAATTACATCAACCTCATGCCTTCTACTTCCACGCATGACCCCCACCATGAACCACCTCATAATCTCACCATTCATCAACAATAGTACACTTTTGAATTTGGTCCATCACAACCCTTTAAACTCAACATCACTCGGAAGAAATAGTAGGGCCGATATGGTAGCTATCCATCATTTCATAACATCTAGATGATTGGAAATCACCACCAAAAAATTTAGGTGTCCGAACATGGTGCTCAATGTGGGTGTAGGAAATATATAAATCACAATGGAAATACAATATATATATATATGTATATATATAATATCTACACACAAAATCCCAACATATGGGTTCATAACAAGTGTAACATACCAAATCATGGAATCATCTAGAATCTTCACAACCTCTATCAATTTCACTTCCCTAAATAAATTAATAACACAGCATAAACATGCCACAAACGACAATCGAGAACCCAACATTTATTTTTTGTTAAACCCAATTATATATTTCCCTATTTCTAACCAATTTCATATATTCAATCCATTTATTTTATATTAAGTGTAAACATTGGTAAACACACTCATCACGTTAATTCAATTGTTATTTATCCATTCACACCCACACCAGTTCAAATTAATTTTATACAATTTATTCCTTAACCATCGGGAAACCCACATGACCTAACAAAAACCATTTTTTTATGCTGAAAAGACACCACATTACCACCACCACATATAATAAACTCTTCCTCATCAAAACCACCACATATAACAACCATATATCATAACATATTCCCCACACATCACAACCTGACATAATAACCACTTACTCATCACAATTTCCACATATCACAACCACATCTCATCACATCCACCCTATGCACAAACACTGCACATCAAATACATTTTTCACATGCCCCAAACCATATTTAAATAATAGACTTCTCATCACATTCACTTTTTCATTTCAAACAAATTATCACACAACAAATAGATTCCATGGGAAAACAATTCATTATCTAGATATATGTTCTTAGCTGATTTAATTAAAGGAGATATCAAACAATCACACAAGATGGGTTCCAAAATCATATCAAATATATCACAAAAAAATACACCAAAATAAATGGTTTCTAGTAGGTAATAAACAATATTTAATCTCAACAAGAATATCTTGTAATGTAGTAAAACATGTGTTTAATTTCCCTTATCTTTTAATTTTATTTACCTGATTAATTATCTTTATTGTTGGGTGAATACCATCCCACCAAATTGAAAAAAAAAATCATGATTCCTCCTTTACGTACAACAAGAAGAAAGATAAAGGATGCATTACCTCAAATAAATATTTTCAGATCACTACATAAGGTTATAATTATAGGAAGACAACTTTCACCACCAAAATGAATGGGATCACCTTGATCAACCAATAACAAATCATCCCACATCATTCCCTTAACAATGAATCGCCAAAAACATCGGTTCACATGACTATATCATTCTCCAGATGATGAAATGGGAGAAATTTGAGAAGGTAAAATATGAAAAATTACTTTGAACCTCATTATATGGATCACCCAAGAATGAGGTTGGAAGATAACGAATAGTGGATTAATGAACTCCTAGAGATGGACTTGGTTCACCCATGAACCAATAGAATTGTAAGGAAAAAGGGAGGTTTCAGGTTTTTATATATAGTCTGGATAATATAACACCAAGGAGAAACATTACTCTCTATATCATTGAACTTGTAAAAAGGTGAAATTTTATAGTGAAAGGATATAGACCACACCATAATTATCCTTGTCAAAATCACATATATGAAATACAGTGAGATCCACGTCATAGATTTGAAAAAATTGCGAAGAGACCATATTGTTGGAGGAACAACCATATCACATGACTCAACCAAAAAGAAATTTCCTACATTGTAGCCCATCTCTATGCAATAGTTACCCCAAAAACAATAGAAACATAGAAATCACCCCTTCAAGACTCATTTCTATAGCCATACTGAATTTGGTAGAACCACTAAACTCCTCCTTCGAGCCTCTATGTCGCACCCCAACCCTCGACACCAAAACCATTCTACATATAGCTATAGTTAGTTTTTTAATGATGTTAATGAGTTTACTAGTTTCATTTATTGTCAAAACAAATGGACCTATATAAATAACCCATTTACTCTTCTGTGACCCTCCATGTTATATCTATGACAACCCTAATATTTATTTCACATAAATCCTTGAATTATTACATAAAATTAAACATAATACAACCCAAAAGATATAGAAGTAAAATGTCTTTAAGAATTAGGTACATGGAATAACTAGTTAAAAATAGGATACAACAACATTACTAAAAACGTCTTTAACATGCTTCTAAAATTTCCAAGCCTTTTAAAACTGCACTGGGTAATGTAATGGAAATAAAATCATTGGTCCATTCATTTAGGAAAATCTTGTGTATGAGGTGTTTCAGGAGGTCAAGGTTACTTATCCCTAACACATTGCCAAATTTCAATTTCTGTGAATAGTTCCATCGGCGAACAGTTCCAACGGTAGACTGTCGTTAACAGTGCATTGGTATCCTTCTTTAAACAGTTCCATCGGTGAACAGTTCTAACAATAGACTGTTGTGAATAGTGTCATCGATGACCTTCTGCGAACAATTTCATTAGTGAACTTATGTTAATAGTATCATTGGTAAACTTATGTGAATATTGTAACTATGAACTTATGTGAATAGTTACATTGGTGACCTTATGTGAACAGTGTCATCGGTGACCTTCTGTGAACAGTGTCGTCGGTAACCTTATCTGAACAGTGCAATGGTGAGGTTCAAATGGTTACCTTATTCCTTTTCCAAATTTTGAGTTCATGAATAGTGTTTCCAGAACAGTGAGGTTCCAATGGTGACCTTTTCCCTTTTCCAAATTTTGAGTTATTGAATAGTGTTTCCAGAACGGTGAGGTTCCAAAATTAACCTGTTTCCATTGCCAAATTTTGAGTTCATGAATATTGTTCGCAGAACGGTGAGGTTCCAACAGTGACCGTTTTCTTTTTCCAAATTTTGAATTCATGAATAGTGTTTCTTGAATGGTGAGGTTTCAATGGTGAGGTTCATGAACAGTGTTTCTAGAATAATGAGGTTCATGAACCATGTTTTTCTGTTTCCAAATTTCATGTTCGTGTACTGTGATTCCAGCTTCCTACAATTTCACCCCTTTGACGTTCCTTTGACATAAAATGCTTTTAAAGACTTTTTTATGAACTCTATGTCTGATTTAAAAGTGAGAAATCCTATATTAATTTCTCTTAAGGATCGAGATGTTTTTACATGGTCAAACCACGTGGTTTAATGTGATCCTATTTTAATAGAAAACCAAACATATCCTAAATGACTAATCTGTGAAATCTTTATATGGGATGAGATATATTCATCCCTAGTTATTCCTCCTTGTTCTCGGGTGTGAGATGCTCGAACAAACCATTCCTTCCTGAAGGAGTTGTGAAATCAAACATTCCTATTTGGATTGGTTCCACTCTATTTTTATGCAACCAAGCTGTATCGATCGATCTCTGATATAAGGCATGTTATATCGTCATTATTTTGGTTTCATCTCCTTCGGTTTCCCCTCGCCCTTTTATGGGATTCTATCTTAATGTTCCTAATGGAACTTTCATTGGTGTTGACTGATTGTTTCCGACGCTTTCACCGGGGCGCGCGCATCCGTCCGTCCGCGGAGGAGGACGTGCTGTGCTTGTTGCCCCGCATTCCCACTTTCCAATGGTGGGCAGAATTCTCTCCTTATTCAGGGATGTCTGCTCCTTGATCGAAACGGGATGACGGGATGTTGGTTCTTCCTTCAGTGGATTCCGCCTTAGAACTCATCATCTAGTCCGGGTCTCCCTCATTGATTTAATATGTAGTTCGTGAAACTCTTCCTAGTGCCATGTTTCCATGGACGCCGGTTAATTACACTGCTTCTGTCGGGACATTCCAAAGGGTCTGGTTAGGGCATCAACCTTCAGTCATGGAGTAGTCACGTTGAGGCATCAGTAGCGTGTCTGGATGCTGGGGAACCTGGCAAGTCTTTCTATTATCCCTGGTCACAGGGCTTCTTGAGGGCGTGGAAGCCCGAGGCATCCCACATCGTGCGCGGGAAATTATATATCGTAGACACATATCTGAGGTTCTCCTCAGCTTCCCGTGTTTAACACAGGGTACGCCGCGAGTTTAACGTCCAGCAGAGACGAATCAGCCCAATCAGAGCATTAGCTAGAATGGATCAGATTGAGGGATTTCCCTTGAAGGGATGCCGATACCGGGGCCAGCCCATGGGCGGATGTGAAGAGGAGCGTACCGACATGGTCTCACTGGGATATAACGGTCCGGGCGAGAATCGGGGTGGATGGTGGATGGATGAATGAAGTTTAGGGTGGAATGGAAAATAACCATTGCAAGGGCAATGGTGAAGTTGGGCTTGAGCCTTGGAAGGGCTTCCTACGTATCCTCGTGGCAGGGAATCAAAGTCTGCGTTGTTCGGGTTGGTGCCAGTGGATCGACACGAGGGTGGACCTAGGTCGGATGGGCATCATCAGTGAGCTAACGTGAATAGGGAGGACTAGGAGGGTCCTAGTGGTGGTGGGATTGATCCTCGTGGAGGCTTCCTATGTACCATTCCTTGACATGGATCAAAGACCTCGTAGTTCAAAGGGTTTAATCGGTGAACCGACGTGAAAGTAGACCCGGGGGTCCACCAGTGGTGGGCTTGAACCTTGGGAAGGTTTCCTACGTACCATGCCTTGACATGGATCAAAGTCCTCATAGTTCAAAGGATTGATGGAATACAGTTCAACGTCATGCGGGACGGTAGTGAACCCTGTCGTGAATGAACGACGGGAGGTGGGTGTCGGCGAACCGACATAAATGAAGGACCTTTGTCCGATGGGAGATGGGATTGAACCTCTAGAAGGCTTCCTACATACCATGCCTTGACATGGATCAAAGACCTCGCAGTTCAAATGGGTGTGCAGTTTAATGTCATGCGGGGCAAGGGCGTGCAGTTTAACGTCATGTTGGACGAAGACATGCAGTTTATCGTCATGCTGGACGGGGGCGAAACTCGACATTAATGAACGACCGAGTAATGTGGCTTGAACCTCATGAAGGCTTCCTACGTACCATTCCTTGACATGGATCAAAGTCCTCGTAGTTCTCTATGGGTAGGGGTCAGGGTCGGTGCTCACTCTAAACACACGTGAGTAATGCTCGGTGTGAGAAACAAGAGGTTGTAAGGACCTGATGATCACGTCGCGAAGCATGCGTCCGTGAGAAGCGAAGAGGGGCTTACGCATTAGGCATCCCATGGTGCTGGGACTTAATCCAGGGTGGAGGCCCGAGGTGCGGAAAAGCGCAGCGAAAGAGGGATTTGGGCCCAATGATGGGGGGTGCCTCGTTCCTTATCATGCCCTCCACTGACCATGGTAGTGGGGAAGTACGGACATGCAGGGGTGCAGCCATCCGTTGGGGAACTAGGGTCTCCCTTCTCCTGAGAACATTCTCCACTCCAATAAGGAGGATATCATCCCTTGTGGATGGGTGATTCCACTCCTGTGGAGACGAGTGGCATAAAAAATGTTCGAGCTGGGGGGACCCTTCATGAGAGGCACGAGGTCGGGTCACAGTTTAACGTCATGTATTGAGGAAGTGATGCTTGGCAGTTTAACGTCCTGCTGCTAGGACGAGGTGGCTTCACTCCGCACCCCTAGGACTTACATAACCGGTACCCTCTGGTCCTTGGGGAAGGGAAGGTACCAGTAAGGCCGTGGCCAAGGGGGGTTGTAGAGCGAACCATCGAGGGGTCCATGTTAGCATGGCTATGCGAAGAAGCAATAGCCATTAGCATGCCTGTGAGAAGAAGCATTAGGTGAAGCAACGCTACGAGGGGTATTGTCCATGGGACTTTGAAATCACATCATGCAAACCTGGAGGGTCGCACGTGAAGAGGAATTCTCAAGCAAAGGAGTGTGCTTCGCGAAGCCAAGTGCCTTGGCCTTAGCACAGGGAATAGGTGTGACTAGAGGGTGCTTCGTGAAGTGGAACAGTACTCGCGGAGCACTGCATCGCGAAGAAGGGGTGCCTCACGAAGCAGGGTGCTGCGAAGCAGTGTGATTCGCGATGTGTAGAGATCCTGCCTTAGCATAGGGATAACTAGTACGGGTTGGGTGTTTCGCAAAGCATAAACGCTCCGCGGCTGCCCGGGTTCCCGTCGGAATCCCCTTCCTTCGCGAATTCCCTTGAGATTCGCGAAGGGCATCCCTCTCGGAAGAGGGGCTCAAAACGAGACCAAGCAAAGGCGTCTCACGAAGTAGAAGTACCTCACGGAGCTCATGATTCCTGGGGAAAAGAGTGCTTCACGATTCGGGAGAGGAGAAGCCAAAAGGTCAGATCATCCATCCCCAAGACCCAGGGGGAGTCCATTATTTATAGGCAAGGGGCACCGCGAAGCAAAACTCGCGCGCCGCCTCAGGTGCTTCGCGGCGCACTCGCAAACATCAACGGCGTCCGCAGAGAGTTACTGCCTCTGGAGCTTCGCGGCGGGCTCGTGAACGTCAAATGCGTTCGTAGAGAGTTACCACATCTGGGGCTTTGCGGCGGGCTCCCAAACGTCAAATGCGTTTGCAGAGGGTTACCACCTCTGGAGCTTCGCGAGACCGCGCTGCTTGGGGTGCTTCGCGGTGGTGCTTCACGTCGGTGCTTCGCGAGGCAGCGTGCCAGCCTCCTTTTTCGTCCCTTCCTTTCGTGCCATATTTTGGCGCCAACAAATGCCCCCCCTCAGACTTGGAGCCACGAAGGGTGAAGGGTCGATGTCTGAGGGAATATCGCAAAACTTTTCGGTGGTTCGTGATGCAGCTACGCGAAGGGGGCCCGCGGTGCTGACCGGGGCCACGGATCTGGACGCCCCGCGATGCTCTGCATGGGTGAGGCGCACCGCGATGCTCTGGGGTCGCCGCCTATAAATAAGGGGGTCGAACTCTTTTTTCATCACGCGACTTCCTTGTCGTTTTGTGTTCTCGACATCACGAAGCTCTGCGTACTCTGTGACAGCCTCCGCGAATCGAGCTTCGAGGCGAACCGCGGGTCTCCGACTCCGCGTCTGCGCCATGCAAACTTCTGCTTTTCGGCCTCTGCCGGACATCGCGGGTTGGTCTCGCGACTGACCTTCGCGATCCGGCTACGCGATCTAGCTTCGCGATCCAGCTGAAAAAATTCTTTTCCGAGGGCCGGAATCGAAATGGCCCACCAAGAGGCCGTATTGGGGGTGCTTGCAGATGCTGCCCGTCGGGATGAGATGGCCAACTGTCTGAGCCTTGGGGAGATGGTCTGAAGCCATTCAGACCATGCTTCTTTGACATATCTGCTATCGGAGGATCATAAGAATTATCCACAGTGTAAGATGCTGCCATTGTACGGCTTTAGGCTGAGGGATGACGTCTTCATCCCTGAGGAGAGTATGGACGAACCAGCTTGCTGGTTCAGGAGTACACCATGCCAACACCAATGGTTCAGGGCGGCCGATGGTCATGCACAGGAGGACTTCACAACCGTCACCACCGACTATCTCTACAACCATGTGAACGATATTTACGGGAGGCCACTTTAACCGGAGACGTCCCCTCCTCTCTACCGCACCATGCTGAAGGTGGCATTGCAGGATTCGAAGAAGGGATGGTCCGATGAGTGGGTCCTGTGCTAGGGAGACAACTTTACTGACGACTGGGCCTGGGCCTACTGGGTAGGCACCTCATGCGAGGAGTTCGGGGTTGAGCTGAGGAGAGTGGGGTTGTATGGGGCGGCATGGGCCTCCCAATTCCACATTTACCAACCAAAGCAACTGATGTCGGAATTGTTGAGAAGATGGTCGTCTAGGACCAATACCTTTCACCTGCATCACGGAGAGGTGGGCATCAGCCTGTGGGATGTCCACCATATTTCTGGGGTTCCGATCTTGGGGTCCATGTATGATGAATTCCTCCCCATCATCAGCGCGTGGGAGGATACAGAGCAAATGTCGCGACTGGCGTCAGCGCTGATGGCACTCTTCCCCGGAGAGGACAAGGAGGCAATGAGGGATGTCCACTTTAGGAGATGGTTCAAATGCTTCCTGAATTTCACAGAGAATCGAGAGTTCCCTCTGAGGCCTCGAACATTTCCTAGGGCGCCCCAACGGGGCAAGGGGCACTCGTATTGGCGGGTCTTGGAGGAAAACCAATGGAAGACTTGGGGTTTCAGTGTCAGCACTGAACAACATCTGATAGTCAGGCTCGCGGCATTCATCGTTGCTCTCATCTGCGGTTGGATCCAACCGGTGAGGGATACAAGCATGGGGGTGCGGCCCAGCTCGTTTATTATGGCATCCATGTTGGCAATGGGGCAGCAGATCAATCTGTTGATTCCAATGCTCGCCAAACTGTACAGAATGCTACGACACATTAGAGAGGGCATGAAGCCGCCAAGGATATGCGGGCCCTTCCACCTCCTGCATGGGTGGATCGCATCGCACATCATGGGGATTTATGAGTATCCAAACCCCATTTCGCCGTCGGGATCGAACTTCCGCCCCTCCATCCTGAACGCGGTCGGGAGCTTCCCATTCAAACTAGTCGTTCTGATGGTGCTGAATTGGGTGTGGAGGGCGGATGAGTTTAATTTCCACCCCTTCCCATTTCCGACGGGGATACTTAGTGATGACGGGCGGGGAACGAAAGAACATCGGGCTTAACTCCTGGCCTTTCGAGGTGGAGTTTTGGTGGCATGGATAGATCGTGAGCCACTCTGCGAACTGTACACCCCGCATCGGTTTGCGAGGCAGTTACGGTGCCTCCAGTGGCTGACGCCGCATGTCTACTGGGAGGTATGTCACGAGGAGAACCCATGTGTGATGAGGCAGATGTGGCTCATGTTCACAGAGGAAGATGGGAAGATGCGGATTTCATTGCCTTCATCCACCACCGCTTTCGGATTTGTGAGGGAGTATTCCATTAGTTGGGAGGCTGCTTACCCAAAGGAGATGCTGAAGCAACCAACTATTCAGGTCGGTGACGGTGGGACTCCCCTATCCCGAGGTCAGGGTCGGAGGGCAGCTAGGGCCGCTCGCAGTAGCGGGGCTGCCATGGCGACGAGACCTGCACCGGCCGAGGGTGTGGCAGCAGCGGTGGGTCCGGTGATTCCGGAAGAGCAAGGCTATCCGGAGGGGCAGCCACCGAGGGGATTTCGTAGGATATCCACTCAGGCTCCAGGGAAGCAGCTGCGTCATATTGACATGGAAGAGGATGATGTCTTCCCAGAAGCTTGGGACATTTGGGATGTAAACTGGAAATTCCTCAACCCACCCAAGATATGGGCCCACCTGAATCGCCTCGTGATGGAATTACCGGGCATAGGCCCAGTCTGGGCTGGATTCATGGCATCTCCGAAGGAGGAAGAGCAATACCTGGACGAGCTGGAGGATTATGTTCACTCTAGTGGTGTCCCTCGCCCAATGACAGACCGGGTGAGGGTACTGCTGAATCGAACGGTCCCCCCACAGTTATCGGCTGCCGATATGAGGGAGCGCTTCCCCCTGCCGGAAGAATTATAGGACTCCTCTCGGGAGGATGAGGCTAGAGGAGGGAGCCCGTTGGAGGAAGGCGAGGTCAGAGATAAAGGCCCAGATTCCGATGATTTCGCGGAGGCTCTCGAGGTAGCATTCCGAACTTCTTTCCTTACGATCCATTCTTGGGTCACTATGGACTTCTCAACGATGTTTGAGCCATGCAGGAGGAACTTGTTCGCAGGCCCCGTTCTCACCCCTCGGCGGGTGATGATGCAGGACCTTCAGAACCTGCACCCATGGCTGCGTCCAGTTCCGCGTCTAGTGGGACCAGAGCACCCGAGGTGGCTCCTCCGGAATCTCCAGACCGTCCAACAGTAAACGGAGGGCCTCTCCTCGGGGCCCCGTCAGTACCGGCTCAAGAGAAGCGCCAGGAGGTCGATCTCCATAAGTCTCCTCTACCGGTTTCCTGTCGTCATATGTAGACTATGCCTGCCCACAAACGTTTATGTCCCTCTCTGTCGTACAGTTCTCCGACTGGCATGGGCTTCTGCGGTAAGACTGGTTGGGATGTCTGGTGGCGTCCCTCCTAGGGGCATACCGGTGACGGTGGCGATAGTCCCCCCATCTCCTCAAGCTGCGATGGACATCATCACTGGCGGGACCACCAGTAGGGTCGCACCCGAAGTCATTGAGGTGGACTCCGAGGAAGAGGATCAACCGGTCGGTCCCAGTCTTGTCACGCCTGCTTCGGCGCCAGGTGACATACTAGATTCAACACCAGATGTTGATCCTGCGGAGGATTTCCTGCGGGTGTATCCCGCGTACGAGCCTGCCAATCGCGCAGACTAGGACAAAACGACCTCCGATGAGGAAGACAACAGCATAGTCTACCGCCGGTCATGGAATTTGATCATGCGCTTCATCAAGGACACCCCCCAAGTGCAATGGCGGGCCGAAATGGATAGACTCCGCTTTCGGTTGCGCGAACTGTGCGCTGGGGGAGTGGATGCCCAACGTCCTCACGCACTCATCCGAGATCTTATGGCTGAGAAGATCCGGGAGCATGATCGTGGGCTGGCAGCGGAGGAAGGTGACCAACATCAAGAAGCTCCAGGAGGCTGAAGGCAAGGTCCAACAGATGCAGACCTGGGAAGATGAACATTCAGCCTCTCTTAATGCACAATCTGAGCTGGTCTCATGGTTAAAGGCCCAGCTGGCAGAGGTAGAAGAGCATATGAGGCAGGCCTCTAGAAAGATGGATATCGTTCAAGCTCGCGTAGAGAGGGCCAAATCCAAGGCTGAAGAAATGCGCCCCACCACTGCTGAGGAGGAGCGGGAGCTGAGTCAACGGTAGTAAGCCTCGGACGTCGCAAGCCAACGGGTGGTGGATCCACGACACTCTTTTGATGGGGTCAACCCGTCCATGGGGGGAGTCGACCCCCGGGTATTGTAATAAACCAAAAACCTTTTATTGGTACTTTCGTGCTTTAATTTTTCTTTCTTTGTTTTGAATGCCATAGCGCGCACAATTTCCTCTATTTGAATCACCTTGTTACATCCCTACAGTGTTTGCGGGACGTTCGGCGACAATTCCCTAATCCCAAGTGGGTCGAGCCCGATGTGAGAAACAGGAGATAGTTGCCTTCTCGTCCCACCTAACATAGGAGTGGAGACCATGCTCCAGGCATCTAGGATTCAGATTACCATTCCAGATTCCCAAAAGATGGGAGAGGCTTGACCAGAGAGGGAATTTTTAGGATAGCTGAATTACCGTTTCTTCAGCGTGCTCTTATGCACGAACGGTGCAATGCCAGGGGCACTAAAATCGATCCAAACAGATGAAAATGGGAAGCATGAATCGCGACACCCAAGATTCGGAACACTGTGGGGATGGCGTGACAATAAGGGACAACTGTTAACCATGGAGGAGAAGCGGTATCCTTACTGTGTTAGCCTGTAATGGGGACAACAAATGAGGGTTGACCGTTGACCATGTTCAAAACACGGGACCATGTCACAAATGTTGTCGATCAATCCTTCGGGATGTTGGCCCAGGACAGTTGGCGGACCATAGGTCAAACATCCATACTGTTAGGGGGTCCTTCCAAACATGACCATTCTTCCGGAATGTTGGCCTAGGACAGTAGGTGAGCTGATACGTCATGAGACCAGGCCGTTAGGGGGTTCCTTTAGAAATGAAAGAGGACAAGGGTCCGAATAAGGGGCACACAAAGCGTGGAATATGGAGTGATGGTTTTTCTGAACAGAATCCAACACTTATCTAACTACACCACCGTGGTGGGAGTACACAATATGGGCACATTAGTCTGATCATGGATCATTCCTTCTTTGGGACAGGGCCTCTCTAGAGAGGGGGCCTGCCGCTTCCCAATGGGATCTTGGGGCATCCTGAACTTGTTCAGGGAAAAATTGCAGCTACATAGCTCCCCCCGAGCGGTCAGGCCTGGGGGCCGGGAATGGGGAGGAACAGGATTTTGCGATTCCTGGGGCTGGATCTGAGGCGAAATGCATGGGTGTCTCTACGTATCCCATAAGGATGGGATTCATGCGTTGAGGACACATGGAATCCTGTAGTTTAACGTCATACGATAGGACGTGGAATAAAAGGGAAGATCCCAGGGGATGTGTGGTGCGGTAGATATGAAACCGACGTGAATGAGGACTTGGAGTCCAAATCACACCGCGTACTCCTGGAGGAAACTCTTCAGGTCGAGGGACCAAGAGTGAGGATTAGGCTAGGCCCGGAGCAGAGTGGTCGGGCGTTCCTACATACCCCATGAGGATGGTAATCAAGCCATACGTAGTTCTGGAAGCACCGTTTAACATCATGCGGGACGATGAGAAGCCTGACCGTTTTGGTACACATCCCGAAAAAACTACTAAGCCCACTTGAGTCGTGCTCGGTGTGGGAAACGAGCAGTAGTGGTGGGAATTTCCCGACACAAACAGGGGAAGGTTAGGGCAAAGGGACGCTCGGTGAATACCGGCCCAATGACACTAACACGATCATTTAGCGCACCTAGATGCACGAAGAGAAAGAGTCAAGTATGATGGAATTCCACTTGAACATGAGGAAGTGGAAATGTGTGAATCATGTTGCCCGAGATTCAGATCACGATGATGGCGGCGTGATGATGAAGGATAACTGCTGACCGTGTTCGCAAGACAGCATCCTGTCGCGTTAGCCTAGAATGGGGACAGACAAATGAGGGTCGACCGTTGACTATGTTCGAAACACGGGACCATGTCACAAATGTTGTCAAATATATGTATGGACGTTGGCCTGAAACGATTGGAGGTCCCTTAGGTCCAGCATTCATGGAGAGCCCTTAAGCCTAGTATCCATGTCGTTCGAGGGTCCTTTTGGATGTGGAAGAGGATGAGGATCCAAATAGCGAGCTCACGAAGTTTGGTCATGGGACGAGGGGAATGTCCCCATGAAAATCCCACACTTCGAGCTCTTTGTCGAAACACATATGAATACGACAACGAGACGTATTAGAGAGAGGGAACAGATTCCTTTCCCATGGGGAGATCTTAGTTTAGGGTCGTAGAATTCGGACCATGGATGGGAGGAGACATAAGAGGCGCATGGTGGAGTAACTCAAACACCTGGCGTGAATGGGAGTAGGGGGTGTGTACGGTGCAATGAACAACCTGACACGAATGAGGACGTAATCCCATACCTCGCCGCCCGACCCCCTTAGGAGAGGTTTTTTGGTCAAAGGACCGAAAGAGAATGTTAGGCTGGGACATGGGAGATGTGCTCGGGCGCTCCTACATATCTCATAAGGATGAGAATCAAGCCTCGCGTAGTTCTTGATGGACCTTAGACCATGAATGGATAAAGGGAGCAGGGTACACATGGAAACAAGACCCGACGTAAAGGAGGACCTAAGCCCTACATACCATGCGTTCTCTGGGGAAATGCTCGAGTCGAGGGACCGAACACGAAGGTTAGGCTGGGCCCGTGGGGAAGTGCCCGGGTGCTCCTACGTATCTCATAAGGATGAGAATCAATCCATACATAGTTCTGAAAGGTGACATGGTAAGGTACCAGTGCCACGGGAAAAGGTGAGTGCGGGCGTGGCCCTTGCACTAAAAGAAGCGGAATTTGATAAATCTTGTTTGTTCTTTAAGGTGAGTGGTTTTTTTGTGAGGCGAAAAGCCTAGAGTAGTAGGCCGTGGTGTCGCCACAATGATCAAGCTGTGATAGGCATTGAAAAATGGCATGGCGCGTGACCAATACCCAACGTGATGTCCTCTACAACGAGGTCATCACAATGCAGTGCTGTTTTTCGTCATGCGGCCAGAATGATAATGTCACAGTTTAGGTTCGTATAATATGACCAAGCATGCATTGTATCTTCATGCAGTGTAGATGTAGCAGAGACGATGCTAGGCCGCAAATGTGCGCAGTGTTATAAAACACAATTGACGGATAAATGATCCCACATCACATTGTATGCCAATCGAAGAGGGAGACCTTTGGCCGAAGGGCCTATATAGAGGTAAAAGGTGAAAAAGGGGGAGAGATTGGTTCCCTAAATGGTTTGAACCCGAAGACAGGGCGTCCGGGCGGTCCTACGTATCCCATGAGGATGGGAATCAAGCCACACGTAGTTCTGAAGGGTGCCTTTTAATGTCATGCTGGACAAGGAATATGAGGGCTAACTCTCAGAACGGGGGTGTGTGTGGTGCAGCCATTGCAAACCCGACGTGAATGAGGACATAATCCCACACTACGCCACGCGGTCCCATAGTCGGGGTCCTGAAGGCAGGACCATAGAGGTGAATTTTTTGAACTCAAGCTGGACCCAAAGACAAGGGGTATGGGCATTCCTACGTATCCTATCAATATGGGAATCAAGTTGAACGTAGTTCCAGATGAGAATCTTAGTTTATGGTCTTAGAGCTTGGACCATGAATGGTGACAACTTCCCGAGTAAGCACAGATGTCAACCCGATTCCTAAGCCCACGTGAGTTAAACTCGGTGTGGGAAACAAGTGGGGTATCCTCATCGTAATACTTGGGGCGAGTCAAACGTTTGTTGGTAGAGAGCCCCGAAGGACACCTTTGACATGGCTTGTTCCCCAAACATGCGGACGTGCATGGAGGAAAAGTACCAAAAGTTCCAAGACTCCAATGGGACACGGTGAAGTGATGAAGGGTGTGAATTGTGCACCAGACATTTTGGGACTAATGGGTTGGCGTGGCGATATGGAAAAACTGTTAACCATGGTGGAGAGGCAGCATCCATATAACATTAGCCTGAGGTGGGAACAACAAACGAGAATCGATAGCTGACCATATTCGCAACGCGTGATTTTATCAATTTGGTGTCCAAAACCCCCGGGGGTGTTGGCCTGTAATGGTAGGAGAGCCCTTGGGCGTAGTATCCAGGCCATTCATGGGGGTCCCTCCAGGTATGAAAGATGATGAAAGCCCTGATGCAGGGATACACAAAGCCTGGAAAGCGGGTGCGGACGTGTCCGAGTAAAGCATGGAATTCCAGGTAATAAACCAGAGTACTCTTAGGCACATCGGTGAACTGCCAAAAAGGGATCGACGAAACAGCTCAGGAGGGAGAGGTACATGGCATGGGCATTACGAGACTGTCTTGAATGAGAAAATAACCTCACGCCACACCATAAACTCTATTAAGAGAGGATCTGGGCCGTGGCCCGGAAAGGCCAAGGGGCCTGATGGTTAGGCATTGTTCAGGAAGGCCTGACCTGCTTGTAGTTTAACGTCATGCAATGAGGATGAGGGTCGGGGACCCGAGAAGGCCAAGGGGCCTGAGCTAGGCCTCGTAAGGGAAAGTGTACGGTAGGTTACATGATGCCTACGTAAATGAGGACATATTCCCACGCCGCACCGTACACCCTGGGTAAGAGGTTGGGCAGAGGGGCCCGAGAAGGCCAAGGGGCCTAAGGTCAGGCATCAGTCAGGAAGGCCTGACAGGTCTGCAGTTTAACGTCTTACATGTGGACGGGGGTCGAGGACTCGAGAAGGTCAAGGGGCCTGAGGATGGGCCTCGTAAGAGAAGGCGTACGACATGGCACATGATCCCGGTGTGAATGAGGACGTAGTCCTACACCACACCATACACCCCTATGGGGAATCGGGGCCGTGGGCCCGATCGCTAGCACCACCCGGGGGGAAGTTTGTCACTTTGGGATGGGGCAGAACGAATCACTACACTCGATGACTGGGACATCTCGGGGTGGACCCGAAGATCCAGGACACTGTTGACCATGTTTGAAACACAGCGTTCCTATGGTGACCCGATATGGGAGCAACAAATGAGCATCGACTGCTGACCAATTTTGAAAAGCGGGACTTGTATCGTCTTGTTGCTTGAAAACCCTTGGGGGCGTTGGCCCGTATCAGTAGGAGAGCCCTCGGGCATTGTATCTAGGCCGTTCTTGGGGGTCCCTCTGGGTGTGCAAAAATGATGGAATCCCAGTCATGGAGTGGGTGAAGCATAGCTGTATCCATCCACGAAAGAGGCAAACATATCTAGGGGGGATGTGCAGCCGGGTCGAGGATTTCTCGATGTGAGTTGGGGAAAAAGTGTGCACCCTTCCATATCTTGACCCGAGGGGAAGATTTTGGCTTCTGGGCTGGGCCAACAGATGAAATGCCCGGGCGTTCCTATGTATCCCATTAGGATGGGAATCAAGCCATACATAGTTCTTGAAGGCCATGAAGTTTAACGTCATGTGGTGAGGACGTGGGAGGATAGAATAATGGGAGTGGGAACATGGTGTGACCTTTACAATCCTTGTGTGAGCGGGGTTGTATGAGAGGGGCTAAAAAATCCTACACCCCGCTACACAAAGATCCTCCAAGGAAACTATTCCCATGGGGGATAGTGGAAGAGAAAATCTTGGGGCTGGGCTCAAGACGAGACGTCTGAGCTTTCCTACGTATCCCATTGAGATGGAAATCAAGCCACACGTAGTTCTTGAGACGCAGTTTAACGTCATGCGGGATGAGGATACATCTCATTTGGGGATATGTAAGGTATGGCGAGAAATCCGACGTGGATGAGGACGTAGTCCGACACCATACCGTACAATCCCGCAAGAGGGTAATTCGGGGAAAAACAAGGGGCCTGAGGCTGGACAGCAGTCAGGGAGACCTGACCAGCTTGCGGTTTAACATCTCGGGGTGAAGACGTGGGGCCAGGGGCCCGAGGAGGCCAAGGGGCATGAGGATGAGCCTCGTTCCGGTCAGGAAGGCCGGATTGGCTTGCAGTTTAACGTCTTTCAGGACGAAGATGTAGTTTAAGGTCCTGCGGGACCATCTTGCAGTTTAGGGTCATGCAGGACCCTTTTTCCCTAGGAAACGTATCGCTTAAGGAATTTGGCATTGGTGGGAGGGGTTATATTCTCTCCATCGGTGGTCACCAAGGAGTATGATCCATTGGGGTAAATCTTATGGATGATATAAGGACCTTCCCATTTGGGTTCTAATTTGGGCGGTTTCCTACCGGGAATCATTGGCGCATGAAGGGCCAATACCAGGTCGCCCTGTAGAAAAGATCAGAGATGAACCTTCTTGTTGAAGGCCCTCGCTATCTTATCCTGATGCCTTTCCAGATTGTGCAGGGCCCGAAGCCGGTTCTCGTCCAGTGCTTCTAATTCAGCTAGACGGATTTCGGCTACCTCATCTGTTGTCTGGTGATCATAAACTGCATTGTGTAACGATGGAATCTAGATCTCAATGGGTAGGACGACCTCAGCTCCTTACACCAGGGAATATGGGGTCATCTGGGTAGAGTTGCGAGTCGTCGTCTGATAGGCCCAGAGGGCGTTGGGGAGCTTGTACGGCCAACTTTTCTTGTTCTGACCAACCATCTTCTGCAGAATGTTAGAGAGGGTTTTGTTGAATGCCTCGAGCTGTCTGGTTTCCTGCGCGTGGTAGCGGTAGGTATGGTTCAAACGGATGTTGTACATGGCGTAAAATTTCTTCAATTCAGCCGCTCGGAAGTTGGTGCCGTTATCGGTGAGGACGGCGTGAGGGACCCCAAACCGGTGGATAATATTAGAGCTTACAAAGTCAACGATGGAACGGGCCTTGACCTCTTTGAGCGGAACTGCTTCTACCAACTTGGAGAAGAAATCTGTACCAGTCAGGATGAACCTATACTGGTAGGCTGTTTCCGGTGGATACTGTCCCACTACATCAAGTCCCCATACTGCAAATGGCCAAGAGTACTTGGTGGGGTGGAGGGGCTCCGGCGGCCGATGCAGGAAGTTGGCGTGAACATGGCACGCGTGGCATCTCTTGACATACCCAATATAATCGTGGATCATAGAGGGCCAGAAGTACCCCAACCTCCGTATTTGATGGGACAGCATCGGCCCAGCTTGATGGGCGCCACATGAACCGGCGTGAACCTCTTTCATAACATGAGGTATCTCTACTCCTTGGATGAAACAGAGGAGGATACCATCGAAACTCCGCTTATAAAGGATCTATTCAAGACTGGGGCCGCTCTGAAGGGTAAATTGCAGCGCGCATCGTCGAATTCGTTTTCACTCGGCCTGGTCCTCCGGGAGGCGACCATTTTGTAGATACTCAACAAAAGGTGCCCTCCAGTCAGGAGTGGATTCAACCACTGCGTCTGAAGAACCCGGGACCCCTGACGTGGAGGGTCCGGCAGTGGGATGACTTATCGGCAGGCCATCATTGTCCTCTTGGGTGACGGGGGCAATGACTCTCCGGTGTGCCACATGTATGATCAAATCATCTTGCTCAGGTTCTGGGAGTGACGCGGCTAAGCCAGCCAAGGCGTCTTCTTGACCGTTCTGTGACCGTGGGACATGGGTAACCTCTGGTCGAGAAGAGAACTGGGCCATTAGGCAGAGGGTGTACTCTAAAAACGGTACAAGCTCCGGCTTCCTAACGACGTAGTCTCCATTAACCTATTTGATTACCAGCTCGGAATCTCCTTTCACATGTAGATAGGGCACCTGGATCTCAAGGGCCAACTCGAGGCCGGTGATGAGAGCCTGGTACTCTCCCTCATTGTTCGTACAGCCTTCTGACAACAGGAACGAGTATGGAAGGACGGCTTGCGCCGGGGTAATGAAGACAATACCCAACCGACTTTGTTGAGCTTGGGATCGTTGAGCCGCCTACTGGTGGGGTTCTGGGAGGTGCCGTCGAAATGAATTTTCCAACACGGGACAACATGATCGACTGAGAGGATCGTCTCATCAAGAAAATCCAGGTCCAGGAATTGATCTGCGGAGGTGGGATGGGCAGCTAAAAAGTCTTCCAACGCCTGTCCCTTAATGGACTTCTGAGGTACGAACCTGATATCAAACTGCTGGAGAATCACTACCCAACGTGCTAGTTGGCCAGTCAGCATGGGGCGGTTCAGGATGTACTTCAGTGGGTCTACCCGGGAGACCAATTGCACCTCATGGTGCTACAGGTAATGTCGCAACTTCTTCATGGAGAATATGAGTGCAAGGCAGCTCTTTTCGATAGGGTAGTATCTGACCTCCGTATCGAGAAGCATGCGACTGAGATAGTAGAGACTATTCTCAGTACCCTCGTTATTCTTCTGGGCGAGCAGTGCACCAAGGGATCTTTCCAGGGCGATCACGTAAAGGACCAGCGGCTTTCCAGAGACAGGTGGCATCAAAACCCGAGGATGGAGAAGATACTGCTTTATTTCCTCGAAGGCGGTCCGACACTCCTCATCCCATTCGTAGGTAGTGCCCTTCTTCATGAGCCGGGAAAAGGGCTTACGCATGCCGTCCAGATTCGCGATGAATCGGTGTATATAGGCTAAGTGGCCTTGGAGGCCTCAAAGCTCCCGAATGTTGCTCGGGGGAGGCATTTTTCTGATGGCCTTTATCTTCTCCGGGTCGATCTCGATACCTCGGTATCTGACAACAAAGCCCATAAACTTCCCAGAGGTGACCCCAAAGGCACACTTCAACGGGTTCATCTTTAGGTGACGGGAACAGAGGAAACCGAACACTTTCTCGAGGTCTTTGAGATGGTCCTGGCGCTGACATGATTTGAATACGAGGTCATCCACGTAGCATTCCACCAAAGTCCCGAGAATCGGCTTGAATATGCGATGCATGGCCCTCTGATAAGTGGCACCTGAATTTTTCAAACCGAATGGCATAACTTGGTAGCAAAAGGTATCTTGGGGAGCCCTGAAGGCAGTGGACTCCTTGTCTTCGGGGGCCATCCGGATCTGGTTGTACCTGGAATACCCATCCATGAAAGAAAGAGCTTGGAAAACGGTTGTGGCGTCAATCAATAACTCTGTCACCGGGAGTGGGAATTCATCCTTTGGGAAGTGGCGATTAAGATCGCGGATGTCGATGCAGACTCTGATCTGCCCATTCTTCTTCCTGACTGGCACAATGTTGGATATCCACTTGGGGTACTGGACTTCCTTAACGAAGTTGGCTTTGATAAACTTGTCAACTTCAGCCTCAACCAGGGCACCATGAGAAGGGTGCATCATCCTGGGAGGTTTCTTAAACCCACGATGTTTTGCCGGGAGGCCCAGATGGTGAACGGCTGCCTGGGGATCTAATCCTGGCATCTCGTTGTAACTCCAAGCAAACACGTCACGGTGTTGCTTGAGGAAGTCTACGTACTGCTGCCGCTCCTAGGGGAACATGTTTGCACTGATCAATTTGGGATTCGGATCTGACATGCTACCAAGGTTCACTTGTACCAGTTCATCAACCATGGTAGAGACGCCTTCTTCAAAGGTGGGGGGAGCATCCTCCAGGTATTCCTCTCCACCCATGGGGGGATTTCCCGCAATGGAAGGTACTTCTGGGCTATCAAAGCTTGAGGGGCAGCTGGAGCCGGCTCGGGCAGCAGTGGTCATCATATCAGGAGAGTCACTTGCTATTGAGACCGTAGCAATGAAAGCAGTCGACCCTATCCCATCTAGCCTTCGGCCTAAGGGGCCACATTTGATGATATCAAAGCAGTGGTGCCGTGTCGGCCTGAGTTGGTTAATTCCAGCCCAGTGGAAGAGACATGTATGGCGCATCTCCATTGTCATAAGCTTGACGTCCCGGTACCGTACAGGGGTAGGAGGTTCCGGGATCTCGTGAGCCTGGTTGATGTAGGAGTACGAGGTGATTTTTTTCCGTCGCTTGACACGGGAATATGCCTTCCTTGTGTACCCGAAACAACAATACATTGCCCCATGTCGGGGGTCGTGGCCTACAATCGGTGGATCGGGAGGACGTAGGTTTCATCCATGCTTGCCCAGGGATCACTTGAGACCGGGGAGGGTTCATCCTCACTTACAACGATTTTCTTATCCTTACTTTTGTAATAACACGCATCCAGATAGAGGGCCTCAAAAGAGGTGAAAGGGGACACATCTCCATAGAGCACGCCTACTCGACCGTTGAGCAAGTATTTGAGGCCCTGGTGATACGACGAAGGGACCGCTGCATGCATATGGAGCCATGGCCTACCCATCAACGCGTTGTAGGCGGTGTCCTGAGAGACGACCATGAACTTGGTGCTGGAAATTAAGCCAGTGAACTGAGTCTTTAGGCAGATCTTGCCGACTGGGGTTGGCTCGGTCATGTCGTACCCCTGGATTCTGAGGTCAGAGGGAGTTAAATCACCTTTAGACAGACCCAGCTTTCGCAACGTCCGAGTCAGAATTTGATTGATTCCGGAACCCGTGTCAACGAGACAGCGACGGACTTCCATGCCATTGAAGTGGCCAGTGATATACAGCGGGAGAATGTACCCCTGTAGAGGAGGGTCCTCATCTTCATCAAAGAACGAGATAACTGCCTGACATTCGGCGTTTTCAATCGTCTTGGTATGGAAGGATTCTGCAGCTGCTACCTCTGTCTCAAACTGGAGGGGTCTCTTTAGGGCCTCAGCAAGTGCCTCACGCATTTCGGATGACAGGCGAAGGGCCTCAAAGATATAATACCTTGCCGAAATGCCGGCCAGGTGCTTCAGGATATCATACTTTCGTGCCAAACGTGAACCTCTGCCTACAGGAGGTCGTTCGGCATTTGGAGGCATAGCGGGTCCTACTGGTTGAACCGGCGATCGGCTAGTACTGGGTACATCTTGCTGCCTACTAGTAGAAGCCTGGAGAGTAGTCGCTGGACTAGGATTGGGCAGCGGAGGCTGGCCTATATCCGGGCAAGGTTGATTGTGATACGAATGAGGAAACTCTCCCTGATCTAGTAGCACATACGGTGGTGGAGGTAGAGCTGAGGGCGTTAGACGGGGTTGCGCTTGCTGAGCTCTACGCTGAGCCTGCTGTCTGGTCTCAGTAGCGTGCACGGCTTGGCTGAAAGTGCCTGCTGATGTACCTCGATGACCGGCGCGGTTGCGATTCTGCCGAAATTGACGTCGGCTGGAAATGTTGGGGAGGTTCGCCTGGTGCTCCCCCTCGTCGGGAGTCATATATGTCTTTACCAGCTCCAAGATGTTAACCGAAGCGTACCCCTGGATGTCGCTCGAGGAGTTATCCAGTACCGGGTGGATTCTGGGGGTAATCCCCATTTCAGGGGGCATAAAGTCACTGAGAATTCGGGATGAAGGAGGCAACGGCAGTGCGCGTTGCTTCTTCTTGTGTCGTCGCTGCTTGCCCTTTTGGGAAGAGGTCGACTGTGAAGAGGATGCAGAAGTACCTGATACTTCTTCTAAAGGATCCGGCTGCTTCAGGCGTGCCTGGATGATACCATGGGCACAGATGACGGTTTTTCGAGCCATCCATTCATCGTATTTCCGGGATCCACGGTTGGGAACCTGCTGCCACTCGCCATCGCTGTTGCTACCGATCTCTGACCCTGCAAAGACACCCGCCATTTGCGCTGGTGTCGGGCCCAACTTGACTATTTTTTTGTTGACCTGGTCTTGAAGACAGTCTTTAAACACATAGCATTGCTTGAGGGTGTGCCTCAGAAAGTGATGATAAGGGCAGTTGTTGGGGTGATCAGTGAGATTCGCCTCTGCCGGCCTTCTGCACTCAGGCAGACGCACAATCCCTTTCTCTAGAGCACTTCGGAAGTAGCTAGGGACCTGATATTCATTGAACGAATAAGTCTGGTGCCTTCTTTCCAGATAAGGGGCCCTGGGGGCCTGGACCTGACGAGGGGCCGGAGGGGTCTGCCGAGGAGGTGGTGCCTGATTGTCTCACCTAGGTGGCGGTGGCGCATTGCGCGGGGGAACCTGTCGATTCTGAGGCGGTCGCTGCTGGGCAGGAGCCTATTCTTGAGGTGGAGGACCTCTGCTGGGTTGCAGGGATGGTGCCGCTGGCAGTAATTCCAGCTGCCTAGGGGCTTCTATTTGGGCCACCACGGCGGGTTCATCCCTAGAGGTCCTCCTGGCTAGGATCATAGGGGGAATCGAACGTGCCTGACTAGCTTGTTGCAGAGCTTCCTCAAGTCGTTGAGCCTTATTTGAGAAATCTCTAAACCCTCCAGGGTAGTTCTAGGTAATTAAGGAGGGTACCAGCTCTGTCTTGACGTTTCCCACACACATCGTCAGTAATTTCTCCTGAGTCAGTGGCATATCGAGGGAATGCGTAAGTCCCTTCCACCAGGCGATGAAATCTGTGACTCGCCCATCAGGCCTTTGCTTGAACTTGAAGAGGTCCGCAATGCTGGTCTTCTGCGTGGTGGAGCTGAACTGGTATAAGAACTGCCGGCGGAGATCCTCCCAACTGGTCACCGATCCAATAGGGAGCTGGTTGTACCAGACGAATGTCGGACCTTCCAATGTCTGTACGAAAGATCGGAGCTTGGCGGCTTCTTGATGAGCCGGGGTCCCCAGCATGGGGCCACAACTGGAAGAAAAATGAGCCAATTGCTGCGGCGAGTCCCCTGTCCCGTTGAAAGGCGAGAAAGTGGGGTTCCCAAAACCCGGTGGTGCGGGCATATCATCTACCCACGCGGGATACGGCTTTCCATCTGGTGGGACCGCCACCTGCCGCGTTTCCAACGCTTCGAGGCGGGCTGTGAGCGCCTCTATAAGATCATCCATGTGGGGGTACCTATCTAGACGGGGATCCCTAACAACAAGTGTGTTGCCAGGTTCCTCAACACGGTAGATGGCTTCGGCAGCTCGTGGATCAACTGGCGGAACAACCTGCGGGGTGACTTGGGGAACCCGGACTGGATTCTTCAGATTGTCCCATCGCTCAGGAGGGTTTGGCGAGACGTATCGCTCCCTCTTGCCATAAGTTCCGGCTTCTGCCCTGTCTACAGTAGTAGCATGATCAGGGTTGCCCGGAGGCATCTCACCGGGGAGAAATTGTTCATGCCCCTACTGCCCCGGCCTGGGATTACCATAGTCGGGTCGCCGCTCTGCAGCGCGCTCAGCCAAGAGTTCGTCAACCAGCCTCTTCAGCTCAGCAAGCTGCTGGCGTAACGTGGCCTTCTCGAGATCTTCGTCAGTTTTCTACACAGAGGCAGACGGGTCGGAGTGCTTGACAGTTCCAACGTGCTCCTTAACCTTGCCGGTATTTCGACCGAGTACCTGCGACTTGGTGGGTACGGGGAGGCCTAGCAGGTTCATCTGCTGACGGGTAACCCTCCCTGATGGATCCAGTAGTGGCGGTACACCCTCGGGGGGTAAGTCTCCATCAAGGAATTCAAGATCGTCTTCCTTTTCCACGACGTCAGCCATGTGGATTGCGACCCCTCTCGAGGGCATGTCCTTGATGTCACATAATGAATCGGGCTTCCGTCAGATAGGGTCGAAGAGGATAGTGGCATAGTGTCCCCAACCATGGACTTGCACATGGGGGGTAGCTTCCCTGACGATCCTGCGGAGTACTTTGAAACTCTGGATGGATTTCCATTGAAGGGCGCTCTGGTGGCCTGGCGACTCAGGGTAATGGGCCACAAGGAGTGCGGCCGAATCGATCAGGCAGCATTGCTCACCGATTTCTTCGAAGTGCTCTCGACTTCTGGGGTACACCACCCGTTCGTAACGAAGGATGAAGTGTGTCGCCCATAGGGTTTGACAAAAGCACCCCACTTCTTCAGGGGTAAGAGACTCTGGTACGCGAAAATTCAGCGCCGCCGTCGGCCAGAACTTCTCTGGGAAGTAATCCGCTGCAAGAATACTCCAGAAGCTCTTGGGCTCGGACTCGGGGTCTGGTCCTGTGTTGCCCCACTCGTCAACCGGGGGAGGCTGAGGGACAGGTAGAGGTACCGAGGTGGACCTCTGGGATAGTAAACTCGGCGGTGGAGAATACGGCGAACGAGCTGACTGGCCGCCGAATTCTGGGGCATCCTCTGAAGAGTAAGGTGACCTGGTCACGATGTCACGATACGACGGGCTGATAGCCACCGCTTCCAGCACAGGAGTCGCGGCTACCGGCGACAGGTCGTGTCATCGCTCTACCGCCGTTGGCCCCCAAAATAGCTCTTCGTGATCTCTGTTATAGGTAGAGGGAACTTCTGGTGACGATGGCAGTGATTGCGCGGTCAAGACCTGCAGAATTCCCAAGACTTCTTCCTCCTAGATGTACCTATGGAGAGAGATGGGAATCTGGTGGACGTCATATTCCAGTAGAATGAGGCTAACGCGCCTGGTTCCTGCCCCAGTCCGTGATACGGAGGAGCGGGGAGAAGGTTCCATTACGGAGTCGCATTCCGCTTCCGAGTCGGAGAAGCAGGCAGGTTTGATCTCCACCCGGGCCTTCACATGACTCTTCTTGTGGCCGAGTTGTGAGGGGGCACTGGGGTAAATGTCGAAGGGTACATGTGGATGACCTCTATGGACAACACCCATGTGGGCAGAGCGAGGCCGACCTTCACTCCTCGAGTTGTCGGGGCGAGGAGGACCTCGCTGGTTGTAGAGTGGACGTAGGGAGACCCCCACATTAGAGAAGGACCGGATGGACGGTTCCTTCAGATCGGCGGTCGGGGGCAGGAGGATGGACACCATACCCTGTATAGTGGGCACGGTAAAGGATTCTGCATCGAGCATCACTGCCGCTGGGCAGGTCTTCCTTCGGGATGGAGGTAGCATGAGGCATACCTCCATAATAAGCTTCAGAGCAGGGAAGGCCCACGCTCTATGGAGTAGTGGTATGGGGAGGGCCTCCATATGGGGTGACATCACCACGGGTTAGTTCGCGGCGATCACCACTCGGGTCTGCAACCCGGAGAGTCAACCCAGCCTGCCTGTGGGGCGGTTGGGGTCTCGATCCTGGTTGGGTGAAGGAGTGCCCCTGCTCAGTGTATGAATGGGCCCCATGATACACGCCAGAGGTGGCTCAGGCCACTGTATCTGTTGACGTTGACACACCTGGGCAGGCGTCCTCAGTCCGGGCCCGGCGCTGACGTCGGGTCAGACGAGCTGGTACAGGTGGTGCAGGGACATACCCCGCCTGCTCTTCCTGCGGAGTCGGACAGCGGCGCTGACACGGCCGGGTGGGAGCTCTTTCCTGGAGCCCTTGGGTCAGGACCCTGGGCGGGTTGAGCCGGACGACACCCGCCTCATTAGCGTAAGGCGAGGAGTCGTCAAGGCATTCCGAGGACAGGCTCCCGAAACGGTTGAACGTTGGGGTGGGGAGAAGGGGCTCCCTGTGCGGCCTTTTAGGGCGGCGTTGACAGCGGGGCCTGGAGGCCTCCAGGTCCAAGCAGGCCATATCCCTAGTTGGGATGACCCCTTCCTCCTCGTACCTGCGCACGAGGTTGTTGATCACCCTTCACTAGATGACCTCTGATGGGGAAAGGGGATGTGGGCGCCCCGTATTCTGCGATGTGGCGGTCATCATGGCAGTAGCGGCGCCATGCGGGGTGGTTGTGGCGGAGTTTCCCCTGCCCTTGCATAGGCGGGCGGGTGGTGATCGTGTCTCTGTAACAACAACTTGGTTCCTGAGAAATGAAGGGATCATCTCATCAGCACTGAGAGGAAAAGAATCGACAACCAGTGCCCCAACGTCCTTCCATTATCCACGTCTGTAAGAAGGATCCACACCAACACGCTACAGAATGGAGTACCCCACGTTCTACTGCCCCGACATCCGGTAAGTTTCACGACAGGCCCGTTATTTGCTTGGTGAGACCAAGCACCAGATATCTAGATCCGGTGACACATCAATCTACTGGTGTCTCAAACGCTACTAATCTCCATATTGAGGAGAATAATTTCACGTCGGGTTCACCATTTCTGTTTCCGATGCTTTCGCTGGGGTGGGCGCATCCGTCCGTCCGCAGAAGAGGACGCGCTGCGCTTGTTGCCCCGCATTCCCGCTTTCCAAAGGCGGGCGGCACTCACTCCTTATTCAGGGACGTATGCTCCTTGATCGAAACAGGATGATGGGATGTCGGTTCTTCCTTCTGTGGATTCCTCCTCATAACTCATCACCTAGTCCGGGTCCCCTCATTGATTTAATACGTAGTTCGTGAAACTCTTCCCAGTGCCATGTTTCCATGGATGCCGGTTAATTACACTGCTTCTGTCGGGATATTCCAAAGGGTCTGGTCAGGGCAGCAACCTTCAGTCAATGGAGTAGTCATGCTGAGGCATCAGTAGCGTGTCTAGATGCTGGGGAACATGGCATGTCTGTCTATTATCCCTGGTCACAGGGCTTCTCGGGGGCGTGGAAGCCCGAGACATCCCACATCGAGCGCAGGGAATTATATGTCATAGACACATATCTGAGGTATTCCTCAACTTCCCATGTTTAACACATGGTACGCCATGAGTTTAACGTCCAGCGGAGACAAATCATCTCAATCATAGCAATAGCTAGAATGGATCGGATTGAGGGATTCCCCTTGAAGGGATGCCGATACCGGGGCCAACCCATGGGCGGCTATGAAGAGGAGCTTACCGACATGGTCTCACCGGGATATAACGGTCCGGGCGAGAATCGGGGTGGATGGTGGATGGATGAATGAAGTGGAGGGTGGAATGGAAAAGAACCATCGCAAGGGAAACGGTGAAGTTGGGCTTGAGCCTTGGAAGGGCTTCCAATGTATCCCCGTGGCAGGGAATCAAAGTCTGCGTAGTTCGGGTTGGTGCCGGTGGATCGACACGAGGGTGGACCTTGGTCCGATGGGCATCATCAGCGAGTTGACGTGTATGGGGAGGACCAGTAGGGTCCTAGTGGTGGTGGGCTTGATTCTCATGGAGGCTTCCTATGTACCATGGCTTGACATGGATCAAAGACCTCGTAGTTCAAAGGGTTTCATCGGTGAACCGACGTGAAAGTAGACACGGGGGTCCACCAGTGGTGGGCTTGAACCATGGTAAGGTTTCCTACGTACCATGCCTTGACATGGATCAAAGTCATCGTAGATCAAAGGATTGATGGAATACAGTTTAACGTCATGCGGGATGGTAGTGAACCCTGTCGTGAATGAACGACAGGCAGTGGGTGTCGGCGAATCGACATAAATGAGGGACCTTGGTCTGATGGGAGATGGGCTTGATCCTCTAGAAGGCTTCCTACGTACCATGCCTTGACATGGATCAAAGACCTCGTAGTTCAAATGGGTGTGCAGTTCAATGTCATGCGGGACAAGGGCGTGCAGTTTAACGTCATGCTGGACAAAGACATGAAGTTTATCATCATGCTGTATGGGGGAAAAACTTGACGTGAATGAATGAATGAGTAATGTGGAATGACCCTCATGGAGGCTTCCTACGTACCATTCCTTGACATGGATCAATGTCCTCGTAGTTCGCTATGGGTAGGGGTCAGGGTCGGTGCTCACTCTAAGCCCACGTGAGTCATGCTCGGTGTGAGAAACAAGAGGTGGCAAGGACCCGACTATCACGTCGCGAAGGATGCATCTGTGAGAAGCGAAGAGGGGCTTACGCATTAGGCGGCCCATGGTGTTGGGACTTACTCCCGGATGGAGGCCCGAGGTGCGGCAAAGCGCAGCGAAAGAGGGATTTGGGACAAATGATGGGGGGTGCCTCGTTCCTTATCACGCCCTCCACTGACCATGGTAGTGTGGAACTATGGAGATGAAGGGGTGCAGCCATCCGTTGGGGAACTAGGGTCACCCTTCTCCTGAGAACATACGCCACTCCAATAAGAAGGAGATCACCCCTTGTGGATGGGTGATTCTTCTCCTACGGAGACGAGGGGCATAAAAAATGTTCGAGCTGGGGGGACCCTTTGTGAGAGGCACGAGGTCGGGTCACAGTTTAACCTCATGTGTTTAGGACGTGATGCTTGGCAGTTTAACTTCCTGCAGCTCGGATGAGGTGGGTTCACTCCGCACCCCTATGACTTACATAACCGGAACCCTCTGGTCCTTGGGGAAGGGAAGGTACCAGTAAGGCCATGGCCAAGGGGGGTTGTAGAGCGAACCATCGAGGGGTGCACGTTATCATGGCTATGTGAAGAAGAAATAGCTGTTAGCATGCCTATGAGAAGAAGCATTAGGCGAAGCAACGGTACGAGGGGTATTGTCCATGGGACTTTGAAATCACATCGTGCAAACCTGGAGGGTCGCATGGGGAGAGGAATTGCCAAGAAAAGGAGTGTGCTTCGCGATGAAAAGTTCCTTGGCCTTAGCACGGGGCATAAGTGTGAGTGGAGGGTGCTTCTTGAAGTGGAACAGCACTCGCGGAGCACTGCCTCGCGAAGAAGGGGTGCCTCGCGAAGTAGGGTGGTGCGAAGCAGTGTGCTTCGTGATGTGTAGAGATCCTGCCTTAGCATAGGGATCACTAGTAAGGGTTGGGTGTTTCGCAAAGCATAAACGCTCTACGGCTTCCCGGGTTCCCTTGGAAATCCCCTTCCTTCGCGAATTCCCTTGAGCTTCGCGAAGGGAATCCCTCTCAGAAGAGGGGCTCAAAACGAGACCAAGCAAAGGCATCTCGCGAAGTAGAAGTACCTCGCGGAGCACATGATTCCTGGGTCAAAGAGTGTTTCGCGATTCGAGAGAGGAGAATCCAAAAGGTCGGATCATCTGTCCCCGGGACTCAGGGGGAGTCCAGTATTTATAGGCAAGGGGCACCGCAAAGCAGAACTCGCACGCCGCCTTAGGTGCATCGCGGCGCGCTCGTGAACGTCAACGTCGTCCGCGGAGAGTTACCGCCTCTGGAGCTTCACGTCGGGATGGCGAAGTTCAAATGCGTTCGCGAAGAGTTACCGCCTTTTGAGCTTCGCGGCAGGCTCGCGAACGTCAAATGTGTTCACGGAGGGTTACCACCTCTGGAGCTTCGTGAGACCGCGCTGCTCAGAGTGCTTCGCGGCGGTGCTTCGCATCAGTGCTTCACGAGGCAGCGTTCCAGCCTCCTTTTTCATCCCTTCCTTTCGTGCCATATTTTGCCGCCAACATTGATGTGGTGGTTTATCTGCATCCTCGGGTGGATATTATTGTCACAAGGGGATGAGATCGTAACCTATTGTGTGGATCATTATCATATAAATAACATCAAGAACTATTTGAGGTAGGGGATTATTTGCTTCTCTTTTATTTTACGTGAATCTGTAGAGTGATCATTTTTTATCCACTATATTAGAATGGAGTTGGCATAATAAATATGTGATACAGATAAATAAATTGATATTGATCATTGGTTATTGCCTCTAGATTTTCAAGATAGTGTGATATCTATGCTTACTTTCTTAGCATTTTTCATTCTCTATGGAAATTGGTAAAGAACGTAAATCCAGATTTAATTGATAATTGTTTGAATAAAAATAAAGAGGCATGTAAATGAATCTGGTTCCTCTTATTGTAATTTTATGTTAATCAAACTGGTGTAGTATGCATGTTTAATTATTTTTGATAGCTTGCTGGTTAGGTATCCCAAATTTGGAACCTACAAATAGTGAACTGGTTAATTCAAGATGGATTAAAGAACTGGTTGTTTGATAAAAGATAATTCCTTATAGGGTTCTGAGTTAACCTCGTGCTTGTTTAAGGGCCAAGATCCCAATTAATATGATTTTTTTTCTGCTACTTGTGTTGTGATGTGAGCCTGGATGACTGTTTTGATATGTGGTGGCAGGGAGGCCTATTGGTTATGGTGGCAGTTGACTCCTAGAGTGGAGAGATGGTTTATGCATGTGGGTGTCAGAGAGGACACCATGGATGATAGAATGGGTTGGATTTGACAGTTTGGATGCTTTCTGATTCATTGATTGGTTATCTTATTTACATTCCCCACTACTTGAGGAAGCTGGTCTAGATTACCCTTCTTCCGAAAGGCGCGACGATGCATGGGGTATGAAATATTCTTTCTGTGTCTATCTTCTCAAGGGAGGTTGGGTCTACGCCCTTTCTTTAAGAAATAAAGAATCGACAGATAGTTATCTTCTCACTTTGTTGAACCCCCTTGTGTTTAGTAGTAGAGAATGTTTTTCTAGAATTCAAGAGAATATAGGAATGTTGTGATGTAAATAACTAATTGAATAAATGATGTTAACCCATGGGGGTTGTAGCTTTATGGAACGAAATGTTGAGGTTACAATTTTAAGGGACAATGGACATTGTGTGTGATGATCATGAAATTTAATGTAGAAATTGTTAATGGTTAATTAATGTTCAAAGAATTAATTAAAATAAAGTGGAACTAATAAAAATGGAATGAATTAATGTAATAATTCTCTTTAATGGGTAGTATGCGTATAGGATACCTAGTATTAGAAGTGGTAGCTGGGAGTCCAAGAGATGTCAGCTGCAGTTTGGTCTAAGACATGGTTATGTCCATAGTGTGGTTGTGAGCTATAGTATATTATGTACATGATGTGTTTCTATACTCTACATAACCCTGTTAGTTAGGGAAACAAACACCTCGGGGATTCTGAGCCCTGGGGGGTGTTTTCCCCAACATTCCGGTGTGAGGATTGATGGTTGACTGCCCTATTTGGCCCCACTCTCTTCTCTTGGTAGTTACTTGTGCTGGTAGACACAGTCGTTAATTTTCCCCATATATGTGTGTAGAGGGCTATAATGGATTGTGGTTATTCACACACATATATTATGGATATTGTTTTCTATGGAATACTATAGGCGTCACGTGTATAGGCTGTGATGGATGGAGGTTTCTTACTCGGTGTGTGGGATGTAATGGCTTGAGGTAAAATGCATGATGTATGATACACTTTATGGGATCTATGGAGGCATCGAGAAACTACCTGGTTACATTCTTGTGTGGACGTGGTGGTTTTGTTGCATGAGTTGCATGTTGTGGTGCTTCTCCCAGGTGTGTGCGGGCAAGCCATTTTGTAGAGAGATGCTTAGGATGGGCGACATTGTGGAGAAGTGTAAAACCAGTGGGGAAGTTGTAGAATGGTACACTTAACATTCATTATTATATTATATACCCTTGTATACATTTCTTGGTGAGAGTAGCCATGGTGAGACTGGGAACATAGTATACCTATTTAGGTGACGTGTTAGTTTCACTTGTTGTTCATTATGCAATAGCATGATTTCTTTACTTTTGCACGAGAGGCTTCAGGGAGGATCCTACTGAGTATACTATTATACTCACCCTATATACATATAAACTATTTTTTAGGTCACTTGGAACAAGATGGAGATCCGGCTAGTTTCCACTAGCTTGGGGTTGCAGGATCTATTCGGGTTTCGTGGTCACTACTATTTTTACTTTCTTTTGGGTAATTGCAGTTTTTCCAATTAGTTATAGTAGTTTTACATGAAATTTCATATCTGTTCTTGGGATTTCATTTATATTGATGTCTGAGTTGGAGTTGGTTGGTGTCTATCTTATACCTCTCTTCATAATGTGTTCTCTTAGAGGGTAATTCCTCCCATTTGTGTGTTTACTTTACCCTTGGTGGTAGTCTCCAACCCAGGGCCTACTGGAGGTGGGACTCAGGGGGGGTCATTATCTCCCTTCTCACATTGTCGGCCTAGGAGGGGTACACATTGTGGGGAGAGGGTCGTGATAGATAACCTGAGGAGAAACATAAGAAATGGGTTAGATATAAATCCTAGTATGGTAATAAAAAAGGAATAAAATGAAGAAGATAATTCGTGTTAGATAATAGGAATATGAATGGATCATAAAGGGAACATGTTTAATATGGAATGATATAAGTTGATAATATTAACATGGGAAATCTGGAATCAACATAAAACATGGAATCATAAACATATGTCAATTGTAGAGCCACAAATACATCAGGGTGGAAAAAGTCCCATAATGGAATAAAATTCACTCCATGTCCCAATGTGTATTATGATGATACTAAAACTTACCCAATGCATTGGTGCGCAATATAATTTTGGGTGAACATGTCACATTCATTTAAATCTAATGCTTATGTGTTCCATATAAATCATACAACATGGATTCATTCATAATCATAATTTATTCCAATATCAAGGAATGTGGAATAAATATATGTAATTCCCCAATAAATATGTATATGTTCAAAAAGATTAATACCCCTGATAGAAAAATGGGCATCATATCCACTTCACAATTTTATTCCGAAGGAAAATCACTGTGAAAATTCAAGAGCATAATTGCATTAGATAAAAATTAATAAAAATAGTTGATGACAATGAAATGGTTGTATAATATTTTTTAAATAAAATATATAGTAATAGATACATTTAAATACATTTCACAACACTAGTAAATGTAAATAGAATGCATAAGTTCATCGAGAAACTTGAATAAGGAAGCGAATGTGAGGATCCCTTACTGAAATTTGGCATAGTAACGACTTAGGTAAGGGTCCAAATTATGGAGGATAAATGATAAATCACTAAAATAATACAAAATTTATGGTAAAGGGAATGTTTATAAATGAATTAAAATATTAAAAATTCAATTTAAAAGAACTAATTACAAATATAGTGAATGAATTCGAAAGTATGAGAGGAAGGTCCCTTAACTGAGGGTGTGACTCCCAATGCTTGGGAGGAGATTCTAGAGAGATTGGGGAACCTTTTACTGACTCTAGATATTGGAGGAAAGCGTTTGGAGGTGCTCCAAAGAGTTTTAGGGATGAGAAATGGGGTATTGGTTGGTTTTATATAACAAATTAGAGGGATTTCATTATTATTTAGTTTTTGGACTCCATATAATAAAATATTCAAAACCACGTGCCATACAATGATTTTTCCCATAGTTTATGCCAAATTGGACTTTTTATAATTATTTTATAAGTCCAAGGTCCTGACATAAAAGAATAATTTATTTGGTTATATAGGTGTGAAAAACTCTTAATGAAAAAAATTTAAAACCTTAAAATATATTATTTGTTTTGGAGGATTCATAATGGATTTACAAAAGAAATAAAATAAACATAAAATCAAATTAATTTAATGTTATGAAAAAAAATTATTTGGATACCATATATAATTATTATTACAAATCATTTCTGTCATTATTATTTCAAAATATATAAATTAGATTTATAAGATATTTATTTTTTACCAAAAAATTTGAATATCTCATAAAATTATGAAAAATTCAACATTGAATAATTTAAAATTTATGATCCCAAAAATAATATTATTTTAATTTAAATAAATTTATAAATATTTTTATTTTAACATTTTAAATAAAAAACTACATTAATTGAGAAAAGCCTAGTTTTTGAAAACTAATTGTTTTTCGAACCCATATAAAATTACATTTGACTATATTAAATATATATGATCATTTAAATTTGATAATCCCTATTTATTAATATTATTATATTAAAATATTATTCATTTTAAAAATTCATATATTAATTAATTGAATTTATTTATTAACCAAAAACTTAATTTGTGCTTCATTATATAAAAATAAAAAATTATTAAAAAATTAACAATAATTAGATGAAAATATATTGATTATTCTATAAAAAATGTAAATATTCATATTTATAGGTTCTTAATAAATATCATGTTAATACACCATAATACACACTATAATAAAGGTTTATAGTCGTGGGACGTTCATGGGGTGCTTCCGAAAACATTGATTTGGTCATGATCTCAATGAGCTTGAAATTATCTTGTAAAACAGTTTTTCTCCTGACTATGTTGTTGGATATTGACTTGTGCTTGGTCAAGGTATGATCCTAGTGATGATATCTCCCTCAAAATCTCTGATAGATTGACTTCATAGGGTATGATCCAACTTGTTGAGGCCAAAACTTTCTATGTGTGGGTCAATTAAATTTTTTAAAAGCCAATATTTATACTAATCATGTGATCAGTGTTCAACATCTATATTATCAGCAATAATGATATATAATTTTTTTATGTCCAATTGGATATAATAAATCAAAGAATGTGAATGTGTTTTCTATAACCAGATTGCATAATAACACATTTAATTAAATCATAAGGGGAAATTTTATTCATAACAGTTCGGGTTGTTACAATCTCCCCCCCTTAAAAAATTTCTCCCTATAATTTTTCTTTTTTCCACTCTAAATTAGATGAGGTAACTCAGCATAATCACCTCATCTAGTTCCAACATTGATTCTTCAAACTTTTTGTTTCTCTAAAACACTTTGACTAGGTGCATTTTCTTATTTAGTAGAAATTTTTATTTATGATCTAATATATTCATCGGTTGATCCTAATATGAAAGTTCATTCCCTAATGGTACCACCTCTGGATTGAGTACATTTGAAGGTTTTGGTATGTATTTTCTCAAGAGGTATGGAAGTAATAGATCATATACTTGAGATAGGTTTGGAAGGATTTCTAGTCAATAGGTCACTTCCCTAATGAAATAAAGGATCTCAAAGGGGATGATGTACATTGGACTATGCTTTCCATTCTTCCCAAATATCATCACTTTATTCAATGTATAGGTTTGAAGAAATACCATGTATCTAACATCAAAAACTAGGTCTCATCGAAGATTGTCGACATTGATTTTCTATCAACTCTGAGAATCCTTGATGTGTAGTTGGATGGGGTTAACCTTCTCCACCCTTTCCTAAACCATTTCAAGACCTAGGAGTTCGTTTTTCCAAACTTCAACCTAGCATTTAGGTGTTCTACACATTATTCTATAAAGGTCATCGTAGGGATCCATTTGGATTCTCAAGTGGAAACATTTTTAATAAGAGAACTAGACCAAATGAATATGTTGGTCTCATCCTCCTTTAAATTCCATAGAACATGCTCACAACATGTCTTCCAGTTTCTAAATAGTCTGCTTAGATTGGCCATCAATTTGAGGATTATAGGCAACCCTGAAATTTAGTTCAGTTTTGAGAGAACATTGGAGACTTTTATAGTACAAGGCATGAATCATATATCTTGATCGGATACAATCAATTGTGGTACACCATAATTTCATACCACTTCTCTGATGTATATTTGTGCTGGTTGATCCAGTGAGAAGTCCTCCCAAATTTCGATAAAGTGAGTAGTCATTATAAGACAATATACAATAATCATGATTGCATTGTTTCCTCTTGATGTCTTCATAAGTCCAGGGAAAAATTCCATGGTGTTGTTTTCCTACTTCCATGTTTGTATGAGTAATGGTTTCTTAATCAACTTATAGTTATTCATTTCAACCTTCACTTTTTGGCATACCAGGATTTTTGATGTGTATTCAACGATCTCTTTCCTCATATTTTCCCATAACTAGTGCTCACATAGATCATGAAACATCTTTGTGCATCCTGGGTTATTAGGGAAAGTTGAACTATCTGCATCATCCAAATATCTATTCTTTGAATAAGGATTTTATGAAACTCGTAGACTTCAAACAAATATAACAATTCCTTCTTCATCAATTTTAATCTTTAAGGATTTCCCCTTTTTCATGGATTCCACCTTCCTTGGAATTTCGAAATAATTTCCTTGGGAATGGTTTATTTTATCCCTGAAGAATGGTTGATAAATAATTTTAAAAGGAATTGATGATGTTCCTTCCTTAAGAATTCCCATGTCATTATTTTGCAGATTTAAGAAGATGTTATCTTTCTAAATTCTCATTTATGATATAATTATTGATCATTTCTACTTAGAGTTTTGGACTTTTTATTTACATTAACAGGATATTAGTGTATTGAGTAGTCATAGTATTTGATTAGATATAACCATATTTTTTGGTGAAAATTCATCTCATTCTATGTGAATACATACAAGAGGCTCTTATGATCCATATATATTTTACACTTATCCCCAAAGAGATATTTTCTCCATATTTTCAAAGATAATATCAATACATCCAACTCCATATCATTCTTTGTGTAGTTCAATTCATTATCATTCAAAAATCATGAAGCATATTCTATGACTTTATCATTTTTCATTAACACACTTCCCAATCCATTCTTCAAATAATCTATGAACACAATGAAAATCTCACCACTTGTGTGTAGTTTGAGGTCCGGGGTAGTGATAATCCTCCTTTTTAGTTTCTTGAATCTCTCTTCACATTAATCATTCCATGAAAACATGAATCCATTCTGAGTTATCATCGTTAGAGTGTTTCATAATCACAAGAAATTTCTCAAAAATCAACGATAATACCTATCTAATCCAAGGAATATACATATATCTATAATTTATATTGTCCTCAGCCATCCATCAATTTCTTTTGTCTTTGAAAGGTCCACATATATACCATTGATTATGATGATATGTGTTGAGCCAGTGTGGTCTTCAAAAACACTCTATTTTTTTAAGGGGGATATTATTGAGAACAACATTCTATCTCTTTGTATTGATTTTGATGTTCACAAATACCCTTGTTTGTTATTCTAATGATTTTATTTTGAGTATATTTCAGGAAATAAATAATATTTATTTCACTATTTTGAAATGTTATTAAATAATTTAATCCTCATGGAATATTTGGAAAAGTGTTCAGAAATCACTTTAGCATGTTCTGGAAACACTGTTCATGCTCTACTTGTTCGGAAATCACTTTTACATGTTCTGGAAACATTGTTCATGCTCTAAATGTTTGGTAATCACTTTAGCGTGTTCTAGAAACAATGTTCATACCCTACATTGAGGAGTGTAGCGTAAGGATGGAATTCATCATTAACATTACATCTTATCAGAAAATTATGGTTATGGAATATTACATTTGGAAGGAACCTTACTTTTGGAAGGAACCATAGGATTTGAAGCAAATAAAAGTATGGATCATATACCGTACGTTTGAAAATTGAAGAGAAAAGTATGGATGATCAATCTTATGATCGAGATCAACCTTACATTTGAAGAATGGATAATGAAATATCACTCTCCTGATCAACCTTAAGTTTTGAAAATTGCGTTCATAGAATGTATCCTATGCTGTTCAAACCCTACATTTGGCATTAGAGATTTAAATTACGACTTTATTAAAGCAATGGTGTTTATGAAGATTATTAGGCTGATTTCAATATAGTTTAAAAGCCTAGATATAAATAATGTCTATTAATAATTCAAATACGTTTATGTGTGATTCAAAGGATCAATTTAAGAGGATCTTTTCATGCCGAAAATTTAGGGGAGTTACGACTACTCTGCTATTCAAACTTTTGAATATCACAATTCAAAAGGAGACTTTTGTGGATGTAAATTTAAAAAGTGAACGCTCATTTTTATTTTATATATACTTGTATTATTTTTTATTAAATATATAGAGGCGACTCATCGAAAATAAGAAAATATATATCAAGCTATTTAGTTTTTAACTACTACAATTTACATAGTCAATCATGACATACAGATCTACTATTACAAAGAGTGACAAAGCTTTGTTTTCTTAATAAGAAGAAACACGAGTGAAGATTCTCTAATTCAAGATCGAATAACTTTTGTGAATCGATTATTGTTAACATTGTGAATTATATTTCATGACCTACTGCAACCGGATCGACTCATATATACTTCTACCTGAATATCATTCATTCTAAAAATGAAGATCCATCGAATGTCAATTGCGTGCTATTGCAGTTATGAAGAACAACTAGAAATTATTAAAATATCAAATACTCTTTTATTTTGATTGACCAACCTCTCGTACTATGTTGTGTATTCTGTTATGTGTATGAACCAGAAGGCTCTATTCTAGTCTTAACTTGTAAAGGTGTCAACTACCAGTACATAGTTCTGGAATGTGTTTGAACCTTGGTCGTCAATGCATGTATTGGAGTATTTTTTGTGTTTGTTTTCAATCATCAGTGGATTTTCAGAATGTGTGCTAGAAAATTTATCATTCAATTCAAGAAGTTAATAGTATCGAAGGAGGCATCATTTTCCATTGGTTGCCAAATTTCTGGACCTGAAAATTAACAAATCAAGAAAAGTGTTTTTGGAAAAAGGACTTCAGCGCCGATGAATTTGAGTTTTGGGAACTTGTGCACCATATGTTTTTCAAGATCAGATCATCAAGATATGGAAAAGGGGGTATGGGAACCCATGTTTTGGGTTTGGTCACGCAAGTGACTTGCGCGGCCAAGAGACTAGGGTGGCTGGACTTGTGCTCTGAGAGGAGACTTGCGCGCCGTAGCGCAGGGTGTCCAGAATGCCTTTAAATAAAGGACCACCCCTCCTCATTTTCAACGATGTTTGAGACATAGAGAAATTCAGTGCTCCCGTTGTGCAGGTGTAGTGGTCATGCAAGTGGTTGTGTGGTTGCGCAAGTAGATGTTGTGTGACAGTTGTTTTGCTGTGTGTCCAAGGTGGTTTGGGCAAGAAAGGGTGTGAGTTGCGCATGTTTGGAGTTGGTGAAGAAGGTGTCACATAAGTGGGTGTGATACTTGCTTTCCAGAATTTGAAGAAGTGAGAATGTTGATAGTTGCGTTCCAAGATCAGTTTTGGCATAAAAGGGTGTGAGTCGTGCAAGTTTTTAGTTGAAGAAGTGAATATCACGCAAGTGGGAGAGGTGAATGTGAACATCGTCTTGAAACTTGTGCACTGTCTTGGAGAAGTGCTCCAGGTGCGGTTGAAGCATGCCAGTCTTTTTAAAGCGGCATGTAAGCTAGAAATTTCCCCGATACCTTTGGTGTAATGTGAGATTAGTCTACAGGTGGAATTTGGACTTCAACGGCGAATCTAAATACAACATAGGATGTTTTCATTAGCGATGATGCAGAGACCTTCATTTCTATAATTTGAGTGGGACGTTACCAAAGGTAGTGAGCTAGGGGGAGTCAACAGGAGTGACCCAATGGAAGCAGTAGGCTATCCCTGAATAGTTGTAAAGGCAGAGATCCTGGGAAAGAGTGACTATTCCCAAACCTTTTTAATCCACAATGAGTGAAGAATAGTGGAATTTGGTATGACCAAAAACCTATCTGCATATGATCCTTGGATGTATCCCTTAGTGGTGAACCAAGTAAAATGTGATGTCTCATCTCTTTGCATGTGAATGTTTTATTTATTCTCATATCCATCATACATGATTCACTAGTTTCTACCAATGTGGTAACATGATCTTTCTGTTTAAAAGAAAAAGTGGACACCGTGATTCACCCCTACCCTCTCAGGGTGTCACGAGCTCCTTCAAGTGGTATTAGAGTGAGGTTTCTAGTGTTTGATCAGTTTTTTACCGTCATGGAAAATCCAGCTAGTGTTAGGGGAGTTCCCCTATTTGATGGAAGTAATTTCCATATTTGGAAGAATAGAATGAGATATCATCTAAGATCCCTTGGAATGGATGTTCTGTTTTCCACTATCTAAGGTATACATGTTACTGATCCAATAGGGCTGGAAATGACTGATGCAGATAAGAATATTCTTGATGCAGATGCCAAATCACAAAATACTCTAACCATAACACTTTATGATAAGATCTATCTAAAAGTGATGAGTTGCACCTCAGTAATGTCCATGTGGGATAAAATTGAAAATATTTATGAAGGAGATAGAAAAGTGGAGGAGCCTAAACTAAAAGTCCTGCACAACAGGTTCGATGAACTAAAGATGTATCCTGATGAGAATGCAGATTCCTTCCTCAATAAAATTACTGAAGTGGTTAAGGTAATTCAAGGTCTAGGTGAAGAAATCAAAGATGTATAAATTGTGATGCAAATATTAAGAATACTTCCACCCCTTTACAATGCAAAGGTTTCAGTCCTTGAGGAAAGATATCTTTCCAAACATTCTCTCGATGATCTACTGAGCAGCCTGGTGGCATATGAAATGAGGGTCAAACCAGAAGATGCTATCACTCGAGTGAGCAAGGATATGGGAATCAAATCCATTGAGAAACTAAAAATCTCAAAATATAGTAGTGGTGAAGATGATGAGGAAAAATAAATTCTTTCTCTCATTGCAAAGAAGATCCATAAGGGAAAAGGAAAATTCAAAGGGAAGTTACCTTTATCTTTCATTCTTCGTGGAAAATTGGGTCACATTGCCTCTCAGTGTTCAAGAAAGATCAATGGTGAGAATAGAGAATCTGAAAACGTTGATAAGCCTCAGAAAATGTTTTTAAAATGGGGAAACTTCAAATCAAGAAAGAAAGTTCCAAAGAAGTGTTTTTTCTGTGAACAAGAAGAAGATTATTATGAATTCTGTGATGAAGAAGAATAGAATTTAAAACTGGGAACCATGCTTCCATGATGGCAACTGTTGAAAAATCAGAAGATACTGGAGGAGAAAATATGGTGAAATCTAGTGCAGTTCCCGATTTTCAACTTAAGGATTCTGTTAGTAAGATTTTGATTAAATGTAAGAGTTACAATGAGTGGAAATAAATTGTAGAAGAATCAACAAATTATATTGATCAACTTGATGCTGAAATTGAACGACTAGAAGAATTGGTGAAACTACAGTTAAAATACTTGAAAGCAATTATGATATAGTGGATCTGAAGAAGAGAATTGATGTGCAGGAAAAGGTCATCAATGACCTCACCTCCAGACTAGAGGACAAGTCCAAGACTGTTGAGCATCTTGAGGAGGAATTTGTTACTATTAATAGTAAACTTGAAAAAGAATCAGTTTCAAAAGAATCAAGGAAGAAAATACAGTTTGGAAGGTTCTCAGATTTTGAGCTGTTGGAGAGAGAAAAACATGTCTCTAATGGAGTTGAAATGATTTTAAATGATCAAATACCTGCCAGCATGGGAAATAGTGGAATTGGTTGTGATGCAGAATCATCAAATGTTGCAAATAAAGGTGACCAAAATAACAGAACGCTGAAAGTGGGTGATGTGGGAAAGTAATCTGAAGTGATGAAACATAAACCCCCAATTCAATCAGAAAAAAGAAAATAAAATTATCCTCGAGCATCGTGGAAAATGGAGCCTTCATGCTTTTATCGCACCGAAGAAGGAATAAGGATAAATAGAATTGAGAAGACATTTCCTCTCATGATGTTTCAGTTCTGTGGATATTTGGGCCATAACATGTCTTATTGTGAAGAGGCAAGAAGCTATCTGAATGGAGAAGATATAGTAGATCAACAGAGGGGAAAAAATTCAAATCCTAATTCTTTTAAAAGAAACAACTTCTATGGATATTGTTTTCATTGTTCTAACTTCGGTCATAAGGCTGTCAATTATAGTCAGAGAAGGGACATGGACACCTCATACCGAAGTTCACGACAAGTCATGTCTCGTCAACAAGACGATGTTGCTCTTTCAAACAGGTTCTCTCCTCCCAATGAAGATTTCGACTATGAAGAGCCTAGGTACACGGAAGAGTTAATTAAAAGGCCATCAATGGTCTATACTCTGTCCAATGTCTCAAGGAATGAAATGAAGAAAATTGAGAAATCCAACCTTATAGAGGTGGCCCTTAAACTACCAAAAGAAATAGTACCTGGGTTTTGGATAGCGTTTGTTCATCTCATATAATAGGTAATGAAAGCCTATTAACAGATATCAAAAGGAAGGTTGATGGTACAATACGATTTGGTAATGATGGATCTCTGAAAATCAAAGGCAGTGGAAGTAATGAATTTGCTAATGGAGAGCTAAATAAGACTGATTCCCTTTATGTAGATGGCCTATGCCATAATCTACTTATTGTTAGTGAACTCTGTGACTCAGGCCTTATAGTTAATTTTAATCAGAAAGGCTGCACTATCAAGGGAAAGACATGAAAATCACATATGAAGGGATGCATAACAAAAGGCAAATTGTATCAGGATGATAATAAAGAACTTTTTTTACATGACTATTGAAGAAGAAAAAAATTTGTAGCATCAGAGGCTGGGACACATCAATCAAAAAGACATGGATAAAATATAAAAATTAAGGATTTTCATGGACATTCCCAACCTGAAGTGTGAGCGTGAATAGTCCTGTGATACTTGCATTCGTGGGAAGCTGGTATGTAGTTCATATCGGCCAAAGAAGAAGTGGGCATATCATCTTATTGATCTATTTTATACAGATGTATGCGGGGTGATAAATGTTGTCGGAACTCATGGAGAAAGGTAATTTGTCCTTTTCATAGATGATTATAGTATAATGGCATGTGTAATGGTCATTCACAGGAAACGACAAGTGCTTGACTGCATGAAAACATATCAGCGAATCACCGAGAATGATATTGGATGAACAATCAATCTGTTGTGATCTGAAAATGGAGGGGAATACATGTCCATTGAATTTGAAAATTACCTGGAGAAGCATGGGATAAAACATGAGGTAGCTGTTGTGAGAAATCCACCACAAAATGGAGTTTTTGAACGTTGGAAATGATAGGTGAACAACATGGAACGAACTATGCTGATTGAGAGTTTTATTCCACGACATTACTGGAAAGAGGCTGTTCAAGATGCATTATATATTCAAAATTGAACGGAACTTTATATGTGTGAGACGAAGACACCATATGAATGTTTTCATCAATGGAAACCCTCTTTTAAATACTTTGGTGTTTTTGTAAGTAAATTATTCATTTGGAACAATGAAGTAAATCAAGGGAAATATGTTGACAATGTAGATGAAGGAATTTTCCATGGATAATAAATGAACAGAAAATCCAACAAGTGTTTCAACAAGTGATTTGGAAGGATTGTAGAAAGAAGTGATGTTAAGATAATTGAAGAGAAACCACAAATGCTTCATGGATGTCATATGTTTATGTGATACAAAGTGAGGAAGAAAGTAAACGTATAGAAAATAAAAATATAGAAATAGAATAAGCTGTACAAAACACTCAACAGTCACATCATGATGTTGACTCAGACGAAGACTCTGAAGAAGAAACTGTGGCTGGAGAGAATGCTACTGAAATGCACATTAGAAATCATTGAGCTGAGATTGATCTATCTAACATAATTGGGTATAACATGAAATCTTTATTTCTGTCAGTTGTGGAGCCATCCACATTTGACGAAGCTACAAAGGATGAATCATGGGTGAATGCAATGAATGAAGCGTTAGATCAGATTGACATGAATCAGACGTGGGATCTTGCCCCGAGACCCGAAGGTCACAATGTGACTGGTAAAAAAAGGATCTTCGAGAACAATTTTTATGAGTATGTAAATGTTATTAGAAACAAGGAACGACTGGTATGTAAAGGATAATCTCAGATTGAAGGCATTGATGTTGAAGAAACATTTTCTCTAGTGGCTAGACTGGAGTCAATCATGATTTTCCGTGACATGGAACTCCAAAGAGGATATAAAGTATATCAAATGGATGTCAAGACTACATTCTTGAATGGTGTACTCGAAGAAGAAGTGTACATCGAACAACTAGTGGGTTTTGTTCTTGGTACGGATGAAAAAATGGTCTACAAATGGAAGAATGTTCTATATGGATAGAAGCAGGCACCATGAGCATGGTATTTTCGGTTGGACTTGTATCTCAAGAAGCTGGAATTAAAAAGAGGAAGAGTAGACCAAAATCTATATCCATCACATGAAATCATAATTTGAAATGCCTATTATTGGGGAGCTCAAATATTTCATGGGGATCCGGGTGATTCAAAGGTAGGATTACACATTCATTTATCCAGAAAATTATGCAAGAGAGCTGTTAAAGAAGTTTAATATGCAAGACTCCAAACCAATATCAACTTCGATTGCAGTTGGAACCAAACTTGGAATCCATGAGGATGGGGCATCTATAGACCCCACTATATACAGGAGGATAATTGGGAGCCTACTATACCTGACAGCAACACGGCCAGATATTTTCTTTTCAACATGTCTAGAGGCCCTCTTTTAGAGTAATCCAATGGAGGAACATATGAAAGCAGTAAAAAGAATCATGAGGTATATTCAAGGAACTCACAATTGTGGCTTATATTTTTCTGCAGGAAGAGATAGTAAATTATCAGCATTTTCTGATGCTGAATGGGATGGTGATGTAGTGGACAGAAAGACCACCAGGGGTGGAGCATTCTATATTGGGAATAAATGTGTCTGTTGGTTGAGAAAGAAACAAAAAAGTAAATCTCTTAGTACTGCTGATGCTGAGTATATCAATGCCACAAAGGCATGCACTCAACTTCTATGGATGAAGTAAAAACTAACTGATATTGGTGATGAGGTGAAGTGACCAATGTTAATTTACTATGATAACAAGAACACAATTGATCTTATGAAGAATCATGTTCATCATTATCGTACATGACATATTGAAATCAAGTATCACTTTATCAATGAAAAAGTTGAGCAAGGCATGATTAGAATGGATCATGTGGGAACTCATGAGCATGTGGTTGATATCCTGACCAAGACTCTATCAGCCACTGTGTTTGAGAAGCATCAGTTGAACCTCAGTGTTCAGCCACCTCCCAGGGCATAATGAGGATACGCAATACCCCTCTCCCCAGTTATGTTAATTGATTTTAATCATTTTATGGATGCGATGCATGTTTGTGGGGGAGATACTATCAAGGGGGAATGTGGTTTGAGCTGAACAATGATCAATTACCGGTCTTTGGGTTTATTGTCAGTGGGGGAGAAAAGAATAAATTCGGTAATGATTTTGTGACACATTGAGAATCCAGTGTCGGTGATAGGATGTGAAGGAATACATTGGACATGTAATGCTTCTGTGATACTATATGATAATTTCTAGGGTGTCTTTGAGAATTCCAAAACACGGGAACCCAGTTCAATCTTCCTCACTATTTTTATACACTGAGCATTACTCAGGTAGACTTAGAGTGTTGGTTGAGTTTATTCTTGAATTTTTGGATTGCATGTGGATGGTACATTATTGAATTTATTTACTAATTGCCAACAAAACCCAAGGGGGAGATTTTTGGAACCTTGTTCTTCTATGCATGTATTGGAGTATGTTTTATGTTTGTTTTCAATCCTTAGTGGATGTTCAGAATTTGTGCCAGCATATTGAACATACAATTCAAGCAGATAATAGTATTGAAGGTTGCATCATTTTCCAGTGATTGCCAAATTTCTGGACCTCAAAATTGAAAAATAAAGAAAATTGTTTTTGGCAAAGGGAATTGCGTGCTAATGACTTGGAGTATTGGAAACTTGTGTGCCATATGTTTTTCAAGATCAGATCATCAAAATATGGAAAAGTATGTAGGGGCGCCCATGTTTTCGGTTTGGTCACGCAAGTGACTAGCGCGACCAAGAGACTAGGGCGGCAGGACTTGGATGCCGAGAGGAGTCTTGCACGCTGTCACGTAGGGTGTCCAGAATTCCTATAAATAAAGGACCTCCCCTCCTCATTTTCAACGATGTTTGAGACTTATAGAAATTCAGTGCTCACGTCACGATGGTGTAGTGGTCACGCAAGTGGTTGTGCGGTCGCACAAGTAGAAGTTGCACGGAAGTTGTTTTGCTGCGTGTCTAAGGTGGTTTGGCCGAGAAAGGGTATCAGTCACACAATTATGGAGTTGGTGAAGAAGGTTTCGCGCAAGTGGGTGTGACACTTGCGTGCCAGAATTTCATGAAGCGCGACCGTTGATAGCTGCGCGCCAAAATTAGTTTGGGCATAAAAGGGTGTGAGTCGTGCAAGTTTTAAGTTGAAGAAGAGAGTTTCATACAAGTGGGAGAGGTGAACTTGTGCGCCTTCTTGAAACTTGCGCGCCGGCTTGGATAAGCACACCAAGTGGGGTTAAATCATGCTAGTCTTTTTGGAGCTGCATGAAATCTGGATGTTTTCTCAATACCTTTGATGTAATGTGATATTAGTCTACTGGTGGAAGTTGGACTTCAATAGAGAATCTACATACAATAGAGGATGTATTAATTAGCGATGATGAAGAGACCTTCACATCTATAAACTGAGTGGGACATCACCAATGGCAGTGAGCCAGGGAGAGTCAATGAGAGAGACCTGAGGGACGCAGTAGGCTATCCCTAAACAGTTGTAAAGGCAGTGAGCCTGGGACAGAGTGACTATTCCCAAACCTTTGAAATCCACAACGACTGAAGAATAGTGGAATTTGTTATGACCGAATACCTGTCGGCATATGCTCCTTGGACGTAGCCCTTATTGGTGAACCAAGTAAAAAGTGTTCTGTCATCTCATTTCATGTGAATGATTTATTTATTCTCATATCCATAAAACATGTTAAACTAGTTTCTACCAACGTGGGAATAGGATCCGTTAGTTAAAAAGAAAAAGTTGACACCATGATTCACCCCTCCCCTCTTATGGTGTCTGGGGGTACTTTAGAACAGTCTGTTGAAAAAGGTTCTAGATAGTGAAAATCACCAAGCTCGTAGAGTAGACCATTGGTGGAGTGGTCTTGGGGCCTTCTGTTCCCCAAACCACTATACATCAGACATCATTTTCTATTTATTTTCTGCTTCTTAATCATTTTGATAAAATTAAAAGGACAGATCATGATCTCTCAATGAAATTGTATAAGACACAATTCATCCCCCTCTTGTTTATATTGGGTATAACCTGATCCAAAAATTGGTATCAGAGGAGGAGATTTTGTCAAAGCTATAAAAAACTTACTTTTTTTGGATTATATATCACCGAATGGCTGATGCATGAGAGGTAATGTAAATGGTTCGATCTCCCTACTTGAATGGTGAAAATTATGGATGCTGGAAATCAAGGATGATCATTTATTTAACGAACCTTGGATACAGAGCGTACTCAAAAAATATAACTCCCGATGTGATTCTAGAGAATCCTGAAATGTGGAGTGCTGATAAAGAAGTAGAGTATGGCACAAACTCGAATGCTATGAATGCTATCATATTTGGTCTTGGACCAGATTAATTCAATAGAGTATCTCAGTGCCTGACAGCTTATGAAATGTGGAAGACAATTGTAGTTGTTTATGAAGGAACAGACAATGTTAGAAAGATGAGTTATGCTACTACTAAACTAAAATTTGATACATTCAGGATGTTAGTAGGAGAAAGCATCACCCAAATGATTGGAAGGTTGATAGAGATTGTCAACAATAACACTGCCTTAGGAGATCTGATCAAACAAGATGATCATGCTTTGAATGTACTGAGAGTACTGCCACATATATGGAATTGAATTTCTACTTCTATCAGATAATCATCTCCAGTCAATGATTTAAAAATGAGAGAGTTAATTGGAACTCTTATGATGTATGAGGATGAGATTCAGGATGACGAAAATGTGCATAATATTATAATCACTAAATAAGACTCTGATTTAAATGTAACATCTCAAAATAATAGAAGAAAGCTGAAGAAAAATGAAATAATAGTAAAATCAGAATGTTCTAATCCATCAAATTCATAAGTGGAACTGGCACAGGTAGCTAGAAAATTAAGTATGTTTTATCGAATCAAGAATGGTTTTTTAAAGTCCTTCAAAAAGGATGAAAAGGATGTCAGATGCTATGAATTCAAGAATATGGGTCATATCAGTCATGACTGTCCTCAATAAAAGGAGGACAAGAAAAACAAATTCTTCAAAATAAATGACTATGAGAAGAAAGATAAGAAGTCAATGAAAGCTACTTGGAGTGTATCTGAAGGCTCCATCATCTCATCAATGTCTGACTCCGTAAAAGAGGAATCAAATTTAAAATTCAATATGTGCTTTATTGTAGAAACTGATGAGGTACAATCCTATTACTCATCTAAATCTAATTCAAGTTTCTCAAATAATAAACTTGGAGCTTACTGCAATATGATTAAAAAGAAGTATGACTCTTTATTTTTGAAATGTAAATCTTTAAATAATATTCATAATACTATTTTACAAGATAGAGATACTCTGCTAAAGAAACATCATGAATTACTAGAAAAATAAAACTTAATTAAAACAAACTATACAGATAATGAATCTAGAGTAAAAACACTGCAAACTGATGTATAAACTCACCAAATTATAGATCTTATTTTTACCAAAGGATAGAATACACTAAATGAAATACTTGGAAGGAATGTGATTAAAAAGTAAAGATATGGAATATGAAGTAATGTTGAGAATCCTAAACTGTATATGAACTATTTATCCCAAGTACAAAAGGTAAAACTTGAATCTATTGTGGAACAAAGGGTCATTGATCTAAAAATTGTTATTTAAGGAAACTGAAAATAAGTTGGATTAAGAAATACTTTTTGAAAACAGTTAATATGTTTCTATTTATTATAGAAAAAATTAATATCTGGATTCCATGATGTTTTTTTGCGGAAACTACTGGACCAAATAGAATATGGGTACCCAAAAAAACCCTTGCTTAAATGCCTTTGTTTGAAGCAGGTCAGAGATGTATGTAAGCTGTATGTTATATGGACAGTGGCTGCTCCAGGAATATGAGTGGAAAATCCTCAAATTTCAGAACACTAACTCAAACGGATGGTGGTCTAGTTACATTTGGGGACAATGAAAAAGGTAAAACTATTGGCATTGGAATAGTTGGATATCTAGAAGTTGTCTCAATTAAAAAAGTACTCCATGTACAATGATTGAAACAAAACCTGATAAGTATCCCTCAACATTGTGATTATGGTTATGTTGATGATTTTTCTAACAGTAGATGTTCAGTTATCAAAGATAAATTTCTTAAATTTAGAGCACCTAGAACTGATAATGGTTATACTATGGACATAAATTCCTTGTGTAAAAAATATTAAAATGCTTCACCGCTAAGATAAATGAATCATGGATCTATAATAGGAGACTTGGACATTGCAATATATATACTTTACATAAGTTATCTAAGAAATAATTAGTTTCTAATTTTCCTAGTCTCAAATATGAATGTGATAGATTCTATGATGCATGTCAACATGGAAAGAATAAAAAATCATCCTTCAAATCTATAAAAAAATTACTATATATAAAACTCTATAACATTTTCATATAGAGCTTTTTGGACCTTCGAGGGTAGCAATCTTGGCTGGTAAATTATATTTTTACGTTTTAGTAGATGATTATTCTAGATTTACTTGAATTTATTTTCCAAAATATAAAAATAAATCTTTTACTATATCTGAATGTTTTTTGAAAAGATGTTCAAATTGAAAAAGATTCTAATATAATTTCATTAAGAAGTGAGCCTGGTGGAGAATTTGAGAATCTGGAATTTATTTCCTTATTCTCATATATGGGTATTAAACACACCTTCTCCTCACCAAGAACACCTCAACCAAATGGAATTGATGAAAGAAGTAATATGACTATTCATTAAATGGATCAGACTATGCTAAATGAATAAATTCTTCCAACCTATTCCTAGACAGATGCTATAAGAACAACCTATTATATAATGAATAGAGTTTTAATCAGACCATTTTATAAAAAGATTCACTATGAACCCTGGAATAACATAAAACCTAAAGTAAATTACTTTAATGTTTTTTAATTCATGGTTTACACCATAAACACCAAGGAAAATCATGGTATGTTTGATCCAAAATATGATGAAGGCACTTTCTTATGAAATTATACTACTTCCAATTAATATAGTGTTTTTAATAAAAAATCAAGGATTGTTGACAAATCAGTTCTTGTGAAATTTAATGAATCTGAACACTTTGAGAAAAGGAAATACCAAAGTTATGAATATGATTCTATTGATAACATGATACTTGAGAACATGAAATATGATTTTTAAAAAAGATAAATAAATGAAATTCAGTAATGTTTTGAAGAACATGACATTGATGAACCTAACAATGTACTCCCTAGATAGTCTAGAACCCTAAAAAATCACCCATTAGAAACAGTTATAGGAGACCTAGAAACTAGAATAAAAACCATAAGAAACATAGGACATTTTGTTGATTTCTCTACCTTCCTATCCCAATTAGAACCTAAGACATTATAAGAATCCTTAGTTAAGGAAATTTTGATGATATCAATGCAAGAAGAACAAAAACAATTCAAGTGAAATGATTTTTGGAAATTAGTGGAAATACCAAAGAACAATCCTATTATTGGAACTAAATGGGTCTTTATAAATAAACAATATGATCATGGAATAATAACTAGAAATAAAGACAGACTAGTAGCTAAAGGATATAATTAGGAATAAGGTATAGATTATTATGAGACCTTTGCAACTGTAGCTAGATTAGAAGAAATTAGGATCCTTTTAGCTTATGCCTCTCATATGAACATTAAATTATTCCAGATGAATGTTAATTCTTTTTTTTTAAATGGATACTTTTTAGAGGAAGGTTATGTTAAACAACCTTCTTGTTTTGAAAATTCAAAAATACATGATTCTGTTTTTAAACATACTAATGATCTTTATGACCTTAAACAAGAACCTAGATCTTGGTATGAAAAATTAAGTTCATTTATTTTAAAAATGATTTTACTTTTGGGATGGTAGATTCAAAATTGTTTAAGAAAATTATGAACTCAAATATTTTATTGGTTAAAAATTATGTTGATGATGTAATTTTTTGTCCAACAACCAAAAAAATTGTCATGAGTTTTCAAATTTATTGAAATATTTTTGGAAATGAGTACGATGGGAGAATTAAATTTCTTTTTTGGACATCAAATTTATCAACACGATTTTGAAAATTTTTTAAATCAAAGAAAATAAAATACCGATTTAATAAATAAATTTTGACTTGAAAATAACACGAAATGTTCAACTCTTCTGTGTACTCATAAAAAACTTGGATTAGATGAAATTGGAAAATCAAATGACAAAAAATTATATAGAGGTATGATTGGTAGTTTATTATATCTTACTGCTAGTAGGCCAGATATAATGTATTCAATATTTATTTGTGAATGATTTCAATCAAATACAAAATAATCTCATTTAACTACTATTAATAGAATTTTTAGATATTTAAAATGAACTATTTTTCAGTCTCCTCTCTATAGAAAAACCTCTGATTTTAATTTCATTTCATATTCAGATGTAGACTTTGGATGTTGTAGATTAGATAGAAAAAGAACCTGAGGTACATTTCACTTTTTATGAAAATCTTTATGATAATGGTCTAGTAAAAAACCACACACTGTTTCCCTATCAACAACTAAGGCAGAATATGTATCTGTAGGCAGTTGATGTGCATATTTTCTGTTGATGAAATATAGTCTTATGGATTTAGGATGAAATTTTGGATAATTCACATATTTTATGTGATAATACTAGTGCTACAAATATTTCAAAAAAACCTTCTTTTTCATTCTAGGACTAATCACATTGATATCATGCATCACTTTCTAAGAGATAATGATCTTAAAAAGGATATAATCTTAGAAATTGAAAGCACTGAAATTTAATTAGCTGATATTTTTACTAAACGACTTCCCAGGGAAAGGATTGATTTTATTAAGGGGAAGGGGGGTTACATTTATTTGATTTTAAATGATTTTTTAATTATTGTTTTGTTTATTACTTGTTTTTAGAATAATTTAAAAATTCTGTCCCTTCATCTTTTATCTTTTCCTGTGAATTTTTTTACTACTTTTAATTATTACTATGTGCGTAATGACATGGGAACCAAGTATTTCAGAAACCATTTCCAATTATTATCCCATTAATTTTCTCAAAACCCTTCAAAATCTAGAAATTTCTACCCCTCTACTCAACCCACTCCTAATCATTCGAAAGCCTAGATTTTCGAACCATCTGAACTCTCTGACAAAGATGGAAAAAGTCAAAAGGACTGATCAGCTAGAAACCAGCAATGCTAAGTGGTAGCGCTTGGCAGGATGAAAGATTTTTCAAGGAAAAGTGGCCGATCTAGAATGGTTGTACCAGACAAATATGATGTTGAGGTAAGTCCTAGCATTTCATAAACTTGATCAAACCTTTAATGGAGACTATACTGGGTTTCTATATGAGGTAGATCATTTTCACTTTTTTAAATAGGTTCAGTTCAATCTCGGAGAATAAGAAGACTCAATAGTAGCTATGATCAAGGACATAGATTTTTTGGTTTCTTCTATAGAAATATCCAAAAGTCTTAACTACCTTCATTAGGGATTTTTCCATTTTGATTTAATGAATATTGGTGATAATGTCCATAATTTTGAGTAAATTTTGTCTTTTACGTTTGGATCAACAAATATAAGGAAGATGTTGGTGAAAGATCTAGAGACTGACCAGAAGATTCTAGTTAAATTTGTGCAAACAAGTATTTCACCCAGAATGTCAGAGATGGAAAAAATATTGTACCCTGATATGTACATAATATTTCTATTTATGTGTGATATTATGTTGAATTTTCTGAGATTTATCTTCAGATATCTCAAATACTACTACCAACCAGAAGCGAGGATGATCTTTTATCCATACGGAAGTTTCATTTCAATGATTTTATTTTCGAAAGATATGATAAAGCTGGTGAATTCCCGAGTAAGATGACACCATATAAACATTTTCAATGCTAGAAAACTAAAGAATAAAGTTTTTTAGCACAATAAAAGACCATATCCGACCTCTTGGAGCAGAAGAAGAACAAGAGAGTGCTCAGGAGTACCTTCTAAATAAAAAGATGGAGTAGATGAGTCTATAACCAATGTAGTAACAATGAGGATATGATTTCAATTAGTAGATCCACCTGCAGATGTGGAAAGTCAAGAAGGACTTCATAGAAAAATGCATAGAGTGGCTCATGCTGGAGAGAATCCTACTCAAACAATAGTAGATGAAACTGAGCATCTTCTGAGCTATAGATTTATTATAGAACATACAGAACGGGAAATTTCTCAACCAATAGTTTCTCAGAATCAGGTGACTCCTCAAGTGGAACATGAAATTGTTCCTCAGGAAGAAGTAAAGGCAGAGGTTGCACCTAAAACTGATCTTATAAAATCTATTCAAAAGGAAGTCGATCAAGATAAACTAGTTTTAGAAGATCCAATACTGGAGGAAATAAATAATGAAGATTCATAGGAGGAGCAAGAACAAGTTCATATGGATCAAGTAGATAAACCTTCTGAAATTCACACTGAAAATATTGGTGAGTATTTTAATGTGGATTAGTCATGAAAGGAAAGAGAGGAAAAATTAGTGGAGAATCCATTACAAAAAAATGATGAAGAGAAGTCAGATGTTGAATCCCTATCTCTATCACTAATAAATCCCGTATAATCTCAGTCTGAGAATCAAGCACATGGTGGCTCAGATTCTGATAATGATCATGTGGAGGAGGTGATCCGAAAGTTTAACAATGTTCAAGATGAAATGTATCTTTGAGAAGAACATTAGAAAAAGAGAGGAAACATTTTCATAACTTGAATTAAAGTTCTGTTTCAAAGAAAGATGTCAAAACTTTCAGGAAGGAAATATTCGCTGATGTTGTAAATCTCAAATCTAAAATGCTGATGAAGTCAGATTTACAAGAGTATAAATCTTTCAGGGAGCACTAATTCATAGATGTCAGAAATAGTGAAGAAAGTATATTAGGTCCTTCACCTGATCTGATCAGAAGATTTCTTGAAATTACAGCATCAATGAGTAATATGAATGACATATTTCTGGACCTTCAATGCAATAGTGCTTCTTTATCTGTTTTGTTAGACAATTAGAAGTTTCTTATTGAGAAGTTAATTTTAAATGAACCTGGAATTTATGTTTTTTTGCAACAATTCACAGATATGTTAACTCTTTTTATATAGAAGGAAGATATTATACATTATTTCTTAAGAGTCAACCTGATTTAAGACATTCATCTGACTTAGGAAGGAAGATATATCATAATCCAATTAGGATATGGATTGATGAAATGGTTGAGACTGCAAATGTGAGAGCTCAAGGAATTCATTCAGAGGCACTTCACCTATTTTAAAAGCCATTTTATACCGTCCTTGATTCTCTTTGTCATTACTATAATATTAATTTAATTTTAAATAATATTTTTTATCACATATTTATGTGTCCTTAATTAGTTTTACTGTATTGTCTATGTTAGAATTCTTGTAATCCAACTTCAAATATTGATGCATAGTTTATAATATCATTTACTTAAGTTCTGTGCTACATTACAATGTGTTATATTCCTTATCCAATCATTTTTTTGATATCACGAAAATGGGGAGAAATATGGATAAACACACCATTTTTTGAGCTTTTAAATCATTTATTGGGGGAGAAAATGTTGGATAAACACAAAATTCTATATTTATAAAGAATGAGATATTATTTTACATTAAAAAAGGGGAAAAAATATAAAAATTAGTAAATAATTTTGTTAAAATAAAATATTGTTGTTATCTTCAAAAAATTATATATTATATGCAATTAATTTTGTAAGATATTTTTATTGGTTATTTCATGGGTTTTGTGATCACCAAAAAGGTGGAGATTGTTGAGAAAAAGTGGCCTTTAAAAAAACTATATTTTTTAAGGGGGAGATTGTTGAGAACAATAATCTATCTATTTGTGATGATTTTCACGTTCACAAATATCCTTGTTTGTTGTTGTAATGATTTTTTTGAGTATATTTTAAGAAATTAATATTAATTATTTCTCTATTTTTAAATTTTATTAAAGCATTTAATCTGCATGGAATATTTGGAAATGTGTTCGGAAATCACATTAGCATTTTCTGGAAACACTATTCATTCTCTACGTGTTTGGAAATCACTTTACCATGTTCTAGAAACACTTTTCATGCTCTACATGTTCAGAAATCACTTTAGCATGTTCTGGAAACACCGTTCATTCCATACATTGAGAAGCGTAGTGTAAGGATCGAATCCATTATTAGCTTTACAGGTTATCAGAAGAGTATGGTTAAGCAACCTTACGTTTTTAAGGAACCTTAATTTTGGAAGGAACCTTAATTTTGGAATGAACCTTATGTTTAAAATAAAATAAACATATGGATCATATACCGTACATTTGAATATTGAAGATAAAAGTATGGATGAGAAATCTTACGTTTGAGATCAACCATGCATATGAAGAATTGATCATCAAATCTCACTCTCTTAATCAACGTTAGGTTTTGAATCATATGTTCAGAGAATGTATGCTATGTTGTTCAAACCCTATGTTTGGCATTAGAGATTTAAATTACGACTTTATTAAAGCAACTGTATTTATGCAGATTATTAGGATGATTTTAAGCCGGTTTAAAACCCAAAATCTGAATCGCATATTTGACTGATTCAAAGATTTTTATGTGTGATTCAAAGGATCAATTTATGAGGATATTTTCAAGTTGAATATTCATAAGAGTTACCACTGCTCTTCTAATCAAACATTTTGATATCGAGATTCTAAAGGATACTTTTGTGGATATAAATTTAAAAAGAGAATACTCATTTTTATTCTATATATACATATATTTTTTATTCAAAATATAGAGTCAAATCAATAAAATTAAGAAAATATATATCAAGCTCTTGAGTTTTCACTACTATAGTTCTCAGTGTCACTCGAGACATACAGGTCTGCTGTTATAAAGAGTGACAAAGATCTTTTTTCTGTAGAAGAAGAAACATAAGTGAAGATTCACTAATTCTATACTGATTATCTATTGTGAATCTAATATTTTTAAAGTTGCGAATTATATTTCAAGATATAATACAATCAGTTTGACTCAGATCTACTTCTACCTAAATATCATTCTATCTGAAGACGATGATCCATCGACTATCAATTGTGTGTTGTTGCAATTGTGAAGAACACAAGATAGTATTTAAAGATAAAACACTCTTTTATTATTAGTAACTGTTTTCTCATACTAAGCGGTTTATTCGGTTCTGTGCATGAACCAGAAGTCTCTGTTTTAGCCTTAACTTGTAATGGTGTCATCTACCTGCCCTCAGTTGTAGAACAGTCTATTGATAAGGGTCCTGAGAGTGAAAATCACTATGCTCATGTAGTAGAGTGTTGGTGGAGTGGACTATAGGCCTTTGGTTTCCCAAACCACTATACATCGTGCATCCTTTTCTATTTATTTTTCCACTGCATAATCATTCTGATAAAATTAAAGGGACAGATCACGATCTCGTGAAGAAATTATAAAAGACACAATTCACCCCCTCCCCCCTCTTGTGTATATTTGGTATAACCTGATCCAACAATATTTCCCAACAACAAGAATTTATTCAACCTAAACTCACATTTGTTGTACTTAGCATAATGATTCTTATTCTATATGTTATTTATCATTTTTCTCAGATAATTCTCATGATCCTCTTTGCTTTTATAGTTTATTAGAATATCATCTATAAATTCTACCACAAATTTTTTGAGGTAATAACTAATCACTTTATCCATATTGTCCATGAATTTTATAGGATCATTAGTGAGCTAAATTGAAATTACTATAAACTCATAGTTCTCGCACCTTTTATGAAAAATAGTCTTGGAGATGTCCCCCTTCTTCTCCCTAACATGGTAATATCCGGACTGCAGATATACCTTGGAGATGTATTGTGCTCCACGTAACTGATCGAACAAGTCATCAATTCGTGGAAGAGGATAGTTTTTCTATATCATGATCTTGTTGATATCATAATAATAAATTCACTGGTGAAATGACCTGTCCTTCTTCTTGACAAAGAACACTGGTGTACCCCATAGTGTACACATGGGCGTATGAACACTTAATCCATAGTCTCCTATAGTTGTTTCTTCATCTCCTCATATTATATAGTAGCCATTCTATAAATAGTATTGGATAATTGAGTTTGATTGAATACTCAACCTCTCATATAGGAGGAATATAAGGAAATTCCTTGTGAATCACAACATTGCATTACCTCACAATAGGTATGTCTTCATGGATGGTTATTACCTTAGACATAACTATTTGAGATAGGTACACTTTCTGGTAGTGAAATATTATCCATGATTTAGATTATTATTCTAAAGAAGATTCATCCTCCACCTGACACTTGTATAGAATTGGGGGTTGATTCGCAATACAGAGAGTGATTTCCTTCTTACGGTAGTTTATGTAAGATCCATATAGGTTAAGCCAACCCATGACTAGAATTGCATAAAATTCCACAAAAGTTAGTAAGATAAGGTTCAATGGGAGTGTCCTATCATATACTATGAAATGGGAGGAGTAATATACTTTGGATGCAATAATTATCTCATTTCTTGTTTTCACTAACAACTCTATATACATGCGTTGTGGTAGTGTTTAATAGTTATACTAATCTTTAGTGATATAAAATAGTGTGTAGAAATATAGATGTTATCCCTACCATTATCTTTATGATTCTTTCCCTACATTATCCAATACAGACATAGGTATGAGTATTTTTAATTATTAAATAAATAAATAGGAATTCATTGATATTAAAGGGAAAACATATAAATTACATTTATTTCCTTAATTTATGAATTTTTATGCTTCTATCTATGGTATCCAAGATCAATTTCTTAACATATACTCCTATGGGTACCTTTTTCCACCTTCATAATGGTTCATAATGATATTGTGAATTTACCAAAGCATATCCCCTTGGAGTTTCAAACTAGGTGCCCATAAAATATTGTTATCGTGTACCAGGATACACTGAGCTAGCCTCGGGACACCTTGTCGGAGTCGTTACCCCATAGTAAATTTGTGCCAAAACAATATCAAATTTTAGTATAAAAAATTGAATGTATTTTCTAGATAAAACTCATATGCTATATACTTACCAAAATTTAGGGACGTTTTCTTATACATAGTCTTATCCTTAAGGAATTCACCACATTTTTCTAATCCTAATCCCAAAAAAAACTAACATTTTTCTGTGATACCAACTATGACAACCATAATATTTATTTCACATAAATTATTCATTTATTACATAAAATGAACAAAATATAACCCCAAATATCGATAAGTATAGAGTATTTGGGAATTAGATTCATGGGATAACATGTTGAACATGTGATTCAACAACATTATTAAAACCTTCCTTAACATGCTTATATAATTTCCATGTCTTTTGAAACTAAATGAGATAACCTCCAGAAAAACATAAGAAAGGGGTGAGATATAAATCATTGTGAGGGAATAAACAAGGAATAACATGAAAATGATAATACATATTGGACAATTGTAATATCAATTGACCATAAAAGGAACATGAAAAATAAAGGATGATATAGAATGAAAATCATTACATGGGAAATGTAGGGACAACTTCAAACACTGAATCATAAAGATAGGTCAAGGCTAAACCTTCCAAGACATCATGGTGGAAAAATTACTATAAACTAATTAATTTCACTCCTTGTACCAACATGACATATTATGATACTAAACATTACCCAATGCATTAGAGTGCTATATAATTCTTAGCGCACCGGTCACATTCATTTCAATCTCATGCTTAAGTGTCCCACATAGATCATACAACATGGATTCCTTCATTATAAAATTTATTCCACAATCATGGAATGGGGAATACATATATGTAAATCCCCAATAAATAATTATATGTTAATAATGTTTAATACCCATGATATAAAAATTGATATGGTATTCACTACACAATTGTGTTTCCATGGAAACTGTGATGACAATTCTCTATCATAACAGTGTTACATAAAAATTCATTAAAATTGTAGATGAGCTGGAAAGGGGTAACTCATAATATTTACATAAAATATAAAGTAATATATAGATGTAAATATATTTCAAAACACTAAGAAATGGTAATAGAATGAATAAGTTCAAAAAACCTAAATATAGAAGAGAAGGTGACGGTCCCTTATGAAATTTTGGTGTAGAAACAACTTAGTTAAGGGTCCAAATGAGAGAGGATAAATGATCCCTCGCCCAAATAACACCAAATTGAAAGTAATGGAATGGATCTAAATAAATTAAAATATAACAATTTGAAATTAAAAGAACTAATTTCAAATACGGTGCTTGAATGTTAAAGGGGGAGAGGAAGGTCCCTTACTTGAGTGTATGGCTACAAATGATTGGGAGGGTTTTCTTGAGATCTTGGGGAACCGTGGTATGACTCTATAGAGTAGAGTTCCAAGTATTTTAGGACTCCAATGAGTTTGAGAAAAGAGAAATGGGGGTTTGAGTGGGTTTATATATCAAAATAGGGGGATTTATTTATTATTTAGGTTTTAGACTAAACATTATAAAAAAATCCAAACCCACGCACCATCCCATGGTTTTTTCCATAGTTTCTACAAAATAGTATTGGTTATCATTATTTTATATGTCCATGTTCTGAACCTAATAAAATAACGTCCTTGCTTATTTTCATGTGAGTCGTACTCTTATATAAATAATTTTAAATCTATAAAATATTTTATTTGTTTTTTATGATTCATAATGGAATTAAAAATAAAATAAAATAAACCTAAAATTAAATTATTTTAAAGGGAAGCTAGAATTTTGTCCGTTTATCTCATTTATAGTAATTATTACATCATGTTTTGGTCATTATAATTTCATAATTCACAAAGTACATGTATATGGTGTTTAATTTTACCCAAAAAAATTGGTTGTCTCAGAAAATTATAAAGAATTCACTGTTGGATAATTTCGATGTTCTCATTTCAAAAATAATATTTATTTTATGTAAATAATTTTATAAATATTTTAATGTTAACTTTTAAAATAAAAAACAATTTTCATAGAAATTTTGGGTTTTTTTGAAGTAACAATTTTTTGAAACCTTATACAAATTACATTTGAATATATAAAAATTTTATTATCATTTATATTTGATATGAATTATTATAAAAAAATTATTAAAATATTACGTGTTCAAAAAATTAAAAAATTCATTAAATGAATTTAAATATTAACCAAAAATATGTTATGTGCTTTATTGTATTAAAATAAAAAACCCTCAAAATGTAACAATAATAGGATTAATATTTATTCATTATTCTATACAAAACAATGTACATTTTCAAATTTATAATGTCTTGATACATATATATTTAATACACTAGAAAACGCCCTAGGAGTAAGGTGTTCTATTTTGGGAATTTCAGGGGTGGTTCGGAAAACATGGTTTGTGTTGTGATATCGATGAGCTTGAGCTTATCCCATAAATAGGTTCACACAAGCTAAAGTTGTTGGATCTCCACTATGGATTGTTAATGGGAAAATATGAGTGGTTTTATCTCCCTTATAAGCTCTAATAGATGGAATTAATAGGGTATGATCCTACTGGTTGAGGACATATATTCCTTTTTTCCATGTTAATTAGAATATTTAAAACCCTGTATTTATAATAATCATGTTATTACAATTCAACGACTATATTGTAAATGGTAATGATACATAAGATTATTTTAAATCCAATTTGATATAATAAAATAAAGTGCATATGTTTTCTATAACTATATTATATTATATTACCTTTAATTAAATAAAAAGGGGAAATTTATTTATAACAGTTTGGGTCATTACAACAGCAAACACTCCGTAAGATATAGAGGAACCCCTTATAGGGATACACATCCCTCTGTTCTATATAAAACTTCTCATATAAAAATTCATCTAAAATTCCACTACTTACTCCCCAAATCTCAAAAAAATTCTACAATACACAAACACCAATAAAATTCCCCCAATGTAATGGGTTAGAAATTTTGAGTGGTTACATTTCCTAGAAATTTAACTATTCTCATCCTCAATAATCAAAAAAATATCATAAAACAAATGGAAAATAAGGGATTGAATAACATTTTTGTGGGATAACACTCAGTGATCTTGTTACAGCTAAAACACTAACACAATCTCACACTATCCTCGATCTTCCTTTCTCACACAACCATGAACACCACAATTCAAACCTCCAAACATCCCAAAGCCAATGATTACCACAACTAACACATAGTATGTCCCTATAAACATGAATTAAGGAGTAAATCCTTTCATATCATGATATCATCCTCTTTGGGTGGAACTGACTGTCCTGTATGGTATTAAAACATGTCATATATAACACATGTTGATTTATAATCGATCATCCCCTTTTCGTATACTATAAACCTTAATAGAAACATGAAATTAAAAAAAATTATATCTAATTAACCAGAACAATTTAGACACCAGATCATCAACAAAAAAAAGAAACAAAAACTCAAATCAATTTTTGGGTACTGAGCATGAATCTACCCATCATTATCCCAAGTAATATTATCCAGGTCACCATGTATCCACATCACATGAACAAAATTAATGGTCTTTCCATGTATCACCTTATCCAAATGATTTTGGATCTTTACTAGTCACTCCACAAACATCACATCATCCTTGATATCTAACTCTCTCTAGTCAACTAAATTGGATTTATCATGATGATATTGACATATATCAAATATATTGAAGATTTTGTGGATCCTGTCAAATTTTGGAAGAGCATCAACCAATAAGACACCTCACAAACATTTCAAAACACCTTGAAGGGCCCAATAAATTGTGGTGAGAGCTTACTCACCCTACCAAACCTACATTTTCCATAATGAGTAAAAACGTTTAATAATATTGGGTATCCCAATATAAACTCCAAGGGACTACTCCTTTGATTGGAATTAGACTTATTTTGGTCTTTTTCCTCATTCAACCTATCACAAAAAACTTGAAACTTCTCTATCATTATATACATCACATCAGGCATGATATATGATAACTCCCCATCCTTAGTCCATCATAAAGGAGAATGGCATGGCCATCAACTTAAAGCCTCAAATGGATACATCTCAATGGATGATTTATTGTTTTTTTGTAATAAAACTCAACCAATGGAAATTGTTTGACCCATGATCTACCAGAGTCCAAGATACCAATCTGAAACACATCATCTAGTGTTTGGATGGTCTGCTCCATCTGTCTATCCATATGAAGGTTGAATGAATTATGTAGTCATAACTTTTTTCCAAATGCATGTTTTTATCTACTCCAAAATCATGAGGTAAAAAAGAATTCTGATATATGAAAACGTATCACAGACCTCCATCTAAACAGACAACATCATCCATATACCTCTTTTCAATACATCGACAACACATGATTCTTTGATTTCTCAGAAGTGATCCAATGTTTTGAAGGAATTGACAATGACCCAGAGAGATTCGCAACTTCCATGAGATAAGAGTTACCTGATGATAAATTCCATCAACATATCATCCCCCATATACTCTGGAACATCCATGGGAAGAAAAAAATTTCCATGTAAATGGTGTTCTAATTTTACTTGATAGAAAACAAGACACAAATCCACAATCTCTTCCATGACCCATTTTATCTTTAGCCACCAAAATTTCATCCTAAAAAAATTGTACATATTAGATACTATAGGGTGTACCTCTGAAGTTGATCTATTAATATCAGAAAGGAATCACTCCTGACTCTCCACTAGAACAAATATCCTCCCCTGAATCAATATCCAGGTCCAACCATCCATATAGAGAACCAGCATCACTAAATGGCCATTCATTTCTTATACCTATGAATATCACAACTAAGACTCACCCAATTAAATCAAAAAGGATGAATACATTATTATCTGGAATAAGAAGCTTTATATATCAACCACCCCTACAACTAGGCTTATATCTTTATAATCCTGTATTTCCCTTAAAATTACCATCATACTCTTGAACAATATCCCTTCTCAAATTCCTTCCCAAAATGTTATCGAAGACATTAACCTTTCCTGAGGTGTAGGATATTTCAATTTCATAATCATAGAGTAAAAAAATTCACCTCCATTACCATATATTAATGTCATATTGGAAACATATATAAATCAAACACTTGTTATATGTAAAGACCATAAAGTGATCTTCAATGAGGATTTTTTTTTGAAAATTTCATCATTAATAGAACAAATTATAGATCCATATCATTGGTTGAACATATAGTCTCGTGGGGGACATAATTTTTTACACGCATAAGATATTATTTCCTTTTAATTCACTAATATGCATCTAATCCAAGATGGGAAGCATTATAGAACACCTCAAACATCACCCCCTCTACTATAAACTAAATCACTAGATCACTAATCAGTATTCCCTTCATTTAGTAAAATTCATGCAGAAACATAAATGTATAGATAAATTCCCATTCTTTCTAGGTTGAGTATTTCAAAGGTTTCACAATCAATGAGAAACCAATCATGAACCTCTGATAATAATCTGCACAAACAAGAAAAATGAGAACCTTTTCCATATTCTAGGTTATAACCCATGAAAAAACATCATTGATGTTTAATGTGTCCTTGGTTTAACCCAACTAGCACACCACATGCACAAGGAAATGCACCTTCGGAGTCCAAAACAAACACTTGAAAAAAATTCTATAGTGTTGGTTGTATCGAAGGACCTGAAAGATATATCAAAGATGATCAACATACTCTTCCTATGAATTCAAATAGATTAATACATTTTGGATCAAAAAAATATTAACTTGTCTGGGAACTCATAGAATACAGAGTTTATGATCACCATGGACACATTTTTCTTGTTCAAAATATTAAATGTCATTACCAAAAAGTTATAGTGCCCAAACCTTCATCGGAAAGTAGCCTTCCAGATTTAATCCTTCACACTCAACTGGTTATACCCAAACTACAGATCAATCATTAAAAACAAACTAGCTCCTATAAAATAGCCAAAAGATCCTCAATTCATTAAAGGGGGTATCAATTATTTATCATCACCTGGTTCATCCTTTTGTAGTATATACATAACGACATACTACCATCCTTCTTCAGGGTTAATAACACTAGAGCCCCCAAAGGTGACACAATGATCCGAATGAAACCCTTCTATATCAGATCATCTATATGAATCCTCAAACCCCACAACTGAGATGGTATCATCCAATAAATATCTGTTACACCATTATATTTTAGAAGATGAACAATGTGTTTGATAGCCAATGCGACACACACCACCTGGTTTAAACAAAATGTGATACTCTATTACAATATTGTTATTTAAACATGACCATTATAACCAAGACATTAATTTGTTGTCTATGAATTAGAGTAAATAATTTAAAAATTGTGCTTTGAAATGTATAAAATAAATTAAATGGTTATCTATTGATTTGAAATAAAATAAGAATTGTTTGAATGAAAAGGATATGTTTCTCAAAAGTAGTATTTTTCTAAAAGGTGGTGAGTCATGATTCAAGAACATAATTCTAAATTTATTATTACTAATTTTAGAAAATCTTAATTAAGAAATAAAAATAAATTTTTAAATATAAATGTTGAAATTATAATTGGATGAATTTTATGATTCTTTTATAAAAGAATAGTTTTTTTAATGAATAGCGGAAAATATATATTTTAATTGAACAACTCCATTACATTTAAATTATTTTCATGGTTAAATTATATTTTAAATTAGTATTAATGTAATATTATTTAAATTATATTAAAATGAAACTCATTTTTTTCATTAAAATAATTTTCATATTTAATTTTGATATAAAATCATTTAAATATTTTGAAAAAAATTCTCTGGAAAACATATTTTTTTACGTGATATTGGATTTAATTTTAAATTTAATTCTGCAAATTATATGAATTGGATTTCATAATATGGATCATATATTATGAATTATATTTATTGAAACTATCTAAAAATTTCAACATAATATTTTTACCATACTGAATAGTTAAAACGGTAAAAATTAATAACAATAGTTATGGTAAAAATTGCTTTAACAGTGGTAGAACTAAGAAGATAATGGTTAAAAATGAACTAAAACTTCTCCACCACCCATTTCATGTCCACATATTTTCCATATAAACACCATGGAATTACATGTATTCATTTGGGATTCTTTTTTAATGAGAAGAAAGTGGTTACAAATAATGCTTTTTGAAAATTCTGAGTGCATCCTCACCCCCGCATTAAAAAGGCCACCCTATCTCCTCCTCTCTTCACAATATAAAATCCATTTTTCAGCCAATATAATCCCAAATATCTTCCATAAATTCATCATAACATCCTATATTCCTTATTTGGATTATCAAACCCACCTATGAAGGCGTTATTTCTAAACCTAAAGTGGATCTTTAAATAATATGTAAAATTTTTTTCATTCATTTTGTTTTATGTAATATCCCGCCATATTAGAATCATCATAAATTATGATTACATAATAATACAGATTTATACTATATAAATAGATGTTATTATTTTAATTTAATAACCTATATCAACTCCAGCACCATAAAATGGGAAACGAAATCATCGATCGTGCGTACGGTGGACTGTCGCCTCACGAACTGATGTAGCTCATTTTCTATAACCACATATAAAGGATGGATATAATGATAGATTTAACATATATATATGATATCTATTAAATTATAATACTTATTTAGTTTATATATCTCATATAACTTATGAATTTCATTTCTGTGGGTGATATGAAAACATGGGTTCTGTGTGTGGTGGACTGCTTAGCGAAGCGATGTGATTTATTTTACTATTACACATTTCATAGAATGTAGTGATGTTAAAATTAATGAATATATGTGACATTCATGACCAAAAAATACTTATATATTGAAGTGCACTGTGTTGCATTTGTTGTCAATGAGGCATGAAGTTGTCTTGGAATGAATGGATGTCAAGGAGTCAAGATGTGAATGTCAAAGGATGTGATGGTGTTGGTGCTGAAGGAGAATGGCCATGGTACTAAGATGCATGTCACTTAGGAGATTCACTAAGTGGTATTGGAAATTGTGGTTGAAACATTCTCCATGTATATCTGACGATTGTTGAGCTGATCTTTAAGTTCATAGAACTTGTATCCTGATGATACAAAGTCACAACAATGATAGAAGACCATGCATTGTATTGACAATGCATGAGGAGTTGATAGTGATCCATCCACAATCACTGAGTGGATGAAGTGGATTAATGAAGTCCATGCACTATCACTAAGTGCATGTGAACATGAAGATGATCCAACTTGATCTCTGACTAGATCAATGAAGTTCATTGAAGAATTTATGTGATTAAGAGCTCGGTTGATGAAGAGAGAAACCTTCGAGAATTCCATTTTTAAATGTTGATTATATGTTGTAGAAGAATGGAGGAATTCTAATGAAGAAGATTAACGCTTGAATTCTCAAGAAGAAGATGAAGGAGAAGAAAGGCTTGAAGTGGTTCTCTTGATATGGCTTGATTTCATGGAGGACTTTTTTTTTACAAAGTCTTATTCAAGACTTAGCCAAAAAATTGGCCAGCCCGTGGACACCTTGAGGGTTCAACCCCAAGGCACATGTGGGCCTAAGGTGCCACGCCCAAGGGGGAACCCTTGGGGAGAGCCCAGGGCGGCAGGACGCACCCAAGACACCACAGAGGTGCTGGGGCACGCCCGGAGGAGCGCATGGTGGGCGCATAGCGCGCCCGTGTGTGCATAGTGGGCGCTAGGAGCGCGCCCGCAGGGAGCAGAGTGGGCGCAGAGCGCGCCCGCAGGGAGAACACGGTGCGGGGCGGCACCGTGGAGGGAGAAGATTCAATTGAGGGGGCTGGGGGAGCGGCATATTGATAAACCGCGGCAAAACCGCGAGCCGATTCGATGTGGGACGCGGAAATTTCACCCGGGACAGATCTGAGCCGTCCGTCTCATCGCGCGCTTGATCTGCACCGCACGATTCATCTGCCGCGCGCCGCGATCTGATCCAGCCGTCCGATGTCTTTCAATCACCTGATCCGACGGCTGCCGCACCATCCTCTACCTCGAGCTCGGCCGAGGAATCTCCCGCAACGCCGCTGAACCAGAGGCCTCCCGAAGATGGATTTTGAGTATCCGGCCACCTCTGACGAAGCCGAAGTGTCCTTGAGGTTATTCTGGCCACACCGAACACGATCATGCCTAAACATGACCATGCATGTAATGTTTGGAAGAATCCGAAGAAGGCCGAGGCAAACGACGTTGCCGAGGCATCGGGTGTTCGTGTTTTGCATGGGATGTCCAAAACAGAGGCCGTGCATGCGTTCTAAATCGCATGCACGAGGAGGAATGAAAGAGCGAAAAATATGGAAAGAACCCGCGTGAAATAAAAAGAAAAACAAGATTCACAGAATCATGAAAACCCGAAAAACTCGGGGATTTGAGTTGTATCTCTACGCGGATGAACCGCCTCTGCCTCGCCTATAAAATAAGAGCCCAAGGCTCCAAAGAAGCTTGCTGAAACTCTGTTGAAAATCTGAGTCCCGTGAGAGCTCTCCCTCGCGAAGACCTGCCCTGCGCGCACCACTTGCGCGGCAGCAGCCCGAAGCCATTTTTGGCTTCGCGAAGTTCCTTGCGCGCAACCACTTTGCGCGACAAGAAGAGAGGGTTGGGCAGCGCCCTCCTTGTGCCCGAGGTTGGTCGAGGCTTGCGCGACCCGTGGCTCAAGATCCTTGCGCGGCAGTGACACCCTTGCGCGCTGCCTTGTGCACCCAAGTCCTTGCACGATAAAAGAAAAGAAGTTGGCCGCACCCCTTGCGCGCCTTCATTTGATATTTGGGCAGTGGGTGTGCAGAAGAAGACCCGAGACTTGTGCTTGTGTGCCAAGTGATGGAGGAAGACCCAAGGCCATAGCCTTTGTGTGTGCAATGAAGGAAGAAGGCCGAGGATACCTTGGGTGTGTGCAAAGAAGAATAAAAGAATAAATCTTGTGTGCAAAGGAAGTGAAATGCCGTAGCCTTGTGTGGGTGAAGTGAAGACCACACCTCATTTGAGTGTGTGTGTGTGAAAATTGAAGAGGAACACCCTACGACCATTTAAGGGTGTGCAACAAGAAGTGTGAAGGCCAAGTCTCAAGTGTGTGCAAAGTGAAACAAGTGTGTGCAAAAAGACAACAAGGTCGAACCTTAGTGTGTGTGCAAAACAAAGTATGTACACACTAAGAAGAAGAGAAGACATCCACACTAGTGTATAACACACATTTATGTGTGTAATCAAAAGAGAATAAAGTGTATGATGTTCAAGGAGTTGGTGTGTGCTGAAAAGAATTACACCCTCTGAGGGTTTACTGCACCAAGAAGAGAAGAAGGGGAGTGCATTCATGCATGCATGCACATGCACACGTGAACAAGCTCAAATCTGGGGGTGTGCAATTGAGTTGTCCAAGACAGAAGATCTTGAAGTATTGAGAAGGCCATGCAGTCAGTGCATGAGGATTCAGAGTTGCCATGCATTCAGTGCATGAAGTTGTTTTGAGTTGAGACTGGACCAGACTGAAGTTAGATATATTGTTTGTCTGAGTTTGCAGTAGATTGAGAAGAGCCTGATCAAGAGAAGTGATCAGAAGTTACTGAGCAAGACCAACAGACCTTTTAAAGGCTGTTGAAGATTCTTGAAGAGAGAAGCCAGGTCATCCTGAGAAGAAGAAGATAAATCCTGAGCAAGACGAGAAGACCTGATCATCACAAGTGATCAGAGGTACAGAGCAAGGCCAGCAGTCATTATCCCAGACTGCTGAAGATACTTGAAGAGCTGAACAAGAAGAAGAGCTACTCGTGTGACTCGAGGAGCCAAGAGAAGACCCTGTGGGACTCAGGGAGAAGAAGTCTTCAGTGGGATTCTGGAGCAGGCCAGTGGGACTCTGGTAACACTGTGTGACGCAGTATAAAGACCCTCCTGTGGGACTCAGGAGAGATACAGTGGGACTCTGTATCGACCATTGTAATACTAACAGATTATAATGGGAGAATCCATGCTGGGAGAGCATGGAAAGGATGTAGGCCTTTGGTGTCGAACCTTGTAAATCCTTGTGTCCAGTGCCTTTACATTTACTGCATCATTCGTGGAAATGTGAGAGATACAAGAAGAGTGGATCGAGGCTTTAACCAGCCATAGAGGTTTAATTGATAAAGAATCAATTAGAAAAAAGTTTTAAGGGATCACTGATTCACCCCCTCCCCCTCTCAGTGATTCACACTGATCTGGGCACTTCAATTGGTATCAGAGGGAAGGTTACCTCTAAAAGATCCAAGGGAGTCTTTATGAAGTGCAGATTTGAGGAAACGAGCAACCAGCCTCAAATGGAGATATCTGCCAAGACTCAGAAAAATAGAAAGAAGAAACATGCCAAGAAGATGAAGAAATCATGTCCTAGCTGTGATGAAGTTGAAACAATGAATTATCTTCAGAGTGCACTCAAATATCTTCAGAAGACAGTTCCCATGGAAGTGGCAAAGTGTATAGCTACAGGCATCCATGATCTTCATGAAGAAAAATCACTGTTAGAAGAAGAAGCCAATGCAATGGAAGATCAATTGGCTAAAAGGGTTGGCATAACCAACACTCTCAGAAAGCTGGTAAAGGCTAAAGATGAAACTGTTTCTCTTTGCAATGAAAGATATGAAAACACTACTGAAGAATTGCAAAGAAGCCTTTCTGAGAAATAATTCTTTAAGACTGTAATCAAAGATATTTTCCATGCACTGGAAAAGAGGCACAGAGTTTCAATGAATGTCAGAGATGCTCAACTCGAAGAAAAAGTCAAATTGGTGAAGGAGCTGGACAATTCATTGCAAGAATTAAAGAAGGTGCATGAAGACCAGATGAAACAACTGGTGGAGAATTGGGAAGGAAAGCTAAGAACTGTTGAGGATGAGAAGAACTCCCTCAACATGAAATACTTAGAACTAGAGGTGATATTGAAAAATCTGCAATCACCCAAAGCTGAATCTTCCCAGTCAGCTAAAAGAAGAAATGTTGCCACTCAAGTGAGCTTTGAGAAGGATGATTCTAAAAGAAAGACATCCTCTAATGAAAGGGTAACATCTTCTAAAAAGAAGGTACCATCCATACCATCTTGTACTGATTCTTCTAATTGTGTTTCCACAAAAAGTGTAGGATGGAAGAATAATTCCAAACAAATATGGATGAAGACAGTAAAGAAGCAGAGCTCTCCTGAAACAGTACAACAGGTCAAGAAAAGTACCCTACAATCAGAAGGACTGAAGAGGTAAAGATTCGTGGGACAATGCTGGTGTTGTAATAAGTATGGGCACTGTGAAAAGGATTGTTGGTACAATCCAATAAATGTCAAAGCACAAAGGAAGCCCATGCCTAGGGGGAGCAAGCCAGAGGAAAAGAAGCAACATCCACAGGTCCAGAGACATTTGTTTACTGCAAATAGATTTGTATTACTTGACAACATTTGGGATGATTGCAAAAGTGATCAAAAAGATACATGTCAATCTCCAACTGTATCCAGAGCTAAAAAGAAGAGAAGATCACTGAACCTGGCTAAAATGGAATCCTTGGGAAGCAAGCATAAGAAAGTGGAAGAAGCTCCCAAGAAGATGTTGAAAAAGGAAGAGAAGTCCTTGGAGTCTAAATCCAAGAAGGGTGAGTCATCTAGAAGGACCACCAAGAAAATATGCTTCTACTGTGGGAAGAAAGGACATATCATGGATCTTTGTAAAGAAGCCATGAAATTAAATAGAAGCAGACTGGACTCAAAAAGACAATCAATCCAGAAGAAGAAGAAGGGATTGATTGAAAACATGTTGCCTAAGAAAGGTAGCTTGACAGCATCTAAGGAACCATGTGGAACTTCCAGAACTGGGGCCACTCTTCCAAATGATTTACTTGTCATATGGCCACATCAGTTGCAACTTGCCAGAGAACTACACAGAGTTGAAGATGAAGCTCTGGCAATTGCTAAAGCAAAAGGGAAGAAGAATATTTCACATGAAGATGTATTGAGATCCACACCAGCACAATCATCATTGAAGATCAAATGTGCAAGTGTGAAGAATGGTGAAAATGGGACATCTCGGTTGAGAGAATCTTCTCAACCTTGTTGTTCACATTGATGAACCAAGGAGGTTCCATCTTATTCCCTAATCACTTGTATTTACATGTGCTGACATTGTAGGGAATTGAAGATGATGATCATTCTCAGCTGGAGGATGGTTTGGACAGAATGGAGTGCACCCCTTGAGGGGGAGCCAATCTGGAGAAGATGATGTTCTGAGATTAATATCATCTTTAGAAAAGTGAAGGTATTCCAATCATACTTTCATCCCTTGTTTCTTAATTGAGTTTATCTTGTCAATTAAGGGGGAGTATGGATTGAAGACAAATGGATGAAAGGGGGAGCTTTATCATTGCACTGAACTTTCTAATGAGTTTTGTGAAGTATGTGCAGGATTTAGCAATTCATTGTTATATCTGAAAAATTTTCAAACCCCTGAAGCATGATCTCACATGTGTAGAGAATTGTGGACAGCATTGAAAAATCTTGGTTATATCACTCTTGTTTTCTACACCGGGTTAGCCCAAGTAGACTTAGAGTTGATTTACTAAAGGTTCTTTGCTAAATAGAACATGTGGCATCATCCCTCTCTTAGTGATTTTTTTTTTCAAGAAGATGCTATTCGAAGGGAGGAAGATATTTTTGAAAGTGAACCACACCACACCTTTGCATTTGATTGCCAATAAGGGGGAGAAATATTGGCACACATATTGACCCATTCATATGTGCTCTAGTGTATTGCCAACAAATACAAAGGGGGAGATTGAAGTGCACTGTGTTGCATTTGTTGTCAATGAGGCATGAAGTTGTCTTGGAATGAATGGATGTCAAGGAGTCAAGATGTGAATGTCAAAGGATGTGATGGTGTTGGTGGTGAAGGAGAATGGCCATGGTACTAAGATGCATGTCACTTAGGAGATTCACTAAGTGGTATTGGAAATTGTGGTTGAAACATTCTCCATGTATATCTGACGATTGTTGAGCTGATCGTTAAGTTCATAGAACTTGTATCCTGATGATACAAAGTCACAACAATGATAGAAGACCATGCATTTTATTGACAATGCATGAGGAGTTGATAGTGATCCATCCACAATCACTGAGTGGATGAAGTGGATTAATGAAGTCCATGCACTATCACTAAGTGCATGTGAACATGAAGATGATCCAACTTGATCTCTGACTAGATCAATGAAGTTCATTGAAGAATTTATGTGATTAAGAGCTCGGTTGATGAAGAGAGAAACCTTCGGGAATTCCATTCTTAAATGTTGATTATATGTTGAAGAAGAATGGAGGAATTCTAATGAAGAAGATTAATGCCTGAATTCTCAAGAAGAAGATGAAGGAGAAGAAAGGCTTGAAGTGGTTCTCTTGATATGGCTTGATTTCATGGAGGACTTTTTTTTTACAAAGTCTTATTAAAGACTTAGCCAAAAAATTGGCCAGCCCGTGGACACCTTAAGGGTTCAACCCCAAGGCACATGTGGGCCTAAGGCGCCACACCCAAGGGGGAACCCGTGGGGCGAGCCCAGGGTGGCAGGACGCACCCAAGACACCGCAGAGGTGCTGGGGCACGCCCGGAGGAGCGCATGGTGGGCGCATAGCGCGCCCGTGTGTGCATAGTGGGCGCTAGGAGCGCGCCCGCAGGGAGCAGAGTGGGCGCAGAGCGCGCCCGCAGGGAGAACACGGTGCGGGGCGGCACCGTGGAGGGAGAAGATTCAATTGAGGGGGCTGGGGGAGCGTCATATTGATAAACCGCGGAAAAACCGCGAGCCGATTCGATGTGGGACGCGGAAATTTCACCCGGGACAGATCTGAGCCGTCCGTCTCATCGCGCTCTTGATCTGCGCCGCACGATTCATCTGCCGCGCGCCGCGATCTGATCCAGCCGTCCGATGTCTTTCGATCACCTGATCCGACGGCTGCCGCACCATCCTCTACCTCGAGCTCGGCCGAGGCATCTCCCGCGACGCCGCTGAACCAGAGGCCTCCCGAAGATGGATTTTGAGTATCCGGCCACCTCTGACGAAGCCGAAGTGTCCTTGAGGTTCGTCTGGCCACACCGAACACGATCATGCCTAAAAATGACCATGCATGTAATTTTTGGAAGAATCCGAAGAAGGCCGAGGAAAACGACGTTGCCGAGGCATCGGGTGTTCGTGTTTTGCATGGGATGTCCAAAACAGAGGCCGTGCATGCGTTCTAAATCGCATGCACGAGGAGGAATGAAAGAGCGAAAAATATTGAAAGAACCCGCGTGAAATAAAAAGAAAAACAAGATTCACAGAATCATGAAAACCCGAAAAACTCGGGGATTTGAGTTGTATCTCTACGCGGATGAACCGCCTCTGCCTCGCCTATAAAAGAAGAGCCCAAGGCTCCAAAGAAGCTTGCTGAAACTCTGTTGAAAATCTGAGTCCCGTGAGAGCTCTCCCTCGCGAAGACCTGCCCTGCGCGCACCACTTGCGCGGCAGCAGCCCGAAGCTATTTTTGGCTTCGCGAAGTTCCTTGCGCGCAACCAATTTGCGCGACAAGAAGAGAGGGTTGGGCAGCGCCCTCCTTGTGCCCGAGGTTGGTCGAGGCTTGCGCGACCCGTGGCTCAAGATCCTTGCGCGGCAGTGACACCCTTGCGCGCTGCCTTGTGCACCCAAGTCCTTGCACGATAAAAGAAAAGAAGTTGGCCGCACCCCTTGCGCGCCTTCATTTGATATTTGGGCAGTGGGTGTGCAGAAGAAGACCCGAGACTTGTGCTTGTGTGCCAAGTGAAGGAGGAAGACCCAAGGCCGTAGCCTTTGTGTGTGCAATGAAGGAAGAAGGCCGAGGATACCTTGGGTGTGTGCAAAGAAGAATAAAAGAATAAATCTTGTGTGCAAAGGAAGTGAAATGTCGTAGCCTTGTGTGGGTGAAGTGAAGACCACACCTCATTTGATTGTGTGTGTGTGAAAATTGAAGAGGAACACCCTATGGCCATTTAAGGGTGTGCAACAAGAAGTGTGAAGGCCAAGTCTCAAGTGTGTGCAAAGTGAAACAAGTGTGTGCAAAAAGACAACAAGGACGAACCTTAGTGTGTGTGAAAAACAAAGTGTGTACACACTAAGAAGAAGAGAAGACATCCACACTAGTGTATAACACACATTTATGTGTGTAATCAAAAGAGAATAAAGTGTATGATGTTCAAGGAGTTGGTGTGTGCTGAAAATAATTACACCCTCTGAGGGTTTACTGCACCAAGAAGAGAAGAAGGGGAGTGCATGCATGCATGCATGCACATGCACACGTGAACAAGCTCAAATCTGGGGGTGTGCAATTGAGTTGTCCAAGACAGAAGATCTTGAAGTATTGAGAAGGCCATGCAGTCAGTGCATGAGGATTCAGAGTTGCCATGCATTCAGTGCATGAAGTTGTTTTCAGTTGAGACTGGACCAGACTGAAGTTAGATATATTGTTTGTCTGAGTTTGCAGTAGATTGAGAAGAGCCTGATCAAGAGAAGTGATCAGAAGTTGCTGAGCAAGACCAACAGACCTTTTAGAGGCTGTTGAAGATTCTTGAAGAGAGAAGCCAGGTCATCCTGAGAAGAAGAAGATAAATCCTGAGCAAGACGAGAAGACCTGATCATCACAAGTGATCAGAGGTACAGAGCAAGGCCAGCAGTCTTTATCCCAGACTGCTGAAGATACTTGAAGAGCTGAACAAGAAGAAGAGCTACTCGTGTGACTCGAGGATCCAAGAGAAGACCCTGTGGGACTCAGGGAGAAGAAGTCTTCAGTGGGATTCTGGAGCAGGCCAGTGGGACTCTGGTAACACTGTGTGACGCAGTATAAAGACCCTCCTGTGGGACTCAGGAGAGATACAGTGGGACTCTGTATCGACCATTGTAATACGAACAGATTATAATGGGAGAATCCATGCTGGGAGAGCATGGCAAGGATGTAGGCCTTTGGTGCCGAACCTTGTAAATCCTTGTGTCCAGTGCCTTTACATTTACTGCATCATTCGTGGAAAGGTGAGAGATACAAGAAGAGTGGATCGAGGCTTTAACCAGCCATAGAGGTTTAATTGATAAAGAATCAATTAGTAAAAAGTTTTAAGGGATCACTGATTCACCCCCTCCCCCTCTCAGTGATTCACACTGATCTGGGCACTTCATATATATAATATATATCTTTTATATTATTACCTTTCGATATGTGAGAAAACAATAATGTCGCGTGTGTGTACGTGTGGATAACCGCCTCCACATAACGATTTCAAATTAATTTCATTTTATTATCACATGGATAGTAATGAGAATTTATTTTATTAATATAATATAATATATATATAGTACTTATTTTTGAATTTTTAACTAATAATTATTTCCCATTCATTCTAACTGTTGAGAAAAAATGGAAATTACATTCATGCATATATAGAGCCTCTCGTCTCTATGAATGGTGTAATCCATTTTCTATCTCTAAATATTTAATTTTACTATAAATAAAAATATAATTAATATAGAAAATTATTATATAATGGTTAATATTTGTGTATATTATATAACCATGAACACAGTAAAATGAACAAAATTAATAAACCAAAATATAAATGACAAATGATTTAATTCTCACCCGAGAGAGTGATTTTTACAATGAATTTTTATAAAATAGGTGATAAAAGACTATATGTAAATCATATATGATATGAGATATGGTTATTTAATATATTTATAATTAACCTGTATTTATTATACATTAGGTTCAAACATGTATAAATTATATCAGACTAAGGTAAGGGTTTTTTTCTCACTTTATCTTTCATGATACATCTTCTTTATTCACCACATATTACTTTTTCTTGGGCTTTTAAAACCAATTTTGAAGTATTATGTAATGAATATACATATATTAATTGGATTTAATTTATCATTTTATGTTATTTCTTTCCTAGGGCTTATGGTTCCAAATATCCCAAAGTGGTAAGGGTATTTTTTCAAATCTCATCATTATTCAGAATTGTTTATGTTTAAGTCTTTCTTGGGGGAATTATTTGGTATTTATATATAGAAAATAATATATTTTCATAAAAAAAATTTATTACTGAACATTTAAAGTAGTATTACCATTTTCCTTCACATTGGTGCTTAAAATTGTTGATATTTTTTTAAGAAAAGAAAAAAATGTTTCTTTTTTAATTGAAAATCATTTTTTTCCAAAACCAAGTATTATAAAAGTGTTTTTAGAAATGTTTTTAACTTTCTATAAAATTTGTATTAAAAACATTTACCCATGTTTGAAATTTTTTTAAAAAAATTGAAATGAATATTAATATCATTTTTAAAATAACGCCCATTATGATTTTATAGAAAATTTGAATGGAATCGTTGTTTTAATGTGTAAATTGTGTATAAAATTCCCACCATCAAGAAAACTAAATTATTTTATGATTGATTTATATATTTTAGTGATTATATTAAAATAAAATGTTTTTTATGTCTTATTTGAATATTTACTTTCAAAAATATTTTCCAAGTAAAAAATATTTTTTATCAAGAATGTTTTTAATTACATTTTAATGGTTTATTTTTATTAATAAATGAAATAAGCACTTTATTATAATGTGTATCCACTGAGGATATATTTTAATGATTCTTTCTATATTACTTATCTATATGGCCTATGTTCAGTTTGACTATGTACGTAACAGTTTGATACAATTCATACTAATCTGTATCATTTTTTATTATGTTTGTTGATTTGGGTTATTGTTAATATTTTATATGCTATTCTTTTAATATGACTGTATATGTTTATAATTTTCACCCATTTCATAACCTGAATTAAATTGAATTGGTATGTTATGGGTGGGGCCTGCTATATCCCCTCAATGCCTCATTAGGTTTCATGAGACAAACTAGCTTTGTTTTTTAGCTGAGGCCTTACCTATTTATATAGGATGTCTTGGCATGTGGCCTTGATGGTATTGTTATGATGCCTGACATTATACATTCCCCCATTATGAGGTTATTTATTGATATTCCTTGTGATTATTATATTGGATAGAATATACATGGTTATTATTCATGTTTATATTATTTTTTATATTGAATTATTTAGTCATAATTTATTACTATAATATTATTATTCATATTAAAGTTGATGATTAAATAGTATGTGTTTCAGATATTTAACATTATATATTTATCATCCCCTATGTTTTTATGATATCTTCCACTATGCGCATACCCTTACTGATCATTAAAGATCTCCCCTTTATTATGTTTCTGTCCCTATCATTCCCAGATGTGTATTATGATTGATATGAAGGGAAAATAGAGAGTAAATAATGATGAACTTAAAGAAAATACATTTTTTACATTGGGTTTTTGTTTATAAAATGATATTAAAGTATTTTTAAAGTTACCAAGAGTACTAACCTATAAATTCCCTTAGGATTCAATTCGTGGTACATTATTCCAATGTAATAAAGTAACTACATATTTTGGGAATCATGTGACGGTTCCTTTATAGGACATAGAAATTAGATACATATTGGGCTATATATCTATCCCAAAATCAATATCATGTCGATAAGTATCATCATAACCTCCTCAAGAAAATCATCTTGAAACTCCTTGAAAACATGGTAACCTCCACTATCCATGTGCCTACAAATTCCAGAGACATATCATCTACTTAGAAATATTGGTATCAATGTGTCTACTTCCCAACTAACAACACTGGTCACCCATGAAAATTACATGGTGGCCATCCACGTCTGAGAACATGACTCTATTTAAAGGTTATTTGATAATATAATTCATCAAATACAACTATTCAATGTTGAGGATGAAATTATATGGATATATTTTTTGGAAATAAAATATCTGTACATGAAGAATTCTTCCCCATCATGAGTATGCATCCCCAACTTAAATCATACAAGATGTTCTATCCTCTAACTGGAATAGTCAACAACAGGGGAATGATAATCCAAATTACATATATTTTCAATGAATATACAAGAGATTTTAAAACGATTTATATAGATTCTCATAAATCAAACAAGTCGTGATCAAGGGTGTATGATAAGATAATTGTACCTCTTATGATATATGGAACCTCTATTATCGGGACCACCATAACAAGAAACTGTCCATGTTTGGATGCCCATATAAACATGAAATATCTCTTACCTCTTCCCTACCTTCACGGTTAAGGATAAGAACTCAAAGTGGAAATCCTTATTAAAATCATCCCAAGGTACATCTACCTCCTTCCACACACTAAGATAAAATTCCCACCACTAACATGTTTCACCTCTCTCCAGAATGATTGATAATGGGACCCGATTTTATTCCAAGACCAGCATCAAATTGAAGGTGATATCAAACTCAAAAAATCAATGATATGTCTCTATATAAAAGACACCAGTGTTATACTTCACCAAATTCTTCCAATTTATGGTTTGAAACATCCTATGTCATTGATCATCTTCCTAAACTAGATCAACCCTAGGATGATCAACTAGGTTAGCCTGATAGATATCTCCAGCTTTTACCACATGTGAACAATGATCAAGAGTCATATCTAAAAAGAAAAACAAAGATATCCTAATCCTGGTAGTATAGAATATGATTAAGAATATCTTTATTTATTTTAACTTCCCAAAATCACCTGATTCATATAAGAACACTAGAAATAAACATGGTAGTACATTCCCATGGTCTTAACTCTACAAGAGGTATCGCCTCACTTGTCCAATCAGTAGGATCAATGTCTGTGCAGAAGATATTGGGGGACCTATAATCACATGTCATTATAGATCTTATTTGGCCTATGTCATGGATCAAGATAAACTGAAACTATTTCCCTACCAACCCATGCAATAATCATAGTTCATAACTATAAACATAAATCTATAAATCATCCCAAAAATTTTATACCACTTTGTAATGACCCACTCCCACTAAAGTTACCCCTAATGGGATGGTAATAATGGAAGAGAGATAATAACCCTCAATCCCCACCTCTAGTAGGCCATAGGTTGGCATGAAGCACCAATGTTATGAAAATATCATATATGGGAGTAATTTCCCTCTATATGATATAGGACTAGGAGATAGAATCAAAACCATCAAACAAATCCATGACATAACATAAAATAAAACAAATTGAAACCATTCCATAGTACATGTGTAAATTAAACAAATAAAAACAGTCTCTTAATAAGTACACAAATCATATTCTTACGTTAGTGACACAACAAAAACATAAAATCACGATTTAGTAACTTCTAGTATAGTCCATGAATACCTGCTAGATACATGAAACGAATTTTTTTATATATGTTGGGTGCGATTATATGTATAATCATTAGGATAACATGGATGAGATATTATTTGGTAAAGAATTTTTAAAATTTTATTATTTAATTTCTTATGTTTCTAATTAAGAATACACATATTTTAATTTTGGATAATATATTTTTGTGCATTAATTTATACCAAAGAAATTTTGAAAGATAAATAAAAATATTTAAAATTATGATATCGTATTCTTAGTATTTTTTATGATGTAGGTGTAAATATAAAAGGATTTAGAATGGATATTTATCAAAAATTGATAGCAGATTCTGGTCCTCAACCAAGGCTTGGAAAGCCACATTGTAGGCCCAAAGGTCCCAGTGACCAATCCCAGACTTCAGAAGGCCTGAATGGGTGGAATATGGGAAGATCTTGTGAAACAAGAGCATATAATAACTTCATCTTGTGGGCATGTGTCCACATCACTATGGGAGGAAGGTCTCACCTACCCGAAATGGTACACGATGATGTAGGGGGCCCTCTAACTCCCATATGACTTTTAAGAGTTAGTTTAAGATGCTCTAACATATATAGAAGAGAACACACGTCCATTTTTTGGATGTAGGAATCGGGTTTTGTTAAGTTACTATGTAATTTAAAATATTCCATTATTTCATATTGGTCACTCATTTCATCATCCTTAGATAAAACCTATTCCACATACCATCATCACTACACTGTAATACCATAATGACCAATGAGGGAAGATCTCCACCATCACTACTGATTTAAACACCACAAACCTATATCCATGGCTATTCATTATAGTGGACATGGGAGACCAAAGTTAATTCCATACACTGCAATGTGGTCCAGCCATTACGTCATCGATCTCTAGTCTCATTGATGGATGAAATGTGGTTTAGTCATCATGGAACTCATTTCACCATTTCCTAAATTAACGAAGATAATAGAATATATGTTGTGACCACAGTAACACTAGATAAATAATGTCCATGCATCATGAGAATAAAAAAATAATGTTATACCGTGGAGGAAGACCTGTGACTTGGAGATACCTCATATATAATTGCCAATGTTTTTAGTTAAAATTTGATAAATGAAGGTCACATGTGTAGACTCATATACTTCACCATGACCATGAATGTCCATGAAACCAAAATCACTGGAAATTTCATAACCACAAGACCCAAATCATAGAGTTTATCATAAGTATGTTTTCAAATACCTAATAATTTGGGGTTATCACACATGAGATGGCTCTAAAATATGAGCATAAAATATTTCAACAATGTTAGAAAAAAATTCAAAAAATATTTTGATGATATCTATAGAATTATTGGTCAAAACATACTTGTCAAGACAAAGATAAAGGAGAAGAATAAGTCTATGATAAAACAATATAGTAGGAAATATAATTTAAATTTTATAAAATAGAGAGAAATAATTCTCTTGGAAAAATAAAAAAAAACAATAGGTTGTTTTGTACTAGGATTGGATTTTAGTAATTCAACTAGAGGGATGGAACCGGGATGAAAAGAAAATTCTTATGTTGGAAAGTGATTCTATTTTAGAATTTATTCAATTTTATTTTCTTATTCCCTCAAGACTATCATGGGGGTAAATCCATTTTTATAATATATTCAATGTAGTGGGAGTGCAAGAAGTGTAAGGAACTTATTTTTATTGAAATTTAAAAAAATTTGTTTCATTTTATTCATTAATCATAATCCATACCTTTTAACATTATACGTGAGATTATTTAGATAAGAGGGTTTTTTCTATGAAGTTATTCGACCTATGAACCATATTCATGGAATAAAAAATGAAGGAATTTTGAGTTACAATGTTTTAATATGCTTCAAAACAAATCACTATAAACTAACCTACAAAAATATATGGGATAATGGGGTTTATAGAATTGAGGGTGAGAACACTGAGAGGTGGCTCTCAATAATTAGTTTATGAAACCATTAAAATAAAATTTACTTCATTTATCCTTCACTAGTGAATTAACCTAAACATAAAAAATCTTGGTATAAATATCACTTTCAATCCAAAACCAACAAATGTAATCTTATATCATTCCTTGTTTTCATCTTCTACAAAACATTTTAATGAATGTCTACACCATTCCTAGTAGATTGACCCTGATAACCACAATACATCATTTTAAATTAGTCAGTGATATTCTTGCACATAAATTTTTTATTTTACATCGCCGTGAATAACAATGATGTTCTTGGTGATGTCACACATTCAATGTCTCTCATGCATAGGTGAAAGGATAATACTAATGCACTAGTGTGGAAAAATAGAACCAACATCACCTAATCATGTCAAATAAAAATTATCATCCTCATAGATTCATTCTCCGTAAATAATGAAACCATGTAAAATAACGTAATAATAATCATATCAATAAAAAGGATACTTCGTTCCATTTCCCATTGAATTTCCACTCTCACACCCACACAATGTTTTTTAAAGGCGGAGACAAGAATTGGTCACCAAATTCATGCCCACGAAATTTAATAAAATAAAAAAAATATCAGTATAAGAACAAGGTGTAAATAACTTAACCCAGTAGGGATTTAAGGGGGTAAAAGTCGAGTTACCAAGAAGGAAAACAAGCAGCTCAATTAGAAAAAATGATCGAAAATCCTTATCAGCAACCAGCCCATGAACTCAAAAAAAATAATCATTGAAGATGAATCTGAATACCATCAGTTCTCCAATAGATCACTCTACAACGATCCAGATCATTGGCTATAGAAGACCAAAATCATTGTAGTATCAACCTATCATGTCAAGAAAAACCAAGAAGCACCATGTTGCAAAGAGAAGTCCACGACTCAAACTCGCTTCAAGGCAACAAACCGGAGATGAACTAGATTGAAAGTCTATCAAAGAACTTATCCAAAAGTGTGGTGGAATAAAGGTATACTACAAAGTGATACTCATTTGAATCAGAAAAAAGAAACAAAACCAAAAAATCCCCAGCTTTCCCCATTAGCTCAACATGCTATAAAATGAAAACGACACTGATACCTCAAAGGAAAAGATCTTGCACTGTGCTGTTGAGTACAAGACTAAGTCAGAAACAAACAAAATAGTGAAAGGGACCAGATCATTCTAAAATGTATACAAAGCCTGATCAAACTAATCGCAAAATAGGCCGTCAAGTAGTCAACTAAAGGGAGGATGAGAAAAAGTAACAACGGTATCCAATAAAAGGGGAACTGCAAGGGGTGAAAACAAATCAAAGAAATATTGACTCCCAATGGATGGCCTTGATGTCAAAATCAGGATTTATTTTATATTCCTCCAGCATCCTAATGAACATACACTTTATAATTTCTCGGTATCCTTCAGCGGTAATGAGCCTATATGTGAATTTATGGAATATGATTGCATCTTGTTCATGAATCACACATATCATGAAACATGAAATTGTATGTCAAGAAGAAAACAAAGTTTATGTTCAGTCTATCCAAAATACATATGGTAAAACACATAACTTCTCTCCCTAAAACACATGGGCTAAAAAACACTTCTAACCCAAATATACCTTTTCTAACACATCACATCTCATCTGAAGACACCTATACCTCACATCACATCTCAACCACAACTTTGTTCAAAATAGTAGGGCCTCATGAACCTAAAGGAAATAAACCTATTTCCCTCCTCTTATTGTGCATGAACCCCACAATAAACTACCTAATCATCTCACCAATCACAACCACTTGTGAACTTTGGACTTCTTGGCAATTCAGCCCATGCAAAACAATGTCACTAGGAAGAGAGAACAGGGAAGAGGCGGTAGCCAATCATCCCTCCTTACCATCTCGATATTGGGGAAAACACACTTAGAAACATTTGAGTGAAGACACATGATTCTCAACATGAGTGGGGTGAATATATAAATCAAAAAGAAAATACAATATATATATATATATATATATCTAATAACATTAAACAATCATGTCCAACCTATGGGATTATAACAACAGTTTCTTACCAACTCATAATATCACTAATAAGCCTCACAAACTATGCCACTTTCTCTACCACCTATAATTTAATAACAATAATAATATATACCAAAAATAATAATCCACACCCCACCAATATTTTAATGTAAAAAAGTTCATTATTTTCCCATTTCTAACCATTTTCTCCCATTCAGCCCAATTATTTTTCATTAAGTGTGAACCACATTAACCACACTTCCAAATTTAATTCAATTTTTAATTATGTATTCTAACCCACACTAGTTCAGTTTCATTTTTAAAAATTTATTCCTTTACCACTTGGAAACTATCACAATACCACACAACATAGCAACATCCAATCTTTATTATATAGATAAGCCACACATTACCACTATCACACATCACAACTACTTCCTCAATAAGACTACAACATATCAAAAGAACATATCATTTCATATTCCCCATAATCACACATCACAAATACATCATTATCATAACAACCACATATCACAACCACATCTCTTAACATCCACCCCACACACCACAACCACACATCTTAACAAAATTCCACATGTCTTATTTAAAATTTTAATAAGGTTATTATCATATCATTAACTTCTATATATCAAGTAAATTACCATAAGAACCATAATTTACTAGGGAAACCAATCCATTAGCCAGATATAGGGTCTTTTCCAATTTAATTCAATGTGATATAAAATAATCACAAAACTACCAAAAACCATGAATTTTAACAAGGCAACAACCATATATAATTTCAAAAACAAATAACACAAAAAGTGGTGAAATAAGAATTTCATTTCTTATTGCCTTCAATTTTAGTTACCTAAATCATTGTCTTTATTATTTATGGGATATGATATTTTCAAAAAAAAGAAATATAATTATCTCTCATGCATGAATAGTTTGAATAAATAAAATAAATCCCCTACCTCAAACAAATTTTTTAGATAATTTCATAAGGATGGAATAAGAGGAAGATAACAGTCACTTCCAAAATTAAAGGGAACAACATGGAATACCTAGATAATAGAAGTCCAAATCATTCCCTTACCAAATAATCACTAAAAATATTGGCCCCGCTATCAAAATGCTTCTTTGGTAGAATAATAGGGAGAAAATAGGGAAGATGAAAAAATTAAGCTTACATTGAACCACTAAGGATTGATCATAAATGTTCACCTTTTAAATCCTATAAAAAGGGATTGAAACACCTCATAAGGACAAACATGGGTCACCCAAGAACCAATAAAAAATATGGAATACATTTAAGACTGTATTGGATTCATGTTTTTATAGGGAGTCTAGATAACATAAAAATATTGCAGTGCTACTCTCTGTGGGGAATTGTTAAAAATGGAAAAGACGAATGCAAGATGGTAGATATCACACCCTGGTGGGGATGGTCAAAGCCACATCTAAGATATATTGTGAGGTCTATACCACATATCTGAAAATTTTTGGAAGTGGATATAGTGTATGTTGAACCACCAAATCAATGGACACAATCGCCAATATAAGGCCTATGTTGTTGTCTTACACCCTGGTGGAGCTACCCCCAAAACAACAAAACCATGGAATTAACCCCTCTAAGACTATAAATTTTTTCTTGGTAGCCATGTCATAGATATATTGTATGTGGTATAACTACCAACCTCATCGTAGAATCCCCTATTTCAAATCCCTTTCATCCACATTGTAGACCATCTGTGTGGAGTTTAGGTCGTTATCATATGGGTATGAAATAATTTCATAATTCCATGTAAGGGTAAAACAGATGGACCCATAAAAATAAACCATTTACTCTTAAGAAATATTCCATCCCAAAACCATCCCTATTTATGCTATAATTTAACCCATTATAGTAATTCAAATCCCATCATTCCATAGAAACCTTCTCAATTGAAACATCATCTTAAATTGCCCCACATACTCTCAAAATCTCCCAAAACATCCCCCAGAAAACTCCACCAAAAATATTCTTGTTATGTAATGTGTTGGAAAGTATAAACACATACATGTAATTATAAATTTGTAGATTTACAAAACATAAATACAAATATAATTATATATGAGGAATCAAATGGAAAACATTGTGATGTTGGTTTAAATGATATATTGTATATCCATGTAATTATTTTCAGACTTTGAACCTTCTCTGAATTGATAAAGGAGGTAATCCTCCCTGAGAAAAGACTAAAGAGAGTATCAAATTTGGGTAGCCCACTACCTAGTTAGACTACGAGTGATGGTACATTTAGTGTTCGGATGTGAATGTTGGAGAATATGAGAATATGATTATCATTCCAAGGTACTCAAGGTATTGTTGTGCCTACATCACCCAATTCTTCTACTCCTGTAATTCAATGAAATTTGTTATATAATTTCGACAATATTAAGCCTAAATGTTACTTTTAGAAAAAGAAATGCCACTTCAGGGGTCAGTATAGCCATATTTATATTTCTTTTAAATAAGTTTATGAGAAAGATTAGGGATGTGACCTTAGCTGACCCATGTCTCGTAGGTATAGTTAGTTTCTCCGTGGATGATTGGCAGTCAACAACCCTTTAAGAGATTTTACCATCAAGACTGACATTGTATTAATTGTAGTTTATCTTTTTTTAAATCATTTGACTAAACATTTCTACCTTAGGTCCAGTATTAGGGTCTAGTGAGGGTGATTTTCATAGAGGAATACATTACGGATGCTGGAGGGGGTTTATCTACTATGAGTGGTATTATTATCATATCATATTATTTAGTATTGTCTTTATTTGATATGAGTTCTTCACACTCCATTAATCCTATGAATTTTTCAAATATTCATGAACATAATGTGGAAGTTTCATCCCCTTTTTTAGGTCATGATAGAACTATAGGGAATAGAATAAAGCTATTGAGGAAGTATTTATCTTCTATACTAGAAGAATGATCACATGGTAATATACGGGATCTAATTGACCTTAATATAAAATCATTTGAAATTATTTTAGGGATGGGATGGATTACCCAGTTGTAATTATTTATTCATTTTTTAAATAGGAGAGTAACTTTCTCATAGATTACTAATATTTAATATAATCTTAATAGATATTTGATGTTTCATGTTAGTCAAGAAGGTCTTGATAATGGGAAAGTGAGAGAGAGACCACTAAAATGACAAGAATTTTCAATGGCGATGTAAAAACTAATGTGTGAAATGCTCTAACACCTACTATATTTTCTTATCATGATGTTTCCCCAAAATAAGTTTCACGATATCCACCTAAGAATGTGGTGGATTTTACTATAAATTTAAGGTCTAGAACTTATCTTATCTTAATTCATCATTATTATATGATAGTAATAAATTAATGTAATTAAATATTAAATTAATAATAATTATATGTTTTTATTATGAGTGGGAGAAAGGATTCCAACAAAATCTTCAAAGATGTAAATATTTGTGGAGCCTAAGAGAATCAATACAAATTATGGAATTTAAATCTGGAGAGAGATAATCTGTACATAAATAGATAATGAAAAGTTTTTCCTTCATACCTTTCGATACTAGGATATACAACATTATATTGGACTCAATCCATGTATTATTAATCTATACCTATAGAGTTAGTAAGAATATTTATGCACTGATATGATAGATAATAGGAACATAGATAGAGAGGTTTCCGGGTATAAATTTAAACACCGAGGTGGAGTCTATTTCCACTAGGAATAGGTTAATTTTTTATAACTTATGTGTAGATAAATCACTATTCTTATATCTATATTATTATATGAGAGTTTCCTTTCCCATTAAATTCACAAAAATCCATGAAAATTGATCCTTTTATTTCATGGATGATTCCACCTCCCCTCAGAACTCAATGATCACATGAACAGTATGTGTTGAGTTTGAGGCCAGTGCTAGGAGAATTCTAGCACCCCCATTTACTCTAGGGAACACTCATTCACATTCCATATTATAATAGTGTTTTGGAATAATATTAATAAAACTAGGAAAAATTAAACTATGCAATGATAGAATAGAAGGAAATGATTAATGTGAAAAGTATCAATATTAATAAGGGTGTAGTATAACTTATACTATTGCAAACCACCTCATTCCGAGCCTTCCAATGGTCTATAATCCTTATTAAATTACTATAGAATGGGCTTGAGATTCCATATATGAGTTTCTAATTATCATGAAACCATGGATTTATGAAATTACTTGTTGCATTTACCTAGGCATCAATGTCCATAAAAATCCTAATAAAATACCATATGAAACATGCCCACTCACATCCAAATAAGAAATAATATATAGTTTCCACATTAGAATTAACACAACATAAGTATTTAATGGTTAAACGAATTCCCATACATTTCAAATTACTAATTATGGGAATAGAACCATTTAAAACTAACCATATTAGTAAAAATAGTTGTTTTGAATATCTTTACACCCTATTGAATTTCTCCATTCAACTATATCATATTGAACGTGAGTTATGTTATAAAATTCAAACATGCTAATGGAAACTGAGTAGGTAAAGGTAAATCCACATCAATATATATCCTCCTAAATATTTTTATGGTATAAGATAGTGTTTTGACCAATATAAATAATTTCATTTATTATCCTTGAATGGTTACAAGAATGATGAATGGTTGTGTCTAGAACTAGGATCCTTGGAAATTAAATTGGATTCCTAGGCCAAATTTCATACTAAAAGTTAATCTCACCTCATCCAACCATCCATAAAGAATTTTTATAGTTAATTTGAGTTTATCAATAAATATTATGCTCGATCGGAGACATGATCTCATTCACATGTCATGTAATGATTGTTTATCCCGTGTTTTCCTTTCAAAATATTTTCTTAGTGAAATTTAAATTAAATAACTTCCCATGTAAACTTATCATATATTCAAGACATATTCTCATTTATGTTTCTCAAAATTATACCTCCCTATCCAATGGTTTTAGCCAACCAGGTCCATATATTTGATTACTATTTTCTTTCCTGGAGAAAGGCCCAAATGAAACCATTTAACATGATTTAAATGTATTTGATGAATTGTTTAGGAAGATTTATGACCGAGAGAACATGTATTGGAATGTAAGAGAGAATATTTTTTACAATATTTATCATAACTTTGAAGTAAAGGAATCAATTCTTCCTGTTATTAATTCATGTTGTGGTCTGGTTAACAAGATCATCTAAATTGTGAATTTGATTTATCACTACAGACAAATCATATGTATTCTATGGGGATGTTTTGGTTGGTGATTCAAATTAATTCTCCAGTCATCTTCAGGTTTGTGGGTATTCATTTTGTAGTGATGTTCATTCTATAGTTAGTTAGAATGAAAATTTTCCCACTATGTCAATTTAACTCATTTATAATATTTTTTAACACTTGGGTAGAGTTTTGTTTCTGTAAATGACGAATCACATGACATCAAAAAAAATTCGATGAAAAACTCTAGTGAAACCAAATAAATCACTGAGCTGGTAGATTATTAAAGTAGTGATAACATAATAAAGGTTTATATAAATAATATTGTTCTCACAAATATATTAAATACCCTAGAGTTAGTGAATCACGGTCTAATGGATTAAAATAGACACCCCTTTTGATCTTTTTTTGGTTTTAAAAATAAATTATTTTCATTATTATTATTGAAGAAATTTATAAACAGAAATGAAATTATAAAAAAATCATAGTAATTTTACATGGATCACCTTAACTGTGACATTTCCAAAAGAATGAAAATGATATTTTCTAGTTTAGTAAAATTCCTAAACAAAATGTTGTCACAAATTTTGATGTAGACTCACTATCTATCTTGTTTTATAACCGATCAAAATTGAGAATGTGGTACGTTATTATCTCAAAAAAATGTAATGTTCCTTCAGAACAATCCTATATTGATTTTGATATTATTTAATTTGGTTCACACTAAACTGGATGTGACATGAAGATTATATTTCATTCAAATAATTAAATCCAGATTAGTTTATTAATTATGAGAAATTCTATTACGGTTTACACAACTATTATTATCACACAACATTTGTGCAATTTCCACACATTCACACAACTCCCACACTATCATGATACCCTTTAATTTTTTAAAATTCCTAGATATTAATGAGACTCAATTATTTAAAAAGACACAATTTATTTTCCTCATTAAACTAATTTTCATGAAAAATATTTCATGCATGAAGAATGTTCATGTATGTATTAAGTGAAAACAAATTCATCAGATTCTCGAAGTCTTACTCTCAAAAACTGAGGATGTAATTGGATATTTAAAGGAATTTTCAAAACATAACATGAATTTCCTCCCAAAACTAACATTTAAATAAATTTTATGAATCTAGAAAAATAGTCACATGTGTCATTTATTTTTTAGCACAACTCATCATCTGTGCCCTAGATTCCATTTGTTTGAACTATTTTTTCATAAATATATTTTACATGAATTAACCATTTTTTTTAATTCAATTTCCTTTCCAAAATATTGATGAGAAAACCTCAAATCACAAATTTTTTAAACTATTCACATGTTCATATTAATTTTCTCTACTACAAAAACACATTCCTTTTCTATGAAATATACATTAATCTTCCTCTAATGTTTTTAACTCATTAATTTAAAAAACATTTACACATTAAAAACATCCAATGAAATTCCATATCCTCTAAACAACGTATTCAAAAATATATCAATTTCTACATGATATTTGATCTTATTAAACACCCTTTTTCTATAAACACAATAATCAATAAAAATATAAACACCACCATGAGGGATTTTTACCAAAAAATATCCCCATCTGGGTGTGTTGAAAAAAATGTACCCTTAATTAGAAACTAGACTAAAAATATAGCATACATTATTCATTAACCACCATGATCACTTCGGGACAATAGATAATGATAAAAGTATTACTCAACATGTACTCTAAAACTACATAAGTCGAATTTAGTGTGATGAACAGGGGTACTATGAAAGGGTTCATTAATGAATCACTTTATTATCGATACCACTTGTTGAATATTTCTCAATACCAAATTCTAAATTATTATAATCCCTCATGGAAACTCCACAAACCATACATAACAACGGTTTGTATTATGGACCCAAAGGTCACTCCATTCATGATTTATATTCATTGATAGAATAACTTTAAAATCACTGTATTTTACTACTCCCCTATATCCTAGATACCGCCAATTCCACATATACATTCTATCCACCATCTAGAAACATTACTCTCATGTATAGGGAATTTGACCAACCCCCCCATATCATAAATATTGTATATACCACAATATTAACAAAAAGTGGTTACTATTTTTTTTGTATTCAATTGATAAAATAACATTTATCATAACATAGGGAAATTTTCAACATACCTAGTGATGGGGGTTCCATATCCACAATTGTTCAATTGTAGGGGTACCTGGATTTCAAGATCCAATTGATAACTTCCAAATGATTCATTGATAAAGTCATTTCCAATATGTATTCTAATTGAAGTTATGTAAACACATACTATAACTTCACTATTCTAAGCTCCACTTTCTTCTTTATAATGTGATACTTGATTTAGAGGTGCTTCACCCTTGAGTGCTTGTTTTTATTTTTTATAATATTAATATCACTCAAAATATCACAGTTGATTCTAATCCAAGACATCACTTAATCTCTCACATATTCAACCTAATAATTCATCCACAGTAGTAGTGTACATGATTGAATGTATGCAATATTTTCCTCATCTACATTTATTAGTGTAGTAAAGTAATTTTTCTTGTTAAGATAAGAAATTAACAACCTACAATGATAAAATTCACCACATGATGTATAATTATACTATTTTTTGAACTAATAGAGTTTATCTGTATATCACAATAATTGTTTTTGAGATATTTTGATTTATAGCTAAACAAAATCCCCTATATCATTGATATATTGTAATATTATTTTCAATGTAAAGTAGTTTCTTTTTTGTGATTACATTGATACAATTATAAATTATATGTGGGAAAATAAAATTGGGTCAAAAGGTTGATAATTATAGGATACACATCATAATATTCATGTATTCTATGACATTAGACATTTTTACAACATTATAATGCCTTGAGGTTTTGGAATAATTTTTTTTTACTAAATTAATTATATGTTTTTTATCATTCTCCACAAGAAACACCAAACTAAAATGTGATGTGAAATATTTATTATTAAGGAAATTTAAAATTAAAAAAACTATGAATAAATAAAAAATATTTTAATCAATTACAAAATGCATAAAAATTACAATTAAGAACACTTAATGTTTTAAAATTGAATTTTTTCAAAAAAGTAGTTTTTATTTATATATATATTAATTTTTTTAAAAAAACATATATCTAAATTTAAGAATTTATAATTTTTTCAATTAAATTCATTTTTAATTCTTCATATCAAAATTATCCTAAGGTAAATTTTTTAGGTTTTTCTAAAATAATATATTTTAATGTGAATATTAAAAATATAGATTTTTTAATACCATCACTTTTATTTCATTATCATAATACAATAGTGACATAAAATCTATTAAAATCGTTATTCTATAAAAATATTTATTTATAATTTTAAATAAATCATTTAAAAATTCGATTTTGGATTTATGAAACCCATGTTAAATGTTCTGGAAACATCGTTAATATTATAATTTAAAAATTATTTTTATTCACTAGTCAACATCAATTATAGAGACTAAATATAAGATAATATATATATATATCATATTTTAGATCAACATGTTCATGTTATGTAATTAATTTATGTTAATTTTATTCATAAAATACTTATTACTAACATTTAATTTAATGAACATTATAATGGTGAAACAATTATTTTTAATGACTGGCTTTAATAATGTTGGGAAATTTTTATATAATAAAGTAAAATGATCTATTTTTAATAAATATTTCAATATAATTTTTTTCATATTTATAAAAAATATTTTCTCACTCATTTAAATGGTAATTAATGTTATATAATATTTAGAGTACTTAATGGTGAAAAAATTATTTTTCTACAAATAAAATTATGTAATGTAAATGTTTTAATTTAAATGGTAGTTTATATTATTTATAAATTTAATTATATTATATGGGTTTTAAATATATGTATCTTAGACCCATATTTTGTAATATTTTTTTCCTTATATTTTTTATGAAATAAAAATTATAAGTGTTAAAACTAGTTACCAAGGTAAAATTGGTAAAATGAAAAATAAGTAGTAAAGTGATTGAAACATTTTTAAAACATGTCCTCAAATGAGTGAAAGAGTCTTTCTCAACATTTTCATAACCAAAAAACCATTATTTATCAATTTTTCAGCCATTTATCCTTGAATAGGGTTATTTCATTATTGAAAAATAATTTGTATTTAGAGAAGTTATCTTTTATTCATTTACAAATTGGTATTAGTCCTGCTCTTTTTGATACACCTTTCAATTTTTCATTTAATAATGAAACCATTTTATTTTTTCCTCCAATAATACTATATCATTTTAATAATCCTCTTTCCTCAATAAAATATCATATGTAAAGAATTTATGTTGATATTTAAAAGGGAATCTTTATCTTCTCAATGAGCATAGAGCATGTTTGAGTAAGATGGAATACAAGGTAAGTGGTTCTTTATGTCAAATATAGTTCCATAAAAAATATTTCTTATTATTTATAATGATATATTTAATATGGTTTGATTAATTCATAATTAATTTATTTTCTAATATTCATGAAATCCAGTGAGTTTTAATGATCCATATCATGAAATTTTTCTAAAAAATGGATTTTAATTCAAAAGATACCAAAGTTGTAAAGTTTTTTATTAACTATACTTCCATAATTGAGTTATACTATGTATTTTTGTACTCCTTTTTTAAAATATAAGATTATATCACACTAAGATTTTATTTAATGTTACTTTCTCCTTCTCTCTAGAGAAAAGGATACCTTTGATTCAAATATTCCTCCTCAAAAAATTTCTTCCCCAAAAAATTTATATCTTTATCGAAAATAATTGTCATCCACTTTAATAATGTTTTTTTAAAACCACCAAATAATAATTAGACATTTTGGATTTATAAAAATTCTCAATGCATAGATTTAACATAACAAAAGAGAAAAAATAAAGGAGTCTTACCACATGGGGATCACATTCTTGGGTTATGTGATTTCATGGCCCTTTGTGAGACTCACAATTGTGTACACCCTAAAATATCATGTAGTGTATAAAATGAAAACCAATAACTTTTTCCCTTAACTAGGTGAACAAGATGATGTGCCCATTTTTGATCAGATGATGACCTCATGGAATCATGTGATCAATGCCATCATAATCGGTTCATGCAAAGGTTTCATAGAATTTGTGTGATCATTTTATTGATCATGCAATACATTAGTGAAAAATTAGAAGAAAAATTATTAATAATTTTGAGGTATTCATGAGATAAAAACTATAAATTATTGTACCCTTACATGATTGAAGTTACATTTCTCATTACACAAATCCCTCAAACACATTGGAATAATCACTGAGAGGCCTTGAATATATCGATCTGATCACGCAATGTCCCTTGGACATATTGGCTTGATTATGTAATGGCCCCAAAACATGTCTACATTAATCATGATATTCACCATGAAAAATGGATTGGTTTTCTATGAAAATGATATCAAACTAGCTTGACATCCCATATTGATCATCTTATACCCCATAATGTCTTGTGATTAAAGCTACGACAATCAGATCAAATGAAAGGATTACATGATTGAGGAATCTAATAATAAAAAACTAATAACATGGTCTTTATTTGTCCTATGATGAATTGAGGGCATCACTGATGTCAAATAAATTGATCACGCAAAGCACATCATTCTCATTCAACTTATGCGGACACCCCCTTCAGCAACTCATGACTTGGTAGGTGGTTTTAATTCTCTATAATGTGGAATATATATATGGGTGATGATGAATTCACCCCCCAAGAGATGAGAAAAAGGAATGAATGAGGGGGAAAATATGATTAAACATTCTAGAATATAATCATCATGTGACTGGTGAGTAGCTTATGAAAAATGAGAAGAACTAGTTTTGTAAAGGTTGATCACAAGAGGAATTATTGGTCATCCGAGGCCCATACGATCATGAGATCTTCACCTGATCGTGTGACATGAATATAGTTAAGAGGAAACTCTTCAATCATGTGACAACCATATCATCATGATATGGATTGTTGGTCATACGACCAAGACATATGACCACTTAGAACTTCATCAGCCACATGATTACATGGACCTCCTATCCTTCTTGATCTGTATGACCCTAAAGGGAACAAATAGAGTGTCTCATTTGTATGACTCCAAAAGGGATCACAAAGATGACAACATTATTTTTAATCCAAATGGATCACGCAAATAACATGACCCCTACATCCATCTCGCAAAGAACATGACCTCATGTTAACCATGTGAACCCATAACTTCCATGTTTGAGACTTATCCTCTTCTAAGCCCGTATCTGCAACAAAGTCCATATTCCTTGAATAACATCCAACCCACCCTAACTCATAGTGTTGATATCTCAATGATCCCAACTAGGACTTTTTTATCATTAGCAGGAAAAGGACAAAATTGTAATGGCTATTTTCACACAACCATGTTTTTGTATAAAGACATTAATACCCTAGTATAACCTTAACAATACAATAACTCTTCTACAAACACATGAATCCGTATTATTCCTAGGTTGATGATACTATCTAGGGGTGGCCATAGGGAATATGTCATGAACCGTTATCAAAAACAACTAATAACCAGATTCATATTTCTCTCACTGGGTGTTACTCACATGGTCTTAGAAACATACTATGGTAATGTCATGATCTTTATAAAAATCCCCCAATATGGGAATACTTTCTAGGTATATTCCATGACCATACGCTTTCCCCCATAGGGAAATATGATGGATGAGAAAATATTTGGGAGACCTAAATGTGTATTCCCCAGCCAAATATCAAGGAAACCTCAATGTGTATGCCCTGCTCAAACATCATGGAGACCTCACTATGTAATCCCTTCACAAAAATCAGGACAATAAAAGTGTGCAAGCGCCAATCAATTAGATCTTTCATTAATATGAAATATGTATAATCCTACACTGTCTCTTATTTATCACAATGAACATGACTCATATGGTCTTAGAGACCGATGATATTTATGTCATCATAATATTGAAAATTCCCCAATGGTGGGCCTCCATTTAGATTTAAATATTATACCACATTCTCTTTTTTGGGGGGCCATACTATCGATGTAATAACATAAGAAATATACCATATACATAAGCCCCATTCAAACCTATTGCACTATACCCATTATGAAACAGACACCTAATCAAAACTACATGGACTCTAATTCTTCTCTTTACAAGATAAGTAGGACACCATCATCTGGATATATCCCTCATATCAAAGGATTAAGTTCCACCATATATTTCATATTTTCCTTGATGATAAAGTCCATGATATGGCCTTCAAAAATGTCATAATTTTTTATTCCTTCTCTCATAATATACAGATGATTCCTCTTAAAGGATCAAATAGAATTCCAAAAATACCAAACACCTCCATGGAGGAAAATAAACCTTCAATTTACCATAAATATTAATTTAAAAATATATGTGGCCTCACAAAATTTCAACTAGTGATGGGTAACAAGATAGGGAGCCTCTCACGTTTCAAAATTACTTCATTAGGATGATTTTGAAACTAATAATTTTTTTGGGTATGTAGTCCCGTATCAGAAACATGAAATATTCATGAACTTATATTAAATATATAATAGATTCTCAAAGAGTTAAATAATTCCCTCATATATGGTGTGATGATCAGGATCGTCCATCCTCTCAACAAATGCGAGTTCCAAAGTATCAATGGTGAGAAATCTCATTAACTGCCTGCCTTTGGAATGAAGGCTCGTAGTTTGTTATGGATGAGTGATCTATTAGGTGTTTCCTTTCATAAACTATACTGATGTGAATGATTTTAAAATAAAAAAATTCCCCCATAATCAATTTTGGAGTGAGACATCCATCCAAAAAAATGGTGAACCTGACCAGAATCTTTTTATAACACAAAAATGTCAACAGTCATTGGTTTGTTTTTTTGTGACTCCTACAAAAAAAAGGTGATCCTGAATTGATTCATTCATTAATAAGGAATAACATGTTTTACCATTAAATGGGAAATTTATATGAATCCCATGAAATAAAAAAGGCCAAACCAACAACCAGAATGAACTATTGTGTTATCCATGGAAAGCTAATAGAGAATGTTTGGTAATTACGACGATGAACTAGTCAGCGACCTTGTTTATTTTTAACTATTAGACTACAAATATTGTTCTCAAAAACATCACCAGGACCCAAGTCCATGTAATTATCAAGAAACGATGTTGTAACCACACCTTTTATAGAAACCTCCACGGATCATAAAACAGTGTCACCCAATTAACACCTTCATCATTTGGTGGAAAAAACAATAGTTAAGGAGTACCACCTACATGGTATAATAATAACCCTTGAGGAAGTATAAAGACGTATCATTTTATTGAAACTGACCATCCTTCCTCACTTAGGTAATGTTGAATGAAAACTGGTTGTGCCGGTCAACACTGTTAATAGATTCAGGTGCTTATTCCTCGAGTGTGATAATAAAAAGCTTCCTAATCATAGGAAGGTGGATCAAGGAGTCAATTTTGGATCAATCTAAGACCATGAGTTCTTAAGGAGTGATATTTTCAACCATCACCATCAATTCTATCCATCTAATTCCCCTCATTCGCCTGCTAAGGGAACTACTTGGTAGGTCACCTCCCTAGACAATCAGATATGGGCACCAAAGAGATTTGAATGAGCGTGAAAAGCTACAGAACATAAGGAGTGGAATCATACTAACTCTTCCACAAATGAGTTCCAATTTTTATTTAAATGGACATAATTTATCATGAACATATACCTACTCTACCATACCACATTTTTTCATATATCCCATCATCAATCATAGGGTAGGAACATATCCATGAACCCACACATGAATCTCATTAGCATATTCATATGGCACAAGGATGGAGAGAGTGGAATTATATATCCACTTAAATCAAACAAAATTTTATGTATATCTTGGAAAGTGAGAACTTGTCTGCCTATATACAAACACATACCCTTATGAAGCACCACTATATTCTATAAACGATAGAGTATCTTCAATGGAATATTCTAGTGATAATAAAAATATAGGTACATACACATATTCCCAGACTAATATCTTGAGTAACTTATTAGTATGATCAATTTGAGTAGATGTATACTCTAGAATAAGATATTATTCATTCCCCTATCATAGAGGATTATCGGTATATCCCAATAAAGGACAAGGCATAGGACTAGCCTCATATTCCCTCTCTAACTGGGGTTCTTCAACCCTATTTGGAAATCACCTCAAGACGAGTGTATATTACTATCAAATAGGGTTAGTGGAATATTATGAAGGCCATCCAGGATCATGCCTATATACCTAATCCAATTGATAGTTTTCAACCATGCTTAGAAATCATGATAGGACCAGCTCATATCCCTTCTAGAAATGTTTCTTAGTTCGTTCTAGCAGCTTATACTAGCAAGGCACATATTCTCACTCCCTCTAAAGAAATTATGCACCAGTATACTTTAATGTCTATACATGAGGATGCTCTTAAATATTATTCCATTCTATAGGTTTTTCAATATATTTTCTGACGAATTTATATATTAATTGGGTTCATATCCCCTGTTATACCGGGGCTCACTGGCATATTTCGACAACCACCCAAAGGTAGGTTCATAATCCCACCAAATAATACAAAATCTCTATTCCATAATCAACTAGTTTCTATAAATCATTCTCATATCCCTATATTATCTAATAGTGATCTTCATACTTCAATAACTTCCACGTAGAAATATTATATTCATACCCTACCCAAAAAGTCAGGTTGGTGGATCTTGACCGTGACATGGAATTAGGCTCATATCCATAATATTCTTAATGATAGTGTCCTTGAGGCTATACAATGATTATCTACTGCGTCTCAAGGGAAAATGACTCTTTATTTGAAATAACATTTTCAACTACTAAGATAGTCCTCCTCCAACTATTATATAGATCTATTACACAATTCCTTCACCTAACTTCCATTATGTAAAACATTCCCATAGTGATATCTCACTGAAGAAATTAAATCCTCCCCATTTCAAGATGCATTTCTATATGGAGGTTCTCAAAATATAATGTTTAAATGATTATATTACCCTATAAACCACCAATATCACCTTGTCTAATTCATCCATAAAACTTGATTTTCAACCTATGTGGTCTAACCAGGTGGAGGAATATGCCTCTAATAAAGAAGATTCTAACAAGAATGTATGGATTTTTCTAGCTTTAAAAAACAATACAACTATATTTTGGACTACCATAATAATAATTTATGAATTCTTAAATGATATAAAATATGATTTTATGCCTTGATTACAAAATAAAAGTGGGAAACCATTCTACATTTAAAGGATTGAAGTCTCCCTTATCAGGAATATAAGGTTCATCTCCTTGCCATAAACAAAGTCTTTTTTCTAATTGACCATGCCTCTTTCTCTGTGGCCTAAGACTCAAGATCAAATAGGAACAACAAGATCCTATAACATGATATCCTTCACAGCTTAATGGATCTTTAATAATTGATTATCAAATCCCCATTAGATGTTTCTATACAATGATGGGTTGAATATTGACATTTCATGTCACCCCATCCCTTAGAAAACAAGACCTCCAAGACATGACATCCTATAAAATCATACCCATGGGAGAGATAAGGTGACCAAAGAAAACATGATCCAGTTTCACAGTCTAATGATGATCATATGCATTAATAATTTAAAGACACCATTATATAGAGAGCCACGAAAAATCTCTTAAATCACCCCTCTTGAAAAAAGGGGGACACATAAGAAATGAGGCAACTGAATTCTTGTCCTTCCGGAAAAATCTCCATAATGGGAGACTCCAATTATGATTTGGCACACACTAGGTCCATTAATGAATGAAATAAATCCAAATTGTGTAGATTTCAATGGCAGACACTGTGGTATCCATACAAGTGTAAATCAATCCCATAGGGATAGGGTAATTTTTAGCACTACATCCATTGTGAGCGTCATAGAATCAAGGGTCGGACATGAAGATGTTGGTGATGACTCAAAATCAACCCAATCACATATGGATAGGTGAAATTTTTATCTCAACCTACATCCCATGAGTTACTACATCCTTGAAAATATAGTCACCAATGGAAGATTGAAATCAACCCCATCTCATAGGGATGGGTGCATTTTTTATCTACCCCAAGAATATAAGTCTTCTCAGCCAAGTAGTGGACACCAATAGTCAGAACCATAACCATTGCTCCCACCATGTGATATATCCCTAAAATTAGAGCACTGCTCAACAATCATGGTTGGAGACTCCCTAAAGATCACTATTGATATATTGGAACTAGGGTAGCATCTGACAAGGAAAGTTGACCCTCACTAAGGGTGTAATCCAAAACTGCCTAATAAGATGAAGAGCTACATTGAAGACCTTAATGTAAATATTGAAGGAAGAGAGAGCAGAACGAAATAGCCTTCTAACCTAGAGATTGGAAGGGTTACCATTTTCACCTAGAATGCCTCAGTGAATGTTCCCACCAAATATTTTGTAGATGATGTAGACCAAAACATTGATTTCAGGTGGGGTGGAAACAATACTGTGAGAGGAGGGTGACTTTGATGCAAAACCTAAGGCTACATGCATCTGGAATGAAAAGATGATCCAAAAAATGGGACCACCAAATTATGTGTTATCACATTCTTAATGGAATTAAATCAGTGATTAAAGTAATGTCATGGTTATAGCACACTCAGTTCCAAGATAGGTTGAACGCCTATCAATGGAAGAATGGTTGGCAGAGTTTGAGGATGAGATAAGAAACCTCAAATAGATCAATGGGGAACTATTCAGTGGAAATAATCCTACTAGGTTCTGACTTCGACAAAAATTTATATCATTTTTCTCACCTATCAATAAGGATATGGTCCACCTTCAAGGATAAAACCTAAGAATCAGGATGTATTTTAATCTATAAAATCGTCCCATATAAATTAGTAATTTATGAGGTCAGAAATTTTACCCCATTATGGTGGGAACCCCTTCCTCATTGGGATGATCATTTTGACATGATATGAACTGAAGATTAACATGAGTGGAAGACAAGGAAACCACATCAATTATCTCCCACTACTCATTCTCAGTGGGATTCATATATGGAGGTACCCCTAGAACTCATCAATATTATCGAGTCTCAAACTGCTCAGATGAAGGAAATGGAGGGGCGATGCAGCCTAATATAGCCCAGAAGGAAGTCAAACCCGAAATAGTTGGTTGACACTTTTCCTCCATCCAAATTTAGAAATCTAATATTTTGAACCATTGATGACTTGAGTTACTTGGGGAATTTTCTCATGAATTTTTTGTCCTGATTCAAACCAATGATAGGCCCCCATGACCATTAAGAATCAACATGACTAAGATGTTTTATACAAAATATAGTGATACCATATTTCACTTTCTGTTGTAGCCTCCCTTCATGGTTGATCATAGTCTTATAAGTACTTTGTTATCAATTCTTCATCAATATAGATCCACACTATGGAAAAAAATTATTATTACCCCCAAAATTTCTAACAACATGAAAATAGGGGGGGATTCTGAATCTATGTCCAGATATAAAGGTCTTCTTTACTCAATCAAAATTCCACTCATATCGGATAAGTTGTTTGAACATTATATTGAGAAACTCCATGATGATATGCTAAAACCATTGATACCAATGAAATACCATGTTTTATTTTGAGACATTGCAGAAATAGAACAACACGAAGAAGATTTCATTCCGAAAACAAGGTCTAAATCTCATCCCACACCTACAACAGAAGAGAAAAGGTCTTTCGGGGAAAAAACAGCCACCATTGCACTCAGGCCAATAAAGGAACCTATTAAGACTTCTAGGCTATCCCTACATCACCTGACACCTCCTTCCATGTAATATAAATACCAGAACCACCATTGAATATAGGCCAAAAGAGATCTGGGTCCCCCTTTATTTGAGGAACATATGAATAAAAATAATATTCCTTCCTATTTGAAAAGCCTCTTGGGTATTTCCTGAAAATCATAAAAAATAGTCACCTTAAGCTATCTGATCCAAGGAAAACAAATGATTTTAAAATCAATGACCAACCTGGTTATTTCCCATTCCAAATGTGGCTAGGTCACACAGTTATGGACTACATTTTATTCAAATACATCCTCTATGGAATGGTTGATTCTATAAAGGTAATATTAGGAAATCCCTTGGTGCATGTGGCCTATACGACCACCACAACACTAGAAGAAAGTGGTGATAGGTATGAAGTTTCAACTACCTATGAACAGAAAATATACAAGTAGATAACAAAACATATATTCCACTAATCACAAGCCACCCTCAGGGTGTAACTTTTTAATCATTTTTTATTATAACACCAAGAATTTTGTTATTATAGTTTCCTCATATATGAAGATCAAATCATCAATTATAGTAAAAGGCACAATATTTAAAATGTCCTAGAGGGTTGAAGGATGCACCCGTAAAGGGCTCTCGACATAGGGTTTCCTCTCGCCGCGACCTCCTCCTTCGCTGCGGATGGCGCGACACTTCCTTCTCGTGGTCAGTGGGTTGGTGGTGGATCTCCACTGCAGTGGCGTCTTAGTGGTCTTATCTCCGGATGTGGAGATTCTCTATGGGCCTCTGTGGTTTCTGGCTCAGATCTGCAGGTGTAAGACCGGTTCTTGTTGACGGCATACTCTTCGGAGCGATTCTGGCTCTGATCTCGGCAGCTCACTCTTTTCCTAGGGTGTTTTTGATGTTGGAGGGTCGCACTCATGCGTCAGCGGATTGTGGGGTTCTACCACCTCTCAGGTGAGTTCTCTAGGGTTTTGTTGTGCCGGATGCGGTTGATTTTTTTGGTGGCGGTGAGATCGTTAGTTCTTTGGTTCTATTTTTCTTCTTTTGTGTCGTGGTGAATTTGTTGACGTGGGTGAAAGGTGATTCCACGATAGAGTTTTTTGGATGATTTTGTTCTGTTCATGCTCCTGGGTTCACGCCTCGGGCATTGACCTGGCGGTGGTGATTCGTCGGACGCTGGTCGAGTTGGGGATCATTTATCTCCTCTCGGTTCCAGTGATTGCTTTTGCAGGGTTCGTTCTCGCGGTGATGGTTGAATGCTGGTGATGGATCGCGTTTGGTGGAAGGGATATGACGTTAATTTATGTTTTATAAGGTTGGACATTCTTCAACAATATTTTTTCTCTGATAACCATCTCCGATGATGGGCGGTGACGATTTGTGTTGAAGATGATGGTGTTCAATGATGGCGTTTTGCAGGAGATGATTGCGGATGCAGGAAACAAGACTCCGGATGTCGTGGGTGGACCTTGGCTTGAGGCCTCCCCAGGTTGTGTGTTTTGAACTACAAATTTGGTCTGATCTTGAATTTCTAGATCCCGCGTGTCTCTGTGGTTATCGCTTATCCTCAAAGAGGCTTTGTTTGGTGATGAATACTGTAATGGTTACCGGTATCCCATAAACCGGATTATAGAAAATGGAAAAAAATGGATTGCAGTAGTAAAAGGAAAAATAAAACGAGTATTATCCAACTCCCACACATGATCTATCCCTTAAATAATTTTTTCACTCCTCATCTAAGGAATGGGCACCACCCCACTAAACCTGACCCTTATTATATGAAGAGATCATTTCATCTGTATTAATTACATTCCCTTAGCATACCGTTTCTCTAGTGACGAATAGTACCATGAATATATGTTCCATGTACCTAATTAGGGAGCTGGATTCCATGTTCGTATAAGCCAATAGCACAGGGGAAGGCGCAATTTTGGTAGAACCTAATATCTTTGACACATCCTCACTAAATATATATGAGTGGTCGAAACCTATAGGCGAGCACTTCATTGATCCCAAAAATAGAATGGGGATACCTTAGAGTCTTTCAGCACTTTTATAGATCAAATCATCTTGGAAAACCAGTTGGTGGGTTTAAAACCATCTGATCAGCCCAAACAATGGGGTATACTGGTATGACCCACATATTCAGTAATAGAAAAGATATTATCCTCTATTTAAGAACAATCATTTTCTACCTCAATCACTTCGTCCTATGTTATTCATGCTATGTAAAAACCCATTACTAGGGGGTTTCATCCTCTAGTGCATAATTATGACATCTTAAAATAGCTGGTGACTATCTTAACTAAGTTATTAATCATGTATTTCCTTCATATTTCAAAATACATTTGGGTTTCATTTATCAAATCCCATTATAGTCCCTATGAGATTGAGCTAGAGGTCCCCATGACCAAAATTTATCATGCTAAAACTACTATGGTATAATTTCATGACACCATCTCATTAGTAGGAAATATCGTGAAGAATTTATTCAAGGAAATATCATACCATTGTATTTATTATAAAGTATCAATAATATTGACATTTTATAGGCTCTAATTGACAATGGTTTTAGGATTAATCTCATCCTAATTTGTACCCTCTAACATTTAGGATATAGTGAGAATGATTTTTCTCCAATGAATCTGAACATTCATGTGTTCAATAAGAGCATGAAAAATACCTTCATAAATATGTATATCAAATCGTAATTTAGGGTCCTCATTTATAGTGTTGAGTTAATGGTTATTTTGTAATATAGGTTGAACAATGTCCTAATGGGGAGACCCTAGCTTAATATCCACGTAGTAATGCTATCGACATTTCATCAGTGCTTGAAATACCCTATAAATGGAAAGTGTGGCATATTATCCATCAACAAATACCTCTTTGAATCTCGTGAATCCTGTTATGTTGAGGGGACTTTATAAAAAAGGGAAGAAAAAAATCTACTAACATAAGGGAATATATAGGTTTGCGCTCCCAATGGCTAGGGGCCACCCCTGCCAAAACCTGGATATTTTTCAATAATGACTATGTTTTGCCTATCAAACAAATCAATGAAATAACTGTAGTCCCCATAGAATATTATAAAAACAAAATTCAATGGTCCAGGTCTAAAAAATAAGTATTTCACTAGAAGAAGTGGGGTCTTCAACAGATGTCCAGACCGATTCACTATTGGGATCACAAAACCCTTTGACGCTATTAGTAGAAATTGAAAATTCCCCAAAATAGTCCTTACAGTTTGGAATGTCTATACCTCTCCTAACCCTAGAGGTAGCTAGAAGGAAGAAATGTATCCTTAGTATTCCCCTGTCATGTCATTGGTTGGTTAATATTCCAATGCTTCTTCTCATAGCCACATATCCTTTAACAATGATAGCAGCACCCCTGTGTTATTTACTATCTATGAAGGTGCTCCCTATGGAATAGAAACTGAAGAGGAAAATGTGTCCTTAGGAAAAACACTCTATTATTTGAGAAAGGAATATTCCTGACTAAATATGTGCTCTAGTAGGTAAATTTGGTAATGGTAGAGGACCCAATCCCCATACTGGTTGGTTTCTCCATGACCCTCGATGAGAAGGAAATTTAAATCTCAATCTTGAAGATACACCATTATGTGGTTTCTTATAGTTATAAAAAGATTCTATGGTTGGAACCTGATGTAGATAATCATAACAAGGGTCTTCCAGATGACCATATAGGTTTCATATGGGCTACCAGAAAATTTATTTTTCATATTCTACCATGGTTGAGGATGAAGTTGACAAATTGATAAATGTCAGCATCAGGGTCTGCATACACTTTAGAGTTCCTAATTAAAACTAAATGAAAGAATATTTCCACGTACCAATAATAGAACTCATGATTTTTGTGAATGAATGCTTCCAATAAATTTCCTTTATGAAATTTTATATAGGATACTATCAGATCAAGATCTCCCATGAAGATTAGGAATCTTCTTCTTTCAAATGACCTCACATAGTATTCTATTGGAAATTCATTCCCTTGTTCTTGAAAATGCCGGTTTCAATTATCAACACACCATACACTATATATTTAATCCCTTATTGGTATAAATAGAATAATGTTATTTTAATGATCTATTGGTTAAATCTTAGTGGAATTCCAATCAACTCTATGATATTTAAATGATCTTTGGAAAATTATAGCAATAACCTTTCAAGATGAATCCCCTGAAGTTTGATTTCGGGGAAACACCATGAGAATATAATATCTTCCTAGTATTTCATCATTTAATTGAGGTTTATATATAAAAGATTATTGATACTCAATTAATGTCGCCTCCTAAAAATATTAAAGAGCTAAGAGGGATCCAAGGGAGCCAAGCCTATGTCAAGAACATCATAGGCAAACTGGATTGAAAATGACTCTCCTTCACTTAGTTAATAAAGAGGGGAGTCGTATTTCAGTGGGATAAGGAATTAGAATATGTTTTTCATAATCTAATGTAGTACATACTACATTCACTTCTATTAATTCACTCGGTATAAGAGAAACCACTAATTTCCATGGAGTGATCACTTGGTTCCCTCCACATGGAAAAAATGATATGTGGAATGAAAAAAGATTGAACTATGTCAACTGAATGATACTAGATACTGGGACTCAATAATTTTATATTGAGAAGAACTACCTCATACTCATCATTAAGCTGGAAAATACGAGTTATTACTTGCATAATCATGAAGTCAACTTGGTCACTCATATTTTTCTGTGCATGTATATTCTCAATAACCCTATAATAATTTTGATATTAGCCCGTTGATATGTTATCCTACAAGAGTAAAACATCTAATTCATATCATATAAGTCAATCAAAGGGAAATAACTAGCCAAATTCTTCAAAATAAATCCTTCCCTAGAAAGCACGCCTATTAATACTGAACTTTTAGATGATGTGGTTTTCTATGCCAATGACACCCCCCAAATATTAGAGATATATTTTGTTAAAAAATTCTGACTGATAAGAATATAAAAAAAATGAAGATCAACTAGTTTGATATTGATAATTTATTTGTTTCCCTATATAAGGAAAATTTTCCCTACTCCTTCTCACTATTAGAAGGATGCACTAAAAATGATTGAGAATACCAAGCCCTTATTACAGGCCTAGATCTAGACCTATAGCTATAGGTAGCCTACTTGAATGTTAGTTCTAACACAGAGCTAGTGATCCAAAATATGAATGGTAAATATTCCATCAAGAATAAATAAATAAACCCCATCATTTCTTATATAAGTTGAATGATGGTGGATTTCCTTTTTGAGGAAAAAATGGACCATTTCCCTAGATTATAGAATGCTCGTGCTGATGAATTGGCCATTGTAATGACATTCGTAGTGGATCCTATCTTGGACAAGGAAGTATCTAGCTAACACCAGTAGATAGTTTCACGAATCATAATCTTTGAAATGGAGGAAATCAATCAGAACAATACTACCATATGTTATTATTAGATTAAATCTACTCTTAGATGGATGAGTCCCATAGTAGATTACATTTGAGATGGGACTATCTTGATGGATCGAGGCAGGAAGGGAAAGATCTAATTTTAGGTAGTGAACTTCAGCCTTTAGGATAGGAAAATTATAAAGACCCTTTATAATAGAGTATTCAGTGCAGTCCTCAATGAATTAATTATAGAAGGAGGGACCTTCTCCATCATAAAGAAAGTCTATGCAGCCTCCTCCAGTACTAAATAATATGAAACCATGATCTCACACAAAATTTAAGGGATTTTTTAGTTCAATATGATGAATATACATGATTTTATAGAGTTCAAAAAAGGGTACACATTTGTAAAATACATGAAAACTTTATATGTCATCCCCTAATGTTGTTGAACACTGCTAAATATTCATAATAATTTTATATTTGGGAATTTAATATTATTAGGACATGTCACCCAACTATAGATAATCAATTTAAGTTCATCCTTACTAGTGTCAATTTCTTTTCAGAGTGGGTCGAGTCTATAACCTCTACGGAAGTTGTGATAAATTGTTTAAACAACCTTTTGATGTCCAGTATCATCACTAGATTTGGTGTCCCTTGTATAATCATAATGGAAAATGACAAAAATTTATGTTTTTTCAGTTAAATAATCAATATCAAGAGCATAGCGTCGATTCCAATCATTTTTTCACTATCATGCAGAATTGAATGGAAATACATAGGAAAACAATAAGAAACTATCATATATACTCCAAAAAATAGTTGAAGAGGACAATAAATATTTTCAAGAAAAAATCGTACAATATTTGTGGCCCAACCATACCACAACTTACACAACCATGAAAGAAATCACATACTCTCTAGTTTATACAACATATGTGGTTTTACCCATCATGGTCTAGTATCCTTCAACATGAATTTCAGTCTATGGGAAACCCTCAATAGATGAATTGTAAAATATGTGACTTCATGTGATAAAATAACTCGATGAGAATATTTTTCTTCAACTACACTTCTTAAAATCCCATTAGAACCTTATTTCATGATACTTCAACAAAACATTCAACCTCTACTCATTCTTTCAAGATGAATTGGTACTGGTTATCAGAGCCCCAATGATTCTAGGGAAGAAATCCCCAATTCTAGAGCCCAAGTGGGAAGGACCTTATGTCATATATATTGTATACTTTAATAGAGCTTACTAATCAACCATAATTTTAGGGGAACATACCATATCCTATTCTATTGATGTTAAACTACATGGTCTATATCCTTTTCACATGATGTTAAATTGCACGACCTTTGTTTTAGTCACATGAGGTTAAACTATATAGCATATGTTCATGTGTAAATAGTTTATACTATATAACACCCCAGGTCCTTTTTTAATTACCTCATTTTTTTGGGTATAAACAACCTAGTCACGTGACGTTAAACTGCATGGCATCATCCCCATCATACAATGTTAAATTGTGTAGTGAGAGTCCATCCTAAATGACTCTAAACATCATGTATTTGATAACTCCTTACTGACACCTTTTCTTCCCTACATGTGAGGTTGATACATGTAGATGTATTATAAATATGGTTGGCATGATCTTGAGAGAAATAATGCACCGCTACCCTTCTCACGAGCTACACCTATGCAGGGAATTTCTTATATGAGAGCTATGTGTAGCTTAATTCCTGTTTTTACAAAATATGTAGTCATATTTGTATCTTGTTTCATGGGAATAGATGAAAATAAAAATCTCCTCCTCCAAACATATGGGTCAGACCTATGTAGGTTTTTTTCTATATTATAACAACGTGTGTCATGATTCATATTTTAAAAAGATACATAGAGATTCTTATATCATTAATTTTAGTTCTACGAACATATCTTTGTAACGTATAAATTGGTTCATTGATGAGAAACAAATCTGTTTTGGGGATTCCTACTCATAAAAAAATTTTGAATTCACTCTTATGTTCATTTACATACACTATCATGTAGCTCAATTGACTTCCTAGTTGTCTCTTATTTATCACGCCAAGCATAGATCTTGTGATTTTGGAGAACCTAGAAATCTGATATAACTAAAGTAATTGATATCCCTCTTATTCAATGATAGGGTACCACATATTTATTTCATGATGTTAAACTATATGACATGAGGTTCTTAGGTTTAATAGATCATATCCTCTCATGATTTTGTACTAGGATGTTTCATGTTTTATCCCTTTACACAAAAGTGTGTTCAATACATGTTGTCATAATCATTAGGGTTATCAAACCCTTTCTAAATATCTCATTCTCTATGAACCAGATTCATAAATTTGGTATCTGAGTTAATACAAACTTATTCCTTGTGTTTATATACATATCATAAAACCCGAGGGTCTTGAGTCATTTCTATTATTTCTCCCATATATAATATTGGAAAAAAGGACTATATGGTCCAAAGGGACCCCTCTTGGATTAACAAGTGATTAACAAAATATCTAATAGTTTCTACCTAGGGGATGTTATGGTCCCACAAGAGAGGCCCCCCTTAAATATAGTAGTTATTTACAACAATGTTTGTGATATGGGCTTCCACCATTATTACTGGTTTACCTATACCCACCAGTTTTTTCTTCCTATTGACAAAAATATTATAATGTTGTGATTTTTCACTTCCCATTACAAGACTATTCAAGAATATTCATATATCCTTGATGTTACACATCATTCAATCTTACTCATTCTCAATGTATGATTATAACATCGTATTCTCCTTTACATACATTTTGAGGAATGTATCTCATTTGGAAACTCGTAATCCTTTAGTTAGTAATTTCTCTCAGCAATTCTATTTTCTCATAGCTACACAACCATAAAATATCCCTCCGATGACCTAAAGTCATGATGTTAAATTTCATAACCTATGTTCTAGCTACGTGAGGTTAAACATATTGACCAATTTATGTTTCATAGGATGCTAAAAAAATGAAAAATATGGTCCATATTGAAGGGCCTAAAATTTCATTGTGTAGATAATCCTATGTGACCCACTACATACATGGGAAATTAATCCATCCTAGGGTATGTGGTAATTACCTACCCATAAATATGTGATTGGTTCAAATGCATTATCCCCATTCCAGTATAGAATATGGAAACTACATTCCCTTATGTGAGATATCAATCTATATTTGGGAATGTTTGGATCACTGCGATGTCAAATCTCATTTAGGTAATAATAAAAGATAACATCCCTCCCTGCATCTGAACTTGATCTATATAGAAATTCCATATAAGAACATTTTGTGGATTTATTTTAATTTTTTGATATATTTACTGATGCCTATATCTCATACTCTATCCCCACCCATGGATTTGTATGAGAATGTGAAATTTTTATCTTTATCCCTCTACATACCGGAATTCAAAATTCTCAAAAACGTGTCTTGTTGTTTGACTCTTCACTCAAAAGAGAAAAGTTCTTTACATCCTCATATCATGACATTAAACTACATTTTCATCATCCCTATAGTATGATAACAAATTATGAGGTGAGTATTCTGTTTGGAATTAATTTAAATTCATTATAATGGATCACTCGATATGGCCACTTTTCTACCCTGCATGATAGCTGGATCCAGGTATAAGTCTTTAAAAAATGGTCGGCCACATGGACGTCATATCCCTATGAAAAATAAAGACCAATTTCTTTTGTATGAGCCTGATCTATGAATGGAATATTTCATTATAATAACTTTTTATATCTTTATTTCTGAACAATAATGATAGCTTCTGACATCCAGATATATTATCCTAGGCCCAGCTGTAGTGATTCCACTATTACAACATTCCTTGGTGCTTGATCTATATTTAAGGATGTGAACCATGTTTGGACATGATATTTTAAAAATAACCTAGCATAAATCAGTTTTTTAAACTTTTAAGTGATTATTCACTCCGATAGAAGATCTTCACTAAGGTGGAACTCATATCCTTTTTCCTACACATGATCTGGATCTATGAAAATGAAGCCTCACAAATACTGTTCTTGGCTTGAAATAAAATCCCCTTCTCCTCACATATGTGTTTTCTATATATGGTAATCCATATTATAACTATGTTTGTATTTATTCCTACTATGACAATATATATAGTGATTCCATGGTCTGTCCCTAAATTCAAACCCAAATTTCCCCCACCTTCTATGTGTGAGATAGATCTATATAGTTGGATATATTAGAAGGATCTATTTGTGGAATGATTTATGTCAATTGGAGTAGAATAATTAAGTGGGTTTAATTGAGTATCAATAAAAATATTTGTTACAAATGTTTCTTTGAAAATTCCCCCCAATTAAAATATTTTCAAATCCAGTTTGCAGTGAATTTATAAGAGTCCCGAATGATCAATTAATTTCTCAAAAGATTGATTAGTTCTTAGTTATACTAATCTAAATATTGATACAACATTCGAAACTATACTAATAGTTAAAAAAGTTATAAACTCATACTAAACTAACTATCAATGTCCAATTTAGTTTTACGAATTATGTGACAAAAATAGAGTAAAACAAAATGGGAAAAATGCAGTGAATATAAACAAGAGTTTCAGTCTCAAGATGAGACTTAGTCCTCCCCACTTGGTGATCACCTAACACCATGAAATTTAAATTAATAAATAGATTTATCTATACCCTGGATCGGGGTTCACAACCAAAAACATGGTTTTACAAGTAACACATGACCTCTACCCCGGTTCCATGTTTGAAAAACAACAAACATGTCATAAATGTCCTCTTCCAAAGTTCTACATGGGATATAAAGGGTGAATAGATTGTGAGTTTTAGGATATCAAGTATCTTCTAGATATTCCCATGTGTTAGTGTTTGTATATCATATAGATACAAATACGTTTCAGAATTTTAAATAAAAGGAAAAATCAGAGCTATATATGTAGATATAGGTTTAGAAGGATCTGTGTGTTATTCAGTTCATCTTTGAAATTGTTTGATGTTATGGATTTGATGTTGGATTCATCTTATGGAAGTTGAATCCAAAACATAGTATCATAGCCTCTGTGGTCTGGCTTCCAGTAGTATGAAATGTTTAGATTCTTATTGGTAACATATTCATGTCAGCTCAGTAGGCTTAGATTTACTCCTTGATCTCCCTGTATTTTCTTCCTTTGAGTTTCTAGTCTTTGATAGTGTTCTCAAGAGTTGCAGGAGTTTGCATGTTTTCCAATTTCGTTGCTACTTTTCAGCACATGCTAAATGATCTAGCTTGTAATTATTTTATACTTTGATGCCCAGAAGACACAAATATCTCTCCATGTGGAGGTACCACGTATGGTCTTCGGAATATCCAATAGGAAACATTAAATAATTTCAGAAACATTAATTTTTCTAAATATGACTCTTAAATATAAATTTTAATTAATAAATTAAATAAATTTTTATGACTATCGGTGAGTCATAAGTATTGGTTAGTCTTTGGCATCAATCGTTCAGCATCAGTCCATCATCATTGGTGACTCTCTGTTTCGGTGAGTCCTTTTCATCGGTATCAGTGACTCTGGGCATCAGTGTATCATTTGTACTATCAGTCTTTTCTGGCGTCGGTGAGTTGTCATTGGTGACTAGTTTTGAACAATCAGTGTGTCACTCATTAGTGATTTATACCTCAGTATTTCATTTAAACTAACGCTGCATTTCCCATCGGTATTTTTCACATTGGTGAGTTTCTTGATCTATCAGTGTGTCCAATCATCGGTGACTTGTCCATCGGTTTGTTGTTTGATCTATCTTTGAGTCCTCATTGGTGAGTAAGACAATGGTGACTCCATTGAACTATCGGTGTCTGAGATAATGAAAAACACACAAAGTGTCTTTTTTATACAGAACATCACCATATTACCTAAAATTTATAATTCTATGAAAATATACACTTGTAAATATATTGAAAAAAATATCCATATTTTATTGACTTATTAAAATGTAATATACCATGTGACATAAGTTATTCACAAATATTTATCTAAATGATTAACATTACTTATGTCATAATTTTATGAATTATCGGGATTTGTAATGTGGCATGATTTTTGTTTATTAAAACAACTATCTAACAAAGGGTCCAATAATCTCCCCCTTTTTGATAATCACAAGTCATGGAAATAATGAGTTATTCAAGATGTTAAGGAATAAAAATTACTTGACTTAGAATATCAACAGTGAGTATAAATTCTAAAAATATTTATAAGGCCTTTCCATTTATGATCCCCCTCAATTATTGTATTAGATGATATATATTAATGGTTCCGTTTAATAGGTTTATATCAAATCATTTTCCTATTACCCTTTAGTAATTTCTATTAGAATAGTATGAGTTATTTGTATAAGAGGTGGGATATATATATATTCTGTTTATTACAATACATATTTCCTATTCCAGATCCCCCCCGTAGATTATGAATACATGCCATCGATATATTTCTCCGCCATTTTGGATTAGAAAAAAGGATAAAAACAACATAGAGAATATTAAAAAACAGAAAGAAAATCCGAAACATAGTGAAGGAAAAATTTATATTCATTAATTTACAAAGAGTACAACCATCAAAAGATAATTAAAAATCCATATCAAATATTCATCCACAGCTAAGGCATGGGCTTTTAGGTGCATTACCCTTGTATAAAGGTTAAATATAAGGTTCAAAAGGTGGTGTTATAGAAGTATGAAGGGCTGGTAGAATGGAAACAAAAGGTAAAGAAACACCTATATGGACATTAGCTACAAGGATTTGTATCCTCTCTAAAATAACACAACTATGAGGATACTCATGGATCAATGGATGAATCTAATATAAATCTCGAGGCACTGTCATTTGAGTAGGAGGCAGTGAATCATGTCCAATAGAAGAAGTTGTAGGGACCACTATAGATTCATCGTTCACTTGAAGGTATGTCTTTAATAGCTTGATGAAATCATTTATTATTTCACCTCCATACTGCGTTTCCTCCTCAATATCTTCGTTGTTACCCATGAATATTTCCATAGAGGAGTAAACTCCTTAAACTAACCCAATTTCCTCTTGAAGGGTTCTGTCACTAGATGGATTTGGACATTCTCAACCAATTACATAATGTTGTTAATCAGATCATAATTGATGTATATATTTGAGAAATACCCTTCCACTTTTTCTTGTATCTTATTCTGAGCAATGGATGCCTCATTTTTACACTGTCTCACCATGTTATATACAAGTTTAGTGTTCCTATTATCTTTTGAAAGAGTCTGTATCATTTTTTATAGCCTTGAGCTCTTCTCTAATCACAGTTTGGAAGGACTCCATATCAATAGTAGCAGGGCAGGTACCTTTAGAACTAGAGTCACCAGAAATAAATTTTCAAAGATCCTCTTTCAACATATTCAGATCTAATCTTAGTAGATTTGAAACAAGGTTCCCAGGTACCTCCATAACTCCACCATGTTTGGTTTTGAAATTAGTGCTTAGAGATTCCAATTTAGTACTCATCCTCTTCACTTCATCTCTTAGCACTGTATTATTTATAATAATAGTCTTGATCATTGTCATTAATTTAGGATGTATCTCTTGAATCACTATTCTTGTAGTCCTAGTCGCATCTTCCTCTAAAATACTCATGGAAGTAGAAGCTTAAGTTTTAACTCCAATAGAATATCTCACTTACTAGGATATATCAGATTTGAATAGTTTATGATCAGCCTTGGTGACATAGTCACTAGGAACTGTCTATACAAACGAATCATCAACAGTTAAGACAAGTGAAACAAGAGAAATCAGATCCACTTCAGCTTGTGGAATAGGAGGATGGAGACCTACAATCTCCTCATCTGAGTGATAATCCAACCCAAATAAGATATATCCTTGATGACGATTCCACTCATAAGACCTGGTCCAGTCTCTAGGCTCCACGGTATCAATCATGAATCTTCTTCCTTCTGGATATGGTACAATCTCAGATTCATCATCTTCTTCTTTTGGATCTCTAGAAAAATCAAACATTTGAGGCATTGGTACAAAATGAACTTGAACATCTTCTTGAACCCCAGCAACTTCAGTAACTCCAACCACTTGAGGTTCTTCCTCAATCTGAGTCATAGGTTCAATATAATTCTCCACCTCCTCCTCTGGTCCTCCAAAAATGATATCATTAAGCTCCTAAAAGATTCCATGATCATCATCATCAGGGTGGTCATGATTGTCCTCATTTCTTGCATCACTATCATAATCATAACTAGTATTATCCGTCCAAAAAGGATCAGCACCATCTAGCCTAACAACCTCATCATATTCACTATATATAGATTCTTCACCATAACTAGATTCATCTTCTCTGTCTTTTAGTGAGTCACTAACATGTTCACCTTCATCATACTCATTATCATCACCATCATCCTCATCATCACCATCAGTCGTTCTCACATATCCTTCAACTCTAAAGGCTTCAATCAATTCCACATCTTCATCACCCAACAAAGGTTCTAGAGAAGGCAATTATATTGGTTGAATGGGTGGTCTATATGACATATCCATTGGGATTTAAACAATATCTGGGTCACTCCTATCATCAATAGTACACCCTTATTCTCTTTACAACTCAGGCTCAACCTGTTCCATATCATAATAAACAACCAGCTCAACAGGCTTAAGACCTGTATCAGCATGATCCCTTAGTCTGGTAGGATGATAGATGGGATTGTAATCCTCATATAATTTCTCCTAATTAGCTAACCAAAATCACTTCCATGAGTTCCAAAAGATCTTTATCCTTTTTTAAATATCATTGGGCATAGAGAAGCCACTACAGGCCATGATCACCTCCTCTCCATCCTCTACACATCATAACCTCTTTAGCATTTTAGAAATCATCATTAGGGTAGTATAAACATGATTATTTATTGGAGGGTATGATCATATCAGAAATATGTAGCATGATGTAACCACAATGATTCTCCTTCACTCAATTCCTCAATAAATAAATCTGGTAAACATCCTGATACATCATTGAAGAAAAATTTCCCTTTATGGGGCAGATTTGGTATTGAATGAATTAAAAAAGTATCAAGGACTATCCTTATAATTCTGTACCTATATCCATCCTTGATTCCTCACTTATGGTCAATTCCATTAAAAAAACTCCAAAGAGAACTAATCTAAGGATGGTAGAATATTACCCTGGTAGTCAGCATAAATCCCCTCGTGTGGCATCTCTAAGCATTCAAACCAATCCTTCGAAGAAAATGAAATTTCATTTCCCTTCACCATAGACTTCATCCTATACTTCTCAACTCCTCACAAAGATACATTTTGGTAAATATATAACTAATGTAATAGTTGCAGATAGAACTGAATCACATTATGGGAATACCATCTAATCCATCCTTGAGATTCCAACAATTTCAGCAATAGATATTTCCTCGAAAAGGCCACTCGGTAGATACATCCTTCTCAGTAGTTACCAAAATACTACCTAATCCTAGTTTCATATAACATTCTTCACTCTTGGGCATTCCTCTCTGAAATTTGTCCATTTTTGATTCACTTGATCCTTCCATTTCATGCTTATTCTTTCCATTCTAGTGGTTTGCATTCGAAGGAGGGAGTTGAAGGGTTGAATGATTAAATGGTAGAGTGATGGTAATGAAATTTCAAAGTGTATATCTAATTTAATTTATCATTTAAGTATTTTTATTTTTAGAATTTTAATGGTAGAAGAAAATAATTAAGCTGTGAAGTTTTACTTAAAATAAAACTGATAAAGAGATAAAAAACATTATCGGTATTGGTATCACATGATAGTTATCTATCTCATTCAAATGGTATTACATGATCGATTTCATATGATTGGATTCACATGAATTGGTCTCACTTGAAAGATTTCATTCAATTAGATTCACCTAATCGGTTTCACTGATCGGTTTCACTTGATCAGTTACACGGATTTGTTTTACCTGATCAGTTTCACAGATTTGTTTCACCTGATCGGTTTTACATATCAGTTTCACATGAAGGATTTCACAAATCAGATTGATAAAAAAACAGATCTTTCAAAAGTTATATGGTCATATAGTCTTTATAGATTTACCATTCCTATTTTTTGTCTTATGTATCTCATTCTATCATGGTTAGATGTTTTGGTGAAAACTTCTTCATGTTGATGATCAAACCCAATAAACTCATGATTTATATCACCTTTTTTAAGGATCTATTAAAAAGTGATATCTTACATCAATACGTTTTTTTCTAGAATTAGAAATTGTATTTTTATAATTATTAATAGTACTGGTATTGTCACAATTAATGGGGATATGACAAAATTGAAATCCATGGTCAAATAATGTGTGTTTCATCCACAAAATTTGTGCATAGAAACTACTAGTAGCAATGTACTCTACATTAATAGTTGATACTGTAACCGAATATTTCTTTATACTAAACCATGATATTAGGGACTTTCACAAAAATTCACATATTACAATGGTGCTTCGTCTATCTAATTTGCATCCACCAAAGTCAGCATCAAAATAACTGACCAAATCAAAAGGATGTCCTCTTGGGTAGAACAATCCTAAGTTGGATGTATATTTGAAGTATTTGAAAACTTTTTTAACAGCATTTAAATGATATTATTTGGGTTTTTCTTGAAATATTTTACACATACACACACTAAACATGATATATGTCCTACTATAAATTAATTAAAAAAAATCTCAGTCATTCCTATATATTCTATTTGATAAAATAATTTCCCATTTTCATTATTATTTAACTTACATGTTGAACTCATAGGTGTTTCACTACTCTTAATTCCTTCAAATCCATATCATTAGAAAAGTTCATTAGTGTATTTACATGGATTTATAACAATACCTTCTTAATTTGAAATATTTTAAATCCAAGAAAATATTTAAGTTCACCCATCAAAATCTTTTCAAATTCACTTTGCATCATTTTTGAAAAATCATTATATAAAAACTTTTTAGAATATCCAAAAATAATATCATCTCAATATATTTGAGTTATGAAAACCTTTTTAGAAATTATTTTTATAAATAAAGATGGATCTGAAACTCCAGTTGTAAAACCATTAGAAATAGGAAAGTCACATAACCTTTCATTCCAAGCTCTTGGATCATGTTTGAAACCATATAATGATTTTGATAATTTGAAAAAATGATTCGAAAAATGTGGATTTTTAAAACCTGGTGGTTTTTCAACAAAAAAATTCTCAATTATTAAACCATTTAAGAATTCCCCTTTTAGAACCATTTGATAATGTTTAAAATCCATGTGTGCTCCATAAGAAAGTAGAATTCTAATGGATTTATGATTATGTACTGGTGATAAGGTCTCTTCATAATCAATTCCCTATTCTTTATTATATCCTTGTGTGACCAATATAGATTTGTTTCTAACAATATTTCATGCTTCATCTATATTATTCTAAAGCACCCATTTAGTTCTAATGGTTATGCTATATTTTGATCTATCAACAAGATTCCTGATGTTATTTCTATCAAATTGATTAAGCTCTTCTTGCATAGTCATTTCCAAAAATTCATCATTGATAGCATCATTATTATTTTTAGGTTGATGTTGTGATAAGAATGCTTGATGGTCAATCTGATTTCTCAAGTTTATTATAGTTTGTGTTCCACTATCAAAATCTCCAACTGTAGCATCTATGGGAGGGTTTTTAAGGGTTCTAGTTGGTCATGTAAAAGTATGTCTAGTTATTTCATGTTCACCAATTGGTTCTGGTTCATTATGGATAGATTCTGAGAATTTCAAGAACTAGAAGTTTTAACATAGTCCTTTATAGTATGGTTAGAAGGTTTATCATTAATATCCAGATTGGACAAATCCACCTAAAGAATTCATAGTGAGGTCTCAGGTTTATGTGTATTTTTTTCAACACACTTGAAATGTACAGATTCCTCCACACATTTGGTTCTCTTAATAAAGACACTATATGATTTTCTTGATGATGAATATCCAATGAATATTCCTTCATCCCTTTTAGATGAAAATTTATCTAGATTATCTTCAGTTTAATGAAAATAAGCTTCACATCCAAAATCTTTAATATAATTTACCATGGGTTTCCTATTATTCCACAACTCATAAAGATTTTTAATAAGGATAAGTCTGATTAATACTCTATTTATTATATAACAATATGTACTAACAGCTTCATCCCAAAAATAAATTGGTAGTTCGTATTCATTGATCATAGTTCAGGATTTTTCTTGTAGGGTTCTATTTCTTCTTTCTACTACACCATTGTGTTGAGGAGTCCTCAGGGAATAGTAGTTATTAGTATATAAATTTTGTTATAAAAAAGATTCAAGTCTTTATTTTCAAACTCACAACCATGGAAACTTCATAAAGGTTTAATTTTAATTCCACTAAGAGTTTCTTAAATCCTACCATACTTGGTAATGTGAGAGGAAGCTTCACTTTTGTGAGCTAAGAAAAAGTTCCAAGTATACATAGATAAGTCATCTAAAAGAACATAAATATATTGATTCCCATTGAGACTATAAAAACATGATGGTCTAAATAAGTCCATGTGAACCAATTCAAGAGGTATATAATTTGTAACATGTTACTTTGGTTTGAAAGATATTTTTTGTTGCTTTTTTTACAAGGATTGCACACTATATTGTATGGAAACTATAGTTTGGGAAAGTATTTAACTAAACATTTTCTAGTTAATTTCATAAGGGAGTTTACATTACAATGTCCTAGTCTTCTATTTCAGAGAAAATACTCTTTGTGAAAGGCACTTAGGAAGGATACATTCTGTGATGCCAGTGTGTATATGTTTACAGCATATACATTATCATTTCATAGGGTTGTAAATACTATGTTATTTTTTCCCTCTAAAAAATGGCATGAATCATTTATAAATTTGACAATAAATCCATCATCACACAATTGAGATATGGAAATAATGTAATACTTTAATCCATCAATATAACGTAATTTGGAAATTGAAATAGAGTTAGGGTTACCAATCTGGGCTAAGCCAATGATTCATCCTTTACCAGTGTCACCAAATGTGACATGTCCACCATCAATCTTGATGATATTCATGAAACTTGTGCAGTCTTCTATCATGTATCTTGAATAGCCACAGTCCAAGAACAAAAGTTTTCTACAGGAACTCTTTAGCCAATTTACCTACAATACAATTAATCCAAGAAATGAGTTTGGTACCCATATATATCTGGGTCTAGAAACATTAGTAATAAAAGCATTAGGAACCTTGAATTGTCTTATGGGTATCCTATATTTTTAATTTAATGTATTTATAAAATAAACATTATTTGGTCCAAAAAAAGTTCATGAAGTAAAATAATTTTTAATAGAGTAACATGATGCAAAATCATGATATTTGGGAAAAGAAGCAAATTTTCCAGATTTAGGTATAAAATGTGTTTTAAATAAATTTCTTTGTCATGGATGATATCTTATTATAGTAGTATACGTAGGATCATTCTATTTACCAAGAAACTGAGTGTGTTTTTCCGATTGGTAAAACATTCCAAATCTTTGTTTAATTGCTCATTAGATAACTTTATATAATTGTTTTCCTTCAGTAGTTGATCATTTTTCTATCACTCAACTGTATGTTCAGATTTAATATTTTCAGACAGTGCATGATGTTTCTTTAATTATTTATACTTATCCTTTAAAGAATTATAAGTTTCTTATATCATATTTAAATATTCAATCAATTCATTATTTTTCATATTTTCATATTTAGATTCATCTCTAGACTAATAGTCATTAATTAAATCAGAGTTTAAGAGTACCTATGTGGTATTTGTTATAAATCACATCTTTTCCGTATATTATTTCTCATTCTGAGGAGAATCAGATTTGCTGGTGTTGTCCTCATATGAACGCTATGTGGCATTCATTAAATTCTTATGTTTCCAATATTTATTCTCATACATCATTTTATAATTTAATTTAGTACATTCAATTTCGACAGGCTCGCTCCTCTTTCATTCACAACAAACTACATCTTCTGATTTTTCAGTCTTCTCCTAATCCCATTTCTAATTTCCATTATTGACATATTTTTCTTTATAGTTTGGCCTCTTGAAAAAAAATTCTTTATGTAGAACTTTCTAAATATCATTGTCGTCTTAGCCATTTCACCATCGTTGTCTGAGGCTGAATCTTCATTACATGTGCTCTCAACAGTATCTTGAATTTTCTATTTATTTCATTTGGATGTGGTAGTCTTGAAGGATACAGATTTCCTCATAGGCTCTTCCACATCTTGATTCACCTTTAGTTCCTCTTCACATATCATTAATTTTCCAATTAGTTCCTTTACTGGCATTTTATCAATTTCGCATGATTCTATGATGGATACAGATGTCCCTCGCTATCTCTCTAGTAAGAATCTTAGAATCCTCATGATTTGTTCCTTTTTAGTGACAATTCATTCTAAAGAAATCATGGTCTTCACAATTTCATTGAACCCGATATACATATAATAAATATATTCATTAGGCTTCATTATAAAATAATCACATTTAATAATATAAGTGTTTAATCTCATCTATTTCACCTTAGATGTTCCCTCATGGAAAACATATAATGTGTCCCAAATATCATGAGCACTTTTTCAATAAGAAATGTGACTAATCTCATCATCACCTAGTGCACAGTATTGATAATTAATTACTTTACATTTTCGTTATAGGTAGTCTTGGTAGGTTCATCCCAATTATTCCTAGCAGTTTTGGGGATTGCATATTTACATTCAATAGCAGTCCAGATTTCAAATACCATGTTTAGTAAATGTATTTTCGTTTTAGGATTCAAGTAAGAATAATTTTTCCATTAAAAAGGTGGTCTATTTGTAGAATTTCCATCTAATCTATTATCTATAATATAATTTGGAAAATATTTCCAGGTGATAAAAATTTATAAATAAAAAAAATTTAAGATCTTTGAAACACAACTACAATAACAGGTGAAAAAGATTGATAATTCTTTCTAAACTGAAGAATTACTAATTCCCTTTGATACCAAATGTTGGTCGGAGTAGAGTACTCAAGAGTGGGGTGAATTGAGTATCTAGAAAAATTTCACTTCAAAATGGTTCATTGAAAATTCCCCCAATAAAAATATAATCAAAGGCATTTTTTGAATTTATTACAGTCTTGAATGTTCAATTAATTTCTCAAAAGATTTATTAGTTCTCAGCTGTACTAATCTAAAGATTAATAAAACATTTGAAACTAACATATTAGTTCAAAATAGTTATATACACTTGATAAACTAACTATCAATGTTCAATTTTGTTTTATAAATTATGTGATAAAAACAGAGTAAAAGGAAAAATTAAAAATGCAGTGGATATAATCAAGAGAATCGGTCTCAAGTTGAGACTTAGTCCTCTATACATGGTGATCACCTTCTACCAAGCAGTTTAAATTAATAAATAGTTTGATCCACTCCCTAGATCGGGGTTCACAATAGCTTGTCAGGCTGTCTAGGTCACACGGGAACTCCACCACAGCTCCATGTGGTAAAAACAGCAAATAGGTCACAGTTGACCTCTCCTATAGTTCCATGTGGGATACAATGGGTAAATAGAGAGTGAGTTTGAGGGTATCATATGTCCTCTTGTTATGAACAGGTGTCAGTGTGCATTTAATAGATAGATAACCACATTGCCGAGAAATGTAAATAAAAGAACAAAACAGAGATAAATATTTAGATATAGGTTCCATCATCTCTCTTAGCACCTTGATCCATAAAACACACTTATTATCGTGAATTTCTCAAATTTCCATAAATATTCTATGTCCCTTGGAAAATAAAACCCAGCTTTTAGGGAACCTTTGTTTGGTTATGCATGTCTACATCTTTCCCCTGCATATGACCCCATGGCGTGTCAACATAATTTGTCCTTACATTGAAAAAGGGACTCTCATACTTGTGATCCCTAATGAAACTATATTGGAACTCATCACCTCATCATGACTCATAGTTATCCTTGGTATTTATCTCTCATACAATCACTCATGTTCTAAGAACCATAATCCATTATTTACATCACCTTCTTCCTCTATTCAAAATTTTTTTGGAGTACTTTTGACCTTGGGAATATTAATTACGATATTGTTTTACTTAGTCCCCTGATACAAGGATCGCACATCACGATGTTAAATTCCTTGCAACTGGGTAAAAGAAATATGACCATAAATGCTATCAATATACAGTCTAAATCAAAATCCCAATAACTATTAGAGAAATATACACGAAACATGTCATATTAAACCCTAAAAAGGGACATTAGCGAAAAATCCAAGTCACTATTTCTTAATATATTCATCTCAAGAGTTTTGGAAAATTTCAAATCATATATAAAAAATTCTATAAAGCCCATAAGTACCATCATATGACCCTAGTACAAGTCCTTCCATGCATTCTAGATCCCTATAGTCTAATAAAGAGTTTTAGTAATTATTAATCACATCCCCGCATTGTGGTTCTGTGTTTAGTATTTGGAAACATAATTTTTAGAGTGGTTGAACCATTATTGAATATTATAAGTCCATAAACTACATTCAAGTATAAGAATATTATGTTAACAGACACCAATTACTTTAGATGATACACTTATCCTGGGACCCCATACACTTGAGATATTTCTTTTTGTTCTTCCCTAAATTTTATTGGTAATGGGGAATAACTAATATGATGGTACCTTGTATGGATTCATTAGTGAATAAAAAAATCCCTAGAGCATGTGTCCTAGGGGATGTTTTGATCCTAAATTAAAGGGCCCCCATAAATACATGAGTTATATCCCAGACTATGTGTTATATTGTTTTCCACCATTACAATTGGTTGACCTATACCCAGTGGTCTCTACCTCCCGTTGGTTCAAATATACTTAGGTTATGATTTATAATTCCCATGACCAAACTATTCATGTAGATTCTAAATCCATGACATAATGTCACAATATATTGTACCCGTTCTCAAAGAAAGAATGGGGTACTCCATTATCAATCTTTTTATTGGTCCTTACCATTTGATCATAAACCACATGTTATGGGGCTCGAGCTTCATGACCATAATACCAATCTACTCCTAGGATCCAAAACAATCATTTGATAGTCTTTTATCCATATCCTACACCACTACCTAGGTGTTTAAACCTTCCTAAATGTTCTATATCTTTTGGAATGGAGTTAGGACCACACTAATTAACCATGCATGTAATCCCATATTGACTCATGTATAAGGACCCTTGACCTATTGTAACACCCGAGACTTTTATGTTATATAAATCATCAAAGGAATCTTTTTCTACACAACACTTGCTTGGCTTTCTTTACAAGCAATCGTGACCTTCCTCGATAGCTTCCGTCGTACGCAATACCGAGTTTCACTAAACAACAATATGCTATTAAAACTAGCCGTTATGAATAGTAAAAACCACTTTTTAAAATTTTATAAATTTTATTTTTCAAAATGGACTTCATTTTTGGACTCAGAATATCGAAATTAGCCTAGGGTGAAATTTTGGTATTTTTCTGAAAACTTTCAATTTTTGATGAATAGTGAAACAACTAAGTGGTAGGTTAAAAACTGAATTTTGCATAAAACTTAATTTTACCGCTTCTGTGAATGGAATTTCAAAAATCCGACAGACACGGTTGATATCAGTAAGTAAAATGTGGTTCAATAAGATAAAAATAATTTTTTGTTGAATAGTAACTTTTTACTATTTTTACCGCAGTTAATAGTAAATAGGGTAACTAAGGGTAAATATGATATTAATATTACCATAACACATGTACTAATTCTATTGGACAAGTGTAATTCGACCAAAAACAAACTTAGGAATAAAATATGACCATTTAGGCCCACATGGATTAGATTAGGACATTTATTATTAATTTATTTAAAGAAGGGTTAAAATAGTTAAAATCAAAGTTTAATAAGTAAATCATTTTTAATATGGGTTTATACATAAGATAAATTCGATTTTAAATATTCATTAGAAAGCTAAAAAGATTTACTACATGATGGTATTTTATTTGTAATTTTTAGACATCAAATAATTTAATTTATTTATGACACAATGATGATGAAGAAATTATCTTATTAATGAAATATTGACATAATTGATAATATAAATACCAAAATAAATGTAATTTAAGACATTTTATGAATTCCACTAATTTTATAGGTTACTATGATATATTAGTGTTGATTTAATCAACTTGGTTCGAACATATAATTCTGTTATGACTTTCACAAAAATCATATATCAAATAGTGTCTAAATTGACACAAAATAGTTTTTAAATCAAATATTATTAATTGTTATTTTATTCCTAAAAATCTAAGGTTCGGCCAAATGACTTAGTTAAGGATATATATATTAATAATAAACAATTTTGGGTTCTTTTGGCATGTTATAGTAAGTTTATTAACCATATAGTGAAAGAAAAGAAAAAGACATGGTAAAAGTTAAATTATTTAACTTTGAGTTAAATCTAATTGATAAGGTTAAAATAATACCCTAAACTTGTCTAAATCCTATTGGTTGATAGGATTTCGACCCATCCCCACTTTAGCTTCGAAATAAGACCCTTTGGAACTATTATAAACCGATTTTGACTTTAATATAAAATAATATTTTGAGATATTCCTAAGGTGCCCCTCTCCTCCCTTATAAAAGGGAACCTCCTCCCCCTCCTACTCACACCAATTTGAGCACTCAAGCTCGGCCAACCCCTGCCATTTTTCTCCTCTCCACTTCCCTAGAATAATCCTAGAGGTCCTGGTCTTCTTCAAAGACCAATCTTAGTTCCCTAAGTGGAGGATTCAAAGAGGCGTTCCAAAGAAGAGGTAATATCCATTACCGATCTTTTCAATTTCTTTCTTCTTCAACTTCTTCTTCTTTAGTTGTTTCATGATAAAGTAATAACATAAGTATTAATTACATACTGATATGTTATTATAAATATCAAACAACCCTAATTCACCTTCTATCCATCCTACGGAAAAATGAAATCACCACGCGTGCGTACGTACGGAATACCGTCTCCACGCCGTGGTGTAATCTATTTTTCCACCATCACTTTACAAGGATGGGTATAATGGTGTAATGAGTAACTATTTATGATTATATTAAAGTAATATTGATACTGAAATAATATATATATACTCCAATACAGTTCCACGATCATAGGAACGATATCATCACTCGTGCGTACGTACGGAATACCGTCTCCACGATATGATGCGACTCGTTCTACATGATCATCATTACATAGTAAATATATAAATGAATTTAATGAATAAATATGTTATATGTTACACTAATACCATTCTGGATATAAGGTATCTATAACCTTAAAAGAATAATAAGAATGTATTCGGCAAAACACGCATAAGAACAAAAGGCAATAAAGACCCGAGTAACAAGTAACAATGAAATATTACTAACAAGAAGCTAAGAATATGACCATATATGATATCATATCAATATGTATGATTCTGGAATAAGTCAATAACATTATTTAAACCATTATACAGGAGCTTTAGACACGTACAAAGCAAATCGGACCTATGGTAAGGGAAAATCTTGCAATCTCAATTTTTATCCGAGATTGTTTATACTTCATACTTTTCTGGGGAATATTTATCATCCACATCAATGTTTCCTCAATATATAATATTTATATCCATATACAATAGTTTATATCCAATTTTACCCTTCGGTGAGTTTTTAGTAAAGAATATGAAAGGAATCTTTTGTCGTTTTTTCGTACGAGGTACTTTTTGACTTTTCCGACAAAAGTACGAAGAAAGTTGTTTTTAACTTATACGGCACGAATGGATTTTTAAAACATTATTTCCAAGAAGATTCCTTTACAAGTTTTCAAGTTTATTTTTAATCAACTTATTTTAGTTTATAATTACATGACATGTTACGAAAAGAAAAGTGTTTTTGAAGAAGAAATGATATTTTCCTCAAGAATGGAGTTCAAGTGTTTTATCAAAATTATTTTCCATCTAAGATAATAAAGGGTTATGTTTTTATCCCTATTATTACATTGATTTGATTATGTTGTGAGGGAATTATTTTTATGAAGTCATTTACCTTATATGGTTTGTTTTATGATGTCGTGATGTTTCAAGAATCCCATTTTTGTTACATGTGTTATGCGATGATGTATGTTTTATGATTATGTGGAACACATAAGAAAGGATTCATTATAAGATGGGTGGGACCTATATCTCCCTCCAATGCATTGGGTAAAGACTTTATATCTCATGAGATAGACATGGCTGGAACGAAAGGTTATTTCGGTTCAGTGATACAGGACTGAAACGAGGAGTGAACTCGGTTCAGAAAGGGACTTTGTCCACTAAGATAGTCTTGGAAATGAGTCATGACTAACAAGAAATGATTTTCCATGATTATGTGTGCATGCCACAAAGTTTCAAGTTTTATGTTATGATTATGGGGATCTCATTTTCACTTCTATGATTTATTCCATGTTAAGATATTATGATCTCTTTTTCAGGTTTTGATTTTCAAAAAGATATGATATGATTTTTATTTCCTTTATTTTCCCTTGCTGGGCATTTGAGCTCACCCTTTTATGTTTTCTTTTCCCCAGGTCAAGAAGATGGATATTAAGTAGAATATGCTAAAAGGGACCCTAGATATGATGAAATAAATGGGAGACACTGTAGAAGATTTATGAACCAGTTGTTTATGTTTCCCAGTTTCTAAAGACACTATACCTATACGGTCCTTTGTGGTTTTGTCATATGTTGTAATAAGTGTGCTTCAGTTTTGAAGTATTAACAATGTATGTAAAGTATGGGTCGTTATAGTTGGTATCAGAGGAAAGGTATAGTCAATCTTTGGAAACTAGGATGTGAAAGCCTTAGTAAGAACCCTAAGGATAAGTCTAAGCATAGAACACAATATTAGTGTTTTAGAAATGGCCTTGAATAACCTAGGATAAGACCTTAAGCATGAAAATTATATTCTTGAATTATGTGGTTTTCCTATTATAATTAGTGTTGCTCACACTATTTTTCTTGGTTTTAGTCAATGGCTGGAACCCGAAGGAATCGTGTTAATGCGGAATGCGATGGGCCATGCAATGATTGCCCCCCTGAGCAACCAAACGATATGGGAGCTGGAATGCAAAATCTTTTAGCCATGCTCACACAGCTTTCTCAAGCTATGAATCATGCAGGACTTCAAAACGAGCAAAGGAAGGAGCAACATTCTGTTGAATCCTTCATGAGGCAGCGTCCACCTTCTTTCAGTGGGTCTACTGATCCATTAGTTGTTGAACAATGGATTAGTACTACTGAAAAGATATTTTCAGTTCTTCAATGTTTTGAACATGATAAAGTCATCCTAGCAGTGTATCGTTTGGAAGGAGATGCTGATCAATGGTGGAATCTTATTAAGAATACGAGGCAAAGGGATGAAATTGATTCTATGGAATGGGATGAGTTCAAGAACTTATTTTTCAATAAGTACTTCCCTCATATTCTCCGAACAAAGATGGAGAAAGAGTTTCTTGAACTGAAGCAAAGGGATGATGAATCTGTTGGTACCTATGAAGCAAATTTTACAAGACTTGCAAGGTACGCTTCTGGTATTATTATCCAACCTGAGAGTAAGATCGATCGATTCTTTAGTGGCTTAAAACCGAGTCTTTGAAGGGTGTTAGCCATAAGGGACTTCAATATCTACGAGGAAATCGTTCGATGTGCTCTCAAAGTCGAGATGGAGATTGGAGTAACCCATCAGTCACATGGGTTTGATAAGAAGAGGAATATGGAATTCAAAGAAAAATCTAAAGAGCACACGGAAAAGAAGATGAGATTTTCCTTATGCTCAAAGTGTGGAAAGAAACATGGAGGGAGTTGTCTTAAAGGGACAAGTAAATGTTTTAAATGTGGAAAGGAAGGTCATCGGGCATTTGAATGCCGTGATAATGGGAAGAAGATGTCTAATGACACAAACAAAGGAAGGGATACACAGAATGAACCTACTACACTTCAATGTTTCAAGTGCAAGGAGATGGGGCATTATGCCAATCAATGCCCAAATCCAAGGGTTGATGATGATGGTCGACGTCAACAAAATCTTAAGGCTAAAGACAAAGGAAAGTCACATGCAATTTCTATCAGCGATGTGGAGTACGATAACGAAGTGGTGAAAGGTACACTTACCATCCACTCTAAAGTAAGAAATGTTTTATTTGATTCTGGATCCACCCACTCTTTTATTTCTAAATAATTTTCTAAGGGTATCACCGTATTACCTCAACAATTAGATGTTGGGTTAGCTGTGACAACACCTAATGGCACAACAGTCGCATCAAAAGTTTATAATTCTTCTCCGATGGAAGTTTGTGGGAAAGTGCTTCCTGCAAATCTTGTGATCCTTCCTTTAGTGGAATTTGATGTGATTCTTGGCATGGATTGGCTTTCTCTACATAGAGCTCATATCAATTTCCAAAGAAGGGAAGTCACATTTCATATTCCAGATCAATATACGATGGTCTATCAATGCAAGGATGCACATAACCTTCCAGTGGAAATTCCTTCCATCTTATGGGTCTTGATTCCACTAAATGAAGGTTATTTATCTCAAATGGTTGGTGAGAAACTCACGATTAAGAATATGCCCATTGTACGGGAGTTTGATGATGTCTTTCCGGAGGAATTACCGGGTCTTCCACCAAATCGTGAAGTTGAGTTTTCAATAGAACTCATACCGGGTGCATTGCCTATTTCAAAGACACCTTATAAAATGGCCCCAATTGAGTTGCAGGAATTGAAGAATCAACTCCAAGAGAATCTTGATAAGGGATTCATACGCCCTAGTGCGTCACCTTGGGGAGCACCTGTTCTATTTGTTAAGAAGAAAGATGGATCAATGAGACTCTGCATTGATTATCGAGAACTTAACAAGATCACTATCAAGAACAAATATCCTCTCCCACGCATTGATGACTTATTTGACCAACTACGCGGAGCTCAATACTTTTCCAAGATTGATCTTCGTTCAGGGTATCATCAATTAAGGGTCAAAAGGGAGGATATACCAAAGACGGCTTTCCGTACAAGGTATGGACACTATGAATTTATAGTGATGCCATTTGGTCTTACTAATGCCCCTGCTATCTTCATGGATCTAATGAATAGAGTCTTTAGAGACTATCTTGATCAATTTGTGGTAGTCTTTATAGACGATATTCTTGTCTATTCAAAGAGAAAGGAAGAGCATGAAGATCACTTGAGAATTATATTGAAGACCCTGAGAAAGGAGAAGCTTTATGCCAAATTTACCAAGTGTGAGTTTTGGCTTCAAAAAGTTTCATTTTTGGGTCACATAATCTCAAAAGAGGGGATATCTGTGGATCCAGCAAAAACAGAGGTTATCGAAAGATGGTCGAGACCAACAACAGTAACTGAGATCCAAAGTTTTCTTGGTTTGGCTGGATATTATCGACGTTTTGTAATAGATTTTTCACGATTATCTAATCCACTCACCAAGTTGACTCGGAAAGGAGTTAAGTTTGTCTGGACAGAGGAATGTGAAGAGAATTTCAAGGAGTTGAAAAGAAGGTTATCCAGTGCACCTGTGCTCACACTTCCTTGTAGTGGAGAAAGGTTTGTGATCTACAGTGATGCATCCAAGAAGGGATTGGGGTGTGTTCTTATGCAAAATGATATGGTGATAGCTTATGCCTCACGACAGTTCAAAATCCATGAGCAAAATTACCCAACACATTATTTGGAGTTGGCTGCGGTAATCTTTGCATTAAAGATTTGGAGGCATTACCTTTATGGTGAAAGGTGCGATATTTATACTGATCATAAAAGTTTAAAGTATATTTTCACACAAAAGGAGTTGAATATGCGTCAAAGAAGATGGTTGGAGCTGATTAAGGATTATGATTGCTCAATCCATTACCACCCTGGGAAAGCAAACAAGGTGGCAGATGCATTAAGTCGACAAGACCATGCTAGTTTATCCATGATGAGGATCACAAAAGATCCAATATTTATGGATTTACAAAGGATGGATCATGGAATTATAATGGAAGGGGAAAAATATTATCTTTCTCAAATGAATGTTCAACCATCTATACATGTGAAGATTAAAGAGGCACAGAAAGAAGATGTCGAGTTACAAAAGAAGGTGAGAAATGTTCCTGAATTCATCCTTGATTGTGATGGGATAATAAAGTTCAGGAATCGAGTTTGTGTTCCTTCCATCACCGAATTAAAGAAGGAGCTGCTGGATGAGGCTCATAGTTCTTCATTCTCTATTCATCCTGGAAGCACGAAGATGTATAGGGACCTGAAAGATTACTTCTGGTGGGATGACATGAAAAGAGATGTTGCTGAATATGTCTCTTGATGCTTGGTTTGTCAACAAGTTAAAGCTGAGAGACAAAAGTCTAAGGGGATGTTACAACCATTACCCATACCCGAATGGAAATGGGAAAACATCACTACGGACTTTGTCACAGGACTTCCTAAAACATCCAAAGGAAATAATGCAATCTGGGTCATAGTTGATCGTCTTACAAAGTCTGCACACTTCATTCCTATTAGAGATGATTTCTCTCTAGATCAGCTTGCCAGGATATATGTAAAGGAAGTGGTAAGATTACATGGAGTACCACATTCTATTATATCTGATTGGGATCCGAGATTTACATCGAATTTCTGGCGAAGTCTTCAGCATACTCTGGATACAGAGTTGAGTTTCAGCACTGCTTATCATCCCCAGACAGACGGTCAGTCTGAGAGAACAATTCAAACCCTAGAGGATATGTTGAGAGCTTGCTCTATGGATTTCAAAGGAGGATGGGATCAACACCTACCTTTGGTGGAATTTTCTTATAATAATAGCTTTCACTCCAGTATTCAGATGGCTCCTTATGAAGCTCTCTATGGAAAGAAATGCAGGACTCCAACTTGCTGGGATGAAGTTGGGGAAAGAAAGCTATTAGGACCTGATCTCGTTGATGAAATGGCAGAAAAGGTCAGATCTATTCAACAACACATAAGCGCAGCTCAGAGTCGACAGAAAAGTTATGCAGACAACCGAAGAAAAGACCTAGAGTTTGAAGTGGGTGATAAAGTGTTCTTATGAATATCTCCCTGGAAGAGGGTTATGAGATTTGGAAAGAAGGGGAAGTTGAGCCCTAGATATATCGGTCCTTTCGAAATACTGGATCATGTTGGGAATGTAGCTTACCGATTGGCGCTTCCACCGAATCTCTCTCATGTTCACGATGTGTTCCATGTATCTCTCCTGAGAAAGTACATACCAGATCCTTCACATGTACTCAGCTCAGAAGTTGTACCGCTGGAGCAAGATCTTTCTTATGAAGAACAACCGATAGAGATTCTGGATCGTAGCGAAAAAGTCCTACGAAACAAGACCACTCCATTGGTGAATGTTTTATGGAGGAACCACCAACTTGAAGAAGCAACATGGGAGCTTGGGGATATGATGAGGGAGAAGTATCCACATCTGTTTGTTACAAAGTGACGAATTTCGAGGGAGAAATTCTTTTTAAGGGGGGTAGAATGTAACACCCGAGACTTTTATGTTATATAAATCCTCAAAGTAATCTTTTTCTACACAACACTTGCTTGGCTTGCTTTACACGCAATCACGACCTTCCTCGATAGCTTGCGTCGTACGCAATACCGAGTTTCACTAAACAACAATATGCTATTAAAACTAGCCGTTATGAATAGTAATAACCACTTTTTGAAATTTTATAAATTTTATTTTTCAAAATGGACTTCATTTTTGGACTCAGAATATCGAAATTATCCTAGGGTGAAATTTTGGTATTTTTCTGAAAACATTCAATTTTTGATGAATAGTGAAACCACTAAGGGGTAGGTTAAAAACTGAATTTTGCATAAAACATAATTTTACCACTTCTGTGAATGGAATTTCAAAAATCCGACAGACACGGTTGATATCAGTAAGTTAAATGTGGTTCAATAAGATAAAAATAATTTTTTGGTGAATAGTAACGTTTTACTATTTTTACCGCAGTTAATAGTAAATAGGGTAACTAAGGGTAAATATGATATTAATATTACCCTAAAACATGTCCTAATTCTATTGGACAAGTGTAATTCGACCAAAAACAAACTTAGGGATAAAATATGACCATTTAGGCCCACTTGGATTAGATTAGGACATTTATTATTAATTTATTTAAAGAAGGGTTAAAATAGTTAAAATCAAAGTTTAATAAGTAAATCATTTTTAATATGGGGTTATACATAATATAAATTCGATTGTAAATATTCATTAGAAAGATAAAAAGATTGCCTACATGATGGTATTTTATTTGTAATTTTTAGACATCAAATAATTTAATTTATTTATGACACAAAGATGATGCAGTAATTATCTTATTAATGAAATATTGACATAATTGATAATATAAATACCAAAATAAATGTAATTTAATACTTTTTATGAATTACACTAATTTTATAGGTTACTATGATATATTAGTGTTGATTTAATCAACTTGGTTCGAACATATAATTCTGTTATGACTTTCACAAAAATCATATATCAAATAGTGTCAAAATTGACACAAAATAGTTTTTAAATCAAATATTATATTATTAATTGTTATTTTATTCCTAAAAATCTAAGGGTAGGCCAAATGACTTATATGAGGATATATATATTAATAATAAACAATTTGGGGTTCCTTTGGCATGTTATAGTAAGTGTATTAACCATATAGTGAAAGAAAACAAAAAGACATGGTAAAAGGTAAATAATTTAACTTAGAGTTAAATCTAATTGATAAGGTTAAAATAATACCCTAAACTTGTCTAAATCCTATTGGTTGATAGGATTTAGACCCATCCCCACTTTAGCTTCTAAATAAGACCCTTTGGAACCATTATAAACCTATTTTGACTTTAATATAAAATAATATTTTGAGATATTCCTAAGGTGCCCCTCTCCTCCCTTATAAAAGGGCACCTCCTCCCCCTCCTCCTCACACCAATTTGAGCACTCACGCTCGGACAACCCCTGAAATTTTTCTCCTCTCCACTTCCCTAGAATAATCCTAGAGGTCCTGGTCTTCTTCAAAGACCAATCTTAGTTCCCTAAGTGGAGGATTCAAAGAGGCGTTCCAAAGAAGAGGTAATATCCATTACCGATCTTTTCAATTTCATTCTTCTTCAACTTCTTCTTCTTTAGTTGTTTAATGATAAAGTAATAACATCAGTATTACTTACATACTGATATGTTATTATAAATATGAAACAACCCTAATTCTCCTTCTATCCATCCTATGGAAAAATGAAATCACCGCGCGTGCGTACGTACGGAATACCGTCTCCACGCCGTGGTGTAATCTATTTTTCCACCATCACTTTAAAAGGATGGGTATAATGGTGTAATGAGTAACTATTTATGATTATTATAAATTAATATTGATACTGAAATAATATATATATACTCCAATATAGTTCCACGATCATAGGAACGATATCATCACTCGTGCGTACGTACGGAATACCGTCTCCACGATGTGATGCGACTCGTTCTACATGATCATCATTACGTAGTAATTATATAAATGAATTGAATGAATAAATATGATATATGTTACACTAATACCATTATGGATATAAGGTATCTATAAACTTAAAAGAATAATAAGAATGTATTCGGCAAAACATGCATAAGAACAAAAGGCAATAAAGACCTGAGTAACAAGTAACAATGAAATATTACTAACAAGAAGCTAAGAATATGAGCATATATGATATCATATCAATATGTATGATTCTGGAATAAGTCAATAACATTATTTAAACCATTATACAAGAGCTTCAGACACGTAAAAAGAAAATCGGACCTAAGGTAAGGGAAAATCTTGCAATCTCAATTTTTATCCGAGATTGTTTATAAATCATAATTTTCTGGGGAATATTTATCATCCACATCCATGTTTCCTCAATATCTAATATTTATATCCTTATACAATAGTTTATATCCACTTTTACCCTTCGGTGAGTTTTTAGTAAAGAATATGAAAGGAATCTTTTGTCGTTTTTTCGTACGAGGTACTTTTTGACTTTTCCGACAAAAGTACGAAGAATGTTTTTTTAACTTATACGGCACGAATGGATTTTTAAAACATTATTTCCATGAAGATTCCTTTACAAGTTTTCAAGTTTATTTTTAATCAAATTCTTTTAGTTTATAATTATATGACATGTTAAGAAAATAAATGTGTTTTTGAAGAAGAAAGGATATTTTCCTCAAGAATGGAGTTCATGTGTTTTATCAAAATTATTTTCCATCTAAGATAATAAAGGGTTATGTTTTTATCCCTATTATTACATTGATTTGATTATGTTGTGAGGGAATTATTTTTATGAAGTCATTTAACTTATATGGTTTGTTTTATGATGGCATGATGTTTCAAGAATCCCATTTTTGTTACATGTGTTATGCGATGATGTATGTTTTATGATTATGTGGAACACATAAGAAAGGACTAATTATAAGATGGGTGGGACCTATATCTCCCTCCAATGCATTGGGTAAAGATTTTATACCTCATAAGATAGACATGGCTGGAACGGAAGGTTATTTCGGTTCAGTGAAACAGGACTGAAACGAGGAGTGAACTCGGTTCAGAAAGGGACTTTGTCCACTAAGATAGTCTTGGCAATGAGTCATGACTAACAAGAAATGATTTTCCATGATTATTTGTGCATGCCACAAAGTTTCAAGTTTTATGTTATGATTATGGGGATCTCATTTTCACTTCTATGATTTATTCCATGTTAAGATATTATGATCTCTTTTGCAGGTTTTGATTTTCAAAAAGATATGATAGGATTTTTATTTCCTTTATTTTCCCTTGCTGAGAATTTGAGATCACCCTTTTATGTTTTCTTTTCCCCAGGTCAGGATGATGTATATTAAGTAGAATATTCTAAAAGGGACCCTAGATATGATGAAATAAATGGGAGACACTGTAGAAGATGTATGAACCAGTTGTTTATGTTTCCCAGTTTCTAAAGACACTATACCTATACGGTCCTTTGTGGTTTTGTCATATGTTGTAATAAGTGTGCTTCAATTTTGAAGTATTAACAATGTATGTAAAGTATGGGTCGTTATACCTATCCACCAGAGGGATTTTCTATTTTCAAGAAAGGACCTCAAACCCATGTGAGACCTAACAACATCAATGTGGAACTCATCACGTCAGTGTGTTTTGTAATCATTCCCATCATGTATGTACTATATCATTAACTTTGGTTCAAACTCTTTAGAACATGATTTACTCATCCAATTTTCCAACTATCCTAGTGGTACTGACATATCTGACATTATGTCAGTATATATTAGTATAATTTCAAGTAAGGATGAATATTTTCAAAATACATACTGAATATCCATTCTATATAGTCTCAAAAAGGATACAAGGTGTTAGAATCCTTCATGAATACTAATCCTTCAGAAAGAGTCTAGGGTTCGATAACCCTTTATGAATATTCATCCACTATTTATTAAAAAACTGAAGTAAAATAAGCTATGAGATATGCAGCCCTAAACTAAAGAAAAAGAAGTTCTAAGCTATACGAATTTAATGAACATAAAAATAAAGGACTGAGCTATTTGGATTTAAACTAAAATTAAAAAAACCTATATCGAATATTTTTGAAATTAAAATATAGAAAAATATGGTCTAAGCTATACGAACTTAAACTTTAGTATTTTTGGGTCAAATATTTTTAACCGTAAACATCATCTACATTGGTCAGGATCATAAGAAATTATAATACTATAAAAAAGAGACACAACACTCATCAGGATGAAAACCCATAAATGTAACCATAGGAAAAATTATATTCTCCACCCACTAGACACACACTATCCATGATCTATGAAAAAATGAATCATAAATATAAATTAATTAGATAATGTGGAAAAATTAAAAAAATCTGGCTAAAACACCATAGAAGGAATCCTGAGAAGATTCAAAATTCACATCTACCAAGACTCTCCATTAATGACTTCTGAAAAATTTTGGGTTAAAAATAATATATTCAAATATCATAGGTACCATTACCTGACCTTGTAAAAAATCAAAATTTTCTCACTAGACGCCCAACATAGGAAAAAGTTAGAGCAATCTACCTCTACAAAATATTTACACAAATTAAACCTTTGAACTATATGATCTCGGAAGGACTAGAATAGATACATCAATGAGGAGTCTTAATTTTTTTAATTTTTCACGGTCTATTCAAGTGATAATAATTTTAGGACTGGATAATTTGTGTTCGAGTTCCAGTTTACATGATATTATAAAATGAGTGATTTATTTAACGATGTATATGATACAGAGATGAAAAAATTACATGAGTGTGATAAACATAATAATTAAATAAAATGTCATATAGAATTCAAAGGATTTATTTCCTTGATAGAGTACAAAGGATATAATGAATCTCTACATCCTAAAGTTTCACTCATATTTCCTGAAATGGATATTACTAAATCAAGAAAAATGTTTGATTTGCTGAGTTATATAAATTATTCATAGTTTATTTGGACTCAGATATTTCAGGAAAATTTATCACACCCCAAGATTTTATGATGTATTTTTTTATTAAATTTATTTTCTTTGATGGTTTGTGTTATATGCACCACCGAGTTTTAAAAAATTGTAAGAAACTTTTATTATTATTATTTAAACATGATCATTTTAACCTAGATATTAAACCTAGTATAATTAAAAGGAATAACCACATTTTAAAAATTAAATATAATGGTTTTATATAAATAAATTAGATTGATAAATAATTTTTAAATTTTTAGTAATGTTTTTATATGGTTTGAAGAATATTTTTTTCTCAAAAAATTGATTAGTATTAATATTTTAAAAAACTATTAATATTCATTTTTAAATATTTTATAAAATATATTATAAAAAATTTACTTTATTTTTATAAACACAATTTTTAAATTTACAAGGGTGATTTTTTGGGGTTTTTTCTGAAAATATTAATTAATTATTGAATAGTGAAAATTTAGGTCATTATTGAAAACTGACTTTTCATTTAATGAATTTATAAAATTTAATTCTAATATAAAATGGTTTTAAAAGTAATATTATTTCAATTATATCTATTATATTCCATTGTAATCAATTTTATATTGAATTTGCATAAAAAACTTTTAATGTTTTTGAAAATGATCTCTTTAGAAAATCATTTTTTTCACATCTATGGGTTTAAATATAAATTTAAATTTTCTAATTATGTAAATTGAATTTATAAAAATGGATTAAATATTTTTAATAAGAATAATTTCTGTTATATAATAAGTTCAAATTAATTTTTCATCAATATGAATACTAAAAATAGAAAAAATTAATTACCATGGTTTAGATTAAAATGAGTTTACCATGGGTTATTATAAAAATATAAAGCATAAAATGACTTAGAAACATTTCCAAATCTCATTTTATGTATATATCTAGAAATTGTCACCTATAGTAATCTTTAATTAATATATTTTCAGCCTTTTCTAATGTGACAACTGTTCTAACAATTTATTCTTTTCAAAAAATTCTTTTTCGATCCTCTCCCCAACTTATAAAAGGCCACCAACTCTCCTCTTCTATTCAAAATTCCAAAACCATTTGTTTCAGATAATACCTACCAAAATATCTTCCTTACATACATCCCAAGATCTAGGAATCCTTATATTTATTACAAAATCCTCCTATAAATGTGTTTGGTATTAACCTAAAGATGTTCTAAGAAGAAGAGAAAAAATTCTCCAACTTTTGTTTTTGTTTTATTTCTTATTTGACGACATTAAAATCAATTAAAACTACGATAACATAATAAAAATATTATATAAACTATAAAAATATTTTATTATGTTAATTTTTTGATATAAATGTATCTCGTTTTCAATAAAATCGAAAATGAAACTATCGATCAAGCGTACAATGGACCGCCACCTCATGAACTGATGTTATTCGTTTTCCATCATCACAAATCTCAAATGGATGTAATGATGGATTTAACGTTTATATATTATATTTTTTTTTTATTATACTTCTCGATTTAAAATATCACATATAACATCTTAATTTACATTCTTTGGGAATATGATAGTGTCTCTCATATGTATGGAGGAATACCGCCTCACGATGTCATGTGATTCATTTTTTATATTCTCTTTACATGGAATAAAATAAGAGTGATATATTAAAAATATGAGATTTATATGACATAAAAATATTATTTTAAGCTAAATTAATATTTAACTTCCATTCATTTCATCCATCAATAAAATTTAAATAGCATTTATGCATATGCACAGCATATCATCTCTATTAATGGTGTAATTCATTTTTTAACTCTAAATTTAATGGATTACAATAAATAATTATATTATGAATATATTTGACATCTATTTCCTGGTTAAAATATAATTTATTATATAATCATGATAAAAAATAATGTACTGAAGATACCAAAACAAAACATACATGAAACTTGATGCAGTTATTACTCGAAACGTGATTTTAACAAGGCATTTATAATAAATGGGTAATAAGATATAATATGTAAATCATATGTGCTATGATAAATTTGTCTATTACTCTTTAATAGAATTAAAATAAAATTATATTTACTATGAATGGGGCTTTAATGTGTATAAAAGAATTCAAGACATAAGTTGAGTGCTTTTCATCTCAAATTACCTTCTTTGAGGCATATCTTATGTTATGAACCTATCTCATTTTATGAAGTGCATGTACAACCCCTTGGATAGGTTATATCATAAATATACTTATTTTCATGATACATATCGTTTTTATTCATTTTTATCTTTATTGGGGTATACGATTCAATAGATTCCAAGGTTGTAAAGGTTTTATGTTAAAATTTCATTTTCTATCAGGTTTTTTATGATTATGCTTTTGATGATAAAATTCTATGACCTATTTATAAATAAATTCATAAATTTTCTTTTCTATTTTTTATTTCTTATGAATACATGTTTTACATTCATTTTCATCTATTCATATACATAAGATTCAAAAAGAATTTTTTAAAAAAAATCTACTTTATTTATCTCTTCGGTCAAAAACCATTTTTCTTCAATATCCATGTTTTCTAAAATTGTTTTAAAGAAAATTTTTACTATTATAAAATGATTGTTTATATAAATTTTTAAACATTTTAAAATTTTTATAAAAATTGTTTTAAATGACACTTCATGTCATTTTTTTAACGATATACTTTTGAATTTTTACTGAAAATATGAATGGAATCTTGGTTTTAACATACACGACATGAACATAATTGTATGTCCTCATGAAAAATAAATTATTCAATTATTCCTTTAAAACTAACAAAGATTATGTTCAAAAATATATATTTTCTTTATAATTTTATAATTTTTTATATTTTAAATTAGTTATTTCAAAATAGAAACTATATTTACCCATATAAATGTTTAGAGTGATCTTTAAAAAAAATTCCATCTCAAATAAACTCCTTTGATGTTACATATGATTTAATAGGGATATGATCCAATTGTACCACCCTTATTCTTCCTCTATATAGTTTATGTCATTAATGAAAATATGTTTATTAAACTCATTTATTTTCATGGTTTATGATATGATGAATATTTTATGATCTTATGGAACCCAAATGTATAGTTTATATGATAGGGGGATATCTCTCTACAATGAATTGGGTAATGAATAATGTTATATGATCACTAATGTGATATTAGAGGTTATCCCTAGACAAAAATAGAGTACATATGAGGTTATCCCAAGACCAAAAGAGGGTATATATGAGGTTTTCCAAATCCCGGAGAAGGTACTTGTGTGGTTAGCCCAACACTAACATATTATGAATGGCTTGGTGGATATCCTAGAAATAATATTTTCTATTATTATGTGTATCCCAAAAATCAATAACATATTCCACTACTATGATATCATGGCTCATTATATTTGATTCTTTTCGTATAAAATATGAATCTTTATTCCACGAATCATGTTTATGATATATGAAATGCAGAGTATGGTTTTTCAAATGTTATTCTCATGTTTTTTTACCCTTAATATCATGTTAAATAGATATCTCCCATTATTACCCTTACTGGAAATTTGATCTCACCCTACCTTATGTTTCTTTTCCCAATATTGTGAAGAAACTTATTATGTATGGTATTTATGTGAAGGATGATACTTATGAAGAAATCAGTGGGAGATGACATAGCTCACTTATGGAAAATTGTTTATGTTTTCTTGTTTAAAAAGGAAATAGACCTAAATGATTCTAGAGTGGATCTTTAGGTTATGTAATAAAAAAAATTATTTAAATATATAATATTTATGTATGATATGTTTGATTTATTAAAGTTGGTATCAAATAATGTTTTAAACAATCATTGGAAATATGGATGAGAAATATTTAGTGAGGCTCGTTGGGATATGTTTAAGGATAAATATAATGATAACACTATGTATTGGAAAATATCTTGAACTATTTTTTATTGATGTATTGATTGGTTTCAAAGAAATTACATCTCTTCATAGATTCTATAGGTGGGTGTGGATTTGGGATAGAATTACTTTGAGTTAATAACTCCAAAAAAGTCATGTCGGGACTGACTTGAGCATTACATGGTACACAACAACGGTCCTTATTGCACACCTAGTTTGACACTCTTGGGTGATGTGCATTGTAAATTCAAAAACTCTTTGAGGACCATAAAGATGGATCTAAATATTTACCATGAATTTCCTGGGTAAATCCTAAGGTTTCATAGATTGAAAAGAACATGTAGTTATTTAGACATCCTAAACGTTATTTTTTTTATTATGTGGTTTCCCGCTTTGATTATTGTTTATTACACTATACTTTATTTTTTTAGTTAATGGATGGATCCTATAATAACCCTGTTAATGTTGAATGAAACTTATAATATAATGATTTTACTTCTCAGAAACCAAATTTTATGGTAGGTGTAATGAAAAATATTGTTTATAAGCTCACACAACATTCTCAGGATATGAATCATATTAAACAGCCAAATGAGAAAAAATGTGAACAACATTTTATGGATCCCTTCATGAGGTAATGTCCACCATATTTCAGTGGTTCTATTGATAAAATAGTTTTTGAGTAATATTTTAGTACCATTGAAATTTTATTTTCCATTATCCATTGCATAGATTGTGAAAAAGTCAATTTGTATTCATTAAATTAGATGGAGAACCGATTCAATGGTAGAATCTTATGATGAATATGAGGAAAAAAGATGAAATTTAATCCATTGAGTGGGAATATTTTAAGATATTATTTTTCAATAACTACTTTCATTTTATTATACATTTGAAAATGGATAAGGAATTCCTCATGCTAAAATAGAAGGATGATGAATCAATTGGTTCCTATGAGAAAAATATTATAAGACTTGAAACGTACACATTTGGTATTATCATCCAACTTGAAAGTAAGGTAGATCGATTCTTCAATGGATTAAATGAAATTCTCCAAATGAATTTATCCATAAGTGATGTCAGTAGCATTAAAGAAATAATTTATTGTGCTATCATAGTGGAAATAGAGATTATATCTACCCAAAATATAATAAATTTGATAGTAAAATAATGACTGAATTCAAAGAAAAATCTAAAACCCCTGAAGAGAAGAAGATGAGATTTCCTTTATACTCATAGTGTTGAAGGAAACATGGAAGAAAATTTTCTTAAGTGGACTAATAAATTATTTAAGTGTTTAAATGAAGTTAATAGAGTAAAAAAGTTCCAAAGTGATGGGAAGATGTTAAATAACAATGTAAATAAATAGAAATCAACAAAAAATTCAACTCAAACACTTCATTGTTTCAAATGTAAGGAGTTTGTTAAATATGATAACAAATTGTAAAATCTGAAGGTTAATCATGATGATTTATGTAAAAAACCTCTTAATCTGAGACCCAATAGGAAATATCATACAATCACTATTTCTTATGAGGGGAATGATAATGGAGTAGTGAAAGATTCATTGACCAACAACTATGGAACTGCTAATATCTTACATGACACATGATTTACACCTTCATTAATATCTGAATAATTTTCTAATGGTATAAATATTCCACCCAAACAATTAGATGATTAATTATTATTGAAACCCCCTAATGGTATGATTATTACATCCTAAGTCTATTATTTTTCTTTGATTGAAGTTATCAAGAATTTGATTCCTGTAAATCATTTTATTCATCCTTTGGTTAAATTTGATTTCATCTTAGTCATTAATTGGATTTACCTACATAAATCCCTTAAGAATTTATATTAAAGGGAAGTAAAATTTTATATTCCAAACCAAACTATGATCATATATCAGTGAAAAAATATATATAATTCATATGTAGATCCCATCCATGATATGGGTTTTGAATCCCATTTAGAAGGGGATTTATCTCAGATGTTTGGGGAAAAATTCAACATCTATGATATGCCTATTGTAATGTCCCATGATCTAGTACTGTAACACCCGAGACTTTTACGTTATATAAATCATCAAAGGAATCTTTTTCTACACAACACTTTCTTGGCTTGCTTTGCACGCAATCGCGACCTTCCTCGATAGCTTGCGTCGTACGCAATACCGAGTTTCACTAAACAACAATATGCTATTAAAACTACCCGTTATGAATAGTAATAACCACTTTTTAAAATTTTATAAATTTTATTTTTCAAAATGGACTTCATTTTTGGACTTAGAATATCGAAATTAGCCTAGGGTGAAATTTTGGTATTTTTCTGAAAACTTTCAATTTTTGATGAATAGTGAAACCACTAAGTGGTAGGTTAAAAACTGAATTTTGCATAAAACTTAATTTTACCGCTTCTGTGAATGGAATTTCGAAAATCCGACAGACACGGTTGATATCAGTAAGTAAAATGTGGTTCAATGAGAAAAAAATAATTTTTTGGTGAATAGTAACTTTTTACTATTTTTACCGCGGTTAATAGTAAATAGGGTAACTAAGGGGTAAATATGATATTAATATTACCCTAACACATGTCCTAATTCTATCGGACAAGTGTAATTCGACCAAAAACAAACTTAGGAATAAAATAAGACCATTTAGGCCCACTTGGATTAGATTAGGACATTTATTATTAATTTATTTAAAGAAGGGTTAAAATAGTTAAAATCAAAGTTTAATAAGTAAATCATTTTTAATATAGGGTTATAAATACGATAAATTCGATTGTAAATATTCATTAGAAAGCTAAAAAGATTTCCTACATGATGGCATTTTATTTGTAATTTTTAGACATCAAATAATTTAATTTATTTATGACACAAAGATGATGCAGTAATTATCTTATTAATGAAATATTGACAAAATTGATAATATAAATACCAAAATAAATATAATTTGAGACTTTTTATGAATTCCACTAATTTTATAGGTTACTATGATATATTAGTATTGATTTAATCAACTTGGTTCGAACATATAATTCTGTTATGACTTTCACAAAAATCATATATCAAATAGTGTCAAAATTGACACAAAATAGTTTTTAAATCAAATATTATATTATTAATTGTTATTGTATTCCTAAAAATCTAAGGTTCGGCCAAATGACTTAGATAAGGATATATATATTAATAATAAACAATTTGGGGTTCGTTTGGCATGTTATAGTAAGTGTATTAACCATATAGTGAAAGAAAACAAAAAGACACGGTAAAAGTTAAATTAATTAACTTAGAGTTAAATGTAATTGATAAGGTTAAAATAATACCCTAAACTTGTCTAAATCCTATTGGATGATAGGATTTCGACCTATCCCCACATTATCTTCGAAATAAGACCCTTTGGAACCATTATAAACCGATTTTGACTTTAATATAAAATAATATTTTGAGATATTCCTAAGGTGCCCCTCTCCTCCCTTATAAAAGGGCACCTCCTCCCCCTCCTCCTCACACCAATTTGAGCACTCAAGCTCGGCCAAACCCTGCCATTTTCTCCTCTCCACTTCCCTAGAATAATCCTAGAGGTCCTGGTCTTCTCCAAAGACCAATCTTAGTTCCTTAAGTGGAGGATTCAAAGAGGCGTTCCAAAGAAGAGGTAATATCCATTACCGATCTTTTCAATTTCTTTCTTCTTCAACTTCTTCTTCTTTAGTTGTTTCATGATAAAGTAATAACATCAGTATTACTTACATACTGATATGTTATTATAAATATGAAACAACCCTAATTCACCTTCTATCCATCCTACGGAAAAATGAAATCACCGCGCGTGCGTACGTACGGAATACCGTCTCCACGCCGTTGTGTAATCTATTTTCCACCATCACCTTACAAGGATGGGTATAATGGTGTAATGAGTAACTATATATGATTATTATTAAGTAATATTGATACTGAAATAATATATATATATACTCCAATACAATTCCACAATCATAGGAACGATATCATCACTCGTGCGTACGTACGGAATACCGTCTCCACGATGTGATGCGACTCGTTCTACATGATCTTCATTTCATAATGATTATATAAATGAATTGAATGAATGAATATGGTATATACTACACTAATACCATTCTGGAAATGAATTATCTATAACCTAAAGATAAGAATAAGAATTTATTCGACAAAACACGCATAAGAACAAAAAGTTATAAAGACCCGAGTAACAAGTAACAATGAAATATTACTAACAAGAAGATAATAATATGACCATATATGATCTCATATCAATATGTATGATTCTGGAATAAGTCAATAACATTATTTAAACCATTATACAGGAGCTTCGGACACGAACAAAGCAAATCGGACCTAAGGTAAGGGAAATATCACAATCTCATTTTTATCCGAGATTGTTTATTCGTAAGTATTTACTGGGGTGTATTTTATCATCCACATCCATGTTTACTCAATATGTAATATTATTTCCATCCACCGAAAATTGTTTAAATCTATTTTTACCCTTCGGTGAGTTTTTAGTAATACGTATGAAAGGAATCTTTTGTCGTTTTTCGTACGAGGTACTTTTTGACTTTTCCGACAAAAGTACGAAGAATGTTTTTTTTACTTATACGGCACGAACGGATTTATACTATTTTATAAAGCCTTATTTTCATGAAGCTTCCTCTAAAATATTTCATGACTATTTTTAATAAAATCTCTTTCTTTTAAAATTGCATGATGTTTTGGGAAAAGAAATTGATTTTGAAGAAGAAAGGATATTTTCCTCAAGAATTCAATTCACGTGTTTTATCAAAATTATTTTCCATCTAAGATAATAAAGAGTTATGTTTCTATCCATATTTGTTTTACATTGATTTGACTATGTTGTGATGGAATTATGTTTATGAATTCCTTTATCTTATATGAATTGATTTATGATGTCATGATGTTTCAAGAATCCCATTTTTTGTTACATGTGTTATGCGATGATGTATGTTTTATGATTATGTGGCACACATAAGAAAGGATTCATTATAAGATGGGTGGGACCTATATCTCCCTCCAATGCATTGGGTAATGATTTTATATCTCATGAGATAGACATGGCTGGAACGGAAGGTTATTTCAGTTCAGTGATACAGGACTGAAACGAGGAGTGAACTCGGTTCAGAAAGGGACTTTGTCCACTAAGATAGTCTTGGCAATGAGTCATGACTAACAATAAATGATTTTCCATGATTATGTGTGCATGCCACAAAGTTTCAAGTTTTATGTTATGATTATGGGGATCTCATTTTCACTTCTATGATTTATTCCATGTTAAGATATTATGATCTCTTTTGCAGGTTTTGATTTTCATAAAGATATGATATGATTTTTATTTCCTTTATTTGCCCTTGCTGAGCATTTGAGCTCACCCTTTTATGTTTTCTTTTCCCCAGGTCAGGAAGATGGATATTAAGTAGAATATGCTAAAAGGGACCCTAGATATGATGAAATAAATGGGAGACACTGTAGAAGATTTATGAACCAGTTGTTTATGTTTCCCAGTTTCTAAAGACACTATACCTATACGGTCCTTTGTGGTTTTGTCATATGTTGTAATACGTGTGCTTCAATTTTGAAGTATTAACAATGTATGTAAAGTGTGGGTCGTTATAGTTGGTATCAGAGGAAAGGTATAGTCAACCTTTGGAAACTAGGATGTGAAAGCCTTAGTAAGAACCCTAAGGATAAGTCTAAGCATAGAACACAATCTTAGTGTTTTAGAAATGGCCTTGAATAACCTAGGATAAGACCTTAAGCATGAAAATTTTATTCTTGAATTATGTGGTTTCCTATTATAATTAGTGTTGCTCACACTATTCTTCTTGGTTTTAGTCAATGGCTGGAACCCGAAGGAACCGTGTTAATGCGGAATGCGATGGGCAATGCAATGATTGTCCCCCTGAGCAAACAAACGATATGGGAGCTGGAATGCAAAATCTTGTAGCCATGCTCACACAACTTTCTCAAGCTATGAATCATGCAGGATTTCCAAACGAGCAAAGGAGGGAGCAACATTCTGTTGAATCCTTCATGAGGCAGCGTCCACCTTCTTTCAGCGGGTCTACTGATCCATTAGTTGCTGAACAATGGATTAGTACTACTGAAAAGATATTTTCAGTTCTTCAATGTTCTGAGCATGATAAAGTCATCCTAGCAGTGTATCGTTTGGAAGGAGATGCGGATCAATGGTGGAATCTTGTTAAGAATACGAGGCAAAGGGATGAAATTGAGTCTATGGAATGGGACGAGTTCAAGAACTTATTTTTCAATAAGTACTTCCCTCGTATTCTCCGAACAAAGATGGAGAAAGAGTTCCTTGAACTGAAGCAAAGGGATGATGAATCTGTTAGTACCTATGAAGAAAATTTTACAAGACTTGCAAGGTACGCTTCTGGTATTATTATCCAACCTGAGAGTAAGATCGATCGATTCTTTAGTGGCTTAAAACCAAGTCTTCGAAGGGAGTTAGCCATAAGGGACTTCAATAGCTACGAGGAAATCGTTCGATGTGCTCCCAAAGTCGAGATGGAGATTGGAGTAACCCATCAGTCACATGGGTTTGATAAGAAGAGGAAGATGGAATTCAAAGAAAAATCTAAAGAGCACACGGAAAAGAAAATGAACTTTCCCTTATTCTCAAAGTGTGGAAAGAAACATGGAGGGAGTTGTCTTAAAGGGACAAGTAAATGTTTTAAATGTGGAAAGGAAGGTCATAGGGCATTTGGATGCCGTGATAATGGGAAGAAGATGTCTAATAATGCAAACAAAGGAAGAGATACACAGAATGAACCTACTACACTTCAATGTTTCAAGTGCAAGGAGATGGGGCATTATGCCAATCAATGCCCAAATCCAAGGGTTGATGATGATGGTCGACATCAACAAACTCTTAAGGCTAAAGACAAAGGAAAGTCACATGCAATTTCTATCAGCGATGTGGAGTACGATAACGATGTGGTGAAAGGTACACTTACCATCCACTCTAAAGTAGAAAATGTTTTATTTGATTCTGGATCCACCCACTCTTTTATTTCTGAAGACTTTTCTAAGGGTATCACCGTATTACCTCAACAATTAGATGTTGAGTTAGCTGTGACAACACCTAATGGCACATCAATCGCATCAAAAGTTTATAATTCTTCTCCGATCGAAGTTTGTGGGAAAGTGCTTCCTGCAAATCTTGTGATCCTTCCTTTAGTGGAATTTGATGTGATTCTTGGCATGGATTGGCTTTCTCTACATGGAGCTCATATCAATTGCCAAAGAAGGGAAGTCACATTTCATATTCCAGATCAATCTACGATCGTCTATCAATGCAAGGATGAACATAACCTTCCAGTGGAAATTTCTTCCATCTTATGGGTATTCATTCCACTAAATGAAGGTTATTTATCTCAAATTGTTGGTGAGAAACTCACAATTAAGAATATGCCCATTGTACGGGAGTTTGATGATGTCTTTCCGGAGGAATTGCCGGGTCTTCCACCAAATCGTGAAGTTGAGTTTTCAATAGAACTCGTACCGGGTGCTTTGCCTATTTCAAAGACACCTTATAGAATGGCCCCAATTGAGTTGCAGGAATTGAAGAAGCAACTCCAAGAGAATCTTGATAAGGGATTCATACTCCCTAGTGCATCACCTTGGGGAGCACCTGTTCTATTTGTTAAGAAGAAAGATGGATCAATGAGACTCTGCATTGATTATCGAGAACTTAACAAGATCACTATCTAGAACAAATATCCTCTCCCACGCATTGATGACTTATTTGACCAACTACGCGGAGCTCAATACTTTTCCAAGATTGATCTTCGTTCAGGGTATCATCAATTAAGGGTCAAAAGGGAGGATATACCAAAGAAGGCTTTCCGTACAAGGTATGGACACTATGAATTTATAGTGATGCCATTTGGTCTTACTAATTCCCCTTCTATCTTCATGGATCTAATGAATAGAGTCTTTAGAGACTATCTTGATCAATTTGTGGTAGTCTTTATAGATGATATTCTTGTCTATTCAAAGAGAAAGGAAGATCATGAAGATCACTTGAGAATTATATTGAAGACCCTGAGAAAGGAGAAGCTTTATGCCAAATTTACCAAGTGTGAATTTTGGCTTCAAAAAGTTGCATTTTTGGGTCATATAATCTCAAAAGAGGGGATATCTGTGGATCCAGCAAAAACAGAGGTTATCGAAAGATGGTCGAGACCAACAACAGTAACTGAGATCTGAAGTTTTCTTGGTTTGGCTGGATATTATCGACGTTTTGTAAAAGATTTTTCACGATTATCTAATCCACTCACCAAGTTGACTCGAAAAGGAGTTAAGTTTGTCTGGACAGAGGAATGTGAAGAGAATTTCAAGGAGTTGAAAAGAAGGTTATCCAGTGCACCTGTGCTCACACTACCTTGTAGTGGAGAAAGGTTTGTGATCTACAGTGATGCATCCATGAAGGGATTGGGGTGTGTTCTTATGCAAAATGATATGGTGATAGCTTATGCCTCACGACAGTTGAAAATCCATGAGCAAAATTACCCAACACATGATTTGGAGCTGGCTGCGGTAATCTTTGCATTAAAGATTTGGAGGCATTACCTTTATGGTGAAAGGTGTGATATTTATACTGATCATAAAAGTTTAAAGTATATTTTCACACAAAAGGAGTTGAATATGCGTCAAAGAAGATGGTTGGAGCTGATTAAGGATTATGACTGCTCAATCCATTACCACCCTGGGAAAGCAAACAAGGTGGCAGATGCATTAAGTCGACAAGACCATGCTAGTTTATCCATGATGAGGATCACAAAAGATCCAATATTTATGGATTTACAAAGGATGGATCTTGGAATTATAATGGAAGGGGGAAAATCTTATCTTTCTCAAATGAATGTTCAACCATCTATACATGTGAAGATTAAAGAGGCACAGAAAGAAGATGTCGAGTTACAAAAGAAGGTGAGAAATGTTCCTGAATTCAACCTTGATTGTGATGAGATAATAAAGTTCAGGAATCGGGTTTGCGTTCCTCCCATCCCTGAATTAAAGAATGAGCTGCTGGATGAGGCTCATAGTTCATCATTCTCTATTCATCCTGGAATCACGAAGATGTATAGGGACCTGAAAGAGTACTTCTGGTGGGATGGCATGAAAAGAGATGTTGCTGAATATGTCTCTCGATGCTTGGTTTGTCAACAAGTTAAAGCTGAGAGACAGAAGTCTAAGGGGATGTTACAACCATTACCCATACCCGAATGGAAATGGGAAAACATCACTATGGACTTTGTCACAGGACTTCCTAAAACATCCAAAGGCAATAATGCTATCTGGGTCATAGTTGATCGTCTTACAAAGTCTGCACACTTCATTCCTATTGGAGAGGATTTCTCTCTAGATCAGCTTGCCAGGATATATGTAAAGGAAGTGGTAAGACTACATGGAGTACCACTTTCTATTATATCTGATCGGGATCCGAGATTTACCTCGAAGTTCTGGCGAAGTCTTCAGCATACTCTGGATACAGAGTTGAGTTTCAGCACTGCTTATCATCCCCAGACAGACGGTCAGTCTGAGAGAACAATTCAAACCCTAGAAGATATGTTGAGAGCTTGCTCTATGGATTTCAAAGGAGGTTGGGATCAACCCCTACCTTTGGTTGAATTTTCTTATAATAATAGCTTTCACTCCAGTATTCAGATGGCTCCTTATGAAGCTCTCTATGGAAAGAAATGCAGGACTCCAACTTGCTGGGATGAAGTTGGGGAAAGAAAGCTATTAGGACCTGATCTCGTTGATGAAATGGCAGAAAAGGTCAGATCTATTCAACAACACATAAGAGCAGCTCAGAGTCGACAGAAAAGTTATGCCGACAACCGAAGAAAAGACCTAGAGTTTGAAGTGGGTGACAAAGTGTTCTTACGAATATCTCCCTGGAAGAGGGTTATGAGATTTGGAAAGAAGGGGAAGTTGAGCCCTAGATATATCGGTCCCTTTGAAATACTGGATCGTGTTGGGAAGGTAGCTTACCGATTGGCGCTTCCACCGAATCTCTCTCAAGTTCACGATGTGTTCCATGTATCTCTCCTGAGAAAGTACATACCAGATCCTTCACATGTACTCAGCTCAGAAGTTGTACCGCTGGAGCAAGATCTTTCTTATGAAGAACAGCCGATAGAGATTCTGGATCGTAGCGAAAAAGTCCTACGAAACAAGACCACTCGCTTGGTGAAAGTTTTATGGAGAAACCACCAATTTGAAGAAGCTACATGGGAGCTTGAGGATATGATGAGGGAGAAGTATCCTCATCTATTTGTTGCAAAGTGACGAATTTCGAGGGCGAAATTCTTTTTAAGGGGGGTAGAATGTAACACCCGAGACTTTTACGTTATATAAATCATCAAAGGAATCTTTTTCTACACAACACTTTCTTGGCTTGCTTTGCACGCAATCGCGACCTTCCTCGATAGCTTGCGTCGTACGCAATACCGAGTTTCACTAAACAACAATATGCTATTAAAACTAGCCGTTATGAATAGTAATAACCACTTTTTAAAATTTTATAAATTTTATTTTTCAAAATGGACTTCATTTTTGGACTTAGAATATCGAAATTAGCCTAGGGTGAAATTTTGGTATTTTTCTGAAAACTTTCAATTTTTGATGAATAGTGAAACCACTAAGTGGTAGGTTAAAAACTGAATTTTGCATAAAACTTAATTTTACCGCTTCTGTGAATGGAATTTCGAAAATCTGACAGACACGGTTGATATTAGTAAGTAAAATGTGGTTCAATGAGATAAAAATAATTTTTTGGTGAATAGTAACTTTTTACTATTTTTACCGCGGTTAATAGTAAATAGGGTAAATAAGGGGTAAATATGATATTAATATTACCGTAACACATGTCCTAATTCTATTGGACAAGTGTAATTCGACCAAAAACAAACTTAGGAATAAAATAAGACCATTTAGGCCCACTTGGATTAGATTAGGACATTTATTATTAATTTATTTAAAGAAGGGTTAAAATAGTTAAAATCAAAGATTAATAAGTAAATCATTTTTAATATAGGGTTATACATAAGATAAATTCGATTGTAAATATTCATTAGAAAGATGAAAATATTTCCTACATGATGGTATTTTATTTGTAATTTTTAGGCATCATATAATTTAATTTATTTATGACACAAAGATGATGCAGTAATTATCTTATTAATGAAATATTGAATAAATTGATAATATAAATACCCAAATAAATGTAATTTGAGACTTTTTATGAATTCCACTAATTTTCTAGGTTACTATGATATATTAGTATTGATTTAAGAAACTTGGTTCGAACATATAATTCTGTTATGACTTTCACAAAAATCATATATCAAATAGTGTCAAAATTGACACAAAATAGTTTTTAAATCAAATATTATATTATTAATTGTTATTGTATTCCTAAAAATCTATGGTTCGGCCAAATGACTTAGATAAGGATATATATATTAATAATAAACAATTTGGGGTTCGTTTGGCATGTTATAGTATGTTTATTAACCATATAGTGAAAGAAAACAAAAAGACACCGTAAAAGTTAAATTAATTAACTTAGAGTTAAATCTAATTGATAAGGTTAAAATAATACCCTAAACTTGTCTAAATCCTATTGGTTGATAGGATTTCGACCCATCCCCACATTATCTTCGAAATAAGACCCTTTGGAACCATTATAAACCGATTTTTACTTTAATATAAAATAATATTTTGAGATATTCCTAAGGTGCCCCTCTCCTCCCTTATAAAAGGGAACCTCCTCCCCCTCCTCCTCACACCAATTTGAGCACTCAAGCTCGGACAACCCCTGCCATTTTCTCCTCTCCACTTCCCTAGAATAATCCTAGAGGTCCTGGTCTTCTCCAAAGACCAATCTTAGTTCCTTAAGTGGAGGATTCAAAGAGGCGTTCCAAAGAAGAGGTAATATCCCTTACCGATCTTTTCAATTTCTTTCTTCTTCAACTTCTTCTTCTTTAGTTGTTTCATGATAAAGTAATAACATCAGTATTACTTACATACTGATATGTTATTATAAATATGAAACAACCCTAATTCACCTTCTATCCATCCTACGGAAAAATGAAATCACCGCGCGTGCGTACGTACGGAATACCGTCTCCACGCCGTGGTGTAATCTATTTTCCACCATCACCTTACAAGGATGGGTATAATGGTGTAATGAGTAACTATATATGATTATTATTAAGTAATATTGATACTGAAATAATATATATATATACTCCAATACAATTCCACGATCATAGGAACGATATCATCACTCGTGCGTACGTACGGAATACCGTCTCCACGATGTGATGCGACTCGTTCTACATGATCTTCATTTCATAATGATTATATAAATGAATTTAATGAATGAATATGGTATATACTACACTAATACCATTCTGGAAATGAATTATCTATAACCTAAAGATAAGAATAAGAATTTATTCGACAAAACACGCATAAGAACAAAAAGTTATAAAGACCCGAGTAACAAGTAACAATGAAATATTACTAACAAGAAGCTAATAATATGACCATATATGATCTCATATCAATATGTATGATTCTAGAATAAGTCAATAACATTATTTAAACCATTATACAGGAGCTTCGGACACGAACAAAGCAAATCGGACCTAAGGTAAGGGAAATATCACAATCTCATTTTTATCCGAGATTGTTTATTCGTAAGTATTTATTGGGGTGTATTTTATCATCCACATCCATGTTTAATCAATATTTAATATTATTTCCATCCACCTAAAATTGTTTAAATCCATTTTTACCCTTCGGTGAGTTTTTAGTAATACGTATGAAAGGAATCTTTTGTCGTTTTTCGTACGAGGTACTTTTTGACTTTTCTGACAAAAGTACGAAGAATGTTTTTTTAACTTATACGGCACGAACGGATTTCTACTGTTTTATAAAGCCTTATTTTCATGAAGCTTCCTCTAAAAGATTTCATGACTATTTTTAATAAAATCTCTTTCTTTTAAAATTTCATGATGTTTTGTGAAAAGAAATTGATTTTGAAGAAGAAAGGATATTTTCCTCAAGAATTCAATTCAAGTGTTTTATCAAAATTATTTTCCATCTAAGATAATAAAGAGTTCTGTTTCTATCCATATTTTTTTACATTGATTTGAATATGTTGTGATGGAATTATGTTTATGAATTCCTTTATCTTATATGAATTGATTTATGATGTCATGATGTTTCAAGAATCCCATTTTTTGTTACATGTGTTATGCGATGATGTATGTTTTATGATTATGTGGCACACATAAGAAAGGATTCATTATAAGATGGGTGGGACCTATATCTCCCTCCAATGCATTGGGTAATGATTTTATATCTCATGAGATAGACATGGCTGGAACGGAAGGTTATTTCGGTTCAGTGATACAGGACTGAAACGAGGAGTGAACTCGGTTCAGAAAGGGACTTTGTCCACTAAGATAGTCTTGGCAATGAGTCATGACTAACAAGAAATGATTTTCCATGATTATGTGTGCATGCCACAAAGTTTCAAGTTTTATGTTATGATTATGGGGATCTCATTTTCACTTCTATGATTTATTCCATGTTAAGATATTATGATCTCTTTTGCAGGTTTTGATTTTAATAAAGATATGATATGATTTTTATTTCCTTTATTTGCCCTTGCTGAGCATTTGAGCTCACCCTTTTATGTTTTCTTTTCCCCAGGTCAGGAAGATGGATATTAAGTAGAATATGCTAAAAGGGACCCTAGATATGATGAAATAAATGGGAGACACTGTAGAAGATTTATGAACCAGTTGTTTATGTTTCCATGTTTCTAAAGACACTATACCTATACGGTCCTTTGTGGTTTTGTCATATGTTGTAATAAGTGTGCTTCAATTTTGAAGTATTAACAATGTATGTAAAGTGTGGGTCGTTATAAGTACTCTCTCACTTGGCTGAAACAGGTTGGTTATGAGACCTCAAGTGTTCCTTCGCATATGCTACAGGCTACCAACATGCAATGTGGGTGTGATATGTATTGTAGTGAGACTATATCCCTTGTTTATAGAGTTACAACACAATAGAATAATCAAATGACAATAATATATAAATATCATATTGTGGAAATGATGGAATCAATACAATAGAACATAAGACCAAAAATAAAAGCCTACTAAATAATAAAATAAATAATAAAGGAATAATGTATTTTCATGCTTCAATGTAAATAAATTTCATGATAAAATTAATAAAAGTAAAAGAATATACAACTTAAATATTTTATCAAAATTCCCCAATCTCAACCCCCTTGTTTGTCTCATCTCAAAGATTTATCCCAACAATCATGAAATAATCAATAATATGGTCAATTTCCATTTTCCAACGTTGAATCTATGTAATATGATCGAGTACCAAATGACGGCCCAAATAGGGTGTGTGTATTACTCGGTAGGTATAACATCCCGGACCCGGATGCCACTCAACAATGCTCCAATCCTAGTGGGTCATAAGTCCAAAAGCGTATAATTTAACTCACTTAGTTAAATCACTTTAATGAATAAATTGAATGTTAATAATCCCTTCAATGGAATAATAATGGCCATGGTTCAAGTTTACCTTCCCTTACTTTAATCCCTTTTATTTATACATCAATTTTATGTTTATCATCCCATGACATGGGGTAAAAGGGAAAACCTCAAGGGGGTGTAAAGCATAATCCCTCATAATGGCCACTTAAGTAAACACACCCTATATGGTGGTTCATTAAACTTTCTCTCCAAAAAAATTAATTAATAGTCCTTTTCAATTACCAATAACATGTCTATAAATAAGAGGGTTTAATTTAAATTTTTGGAGATGCTCGAAAATTCAGCGTGTTGAATGATGGTATATATAAATACCTTGACATTAAGAGAATGGAATGAGACCACCTATCATTGGTCTATAGTTGATAGCTCATCCAATATCATCTCTTGATTCTACACTGATTGGGAGAAAGTCAAAGAACAGATAAAGAAACTAATAAACTGAAAAATCACCTTTCCTCTAATCTACACAACTGATATCCATAAGAATGGAATAATATTATAAATTAATTAAGGACTAATCGATGGGTATCCAACAAGAAAAGAAACATTTGAATTAGAGTCTGAATGGAGGATCTAATAGAAATCCAGGAATAGTTGAAGGATATCTCTCAAGGGTGGTTAGGATGTTGTGTTTATGAAATAAGAACCTAAATTATGTTTAAAAATAATTTTTTATTTAATTATGTTTTATAAAATTCCCAAAAATTATGGGTCTGCATGGATTAATCATACGCGTTTCCAAACCTTCAATAAACCGTGTATGGGTAACTATAGGGTAGGGGCACAGTGCACAATTTACCTACATGGTTTACTCACAATGTGAAAACCATGTGATTTATTACTGTCAAATTTACAGACCTAGCCTCAAGCTCATGCTTCCCATATCAAAGGGTTCAGCCAAACCTTGCGGCCTATGCGTTCTCTGTTGCCATTCCTCTCATGGTATTCCAAATCTTGTGGACTTCCCCGCATGGTTTTCACTAAATGTGAGACATGTATTTTCCTTCAATAAAAAATATGTGTTGGGTTCTGAACCTTCACTAGACACCTCTCAAGACCTCCATGACACCAACATGCATCCAAATTATTCTATATTTAAGCATTTAAACTAGTAATTGATGGAAATTAAGGAATCCACCCCATAAAGAAGAATCGGGCTCTGAAAAACTTCCCCCTTAAATTAATTTGTCCCTGAATTGTATTTTTAAGGGTGGTGAAGCATGATATGAGAAAAAATCCACCTACTATGATCATACATAATCCTCCCACTCCAAAGCCTCCTCCTCCACATGGTCTTGCTTCTATAGTACCCGTACTAGAAGAACAGACCAACCTCATAGAACCTTCACGCTACGATCCAAAATATAAATAGGATGCTCCTCAAAGGAAGCATATTCCTAAAGCTTGGCCTCCTCATGATGAATGAAATGATATGGTTCTGAATAACAATGTCTCTTCTGAGATACATGGATGAAATCATGGATGGTCTGATACCTCTGAGATAACTAAAACCGATAGGCTACCAGGCCGACACTCTTAAGAAACGTGAACATCACAACATACCTCTGTGAAAGCATAACTCGTCTCTTAATCCTCTTGTATCCCTGCCTCAGTGAAACCCATAGGAAAACCTAATCCCTAAAATTGAACTTCAAAGGATTTCTACTGAGATAATCAAATTTTTTATGATGAAACTCCACAATATCCATCCACTTCTGAAACAATTTCACTAGCTCTGTGGTCTCCAAAACAAGACGAGTTCCCATCATAGCTTCCTCTCTAACCTCTAACTAGGATAGGGTTGATCATCGTGGAATACCATGCATAGCCTCATACGGTTCCATATAATTGTATCCTGAAAACTATTTTTGGAGGAAAATTAAACTGGGGGTACATGCCGCTCCCAGAATCCCTCTAAATCAAGGATGCATTCTTACAACATGTCCTTATGCAACTGAATTGTGATACCTTACTAGCCATCTATCAGGGAGTGGTATGTTGTTCTTTTAATCACCTATGTACCAAGAACCCTATATATGCATTTCTAAAATCCTGATGTAAACCATGCATCCCAATATGAAATTATTGAATTTGGGACCTCAGGAAGTCATACTCTCTCAAAGATATACATCCTCCAAATATGATCAACACATAAGGCTTCCTTGATCGATAGGAAATGAAAAAGCATCATGATCCTATAAAAACCCACCGGAAATCATTACCTAGAGGTGAAATTGGTAAACCCATCACAAATTCCATCATGAAATCATTCAATTTCCACTCAGGAAAGGGTAGCTACTGCAAGAGTTTGACTGGTCACTAGTGTTCTTCCTTCATCTACTGAATGGTGGAACATCATATGATGAAACCAGATATACCACTTTTAATTCCTAGCCACCAGTACTGGTGAGACCAATAACATCTGTGGTCATATAAAGTACCTCACCATAATGGAATAGTCAAATCCTGATCATCCTAAATAAAACTAGTTGTGCAATATTTCTAGGATGACACTACCAAACCTTAAACCACACCCACCTTAACCAAACGATGTCTTCTAAAACATGTTACTTTTGATCATAAACATGAATTGAAAGGAAAAAATTAGTCATTCCACAATGGTTAACATTTCTAAAAAATTCATCAATTAGAATTTTTGCATATTAGATGTGAAACCACAACAACTTATTCCAAGGCATCACATGTTTACAGTGGGAAACTTCACAGTAGTCTATTTTTTACTTTCAGTGACGTTCCTTGGTCAAACAATGACCTGGTCATTTAAAATTCCATTCCAATGTTCAAGTAGGGGTGTAGTCTAGTTCTAGCCCACTAGATTCATTACCCATTTTAAACATTACCTCCAATCCCAACTATACATCTTGGATAACCATAGATTCATTATAACTATGTCTAAAGAACCATCCCACGGTAGTCGATAATCCATGCATATTAGTGAGACGTTTTTACAATCTATGATGTCGATGTCAGATTATTGACTGAGCCCATAGTGGAATCCACCTTCTACTCAGATCGTAGGAAATCAACAGGTTCCCAATAGTTAATACAAGGTTTTCCAACATGAGAACTTAGGTATCACTCACGACTAACCAAGTCTTGATAAGCACCATGAATCCAACATGATACCCTGATAGAAACAACTTATCGTGTCAAATGGTATTTAATACATTAATAAAGTGTAAGACCAATTATAACATACTGTATCAAATATGAAATCATGTTAGAGGACATACTCATATATTTATGATGAATATGCTATTAGGATACTGATGATTTCCAAGAAGATCGATTGAACCAATACCAGTTAACTTCATTGAATAAAGCAAAACATCACCTTCTGATGTGCTGTAATTAACCGATCACATGCCTTTACCACCTGATGCATTTCATGATCTTTCAATATTTACCATCAATGTCTATTGACGACAAACGTTATTCCTCAAGGGTTTTATACACATCCAAAATAATAAATGTCATGCTGTTGAGTAGGCACCGACACAAAAACACTAGAACTAACTTGACACTCCCAACCTTAGGAGTATCCAAATCATCAAAAAGAGAGACATACCTTTCAATCATAAGTGTGATAGATCAAACTCACATTAATCACATGGGTGATACTCCTATTAGTGACACTTATGTATGTTCAAGCAGTTGGTGTGAAATCCAAAACCAAACTGGCCAGCATGTCAAAACACCCACGTATCATGAAATTCATCCCGAGCATTGGGAAGAACCTGATTTCTTTAACTGAAAAGAAACTCTACTATGTATAAGACCTTAGAATGTACTCAATAGCACAATACTCAATGGTTACACCAAAACAAACCAGTTCCTTACATCCCTTAGCAGCTCTATGGGTAACACATAAGTGAACACATAATAGCTCGAGGTTCTAGAAGCAAGACAACACCTCGATACTATCCATAGGCTATCTTCCCTATGTATCTAAGTATCAGGTGGTCCATATATGATATTTGACTTATAGGTTTACTACACAAGACTACCTTTTACCTGGATTATGATATATAATGTCTCCCCTTAATGATAAATAAGAAAGGGTCACAAGGCCTACAAAATTCCTAAACAAGAACGCGGTAGGTCTAACATGTTGAGGATAATTAGTACTCAATGGAAATTCTCATAAAAAGGGTCAACGATACCATGAACACCCATCTGAATAAAGGTTTCATTTAAAGGTAGAATTCATACTAGGGGAAATGACACCAAACATTAGAAACTGGGAACATTTAGATAGTAATTTAAACTGTAAGGGTGATACCAACCATGCACTAGCCTCTTATGAATCACATGCATTAACACCATCACCGGGTCATTCCAATATAAGTCACCTAGATCAATAGCCTATCATTTAAGCCATTTTAGAATGGATAAGGACAATGGAAAACCATCACATCACTATTCTAAGGAAACTCAAAATGAAACTCAACCCACAATTACACGAGGGTTTAAATTAATTACGCGATATAAGGTTCCTTTTTCAAATCCATTTTGTTGTATTTAAATTTAATCTGTAATTATTTATATGATTCAAACATTGCATCATGAGCCAATTATAAAACTAAATCACTTGGTACTTGATTTAAAAAATTCCCCAAGGGGTAAAAATATGAATGTTATATCTAACATCCTTTTCAATCATTAAACACTTGTTAAAATCCTATCATAATTATGAAATTTTTCAAAATAAACTCATTTCAACAGATGACGTGACCTCCAAGGGTCCCATTTAACAACTCGAGTTCTTCATAAAGAAACCATATAACAGTTGTTCACTAGAAAATTTATAAACACACATAATGTTTAACATATAATAATCATGACCCCAACGACTTAAATGGGTCTAGTTATTCATTTTTTAATCCAATCACATACCTCGGAAAATAACAACATCAAATTTCACAGTTCAAAAGTGTATGAACGTTCAAATCCCTCTTAAAACTAGGTCATAACCCTCAACATGCTCCTAAATGTAGGACTATAAGAAGAATAGCCAATGAGAACCATTAGAGGCATTGCCTCATGCCCACAACCAACGTAATTTCAGGCCATGTTCTCTACTATAAGATATTTTTTGTATTTTATTTTATTTCATATTTCATTTTACATTTCATTTTCACATGAATTAATTTATTTCCAAGGTTTTACCAATAGTTCACCATGTTTCAATCCATAACGGCCCATAACACCTCATGAACCAAAAATTGGTGTCCATATACATCCCATTCCATATCACATTCACTTTAATTCATGAGAAATGTTCAGCCAAATTCTAATCCAAGAGGTCCCATTATAACGACACAAAATTTTCAATAAATTTTGTTTCCAAACATTGTGTGTTATGTTGTTCTATACTCAACAAAACTACTTCATTTAATAAAATGAGTATAATTAAGATCAGGTCGTTGGGTTTCAACTATTATATGACCGTTGGTTAATATGAACGTTAGAAACTAAATGTTGTGATTGTTGTCTAAAAACAAATTATCTTGATTAATTAATATTGAAAGAATATTCGATGGCCTCATACAGTAGTCTTGGGCTGATAAAAGCCCATCTGATGGAACTATGGAAGGTGGTAGCACCATTGAGCTTTGCTCTAGACAAAACTCTAGCCGAACTTCATTGTGTGAAGTTGGAACGGAATCGCCTTCGTGAGAAGTTCAAGCTAACATAAATCACTACTTGGGCAATGATGGCAGAGCTGCCCCAAGATTCTATCACCCTAGAACACCTTACTCTTAGGTCATATGCTAGTGTTATAAGGGGTTATGTAACGAGACCATAACTTCGTTGTGTAATCCTTTTATTTAAATAAAAATTGTGATGTCTTCTTATGGTGAAGGTTGTGAATTTTCAAATGTCCGGATAAATATAATATGCATATTATTGATGAATTTTTAAAAAAGTATATTTTAAAAATATTTATGTAAACCTTAAATAATTAATAGTGTGTAATTTTTTCAAAAAATGGTCTTCTACAGTTATGTTCAGTATGAAATTTAGAGTCTAATAAGATCAACATAATTTTTGATGAATAGTAATGTATGAATAGTGATTTTACGCTTATGATTAGTAATGTGATTAAATGGATTATGTAACCTCACTTAAAAAAGTATTAATATAATCTAGGAACCTTGATTATGTATTCTGATTCAATAAAATACATAAATATCTGTTCCTGAAAGTACTGGATAAGTAATTGTATTTTCAGTTGAATTGTTTTTTTTATTATAATAATTAAATTAAAAATACTTAGAAAATTATTTTCTTGAAATGGAGTTCATTTTTTAAATTAGAGCATCTATATTTGGTGAAGGTGAATTTTTGGGATTTTTCCAAAATAGTTGATTTTTTCAGTGAATAGTTTTTTTTAAAAAAATTAAACTAAAAATATTCAGAAAATTATTTTCATAAAATGGTGATCATTTTTGAAATTAGAGCATCGATATTTGGTGAAGGTGAAATTTTGAGTATTGGGTGTTTAATGACATCATTAAGGATGTAATAATTATGAAATAATTCGGGGAGACTTATGAATTGTAATATAAGGTATTAGGTGTCCCAACGAACCAATACAAGGGGAAAATACCATGGGAAATGTCATGATTTTTCCAATACCACCAATTAGGTGTCCCTTGGCCATTAATGCTTTGTTCCCTCATTTCTCCTATAAATACCAAGCCTTTACCTCATTAATTTTATTTAAAAATACTCCCCAATGATTGTATAGTCTCTTTACCTCCCGAGGAGTCCTCCCAAGGTGCCCTCATTCCTCCCAAGGTCCCAACAATCATGGTTTCAAAGTTACTCTTCAAGGTAAGGGATTCTTGCACCCTCCTCTTTAAGTCATGAATTTCATTATGTTGTCTCTTAAATTTTCCATCTCTTTATGTAGAGGTTAAGTTCTTATGTTCATATTAGTGTACATTTTATGTCCAAATGATGAGATACCATTTCTTCTCTCATCAATTTGTTTTCTAAATTTTTAAGTGATACCGTTAGGCTGCCGAATTTTTCATAAAAGGAATCCCTTATTCTCTTTTTTTCATGTTCCCTTTTCATGTGGTATGTCATTCAAATTTCCATACCATGTTCTTATCTCCAAGTTATTCTATAATTATACTATTATATATGTTATTTAAGAGTGGGTTACTCTTGTACCCTCTCTATTCAATGTTTTCTAAAACCATGTCATATAGCCGTTATGCTGTATAAATTCCGCCTCAAAATTTCTAACTCTTTCTCTCGAAAAATTCTCTTATTTTATTTATGTGAATACCCAGACCTATTTCGTTTCTTAGGGTGTTCATAAATATATAAATATGATATATTTTATTCTGGAATTGACATACATATAACCCTCACTCCCTTTCCATGGTTTATTAATCGCATAATGATCTTATATTATTATGAACTCTTAAAACATCACGATTTTGAAATGAAACCCATTTCGTTTATTCACCATGGGTTATTTATGAAATGTTCGATTATGATCTATGTGGATCACATGTATGTAAATAAATATTAAGGGTGCACCTTGATAGTGCTTCAATGCATTGGGTAATGATTTAATCTCTAGATATGACATGTTTTATGATACCTTGGTGAATAACCTGGGTAATTTGTATAACACCTTGGGGATGGACCTTGGTGATATGTTCCTGAATCTCTAAATGAAATGTCATAGAAATATATTCAAGTTCTTTTCCATGTTAGTTTCTTTATTATATTCTTATTATTCCATTGCTCATGTCTTTATGTTTTTATTCAAGTTCTTATTGATATCACAAGTACATTGATTCTCGTGTTTACCCTTACTGGGCCTTCTTCTCACCCTTTCCTTTGATGTATATCTCTAGGATATGAAATGAAGTAATTCTACTTAGGATGAACATATGATTAAACTTTAAAAGTGGTTTAGAATAATGTTTTATGTTGTTTTCATGTATTTTGTTCCTGATTTCCAAGACACTAGACATTAAATATCTCTTGTATGTAAAATGTAATGGAATGTTATGTATTAAAAAGGCGGGATTCTATAGTTGGTATCAAAGGATATATTAGTTATTTATGGAAATTTTGATATGAAAACTTTTGGAAGAACCCTGTATACAAGTTTAAATATAGGAAATATTCCTGGAATTTTGGTGAGTATTGGGTAAGTGGTTTATCAAGAAAATACATCCCTATCTGGATACGAGCAGGTAGAGGTGGCTATGGAAAATATTTACATAGGGGTAAAACTCGAAAACACCGCTTTGATCTAGACTTGAATGGGAACTGGTACTGGACAACGAGCCTTGATGCACTCTTGGTTACGATACTCCCGAGGGATATGTTTGGTTAATTACAAGCTTATTATGAATCATTATGAAGGAATTATAGAAAAATGTTATTGGCTAACCATGATGTTTTAAGACATAAAAACATTTTTAGTTAAATGTTTCATAAATTAAATAAGTTTTTGAGGAAGGATTTATTATTTTAGAAAATTCCCCCATCTTCTAGGAATATGTTAACGTATTTCCTGAGGAGTTACCCGGACCTCCCCCAAAAATATAGGTAGAGTTATCCATTGAACTGGTTCCTGGATCTCATTTGATGTCAAGGACACCCTATAGGATATAAAATGTGGAGATAGAGTAATTAAAGGAACAAATCCAAGATCATTTGGAGAATGGGTTTATCCGACAATGTGTGTCTCCTTGGGGAGCACCCGTTCTCTTTGTGAAGAAGAAGGATGGATCAATGCAGCTATGCATTGATTATAGGGATCTTAATAGGATCATAGTGAAGAACAAATACTCTCTTCCAAGAATTGAAGACTTATTTTACCAATTTCGTGGGACTCAATTCTTCTATAAGATTGATCATTATTCTGGTTATCCTCAATTGGGGGTGAAGAATGATGATATTCCAAAAACTGCCTTCCAATCAAGATATGGGAATTATGAGTTTGTTTTTACGCCCTTCAGACTGACTAATGCACGTATTATTTTTATGGATCAAGAATAAGTAGATTTTAGAAAATTATGTTTTATCAAATGGATATCCTTTGTATTTGAAAATGATTTGGTGATTAAATGATAAAAGTTAATTTGGATGATGTTTTCTCTTTTGGAGTAATATATGCCCAAGGGAAATAAAATATTACAGGATTTAAATTGCGGAGGAATTGTAGAATTTTTTTTGTAATAATTATTGTATTTATTGTGGACATATGGTGATTTGGGTTATTTCTGGAAAATGATGATCCTAGCATAATGAATATTTGAATAGGTTAATTACACTTTAGTATGAGACTTTAATAGTAGTCGATGTTATTTGGAGATAAATATTAAGATTTTTTGGGGAAGACTATGTGATTAATTCCTTCTATGTTTTGGGTTTCAATCTTAGTTAGGATTATTTTGAACAATTTTAAGGATGATTGTGTATTGAATTGTCCTTCGGGAACTTTGGGTACTTTAATTGAATTTTAGGGATTAATAGTAATATTTCTTTTTATGAAGGATTATCCTTTTTGGGGATTATATGATCTCATACTAACCATTTTGGTTTTATTTTATGACTAAAGAAAAGGGGAAATTATAGTTATTCTTTTTTGTATTATGTGATTCTCTAGAAGATGTTTCTTGTGCTTTTTAGGAGACCAATTTCTTTTGAATGCTCATTGTTTGGAGAAAATATTAGTCTTGGTGGAAACTTATTATGGGATGAAACTATACATTAAGGTTTGTATATTTCCTTATGTTTTTATTCTATGTAATAAATTAATTCTTCTAAATTATGAAAAGGAACATAAAAAACATTGTTGGTTTACATTTCCTATAGGGTAATCAAATACCATTTAATACAACTTATGTTTGTGATATTCTTGTGGTTAATTTTCTCCTAATAAAGTTGTCATCACTCTCTATCAGAACATGACCCTTTGTTTTCACTTCCATATCCATGTTTTCTTACGTTGAATCCTATTATGGGTTAACTTGGGTTACCTTTGTACTTCCCTTTCATTCTTTTAATGTAATAGTTTTACTGACTCTTTTTCCGATGTGGGACTTTCAACGAAATTTCCAAGCCCAGTTTTAAAATAGCAAGGATGCAATTTCTAAAGGGGGGAAGAATGTTATGACCTGAAATTTTGATTAAATTTTGTTTCTTAACATTGTGTGTTATTTAATTTTATACTAAACTAAACTATTTCATTTAATAAAATAAGTATAATTAAAATTAGACCATTGGGTTTCGAATGTTATATGGCCATTGGTCAATATGACCATTGAAAACTAAATGTTGTGATTATTGTCTAAATACAAGTGATCTTGATTAATTAATAAATAAAGAAGATTCCATGGACCCATCTAGTAGTCTCGGGCCGATCGAAGACCATCTAACGAAAATTAGGAAGGAGGTAGCACCTTTGGGCTTTGCTCTGGACAAAACCCAAGCCGAACATCATCGTGTGAAGCTAGAACGGAATCGTCTTTGCGAGAAGGTCACGTTGATAGAAATCACTACTCAGGCAATATTGGCTGAGCCGCCCCAAGTTTTTATCACCCTAGCCCACCTTACTCTTAGGTCATATGCAAGTGTTATAAGGGGTTAGGTAATGAGACTGTAACTTCGTTGTGTAATCCTTTGATGTAAATAAAAATTGTGATGTCTTCTTATGGTGAATTTTGTAAATTCTCAAATGTTGGGATAAATATAGTATGCATATTATAGATGAAATTTAGAGAAAGAAAATTTAAAAAATATTTATGTAAAACTTAAATAATTAATAATGTGTAATGATTTTCAAAAAAAGGTCTTCTATAGTTATGTTCAGTAAGAAATTTAGTGTCTAATAAGATCAAAATAATTTTTTATGAATAGTGATTTTACGCTTATGATTAGTAATGTGATCAAATGGATTATGTAACCTCACTTAAGAAATAATTAATATAATCTTGGCCCCTTGATTAAGTAATGTGATTCAATAAAATTGGTAATTAAATATTCTAGAATGTACTGGTTAAGTATTAGGGTTTTCGGGTGAATCGTGTTTTTTATTTTAAAAATTAAATTAAAAATATTTAGAAAATTATTTTCAAAAAATGGAGTTCATTTTTAAAATCAAAGCATCGATATTTGGTTAAGGTGAATTTTTGGGATTTTTCTGAAAAAATTGATTTTTCAATGAATAGGGTTTTTATTTAATAATTAAACTAAAAATATGTAGAAAAGTTTTTTCATAAAATGGTATTCATTTTTGAAATCATAGCATCGATATTTGGTTAAGGTGAATTTTTGGGATTTTTCTGAGAAAATTGAATTTTCAGTGAATAGTGAAAATACAGTTTTTGAGTTTCGGGTGTTTAATGAAATCATTAAGGATGTTGTGATTATGAAATAATTCTGGTAGACTTATGAATAGTAATATATGTTATTAGGTGTCCCAAGTGGCCAATACCATGGGAAAAACCATGGGCCACCCATGATTTTTCCAATATGACCGATGAGGTGTCCCTTAGAAATTAATGCTTTGTTCCTTCACTTCTCTTATAAATACCAAGAATTTCCCCCATTAATTTCATTTCCAAATCATACCAACGATGTTATGGTCTCTTTGCCTCCCATGGAGTCCTCCCAAGGTTCCCTCAAGCCTCTTAAGGTCCCAACCATCATTCTTTCATAGTTACTCTTCAAGGTAAGGATTCTTTCACCCTCCTCTTTTAAGTCATGAATTTCATTTTTTTGTGTCTTATATTTTCCATCTCTTTATGTTGAGTGTATGTTCTTATGTTCTTATTACTTTCCATTTAATGTCCAAATTATGAGATACCCATTCTTCTCTCATCAAATTGTTTTCTTATTTTTTAAGTGATGATGTTTGGCTGTTGAATTATTCGTAAAAGGAATCACATCTTCTATTTTCTTTCTTGTTTCCTTTTCATGTGGTATGTCATTAAAATTTCCATACCATGTTTTTATCTTCATGTTATTCTATATTTATAATGTATTAAAATTTATTTATGAGTGGGTTACTCTTGTACCCTCTCTTTTCATTTTTTTCTAAAACCATGTTATATAGTCGTTATGCTGCAGAAATTCTGCTTCAAAATTTCAAACTCTTTCTCTCCAGAAATTATCTTGTTTTATTTATGTGAATACCCATACATATTTAGTTTCTTTTGGTTTTTATGAATATATAAATATTATTTATTTGATTCTGGAATTGACATACACATAACCTTCACTCCCTTTCAATGGGTTATAAATGTCATAATGATCGTAAATTTTTATGAACTCTTAAAACGTCACGATCTTGATATGAAACCCATTCCTTTTATTCTCCATGGGTTATTTATGAAATGTTTGATTATGATCTATGTGAATCATATGTATGTAAAGACATATTAAGGGATCACACTGATAGTTCTCCAATGCATTGGGTAATGATTTAATCTCTAGAGATGAAAATTTTTACGATACCTTGGTGAATAACATTGGAAATTTATATGACACCTTGGGGATGGACTTTGGTGATATGTTCCTGAATGTCTAAATGAAATGTTGTAGCCACATATTCATGTTATGTTCCATGTCCTTTTCTTGGTGATATGCCTATTCTTCCATTGCTCATGTCTTTATGTTTTTATTCAACTTCTTATTGATATCACTAGTACATAGATTCCATTGTTAACCCTTACTGGGCCTTCTTCTCACCCTTTCCTTTGATGTCTATCTCCAGGATATGATATGCAATAATTCTACTTAGGATGAACTTATGATGAAGCTTTAAAAGTGGTTTAAAATAATTTTTTATATTGTTTTCATGTATTATGTTACTTATTTCCAAGACACTAGACTTTAAATATCATGTATATTAATAATGTAATGAAAAGTTATGTATTAAAAAGGTGGGTTCTATAGTTGATATCAATTGATAACTTAGTTATTTATAAAAATTAGGATATAAAAACCTTAGGAAGAATCCTATAGAAAAATTTAAATATATGAAATCTTCTTGGTATTTTAGTGGGTATTGAGTAAGTGGTTTGTCAAGAAAATAGATCCATGTCGGGATACGAGTAGGTAGAGGTGGATCTGGCACAGATGTACATAGAGGTAAAACCCAAAAACACCGCTTAGAGCTAGACTCGAATGAGAACTGGTACACAACAATGGTCCTTCCTGCAAATCATGGTTACAACACTACTGGGGGATATTTTTGGTTAATCGCAAGCTTTTTATGAATCATTATGAAGGAATTAATGAAAAATGTAATTGTCTAGACAAGAAGATTGAAGACATAAAATCCTTTTGAGTTAAAAGGTTCATAAATGAAATAAGTTTCTCATGAATGATTTATTCATTTAGAAAATTCCCCCATCATCTAGGAATATGTTGACGTATTTCCTGAGGTTCGAACTAGACCTCCCCCAGAAATATAGGTAGAGTTATCCATTGAAATCGTACATGGATCTCATTTGATGTCAAAGACACCCTATAAGATAGAAAATGTGGAGCTAGAGGAATTAAAGGAACAACTCCAAGATCTTTTGGAGAATGGGTTTATCCGACCAAGTGTGTCTCCTTGTGGAGCACCTGTTCTCTTTGTGAAGAAGAAGGATGGATCGATGCAGCTATGCATTGATTATAGAGAACTTGATGGGATCATAGTAAAGAAAACATACTCTCTTCCATGAATTGATGACTTATTTGACCATCTTTGGGGGACACAATTCATCTCTAAGACTGATCTTCGTTCTAGTTATCCTCAATTGAGGGTGAAGAATGATGATTTTCCAAAAACTATCGTCCAATCAAGATATGGGAATTATGAGTTTGTTGTTATGCCCATCAGACTAACTAATGCACCTGCTATTTTTATGGATCAAGAATAAGTTGATATTGGAAACTATTGTTTTATCAAATGGATATACTTTTTATAGGAAAATTATTTGGTGATTAAATGATAAATGTAATTTTGGATGATGTTTTCACTTTTTGAGTACTATATGCCTAGGGGACATAAAATAATACGGGATTTAAATTGAGGAGGAATGGTTGAATTTTTTTTGTAAGAATTATTTTATTTATTGTGGACATAGGGTGATTTGAGTTATTTCTAGAAAATGATGAATCTAGCATAGAGAATATGTGAATAGGTTAATTACACTTTAGTCTGAGAATTTAATAGTACTCGATGTTATTTGGAGATAAATGTTATGATTTTTTGGGCAAGACTATGTGATTAAATCCTTATGAGTTTTGGGTTCCAATCTTAGTTTGGATTTTTCTAATGAATTTTAGTGATGATTGTGTATTGAATGGTTCTTCTGGATCTTTGGGTATTTTTTTTGGAATTTTGGAGATTAATAGTCATATTTCATTTAATGGAGGATTATCATTTTTGGGGATTATATGATCTCATACTAACCAATTTAGTTTTAGTTTATGACTACAGACAAGGGAAAAATATAGTTATTCTATTGTGGATTATGTGATTCTCTAGAAGATGATTCATGTGCTTTTGAGGAGGCGATGTCCTTTGGAATGATCATTGTATGGAGAAAAGATTAGTCTTGGTGGAAAATTATTAAGGGATAAAAATCTACTTGAAGTTTAGTATATTTCCTTATATTTTTATTCTATGTAGTAAATGAATTCCTCAAATTTTTGAAAAGTAACGTAAAAAAACATTTTCGGTATAAATTTCCTACTGGGTAATCAAAGACCATTTAACATATCTTAAGTTTGTGATATTGTTATGGTTAATATTCTCCTAATAATGTTTTCTATCACTCTCCATCAGAACATGACTCTTTGTTTTCTCTTCCATATACTTATTTTCCTACATGGAATCCTAGTATGGGTTAACTGAAGTGACCTTTGTACTTCCCATTATTTCTTTTAAAGTAATATTTTTACTAACCCTTTTTCCGATGTGGGACTTTCAACTAAATTTCTAAGCCCAATTTTAAAATTGCAAGGGTGAAATTTCTTAAGTGGGGAAGAATTTAATGACATGAAATTTTGATTAAATTTTGTTTCCGAACTTTTTGCATTATTTTATTTTATACTCAACAAAAATATTTCATTAAATAAAATGAGTATAATTAAAATTAGACCATTGATTTTTGACTGTTATATGACTATTGGTCAATCTGACCATTGGAAAGTAAATGTTACGATTATAGTCCATATAAAAGGGATCTTGATTAGTTAATATAGGAAGAAGATTCTATGGCCCCATCCAGTAGTCTCGGGTCGATCGAAGCCCATCTGACGGAACTTGATAAAGGAGGTAGCACTTTAGGCATTGCTCTAGACCAAACCAAAGATGAACTTCATCGTGTGAAGCTGGAATGGAATTGCCTTCGCGAGAAGTTCAAGCTGATATAAATCACTACTCAAGAAATGTTGGCCGAGCCTCCCCAAGATTCAATCATCCTAGCACACCATACTCATAGGTCATATGCTGGTGTTATAATGGGTTATGTAAAATGACTGTAACTAGCTTGTATAAACCTTTGATTTAAATAAAAATTGGGATATCTTCTTATAGTGAAGTTTGTGAATTTTCAAATGTCTGGATAAATATAGTATTCATATTGTTGATGAATTTTAGAAAAAGGATATTTTAAAAATATTTATGTAAACCTTAAATAATTAATGTGTAATGATTTTCAAAAAATGGTCTTCTACAATTATCTTCAATAAGAAATTTAGAGTCTAATAAGATAAACATAATTTTCAATGAATAATAAATTATTAATAGTTATTTTATGCTTATGATTAGTAATGTGATCAAATGTATTAAGTAACATCACTTACGAAAGTATTAATATAATCTAGGCACCTTGATTAAGTAATCAGATTAAATAAATTAGGTAAATAAATATTCCAAAAAGTACTGGTTAAGTATTAGTTTTTTTATGTGAATATTGTTTTTTATTTAAGAAAAAAATTAAAAATACTTAGAAAATTATTTTCAAAAAATGGAGTTCATTTTTGAAATCAGAGCATCGATATTTGGTTAAGGTGAATTTTTGGGATTTTTCTAAAACAGTTGATTTTTCAGTTAATAGTGTTTTTATTTATAAATTAAAGAAAAAATATATAGAAAATTATTTTCATAAAATGGTGTTCGTTTTTGAAATCAGAGCATCAATATTTGGTTAAGGTGAATTTTTGGGATTTTTTTGAGAATGTTGAATTTCCAGTGAATACTGAAAATATAGTTTTTGAGTTTCAGGTGTTTAATGAAATCATTAAGGATGTAATAATTATGAAATAATTCTGGTCTACTAATGAATAGTATGATAACATATGAGGTTTCTCAAGTGGCTAATACCATTGGTAAATACCATGGGCATGCCCATGGTTTTTCCAATACCACCGATGAGGTGTCCCTTGGAAATTAATGCTTTGTTCCCTCTCTTATCCTATAAATACAAAGACTTTCCCTCATCCATTTCATTTAAAAATCCTCCCCAACAACATCCGGGTCTATATACCTCCCAATTAGTCCTCCCATGTTTCCCTCATGCCTCCCAAGGTCCCAACCTTCATGATTTGGAAGTTACTCTTCATGGTAAGGGATTCTATCACCCTCCTCTTTTAAGTTATGACTTCCTTTATATTGCGCCTTATACTTTCAATATCTTTATGTTGAGGGTATGTTCTTATGTTCTTATTACGGTACATTTTATGTCCAAATGATGAGATACCCTTTCTTAACTCATCAATTTGTTTTCTGAATTTTTTAGTGACGTCGTTAGGCAGTCGAATTATCTGTAAAAGGAATCACATCTTCTCTTTTCCTTCATGTTTCCTTTTCATGTGGTATGTCATTCATATTTCAATTCCATGTTCTTATCTCCATTTTATTCTATATTTATACTGTATTATATGTTATTTATGAGTGGTTTACTCTTGTACCCTCTTTTTTCATTGTTTTCTAAAACCATGTGATATAGTCGTTATGCTGTTGAAATTCCACCTCAAAATCTCTACCTCATTCTTCCAGAAATTCACTAGTTTTATTTATTTGAATATCCAGACCTATTTTGTCTCTTTGGGTGTTCATAAATATATAATTATGATGTATTTTATTATGTAATTTACCTACATATAACCCTCACTCCCTTTCCCTTGGTTATAAATTGCATAATGATCTTATATTTTTTAGAACTCTTAAAATGTCACGATCTTGAAATGAAACCCATTTCTATTATTCTCCATGGGTTATTTATGAAATGTTTGATTATGATAATTGTGGATCACATGTAAGTAAATACATATTAAGGGTGTGCCCTGATAGTTCTCTAATGCATTGGGTAAATATTTAATCTCTGGAGATAACAAGTTTTATGATACCTTGGTGAATAACCACGGTAATTTTTATGACACCTTTGGGATGGACCTTGGTGATATGTTCCTGAATGTATAAATGAAATGTTGTAGACATATATTCAAGTTATGTTCCATGTTATTTTCTTTATGATATTCCTATTCTTCCATTTCTCATGTCTCTATGTTTTTGTTAAAGTTCTTATTGATATCACAAGTACATTGATTCCCTTGTTTACCCTTAATGGGCCTTCTGCTCACCCTTTCTTTTGATGTCTATCTGTAGGATATGAGATGCAGTAATTCTACAAAGGATGAACTTACGATGAAGCATTAAAATTGGTTTATAAGAATGTTTTATGTTTTTTTCATGTATTATATTCATCATTTCTAAGACCCTTGACTTTAAAGATCCCCTGTATATAAAATGTAATGAAATGTTATGTATTAAAAATGAGACATGTTATACCCATACTTCATCGACACCAAAGTATGGCATCCACCTATTTCACCGCATAAATCGTTTCAAATACCTATCATATTGATGGTATGTATAACAAAACACCAATCACAACATCATGTAATATGTAATGAATCCTTAATGGCATGGCATAATTCATGGAATGTAAAATATAACAGGTTTTTATATGATGCATGAGATGGAATAACCTCATCTAATTGGGTTGCAATACTATTAGAACCAAAATCATATCAATGGTAATAGAAAAACACAATTTCATCACCCAACAATAGAATCAAATCAACTGTAATAGTCAAAATCCAGAAAATAGCAATTTAATTCAAGGCAATTTGGATTTTTCGAATATGCAGGTTAGCTATGCCTAGGCACTGCTCATTACAAAATTCCATATCCATCATGTCACTTTCTATTGTCACCAAATAGTACATCAAACTAGAATATAAATATATGAAACCACTTTCAACTTCTCGGACCTGGATGCCACTAAATAGTGCTCCAAGACCGGTGGGTAATATGCCCTCAAGTGTATCATTTAAATAACATGGGAAATTCAATTTAAAGAATAAATTTATGTTTAAACATCCATTCAATGTCATAATAAGGGCCAGGGGTCTTGTTTTCTATCCCTCAACATTAATCACATTCCTTTGTACTTTAATTAGAAATTTATCACCCCGGGACTTGGGGTAAGGGGGCACACCTCAAGGGGGCCCAAAGTATAATCCATCATAATGGACATTTATGTCAACACACCTAAGGGGGTGATTTATTAAAGGATATCAACCTATAACAAGAATTAACAGGCCTATTAAATTACCAAGAACTTGTTTAGAAAAAATAGTGTTCAATTTCAATTTATAGAGATTCATAAAAATTGGTTGTGTTCCATATAGACATATATAAAAAACTCGACTCTATGTGAATGTCATGAGATCACCTACCGTTGGTCCGTAGTGGATAGCTTGACCACTACCAGCTCCAGATTCGGCTATAGTTAAGAGAAAATGAAAGAATGGATAAAGAACCTAAAAATACAGAAAATCATATTTTTAGTAAATAGTGAAAATGATTTCTAAAAGAATTTCATATGATTAAAAAGGAATTAAGGACTCACCGATGTGGATCCAACGAGATAAGTAGTGTTTGAATCGTTTTCTAAAAGAAGGATCTATCTCAAATCCAATAATAGTCAAAGGATATCTATCAAGGGGGTGAGGTTGTTGGGTGTATGAACAAATAACCTAAATTATTTTTAAAACTATATTTTAATTTAATTAAAAATTTCAAAATTTCAAAAATTTAAAAGACCCCACAGTTTATGCACACAATTTTCCAGACCATACACAAGTTTTCCATTGGGAACTGTATGGTTGGGGAACCATGCACGGTTTACCGACATGGTTTAATAACTGTGAAAACCCCAGTGATTATCCACTATTATATTTATAGACCAGGAACCATAGTCAAACGCCCCATCTCACATAGTTTTTCCTAACGGTGTGGCCTATATCTGCTCTCTGCCCATGCCTTGCACGGTTTTTAAAACAGTGCAAAATCCCCCATACGATTTTCAATAACCATGCAGTAGGAATTTTACTTAAAAAAACAAGGTTTCAGGCTCTGAACCATCCTCAATCACTCCCAAGACCTATATGACCCCAACGTGTATCCAAATTAGTCCATATTTAAATATTTAAACTACTAATTGACGGAAAATAAAGAATACGTACATCAAATAAGAACCGGGTTCTTGCAGTAGGTCTACAACATCTTGTCTAAATATAACTATTCTAATAACAGGATTATGAAACAATGTAATAAAAAACTGTGTTAACTAATTAATGAAATTAATTAATACCACAACAACCTTCTTTATCCCCATGCTGGAATATCTCTGAGCATGTATCACGACCATGCCAACCATAACCATATATCCATGGTAAAAATAACCTCATAACCAATGTGTAAATCAGAAAAGTCTGACTCAAAACCCACTATATAATCATTTTAGCAATCAATTAGGGTTTATACCAGTATATATGTTGTTCAACATGTTTTAGGGTCGATCTGGTATATGGGAATTTCACCATTTATCAGTACAAAGATCGGTATATATGAATTTTAGAATTTATCATGGACAATCTCAGAATTGAAGCATTTCATTATTTATCTATGTCAAGCCCAGTATACACTACTGCAACACTGTCCTTTAACAGTGACAAAAAATCATTGACAATCATAGCATGATTAGAAGTCATAGTCTTTTATCATCGCTAAAAAGAACTCATACATGGCACCTTTATCAGTACTTAGATAGGTCCCATTTATCAATACTAGTAGAAGCCCTGATAAAGTACCCAATTTATCAGTTCATTAATTTAGTATTTTTAAAGGGGTCCATTATTAGTGAATTTAATAGCACTAATAAAGTGGAATACTATAGTATGCTGTAACAGCACACTCTACCACCGGAAACAGCACCAGAAAAAAGAAAAATCAAGATCAAATAGATATTCAAATGAAATAATATTTAAATAAAAAAATACAATAACAAAATAATATGTTATATACATTTCAAACATTGGTTTATATAATTGCATGATTAAGTAAAAATTATTACATGCATTCAAAAACATAAATGTTGCTTTGTCATTTTCCTCTGATATTGATCAGGCTGTTGTCGAACAAACCACCCCAGTTCGAGAAAAATTGTACACCTATATAAGAAAACAATTCTTACTTTTGTAATAATATATATAAATAAATTAAATAGAATTTGTTAATTTTAATCTAACCATTGAGTGTTACCAAGAAAACTGTGTATCATATTGAGTTTCGGTAGATTCTTGCACGTTACACCAATTCTTGTTCATCTTCAAGAAATATCACTATGAAAATTAACTACAAAATTATAAGATAAAATTGATAAAGAAATAAATTGTCTATTAACATATAGATTAAACAAAAAACAATCTAGGATTGTTTTCTCATTTTTTGAAATCTGATGCATGTTTTAAACTAAAATGACACTTATATATTGAAATGGCTCACATGGAGTCATACTTATCACACTGTGTGTCAGATTGAGTTGTGGTTGACTCATACATATCTCAAATGACTTATGGATCATTTTCATAAAGTATAAAAATAAAATCAACGTGTTATATTGGTTTTGAGAAAGTACCTTGTCTTTTTTACTAAAATATCATTTTAAACTGGAAACAAAAACCTTGAGTCATGCTGGTCACATCATGTGTCTAATTTATGTGAGAGTAATTCCTAAAAATCTCAAATAAAATATGAAGTATTTCCATAAATTATAAATATAATATGATTTTTTTTCTTTTTCTTGAAAGTGACACTTTTTGAACTAAAATGTAAATTTCGAACTAATAATGGACACTTTTAGTCAAACTAGAAACATCATGTATCAAATTGTCGTGTTTCTAATGATTACATATCAAAAATGACATATGGATCATTTTCAAGAAGTATCAAAACAATAAGAATATTTTTCTCATTTTGGAGTATGTTAGTTGTCTTTTTACAAAAATTGATTTCAACATTAAATAAAATGAAGCAGTTGTTCTCATATCAACCACACTATGAATCCGGTGGAGGTGTGTATGATTCCTAAGCATTCTAAATCACATTTGGATCATTTTCCTAATGTATCAAAATAATTCGAATAAATTATATCATTTTTGAGTATGTAACTTTTCTTTTTTACAAATATTTATTTTTAAAGTGGAAACACAAAATTTGAGTCATGCCTGTCACATTATGTGTCAGTTATACATGAGATTGATTACTAAAAATCATAAATGACATATGAATCATTTAACTAAATTTAAAATTTAATCTGGGTGTGTTTTATTGGATTTCAATGATTGATACTTTTTTAACTACAATATCAATTTTAAATGGATAAAAAACACTTTGAGTCATACCATGAACATCGTGTATCAGATTGAGTAACATTTAATTCATACACATGAAGAATAACTTTTGTAACATTTTAAAAAATGTACAAAAACAATCTGAATGAATTTTCATGGATTTGAGTAGGTCAGTTACCTTTTTAATAAAATTAATGTCAATTTAAAATAAAGTGATGCACTTAGATTCATAGTAGACACACCATTGATCGAATTATGGTGAATATAATTTATCCACATCTAAAATTACTTATGGATAATTTTAATGAAGTATGAAAAAAATATAAATATGTTTTTTAGGTTTTGATTATGTTACTCATCTTTTTACTAAAATTCCTTTTTAAACTAGAAACATTCTCATTGAGCCATATCGGTCACATCATCTGTCAGTTTGATGTGAGAACAATTTATAAATTTCACCAATCACTTACAAATTGTTCTTATAAATTATCAAGACAATTGAGTGTGTTTTCATTGTTTTCAATTAGTGATACTTTTTGAACTAAAATGTTAATTTTAATTTGATTATGAACACATTGAGTCATACTAGGCACATCATGTATTCGATTTAGTTGTGGATAATTCCTATATAAAAAATAAATAAAAATGCATCATTCTCCTAATGTATCAAAACAATATTGACACGTTTTTTTCGGTTTTGAGTCTATCAATTGTGTTGTTTACTAAAATTAATGCCAACTTTATATAAAAATGCACTTGGAGTCATACTCATCACACAGTGCATCAAATTAAACTTCTGATGATTCTTACATGTCTCAAATAACTAATGGATCATTTTCCTAATGTATGAAACCAATAAAAATACGTTTTTAGTTTATAGTATTTTACTTTTATTTTTTATTCAAATATCATTTTACACAGGAAACATGCAACTTGAGTCATACCGATAACATTGTGTGTCATTTTGACGTGAGACTAATTATTACATATAAAAATGAATTATGAATAATTTTCCAATATTATCAAGATAATAATAATTTGTTTGTTCATTTTTCAATAAGTGATACTTTTGGAAGTAGAATTTCAATTTTAAACCGATAACAGACACTTTGAGTCCTACCAAGAATATCATGTTTCGGATTAAGTTGCAGGTGATTCCTACACATCATGAGTGTTGTACTAAATTTTCAAAACAATCCAATTGTATTTTCTCTGTTTTAAGTAGGTCAATTTTCTTTTTTTCTAAAACTAATGTCAATTTTAAATAAAAAAGTCACACTTAGTGTCATACCAGTTACATCATGCATTGGATTGAGGTGTGTTTTATTCCTAAATATTCCAAATTAGTTGTAGATTTTTGTTCTAAAGTATAAAAAATTTGAAGGAGTTGTCTTAGAATTGAGTATGTCAATTATCATTTTTACTAAAATGTCATTTTAAACTAGAAAACAGTCATTTTGATTAATTTTGGCCAAACCATGTGTTGGTTTGATGCGAGACTAATTCTGACACATAAAAATGACTTATGAATTATTTTACAAAATTATCAAGACAATATGAGTCAGTTTGTTCATTTAGCAGCATGTCACATGTATTTTTTACGAAAAATTAATGTCAATTTTAAATAAAAAGACATATTTAGAGTCATATTGGTCACACAATGCATCAATTGAGGTACAGGAAATTCTTGCACATTAAAAATGACTTATGGATTGTTTTCATAAAGTATCGAAACTATCATAATGTTTTTTATTTGTTTTGACTATGTGATTTTTATTTTGAACTAAAATGTAAATTATAAACTAAAACCATATATTTTTAATCATACCAAGCATACTATTTATTTAATTGAGTTGAAGTGGATTGATTATGCAATATGTTTTTTTATTTCAAGTATCTGAAAAAACCCATAAATGATAGAACATGTTCAATTATGATGGATGAGAAACACCATGATCCCTGAAATACATCACATTTCTAGAAGAATGGGGTTTTCTATTCCATCACAAAGACACATGTTATCTCTTATATATCTTTTTGAATATATTTTAATTAAAAATATGAATTCCTAAAAGTTCGAAGAAAAAAAGTAAATAATTATCAAATAAAAATGATAAGGAAATTAAATTATAAATAATAGATAAAATGATGATAAAAATAATTAAATATTTAGTAGTAATTCAACCATTCATGATGATTATATACATTCTTGATCTATTTCCTTATTTTCATTATCATGGTTGTATCCTAGAAGTACAATATCTCACAATCCTGAGAATCTTTGAAAAAACCACCCCAAATGAATTAAAAGAATCCACCTATATAAGAAAAAAATTCTTATGTGAGTAAAGGTAAAAATAAATAAATTAGACATTAATATGAAAAAATATATTAAATATATGGACAATGATTTTACTGTGAAAACATCTTGATTGCCTCAGTTATTGAGTATAGATAGTGTCATTTCTCTTCCAATAAAGGATGTGGAGGGAATTTTATGGGATGTGATAAATGACATCACTATAGGGGTGAAAATGAATTGAGGGAGAAGAAGCAGGGATGTTTTGGTGCAGAAAAGGCTGAAATGTAGATTTAAATCTTCAAAAATAAAAAATCTATGCATGGAATAATGAAAATTAAATCAAAATATCAATAAATGTTTTTAAAAATATATTAGGTATATCATATAATTATATTTAATACATCCCAATGGGTTGTTGAGATGGTATGTTTGAGTATGATATACTCTATAATACCAAATGTAGGATCGAAATAAGAATTATATTCTGAGATACAAGAGGGGGGTGAATTGTAACATATAAAAATTCCATTGGAACTTTTAACGGTAGTTATGTTTAACAAGGTTAAAAAAATAATTCACAAGACCTCTTATAGGTTCTAAACACTTGCTAGATTCTGGAAAAGTGATTCCAAAAATTAAACTAAAAAAAGTTACAAAGATTAAGATTCTACCTTAAAGCGTATAGAATATAATTAAATTAGAGTACAAGAGTGAGAAATTATAGGATAGTTATACATTCCTCCACAATACAAAATGCAGCGGAAAAACTTGTAACAAAAAAGTAACAAGTAATAAGTCTTTTAACCCAATGTAAACGGTATCCAACAACCATGGATAAAGGTCCCTTGATTTATACATTCAAGTAAGTTTGTCTTACCCACACGAGGGTAACCCCTTGATATGAAGATCAGAGTCTATCTTGTTATCCCCGCAAGCCCTCAACTATCAGTCAGTCGGCACCTCTGTCTTCCTCATCAAGTAAGCCCTCAACTTCAAGGTGTTGGAACCTCTGTCTTCTTATCCCTGGAAGCCCTCGATTGTACACAGCAATAAACGGAGGTGCACGAAGCAAATATGCACAACTAACAGTTTGAAAAAGCTATTCAAACTTTCTTCACGAAGCTTGAGAGTTGATAAGAGCCTCTCTCTCTAGAAATCACTTCAACAACATGTAGGCACAAATGTCAAAGTAATGGGTAAAAGTTTTTCCCTTATTTTCAAATGAGCTACTATTTATAGGTGAAGCTCCAACGGTTGGCTCCCTCCTCCAACGGTCATATTCATCCTTGAATTTTGGAGGGACCTGTACACATGTCACTCGAACAACAGTTAGTTGATAACTGAAGGAACAACATCGTTTTATAATAGAACAAGTGAAAGCATAACCCAAACTTATATTCGGAATGGAGGTAAATGAAAGTTCAGGATCTAAGTAAATATTGAAGTTCGGAATGTATGAAAATGAATCTGGAGTCTATAGTACTATGATATTCGGATTCTGTTTTTCTAAGGAATTTGTAATGAGAACTCGTAATCAGAATTCTTCAACAGAATTCTTAATGAGAATTCATAATCTGAATTCATCATCAGAATTTGTAATGATAATTCGTCATCAGAATTCTTCATCAAAATTTTTAATGAGAATTCGTAAGCATAATTCTTCATCAGAATTCGTAGTTATAACTTTATATATGTTCTTAATCAAAATTCAGAGTTGTACTTCATAAAAGTTCATAACAAGGAATTCAAAATAGAACTTCATAAATGTTCGTATCAAGAATTCGGATCCTAAAACAGAATACTTAATATCTAAGAATTATTCGATTCCAAGGATTTTGATATGAATCCAAATTTTATACATAAGAAAAATATTGATATGAACATTGAAAATAGGGTAAGGGTATATTTCTTTTGGGAAGGAAATTTTCTTTATAGAAGTAAAACAGGGGTAAATTGAGTTTTGCATTGAAATGAGGTGTTTGTGATTTTCAAAACAAGAAGGAATGGTAAAGTCATAAGGATGCATTAATGACATAACAATCTCCCCCTTTTCATGAAGAAATGGAAAAGTCATAAAGAGAACCTTATTGACTCAACAATCTCCCCCTTTTTGGAAGGCACAAACATCCTTTCGAAATAGAATATAAGGGCTTGGAAAAATTTATTTCGACTTTGAAATAAATCATATCTCCCATTTTTAAAGGACATTAGTGAATCGGAATAACTCCCCCAGAGGCTCTGAAACTCTAATGATCGTATTCTAGATTTATGGAATAAGAATTTTCATTTGTATGTGAAAATATTCGAAATGATCAACTCCCCCTTAGATATACTCCCCCTTACTTAGGGATAGTTCTTCTTTACTTAGAAATTTTCTTCTCCCTTTTGGAATTATTTTTTCTTCTCCCCATTTGTGATTTTCAAAAAGAGTTTGAGGGAATGGAAAAACAATAAAGAACATAAAATATTAGTAATGAAAAAAACAAGACAAGCATCGACAATTTCCTTATAATTTGAAGTATTATTACAAGGAAAAACCAGTACAACAAAAGATCAGAGTGGTCTATTTTGTTTCTTTTTCCTTGGGCATTATCAACTGCATAATGGTCTTCAACTTTTTAACTCTTTATGGTCTTTCTCAGATTTCTTTTCTAATGCCTTGATCCAGTCTTCCTAATCCTTTAAGACCTATTCCTAAGCCTTCGTGGCCTTTTACTGAATCTTTAGCAAATCGTCTCACTTCAAATGATTTTCTTTCATCTCGCTCCGGAGCTCCTTCTCATTTTTCCTGCTTTGAACAATATAGATCAGCTTCCATTTCAGATCTTTTACATAATGAATCTGAGAAATTTGTTCTAGTCTTATATTTTCCTGAAAACTGTCTGAATGATTTTTGATTTTGACATCTTCATTACCAAAAGCTTCCTTGACATCTTCATGAAGCTGATCAATCTCTTCCATATCCTCAAAAATTTTCTTAGACCATAGAGTTATTTTGCTGCAAGACATTCTGTGGACCATGAAATTGATAAGAAAATTTCTATGTTCTCTCTCAATCTTCACACATTTGTCCATCACCACGGATACGGATTCTGACATCTGATTCATGCTATGCTGAAACATCTGGCATCTGGAATCTATTGTAGGAGAGATCAGAATGGTATCTATCGATTTCTTCAGGGACTCAACAACAAAATAATGTTCCAATACAGATGACTCTGAATCAGACAATTTAAAAGCAGATGATTCTTCCTCTAACTCTACCAACTTCCCCTTAGATGATCCTTCTGCTTTCTTATTCCTGATAATATCTTTTTTTGGGGTGTCAATAGCTACTTGTTTACCCTTATCAACCTTCGGAACTGCTTCCTCCTCAGGAGATTCGTGCTCACTTCTGAATAATTCTATTATCTTTCCTTCATCAATTTTCTCCTTCTCTTCTCCAGCTTCAACTTCCTCAGGATAAATAAAATCATGATTATGACCCTCTTCTGAAAATTTGATCACTTCTTCTACTTCTTCTTCTTCAACTCCGGGAGTAGCAATTTTTGAGGATTCGTCTTGAGAAGTCCAGAGTGAGAATTTTTCAGATGGGGTTCCATTATCTTGATATTCTTAGACATTCTTAATTACATCATCAGAATCACCACTCATCTCATCTTTCTTTATTTCCTCCACAACAAGCTAAACATTCTTCATCACTTCTTTCTGAACTTCCATCTTGTTGGGATTTTGTGGAGTCTTCTTACCTGGAGTCATAGGAAATTGTTCTACCAAAAAAGATTTCAGAATAGGAATATTTTCCGAAGCAATTTCAGCATCCCTTAGAAGGGATTGAAAAATTTCAGCTTATATCAAATTCTTCTTCAGCTTCTTTCCATGGCATGTTTATCTAGCTCATCAGCAACTTTTTTGTTCAAGGCCTTAGCCTTAGCATGATCCAAACTGAACTACCGCTACCCTACTTTTCTAGTCTTTTTATCTTCCATCCACTTTGAAACTTCTTCTTCAGGGTATGCCTTTTTCTTCTTTGGTTTAAGAGGTGCAGATTGGGATTCCTTAGACTAAAGAGTTTTATCTTCAACTTCCACTTCTTTCAACTTCCTTTTCTTTCTAACCTTCTTTGGTGGTTCAGCGTTTTCAATGATTTCCGGATTCGCTTCTACCTCTTCCTCAGGTTGATCCTAGAACTCACCTAACTTCTTTGAGAAACCAACCTTCATCCTTTTAATAGTTTCATCACTATTCAGCATCACCTTAAAATTCCTCGGCCTAGAACTTCTTGAGATCTTGAAAGATTTATGACACCAAACTATCAACTTGGAAAGCAATGCCAGATATATAATGATCTAAGCTCTAATATTTCCATTCTTGATGTTCTGAATCATAATGAGGCTATGTCCCATGAGATTCACCTTCCATAGATTTACCAAAAAATCAGGAATATACATATCCCTTTTCTGGAGGGTATCCTTATCACCCTTTCTCAATATGATAAATCCTTGCACTCAAAGCTGTAGAATCCGATAATTTTCTGATAGATGGGAAATATTCTTTGAAGTGTTGAAATGAGAAAAACCAAGGCATTCCGTGGCCTTCACCTTGATAAAACATCCTTCCACATCCGGCAGCTTATGAGAGCAAAATTCTGCCTCCCCTTCATATGATATCCCCACCAAGCTTGCTTCCTTGGTGTAAGATAAATCATACGTCTTCCCATTACATTTGATGGAGAACTTCTCCTTTCCATTTTCCTTGAAAAAACTGGCTGACTCATAAAACTCTATAACCTAATCCGTATAGACCACATCTAGAGATCATGTCTTAGAGATAGCTACATCTTCCCATCCAATGACCATGATGTTCTTGAAAATTAGAGAGTCATACATATTGTAGATGTTTGGTTGTACCAACCTCTCCCTATACATCTACCACTCTGAGATCGGCATGACTAAAGACGTATCCTGAGAAGGGGCTTCTGCAGACATTCAGAATGGGCACTTCTGAAGAATTCGGAACGGTCTTTTGTAGAGGAGAAAAGCTTCGAGTCTCAAATTCTTGGAAATTGACGTGGGACAACCATCTGGGGTCCCCTTTATATAGGCGATGGATGTGACCTTTCAACATCCAAAACCAATCTAACGATGGAAAATCTCTCAGATCTGATCTGACGGTTGAAAACATACCTGCAAGGAACAATTTGGTTGAATCCGATCTTTTGAGGTATAAAAAAAATACATATTTAAGGAAACTTGAATCTGAGATATTTTAAAAAGAAAAGAAACTAACAGCATGAAAAAGTGACTATGAAAATTTAAGAAGGAAATCATACCTTTCGGATTGGCTAGGAAGATTATTTTTAATAGGTGATATTCTTCTTGATGAAAATTTTAATATGAAAAACTCATTACGAGAAGAAGAAAAACTTACTAAGAAAACCTCATTACATAAAAAAACACAACATAATTTTTGAGTACGAAAAATGTACATTACAAAAATTATGAGTTTGGAAAATTCTCATTATGAAAGTTTCAGTTCCGAAAATTTCCATTACAAAAATTTAAGGTCTGAAGAATTCCATTATGGAAACTTTAGTTTTGAAAATTTCATTACGAAAATTTAGAAAAAACATCTACGAATAATAAAAAAACTCATTATGAAAAATTGTCATTACGTTAAACATTTTGGAAAACCAACTATGAAAAACCATCATTATGGAAAAAAATATGAAAAACATTAACAACGGATGTACAACCCCTATAAAAAAGAGATTATTACTGTAAGGAGAATGATTCAAAAATAAGTTAATGAAGTAATATTACCTCGCGGTTATCATTCCTAACATTTGTTTAATGTATTCAAATCTACAGGAGGGTAAAGATTTTTTGAAAATATCAGCATGTTGATCTTGCGTTCTGATAAATGGAAGAATGATATATCTTTTTTGAGTGTGATCCCTAAGGATGTGACACCAAATGTCTTTGTGTTTTACACGAGAGTGATGTGCATGATTTTTACTATGGGTAATAGCACTTGTGTTATCACACAAAATTTCAGTCTTAGTAAAAATCAAGCCATAATCTTTGAGTGTGTGTTGCATCCACAACACTTGAGCATAGCAACTTCCAACTGCTACATATTCATCTTCAGCAGTGGATAGAGATATTGATTATTGCTTCTTGCAACACCAAGAAACTAATGAATCTCCTAAGAAATGACATGTTCCGAAGGTACTTTTTTATCCATTCTATATCCACCAATGTCAGCATCTGAAAAACATTTTAAGACAACAACATTTCCTGAAGTATAAAATAGTCCTAAATCAATGGTTCCCTTTAAATTCAGATAAATTATTTTCACTGCCTTTAAATGAGATTCCTTAGGATTTGATTTATATCTTGGAAATAAGCATACTGAAAACATAAACTCTAGATGAATAGATATCAAGTAAAGTAAAATTCTTATCATGCCTCTAAAAGTTGTTTGATCTACTGGTTTCCCAGCTTCATCAAGATCAAGTGTGTTTGAGGAACTGATGGGAGTAAATATACTCTTAGTGTTGTTATATCCATACTTTTTAAGAAGATCTTTAATATACTTATGTTGAGATATATATATTCCTTCTGATTTTTGAGAAATTTGAAAACCTAGGAAAAATGTCAACTCACCCATCATAATCATTTCAAACTCATATATCATTAGATCCGAAAAGAAATCAGTTAATGATTTCTTATTTGAACCAAATATAATTTCATCAACATAAATTTGAACAATCAAAAAAAATTTCTTATCATTCTTTATAAAAAGGGTTGGAACTTAATTTCCCTTAACATACATATTTTGAAGCAAGAATCCTGTAAGTCTATCATACCATGCTCGAGGGGATTTTTAAAGGCCATATAAATATTTGGTAAGTCTAAAAACATGATTAGGATGTTTTGTGTCTTCAAAGCCATGAGGTTGTTCAACAAAAACATCCTCTTGAACATAAAAATTAAAGAAAGCACATTTCTCATCTATTTGGAAAAGCATGAAATTAAAAAATTATGCAAAGGCAAGTAAAATATGAATAGATTCAAGTCTAGTTACTGGAGAATAGGTTTCATCATAGTATATTCCTTCTTGTTGATTATAGCCTTTATCAACTAATTGACCTTTATTCTTAAATATGATTCCATTTTCATCACACTTATTTCTGAAGACCCATTTTACTGCAATTAAAAAAGTTTTCTTAGGTCTTTCAACAAAGATCCAGACTTTATTCCTATCGAATTCTTTTAGTTTATCATTCATGGATTTAATCCAATCATCATCACCTAAAGCTTCATCAGTGATTTTTGGTTCCAATTGGGAAAGGAATTATAGATGTTTGACTTCATTTCATAAGGAACATATAGTCATTACATGTTGACTGACATCACCAATGATTCTATCAATGGGATGATTCTTTAGAAACAACTGGTTTGGGTTTTGTAAAACTTGTTCATCAACATAGGGTGGGAAATATTCCAGGTTAAATGTTTCATAAGTATATTCTTGAACATTTTCCTTATCCGAAGGTTTTTCTATCATTTGTTGATAATTAGTTTTTGAAAACACATCTTAGGATGGAGGTTGAGGTTATTTAAAAACAAAAGAATCAGTTTCATCAAATTTAAAATGTAATGTTTCTTCAACAATACCTGTGTTTTTGTTGAAAACTCTATATGCCTTAGAAGTTGTGGAGTATCCTAAGAAAATTCCTTTATCATATTTTTGTGCAAATTTGTGTAAATTATATTTAGTATTCAGAATGAATACCTTGTAACCAAAAACCTTAAAGTAGGAAAGTCTAGTTTCTCTACCATTCTATAACTCATAAGGAGTTTTATTAAGAAACGGTCTAATCAAAACATGATTTATAGTATAACAAGAAGTAATTATTGCTTTATCCCAAAATTTTTTGGCAATATAATACTCAATCAACATGGTTCTTGTTATCCCTTTAAGAATTCTATTTCTTCTTTCAATAGCACCATTCTGTTGAGGTGTTCTGGGTGCTGAAAAGCTATGAGTAATACCTTTTCTACATCAAAATGTTTCAAAATCAGAATTTTGAAATTCTCCTCCATGGCCACTATGAATCGTTTTCAAATGAATGTTTTTCTCATTTTTGACTTGGGCTCCAAAACTATTGAAATAATAAAAATCATCAGACATCTTTGCTAGAAAATAGACCCATGTAAATCTAGTGTAATCATCAACCAAGAAAAATACATAATACCTGCCCCCAATGCTTCCAGTTGGTGTTGGACCAGAAGGATCCATATGCACTAGCTGTAATGCATCAGTAGTTGAGACATCAACTACTGATTTAAAACTTGATTTATGTTTCTTTACATATTGACAAGGTTCACAGACTTTTGAAGAATGAAATATATATTATAGTAGATCCTTAACTAGTATTTTTTTAAATAGTTTGAATAGGTTTCTAAGGTTAAAGTTTCCTGACCTTATATTCCATAACAAAGAATGATCTTCCATTGCACTAAGGCAAGGTAATTCTTGGCTCCTGAGTTCTTTTAAGTTTAGTGTGTAAAAATTATCTTACCTTTTGGCAGAAAGAATAAATTATTCCTCGGATTTGTGTACTAAGAACTTATCCTTCCTAAAATTCATAAGGTAGCCTTCATCACATAATTGACTTATGCTGATGAGGTTGTGCTTAATAACCTTAACAAATAAAACATTTGAAATCAATTTTTTTCCAAGTTGAATGATGTTACCCATTCCAATAATTTCTCCTAGATCATTATCTATGAAGGTTACTTTTCCTCCTATCGTCTTGATAATCCTTTAAAAATACTTCTTGGTACTAGTCATATGACGGGAACATCCACTATCCATGTACCAAGAATTGTTGATGGTACTTTCCCTATTTTCCTGGAAATAAGAAAAATTTAGGTTTTCAGAATCCAGATATGCTTGGATCTGTAAATTTCAGAAAGAAAAATTTTAGGTACCGACATCTTCATAGAAAAATAAGCTTTATGATATCCGAATGATTGGGTTTTGTTTAAGGAACATTTCTTTTCCCAATGACCACCACATTGACATTTAGTACAGAATGGGGCACATTGTGGAATAAAATAGTTGTTACTAAAAATCGGTTTATCACTAGTATAACCAAAACCAGAAGTATTCCTTTGTGGTCAGATTTGTGAATACATTTTATCAAAATTATCCTTACCTTGGGTAAAATTTTAAAAACACTTACTCAAGGAAAATATTTCACATTTGAGTTTGATAACTAAGTTCTTGTCATAAAAAATATTTGATTTTGATCTAGAGTTAGGTTCAAAAAAAAATTTCTTAAAAATTACTTTTTCTAGATCTTTAGAATGTTTTTTCTTTTCAGAAATTACATCCTCTGGATTTTTTGAAATACTTTCAAAATCTTCATTTTTCTTATCAAGATCTTTAGAAATATCTGATATTTCCTTAGTAAGAATAGTATTCCTAGAATTTTCTTTATCATGTTTTTTCATGAGTTTTGAATTCTCATTCTCGAGGAGTTTGGGAAACCTAGAATATTTTTTATAGTTAGGTAAAGTATTATATTCATTAGAATATGATTATTAATTCTAAGAGTTATACTATTTAATATCATTAGAATTCAATGAAATAGTGGTCATTGATTCAGAATTGTGTACCTTATCCATCATGAAATTATTATCAATAGATCGTCTGGCTATTATACCATGATTCTTCTATCCAGAAGATTCATAATCTGAAGATTCATCTGAAGAGTCTCCACCACTAGAACTCCATGTGTAATTAGCTTTCAAAACTTTCTTAGCTTTTGACTTGTTATAATTATTTCTGTTTTTCTTAGAATTTCTTTCCTTTCTTTCTTTTCTCTTGAGCATAGGGCAATCAGGTCTTATGTGTCCAGCTCTCTTATGTTCATAGCATGTAACTTCTGAATCTCTCTTGTATTTCCATTCCTTCTTCTTATATTTGGATTGAAAGTGCCTCTATCCATCTATCATGTTCATTCTTCGAGAAAGAATTGATAATTAATTTTCTAAGGATTCACTTCCACTAGATTCGGAATGGATAACAACATTCATAGATCTAGATCTGGTAACTATTTCATGAGTCTTGTCTTTCATATGATTGGAAGTAGTAGTAAATGATACACTGCCATTTCCATTCTTCTTCTTCACAATATCAGCATCTCTCTTCATTCTAGTCTCATGCTGAAAAAGAGTTCCAAATAGCTCATCAAGGGTAATCTGAGTAACCTTTCTCTTATCATCAATTGTAGTACTTTTAGATTCCCACTCATTTGGAATGACACAGATAATCTTGTCAAAAATAGCTTCATCATCTAATCCTTTTTCACCCATTGATTGTAAACTATTCACAATAGTGATGAATCTCTGTTTCACCTTGCATATGGGATCACCATAAAGAAAACTAAAACCATGATATTTGGCTCTAAGCATGGTTCTTCTTGTCTCAATTACTTTGGAAGTCCCAAAGTGAGTAACATCATGTTTCTTCCATATAGAATTTTAAGCTTCACAAGATGAAATTTGGCTATATATATTTCTAGTCATTGAACAAAGTAAAGTGTTGTGTACCTTATAATTCAATTGATATTCATGCTTTTCTTGATTTCTAAAGGCACATACTTATTTATCAGGAATTTTTTATCCACCAGTACGCATAACAAAATTTTCAACACTAGTGTTGATAATGAAAGTCTTCATACGATCTCTCCAATATTTGTAATCATTACCATCAATGATTGGTGGTCTGGTTAGATTTAGATTGTCTATAGAACCAAAATTGATTCCTATCATCTTTAAGAAATGTCTTTCCACAAAAACATGTTAATAGAAAGAGTTTTTAAACACATAAAAAATTCTAAGCAAGAAAATATAGAGAAAAAGTATCTCGACGAAAAAGTGAATCTGAAATATGAGTCCGAAAAATAGATTCTGAAAATATGAATCTGGAAAATGACATTTCGAGAATTTTCTTCTGAATCTAATGATGAGACTAATTCAGATTGAACCAAATCCTCTGATACCAATTCTTGAGATGGTATGTCTGAGTATGATTTACTCTATAATACCAAATGTATGATAGAAATAATAATGATATTATCATATACAAGAGGGGGGGGGGGAATTGTACCTTTTAAAAATTCCTTTGGAACTTTTAAAGATAGTTATGTTTAACAAGGTTAAAAAAATAATTCACAAGACCTCTTATTGGTTCTAAACACTTGCTAGATTACAGAAAAGTGATTCCAAAAATGAAACTAATCAAAAGTTACAAAGATTAAGATTCTACCTTAAAGCGTATAGAATCTAACTAAATAAGAGTACACGAGTGAAAAAATATATGATAGTTATACTTTGCTCAACAATGTAAAATGTAGTGAAAAAACATGTAACAAAACGAGTAACAAGTAATAAGTCTTTTAACCCAAATAGAAGGGTATCCAAAAACCTTGGATAAAGGTCCCTGATTTATACTTTCTAGAATGTATGTCTTACCCACACCAGGGTAAGCCCTCGATATGATTATCAGAGTCTATCTTGCTATCCTCACAAGCCCTCAAATATCAAGTAGTCAGAACCTCTGTCTTCCTTATCAAGGAAGCCTTCAATTTCAAGTGTTGGAACCTCTATCTTCCTATCCCCGGAAGCCCTTGATTGTACACAGCAATAATCAGAGATGCACGAAGCAAATCTGCACAAGGAAAAGTTTGAACAAGGTGTTCAAAATTTCTGCATGAAGCTTGAGAGTTGAAAAGAGCCACTCTCTCTAGAAATCACATCAATAGATTATAGGCACAGATGAAAAATTAATGTGTCAAATTTTCTCTTCTTTTAAAATGAACTCAATTTTATAGGTGGTGCTCCCATGGTTGACTCCCTCCTCCAATAGTCATATTCATCCTTGAATTTCGGAGGGACCTGTGCATGTGTAACTCAAACAACGGCTAGTTGATAACTGAAGGCACGACATTTTTTTATAATCGAACAATTGAAAGAATAACCAAAACTAATATTCATAATGGAGGTATATGAATGTTCAGAATGTGAGTAAATATGGAAGTTCAGAATGTAAGAAAATGAATTTGAAGTCTATAGTACCAAGATATTCGGATTCTGTTTTTCTAAGGAATTCGTAATGAGAACTCATAATCAGAATTATTCAACAGAATTCGTAATGAGAATTCATAATCACAATTCATCATCATAATTCATAATGAGACTTCGTTATCAGAATTATTCATTAGAATTCGTAATCAGAATTCGTAATCAGAATTCTTCATCAGAATTTGTAATGAGAATTCGTAATTAGAATTCTTCATCAGAATTTGTAATGAGAATTCATAACCATAAGTCATCATCGGATTTCTTAGTTAGAACTTTATATAAGTTTGTAATCCGAATTTTGAGTTGAATTTCATAAATTTTGTAACAGGGAATTCTGAATAGAACGTCATCAATGTTTGTAACTAGAATTCAGATCCTAAAACAGAATACTTCATATCTAAGAATTATTCGATACTAAGGTTTTAGATATGAATCCAATTTTTATACATAAGAAAGATATTTATATAAACAATTAAAACAAGGTAAGGGTATATTTCCTTTGGGTAGGAGATTTTCCTTATGGAAGAAAAACAGGGGTAAAATGAGTTTTTCCTTGAAATGGGGTGTTTGAGCTTTTCAAAACAAGAAGGAATGGTAAAGTAATAAGGATACCTTAATGACTTAACAATATCCCCCTTTCCATTAAGAAATGGAAAAATCCTAAAGATATCCTAATTGACTCAACAGGGGTTTCCATTGTTATAGTCTGTTCTTCTACAAGATTAGTAACATCATCATGTACAGAAGACATTATCTGCATGAGTATAAAAACATTTAATTTATATTATGTTAATTCAGTTTAGAACATATAATATAATGATGAAAACATAGTATATTAAAAAACACTTTTACCTTATCATTGAACTATCTTTATTTTTTTAATTGTTTTAAGGTCTTTGGTCGTCTAATGAGAATCCAAATCCCCTCATTATTGTCCCCTATAATGTACAATATATTTTCTGCATTGGGACCAGCATGAATTTATTATGATCACATAATGAAAGGGTTATCCAAGATTTAATTTTAATCTAACCCTACAGTTGTTTTAGTCGCCAATAGAAATGTCAAACAATTCTTTTTTTTAGATCTGAGACAAAAAATAATTGCACTCCATGTAATGTAATTATGAACAGCTCACCTTTTCCCCCTTCCCTATTGAAATTCAACTTCACAAATCCCATGTAATCAACATTCACAGTATTCCCATTTTTAACCCATTCGAAATGGAAAATAGTCACTCGATGTTTTTTATAATAAAAATCTTATATCTATATGATAATTCATAAATATGACATATTTTCATAAATTTTATTTCTATCTTTGGAACCATATATATGCAAAACTTCCACCAGAAGCATTTCTCCACTATTTTCCATCATGCTATAGTCCTCATGATATTTTTTATAGAATATATAACCATTAATTATAAAGGAATTGTATGATATAACATTTTCATTTGGTCCCATTGTAAGTCATCAAAGTCGTTCAGAAAATGAATATTATTTTCAGATATCTCCTTATAAATTTTCTATTGGAACCACCCAATAAAATATTGATTTTGTGTATTTGATATCGATACTTCTCTAATAATGTATTCAAACCTCTTACAATTTCATTCTGTGAATCAATATATAGATCAATATCTTTACTATTATGTGGAATTTAAATTTCCACATTCTCTTCCTCTATGACGTTAATTATTATAACATGTCATTTTAAAATCCATTTTCCCATAAGGTGTCCACTATGATCAGAATTTGGGAGACTACAATTTTTAATTTCTATTAGGTAATTGAAACAGAATTCAAATTATTCTTCAATAATATATCATTATATGATACAACTTTCTCACAAACTTTGATTCTTGACATAACCCTTAAAAATCATCATTGACCATTCAATGGGATATATCAATCTATAATGGAATGGACCACATAGGTGAACCTCTCTAACAAATATAACCATAATGTTAACCATTATATCAACTAATTATTGTGGGAAAAAATTTATAATTCACCAAACATGTCTGAAAACTCATTATTCATGATTTGAAACATTGTCCACTCTATAAATTTATTGTATATATATTTGAGAAAGGACTAGATTCTAGTTAATTTATGTCATACATTTTTAGGTAGAATTAAATGGAAATAAAATCTCATAAAATATTACATGAAAACATGGAATTCAGGTGATTTTGGTCCCAATAACATCAAATTATTCATTGACAAGACATTCCAAATATTTTATAAATATGCCTCTGAAACATTTACACCACTGAGAAGAATAAAATATTAATTTTTTCCTATCTAGATTTTGTGTAAGTTATTGGTGGATGAAAATTCCTCCCTTTACCCATCATCTCTGCCAACCCTTCCCTTATACCCATGTCAATCATGTCCATCTTATCCTTGTTTCCATATTTCTTTTTTCCTGTAGCATTTAGTAATGTAACAATAACACTACCAAATAAATTTTTTATACATTCAAGACACACAAAAATGGATGACGTACAAACAAGCCTAATACATTAATTCAAAAAAAATTGATCACTTCTTTTAACCTGATTTCATATGGGATTTCAATAATTATTTTCCAAAAACAGTGTCAATTACTTTTACATTATCAGATAGTTTATCACCCATTAGTGGAGATTGTGTGGTACCTTGTTCGGTGTTCCCATCAAATGATGTCATCTAGGATCGGTATTTATGTCATCGATGTAAAAATTTATGATGTCCATAAATCACAATCTTCAAGGTATATTTCAACCCAAACTAGTGTGTTTATTATTCAAAAATGGGACACCCCAGTATTCCTTTAATGTTATAGCCTAACAAATTTCCATAAGAAGGATATGCGTTTATTGTCCCATAAAACATGGATCTAAATGTAAATTATTTAATTCTACGAGTATTATAAATTATTACACATGTTTCCCACATCAATTTAATAACATCGATCAATGGATACAAATAGACATCATTATCATAATCGGGTCGATTTGGTCCAGATATAAGAAGAGACAACGTAATATATTATCACTTCATGCATGACCATATCAGCAGGTTAAAATTTTATGACATGAAGGGACATATATTGTGAGTACTACTCTATAAACCAAAATTATTTATTTCATATATAGATAATTCAAAATTAAATTTTCTCATTTCATTTTCAAATTTTGGATACTCTTAATCAATTTTCATCCAATTTGGAAAATATGTTGTATTATGTTGGTTCCCAAATTTAATTATTGTATCTATATTCCATGTCAATTATCATAGGATTTCCTGAAAACCATATGGTATTCTAAATCATGGAATGACAGGAAATTACCATACATATTTCAAAGGACTTGATAAATTTTTCTTGTATTGATATGAACAAATCATAGGGTATTTTAGGAGTGAATCATGGTCCTTATGAAAATATATGAAATCTTTTAGACAAGCAAGTAATTTTTTAGAGATCGTTCCTATTTAATGTAGAATTATTTTAGTGTTATATATTTTACATAGAAGTTTTTTTTTATTTTGGTATCATATCATTCCAGATTCTAAGTTGTTTTGAAAAGCTATTGTCACTCCATCCACTTCCAGCTTTCATATTATAAAACTTCAATACATCTGAAAATATTTTGTATTTAGTATAACCAGTATACAATGGTCTCTTAGCACAATTATTTAACTTCTAAAACATCTTTTTACAATCACAAATGTCGTATATAATTTCTAGTTTCATTTCTTACATGTGATATCTATCGTCATTTACATTGGTATTCATATCAAATGATCCATAACTGAAATATCATCCCAATCAGTGTGAATGATAAGTTTTTCACCTTGTTTAGTCAAACATTATATCATTGATCTATTCTATAAAAAATAAAATGTGTTTCCAACTCTGTTAGAATAATTTCTCTTGAATAAGAACAACATAATAATGGAAAAATGATTTCAAAAGGGTTATATGAATGATCTATTGAAACCACTATTAACTCTTTAACTACATCTTCATACTATTTTATCAATGAATTAGAGTGCACCAATTTTTGATTCATATCCATCCTATTAGTTCAAAAAAATATTCATTTTTTATAATAAATTAGTAAATACACAGCAGATATTCATTATCAAAAAATAAATTTATAGATAATTCTAATAAGGGGAACCCAACATTTGATTGTTTCAAATAATTTTCATTATCTTCGAAGAAAATGGGTAATGGAATTGAAGAAAAGAATTACTCCACTATGGTAGATTTTATCCTCTAAATGCATCTAAAGGTCAATGTTATAGAAAACTATCATCCTCATCAACCTCATCTCTTGACCAGTTATTATTGCATTTTTTTTCTTGAGACTCATCCCCATATCTTTTGTTCATGCACCTAAGTTTCATGAACCACTCTGAGTATTAGTAATCGCATACGGGGATTGGATATCATTTTTTATTGCTACTTATTAGATTATTTTAAGAAACATAGAAGATATGGGGCATGATTCTAAAATAAAAAATGCAATTATAATAATTTGGGGGGTGAAACTGATGAGGATGATATTAATCTCCTAAAATCTTTTTAAATAACCATATATTAATTTAAAATTTAAAATATAATCTTAAAACCACGTTAAAAATTCAAAAGGATGCATTTTGAATTTTTATAAACCCTATTGAATTCCATTTTTTTAAATTCCACAAGAAAACCTACTATTTATTTTCAAAGAATTTTAAAATCACTTCATAGGTTTCAAAACACCAAATCCATTTTAGTTCATTTTAAGGGAAAACTCATTTTTTTTAATTTCAAAACCCGCATTAACATTTAAAACCAAGTTTCCTTTTTCAAAATAAAAATTAAAAATAGGAATGAATATAAAATGATAATTAGGACACCACCCAGTCTAAATAAATTAGTGATTATTAATCATTTCATAAAAAAATTACAATGCTAGACTGAATGAAATATTTATCAGAAGATAGCTGTAAATTAAAATCTCAAATCCTTACATGATTTTCTTGTTCTACCTGCTTAAATACCAAGGTTCCCATGATATTATTTTAAAATCCAATCGATAGAATATTTATTTATCAAAAACCAATCATCAAATAATAAAAAGTTATCCAAAAATCCAAGATTTCACATTCCATACAATTTATTCAAGAATCAACATCAATAATGTTTTACAAATATTCATGACAATGAAAAATATTTTCCAAAAGATCATGAAGTGATAGATAACGTCCATGTGTTATATCATACTTAGGTTTGATTTGAATTTATCTAAGTGTTAGTTGAATTGGAGGTGATGTTGTACCTTGGGTTAGATAACAATATCAGATTTGTTTTTTGCTTTGTAGGGAACCAACAATAATGATACAACACGTTTTGAGTTTATAAATTATTTTGGGTGTTTAGACTATCCTGGGATAAGTTAGGTTATTTAAGAATCATGATAGAGTGATGATATAGTGCATCAGTGGGTGCAACTGATATTTTTTTGTGAAAATTTAGCCAGTGGATGACAAAATAATGTTTTTTCTTGAGATTGGGTGTGGTGGGATGGAAACTAAATCAACTTTGTTTTTAAAATTATATATATATATGTTTTGTTTTTTTTAATGTCTATTAAACATGTTTACTTGATTCAAATTTATTTATTCTATGAAATTAATGTTTTCACTTGAGTACATAAATTATTAACACAATTTCATTTATATAAGTTCAAGAATTGAAATTATATAATCACCAAATCATATTAAGATTCATAATGGAAGTAGCAATTATACGTTTGAGTTATGTTATCTCACTTTATTTTGATAAATTTTCCTAAATATTAACATTTCTTATTCCTTTGTTCAAGGAATGAAATTTTTATTTGGTAGATATATATGTTCTGATATCATGAGTACTTCAATTAAACTTGCATTTAGTTTTAAATAATGATTTTAAATGGTGTTAATATAATTAGTACAGTATTCCCTTTTAAACCTTCAGATCCTAACCTCATATGGGTATAAATAGTGTAACAAAACCATCCTTGTTATAAACTATGAATATCGTTTATCAATTACCAAGAAATACAGTTTGAAATACATTTGGAGAATATGTTTTTATTCTTTTAAGAAAATATAAACCGGATATTTTCATGATATCAATAATTAAAAATGAGTAATATTTTAAATAAGAATTTAAGAACAATTATTAAACTTTTTTTATTTTTATATGTAAAGATTAAATTTAAAATCATTGTCTTTGGACCAATAATTATTTATTAAAAATATACATTGAAAAAGTCCATTTGGTATTGTTTTTAATGAAATGGCACTAAGAATGAAAAGTATGTAAAACTAAACTTTACTGAAAATAAATAAATAAATAAAATAAGATATTTAAATAAAAATTATCATAATTCGATCATGAGAGGGGTGTTGAGGATCTGGTAGTGTTTCTTGTTTTCATAGTTGTAGAACATGATCGATGTGTCACATGAAATAGATGGACGAGGGTGTAAATTTCCTTACCATAAAGTGTTTTAATAAATTATTTAAACAATGTTTGGGTTGGATGGTAAAAATATGAAAAAAATAAACAACAAAAATTAAGTTGGTGAAAATTCATGTGAAATGCCACACTGTGTCATGGTACAACATAGCGCATGCCACGGTGTGCCATCTTAATTTGGTTGTCGAGTAGGCACAACATGGTGTAATGGTCTGATGCACTAGCCACTGTGTAACTGTAAAATTGTGTAATAATCATACCTAGATCATTCAGAATGCTACCCAATGTTTCTTATGACCTGTAAATAAAGGTGACTAACATAATATAACACATCCTAATAAAAAATAATAACTATTAAAATATCTCAACAAACATAAACTCACTCTCACCTTCGAATGACCCTTAATAAAAAAACCCACTTCATAATAACATATAAAATATAATGATATCAAAGACCCATTATCAATCTATATTTCAATAACAAACAAATTTTCACTTCTGATTCGACGAGGGAATTATCTTCAAGGGTGTAAATAACCCAAATTATTAATCTAATTAGGAAAACATATCAAATATAGCTTACTGCCTTTGAAAAAAATGATAAAATACATTAAATTTTCCATTTCAAACCCATCAAAAACATTTAGAACAATGAAAGGAAACAATACGTCCATGTTCATTGATAATGTTAAAAATCTTTCTAAAAAATAGCCAAACACCAGCTAAATCATATAAATTCATGTCCAAAAAAATGATAATTTATTATAATTGATAATAAATCATTACATGATATCCATTTTGATTTAATCAATAAAACGAAACGGTGGAATTTTAACAAACACTTTGTGTGTGTTATTTCCATGTAATGAAGTTCGAAAAATATAAACATAATAAAAAATCCTTTGATGTTAATGAAAAATTAAGAAAAAAACATATATATCCCTAATCCCATCGTGGATAATTATAATATAATTTAATTAATCTAAAATTATGGATTTTAAAGATTCAATAATTCATGGTACAACATTTAAATGAAAGGGAATGGATCCACCTACTAGAAGGGATGAAATCAGTGTGTGGAAGTATTAATATTCTACAAGGAATCATAAAAATCCTATAAAGGTCCAATAAAAACCCAAAATTATAAAAACCCCCTAATTATAAATTCATTCTAGAATGGAAAGTAGTTACGGATAATAAATAGAAAGAGACAATGAACAAAAATTAAAAAATATATCGCTAAATAAGTAATCAACGTGTTAGGAGGATTGAATAACTTTCCTTGGATTGAGCTTTGATTTGTTTAAGAGAAATTAAAGATATCTCTAAAAATTGGATACAATCGAGGCTTAGATTTGTTAAATCATTCATTCATTCAAGGCTTGGATTTGTTTGAGCCTTGATTTGAGCCAGGATTCAATCTTGGATTCAAGGAGTTGGAGCATTGGTAGCATGCGGATTCTGCTGAATGCATCAGATATCGTGATTCATTTATGACTGCTAAGGGTTATTTAAATATATTTGGAACACTTTTAACAATGCTGTAATGACCCAAGATTGTATAATCGGAAATTCCATTCTTATTATTTTTCCATAGAGTATAAATCACATAAAATTACTTTAATAACACAATAAAATTTGTATATATTAGAAATGAATGAAATAAGAGGTATTTCCATAAATTATGGAACCTATACCAATGGAATAGTAACGCGGCCATTAGAATAATAACATGACCATTATGAATATTAATTTAGTCTATAGAATAGTAACATAACCTATGAAATTATAAATAAAATATATACATCTGAAAATTGAGAATATAATATAATTGTATCATAGTATAATAAAATAAATGTTTTCATATTTATTTATTTAGTGTTGGAATTTTTGTAAGTCTTGAATATTTAATTACAAATTTATAATTAATAGAATTATTTAAAATAAAATATATGTTCATAAAATTTACTAATAAATTAATATTTTTTTATCTTATGATAATAATATAGTTTTATGATACCTTAAATAATTTTTCAAAGTGTTATAAAATCAGTTATAATTTGAAAATTGGTATTTTTAAAGTAAATGATAATTTAAATTAAAAAATAAATCTCATATATTTTAAAATTAATTTTCATAAAATGGAGTACATTTTTAAATACTACCTTTGAAAAAAATTAGTGTCAATTTTTTTTAATTTTCTAAAATAGTTGAATTTTTGGTGAATATTAAATTACGGTAATTTACAGTTCATATAACTTATAAGTCAAAAACCCTATTCCATGATTCTTTTTCATATTTAAGAACCATAATCTTAAAATAACCTTCATTATTTTAATATATTTGGTGATAAGTTTCAATCTATTCATATCCTTGATCCAAAATAATAATCTAATGAATAAAATAATGAGAAAATACTCCTCTCGTCCCCTATATATACCACCCCTCAACAAAAATTATATTCACAACTTCCAGGCCTCGAAGAATGTAAACTTTATTCCCAATCATCTTCCTAAGACCATCACACATGTAAATTATATCTTTTCTCATTAAAAGTCCAAACCCTTATGCCTAATAATGTTCTCAAGGAGGAGATATTCAAGAGGTAAAATGCACTTTTTTTATTATAGTTTCTTTTCAATTTCATTTAATTTCTTATCCTAACCTATACTTGACTTATCCTTGTGGAATCATAACACCATTATATTTTATATACATTAATTTTATTACGTTAATGGAATAATTAATCTTCAAGTCTCTTCCCTTTTCCTTTTATTCTAAAAATGAAAATATCATCTCTAGTGTGTTAATTAACCCCCACCATGGAAAATGCGTTTTCATTTTTCACTACCACAATCATGGATGGATATGAATCCATAATTAGGGTTAAGTAATATTTTATTATAAATATTATATGTTATATAATTTTATGTATCCAATATATAAACATGATGTTAAATATAATTGTACAAGTTCATAATGGTCATGAAAACCACTAAAATAAATTAAATCATTTTAATTAACATTGTATCAAGTATATCATTTCCATACCATATAAAAAATGAAATATAATACCAATTACACTTGTATATGTTAATTAATAACATATAGTTTCAATTCTAGAGAATCATTCCCATTTTACAAGAACCTTCATAGTAATATAGAAGTGAACCTATCGTGAAAACCAAGAAAACAACCCCCCTCCCAAACGATAATATTAAACTCTATAACTCATTAAAAATCCCATGAATGAACATAATGAATAAAATTAATTTATAAAATGTTCTATATATCTTATTAAATTAAATTAATTATATTATTTATAATATTAAATAGAGGAAATCATTTAGACTTAAGGTATATGGATATTCGAACCCAACTCTATTTCCTTGGGTTTTCCCACGTTCACTTCATTTTCATAATGTATTTTTCTTTAATTTTCCTTAAATATCAATTCATTATCATTTCCTTATATTTTAATGGATATAAATTTTTCCAATCTAATTTTATAAAAAATTATACTATTTTTTTAAAGGAACTCTTCTTTCCAAAAATACATATTTTACTTCTCATGAGATTATTTCTCCTTCACTCATGATTGATGATTCATTTATAATTTATGTTATTATCTCTTTATTTTTGGAAACTAAAATTTTATTCAATAATTTATTCTTTATAAAATTAAACCCATTCATTTCCATGGGTTACATTATGTCCAAGATCGATATACGGTAAATGTGTCTTGCCTAATAGTGTAAATGTTATGATGTAATGTGTGACCAGAATTATAAAGCACCCAATGCATTTGGGTAATGTGATGTATCTAATAAGAAAATGTCAAATATGGGTGAACATTATTCTATAATTTTTCACCATTATGTGTGTTAGTTGACCACTAAGACCAGATGTTTCATTTTTATGTGTCATGACATTCCATTACATTACTAGTGTTTCCTATCATGACATTGATAATGATCCCAAGATTATGTTATGATTATTATTATTATCCTCCGCTTGTAATAATGATTCATTTTATTAGGGATTATCTTATTAGTCTTTTATATTACCCCTTTTTATGTATATTATATGGTTATTACTTATAATAAGGAGAATTTGAAGTCCACTAAGAGGCTAGAGAAGAAATAATTAAATAAGTTTTATGTTTTGTTATGTGAAATTTATGTATAACCTAATTTTTCCCAAAAAACTAATCTATTTGATCCTATATTTTCGAAACAATTATGTTATTTATCTTCAAAATGATTTAATAGACATATAAAAAAACTACTGTCACTATATTTTTTTGTCATAGAATAGTTTAGTTAATTTGGTAATTAAGATTAGAGAACAATAGTAAAAACCCATAGTGTTAGACTAAGTGTATGTAAGCACCCAATAATATTTTCTTTAGAAAATTATAAAAATATGGTTCTAATAATATATGCCTTTATAGTTAATTTCACAAAGAAATACAATATTTATTCATTACTTTTTGACTTATGTTTTGATCAAACCATTTCCATTTTAGAAAATAGTGGGAATTAGGAGAAACCAAGTCAACAACCCATGTGATGGACAATGCAGTGATTACTCAAATGATATCCCCAATGCCTTGGGTGGTGGATTTGAAATTTTGATGATGATTCTTACCCAGCTGTCTTAGGAAATGAAAAATAACATGAACCGTTTGGAATGTCCTCCTTTACTTAAATTAATAAACTGGTTATCATGTATTTTATATAGTAATAACCACTGACATTTTTTGGATCTTCTAATCCACTAGTCATGGAATAGTGGGTCATCTTGATGGAGAATATCATTTCTCTTCTCTACTATTATGAGATGGAGAAGGTGAAACTGGTTGATTATCATCTAGATATAGCGGTTGATTAGCGGTGGGAATTCATTAGGAATACCAAGATTAAGGAAAAAATTGAAGATTTGGTGTGGGAAGAAAATAAGATAATGTTTCTTTACAAGTATCTCCATAAAACTCTTCATACAAATAGTGAGAGAGATTTAATTGAGCTTTTGAAAAATGAATGTTAATATGTCACGTCCAATGATATAAATTTCACAATACTTTCAAGATATGATTCAGGTTTTTTATCAGAAACGATAGAAAAATTGATATATACTTTTTTGGTTTAAAACGACACCTTCGAGTGGCTCTAGAAATTAGTGACTTTGGGAGTGTTGAATAAGTTTTCTAGTGTTATATGGAAGTGGATATGATGTTTGGATAATTTTACCATGTATATGGTGATAAGAAATGACAGATGGAGCTTTGTTATGTGGGATCTAATGAAAATTGTGTAAAGAAATATCAACTACTCAGATGTCAAACATGTAGGAATAAGTATCATGGGAACTACCTTAAAGGGGCGAGGAAACGATATAAGTGTGGGAGAGAAGGCCACAAATATCATTAATATTGAAGATACATAATTAATTTTACCAATATTATTGAGTAATGGAAAGAACCACCTATGTTTCAATGCATCAATTGTTGGGAGCAAGGGCAATATGCTAGCTAGGGCAATAAACCCTGAGTCCTCGATGGTAATCAGCATCAACAGCCACCAAATACAAAGGATAAATTGAAATATTATGTCATAAATAGAACTTAGTTGAATCCCAACAATGATGTGGTGAAATGTACACTAATTATTCATTCAATAATAGAGAATATAATATTTGATTATGGTTTTACGCATTCTTTCATATCTTTTAAGTGTTTTAGTACTATTCAAACACAACATTAAAATATGGAGTTTGATTTGTCTATGAAAATATAAAATGGGTAAATTACTGTATCCAATGTATATAACTCCTCCCTAGTTAATGTTTAGGGACTGAAACTCCCAAAAAAATATTGTATTACGTTCTTTTGTGAAGTTTGATGCTATTTTCGGGCATGAATTACCTATCATTATAAAAATACAACATCAAGTGTCGAGAAAAGGTGATCACTATTAATATCTAGAAGAATCCTCTATTTCTATATAATTGTATGGAGGAGGATGAATATCCACTGGAGTTATTGTCTCAATTGTGGATAGTATTAACTAATTATCAAGCATATCTAGCTCAAATTATTGGGATGAAGGGGAGAATCCTGATCAAACACTTGCCTATTATGTCGGACTACACTGATGTGTTCCCCAAATAATTGCATGGTCATCCCCCAAATATAGATTTTAATTTCTCAATTTAACTTATTCATATATCACTTTTTATATCAAAGACACCTTTTAGAATGGAAACCATTGAGCTGGAATAACTAAAGAAACAGTTACAAGAGAATTTAGACAAGGGTTTTATACTCCTGAGTGCTTCACCATGGGGTGCACAAGTCTACATCATCAAGAAAAGGGATGGGTCAATGCACCTCTGTATTGATTATCATGAGAACAAGAAACTGATGATAAATAACAAGTATTTTATTCTATGGATATATTACATTTTCAATCAACTCTGTATGTCCATGTATTTCCCTAATGTTGACCTTTAGTTGGGATATCAACAATTGAAGCCGAGGAAGGAATATATTCCTAAGACATCCTTTCGAATGAGGTACTAACACTATGAGTTCCTAGTGATGTCTTTAGGACATACTAGTTCTCCATCAATATTAATAGACTTTATGAATATAGTCCTTAGAAATTACCTCAAAAAATTTATGGTCATCTTTATTGATGATATTCTGATATAATCCAAAAGCAAGGAGGATGATGAGGATCATTTGAACACTGTGCAAAATACATTGCCATAGGGGAATATATATTCCATGTATAGTAAATGTGTGTTTTTATGGAGGGAGTATCATTCTTGGGGCATATTATAACCAACAAGGGAATAACAGTGGACCCTTCCAAGACAAAGACAATCGAAGAGTGAGATAGGGAAACATCTGTAATAGAGATCTATATTTTCTATATTATATCTAGGTATTACTATGGATTTTTGATGAACACATCATGATTTTCAAGACCACTAACCATGCTAACTAGGAAGGGAGAAAATCTATTATGGACTAGTGAATGTTATGACCACTTCAAAGAGTTAAAAGGGTGGATTACCACAATGTCAGTAATCACACTTCAAATAAGTGGGGAAATCATTATGGTATACAACATTTATTCAAAGAATAGAATATTTTTATTACAATGAGAAATGATAAAGTGATAGATTACTCCTCAATGATGTTGGAAATTCATGAGAAAGACTACAATATGCATGAGTTAGAGTTGGTGGCTATGATCATCGTGTTACAATTCTGGTAGTGTTACCTTTATGGGGAGAAGTGTGAGATATATACAAATCATAAGTGACTCAAGTATATATTCACATAGAAGAAGATTAATATGTTCTAGTGGATATGGTTAGATCTCATCGTAGATCATGCCTGCTCAATCTACTACCATCATGGTAAGGAAAATAAAGTGATGGATGCTCTAAGTAGAAAGGATCCTAAAACATTATCAATGATGATAATTGAGAAGGATCAAATGTTTTTTCTATTTTCAATGAATGGAAATTGGAATTATTAAGGATGTAAAATCACAAATCCTTTCTCAAATGATTTCTCAACCATCCCTCATGGAGAAAATAAATTATTTACAAATAAAAGATGGAAAAATTCAGAAAAAGGTCGAAGTTATGATAAAGGGAAAATCATCACAATTTTAAATTGGTGAGGAATGAATGAAAATATTTGGATCACGACTATGTGTACGATCAAATCTAGAGATAAATAAATATAATTTGAATGATTCACATAGCTCAACCGTCTCTATTCTCCTATGGAGTACAATGATGTATCGAAATCTCCGAGAGAACTATTGGTGGGACAATATGATGAAAGAGATTACTGAATGTACATCAATGTTCCTGGTATGCCATCAAGTGAAGTTTAAAATAAATAATTCTAATGGGATATTGAAACCATTACACACACAAACATGTAAATGGGAAAACAACACCATATAATATTTCATCAAACATCCAAAGACATCCATAGGAAACAATGCTATAGGGGTTGTTTTGGATCTTATTACAAAGACATATCACTTTATAACAATTCTATAGGACTTCCCACTAGATAAAATTTAAAATATATACATCAGAGAAGTGTAGAGGACTCATGGATTACAACTATAGACTGTATCAGATAGATATCCATGATTCAGCTACAATTTCTAGAAAAATCGCCATCAATCTCTAAACACCGAGTTAAGCTTCAGTACGGATTATAATCCCCAAACTAATGTCTAATATGAATTAACTATTAAAACAATAGAATACATGTTGAGAGTATGTTCTATGGACATAAAATGAGGGTCAGACCAACATCTACCTCTGAATGAGTTCCCTTACAACAACAGTTGTCACTCGAGCATCCAAATAAATCCATATGAATCCCTTTATGGGAAAAAATGTACAACATTGGCATGATGGGATGATGTTAGTTAATGTAGTCTTATAGGGCCTGAAATTATCAATGAAATGGTGGAAAAGGTTTAAATCATTCAACATCACATCAAGGCATCCCAACATTGATAAATGATCTATGCAGACAATTGTAAAGGGGACCTAGAGTTTAAGGATGGAGACTTGGTTTCCTCCACATATCTCCATAGAAGAGGATTATGATATTTTGGAATAAGGGAAACATAAGTCTCTTATACATATGCCACATCAAGATTATTGATCGTGTCGATGTTCTAACACATCTACAGACACTTTCACCAACCATGAATCAAGTAAAAAATGTATTCCATGTATATCCATCTTGAGGAAGTATATACCAAATACCTCACATGTAATGAATCTAGTGGTGGTACAGGTGTAAAATGATATCTCTTATAAGGATAATCCAATGATGATCTTGGATCACAGAGATAAGCTTATTTGTGACAAGACTACTCACCTAGTCTAACTATTATGGTGGAACCTTATGTACAAAGATCAATCATCGTAATTGGAGGAAGCAATGAAGGATAAGTACCCCCAATTTTTTTCACCTTAGTATGTAAAACAAAATTTTAAGGGTCAAATTTCATAAAGGGAAAAAAATTAACAACCCAAAATTATATAAATGGAAACTCCCTTCTTAAAATTGTTCTGTATAATATAAATAACAAAAAATCACATTTATAATATAGTGTATAAATGAATACTGAATGAAATAAGTGGTATTTTTAGAAATTATGGAACCTGACTCAATGGAATAGTAACTTGTCCTTTGGAATAGTTACATGACCATTAGGAATATTAATTTGTCCAATACAATAGTAATCTAAGCAGTGAAATTATAAATAAAATTTTTTAAAATTATAAATGATAATACAATGTAATTATATCATTTTATAAATAAATAAATGTTTTAAGAATCATTAACTTTGTTTTTGTATTTTTGTATGTAATAAATATTTAGTTACAACATTATAATAAATATGATGATTTCAAAAAAAATTCCTTTCATATAATTTATTAATAAATTAATATTTTTTTATATTATTATTATAATATAATTTAATGTGACCTTATCGAATTTTTCCAAGTGTTAGAAAATCAATTATAATTTCAAAATTGGTATTTTCAAAGTAAATGATTATTTTAACTAAAAAAAATCTATCATATTTCTAAAATAGTATTCTTCAAATAGAGTTCATTTTTTAATTCTACACGTTTAAAAATGGTTTGCGTGAGTTTTTAAAATTTTTATAAAATAGTTGAATTTTTTCTGAATAGTGAAACACGATAATTTACATTATATATACATTACAAGTTAAATATACTATTTACGTTAGTAATAAATTATTTAAAAATAATAATATTGAACTAGAATTTATTATTTTAATATATTTAGTTACAATTTTCAAACTATTCAATGTCTTGAACTAAAATAATAAACTAATGAATAAAATAATGAGAAAAGGCCTCTTTCATCCGCTATAAATACCACCCCTCACAACATCTTCTGCTGAAACCATCCAAGAAAATAATCTTGAAAAATTTATAAACAATTATATCATCAAGTCCTTCCCCCACATCTAGTATCTCTTGTTCCCATCAAAATACAAAACCCATTTCTCTATGGATGTTCTCAAGGAGAAGAAATTCAAGAGCTAAAATCCTCATTCTTTTTCTTTTAATTTATTTTATTTTCATATCGTTTATTCACCAACACTAATAAAAGTGGAATGATAACTCCATAATATTTTATATAATTTAATTGTATTATTTTAATGTAATAATTCATCTTCAAACTCTTCTATTTTCCTTTTATTCTAAAAATGAAAAAAATTGTTCGTGGTGTGTCAATTTACCTCCACCATGGACAATGTGTTTTCATTTTTCACGAAGACCATAAAAATAGTTATAAAACAAAAATTATAGTTAAATATGATTTTATTATAAATATTATAAGTTATAAAATGTTTTTTAACCAATATATAAACATGATGTTAATTAAAATGATACAAACTCATAATGGTCGTTAAACTGCCCTAATAAATTAAATCATTTTCATTAAAAATATATCTAATAAATCATCCTCATAACATATTAAAAAATGAAATATAATATCAATTTCAACATAATATGTTCATTAAAAACATATAATTTCAATTATGGATAATCAATTCCATTTTACGAGAACTTCCATACTCATATACAAGAGAATTGATCATGAAAACCAAGAAATCGAACACCACCTGAACGATAAAATCAAACTCTATAACACATAAATAAACCCATAAATGAAATTAATGTATCAAATTCATGATAAAATGGTTTTGGATTTTGTAATTAACAAATTTAATTTCATTATCAAGGATATTAAAGAGAAAAAATCATTCAAACATAATGTAAGGGGATTATCCAACCCACCTCCATTTCCTTGGGGTTTCCCACTTTCACTCCATTTTTAGAATGGATTTACCATTAATGTTTCTTAAATATAATTTATTTATTCTTACCTTATATTTTCTGGGATATTCATATTTCCAATCTTATTTCATTACAAATTGAATGATTTTCATAAAAGAACTATTATTTCCCAAAAAAAATTCTTTTACTTCTCATGAGATTGTTTCTTTTTAACTTACAATTATTGTTTATTTTATCAATTATATTATTCCATATTTATTTTTGTAACCCCAAAGTTTATTCATGGATGTATGATTTGTGAAATGAAACTCATTCTTTTCTAGGGGTTATTTTTTTTATAAGATTGATATACGTCCAATGTGGCATGAATGATAATGTAAATGTTATGATGTGATGAGTGTGCATGGAATTATATAGAACTACAATTCATTGGGTAATGTGATGTATCTCAAGAGAAAAAGTGAAATATTCGTTCACATGATGCTATATTTGTTCACAACTATGTGTGTTATTTGATCACTAATACATGATGTTTCATTTTTATTAATTTCCGCATTCCATTCTTTATCTAAAGATTCCTCTCATGAATATGATGATGATTCCAAGATTATGTTATCACGATGATTCTTATTCTCACCCATGTTATATTGATTCATTTTATTTTTTATCCTCTTATTATGCTTTTATCTCACCCCTTTCTTTAAATTCTATCCTCAGGTGACAACATGTACAAAAGAGAACGTGAAGGTCACTAAAAAGATGGGGAATAAGAAATTAATTTTTTTTTATTTTTTTATGTAAAAGTAATGTATAAGACTAATTTACCAGAGAAACTACACTCTTTGAACCTTGATTTGTAACACTATTATGTAGTTTATCATTAAAATGATTGTTTCGATCCAATTCGCATCGCACCACGGGGCAGCCAAAATGGAATAATAGATAGTAACCAGTTGAACATTACTATAAAGGATTTCATGTAGTGTACTATGTCCTCTTATGGTCTCCAATGGATTTATTTATAGAGACAGAAATACCCAACATCGCTGGTATCTATGATTCATGGACCTGATTTCCAAAGGCAGGTGCTCGTTGGATGACGATTTGGAAAATGAAACTTAAGGACTCCATTGGTCGAGAGGATGGGAGGTTGGGCTCATCACACCCTTTGAGGGGAAATATTTCCTATTTAGGGACTCAATTATAGATTTATGTGATGTTTATATGTTATTTAATAGTTGGGTTTTCCGAATCATGTGTCTTTGGGTTACCCCTAGATTACAATATTCAATATATATGTGTATGGGTCAGAAATTACTAAGGAAATTCTGGATTAAAACATATGATAATGATCTCTATAATTTAATATCATCCGGGGAAAGACGTTTCACTATCAGGATTGATCCCATAATATGGGCTTCCTATATATCCCCATGAGAGGAATTAGAACCCATGGTGTTTGATTCCACTTAACTGGTCATATCACCTTTTAAGGTCATGTGATGAGGACCCATCCATGTAGTTTAACGTCATGAGGTAAGGACATATAGGTGGAGGATTCCTAGCCAAGATTTAATGTAGGACTTACAACAATGTGTCCCAAGATGTTCAGAAGAGGTATTCTCTCCTGGGTGGAAATTTACACACTAGGGATATGTCCTAATGAACAATAGGGTGATTTGGATGTTGGGTTCGGACCTCTGGGAGGCTTCCTATGTATCTCAGTTACTTGGGAATCAAATCCCTCATAGTTTGGTTTAAGTTAGTGCATATATCATAGAGAATGCACATTTGCAGGAATTTCATTGGAGATTACCCCTAATAAGGATTCCCATTTATGTGGCTACATGATAGGGGATTTCAAATTAGGGATTCCCATTTGAGAAGACATGGTCGAGTATTGCACCTTAAATGATTCATTTCAATAAATAGTCACATTAGGTCTTATTACTAAATATGAGGTGCAAGTGAGTTGGGGGAATTCTTACTTGGACCAAATATTAAGGATACTGTCCCTTGGGCTCGTGACTTAGGTAGGCATCCTACGTATCTTGGTTAGATTAGGAATTAGAGTTCTCATAGTTCAATAACTGGGTTACAACTTGATTAGGGCTTACGCATAGGGGCTACCCATTTGAAGGGGGTATTATCTCTCATTTCATGGATGAGTTGATTTGGAGCCCAGGCCTAGATAAAGGATTCTTATGTATCCTATTTATAGTATGAGTCAGAGTTCTCATAGTTAATATGGATTTTTATCTGAATTTCATACCATCAAAGCCCTCTAGGCCCATGTTTTTCATGCTCGGTGTGAGAAACAATTGGGTGTGAATGATTGAACAAAATCATAGTGTTTCTTCTCTGAGGAGAGAAAAGGAGGAGGGAGACGATGGATGAGGGTGTGGGGAAAGGAACCATTCAATGTGAAATGAACGAGAAGGTCATTGGGATTGATGGAGAAGGTTCGGGGATTAATCTTATACCGATTCCCTAAATTGGGTTCTGCGAAAGGGGAGGAATGTTTCTCTTTATCGAAATGAAAAGAAATAGAAATTCCATTGACTCATCATTTTCCCTCATTGAATGGAGAAGAAAGTGAATACCCTTGATCCCTAGAATGGGGAGGCACATAGTATTGTCCTATGGTCAGACTCTAGGTTACCATGGGAATGTAGACTTAAGGATGTCCCATGGGTCCGAACCATTGTGGGAACTTCCTTTGCACCTCTACATACCTCGGTTATGTAGACTCATAAGGGAACACTAATTCACCTGATCATCTTTTCATACAGGTCTGATGGATTTAGAAGAGGATTTTCCTTGATCCCAATGGACTGGTTAGTGGAGGGTTCCTAGAGGGCTTGACAGTAATAGAAGGATAAGATTTGAACCAGAAGGTGGAAAACTTGCAGGCACCCCATTCGGCGTACCATTTTCTCAAGCAGGATGGGGGCTTTACTGCATAGCATATTTTTATGGTAGTGAAGGGGTTGTTCACGTACTGAATTTGTATGTAGACCTAGATGAGAGATGTCGTATAATGGGGGGGTACACGGTCTTAGGTTCCACCTCTATAGAGTAGTGTTATTCGGTGGACGATCTTATTTGCAATGTGATGCACCATGCAGTTCGTCGGACAGAAGGTGGGGATTTATGCCTACATTTCATGGGATTTTCATCAATGAAGGGCCTATGGTTCGTGGTTTTCCAATTAATTTCACGAAAAATTCATTATTATTAATTTTACTTCAATTTATGGTTCTTTGCAAGTTTATAACTACTATAAACCATTCGTGGTTTTGTACTTCGTCGGTTTTTTCCATTGAAGCCTTCTATTTGTAAGCTCCAAAATCTCCCCAAAATCATCTCCTCTTCTTGGCATCCCTTGGGGTACTTTTATATAGTGTCGAGGAGACTGTATCTATGGGATCATAGAACCTTTTGTGTAATCCCATGAGTAAGTTTCTCGGCCTGTGGATGACTCGGTCAACAATGGTTTGCAATATTGCAGTTCATGGTGGAAGGAATCACCAACTTAATTCTTTGTATGGCGTGGATTGTGGAACATTTAGAGACAAACCTCATCCATGAACTGCTCAGTTTGTCGAGATGGTGCATGGGTACTTACTTCTCTATCGTAATTTCTAAAAATGACATGGTGTGTGGTTCTCGCTATTTTTTCACATACGCGAACGACTGGGTTTTATGTCCAACACTTTGTGGGATAGCATTTCTTAGGTTGTCCATATATCACTTAGTTCACCGACTGAACATTTTGTGGACCTTTCCTAGTAACCAGTACGCGGACTAGTTTGGGTCCTTTTCCAAATCGTATTTATTCATTATTATCCTCAAAATTTTATCCCTACATGCATATATTTCCTTTATGAAACATGCAGAAATATTTTATTTCCCATTTTGGATTTTTTGGGACCCTAAAAATACCCCCCCCATTTGAATGGGATCCAGTCAGAATGAAGATGAGGCTACTACGGTGTAGAAAATGTTCCCGAACTGAGCTGGTTTGTGGTAGAAATGCTGACCTATTGGGGGGAGTCACACCTATATATAGGGGTTCCATTTCATTTTTATTTTACCTAGTTTCCCAGTGAAAAGGTGATCTACAAAGCTCTATTATCATTATTACTTCTGCATTCCATCTACTTCATGAAAATTGTCATCTGTGAACCATACCTTGTGTTATGAGATCTTCATATTATTTATAGTTTCCTCAATCATGTACCGAAATTTGAATCCACACACGGAACTATTGAATCTTAAAATGTAATTTTGGATTTCCACATTGTAAGATGCTACGCAACTTTCTAGTCCCTCTAAATTAACTTCAATTCAATGGACTAAACATAGAATTTTGAAATTAGACATTAAATATTCAAACCATGACCATAGAATATTCACACAGTGATGCTACATTAGTGGATTTTCCATTCCGTGAATTAATTGATTCACTAGCCAAAAATTCAGAGGTTATCGTCTTGTGGGATATTACACATATGGTAAGTTCATGGGAAATGCATTCTGTGAACTATTCTTTTGTTTCGGTATTTGGATCCATACACTAGGTGGACTTCATTGGTTCTTTGTAATTTTTTCCACTTTTACCAATAATTTTAATTTAAATTACCCTTTTTTGCTGGATTAAATGTTCCTCCATCTTATCTCAAATGAATCAATCATGGGGAGGATATCAATGGTCGAGAATGTCGAAAAGAAACTATGTGTTGTCATTGTTCCTCAAAGGGGTATTCTCATAGATCTCCTTTATCTATAGATAATATCATATACACTATCGAATATTTTTCTACTTTATAATTTTGGGATCCAGGACATCTCTCATTCATTAGGGATTGATCATGGAGATCTTATCACACATTACAATAAAAACCAAGGGAATAATATGGAAAACTTTTCTCCCACTGAAGATATCATTACTGCTTTGAGTCAGGAGGTTGAGTTCATCCCGAGCAGATCTATGTGGACTCAGAGCAGCCAACAGCCTCACAGTACATCCTTGGATTCCATTATCCATGAATATCCATTTATCATTAACCTGTGAAGAGGTAACTCTAATGGAGGATGCGGCTCAAAATGGGAACTTCGGTCGGGAGGGTTTTTTCGGATTACTGGTCTTGGGAATTATAGTTTCATCAAAACATCTAATAAGCCCTTGTTCCACTAAAAGTTATCAATCTATATCAAGTGGTGTGGGTCTCCCAATTTTATACATTTTCATCAGGTGTGATAATGCCTTAGTTACTCATCCACTAGTGTCTGGGCACCAATACCTTTAACATATCCCATGGAGAATTAGGGATCAGTCTGTGGGACATCTACGAGATTGGGGGACTTCTTATCCTTGGATACATTTTCAATCAATTTTTACCAGTTGCCAAAACCTTGAGGAATGGTGATCTTGTATTCCATGGGAAAATGATTTATTATTTATAGAGGAGAGGCTATTTGGTAAGACCCTTCATGCCCACTCACATATCTCATTTGAGGATTGGATAGGGATATTCTTGTTGGATAGAGGGCCAAGGCCTTGAGTTCTCTATAGCCAAACAATCCAACCTAGTAGTAATGGCTCATTACTGGTTCATATTGTGCTACCCTTAAGGCAGGTCAATATAACACTTGGGGTTATGAAATCCCCCATGACATGTTGCACGAGATAAGGTGGGTATGAATCTTTTCAATTTTCCTAAGTGGATGGATCTTACCCTCTTGTAATGTTTATACTAGTGATAGGGAATACACATTGATGATGACCGCCACATTGGTGGATGGATAGCCCATCAACATGGTCATACTTACTATGTCCCAAATCTATAAACTATTATGGTGGATAAAAGAAGGTAAACCTCTGCATCGCCTTAGTGGGGAATTTAAATTTTTATATGGCTAGATGGTAGAGAATATCCCCTCATACGAGTACTAGAATAACACCGTAATTCATCATTTTGACATCCACCAAACCTTTCATAACATTTCTGTTGTCTGTGAAAAATATTTGGGCTTAGAAGGAGTGGTTGAATTACTAAGTGATGTCTCCCGCTTCTCTATTTCACATTACGTGGTTCCCCATGGGCCAGTGATAGATACTGGGAGAGGATCCATTAATGAATTGTCATATATAATTCCACTTTGAGATTGATTATTGACTGGAAACATAGAAAGGGTGGAATTTCCAAGACTTATGTTCCTTATTGGTTCACTAGGCAGTTTGGATGCCTTCATCAGATCACATATTTCCATGCCCCCTAGTGATGCAGGAATATCTCCCTATAATTCTTCACCAATTTTGTTTTTCCATGATGTCGAAGGATGCTAATGTGGAATTACTCATTCCAATAGTAGTATCCTCAACATACCAATCATTAGAGTATGCCCATATGTGGATGGATTTCTATCCTGATGGGGTATTGGCAAGATAAAGTCGATAGGTTCAGAAACTGCTTGCTATTTCATAACATATCTCAACAGTGCCAGTGGCACCGTTTTTTCCCATTCTTATTGTTAGATGGCATTCTACCCTCTGTCACATGATTTTGGAAGGGGATTCACCTTCACAGCCCATTTATATAGACATTTATTTATATCCAATATCTTTCATCGATGTGGTATGTGTTCTTACCAAAGATGGTCTGAGTATGACATCACCTGGTGTTCCTGAAGTTTCTTCAAGACCCCCTCATTTAGTCACAAAGGTTGAACCACCAATTGGGAGGGAAATGACCCATACTTGGGTAACTCAGATCAGGGATAATTTATATACTAAAATGATGCTTTCTCATTATGTACCAATCGCAGTGGTTGAGGACCGAGAAATTGAATCTATTAGGACGCATCAAGATGTGTGAATGTTGGAATGGCTTCAAATACACACTGTATATGTGGAAACTGCACAAAAATAATATTCTAATGAGGATGGTAACTTTTTACAACTATTTTTCGATCTAGGTTTGTGAGGCTTTGATTTTCGATGCTTGTGTCTCCTTATTCACCAAATTGTTAAAGCTCGAGAGGATCTCATTGCCTGCAAAGACGACCTTGATCGATTCAATAGTTATCACCACCATACTCAGATATTATAGGATATTACTGAAGAATTTCATCATCTAAAAGATGAGGAAGATAGTGATCATGACTAGTTGATCACCCAGATGGAGGAACTACATGATTTTGAGGCTCGCATGGAAAGACTAGGAGTGCCGGTAGCATCATGAAATGAGAACTATGAAGCTATCCAGCAGAAAGGGAGAGTCCTTCGGACTGTTATGAAGTGATTAAAATTGATGGTAGAAGTAGAAGTTTAGAATAGGGATACATTAGTATGGGACCTTGACAATCCTCATCAAGAAGTTATTGACCTATTATATAGAGTGATTTTGGCCTCGTTGTAATTCATTGGGCTACCAAGAACTGCCTTTGCATTGATATCGGGAAAAGGCTCCGGATTGTAGATGTTCACCCACATTATGATTTTTTTAATAAAATAGAAATATTTTTCTTTCTAGTGTTCCTCATTCACCCTTTCATGAAATTTTAGTAATTTATGATCAACTGCATTTTATATAATAATTTCAACCTGATATCAATTTGAATTATAATCCAGGATAAAGGAATAATCAAGTTATGCTCTATATTTTTTCTCAACTGAGGGGCACAATGAGCGCATTTTGACTTTTTCAAGAGACACATGGAGAACTCTACAAACATTGTTCCTTTTTTATTATCACCCATATTTTTTTCCAAATCCTGTTATGGTGTGGGCATAGCGAGTATAACTTGACATTTAATTAGGATTCCCTTTGTGGGTTTTTGACATAACAAGCTTTTTGTCTCTGGATTGTTTTTCGGTTTCTCAACAATTTTTTCCTAAACTGTATGTAGAATAGGTTTAGCAAACTGGTACATTAATTATCTCTGGTTTCCCTCTATGGGTATTCTCCCAAGAGAGTGTTGTGTATTTTTCTTCGTTGGCAGTTTAGAGTCCTAATAATCAGACAACCATTACTGATATTTTTGGTCGAATATCTTTGACCATGGCTACGCTAATGTTTTAGGTATAACAACTTTGACCATGACTTGTGGGACAAGGGGCCCCAAATTAGGAACCATTAACCGAGAACATCACAACAACTTATAGACATGGATGGGGTATTTTTCTTGACTATAACTTGTGATTTCTGGATATGGGACAAGATATGGGGAGTAGAATCCATGACGAATACAGAGATAGAAAAATCTTCTATTGAGGAAATATTTTTCATTTCGTTGACGTGCCATTTTTTGGAAAAGTATACAGAGCTGCCTAGGAAGTTTTATGAATATTCAAAAAAAGGTGTCTGTAAGACACTACTCGTCCATTTCTAACAGCTACGAAGGTTTTATAGAATATTGTAACTCTTTTTCTGTTTCAAGACCATAGTGGTTGGCCTATCAGGGGAAGAAATTCTTAAAGTATGGTGGCATTTATATTGGTTCTGGTTTAGAAACGGATCCCGCACAAATTTTACTTGTGCAAAAGAAAGCTACTGTACGGTGTAGTTTACTGATGTAAAACTAGGACTTTTGGGACTTATGGTGTGAAATCACATTACATTAACTATGGGAGGGTAAATGATTCATCTTATCCCATAGTAAAAAAATTTCTTTTATCATCAAGCACTAAAAAGATAAAATATGTTAATTGTAATCTAGGGGTTCTGAAACAAGTGAATGATTTGGGAAGAAGATATCATAGTGGCACACAGAGAGCTCAGAAGCCTCTCTTGAGGACTAATTTTCCTTTGATTGAAAGGCTATTTGCTTGGGAAACATATGCATAGTCTCCGGGGTATTTTTATGCACAGTAAAGCAATGGTGTTCACAATCCACCAGCCTTCCATTTTCGATGGCCATTGAGGATTATGGAGATTCATACCTTTCTAAACATTCAGTATGGCTCATGAAAAGGTGTATTTATAACCATGATAAATGGATAATTTCAAGTTGAACTTTATTGGGAATATTTAGAATCGGTGAAGGTATTTTTATCCAATCCATGCGATATTTTTCCTTACACAGGTGTGAACATTGCACGGGTAAGGATATGACATTTTTGTTTCACTTTTGGATATGATTATGATATTTGGATATCAATGTCTATCCTATGATGATATGAATCACAGTATATGTAATTATTTTAATGTCTATCTGTATGTATATTTGATTCGCGCATGTATATGGGCATTTTTATTTTGGATACAGATTCACTAATCGGGCAAGTCGTATGTTGATCTTTTCTTTGAAGTGTTACTTATTGTGTAGTGTCATGAAGAGAAACGCAATTTTGATAGGACCTTGACTAAGGGTGAATAATGGGCATCAAGTATCATGCAGTTTGAATGTCATAATATTAGGTCATTGATATAGAAGCACCAAGTTATCATAGGGTAATCAATCCATGATGTTATAACATGCCTAGGACATGGGTAGGGGGGATAGTGTAAACCATGGATTTGAAGACTCTTGGATTCGGAGGAATGGCATCGGTCTTAAAATCTATTAGGAGAACGAAAATAGGAAAATCCTATCTTAGGGAATAACTTTACTAAGGTTCATAAGCCATTTTTTGTGGCCAATATATGGAGAGTCACCGGGGAATAATGTGCAAAGTCAAACAAAAGGGTCCACTGGATTCTAGCCATCCATATTCAATGGACATAAAGGATTATGATGATCTAAGATCACTCAAAGCACAGAGTATGATGAATGGAGAGATTTGGTTTGGAAATATCATATATACTAAGGCCTTGATTAATCATAGAATTCCATTATTATTCATGTAATTTGGAGTCTCTCTATACTAATTTGGCAAGTATGTGATGTGGAATATTTTGACTCCCTTGTTGGATTGTGGCCCATTTTTGAAGATCCATGAATATTGAGACCAGGTTCCCTGCATAATTTTTGGTCTATGTGTAATGAGTGGGAGAATTGTTCCTATATTTGGGGTAACTTGATGTTTTTATTTTCATATGGTTTGGAATTTGGGCCATGCAGTTTAACGTCATACAGTGAGGATGTCTTTTATACAGTTTAACATCTTGTGGAATGTACGTTGACAGAACATTTTAATCCCCATGTTATGGGGATAAATTTTCGAAGGAATATTTCATAAATTTGAGATAATCATGCAAGGATATTCCTAGTATTACCTAGACATGAGTGGGGGAGAAGGTGTAAACTGTGATGGTAGGAGCCCTTGAGTGAGGACGGATGACACGAGGATTAGATCCAATGAGCCTAAAAAAGTTGGAACAAACTCTCTTGAGGGAGAATTTTCCTTTGGTCGACAGGCCATTTTTTTGGGAAATGAATGTAGATCTATTGGTTCATTTGTATGAATCGTAAAAAAAAGGTGTTCAGAATACACGAGACATCCATTTCTGATAGTCATGAATCATTATGGTGACTTGAGATTTTTTGGGCATGGAGTTTGATGGATGAAAAGAGGATGTCTGGGTACGTGAAGAATATCTTGGATATGATTAACTCTACGATATGATATCCTTTACATAGATAAAATTTGTATTTAATGAGAATCATCGTACTTTGACCCTTTCTGGATGTAACATCCCATATTTGAAATCACCTGTATCTATTTTCATTTCACATGTGGGTGATTGGGGGGTATTTTTTTCATGGTTAGACCCAAGAAAACATGGGTGTCACTACATATCTCACCATGTAAAGAATCAAGTCATATATAGTTCTTGAGATACCATACAGTTTAATTTCATATGGTTAAGACTTCTTTTCCCACACAGTTTAACATCCTGTGGTGGTGACAAGAGTGAACCAACGTGAAAAGGATGATGTGAGTGAAATGTTGGGCTTGAACCTCATAGATTTTTCCTACATATTCTAGTTATTTGGAAATCAAATCCACAATGTTATGAGCTACCATATAGTTTAATTTCATATGGTTGGGAATTCTTTGGCCACATAGTTTAATGTCATGTGGCTGTGATAAGAGTGAAACAAAATGAAAAGGACTAGGTGAGTGAAGTGTCAGCCATGAACCTCATAGAGGATTCCTACATATCCCAGTTTGATGGGAAACAAAGTCCAAAATGTTCTATGAATTCCATGTTCTATTCTGACCTATGCATAGAGAGAGGGAATTTTATACCATGATTTCAGGATTGTGGTCTTATTATACTCCTCTATGATTTTTCCATGATGGTGAAATCCTTACCATCATTCCTAAGATCGTATGAGTTATACTCGATGTGAGTAACAAGGAGCGGTGAGGAGATCCCTAGTATTGTAGGGAAAACAGAGGATATAACAGATTCATTCCATGTTAGGTGATGGTTGGACTTAGACATAGGGTCATGGTGTCTATACGTATCTCATTGATGAATAAGAATCAATTCCTATATAGTTTAGTAAAAGGTCATCCCTGCATAGGTTCTGGCCATACGTAAAGAGGGGGAGCACTTTTTTTTTCCTTTTTTGATGTTGGTGGCTAGACCAGGATAAAGACTATGGGAGTTACTATGTATCAATCAGGGGTAGGAATCAGGCTTACATTTAGTTACTTATGGAAATTTCCCTAAATATATCTTATCCATATATAAGGAAGAGGTAATTTTTTTCTAATGATGGTGTATTGTCCAGAATGAAGAATCTGGGCATCACTACATATCCTAAAAGGGAAGGAATCAAAACTACACATAGTTCATGGGTTACCCAACTATTTTATGTATTGATGTAAGGAATTTTATCCATGTAGTGAGTTTGTATGCATAAGAAGAATCCTTTACCGAAACACCCAAGCCCACATGAGTAGCGGTCTGTGTGTGAAACTAGGTTCCGAAAGGGATTACTCTACCAAAAAGTGGGATGATGAAGTAGGAAAGAAAATTTTATTTCCATAATTTCCGATAGAAAAGAATATGTTTGAAGTTTTTTCATAGCTTACGTATCCCATAGGGGTAGTAATGCACCAATATGTGGCTCTTATGATTAAACTCCCTGCATAGGTCTAGACTTTGCATAGGGAAAAAACACATTTTTTTGAAGGCGGTTGGACTAGGTAGAATAATATGGGCATCACAATGTATCCTGTGAGGGTACTAATCAAGCCTCATGTAGTGACATACAATATGTTCCTTGTGTCGGTCTGACTCGTGTATAGGAATGTGGGATCATTTTTTGTTTACTGGTGGCTGGACCATGTTGAAAGATCCTTGTTTCACTATGTATCACATCAACATACACGAATCAAGTTGTATGTAATTATGTAGTGTGAAATGGTAGGTGACTGATGCTGGAGACTATTCACCCTTCTAGTGAGAACATTGTTGGGGCCATACAGTATAATGTCATGCAATAAGGAAGAATATATCACTATGCATTTTATAATTCCAACTGCTAAGCTGGGGATGCTGACCAGTTTAACATCGTACAACATGGATGACTTTTTCATGGGATTAATTGTCAATTGATCATGATGTAATCTATATAGTTTAACAATATGTGTAAAGGTGATCTATTATGCTATAAATTTTAACATCATGCAGCTAAGATGACGTTGTTGAGATGTTTAACGTCATGCAACAAGGATGACTTCATCATGATTAGAGAATGAACTTTTTAGGATCCTCGCATTGGTGGGGGTGTAGTGGGATAACTATCCATTGAAATAAGGTAATATACTCTATTTTAGTAATCTTTTTGATCCACATATGGTCTTTCCCATTTTGGATCCAACTTTGGAGGCTTCTTATCGGGTATCATTGGAGCTCTGAGGACAAAGACCATTTCTCCTTAGAGGAAATATCGGAGGCAAAACATCGTATTGAAGTCTCATGATATATGATTTTGGTAAGCTTCCAAATGGTGCAGAGTGTGAAAAAATTTCTCATCCAACCGCTCCAACTCAACAGACTATTTTTTGGGATTTCTCATTTATAGATATTTTGTCATAGACAGCGATGCAGAGTAATGGAAGTTGAATATCAATGGGAAGAACTACCACTATATTGTATACTAGAGAGTATGAGGTTTCATGTATGGCGGTTTAAGTTGTAATCAAGTAAGCCCAAAGATCATGGAGGAGCTCATTCTGCCACAATTTCTTATCCTTATCCTCCATATTTTAGAGTATGTTGGATAGGTTCTTGTTGAAAGCCATTATTTGTCTGTTGGCTACTGCATGGTAGCAGGATGAATGGTTGGCGTTGATACCATACTCCTAGTAGAGTATTTCCAATTCAACATAGCAGAAATTGGTGTTGTTTTTCGTCATTATTATATGATGGTTACAATACTTGTTGATGATATTTGTCTTTCACAGAGCTAATAAATATTTTTTCCCCGATCTCTTTGAGTGGTACAACTTCAACCCATATGGAAAAGAATTCAGTGGATGTGAGAATGTATTTGAATTTTCTTGATGTGGCAGGAGGATATGGTCATTCGGCGACCATTCCCCATTTATACAATGGCTAGGAGTACTTCACAGTGTGATATAACTCTGGGGGATGATGAATGAAATTGGAATTGAATTGGTAAGAATGACACCTTTTGGTGAAATCGGCATAATACTGTATCATGGAGGGTCAATAGTATACAATCCTTCAAATTTTATGAGAGATTTCGGATGATGACTGGGGTGCCCCGCAAGTTCTGGAATGTACTTCATTAATGATGAAAGTGGTCTCTCCTCCATAAACAAGAGAATGAATCCATCAAGGTCTCACATATAAATAACCAGTATCTAGTTTTTGTCACCGTACAACATGAAATTGACATCTCCCTTTAGATTTGTTCCCTTCTAGTCCCATCTTTTGGGAGTAATCCCTTTTCAAGATAATCTATAATGGGATTCATCCAGCTGGTGGTAGGACCATACGGCTCGGAGATGGCACATATCTCATTAATTTCTTCCATGTTGGCCTAAATGAATCGTAAGACCACCTGTCAGTGGGTAATACTGATGACTATTTGGATTCAATTGGGGTCGGTCAGACTTGTGGCAGCATTGCACAATGCATCATATTGTTCATTTTGTGACTGGGGAACATATGTCAATGTCTGATCTAATAGGAATTATGCCATATGTTCTCGGACATGGATCATAAAATTTATTAGCTCCTCTTTCTTGATATTATAGTCACCATTGACTTGCTTGATGAACAGTTCCCAATCATCTTTTATCTTCATGTGTTCGTCATGAACTTTGAGTGTCAACTCTAGCCCTGAAATGAGGGCCTAGTAACTTGCTTCGTTGATTGTGCCTCCTTCTGACTGTAAGAAGGAATTGGGAAGAACTCCTTTTTTGGGGTCTAATATTATGGCTCCTAGACCCACCTTGTTGAATTTTGGGTCTTCCAGTTTTCTTCCTATTGGGATTCTAGAGGAATTTTTGATGTGAATTTCCCACATATAAGAGTTTTTTAATAGAGAATACTTCCTCCTCATTTAGCTCGACATATGATGGGGTCATTATTGTTGAGGGATCCTCTGTAAGGGATCGTCTAATGTATAAACATTAATTTATTTCTTTTTAAGGAACTATACATCGAATTGTGGAAGGATGGCCACCCATCGTGATAATCATTCTGTTAGCATTGGATGACTGAGAATGTACTTATGCGGGTTGCTACATGATACCAAATGAAATTCGTGGTGTTTCAAGTAATTCCTAATATTCTGGACCACATAAATTAATATAAGGTATCTCTTCTATATATTTTCATAACAATTATCAACATCGATCATGGTTTGGAGAAGATAATTGTGACTATTATCGTTTCCATCATCATTCTATTGTGCGGGGAAGATGCCTAGGGATCATTCCAAGGTGGTTACGTGCATAATGTGTGGTCTTCCTGCAACATGAATCATTAGAATTGGTGTAATTAAGAGATATATCTTGAGATTGCTTAATTCTTCCTAAAAATATTCAGTCCATTGGTATTCTACCTCTTTTTTCGTCAACCTGATGAAGGAAAAACTTTTTCTAGTGAGGTTGGCTATGAAACACTGAATATAGGCCAGATGTCCTCGCAGTCCTCTCAAATAAGTGAGGTTGCGATGAGGTGACATTCCAAGGATGACATTTTTCTTATCAAGGTAGAATTTTATGCCCTGATGGCGTATGATGAATCCAATAAATTTTCCCGAGGTAACACCAAAGGCACATTTCAGGGGGGGTTCATTTTCAAACCGTGTTGTCATTGTTTATTAGAGACTGTTTCATGGTCAGCTATGTGGTCTGATCATTTCTTTCATTTGACCACTAGATCAACAAAAAAACATTCAATGAAATCTACTATGAAGGGTTTGAAAATTTGGTACATGGGGCATTGATATGTGGTGCCATTATTTTTCAAACATAAAGGCATCACCTTATAGAAAAACACACCAGAGGGTGCTCTGAAACTAGTTGATTCTTAATCTTTTTGTGACTTTCAGATCTGGTTATAACTTGAATAGGCATCCATTAAAGACGGATCCTCATATCCATTAGTTTCATTGATCTGCAAATTTGTGGTTAGGACTTGGCAATCATCTTTCGGGCAGTTTAGATTGAGGTCCCTTAAATTGATGCAGACTCTGATATGCTAGTTTTTCTTTTAAATGTGGAAAATTTTTGCTAACCATATGGGGTATTTGACCTCTAAAATGAATTTATATCTGATTATATATTTGAATTTAGCCTTAATTTTTGCATCATGTGTCTGGTACATCCATCTGGAAGCTATTTCTGTATCCATGGTGATCTTCCGAGAGGCCTAGGTGGTGAGGGCCACCTCTGAATCATGAACTGACATTTCTATATAATTTGAAGTAAAAACATCTATATTATGCTTCAGAAAATAGGCATAGGTCTCTTTCTCTTCAGAATGCATGACCGCACTATCTCCAGTGGGATGTAGTTCTTATTTTTTAACCAAGTTGATTTCCCTGAGTTTATCAATGGTGGTGGAAACACCTTCCTCAAATTATGGATGGGTGTCTTTAGGTCTTGTTCTTCCTCCTCCCCAAATCCTAATCATCCTCCTCTTAGTCTTATGATGGGAAAAATCCTTGAAACTATTTCTCTATATTTGAGAGAGGATTTTCAATTTTGGTGTCTTGGATGTGAAATTGCCACCTCTTCCTTAGCCATTGGTAGGGGATTCTCCAAAAAATATTCTTTGAGGGGTAAAATAGGTTCCTTATATTCATTGTATGACGAGACACTGCCTCCAACCATAGTGGGTGGGGAAGGGATTTCCTGCGGGTTTTAGTGATAGCTCAAGGGTATTTCTATCTAAGATCTTTCCATAATCTTCGGATTCAATGAGGTTTTCACCATAATTAGGCTCGACATTCGTACCTAAAATCTTGAGGGCTACTAAATACACATCCAAAATTTGGACATTTCATTTCAATATGATTCATCGTAAGTATGTAATCATCCCTGATCTATTTGAGGGGATTGGTGGGAACCATTTCCAAACCCTTTGGGGTGGTGACCGAATGTATTCTGTTAGTTATGGCTATTTTCCCCTTTGGTTCATAAAACCCTACATCAAAATAGTGTGACTTGCAAGACTCGAACGTGGAATTATCATCATAGAGTGTACCACTCTATCATTTGATTCTATATTTGAGGCTATAATGGTAAGAGGGGGGATTTATTCATTCTTTTGTAGCCAGGACCTCCCTTGTAGAGCATTGGAAGACGTATTATTTCATACCACTAGAAATTTTGGGAGTGCTACGAGGTCAACAGACCAGGTTTTGAGATTGATTTTTTATAACTCCTTCTGCCTACTTTTTTCACAAACCAATAGAGTGGTGGTGTAGGGTGTCAAATCATTCTCATTACAGCCCAGCTAATGAAGTGTCTGTAGTAGGAGGAGATTGACCCCCGAGCCATTGTTAATGACGAATTTTCGGATATCAAAGCCATTTATCGTGCTAGACACATATATGGGCTTGATGAATTCTTGCATGATGGTGTCTTCATCTTGATTTTTAAAGGAGATAAAAATATGAAATTTTGTAGGACTGATCTCTTTCCGGTAGACATTAGTGTTGGCTACATCAGTTTCAAAATCCTCGGGAGTCAGCAAAGCCTCTAAGAGATCTTCCCTAAGATCTTCCAATTGATTCACTGAATCCATGATCAAGATATTAGCTAGAACATAAACTAAATAATTCATCATTTCATATTTCAGAACTAAAGTTCAACGCTTCCTAGTTTTGGGATGCTCATTCACAGGTTCTTCAGAGGATTGATAATTTAATAATGACTTTCTAGTCTTTGGGTTCAGAGATAGAGGAGCTTCCATCCTTTATGGATTTAGTCGGGCAAGGATACTCTCTTTCATAGAGAAATTAGTCTTATGTTCTTCCTTGGAAGAATATTTCCTATGGATTTGACTGGGGTGGGTTCACATGGGGGTAAGAGAATTTTACTGTCCTTATTGGAACTGCAGGAGGTTCCTTATGTGGGTATATGTGACATTAATGGTTTAGCGAGGCTATGGAAATAAGCATGATTTCTACCATGGAAGAACCTCCCTTGATATATTGTCTTTTTTTATTCTTCCTCTATCTCCCCTATTTCGTGTGGGAAATTCTTGATGATAATCATAATCGTCATTAGAGAATGGATCCATCAAATGGATGACATTGATGGAGCCAAAAATCATCTCATATTATGATGATGACTTCACCTCATCATCTACCCTCAGTTGTGCCATTTGGTGGGGTGGTTCCCATTATTCCATTTTTTGGGGATGGTTCCTTTTGTTCCATTGGGTTGGGTAGTTCTCATTGATTCATATTTTTTGGCATGAAATATGATATTTTTAAATCCAACCTTGTCTTTGGAGCAAGTTTATCTTCCTACACATGATTTGTTCCCCTTTGATTGGACTGCATTTTGGGTGGTTTTCCCTTGGATGATTATGGGTATGATGTTGATAGTTATGTTTCATTAGGATCCATTGGATGCATTGTTGGTTTCTTCAACTCTTCCTAGAGTATTCCATGATCTTGATAGACTTTTTCCTTATTTATCCAACTATCAAACGTTTTCTCATTTTTTTAACAACATTCAACCCCCCTCCCAACTCTTCATCCAGATTAGTGATGGAGACATATGATACTTACACTATTGGTCGTTCCATCTTGAATTGTCTATAATCTATCGTCTTTTGTAGGATTTCCATGAATACAAAACACTCTTGGTTATTTTATCCGAATATCTGATGGAAGGGATAGTAATCTAGATTGTCATCAAGACATACTTCATCAGCCCACTATGGCTCCGGAATCCAAAGAAAGTTTCAATTTATGGCCTTTATGAAGTAACTACCGATTTGATCATCTCAGAATCAGTAGAATTTATTTCTGTATTCATCAAATTGATTTCTTTTAACTCCCATCTACTCATCTTGGTGGGGAAGTGGTGGATGTTGATGTTTAGAGGGCCCTGCATGTTTTGGTGGGGGCCTTGGAGCTAGAGTTGGTGTAGGGGTGGCTTAATCATGAAAAAGCCTCTTCATCTCTTCCTACTCTTTTTACTATGGATTAGGGGCTACTCGGGACATGAGATTAGTCAATTTCAAGGAATTTTATATCCTTTTAGATATGAAGGATAATTCATCGAACACACATGTATATTTTATAAGAATGATTGGTGTTCATAGCTCATAGTGGAGATTTTTGATGCACATTGAAAGAATCTCATCTTGGGGGAGTGGCTAATTGAAGGAGTAATTAATACAATTATATCTAAAGACATAGTCTAATATCTTATTCTCTCATTATTTATAGTTCATGAAATCACTAACTATTTTTTTTGGGAAATGCTTATTTGAAATAAAATTTGAACTCAGACCAGAGATCCTCCCATCTAATTGTTAAGGTAGCTTGAAAACTGGTGTACCACACGAAGTTTAAACCCTGCAGGTTTCTCAGAAATCATCTAAGATTCACATATTCTTGTTGTTCCAAAGTTACAATCATGGGATCACAGTAGTAGGAGTAGTGCGTTAGATGTTGTTCTGGGTCCCCTATTCCATTGATCACTATAAATACGGGATTACCGAAATTTGGTGGAGGCTGGATGTTTCTCACCCAGTCGGGGTAAATCCTCTATTCTAGTTGTACTTGAGCACTCCATCCTTTTATTTCATCTATTTTAGTTGTTAATAAATCGATGACATTCATGATCCATTAATGCAAGTCCTGGTGGACCTTGGGATGAGTAGGTATAGCATGGGGAAATATTGGATGTGTCAGTGCTACTAGAACTTGACTTGAAAAATCGGCTGAGGGAATCCTTTTCGTATTTTCTTGAATCTATTCACCTTTATTCTCTAATGTAAGGAAATCTTGATATATTATCAAAATTGGGTTCAGAAAGACTAATGGTCATGTTGCCACCCTAAATGATCCTTCTACACATTCTTCATTCATCAGGGATGATCCTGTGTGGTAGAGGGATGTCTTATGGAAGTGTGTCTTCATGTTGCACCTAAGGAGCATACCTAGTAGGACATATTTCTCTTAGCATCTCAACATTGAGTCACCTCATCTCTTTTATTTCTTCCTCTTATCTAGGAAATCTCTCCTCCAGTATGGGGAATCGTATTCATGGGGAGGAGGTGGTGGGTTGTAAAACATGATCTTATTATTCCCTTTATCAAGGAATAGTTTGGGAGACATTGAAGGATTTACTAAAGGGGTGCCCAAATTTATGGCAACTCTTTGTTTTCTGGTGTGCCCCACCTTCCCCTCGGGCTTGGTGTGGACCATATCATTATGGGAACCCACCTCTCTAATTTCCTATTTATATGTATTATTTGTAGAAAGGACTTTGGGGATATTTTCCAGGATGTTCTATGGTGAATACCACATTTGGGGTGGTGTACTTGGTTTTAAATATTAGGATATATTCTTAATTCCTTTATAGGATCTTCTCTAGAAATTCTGTGATATTCTTCAGGTTTCTTGGTGAAGAGTCACTCGAAGTGAGCCCTGATATGACCTTGTAGTACGCCTCCATTCTGGGGGATGTGAGTCACCGGATGAGATGGAATGGGAGAACCCTCAATCAATTATTTTCCCCAAATGGGAGAAAACTGATATCTGGTGGGTGGGAATTTGAGATAAAAATTCCCTAGACCTACGGGCTAGGGTTTCTCTCATTATTCTATTGATGTGCCTCATCTTGAATTTTCTGGTCTTACAGGTTCATTTTGGGTTAAAAATTCCCATAGCCCTATAGGATTGGGATTATCTCATACTATGTATTTTGATGATTCTATTTCTGCCTTCTTCATCTCACACATTCCAATGCATGTGTGAGGCAGATATCTTTATAGGTCTACATGAGAATTACTTGTTTCCGAGAACATGAACAATTATTTTTGATTGGCTTCTCAAAAAAGAGAATCCTGAAGGATTTTCTCAATGTCCTGGTTTAGGAGCTTCTTGTTGGATTTATCTCATCAGTTCTGATGCTTCTGAGACTTTGTCAGGGCAATTTCATGTCAAATGTTCCACCTTTCCCAAGTAGGGACATCTTTAGACTACCATCTAGGGATGATGATATCTGAGGATGTCACCTCCAGTGGGTTCTGTTGACTGGGAAGTAGGTTGAAGTGTAGGGATCCACGTTCTCCCCATCCCCGAATATGAACACCAGATGGGGTGTTATTTATAAGGTACTGAAAAATTTGTAGTGCCTAGATAATGGCCAGACCAATGTCATTCATTCTTTATTTTATGATTTTAGACACCATGTAGATGGATGGGCTTCTTCGTAAATTTTATAGTGATGCACTCCAAAGATGTTAACACGATCTCAATACCCATCGTAGGGACAAAACATTTCATTTAACTGGAAAAGAGTCATCCAGATATTGAGGTTAATGTTATGCATACATTCTTCTGAAAACTCTTTTGGTATATTGAACTAATAAGTTGTTTTGGGCAAATACATCACTATTATGTCGTCCCTAGATATTTTTCATTTCACAAGAAACAAATCGTGTTGTTGTTCCGTGAGGGACGCTTCTTCTTGATCTGCCTTGTTTGACTACTCCATAATGGTTTCTTTTTAAGCAGTGGGGTCGGAGGGAGTCATGTTAACATGTGAACTGTACGAGGGTGGCCCAAAATATGAGTGTGGACAAGGTCTATCCTCTAGGTGAGAAGATATATCTATTTTCATGGAGATAGTATCCATTATTTCACACTTCATTTTTTCATGTGCCTCGGCATATGGGGGATTTCATACATTTGACCTGACAAGGGGAGGACATTCTCACAAGTATAAATTTTAACTGCGAGGAGGAACTACACATTTGGTGTCATGATGGCTTGGGATACCATCACAACATATTTTTCGACTGTACAGAGAAATAATATGATATATACCCAAAGGAGAACCTTCAGGTCAAATGATAATAAGGGGAATAAATTATTTCTTTTTAGAGTAATTGAGGGGATGACCTTCACAATGACTGTTATCAGGGCAATGACTAACATCATATCTCTGGATGTAGGTAGAGTATCTTCAGTGTACTCTCTAGGGAGGACCTTTAAGATGTACTGTAATGAGGGTAGGGCCTTCTTTTTTTTGATGTCACTATGGAGATGGCCTTCATATTGATTGTCATCATAGAAAGGTATACCATCACATCTTGACGTCCAACTATACGGAGAAACATATATGTAGCATATACCCTAGGGACGAACATCATGACTAATTATAGAGATGGGAGGGCATTCTTGTTGTATGATATTACTATCAGTGGGAGGGCTACCATTACATGCATTAGATGATAAGGTCTCATGATCGATTATTTCTGGCCCAAGGATTAAGCCCTTTTGGGTGCTCTAGGGAGAAACTTTATAGCTGATGGTAGTGAAATTGCATAGAGGACCTTCACAACTGCTACTTCCACTTCCATAATTTGGTAAAGGACTAACAAGATCATGAGAATCTACAGAAAAATATTTGGTAGTTCCATGACTTCCAGCTTCCTGTAATGGAAAATCATGATTATGATCATCATTTTCCAGTTTCCTTTGGCAAATTTCATGATTGTGATCTCCCATGTAGGCATTTGGAGCCACCTTCTATTGGTAATGTCCTTTATGTATTGGTATCTATTTGGTTGGTTCAGATTATGTCATCGAGATACACCGATGAACATCTTGAGTTCTAGAAGGAATATATACCTACCATTGAGTATCCACCATGGTGGACCAGAGTCGCCTAGTTAGAATGAGTATTTGTTCCTGATCCGGTTGTCCTTGTATCACGGAATATGGTCGTTGACCATCCTAGATTGGATCGTGGATGCTGGTCTGCTCCAGAGTGATTATCTGATTTGGTGGATAGATCACCCTGCTCTGGGAGATCAATATGTGGGCCTGACTACTTGCTTTTTCTTTAGAAACAATGAAGTTTTGAAACATCTAGAGAATATAGTCTGGGATTGACATCTGATCCTCCATCATGGACAAGATGAGGAAAGATACAACTTTTGATTTAATGGGTATGAATGCTCATTCTGATGTCAGATCAAGAGTGTGTTCATGCTTCAGTCCTCTATGAGTTTCCACTAGGGACTAGAGGTTATCCTATATTGGGGCGGCTGAATGGGGCTACTGCTGGTTATTTTTTTCGATTGCCACCATATTTGGATGGTGGTAATTATATTTGTGAACATAAATTTTCATCTACACATTTTTTGTTGTATTTGTCTCATGACCATGATTATCATATGTAGGAATTTGACTCTACTCATATTTTCTTACCACTGTATTTGACTAGGGAGATTTTTTGTGGTACATTGGAATTTTCATCTTTCTATGCATTTCCATTGTGTTTGACTAGTGGGATTCATATACATTTTGCAGTGTAATATGACTGCCCATTGTTCACTACCATATTTGGATGGTGTATTTCTTGGGTAGTGAAATATAATTGCATCTACCTATAATTTTATGCTTTGTTTTCATGGTGGGACCATTAAGCACTGGTAGGAATGTGAGTGTGCTCGTATTTTTCTACCCTATTTCTATGGTGGGATACATTAGTGTGAGTTGGGATCTGCATCTACTTGTTTATTGTCATCGTATTTACATGGTGGGATTCAGCTGGAGGGGAAGGATTATATGCCTTCCTATTGTATGCCACCACATTTATGTAGCAGAAATCCTCCTCAGGAACCAAGTTGATAACATGAGCCTGATTATGTGTTTGTCTCCCTTAGTAGGCAGCCCGAGGGGCCCATGTCCAATGTACTTATACAGGTTCCCTTGGCATGGGATCCTCATTAGAGAAAGGATATAATAAGGTAAGATGCTAGTGGTGACGTGCTATAGAAGGAGGCCTTGAGAAGGGCTCCGATACAGCTGGGATAAAGTCATAAGTGTTGACTTCGTCTGCCTCTTAAGATAAGGGAGGTATCCATTGTCACGTTCTGGGGATAGTTTACCGAAATAATTTGAGATGATCAGTGGAACCGTTCCATACTATATTATCAGCCATGGATGAAGAGGTGACTGTTGAGCTTCCACTAACTGGAGGTCATGTCTTGCACCCTACGCTATACAGAGAGAACCATTTTTGTGGTACTCTATAATCAGCATGTTCGAAAACTAGTATCGAATATGTTATGTAGGTGATGGATTCATTTTCTATATTAAGGACCCAATTTCATGTGTTGTCATTGAAACGTTTTCCTGAGAAATGTTTTTGGATGCCATTTGGATCAAAGATAGCTCTACAGAATGCCTACAAAATTTATATGACATATATAGACAAAAAACTCCGCCAATGTGGCTTTTCATGATCTCATGCATAATTTATGATCATTCATGGCCTTCTTACCATTTTTTGATGAAAGGGGATCGTGATAGGATCATACCCCCAACTTGGTAAGGGATTCACATTAGGTTCACCATTTTTGTTTCGCCTTGATTCACATCACACCATATGGGTGGCGAAAATGGCCTGATGGAATATAACCATTTTTCCATTACTATGAATGGTTTTGCGTAGGGTACGAAGACTATAGATGGTCTCCAATAGGTTTATTTGTGGAACCATAAACACCCAACAGTCATGTTATCCATGATTCATGGACATGTTTTCCAAAGTTATGTGCTTGACGGATGACTATTTGGCCAACGAATCATAAGGAATCCATTGGTAGAGAGGATGGTGTTTGGGCACCTCACACACTATTGTTGAAAAATGATTACTATTCCAAGACTCTCTTATAGATTTATGAAATGATAATATGGTCGTGAACACTTGGTATTTCCCAAGCGTGTGTCTGCGGGTAACCCCTGGATTTCAAGATTAACCATATATGCGCATGGGGAATTGGTGAGATAATGCTGGTTTAAACCATATGATGAGGCTCTCTAGAGTTTAGTTTCATTCAAGGGTGAAAGAATTTTCTCTGTTAGGATTGAACCCATAGTATGGGCTTCCTACATATCCCCATGAGAGGAATCAGAACCCTTGTAGTTCGGTGCCACTTAACTGGACACATCACCTTTTAAGGTTGTGCGATGAGGAACCATCCATGCCGTCTAATGTTATGTGGTAAAAACATTTAGGTGTAGGATGCCTAGAAACAATTTCATATGGGACTTACACTGATGTAGAAAAAGATGTTTAGAAGAGGTATGGTCTCCTGGGTAGATATGCCCCTATAGGGGATATGCCCCAGTGAACACTAGGGAGATTTTGATGATGGCTTCGGACCTCAAGGATTCTTTCTAGGTATACCAGTTAGCTGGGAATCAAAGCCCTCATAGTTCAGTTTAAGATGGGACTGAAAGCATAAAAATGTACCATTTTTTATAATTACATCCAAGATCACTCCTAAAGAGTATTCACTATTATGAGGGGACATGACCGGGGCATACATATTAGAGCTACCAATTTGAGAAGACATGGTCAAAGCTTACACGAAAATGAGGGCTTTCTTGAAAGAGCCCCATCATGGATTATTCCTGAAAAGGATTCCCTAGTGAGTTGAGAGAATTCTTATCAGGACTAAGTTTTAATGAAAATCCCCCCCGGATCTTGGGCCATAGGTAGGATTCCTACCTATCCTGCATAGAGTACAAATTATAGTTCTCATAGTTCAATCAGTGGGATGTGACATTATTGGGGCTTATGCGTAGGAGTTGCCCATTTGAAAGGTGCATGATCTCACATTTCATAGATGAGACAGTATAGAGATCAAGCCTAGATAATGTCTTCCTATATATCCTAGTTAGAGTATGAATTAGAGTTCTTGTAGTTCATATGGATTTTTATGTGAATGTTGTATCATCCCAAAACATTAATCCCACATGAGTCATGATCGGTGTGAGAAACAAGATGATGTGAAAATATTCAATAACATCACACATTTTATTCTCTGGAGATAGAAAATGAAGAAGGAGATATCAAATGAGGGTGATGAGAAATGAACCATTCAATGTGAAATGAATGGGAAGGTCATTGGGTCTAGACCCAAAGGATGGGGGACTACTCTAGGAGGGATTCCCTAAAATAGGTTATGGAAAAAGTTGAGGAATTTTGCTCCTCATCAAATGGAAAAGAAAGTGAAATTCCTCTAACTTATCAATATCTGTAATTGAATTCAAAATCAAGTGATTACCCTTGATCCATAGAATGTGAAGTCTCACATTAGTGACCCAATTTCTAAATCTGGGTTACCCTTGGAATTTAGACATAAGGACGTCCTGGGGGTCCGAACCATTGTGGGAACTACCTTTGCACCTTCTCTTACCTCAGGTATATAGACTCAAAAGGGAACAAGGATGCACCTGACCATCTGGTCACACGAGTCTCATGGATTTGAAAGAAGAGTTGTCCTGATTCTAGTGGAATAGTTAAAGGAGAGTCCATGGAGGGTGTGACAGGAATGTTAGTTCAAGATTTGAACTAAAAGGTGTAAATCCAGAAGACAGCTCATTCCACATACCATTTTCTAATGTGGGATAGGGGATTCCCCGCATATCATATGACTATGATGTTGAAGGGGACTTCCATGTACCAAAGTGGTATGTGGACCTAGTTGTGAGTTGTCACTTACCATTATGGTATGCGGTCCTAGGTTCTACCTGCATAGCGTGGTGCTATACGGTACAAGGTCATGTCCACATAACCATTCACCGCATTATTTTCTACACTGAAGGAGGGGAATTGTGCCTATGGTTCGAGGGAAGTTCATCCCAAAAGGGCCTATGGTTCATAGTTCCCAAATTAGGTTTTTGGTCCGTTTATTTTCATTAATATTTCTTTTTTATGGTTTGGGGAGGGTTTATACCTACTAGAAACTATTCACAGTTTCGTACTTTGTCAGTAATTTTCATTTTAAGTATTCTATTTGTAAACTCCAAGATCTCCCCTAAATAATCTCATGTCAGGAAACAAAATCCCTCAAGGAGTCCTCCCTGTATTTTTTGGGTGTGGTTTTGTATTTTACAAAGCCAGATGACCCGAAGTGAGTATGTTTGGTGTTTGCCGATGATTGGTTTTTATGGTGGCACAGTTTCCCAGTGTTAGCCAAATTTTTGGGCCTTAAAATCATATGTTTGATATTTGATATAGAAGTATTTCTTAATATGAATGCATGATTTGAATAGAGTTGAGGAAAAATGGCAACAGATGAGTACTTCGTACCATAATTCATGATTCATGCTCCATGTTTCAGGGACGGTACGTGGAGCGGTAGGGATGGTACGTCAGAGCAGTTTTCAAAAGCCAAAATAGTTCACAGTGGAAGGAGGTGTAGTACATGGATGTTTTCAAGTAAGTGGAGCATATCGATAATGTAGGAGAAAATTCAGTATGTAAAGATTGTATAAAAAATGGTTCGCGGGTGGCTTGATGTTCACGGAAGTAGAAGGATCGGTAAGCGGGGAAGGCTGGATTAAAGATTTGGTAATATTGGGTTAGCGGATTTTGCAGATATCATTGCCTATATAATAATATCTAAATTCATCAATTACTGGGGAGATTGAACATCATTAGAGAAAATATTTTTCTCTGGGAATTCGACAAAGTCCGAAAGTGGTTCGCGCTGAAGGTGATTAAGGGGATTCCCAACCCGCAAAGGAAGTCTGGTACGCTGAGAGGGAATTTTGGTACATGGAAGTAGTTGTCTCAATATGTGAAGGGGGAGCTATGGTATTCATAAGTAATGACAGTATGAAAACATATAATAGTACTCAGACAGAGGGTGTTTCATAGAAGATGTTTGCGAAATTGGTAGGCAAAAGCGGTACGTGATAGCGAAGGAAGAAACAGTCGGCAGACAATGGGTGGTTTGCAGAAGTGGCAGTGGTGTGCGAAGGAGGTGTTCTGCATACCCAACCTAGTACTCTGTATGCAAATGAGGATACTAGCTCTTTTTTTCACAAGTAAGCTTACAAAAGCATCAAATCAGTTTGTGAAAATAATTTTCGGTACCTAGCAGTACCCGGGAAGGTGGAATTCATCTATGGGTGAAAAGGGAAATTCAACAGAGCATCTACCTATAGTTGAGGATGTAGGATTTAATGAAAATGAAGGGACCTACATGTCCATAAATTTTTTTTGACCAACATGTCGATAAACAATGTTTGGATTCCTTTCCAAGAGTAGTGAGCGAAGGAAGAGGAAGACGATGACCCTTTCCACAGGCAGTGAGCCATAGAGAGAGGCATAGAGAGTTACCCTTGATAATGCAGTGAGAAGTCCCTAAATTTTGTAAAGTCAGTGAGCCAGGGCATAGAAGTTCATTCCAGAACATTGTACACATTATTGGAAGTGAGCCTTAGTGATTTTGGAACATCGTCACACTGTCGTTGTATGCTCCTTGGACGCAGCCTAGTGAAAGAGAACCAATTAAAAATCATTGTCTCCCATTAAGGATTTCATATCTTGTCATATATTGCTATGGGAGTAAGGGAGAATTTAGTTTGGTCTAATAACTAAAAAAGATCAAATTTGGAGAATGTTTTAATATGTTATACCATTATTCACCCCCCCTATTCTCATGGTATTCGGCCTAGTGGACAAAACATCTCTTCTTTGGGTCACCCATTGGGGTCCTTTTATATATTGTTGAGGAGGCTATATCTACAGGAACATGACGCCTTTTGAGGAAGCCCCTGGGGAATTTCCTCTTCCCACATATAACTCGATCAACCAAGGTTCATGGTGTTGCAGTTCATAGTGGTATAATTCACCACATTAAATCCACGAATGACGTTGTTCGTAGGATGTTTCCAACCCTACCTCATATGAGAACTACTTAGTCTGCGTGGATGGTGTGTGGGGAATTACTACTCAATCGCATTTTCACCAATGACAAGGTCCGCGACGGTCACTATTTTCATGTCATCCACAAACGGCCAGGTTCATTGTCCAAAACTTCATGGGATAATTATTCGTATGCCATCTATGTACCACTTTGTTCATGGTCTACGCCTTCCACAGACCATTCTCGGTGACCACTATACGGACCGGTTTGATTCCTTTTCCAAATTGGATTTCTTCAATCTTATCCTCAAAATTTCTTCCCCATATGCATTTCTTTTCTTTATCAAACATGCTGGAGCATATTCTTTCCCTTTGCAGATTTTTCAGAACCCTACAATGATGTAATACTCATATAAGAAAAGTAGGGTCACTATAATCACATCTAAAAAAGCACTGATAAAGATACCTTTTATGACTGCTAGATTAATAAGCACGGATAAAATGCATCTTTATCAGAGCTAAACCTTTAACACTAATAAAATAATTTAATTATAATTATATATTAAAAAATTTGTAAATATATTTATTTTATTATATATTTATTTATTATTATTTTAAAATTTTATAAAATTTTATTATTTATTTATTTACATATATACTACTACAAAAATTATATTTTTTTATTTATAATTAAAAATATATTTATATCATAATATTTATTTATATATTTATATATATTTATATTTATATTTAATATATATATATAATGTAGTAAATATAATCATCATTTAAATATATTTATTATAATTTTATAATTATAAATATATTTATATCATTATATAGAAGGCATTTTTGAGTACAATTTGGTAAGCCAACCCACACCGATAAAATTTATTATAAAAATGTATGTGATAACAAAAAGAAGAGGATAGGGACAAACAAGCATTCCTTCCCTCCATCAAGTCACAAAAAACGTAGTCCAAACTAATTACAACGAGAGGGGTAAGACCCCATCAATAAAATTAGACTATGGATCAAGAAGATTAGAGTCATTGCCATAATCATGCTCGGAGTCTTCGTCATCATCATTAGTTTCTCACTCAGACTATGAGTTTCTTTGATTGAAGATCACAAAGTACCTCTCGTTGATCCTTTCCTACTCCAGAGTGAGCTGGGTCTCAGTTTCCTTCGTAGAATACCTCACAGATACATTTCGGCCACACCCTCATGCACCCGCCCAATCATCTCATCCACACCCTCGGCCACAACCATTTAGATGAAATATATCATTATATATATTTATATAATTAATGATATATATTTTTTAAATATATGTATTTAATATATATATATATATATTAAATATATATAAATATAAATATAGTAAATATATTTATAATTTAAATATATTTATTAGAATTTTATAAATATTTTAATATATAATTATTTATTTAAAATTATATAAATACTTTAAAAAAATAATATTTAGATATTTATATATTTCTATCATTATATATATTTATATGATTATATATATTTACTTAAAAATATATATAAATATATATATATATAGTAAATATATTCATTATTTAAAAAATTATTATATTTTTATAATTCATTAAATTTTATAAGTAATTATTTACAATTAAATTAATTATTTTTAAAAAATAATATTTATTTATTTAAAATTATACATATATAAATCTATAAATATATTAAATATAAATTTATAAATATATTCTTTTATAAGTATTTGAAATTTTATTTTTAACATTTTTAATGTACATGTAATCATAAATGAATGCATGTTAAAAATGAGTGAAATTGAGGAATAAAAAATGAGTACACTTCCAAAATATTGAAATAATGTATTAATTCTATAAATTAAATATAAATTATTTAAAAAATATGTGTATATATTGAAATAAAGATAAATTCATATTGAAATTCTTAATACATAGTAAATAAATATATATTCATAAATAATATAATTAAGTTAAATTCCCCAAAAAAATAAAACATATATATAGAAAATGATTTAATACCTAACTGTAATAATAAAAAAAATTTATTGATTAAAAACATAATATATTTAATATATCATGTTTAAAGAAATTCTGAAGTCAATTATAGAATTTGAATAAATGTCAGAAATATTTGGTATGTGTGTTTCTATATAAGATTTCATTAAATTCATAAATTTTTGTCTATGTGTGTTGTATATAAAAAATAATAAATTGTGTATATGTGTGAAATCAATGTAACACATGATTGATATATTTTAAATTAAAAAAATTAACAATATTCAATAATGACCTTTACTCGATGCAATTAGTCATTTTTTTTAATTTATAAATCATTCTTCACTAAATATATGACTTATTTAATATAAATCATATATGACTTATTTAATGTAAATCATATTTTATCAAATATTAAATACATTCATATATATATATATATTAATATATTTCTATATATTAAATGTCTTAATGAATAATTATGTATAAAACCCATTAAAAAGGAATAAGGCATTAATATGATTTTAATAGTAACAATTCATTCATTTTATAAATTTATTTTTAATATATATTATTTATTAATATTTATAACTAATAAATATATATTAAACTTATACATTTTTTTAATAATTGTTCATTAATAATTTTTTTAAATATTTTTAATTTATTTAATTTATTCAATTTATTTTTTAATTATTACAATTTATCAATTATTCATTTTGTAAATTATTAAATTTTATACATTTTATATATCTATATTTGATATATACTATTTATTAATATTAATAATATATATTTATGTGTATGGAATTTATTCATTTTTATCAAAACTTATTTAAATAATAAAATGTTTAAAAAATTTCTTAATTTACTCGTTATTAATTTTTATTTGTTTAGTTATTCCATTTTATTCATTTTACATATTTATATATTTAATATATACTATTTATTAGTATTTATAATTTATATATATGTATATTAAATTTATTTTATTTTTATGAATCATTATTTAATTAATAAAAAAATTAATATTTTTTCAATAAACATTTTAAAATTTTATTTGGTTAATTATTTCATTTTTTCGAAACTTTTATCAGTGCTAAAAAATTCCCTCATAAATGATACATTTTATCAATGCTAAAAATAAAGTGCTGATATACGGTTCCCTTTATCACTACTAAAAATAAATCACACATAAAATATGCCATTTATCAGCACTGATGAAAAGAACTCATAAAGCATACTCTTTATCAGCACTAAAAAAAGTTCTTATAAAAGGTACAATTTATCAGTGATTTTGTTTGGCGCTGAAAAAATATACCATTTATAAGTGATTTTTTAGCGCATATAAAGGGCACCTTTATCTGTGATTTTTGCAAGTATTGATAAAGATCAGTGCTGTTAAAAGCCTATTTTGTGCTACTAATATATGAGTTTTTGTATGTGCCACTAGGAATAGCCCACTATATAAGCATTTCAGCATGTCAATTGGGTCAATGCCTCATATAAGCATTAAACCATTTATCACAACCCATTTCATAACAACAATGATATCATAATATCACGTCATCAATGGTTAATTATGAAAATTATCATTTATATTTCAATAACATATTTAATTTAATCATTTTTTCGTAATCCAACAAATTATAGTCATTCCAATAAATAGGTCTAGCCATGGTGAAACTATATCAAGAAATCACCCAAATCCCATGTCATGATAAACACACTTTAATCAATTTATCAAATAATTTATAATCAATGGTTCGCTCACTCAAATATTAGTCGTAAGGAAGGTCAAAATCCAAATATATCCAAATAGATTCCAAGTAACAATTCAGTTCATTGTTTAATTATTTCATTACATGATATGTTGGTTTAGTTACAATATTTCACATACTCGACAATTATCAAACAACAAGGTTATGGTTTAGACCCCCTAATTTTAACTAAAGATGAACTCACGCTTCCAATGGAGAAAACCGTGACAATGATGGTGTAGATTATTAAAATATGGTTCCAAGGATAATATTTATGAAATGGGATGTATGGGATCATGGGAGGTCCTCCAAAATCTCTAGGAAAATTCCCTATGGTTGAGAGCAGAGGGTTGCAAGCCAGAAAAATCAAAGATCATCCACAAGACATTTTTTTAAAATTATTCTTAGGAAATTACATGATGGGTAATATAGTTACACAACATGGATTTATTGTTAGTGGTATAATCCAAATAACATATTGCCTTGGTTTAATATTTATTTCTCCCAATCATTACACAATGTGTAATTGGTTCAAAAAGTTCAACTACTTCACCATACGAATCAGTTCACGACATGAGTTTGGTGGATTTTATGCATCATTTAGCCCATTTACATGGAAAGTAAATGTCCTACAGATAGTATTTCTCAATGTATCCTCATAAAAACCTGATCCCCCTTTAAGGCTTCTCAACATAGAAATAAACCTTGGTAACACTGGTCACTTTATACCCAAACTATATTAATTCAAATAGAAACCCTAAACCTCTCCCCACGTAGATCTTCTCATGTTGACTCAAGTTTTCCCACAACCCAAGTTTATGTTTATTCAAATAAATAGTTATCCACGAACATTAATTCATTTTCCCTAACAAATGCTCTATATCTCCAAACAAGACATGGCCACCAGGGCACAAACGAAAAATTCAAAGAGGGACATTCCTGGAAAAAGATAGGATCTTATGACCTCACCACCATATAATATCTCATCCTTGAGCTTCTCTAAGAATCATTGTGGGGTCTCAGATAACAAGTATAGCCACTTAGTGTGCATATCAATCTCCCTCTCTTAGGTCTCCTCCGTAACTCACCCTTGATTCCACTGTTCATGATCCAAAGGAATCTCCCTACATGGATATACTTCTCACTATGATCCACAACCCATATCAGGTGCTCCTAAAAGGAAACCTCTACACTAAGCTTTATATTTTTTATGTCTATCACATTAGAATGTTTGGAGTAATGTATCTGAAGTTGTGACACATGGAACACATCAAACATGGTAATGATGTTTTTTGGAAGGGCTAATCATCATGCCACTGGACCGACCCTATCCACTATCTGAAATGGCGTGAAAACCGTAGGTTATAGCTTCCCCTATTTCTTAATATGGTTAATACCCATCCTATATGGAATTTGAATGAAAACATGATGACCAACCTCAATCTCTAGAGATCATCACTGATATTTTTCATAAGATTTTGGCTTTCTCTGCGTGGTCACTAACTCCCCCCATATCAACTAAACCTACTCAAACATCTCCCGCATGAGACTAGGACCAAAAATCATTGACTCACTTACCTCAAACCAAAAAAATAGGAAAATGGAATTTCCATCCATACAAGGCCTTGAAATCTTTAATCTAGATTGATTCATGTATGTTGTTGTTAAAGGAAAACTCTGTGAGTGCCATAAGTTTCTCCCATAAACCACTGAAATCTAAAACACATTTTCATAACATATCCTCCGGAACCGTAATACTCCTATTATTTACCATTAGTTTAAGGATGACAGGTTGTACTCAAAAGAACATGTGATCATTGATCACTATGAATACCCAGTCAAAACGTGATGTAAAATAAGGATCTCTAGAAGAAACGATACTCCCTGGAATACCATGCAAAAGAACTACATTTTTCATGTAATGGCTGCCCAGATCATCAATCATTAAGGTCTCCCTGATAGTAAATAAGTTGTTTACCTTCTTCAGTAAATCCATGATCACCCATAAATCATCATTCTTACAGGTTTTCCTGGGTACTCCAGTCACAAAATCTATAGTGATGTAATCAAATTTACACTCTGGAATGAGAAAGGTATAGAAAAGCCCAACTTTCCTCTGTTTCTCAACATTCACCTACTAACAATTTAAACATAAATCCATGAATCCTTCTTGTTCCTTCTTCATGACTAATCACCAGTACTATTTATAGATATTATGATACATCTTTGTCAAACGAAAATGTATTGACCATCTAGGAGCATGACACTCTCTCATCAACTCCTCACGCAAACTCGTAGGAATACATACTTTTCCATGATAAAAGAATAGAATGTCCACATACAAGAGACCATCCTGATATTGTATTCCCACCATATAAGTTATTACTCCGAAATATTCCTTTCGGGCTAGATAACTACTTGTCCTTCAGTCGGCCCAAAATCATGGGTATAACAGTTGTCAAATTCAGAGCTACTCATCCATGGGACTCTGGAACATGTAAAAGAATTTCAGCAAAGTGGGACATCACCCACCACTCATTTCCACACTCTTGTACTACCTTTTTGTTCATGTTTTAGCTTTAATAATTGGAAATTATGTTTTCCTTTCTCAATGTATAAGCTAACACAATGTCATAAAACTATAGAAACCTAACCCACCTCTTATACTGAAGGTTTATGTCCCACTGAGAAAAGATATACATGAGGATATTGTGGTCTATGAATACCACAAACCTCTCACCCAGGAGATAATTTCTCTAATATATCAGGGCATGTTCTAGTACTACTAAATCCAAATCGTGAGTAGAGTAATTCCTCTTATGCGGTCTCAACTATTTAGATCCCCAAGAAACCAATCGATCCTCCTACATCAGAATTACTTCCAGTCTGACTCCATATGCATCATAGTAAAAGTTATATGATTTACCTAGAATAGGTAAAGTGAGGATAGCTGTTTCGGTCAGGGTTCCTTTCATCTCCTTAAAATCTATCTCATAAGCATTTGACCAAACACACTTCACCTCCTTTTTTTCTGCTCTAGCATCGGTTCTTCAAAATGGGAAAATTTATAGATAAAGCACCGATAATAACCATCTAATCCCAAAAAGTTTCAAATATCAAACAAATTCAGGTGTTTTTTCCAAGATACAATAGCTCCAATATTCTCTGCTTCCACCAACACTCCTTCTGAGAGGAAATGGCCCTAGAAGTGCACATTATCATTCAAAAAACTTCATTTGGTTATCTCAGAATAAATCCAATTCTCTCTCAATGTGCTCTGGTAGATTTCAAGATGTTTTCCATGATAATCTACTATTTTGGAGTACACAAATATGGCATTAAAAGAGAACCAAAAAAACTGATCCAAAATGGGTGAATGATCTTATTCGTAATGTCCTTGAATATCATTAACTCATTAGTTAAACCAAATGGAATCACTATGCACTCAAAAAATTCAAACCCGCAACTAATATTAGTCTAATTTCCTCACCCTAATATAAGTGTGTCCTAATATAAAATTTATCTTGGAGAATATATTAGCACCTCTCAACTGGTCGAAGAGATTTTTGATGTTTGGAAGAGGATACAAGTTCAAGACCGTCATCGGTTCAATCATTGATAATCCACACACAAGCGCAATGTCCCAACATCCTTCTTGGAGAAGAGAACTAGATAACTCAATAGATATGTACTATACCCTATGAAAACCTAATAATCTATATCTTATAACTAAAATTTCAACTCTTGAATCGCTTTTTGTTCCATTCAATAAGGTGGGACAAAAAATATCTCCAATCTCGTCACAAACTCTATCTCTTTCTCAGAAAGTAAGCCATATAAATCATCAACAAAGACATCTTGAAGATGTTCTACCACTGGAGGAAAATAATCCCACTAACGTTCACCATTATCTAGTGAATGATCAGCTATCATAGACATGATAAAATTCAATCCACACTGAATTGGACATGCATGTCCAGCTTGAAGATCCCACTAACCTTGGAGAGAATAGGATCCTCCCTCTTGAGATAAAACAATAACTCTCATCTTGTAATAGTTGATATGATCTCGGTATAGAACTAACCAATCCATACTAGGAATAAAATTGAAAAATATCATTTCCAACCCAAACAGTTCCCACAATAAATGATATCCACAAATAAATAGAGAATATGCTGTGAAATGTTTGACATTCTCAGGTTGCACTCCCAACAGTGTGCTAATATTCAAAACATCATCCAAGATTTCCACATCCAATCCCAAAAATTTACAAAAAGGGAATATAAAAAGGAAAGTGATTATCCTATATCAAATAAAAGACAAGAAATTGTAGATGATGCAAGAATCCAACCTATGATAGTAGATGGTCCAGAATCTATACTATTCTGAGTAGTTATCATAACATGCAGCAAACCAACCCCTCTACCATGGGATCCAGCCTGACACCCCTGCGATATTCATTCAACCTGGTACATACATTCCTGATATGGGGTACCATATCTCTTGACACATCCATAATTCCTAGTGTAACTCTAGTAAACTTTTTACTAAGGAGTATCTATGTCCTTCCCAAACTCTAGTGGCTCTCATGTTCCCCTACCACTATTATGCTTCTTCAAGCCCCTACAAAAGCTTAGTAGGTGGCCAATCCTGCTACAAGAACAGAAATATAATCTTGGGTGTAGATATTGAGTCTATTTGTGGCCCATCATTCCTTACTAAAAGCAATACAAAAAAATATGATCTTGATATGGCATCCCACTTCCCTCACTACTAATATCGATGTTGCCTTGGTGAAAATTATCATAGCGATACCTATTTCGACTAGAAGAAGTGCTACCAGTTTTCCCTATTGAAACATCCTAGTAGATGCTTGTGTCCTCTCTCAGATTCCATTACATAATGATTTTATGATTCGTCACATCTACAAAACCACACAGATGATGCTTGTTCACCTGTCACCTGATATTATAGTGAAGACCATCTTGAGAATGTATCTGCCTAGAGATCGCATTAGCTAAAAAAAGGTACAATGTGATGTAGTTCGGTGAATAATCTATCATACTCTAGCACTGACATTACCTCCCATATTAGGTGCATGAACTCATGATCCTTCTCATACATTAACATCATGCGATTGAAATGGATCCAGAACTTCACCCAAAGGTCCTTCCAGGATAACTCCTTCTCCTATCATTACAACTCCAAAATGTCCCACCAATGTTTGCACTGTACATGATGTATATACATAGAAATCATCACCCTCATATCTGTGAGTGTCTCATGATTCTTAAAGATCATCAATACGGACTCGATCAATAACTCATATTCATGGGGGCCTCCATCCCCAGTAAACAAAGGTGGATCCTTCATCCTTCATATTGTTTTTTATTCTATCCACCCCCCATTACTCCTCTTATCTATATATCTCAATATATATTAGTACCAGATCGTCTATATTATTTCTCTGATAAATCATAATAGCTATCATTTGGACCAATGCTCGATTCTTAATGCTTCTATTGGTTATTGTATGAGGTTTCTTTTTTAGTGCATTTCGGTCCCCCGTAGAGTGGCAGGTAGTTCACACTCATAAAGGCTGAGCCAGTGGTATTTCCATATTCTTCTGTACTAGCTGCTATATTGCACACCACACACACAAGTACTCGTATCATTCTAGGTGTAGTATCTAGCCCCACGCTAGTCCATTTGTTTCATTCCATCCAACAACCCATGATGCATCCAATATACAATAGTCGAACAACAAAACCCTTCTAGTTAGTATCATCATTCCTCCTCGCAAACCCTACGAGTTTGAGTCGAGTTTTCCAGTTTCATCCCCTCAAGTACCTGCGAACACCACCCATTAACACTACTCTTCTCATCCCACATGTTCCTCCCATAATGAAAATCTTGGATATAGCTATGTGGTTAGACCAAAAACTCCCAACCTTTCCGATGGTCATGGAGCTCTGGTTTTGAGGTTCATTCATAGATTCAAACTGGGATGATGATCACATGGTTCCTTCCCCTTAGTACCCTAATCTAATAGTCACCATAGTCGATTTTCCCACCCAACCACCTCCGCTCCTCACCCCATTCCCAACACAGTGAATTGCGCTCAACTACTCTTCAAATAGTGTCAAGTACTCTAATCTATGGTGATATTATATATAGATATAGAAGACTACCTGACCCTCTAGTAATCATCAAGATTTATGACAGTGTATACCCCCATGGCCATTTATTCTGAGTTCCCAGACCACACCATCCCGCACTGTATACTATACCACTTATGGCTGGAAAAATTTCTTGCACCCCACTATCAGTATAATATAGGTAGTAACGTATCAACCCCCCCCCCCCACCCGACTCTGTTGCCCATCAGTAAATTCCACTACTACCACCTCAGGTTCGGGGAAGAACCCAAGCCTCTACTACATATATTATACTGAGTCTAGTAGATTTTAGTACTGAACTATATAGGGTAGAGTAATGATTGGGCGCACTCATCACTCGACTCGCGCTCGTAGGAATACCTTTGGATCGATCCTAGCTATAAAAATATATATAATACTGATTAAAATAACAATATATATATATATAAGTACTATGGTAGAGGGTTAACTATGTTCTTGGGTCTCTGTCGCCACCGTAGCCCCCTCAACCAGTTCTAACAAACCTAAGTTGATACATCTATATTTTCTGCGTATGGTTGTTTCATCGGTTTCCATTGGACATCATGGTGTAGTGGTGTTAAGGGATCTATACACAATCCATTCGGTATAATCTAGTCAGGTACTCTTCTATATAGTCTATAGGCACCACTATGGGTACCACTTTAGGTACCACTTTAGGTACCACTATATGAACCTTTTTCAGTGCCTATAGTGGTACCTACAGTGGGTTGATTGACAATATATATCTGTACCATGTCCGCGAAACACCAACAAAAGGGTATTGGACATCTTTTAGAGTAGTGTATGACACCATTTCAATACCGATAGTCATATGCTTTGATGACCCCAATTTAGTACTCTACTATAATTGTCCCCTATTTCAACTCAACTCCCACCACCTACATTGCTCAAGTACTGGCCCTTTCTACCACTACTCACCCAAGGCCCAAGGAAACCATCGTCGTAGCACAGTGGTAGACTAGGCATTCCCTTAACACTACATACTGACTCGTGCATTCCCCCATGGTCTCCCAAGTCCATGACACCATATCCGTTCATCGCTGTTTTGTACCCCTTTGCTTCCTCCTTCCAATAGGCCAATGGTTATCGTTCTCGTTTCATACTATACCTGGATGTCCTGAGCCAATAAACTAGTGTCCCCCACCCTTGCCTCACCGAAAACCCCCATATCCATTCCTATATTCACCCATGTGCTGTAGGAATTGAACCTACGACCTTTGGGTTTTGGACACCCACGTTCTACCGATACTGAACGAAGAGCACTAGTGAGTAACCTTGTCGACACTGGCCACTGGGTTTTTTCTCGGTGCACAAGAATCCACAATGCCCAAAAGGAGTAAATCAATGGTATACCTATATTATACCTTCTACTACCTATAATATATTTTGGTGCTTGAACTTACCCAATCTGGGTTGTCCTTGAACCAAATCATTCGACAACCCCCAGGGCTTTATTGGCATTTAGCATATAATGTCCACATATAAAGTCCAACTTTCACCCCCACACACACCATTCAACTCCATGATAGGTACACTATTCGAATATTGGTAGTTATTTATCCTTATCGGGGTATATTATAGGTAGTAGATGCGGTATTGACATCACAAGGATATTGGGGAGGTACCATGTTCAGGGACATGGAATTGAGGTTTGTGACACTATTAGAAGAGTACTGATCAACCACCAGGACAAATGAACCTCCCAACACCACATATATGAGTTTTTGTGAGATACTAGCATCATGGCCATCCATTACCATCTTAGGTGTTCCAAACATTCCATGGGTGGATTGGCATGGTGGTTGATGAGATAGAATTGGTTTCAAGGAGGTGGTCATTTGGGACCGGTGTCGTTCCCGATATTCCATATGAATGGCATCTTGGAAACCCAAAGCAACCGCAACCAAATGATTTTTCAACATTATATGAAAATAAATCAAACACCAAGAATGGATCATAGCCTCTTGTGATGGTGTCGATGCTAGTTTTGAGGTAGGGTTCTACACCACCACTAGCATTGGAGAATTTTTATGGCCATTCTTTTAAATTTCATAGTCGACATTGCGTGTTCCCTAGGAACTCCCACTTATAATTTGTTATTTTAGAGGGGGTAAGCACACAATGAAAGAGGTGGAGAGCCACAATTCTTAGTAACAACCAAAACCCATGGCAGTGTGTTTCCCCTAGCATTAAAAGAGAGAGATGCATAGACTATTGTGTTTACCCACTAACCGGCGTATAACAAGAAAAGAGAATCGACCAAAAGATATGCCTTATTCTAGGATCCGAAAACCTATTATCAACCCACATTCATAAAGAACTGATATATTCAACCTCAACCATGAATGTGAACTGGGGAAAACCCCAATACTATTACCTTTGCAAAAATCTCAGTCTCACTCAAACAAAGACTATGATAGCTTTTCCAATAAAAATTACTAACCTCTTAACACTATAAAAGATGGAACTCTGAATAGGTACTCTTCAATATAGTCATGAAACACTGTAGATAGATAAAGACCATTGATTCGACTCAATATACTGGCTAGGAACTCATATTCTTTCTATGACGAGGGTAAACCATTAAATCAGAGAGAGAGGACTAGAACCCCTGGCTTTGACCCACATTGGATCGGAAACATTGACTTTACGGATGATGAATCAGGAACTCTCTGAAACATACCATAATGCATGTATCAGAAAGTACCTCCTGTCATGGTAAGCTCGGTACTCACACAAGGTAGAATTGATCTTTTTAAAGAAGATCGATAGACCGACTATACAAAAGTCTTTGAAATACATATCATCTAGTAGTGCCAATGTTGAGGTTTAAAAAGTTAACAATGAAATTCATCCACTACGCAATCAGTATAATATATGTAGTAGAGGTGGGTTGATCAATGGTTGGCCTAACACAATGAGAACATGACTTTGGCATGGTTTTTAAGAAACCACACTTACCTCAGAGACCCTGCCAAAACTCTTGTTTTTTTCATGACATTATTATCACTATACTTCATCTTTTTGGGGTGAATCTACTATTTCTACAGTTACTCGATCTTCGCCAATTGAATCTATAGCTCTCGTTGAACCTAATTCTTATTTTGTAGTTTAAGTAGGTCAAGCATATGTAATCTATCTATATATTAGTGAATAAATATTCTTTTTGAAATCAATTTTTTTATGGTGTTCAATCAATATATATAAGTAACAGTCATTAGTTGAGTGAGTCACATGGGGAAAATCTGAAGCTAAAACTACCAAATCGGGAGAAGGATCTATCATTGTCGCTAAGGGCGTTCTTGCTTCATCTAGTAGTTTTTCCTCTTCCAATATTACATTTCGAACTAGAAATTTGCATTTATTGAAAGATTCCTCCTCTACCTGCTAAAAAAACAAGATACCTCTTTTTTATAGTTCATTACTATCATACCTAGTTATTCCTACATTAAAAAGAGGCTATAATAGGATCGCTCAATCAACCCTTTCCTTCCATAATAGCACCGCATTTCTTCAAATCGATATAGTAGCATGATATATATATATAGTGATCGTTATAGGCCATGAGAGAGTTCACATTGCCTAGATCCCTTTTCTCCATTATCTATGAAAAAGGTTCTAACATTATTCTACTAATAGTGGTATATTAATAAAGAAAGTGTCAGATCTTTTAGAAATCAGCTACATCACCCTATACAGTTTCTAAATGTGATAATGATATATCAAGGGTTTATAACCTTCTTTATCAGCTCCCGATACTTTTATAATCCAGATAGCTACTTTGACCTAGTTGTTTCTTATTTTAAGATATTGTCGACTATTATTCTAATAATTTAGTTTTGTATTATTTCGAAACATCTAATAAGAGAATGACATTCCTAGGAAGAAATATGAGACCCACACTTTCTTGAGATATTTTAGATGAATCCCCCATTTATTCATCAACATGTGTCATTTAACACTTTAGATTACTTTTCTGATAAAGGGAATGATTTCTCCTATTCAAAATTAAAATCATTCAATATTTTATGGCACTTGATTTCATCCTTCCACTGGTAGAAGTAGACTTTATAGCTACGCATTTTCCAATTAGGGACCATCACTATTAGATTATATACTGAAGATATGTCTATTGTTCGTAAGCTTCACTCGAATCACTAGAAAGAAGGAAATGCTACTACGAAACGGAACTAGTATGAGAAGAACTAACCAATCCAAAGAACTCATTATGATTCCTAAATTCCTCTCAATTAGCCTGATTAACATGTACTAGATTTTTCTAAGTATAGTGTTATCCCTAAAGGTCTTAATTAAGAGTTTGGGAAATAGCTTTTCTCTTTATATGTTATTCTCTTTCTTGTTTTGTAAGGCGATATGTAAACTTTCTCGCTCAACTGATCCTATCATTGTCGGCCAATACCTCAAGACCCTCACTATTCATTTGATGGCCTTTTAGGGAGAAATAAAAATAGAACTTTGAGGAAGTAGAGGGGCTTCCAAAGCACAAAGACACAACTCCCCATGTACGGAAAGGTTCCAAACATCCCACAGCTCACTGTAGATATAATGAGATAGATTCACACTAAAAGTTCTTATGTGGGGGGAAAAGGCCAGCCACGCTCATTATAGGGTAAAATATCCATAAAACTTAAATCACGAGACCTTCTGCTTTTTGGTTGACAACCACATTCTCAGTATAATATATCCAGTTACTCGTATATATTTTCTATAGGCACCACTCTAGGCTCCAAAAAATATTCTTAATTGGTACCTATAGTGGTACCTATAGTGGGACAACTAATAATGTCCCATCTTGTGTCAGTTTAAGGCTCCACCTCATGTTGGGTTAAGGTCTTAGTTGAACCCAATTTATTCACTAGTGTTCTATTAAGGGTACTAATCTTGGCATTCTATTAGAGTATATTACATGAGATATAGCTTGATTTACTGGTCTTTGATTAAACCTATTCTACCCTAATTTAGTCTATAAGATTTTTTTTAGATTCAATATTATAAATTTAACTTATGTTCATCAATCAATCTCTCATAAACCCCTATGATGAATCTATATGGGGCCTTCTAATAGGCCTAGTTTGTGTCTATAAGGTATAATAGCATGCTTTCACCTATGGATTCACCCATAATTTAAACTATTGTCATTAGGCCCTTGTAATTCTATAAGAGGGTAGTGAGGCATAGAATCCATATAGTTCAACCTGCATTCTATTAGAGTAGAGTACCTTATGTGAAGCCTACATCCATTTTATAATAGTATCTTTTATGTATCCCAACTCCTCGAGTGTTCTCTCACTTAGTCTGAACCTATTTCATATATTCCTATGAATCTATTGGAGTAGAGTTAGGTATTATGTATATATATTCTTTCAATATGAGCCTTAATATATATAAGTATCATCCCATATCGTATTGTGCTATGCTAATCTCTCTTAATAGGTCTAACGTTTTTTTCTCTGTGGACGTTCATCCAGTTCCTCATCCGTATCAATCCTTTTCTTTTTAAAAACATAACAGACATCTTTTATAAAGGATGATCTTAGAAAGTACCAATCTCATTGCCTTAATGGCCTAAAGGTCTTATTTTTTATTGATTTTTGATATCCCCCCTTTAAAGGGATTATGGGAACCATTAAAAGGCCCATAGGCTTAGAGATTACATGACCTGTAGGTCTTAGGAAATATATAGACAATACATGGATCTCCTACTCCCTAGCTTCTTTAATGTTATATCACCTCTCCACCTTCTCATGGAATGTTCATCAAGGCTTCACATGAATGCACCGGATGGTCCACATGGAAATTCCTTACCCTCTCATTAAGAAAAGTTTTCTTAGATTTGGATCGGGTGAATGCACCTACTTTGATCCCCATCTGGACTCTACTCCTGTAGATTCTATTGGGTTATTAAAAAAAATTTCAGGTGGCCTGAAGACCTTGAGGTTTCAAAGAGGCCTTGAGGTGGCTCAATGTCCTTGAGGTGTCCTGAAGGCCTTGGGTGTTGCGAAGGCCTTAAAGGACTCGAGGCCCAAACCAGTGGCCCGAAATCCCAAAAGGATGAATAGTTCTGGAGACTATAGTATCGTACAGTACATACAACAGTGGTGCTACACAACCTACTATAGCACTGCTACAGTAACCTTGAAATATGTCTCTGCCCAGTTTTGAACTTGGGTCTCTTGGCTGCACATGTCGAGTCCTCACCAACTGGGCTGAGGCTTTTGTGCTCTTAGAAAGCACCTAGGTGTTTGACATTTTTATGATACAAGTAAACCAATTCCTTATTGCTAATAGTGAAATAATCAAGACAATCAATATAGGTTAAAACCTCAGTAAACGACTTTAAAAAACTATTACTACGTATCGACATCGGAGGTGGCCCATACCTAGGTTGTGACGCTTCCTGTTGAGTACACAATTCAGACTGGAAGTTTGATTAAACAGTACGAGAAAGACAATTATAAATAATGGGACTAAGTCATGAGATTCTTTTTTATATTGGATTACATAATATATCCTCAACATGAAAATAACATTACAAAGTGATATAGGCATTTATCCCATAACCGAGAAAGACACCTACATTACACTAACATGAGCCCGCTTCTTTATTCAAAAAAAAATACCTTATGAAATGAACCAACTTATAAAAGTGGGTGTATCTTCTAATTATTTGTGTTCAAAAATTTATTTATTATTTAAATAAAAATAAAACCTCCACTATACTAGTTATGGAGGGTGGTATGGAACAAGGAATTTTCACACATATATTACTGGAATGAAACGCATCCTCGGAACACAATTATCTTACTTGCTCCATAGGATGATGTACCGAGATGGTGGAATTGGGGGGAAAAGAGGCACCCTTATGCGGTGGATAAGAGTGGGTATGAAATCTTTCCCTCATGTACCTATGATACCATTCAGAAACAACACAAGAATAAGAAAAATCAAGAGTAGTATTTCGTCGATTCTTACTATCACTAGAAAACAAATTGAGCTATAGGAATCAAGGTAAGGGATTGAGATTATATACTGCAATAGAAGCATAATTGAAGGGGTTTTTTGAAAGTTAAGGATAGTGTGATTGACTAATTGGTTGGAAGGTAAGGCTATTACCTATATTATATCGAATAGACTGGTTGTGGGTCCTTTGGATCCTGAGTCAAAGGTAGAGACCATTGAACATCATTTGGACAGGATTATAGAATCAATATAGTAGCAACCTTTTGATTACTGTCATTTTCTAGGATATTTGGAAGGGTAAACTAATTATTTATATAAGAATTCAAACAAGAGTTTGGTCCTGAAAACTAGTCTATGGAAGTCTGAACATCCATAAAAAACATGAAGTATTAGACTATCTAGATTATAAAGAGGGAGGACCTCGATCTTTTAATTATAATTATATATAATGAGTTGTGTCATTCTTCAAAAAGTCAGATAGTGGATCATGAAAACTCCACCATTTTACAAAATCCAGTCACAAGTAGGCTATGATCATTTCTAACTTTCCTTTGAAGAAATCTTGTAGTTCAATTTTGGTACTCAACTTCCAGCGCTCATAGAAAGGTCAATACAATGTCTAAAGCCAACTTTCATATTTAAATAAGGAAAGTTTGAAAGTTTCATAGAGAAACTCTAAATATATATAAGTACAAAACTCAGTAATACAATCTAATAGTTCCACTAATCCCCATGAATCCCTTATTTCTTTATATTATTGGAAACCCCAAGGAAAAATACGTGTCCAGGAAAGCTATGTGAATAGGGTCATATACTTTCATTATATAAGTTCACCTTTACAATATATATAAGTACCAGATTTCCATAAGAATTTGGAAGCATTCCTCCTTAATTCATTTCACTATTCCCTCATAAATAAAGCTATGATAAAACTTGAGTAAGGTGGAACCCATTTCCATGAGATGTAGAGTTAGTTTTCCCTTATCATCCTTGGGATTCCTCCAATATATTAGTTGTCAGATCAACCTCGCAAGACCTTCCTCTTTCTACATCATTTTGAATGATAAGGCATGCCTATACATGTTTTATCCATCCTTTTCTCCAATATCAACCACTGAAATGGTGATTTTTCCGGCCATGATTTCGTCTCCTGAGGAAAGAGGTCGTTTGCCAAGTCTGAGCTCTCACTTTCTCTTCTATTTCGGTATAATCTTGATAGTAGACATTAGTATAAAGAATATACTACCACATTTGAACCTTTTCTGCTTCCAATATTTTTCAGTATCGTTCCTTACATACATTCTAGCTAACTAGGTGATAGATAGACTCTACCTTTACATAGAGAGGTGGTTCATAGATTTTTTTCTTTGGTAAGTCAAATGCGTGTAGTGAGATTTCTAACAGAAAGGAATACTCAAAACAGACTTACAACCAATATATATAAGTACTAGGCTATGGAGGGATCTTCCTGAGTCAGACCAACTCAAAGTAAAGTATGGTACCAAACCATTAATATATTTACGTACCAGAGTCAAAATCTATGTGGTGTCAAATAAAAAAGGGCAGTTTATCAACCTATAACCATGGATCGTTTGGTGGGTACAGTTGACTCACGAATGAATTCCCTTACAGAATGCATCACTTTCCCTAAAGTTTCAATAACTGGTAATTATATATGTTGGTGGTTATTTTTGGTATACTAAGGTTGATCAAGGATAGGAGGGTAGTGACTCAGGAATGGGGTAGATCAGGAGAGAGTGACTTGTGTGGCGCATCTATATCTGGGTAGAACTATCAGTATAATCATGATAGTTGATTGTTTAGGGAAGGATCAATTGGGTGTATGGGGTACAATAAATATAGGATCGATTGATCATATGACCATCTTCGATGTTTTTCTGAAGCATTGAGTGGGCCTCGCTACAATGCCAGGTAGCTACGATCAAATCTAAACTATCATGATTATTTCAATCATATTTATCTTACTATGACCATGTATTCCCCATTGTCTAGGAAAGGAGATTCATTTGCTCAACTACAAGTCTTGGAGCTTGTATTATCAGTATGGTATGTGTTACCGACTGATATGGATAACGAACTATGATTTGGGGATGGTTGTGCAAGTCATGATCCCCCAATGATGGTCAGAGAAATGGATAGCATTCCCAATATCTCTTCCTATGATATAGAAATAGTTTTCCAGTTGATTCTAGAGGTGGTTCATATGAGTGGAACAAGGTCAAGTATACCTTCCATTCAAGACCATTCATGATCACCAGAAGTGGAAGGTAAACGACTAGGAGGCGCAAACGGGGACACCATTCAAGGTGGCCAGATCAAAACTGGAGGTTCAGTGATCTCTCAATATAGTTCTGATAGGGATAAAGAACACAAGGTGTAATGGATTCATTAGTTATCTAATCTATATAGTACTATATAGACAGAGTACCCAGTGGGAGGCAAGGGTGATGATAGTCTTTTAGAGCAGACTATATAGAATTAAGTACTGAACTTTACTATATATAGTTCCAGGATACACTTCTACATACTGGGTCACAAAATACGCAGTTTGGGGTTGGATGGTGTCGGTATATGTGGAAATGGGGAATGGAGGGTATAATCGACTTTCACGATCTCAATATAATATAGGTAGTAGCTTTCTACACTCCTTCGGCCTCCTACGCATACCCTATAGCCTTGGTGCTAGTAGGTCAGAGTAGGGTCATGATGATATATATGTGCACAGTGGATCAGTTGTAGTATGGGTTTTGAAGAGGTAAGTTAGTAGCTCTATAACGGGGTTCATAGAATTTCCTCTATAAATAAGTACCAGTTTTGGAAGGGTGTGATGCTCAGGGGAGGTAAATGTCACCACAAAACCATCCACTCTGTGATAGGGATATGGAACTAAGGGGTTGAGTTGCTAGACCTTATATCATAGTTGTATTGAATTGGGTCATGATGTGACTTTTGAACCCCCATGCTCCTACCTTTCCTAATATAATAGATGACTTCAATTGGAGTGGACCACTAGTTCCGAGTTGAGTTACAATTTTTTTAATAATTGTTAATAATCTCATAATATTGAATAGTATGAAACTGATCAACCACTATTTCCACACTGTTAGTTACAGACCCATTAGAAGGGTCAGATCTATGGTACTTGACCCTATATAATTTATCCCTATCCGTTTCCGAATTGTGGACATGTCGTGTTTGATTCGAGTCATTCCCAACCTTGCACGAAAGTTATTAGCCATTGACTCGACTCAGTCTTTTGGCCTTGACCCATTGGACAGAACATGTGGAGCATCATTTATAGTCATAGAAGGAACAAGCACTCAAACATAAGGGTCATATATCTTCTTAATGTTCCATGGAGTCAAACCAACCCATTATACTGAACTAAACAGACTATTAGAGAGTCGAATGCACTTAATGGACACAACGAGAACCCAAACGGTGGAATCAAATGGGCTAGTATTGGGATATGGGGATGGAATTGCATGTGTATCAGGGTTGCATCAATTTAAATTTGGTGAAATAGTTTAGTTTTCTAGTAGTGTGAAAGACATAACATTGAATATAGAGCCTGAGGTTGTCCGTATAGTGGTGTTGGGGTAGAATACAACCGTGAAAAAAGAATATCTAGTCATACACACCAATTCGATTAGGGATGTGCCCTCGGGGATGTGCTAGATGGTAGCTCAAACATCAAAGGCATGGAGCGAACAATCTCTATTTCCATGTACCACATGACCCTTAGTATGTTTTCATTAAGCTAAACCTCAATATGATCCTTATGAACTATAGGAATATCTATCTTAGCTGTATTAAGAGAATTCTGATTTCTACTCTCCTAATGCTTAACTCGAAGATGTTGAGGATATATTCTGTCTACAATAAAAAACAAGATCCTTAGAATACTGGATATCAACAAGGTCAACCTGAACATGTGACATCAATAGAGAACCACTGACTCATGGCGTCTATAAACATGTATTACTAGTGTTTTTTCATAACATGTCAATTTATTCATTTAATTTACCATATATAATAGGTATCTTGTATAATTTTCAATGGTAAAGTATAAATCACATGCAAATAAATATGTCCCTACCATGAACTAATCATGTCAATATATATCACTATGTGTCTATTATGATGCATTCATTCTCATCATGTTCCATACTGGGCAATGAGTATAAATATCAAGAACCAATATCATCATAATATAATAACCTCACGCAACATTTGAACTATCCAAGATGAAATATCATTAGACTGTAATAAGAAAAAATTATAATCAGCAGTCCACCTCTCAACACACAGATTTTCACCCATACAAGGGTAAACTACTTGCATAAACAATATCATTACCAATTCCCAACACATCATATTATCCTTTATATATTTCCCAAATAGTAAGGAAACAAAAAATATACCTGGTGTGCTTAGGTACCACTTTGTAATGTCCCCCGATCCAGCACACTCTCATGTGGAAAAAATAGGTTGGTTACAATGCCTTAAGTGTGACACCATGTATGCCAGAGACTATCGACTAGTAGCGTGGGTGTGATATGTATAGTGGGGAGACTATACCCCATGGTTATAGAGTTACAAAATAAAATAATAATCAAATTAAAATAATAAATAAATATCAGAGTGCATAAAGAATGGAATCAATACAATATAGCAGAAAACAAAAAGTAAAATAAGACTGGATAATCGAATAAATTAAAAAGGAATATTTTAATATCATGATGGAATCTAACTAAATTTCATGGTAGAAGTTATATAATTAAAATAATATAAGTCCCAAATAAAGACTCAAAATCCCTTAGTCCTAATCCCCATAATGATCTCATATCCAAAAACTATCCCATACCAGATGAAAAAATCAACTTCATTGACTTTTTTCCTTGTCCAAACCTACATCCTTGTAATCTTCTCGAGTACTAAATGGTGGCCCAAATATGGTGTGAGTATAAATCATTTTTTTGACACAAGTATGCATAAATATAACAAATTTAATAACAAGTGTATGAAACAAATGCAATAAATATGCGTATTTATTAATTAATAAATTTAACTAATAACACATCAACCTACTTCAACATAATTCCATAATATCTCTGATCATGTATCAAAACCATGAAAATCATAACCATATATCCATTTTAAAACATAACCTTATAACAAAATTATAAATAACATAAATCTATGTCAAAACCCGCTATATATGAATTTCATAAATCAATCATGTCCAATCCTAGTATATAATCATTTCAGTATATAATAATTTCATCATTTATTAAGTTCTTTTCTAGTATATAATCATTTAAAAGTTAATCATGTTCGATCCAAATATATAAGAATTTCTGCATGTGTCACTAGGAATAGCCTACTATATAATCATTTATGTATGTAAATAGGTCCAATGCCCCATATAAGCATTAAAAAATTTAACACAACACATGTCATAAGAAGAAGGATATCACAATATAACATCATCAGTTATTAATTAGGAAAATTTCCATTTATCTTTCAATTTGACATTTAATTTAATACATTGGTCTTAAACCAAAAAATTTCCGTAATTACCAATAGACATGTCCAGACAAGATGAATCTATATCAATAAATTACCCAAATCCCATGTCCTTATAATCACTCTTTAATCCATTTATCAAATCTTTTATAATAAAGGGTTATCTCACCCAAACAGTAGACACAATCTAGGAGAAAATGTAAACAAATCCAAAGGTATTCTGAGGAATTATATTATTCATCATTACATAATTTGATTCATGATATGTTGGGGAAATTGAAATATTTAAAATAGTTGAAAACTATTAAACCATGGGGTTAAGGTTTAGAACCCTTACCACTTACTAATGGTTAACCAATACTTCCAATGAAAAATTCCCACAAGAATAATGGTATATGTGGTCACAAGAATGATCTAGGGACCAAATTTCTCAAATGGGGTGTTCTAAATCAAGAGAGGTGCTCCAAAATTTCCAAGAAAATACTTTAGGGTAAATAGGATAGGTATAAGGTCTAGATCAATCAACAATCACCCACATGAAACCCCTTTAAAATTATTCATAGGAAATTACACATAATGAAATATTATAACATGCCATGTATTTCTTTTTTGAGATATATACCAAAAAACATGTTGCCTTGGCTGAATATTTAATTTTTCTGAACAATACATGATGTGAAATTAGTTCACAACATATAACCACATCACATCATGAATTATTTCATGACATGAGTATATAAACTTTTACATGTTGTGTAACCCATGTACAGAGTGTGTAAATTTCTTGAATATAGTTTTTTTCCTGTTTCCTCATAAAAACCCAAACCCCTTTTAAGGCTTCTCAGCTTACCAAGAACCCTTGGCTACACAAAACCCATTTATACCCAGACTACATTATTTCTTATAGAAACCCTAAACCTCTCCTGACATGGATCCTCTCTAGTCTTCTGAAGTTACCTCACACCCCAAGTCTATTTTTATTCAAACAAAGATACATCCACAAACATTAATTCATTTTACTCAATAAAGGCCCTCCTTCTATGAACAAAATTCATCCACCAGGTTTCAAATGAAAAAGTCAATGTGGGAGATACCTGATAAAACATAGGATCATACACCAATTGTGTGGGAGATTGTTGATAAACTTTCACAAGAGTTTACTAGTCTTCAATAATAATTTGAAGTTGATTTCTCAATAGAAACCATTCGTGGTGCTATAATAATTTAAAATATTTCCTATATAGTGGGCCTATATGAGTTACATGAATTGAATAAGTAACTATAATAGGACCTAGACATGGGATTCATTCATCCAAGTTCATCTCCATTAGGTGAACCTATTATTTTTGTTAAAATGAAATCTAGTAAGATGTTACTCTACATTGATTATTGAGAGAAAAAAATATAACAATAAATAACATGTACACTCTACCCTATACTAATGACTTGTTTGATTAAAAATGTAGAGCTCAATACTTTACCACGATTTAACTTCATTATATATATCATTAATTGTGGTTTAATGAGTACATAACCAATACATAATTCCATACAAGGTATAGACACTATTAATATATAGTGACACCATTCAGTTTTACTAATATCATTGACATATTCATTGATTTTAGAAATATAGTCTTTATAAATTACCTTGATCAGTTTGTGGTAGTCTTTATAGATGATATTCTCATTTATTCAATGGGGAAATAAGGGGATGAAGATAACATGTGAATTGTACTAAAGACCCTAAGGAAGGAGAAATGGTATGAAAATTTAACAAAGTGTATCTTTTGGCTACAAAAGGTTTCATTTTTATGATATATAATCATAAGAGTGTGTATATTGGTAAATCCATCAATGATGGAGAATATAAATAATTATCCTATACTAACCACAATAACTTACATTAATAGATTTCATATTTTATCTTGATATTATCAATGCTTTGTGAATAACTTCTCATGACTCACTAGTACAATCACCAAGTAATGTTGGATGGGATCCAAGTTCCTCTAGAGTACTAAATGTGAGGTAAATTTGAAGGATGTAAAGAATAGATTAGTCATACACCTATTCTTACATTACCCTACAATGGAGAAGGGTTTTTAATATATATTGATGCATCTAAGGATGCATTACGATGTGTTCTCATGTATACAGTCATGGTTATATCTTAGTCCTCATGACAATTGAAGGTTCATGAGAAAAATTACCCAACTCCTGATTTAGAGTACGATGTGGTAATTATTTCATTAAAGATATAGATTAATTATCTTTAATGAGAAAACATATAAATATATATATATATATTGATCAAAATAGTCTTAAGTATATATTCACACTGAATATGTTGAATATTTTTCAGAGAATATTATTAGATTTGATTAAAGGATGAGTATCACAAAATAAGAGTATCACAAAAGATCAAATACCTATTTATTAAAAAAGGATGGACATTTAAATCTTGATGGAAGGGGAGAAATATTATACTTCTCAAATAAGTATTCAACAATTTATCCAAATAAATATTAAAGAGGCACAATAGTAATATGTGGAACTTTAATAGAAGGTGATAAATTCTCTTGAGTTTAACCTTGATTATGATGAATGATAAGGTTGAATAACAAAATATGTATTTTATACATACATGGTTTAAATTAGATATTAAAATAGGCTCAATGTTCTTCATTCTCTATTCATCATGTATGAAACAAAGATGTATAGAAATTTCAAAGATTATTTTTGGTGGGATGGAATGAAGAGAAATATCACAGTGTTTGTATCTCAGTTCATGTTATTTCATCATGTTAAAGCTGGTACACAAAATACTAAGGTTATTTTTACCACCATACTAGAATGTAAATGGGAAAAAATCATCCTGGATTTTGTCATCGGACTCCCATAATGTCAAAAGAGAACAATTTTATATGGGTTGTAGTTGATCACCTTATAATGTAAACACAGTTTACCAATATTAGAGAATTTTTATATATAGATCGTTTTTCCAAGATATAAGTTAATGAGCAATAAAGGTTTCATGGAGTACCACATTTTATTGTATTTTATTAGGATATGATGTTTACCTTCAAATTTTAGAGATTTATTAATAAATATTTTATTAGAGACTTGATTTTAAGAACTATGTATCATCCTCAGATATATTTTTATTCTATGAAAAAAATTAGAACCATATTTTTTATTTGGAGATATTTATCTATGGATTTTAATTGTGGTTGGGATCAACACTTTCCACTAGTTGACTTTTCATACAATGATATCATTCACTCAATCTTTCAGATGGATCCTTATGAAGCACTCTATAGAAATAATTTTAAATCCCCAATGCACTGAGATGAAGCTGGAGAAATTAAACTAATATTTCCTAAGCTAGATTATGAAATGGAAGATAAATTTATAGCCCTTCGGCAACACAACCAAGGAAAACAAATTTGACAGAAAAGTTAAGTTGAAAATTGTTGTGGTAATCTTGAATTTAAAGTTAGAGAAATAGTCATTCTAAGGATTTCTCATTGGAAGAAGGTAAAAAGACTTGGAAATAAGTGAAAATGAACCCTAATTATATCCTTCCCTTTTATATTCCGGATTATATTAGGACTCTAACTTATTTTTGGGCACTTCTACAATATCTATCTCTGGTTCATGATGTGTTTCACGAATCTTTCATGAGACTGTACATACCAGATCTATCACATGTAATAAACTCAGAGATCATACAAATGGAGCATGATATTTCCTATGAGGGACAACTAATCATAATTATGAATTGTTCATAAAAAGATCAATGAAAAAATAACAGTCAGGTGGCTAAAGGTTTGTGAAAAAAACAACATGTTTGAGGAAGCTATATGGGAACCTATGGACGTAATGAGGAAAAAAAATCATCAGTTGTTTGTATCAATGTGATATAATTTCATGGGAGAAATTTATTTTAATTGTGTAAGTGTGTGTCACCCTCTGATTATATTAAATATTTTTTGAATAGATTTATTTTCTTCGATAGATTGTGTTGCACGCTACACCATGGTTTAACAAACTACAACAAACTATTAATATTATTATTTAAACATGAACATTATTACCAAGACATTAAGCTTGGTGGCCTGAAAATGAATAAAACTTTTTAAAAAATTAAATATAATGGTTTTATATAAATAAATCATATTGATAAAAATGTACTTAATTTTTAGTAATTCGTTTATCTGCATCGGAAAATAATTTTTCTCTCAAAAAATGAATTATATTTATTTTTGTGAACAATAAATAAAATTAATTTTTTTTAATTTATTTATGAAAATAAAACTCATTTTTTGAATAATCCTTTCAAGATTTTGTTAGTGTGAATTTGTTTTTATTTTTCTGATAAGATTAGTTTTTCAATGAATAGGGAAAATATTGGTTTTTATTGATAACTTCCATTTCGTTTAAAGAATTTATGAAGTTAAATTTTGTTCAAAAATGGGTAAAAAAGTAAAATAATCTAAATTATATTCAATATATGTAATTGGAATCGATTTTACATTGAATATTTATATAAATACATTTTAAACATTTAAAAAGTTTCTCTTTAGAAAACAAGTTTTGCGTCGCCTCTATGACTTAAATTAAAAATTAAAATTTCCAAATTATGTTAATAAAATATTTAAAAAATTGATTCCATTTTTTTAATATGAATAATTAATATTATATAATACATCAATCATAGTTTTTTTACATGAATAGTAAACAAAATAAAAACTAATTGATGCAGTTAAGGTCAAAAGAGGTTTACTGATGGTTAAACTGAAACGATACTGGGTAAAATGACATAAAAACTATTCCAAAGCCCATTTTCATGTCATATTATGAACTTATAAACTATAAGGTATATAAATGACCTATGTTTTATCCTTTTTGTGTGAAAAACATGGGTATAGATTATTCTTTTAATAAATTCCATATGTGTCGTATGCCCCACTTATAAAAGCCCACCCACTTTCTGCGCCTCTTTAGAATTCAAAAACCATTTATTTATGAAAATACCTCACCAAATATACACGTTAATTACCTCCCCACAAACTATATTCCTTATTTTTGTTATTAAACCTACCTAAGAGTTCTATGGTTATAAACCTAATTATTTTCATTGAAGAAGTGGTAAAATTCTTAAACTTGGTTTTTTTTCTTTTACTTCTTATTCAAACTAATTTAAAACATCATCAAATTATATAATATAATAAAACAAGTATATAAAATATTATTATGTTTCATTATGTTAATGTAATTACCTATATATATCTTCCCTTCAATCAAATAGGAAACGAGACTATCGATTATCTGTACGGAGGACTACCACCTCACGAACCAATGTTATTCTTTTTCCATAATCACGTCTCATGACTAGATATAATGATGAATTTAATGTTTATATATAATATTTATGATAATATTATTCTTCCCTATTTATAATATAACATATATGATGTAATTTTATACTCCGTGGAAATAAGATAATGTCACTCATGTGTAAGGTGGATTACCACCTCGTGAAGAGATGTGATTCATTTATCAATTACGAATTATATAGAAGATAAAAAAATTGTTATCATATTTGATAAATATGAAATAAATATTATTCTTTTAAGGTAATATATTTTTTACATTCCTTTCATTTCTTCCATCAAGAAAATTTAAATGAGGCTCATTCGTATGTACGACCAACCATCTCCATGAACAGTGTTGTAACGCCCCGACCCTAGTTACCCAGAGTCGGTGCATTATTACATAACATTGGCATGATCACAAGAAAGATCAAATCTCGAAAGACCGATTGGTTTAGTAGCCTTGGAAACACTAGATATATTCATAAGTTTTACATTACATCATTAAACGAAAAACTACTACAACAACATATTGCCTCCATAATCCACACTCATATCCCCACATAATATCCCTGCAGGTCATTCATAACTTACTTCTTCACTTCCTGGTAAAAATAAAGCATAGAAAAGGGGTGATCTCAAATGCCCAGTAAGGATAACAATATAGCAGAAACTTTCATAAATAAGAATAAACTTTTAAGGCAATGTATAACTAAAACAAAAGCCTTTCAAACATGAACTTTCAACATGGTATGGCATAAATAAAATGAAATAATTCCATTTACTTATTCACATGGATATTCTACTAATCGAATAATCACATGCAAAAATCAATAACCACTTTCATAATGTTGGAATGCATAATGCCAGACTATCATAACCACATAGTCAAGGCCTCGTTCCAAGACTACAAATAAGATTTTGTCAAGGCCTTGTGCCAAGACACTAGTTTGTCTCATGAGACCTACCGATGTAATATTTTTAGAAGATACTTATGTTTAAAATTGCTAAAAAGTACTCCAGTGTTTTTATGAAATAATTATGAAATCTTCTGAAAACAAAATAACTAATTCTGAGACTGGTTGACTAATTATAGGCCATGATGGGTCCACTCCCAATCCCTTCCTATCTACCACACTCGAGAGTCAGGTTTTCTGAAAACATTTTGAAGCTTGTGTTAAATACGTATACATTTGCACTGGATTTTCATATTTTTGAGAGAAATATCTCTTTTTTTGAAATCATTTAAAAGTCACATAATTATAAAAGAAAACATTTAATTTGAAAATATCCTTATAATCTTGTAAGGGAAGCTTCTATGATTTTATAATGGCGTAAAATAACCGCACCTGTCGTATAAGTTAAAAAAACATTCTTACCTTAATTCTGTCGAAAAGGTTAAAAAGGACCTTGTTTTGAAAACGACGGAAAGATTCCTTTATAAACAACTTATAAAAGTAAAAAAGGGTATAAATGACATTAACTCATATTCTATTAAATAGTAAAAATGTTTTGAAATACATTTTTATGAAACATGGATGTGGATGATAAAGAGATCCCAGTAGATTATTACATATAAACAACCTCGGATAATGAAGAGATTGTGAAATAACCCTTACCTTGTACTTTTCCTTGGTTGGGGTAGGTTAAACTCTTGTATAATGGTGAAATAATTGTTATTAAATTATAAAAGAATCATATACATTAATATGATATCATATATGATCTTTTAATATTGATTTGATAATAATATCTTAGTATTATCATTATATCGGGTGTTAACTTACTTGTTTTCTTTTATATGTTTTGTTACGTAAGACATGTCTATAAAGGATAAGTTGTATATTATTCATATCCAGAATGATATCAAGTCTTTAAACATCATTTTTAAATCATAAAATGATAATTATACTTGAATGGATACGATGGAGAATGAATCTCATCGCGTTCGTGGAGACGGTAGTCCGTACGTACGCACGAGCGACAATATAATTCTTTTGATATTAAAATAATATATAAATGGATGGTATATCATATATACAGAATCATTAACATGTTATATTTATTATTTACATGAGTTACACATCATTATTATACCCATCCAAATAATAATATATTGAATAACAATTACACCACGACGTGGAGACGGTAAGTCGTACGTACGCACGTATGGTGACATGTTATTCAAAGGGTGGATAGAATACTGAATATGGTTGTACCATATTTATAATAACATCACAGTATATGTGATATACTGGAGTTATTATTTTAGAATGGTAAGAACAAAGGAAGAAGAAGTGGAAGAAGAAATGAACTTGGAGAAGGGTGGTGAAATCATTACCTCTTCTCCGGGTTCTTCCTTTTTATTTGATCAAAAGGGCGTCTTAGGTTGGCTTTCTGATCAAACTAAGGCCTCTAGGTTGTAGTGATGGAAGTTGGGAGAGTATTTGGGCATAGTTTGGCCGAACCAAAAGGCTTTGAAGGTGTGAAGAAATGAGAAGGAGGAGTGTCCTTTTATAAGAGGGGTGAGGGGCACCTTTGGAAAAGCTAGAAATATTAATTTATAATAAATTCATATTCGGATTATAATGGCTCCAAAGTTGATTATTCAAAGGTTAAGGTGGGGATAGGTCGAAAACCACTCAACCAATATAATTTATACAGGTTTGGGTACTTATATTAACCTTATCTTTAAGTATTAACTCTAAGTTAATTAGTTTCACTTTTACAATGTCTCTTTGTATTTTTATATAATATGGTTAATAAACTTACTACATACATCCAAGCGACCCCAAAGTGGTCCATTAATGAGGAACCTATCATTATATAAGTCTCTTGGCCAAACCTTAGATTTTTAGGAATTTAATATCAATTAATAATATAATATTTGTTTTAAGAACTCTTTTATGTCAATTTTGACACTATTCAATAGTTTATTTTTGTGAAACTCATAACAGATTTATTACTTAGAAAAAAGTCCATTAAATCAATCCTAACCTATCATATTATCCTAGAAAATTACTTTAATTCATTAAAAGTTTCATATTATATTTATTTGGGTATTTATAATATCAATTATTTTAATTTTTCACTATTATAGTAATTACATTTATCATCATTGTGTCATAAATAAAATAAATTATTTAATGTCTAAAAATTATAAATAAAATATAATTATGTAGGAAATCTTTTTATCTTTCTAATTAATATTTATAATCTAAAATCCAACATATATAACCCTATGTAAAATTTTTTTTCCTAAAAGATATATGCTTGTGTAATTTTTGTATTCATTTTAACTTAATTAAAATAAAGTGTCATTATCACTTACAAGTGGATCCATGGGGTCCCAAAATCGATCCAAAGATGTCCATGGTCGACCATGTATCAACCAATAGGGTTAAGACACGTTTCAGGGTAATTTAGTATTATTATAATATTATTTTTTATCCCTTATTTACCAGATTTACCCTTAACCATGGTAAATAAAATATTTACCGCAGTAATTATTCAAAATGTCTAAAAATAAAAGTTACGTATTTACACAATTTGAAAATCCTGATTCCAAATATGGAATCCATTTTCCTAAATTCAAAACACAGACATGGCAGAAATTAATTTAAAATTAATTCCCGCTGTCAAAACAAAAAGCGTGTTTTTAAGAGATAATAACTATCAAAAGATTGACACTTGTTTATGTTCGGTTTAATTGTAAAATTATGTCAAATGACAAACATTATATTAAATGGTAAACATATATTCTAAATATAATTTAAAACTACTAAAATTCATAATTTATCATTATTAATTATTTTGATTAAAAAAGTTGTTTTTAATTAAAATTTAGTAATTTTCACTATTCATCAAAATATGAAAGTTATCCGAAATGTACCAAAATTTCACCTTAGGCTAAATTCGATATTCCGAATCCAAAAATGATGTCCATTTTGAAATATAAAATATATATAATTTCAAAAAGTAGGTATTACTATTCATAACAGCTAGTTTGATTGGTTATGGTGTGTTAGAACTCGGTGTTGCGTACAACACACGCTATCACATTATTCAAAGAGAAGCGTACCGTAGAAGCTTGGGGTGTTACATTCACCCCTCCTTCAAATAATTTCGTCCTAGATATTTCTAGAACACTTATCACATGAAAAGACTCGGGTGGTTCTTCATCATAAGTTCCTCGGGTTCCCACGTTGCCTCTTCCATCTTATGGTTTCTCCACAAAACTATTACCAGACACGTCGTCCGGTTTCTCAGTACTTGTTCTCTCATATCAAGAATCCTGACGGGCTCTTCACAATAGGAAAGATCGGGTTCCAGTTTTAATTCTTCATAGGTGAGTACATGCGTTGGGTCAGGCATGTATTTCCTCAACAGAGATACGTGGAACACATCGTGAACTTTGGAGAGACTTGGCGGCATTGCCAATCGGTAAGCTACAACCCCAATTCGTTCTAGAATTTCGAAAGGTCCGATGTACCTGGGACTCAATTTACCTTTCTTACCAAAACGTATGACTCTCTTCCATGGAGATACCTTCAGCAAAACATGATCACCGACTTGAAATTCCAAATCCTTCCTTCGATTATCGGCATAGCTCTTCTGCCTACTTTGAGCTGCTTTGATGTGATTTTGGATTACTTTCACCTTTTCCACCGTTTCCTCCACCAGTTCTGGGCCTACAAGTTTTCTTTCACCAACGTCATCCCAACAGGTTGGTGTACGACATCTCTTTCTGTATAACGCTTCATATGGTTCCATCTGAATACTCGAATGGAAACTATTGTTATAGGAAAATTCTACCAGTGGTAAATATTGATCCCACATACCCTGAAAGTCAAGTGAGCAAGATCTCAACATGTCTTCTAAGGTCTGAATAGTCCATTCTGATTGTCCATCTGTCTGAGGGTGGTAAGCAGTACTCAAATGAAGTTCAGTATCCAGGGATTTCTGAAGACTTTTCCAAAATCTTGAAGTAAAACGGGGATCACGATCAGAAAAAATTGATAAGGGTACTCCATGAAGTCTCACAACTTCATTAATATATAGTCTTTCTAGACGTTCTAGGGGTAGATCTTCTCTTATAGCAAGAAAATGTGCTGACTTGGTAAGACGATCAACAATAACCCATATTGCACCATTCCTTCTAGGAGTCTTTGGTAGCCCCACGACAAAGTCCATCGTAATATTGTCCCATTTCCACTCCGGTATGGGAAGAGGTTGCATGACTCCTCCAGGCTGTTGCCTTCCAGCTTTCACTTGTTGAAAAACCATACATCTTGAAACAAAATCAGAAATCTCCCTCTTCATGTTGTCCCACCAAAAATGTTCCTTCAAATCTCTATACATTTTGGTGCTCCCAGGGTGTATAGAGAAATTGGAACTATGAGAATCATCCAGCAATTCCCTTTTTAGATCAGGTATATTGGGAACACAAAGTCTCTTCCCGAATTTCAAAATTCCATCTTCATACACAAAGTCTCTCAATCTCCCATCATTCACAGCTTTAATCTTCTTTTGGAATTCTTCATCATCGGTCTGAGAACTCTTAATCCTTTCTATTAAAGATGGTTTGGCAACCATTTTAAAAAGCATTGATGTTTCACCTTCCCTGGTTATTCCCATGTCCATCTTCAATAGATCCATGAAAATTGGATCCCTTTCAATTATCATATTGTTCAAAACTCCATGGTCTTTTCTACTCAAAGCATCTTCCACCTTGTTTGCCTTCCCCGGGTGGTAGTGTATCGTACAATCATAATCCTTGAGTAATTCAAGCCATCTCCTTTGCCTCATGTTGAGTTCTTTTTGTGATAAAATATACTTCAAACTCTTGTGATCAGTATAAATCTCACATTTTTCACCATAGAGGTAGTGCCTCCATATCTTCAAAGAAAAGATCACAGCTGCTAACTCGAGATCATGAGTAGGATAGTTTTGTTCATGAATTTTCAACTGTCGTGATGCATAGGCAATAACTCTATCATTCTGCATAAGGACAAAACCAAGTCCTTTCTTCGATGCATCACTATAAATAACGAACCCATCATTCCCCGATGGTAGAGTCAATATAGGAGCATTGACTAATCTTCTCTTCAGTTCTTCGAAACATTCTTCACACTCTTTTGTCCAAACAAATTTAACCCCTTTACTTGTGAGATTCGTTAATGGGTTAGCCAATCGGGCAAAATTCTGGATGAAATGTCGATAATAACCTGCCAAACCAATAAAACTGCGTACCTCAATTATACTCGTAGGTGCTGGCCATTCTTGGATTTCCTTGGTCTTAGAAGGATCAACAGAGATTCCATCTTTAGAGACAATATTGCCAAGAAAAGAAATCTCCTGAAGCCATAATTCACACTTGCTAAACTTCCCATATAATTCATGCCTCCTCAGAGTCTTCAAGATAATGTGCATGTGATTTTCATGATCTTCGTAGGTTTTAGAGTATACCAAGATATCATAAATAAATACCACCACAAATTCATCGAGATACTCCTTGAAAACTCTATTCATCAGATCCATGAATACAGAGTGTGCATTAGTCAATCCAAAAGGCATTACAGTAAACTCTTAATGCCCGTACCTGGTTCGAAATGCTGTCTTCGGAATGTCTTCCTTCTTCACACACAACTGATGGTATCCAGATCGAAGGTCAATCTTTGAAAAGTATTGAGCTCCATGCAGTTGGTCAAATAAATCATCAATACGAGGTAGGGGATACTTGTTCTTTATCGTTATAGCATTGATCTCCCTGTAGTCGATACATAACCTCATAGATCCATCTTTCTTTTTAACAAAAAGAATAGGGGCTCCCCATGGAGAAACACTAGGGCGAATAAATCCCTTATTACTCAATTCCTCTAGTTGTTTCTTTAGTTCGACTAACTCTATAGTGGCCATTCTATAAGGGGTCTTCGATATAGGCCTTGATCCAGGAATCAAATCAATGGAAAACTCAACTTCTTGTTCTGGAGGATGTCCAGGTAAATCTTCCGGAAATACATCTACAAATTCTTTCACAACAGGTACATCCTCTATTTGAACATTCCTTTCCTCACCGATAGTTATTTCATTCTCTTCCTCCCCAATAATTGAATTAAGTTGAGCTACTGGGGGTGGATCTAAATAAGAATTAGGTGGTGAAGATTCTGCTCTAAAAATAAGGTGTTCCTTATCATTATCATCAAGAATCGTAACCTCATTCTTCTTACAATAAATCTTCGCATCATAGTCCGAAATTCAGTCCATACCGAGGATTATATCAAACTCAATCATAGGTATGACGATGAGATCAGCAGATAAAGAAAATTTATGTGCTCTAATGGGGACTGATTCACAAAACTTTGTTGCAATGATACTTCCCTTATGAGTTTTAACTGACAACTCCCTTATTAAATCAAATTGGAAATATCTAATTTTCTTAGCAAACTGGGATGATATGAAACAATGTGATGATCCAGAATCAAATAATGCATTTGCTAAACTTGAGGAAACCATTAAATTACCTGCCACCACGTCTTTTGGAGCTTTTACCTCTGCAGTAGTGATAGCATAAGCTTGGCCTTGTTCCCTTGGCCTTTTCTGAGGTAAGTTCTCCTGACGCTTAGGACATGCATTTGCATAATTCCCCATCTCCCTGAAATTGTAGCACTGAACGTTTGTAGCTTCCTTCTTCCCCTTGCAATCATGAGCTTGGTGGCCTTTTTCACCACACTTGTAACAGACTTCCATTCCCTTCAAGCAAGTACCAGGATGTTTCTTCCCGCATTTACCACAAGATGGATATTCAACCTTTCCCTTCTTCCCCTTATTTCCATTCCCAGATTGATCAGCAGGTCTCTTCTTCTCTTGCTTTGCTTTAAAGTCATAAGACTTAGAGAATTCCTTTTCGGTCTTGATAGCACATGAGACAATGTCTTCGTACGATGAAAAGGATTGTGAGACTAATGCTCGACGGAGAAATGGTTTTAACCCATAAAATAAACGATCAATCTTACTTCTTGGGTTGCGAATATAATCTCCAGCGTACCTTGCTAACCTTGTAAAGTTAGCCTCATACTTTGTGACATTCTCATCCTCCTTCTGTCTCAGACTTAGAAATTGCCTTTCCATATCTGCTCGATGGTCGCGAGGAAAGTATTTTTCTAAAAAAAGATCTTTGAACTCCCTCCATTCCATATTTGATACTTCATCATCTTCCTTCACGTTTTGAATCAATGACCACCATTGATCAGCATCTCCAGTGAGGCGGTAAACTGCCATGATAACCTTTTCCCTTTCACTGCTCCCCAAAGCCTGAAATATTTTCTCTAGGGAATTTATCCATTGCTCAGCTACTAAGGGATTTGTACTCCCATTGAACGTTGGTGGTTGTTTCCTCATGAATCGATCTAACATTGATCCTCCACGCTGTGGATCAGGGTGCTCCATACGGGTAAGGTTATTATTCATAACCTGAGTAAGTTGTCCCAGTATGGTGATTAGCTGATCAGAACCAGTTGCATCACCAGCCCCACTATAATTATCTTGAGCAGGAGGGAAATCCCTACATGGAGTGCGTGCATTGGTACAGTTTCCATTTCTTCCATTAGGCACCATTTCTAAACAATGGCATAAACTAGATCAGTTTATGAATCAAAATACATAATCCCATACTTATAAAACACATAACATAAATTGAACTATTTATGGATATAATCCATAATCATAAAAATGTTTTCTTTGAGGATGTATATACTCATAAACCCTTCATAATGATTTGTAAAGAAAATGAGAGTTATCCTAAGCATATCCCCCGGGAGTGTCGTAACCAAGAGTGCAGCAAGGCCCGTTGTCGTGCACCAGTTCCCGTTCGAGTCTAGCTCAAAGCGGTGTTTTCGGGTTTTACCCCTAGGTACATCTGTGTCAGAGCCGCCTCTACCTGCTCGTATCCAGACAGGGATGTATTTCTCCGAAAACTCACAAAATCTCTACAATACCAAAATTCTAGGAAGTTCTTCTATACTAATCCTCAAAGTTCATCTTAGGTCTACGTGCTCTAATCAGAGTTTATCTAAATCTAGCTTCCAAGGTTTGTACTAAACTTCCTCTGATACCAACTGTAACGCCCCGACCCTAGTTACCCAGAGTCGGTGCATTATTACATAACATTGGCATGATCACAAGAAAGATCAAATCTCGAAAGACCGATTGGTTTAGTAGCCTTGGAAACACTAGATATATTCATAAGTTTTACATTACATCATTAAACGAAAAACTACTACAACAACATATTGTCTCCATAATCCACACTCATATCCCCACATAATATCCCTGCAGGTCATTCATAACTTACTTCTTCACTTCCTGGGAAAAATAAAGCATAGAAATGGGGTGATCTCAAATGCCCAGTAAGGATAACAATATAGCGGAAAATTTCATAAATAAGAATAAACTTTTAAGGCAATGTATAACTAAAACAAAAGCCTTTCAAACATGAACTTTCAACATGGTATGGCATAAATAAAATGAAATAATGACATTTATTTATTCACATGGATATTCTACTAATCGAATAATCACATGAAAAAATCAATAACCACTTTTATAATGTTGGAATGCATAATGCCAGACTATCATAACCACATAGTCAAGGCCCCGTGCCAAGACTACAAATAAGATTTTGTCAAGGTCTTGTTCCAAGACACTAGTTTGTCTCATGAGACCTACCGATGTAATATTTTTAGAAGATACTTATGTTTAAAATTGCTAAAAAAGTACTCTAGTGTTTTTATGAAATAATTATGCAATCTTCTGAAAACAAAATAACTAATTCTGAGACTGCTCGACTAATTATAGGCCATGATGGGTCCACTCCCAATCCCTTCCTATCTACCACACTCGAGAGTCAGGTTTTCTGAAAACATTTTGAAGCTTGCGTTAAATACGTATACATTTGCACTGGATTTTCATATTTTTGAGAGAAATATCTCTTTTTTTGAAATCATTTAAAAGTCACAATATTATAAAATAAAACATTTAATTTGAAAATATCCTTATAATCTTGTAAGGTAAGCTTCTATGATTTTATAATGGCGGAAAATAACCGCACCTGTCATATAATTTAAAAAAATTCATACCTTAATTTTGTCGAAAAGGTTAAAAAGGACCTTGTTTTGAAAACGACGGAAAGATTCCTTTATAAACCACTTATAAAAGTCAAAAAGGGTATAAATGACATTAACTCATATTCTAGTAAATAGTAAAAATGTTTTGAAATACATTTTTAAGAAACATGGATGTGGATGATAAAGAGATCCCAGTAGATTATTACATATAAACAACCTCGGATAATGAAGAGATTGTGAAATAACCCTTACCTTGTACTTTTCCTTGGTTGGGGTAGGTTAACCTCCTTTATAATGGTGAAATAATTGTTATTAAATTATACAATAATCATATACATTAATATGATATCATATATGATCTTTTAATATTGATATGATAATAATATCTTAGTATTATCATTATATCGGGTGTTAACTTACTTGTTTTCTTTTATATGTTTTGTTACGTAAGACATGTTTGTAAAGGATAGGTTGTATATTATTCATATCCAGAATGATATCAAGTCTTTAAACATCATTTTTAAATCATCAAATGATAATTATACTTGAATGGATACGATGGAGAATTAATCTCATCGCATTCGTGGAGACGGTAGTCCGTACGTACGCACGAGCGACAATATCATTCTTTGGATATTAAAATAATATATAAATGGATGGTATATCATATATAAAGAATCATTAACATGTTATACTTATTATTTACATGAGTTACACATCATTATTATACCCATCCATATAATAATATATTGAATAACAATTACACCACGACGTGGAGACGGTAAGCCGTACGTACGCACGTATGGTGACATGTTATTCAAAGGGTGGATAGAATACTGAATATGGTTGTACCATATTTATAATAACATCACAGTATATGTGAGATACTGGAGTTATTATTTTAGAATGGTAAGAACAAAGGAAGAAGAAGTGGAAGAAGAAATGAACTTGGAGAAGGGTGGTGAAATCATTACCTCTTCTTCGGGTTCTTCCTTTTGATTTGATCCAAAGGGCTCCTTAGGTTGGATTTCTGATCAAACTAATGCCCCTAGGATGTATTGAGGGAAGTTGGGAGAGTATTTGGGCATAGTTTGGCCGAACCAAAAGGCTTTGATGGTGTGAAGAAATGAGAAGGATGAGTGTCCTTTTATAAGAGGGGTGGTGGGCACCTTTGGAAAAGCTAGAAATATTAATTTATAATAAATTCATATTCGGTTTCTAATGGCTCCAAAAATGATTATTCAAAGGTTAAGGTGGGGATATGTCGAAAACCACTCAACCAATAGAATTTAGACAGGTTTGGGTACTTATATTAACCTTATCTTTAAGTATTAACTCTAAGTTAATTAGTTTCACTTTTACAATGTCTCTTTGTATTTTTATATAATATGGTTAATAAACTTACTACATACATCCAAGCGACCCCCAAGTGGTCCATTAATGAGGAACCTATCATTATATAAGTCTCTTGGCCGAACCTTAGATTTTTAGGAATTTAATATCAATTAATAATATAATATTTGTTTTAAGAACTCTTTTCTGTCAATTTTGACACTATACAATAGTTTATTTTTGTGAAACTCATAACAGATTGATTACTTAGAAAAAAGTCAATTAAATAAATCCTAACATATCATATTATCCTAGAAAATTAGTTTAATTCATTAAAAGTTTCATATTATATTTATTTGGGTATTTATAATATCAATTATTTTAATTTTTTACTATTATAGTAATTACTGCATCATCATTGTGTCATAAATAAAATAAATTATTTAATGTCTAAAAATTATAAATAAAATATAATTATGTATAAAATCTTTTTATATTTCTAATGAATATTTATAATCTAAAATCAAACATATATAGCCCTATGTAACAATTGTTTTTCTAAAAGATATATGCTTGTGTCATTTTTGTATTCATTTTAACTTAATTAAAATAAAGTGTCATTATCACTTACAAGTGGATCCATGGGGTCCCAAAATCGACCCAAAGATGTCCATGGTCGACCATGTATCAACCAATAGGGTTATGAAACGTTTTAGGGTAATTTAGTATTATTATAATATTATTTTTTAACCCTTATTTAACGGATTTACCCTTAACCATGGTAAATAAAATATTTACCGCAGTAATTATTCAAAATGTCTAAAAATAAAAGTTACCTATTTACACAATTTGAACATCCTGATTCCAAATATGGAATCCATTTTCCTAAATTCAAAACACAGAAGTGGCAGAAATTAATTTAAAATTAATTCCCGCTGTCAAAACAAAAAGCGTGTTTTTAAGAGATAATAACTATCAAAAGATTGACAGTTGTTTATGTTCGGTTTAATTGTAAAATTATGTCCAATGAGAAACATTATATTAAATGGTAAAAATATATTCTAAATATACTTTAAAACTACTAAAATTCATAATTTATCATTATTAATTATTTTGATTAAAAAAGTTGTTTTTAATTAAAATTTAGTAATTTTCACTATTCATCAAAATATGAAAGTTATCCGAAATGTACCAAAATTTCACCTTAGGCTAAATTCGATATTCCGAATCCAAAAATGATGTCCATTTTGAAATATAAAATATATATAATTTCAAAAATTAGGTATTACTATTCATAATGGCTAGTTTGATTGGTTATGGTGTGTTAGAACTCGGTGTTGCGTACAACACACGCTATCACATTATTCAAAGAGAAGCGTACCGTAGAAGCTTGGGGTGTTACAAGTGTAATTCATTTTCTATCTCTGTCTTTAATGGATTATTATAAATACTTATAAAATTAATATATTAGATATTTATATCATGTTTAACATTATATAAATATTGAAATCATGATCAAAATGAAATTACTAAAGATACCAAACCAGAACATACATGAAAAGAAAATCAGTTATTACCCGATAAATTATTTTAAAAAGGAATTTTAAATAAAAAGGTAATAAAAGGTCATAGGTAAATCATATATTTTATGATAAATAATATTTTTATTTTAAAATATATATTTAATAATCCTATATTTACTATATAGTATTTTCTAATGTGTACAAATTAATTCTAGATTTATGTTAAAGGATTATTGTCCCAAATTACCTTCTTTGATATATATGTTATGTTATGCACATATAATAATTTTTGAGGTGCATATAATTGCAATTGGATATGTTATATCATGATAAAGAAATTTTTTTATTTACTTTATTCTTTAATGGGGTTTATGATTCAAAAGTTATTATATTGGTAAGCATTTGATGTTAAAATCTCATTTTTTTGTTAGGATTGTTTATGTTTATTTTTTTGATGACTAAATATTATGATATATTTCTCAATAAGTCCATCTATTTTCATATCCTATGGTTATTTCTTGTTAATAAATGTTCTCCCTTAATTTTCATCTTTTTTTGTACTCTTGATTCTAAAATAATGTTTTTAAATAAAATAGTCTTTATTTCTCTCTTCGATCGAAATATTTTTTCTTCCATATCCATGTTTTAAAAAAATGTTTAAAAAAAGATTTTAATATTCACCGATGTTTGTTTAAAAACATTTCTACCACTATTTTATATTTTCAAAAAATTGTTTAAAAATAATTTTCTTTCCATTTTATAAATGAGGTAATTTTGATATTTTAGAGAAAATGTGAAAGGAATCATTATTTCAACACACACAGAATAAATGAAAATTTCATACCGTCATGGAAACTCAATTATTTGATGCTTACATTAAAAGTTTCTATGATATATTTAAATATTTCATTAATAATTTTGATATTTTTTGATTTTAAAAAATTGATTTCAAAAGGGATGTATATTTTCCATAATAAATGCTCCAAGTGATCTTTAAAAATCCTTTTCCACATAAGAGGACATAATTTCATATTACTTATGATTTATTGAAGATATGATCCAATTGTACCATCATTATTATTTATCTGGATGGTTTATTTATTTGATTAAAATTTTCTATGAAACCCATTTCTTTTCATGTTTTATGATATGGTGATGTTTTTTGATCTTAAAACACAAAAATGTATGGTTTATGTGATGGTTGAGACCAATATCTCCCTCCAATGAATTGGGTAATGATTAAAGTTATATAATCTCAAATGGTACACAAGAGGTTATCCTAATCCTGAAAGAGAGTATACAAGAGGTCATCACAAGCCCAAAAAAGGGTATATAGAAAGTCATCCCAAGCCTAAAGAAGGTACATTAGTGGGAACCTCAAGACTAATATGTTACTAATGTATTTGTGGATTTCCTTGAAATAATATTTTATATTATTACATATATGTCCCGAATATATATATTATTCCAGTTCTATGATATCATGGATCATGTTCTTTTATTGCTTTATGATTGATGTATTTTGAAATACCATTATTTATTCCAAAACACAAGTTTAGGATCTTTAATATGAAGGCTATGGTTTTTTAAATGTTATTATCAAGTTCTAATAACCTTATGCTCATGTTATATTGATATCTCCCTTGTTTACCCATTGTGAGAATTTAAACTCACCCTTTATTATATTTTTTTTCTAAGGATTTGAAGAAGGGTGGTATATATGACATGTATAAGAATAATTTTGGTTATGAAGAACTTATTGGGAGATGATGTAGATCACATATGGTCTTTTTTTATTTTTTCTTTCATGTTTCAAAAGGTTCTATAACTAATTCATTTATGAATATATCATTTATTTAGGTTTTTACTATTTTTATATTAAGATTTAATATTTATGTATGAGATGTTCGGGAATTTAAAATTGGTATCAATGAATGGTTTATTTAACCATTATAAATTAGGATTATAATATTTTATTGAGATATCTAGGGATATTACTATGTATAAGTCTAAGGGTAACTTTAAGTAATAGAATTTAAATTGAAATGTTTTTGAAAGACAGAGTGAGTGGTTTAAAAGAAATTACATCCCTGTATGGATACTGTAGGTGGATGTGGGTTTGGAAAAAAAGTACCTTAGGTTAGTTTCTCCAAAAACGTGTGTCAGACTTAACTTGGGCATTACCTAGTACACGACAATGGACCATAGTGAACACCTGATTTGAAAATATATGGGAATTTTCATTGTAAATTGAAAATCTCTTTAATAACTATCTTGAAGGATCTAATTAACGATTATGACTATCCTAGGTTATGCCTAAGGTGTCATGTATTGAAAAGCAGGTGTCGTGACATACACATCCTATAAGTTATCTTTCATGATTATGTCATTTCCCACTTTGATTATTCTTTATTACGCTATGTTTTTCTATTTAATGGATAGATCCAAAAGGAAGTATGTTATGGATGAATGAAATTAAAAATAAAATTATTTTATACCTGATAAAAAATATTATGAGAACTAAAATGAAATATTTTTGTTATGATCACACAACTTTCTCATGATATGAATCGTGATGAAAATACAAATGATCAAAATAGGGAACAAGATTATTTTTAGTTCTTTATGATGCAACATCCACCATATTTTAGTGGTACTGTGTATGAATTTATTTTTTAGAAATGTATCAGTATCATCCAAAAAGATATTTTCCGTTATCCATTATTTTGATCATGAAAGATCATTTTGATTATCTGTAGTTTGGATGGTGAAGTGGGTCAATGGTGTAATTTATCAAGAATATGGGGAAATAAGATAAAATTGAATCCATGAACTGGGATGAGTTTAAGATATTATTTTCCCAATAATTACATTATTTTTATTTTTTATACGAAAATGGATAAGGAATTACTTGATCTAAAACAAAAGAATAATGAATCTGTTGGTACCTATAAGAAAAACAGGTCAATACTTGTGCGGTATAATTTTGGTATTACCATCCAACCTGATTGTAAGGTTTATCTATTCTTCAATATCTAAAAATGTAGTCAATGGAGGGAGTTATCTCTAAGGTAATGTAGTAGATATGAATAAATAAATTTTATCTTTCAAGGTGGAAATGGAGATTGGATCTACCCATAAATATCATGGTTTTTGATAAGAAAATAAATATATAATTCAATGTAAACTCTAAATACCATGAAGATAATAAGATCATATTTCCATCATGCTCAAAGTTCGAAGGGAAACATAGAAGAAATTTTTATAAGGGGGAACTAAATGGTTTACGTGAGGAATGGAAGGTCATAGAACAGTTGAATGCTGAAGTGATTTTAAGAAGTTTGTTAATGATATGAATAAATAGAAATATATATATAATGAACCTCTCACACATCAGTTACTCAAATGAAAATATTTTGTTCATTATGATAAAAATGCTAAAATCTAATGGTTAATGATAATGATTGACGTCAGTAAGCTCTACAAATGAGAGATAAGTGGAAATATCATGTGATTACTATTTTGGATGAGGGTCATTATAATGATGTTGTGAAAGGTACACTTACTATCTACTCTAAAACTATTAATGTCTTACTTGACCATAAATATGAACACACATTTATATCTAAGGAATATTTAAAGGGTATCAAGATTCCACCCAATTTATTAAATGCTAAATTAGTAGTGAAACCACTTAATTGGGTGATGATCACATCTCAGGTATATGATTCTTCTCTAGTTGATGTTTTCTAGAATGTGCTTCACGTACACCACATTATTCATCATATGGTTTAATTTTATGTAATCATAGGCATGAACTCCATTTATATACATAAATCATACATTAATTTCTAAGGAAGTGAAGTCACATTTTACCTACCAAACCAACCCATTATCATCTACTAGTTAGATGAAAGATATAAAATTATGATAGATATCACATCCATGGAATGGGTCTTTATTCCTATTCAAAAGGGCCCTTTATTTCATATGGTTGAGGAGAAACTCAAAATTGATGATAAACCTATTGTGCGGGTGTTTTTTGATGAATTACCAGAATATTTTCCATGTTTTCCACAAAAATGAGAAATTAATTTCTCAATAAAACTCATATCTAGTGCCAAACCAAATTCAAATACTCCATATAGAATGGGTATGAATGAGTGAAAATAATTAAAGATAAAACATTAGGCGAACCTTGAAAATGGATTCCTTCATCCTAGTGTTTCACCTTAGGGTGAAATATTCTTTTTATTAAAAATAAATATTGATCAAAGAAAATCTTATTTGATTATTGAGTGTTGAACAACATCAAATTCAATAACAAGTATCTTATACACCGTATTGAAGACTTTTTTGATAAAATTTGTAGAGAGCAGTACATTTAGATGATTAAACATTATTTTGTATATCATTAATTGATGTTTAAAAAGTATATTTCAAAGAAAATATTCCATATATTGTATAGAAACTATGAGTATATAGTGATTTCAATTGGTCTTACTAATTCCCATGTTATATTCATTGATTTTGGAAATATAGTCTTTAGAAATTAACTTGATCAGTTCATGGTAATCATTATTAATTACATTATAATTTATTCGATGAATAAGGAATAGAATGAATATCACTTCAAAATTTTATAAATACCCTAAGGATGTACAAGTTTTATGAAAATTTTATAGAGCATTAATTTTTTTTAAAAAAATTTATTTTTTGGTCATACAATCTCAAGAGAGGGTATATCAATAGATCCATCAATGATGGAGGTTATTGAGAATTCTTGAAGACCAACTATGGTGATAATGATCCATAGTTTTCTTTCTTTTTATATAAATTTTTGATTGATTATGAACAATTTATCTTGAATATCTATTCCACTCCCCAAGTTAACTCTAAAGAAATATAGGTTCCTATAGACATATGAATGTGAGGGAAATTTAAAGGAACATAATAAAAGATTATTCAGTGCACCTATGATTAAATTACCCTACGGTGGAGGATGGTTTGTATTATATATTGATGCATCTGGAGAGGTATTGGGATATGTTATCATGTAGAATGATATGGTTCTATCATACACCTCATGATAATTGAAGGCTCATATGAAAAATTATCCAACTCCAGATTTGGACATAGTTGTGGTAATTTTTTCATTATAGATATTAAGGTATTATATTTATATAGAAAAGTGTGATATATATACTAATTGGAAAAGTTTAATATATACATTCAAATAGAAAAATTAGTACATTTACTAGAGGAGATGGTTGGATTTGATTAAATATTATGAATTCTCAATACGTTATCACTCAGGGAAAGAAAACAAGGGGGTTGATGCTTTGAGTCCAAATGATCACTCTTTCTTGTCCATAATGAGGATAAAAAATGATCCAATATTTTTTTATTCAAAAAGTATGGATCATAAAATATTGATGGAAGGGTATAAATATTATCTTTATTAAATATGTATTCAACTATCTATACAAATGAATATTAAAGAGTTGATGAAGGAATATGTGGATCTATTGAAGAAGATGATAAATTATATTGTGATTGACCTTGATTATGATGGAATGATAAGGTTCAAGAATCTAGTATGTGTTCTGTCCATACCCGATTTGAAGAAGGATCTGTTAGAATAGGATTAAAGTTCTTCATTCTCTATTTATCCTGGAAGTTCCACAATGTATAGATATGGGAATGATTATTTATGGAGGGATGGAATGTAAAGAGATATTAAAGAGTTTATATCTCAATTCTTCATATATTATAATGTTAAGGCTGAGAGAGAAAATTCTAAGGGGTTTTTACAACCATACCAGGATGGAAATGGACAAAAATCATCATCGATTTTGTCCTAAAACTCACCAAAACGTCTAAGGGGTATAATTTTCTATGGGTTTTAGTTGATCTCCTTACAATGTCATCATGGTTTATAGCTATCAAAGAAGATTTCTGTCTAGATTATATTTACAAGATATATATTAGTAAACTCATAAGGTTCCATGGAGTACCACATTCTATTATATTGGATTAGTATCTGAGGTTTACCTCGATGTTATGGTGATGTCATAAAAAATATCATGATACAGAGTAGATTTTTGGTACCACATATCATCTTGAGACAATTGTTTAGTCTAAGAGAATAACTCAAAACCTATGGGATTTTTTTGGATTTTGTACTATAGATTTGAAATTTGGTTGGGATCAACATCTTCATCTAGTTGTGTTTTCATTCAACAATAACGTTCACTCGATCATTTAGATGGCTATTTATAAAGTCCTATAAGGAAATACGTGTAGAACCCAACAGTAATAAGTTGAATTTAGTGGAATAAATATATTGGGACCTGGCCTAGTTAAAGAAATGGAAGATAAATTTATATCCTTTCAACAAATCATAAGATGAGAATAAAGTCAGATGAAACGTTATACTAACAGTCACCAATGTAATATAGAATTTAAATTTTGTGAAAAGGTGATTATAAGAATTTCTCCATGGAATGTTTTATTGAGATTAGTAATGAATAAAATATTGAGACCTCAGTATATCGTTCCCTTAGAAATTGTTTACCATACTAGGACCATAACTTATTGTTGGGTGCTTCCACCAAATCTCTCTTAGGTTCATGATGTGTTCCATGTATCTCTTTTGAGGATGTATATACCTAATCCATAAAATGTAACAAACTAAAATTTAATTTCACTAGTGCATGATATTTATTATGAGTAATATCAAATAGAGATTCAGGCTCATATGGATAAATTTCTACAAAATACACTAACTTGGGAATAGTTTTTTGGTAAAAAAAACGTTTGAGGAAGCTATGTGGAATCTGATGGATGTAATGAGGTAGAAGAATCTACAGTTGATTGTACCAAAGTGATATAATTTCAAGGGATAATTTAGCCTCATGGGGGGAAGAATGTGACACTCTGATAATTTAGGGAATATTTTTTTTATAATTTTAAACTCATTGAGAGATTTTGTTACTTGCAACACAGATTTTCTACGAAGCGTGACAAACTATTAAAATTTTAATTTATAAAATATCATATTTACCTATCCCTTCAAATTGGTGGCCCGAATTGGAATAAAATCTTCTTAAAAATTAGATATAATTTTTTTATATAAAGAAATCATTTTGATAAAAAACACCTAATTTTTTGTAAAGATATAAGCTTCAAAAAATACTTTTTTTCTAAACAAATAATTTGTATATATTTTTGAGAAAAAATATAAAAATTTAATTTTTAAAAATTTAAGAAAATTTATTGGAAATGATGAAATTCCTTTTTGATATAAGAAGGAAAAAATTTTCTTTGTTTTAATTTTTGATATTTTTTTGAAATACTAAATTTTAATGGATACTTAAAAATACTAGTTTTTAATGAAAAATACCTTTTATATAAATAATTTATAAAGGGAAATTTTTTCTAAATTTTTTTAAAAAATTATACTTTTCTCAACTATATCCAATATAGGTAATTGGAAAAAATTTTATATTGAATTTTTATATAAAATCATTTTAAACTTTTGAAAAGTTTCTCTTTGGAAAATTGCTCTTTCAACGAATCTTTGAGATTAATTTTAAATTAAAATTTTCCACTTATGTAAATGAAATTCATAAAAAATTATTCCAAAAATTTAATTGGAATAATTCATATTAAATAATTATTTCAACCATTTATTTAAAAATGAATATTAAAAATAATAAAATTTAATTACCGTAGTTAAGGTCAATATAGGTTTACCGATGGTTGGACTCTTAGGATAAGTGGTAAATTAACCTAGAAAACATTCCAAACCCCATTTTATATCTATATTTCAAAATTATAACGTACAATGTTTATAACTGATCTATTTTGGAGCCTTTTTTCATTTAAAAATGTGGTTATATATTATCCAGTAAAAAATTCCATGTATATACTCTCTCCCAATTATAAAATGCCACCTGTCTCCTCTCCTATTCATAATTCCATAACACTTTTTCTTAGAAAATCCATACACAAAAATATTCCTTAATTCCATCCCACATTATATTGGCCTTAGATTTATTATTAAACCATAATAATAATTCTTTAGGTACAATCCTAAAATATCTCTCCAAAGAAGAGGTAAAATTCTTAAACTTCTGTTTTTATTTTATTTCTTATTTCACCTCCTTTAAATCTTCATAATCAAACCTAATACGATAAAAATTATATAAAATATGATTTGATGTTATTATATCAATTTCATGACCTATATCTATTTTCTCTTCCATCAAATGGGTAAAGAAATTGTGGATCCTGTGTATGGCGTACCACCTCACAAACTGATGTTATTTTTGTACCATAATACAATCTCACAACTAGATATAACTATGTATTTATTTTTTATATAAGATAATTATGATACTATTATTATTTAATAATTTTCATATAATATATACCTTCTTACTTTCTATTCCATGGTAATATGATAACGTCACTCATTAGTACAGCAGATTACGACCTCATGAAGTGATGTGATTCATTTTTCACTTACGCATTACATGGAATATAATAAGGGTAAATTTAGTGAACATGTGTGATATATATGAAAATGGAAAAAACATTCATGCATACGTATGACATACCTTCTCCATTAACAATGTAATTAATTTATATCTCTACTATAGTGGATTACTATAAATAATTATATAATTAATATATATATATATCATATTTATATCTTATTTAACATTGTTTATATTATGTAACCTTGATCAAAATGATATAACTCAGGATACCTAACCACAACATACATGCAAAGCATTTATTACCTGAAATGTTATTTTAACAAGGAATTGATAATAAATGGGAAATAAAGTGTCATAAGTAAATCATATATGGTATGATATATATGAATAAGTTTTTAAGATAAATTTTAATAAACCTAATTTTATTATACAATAGGTTCAAATGTGTACAAATGAATTTGAGACTTAAGGTAATGATTTTTTCCTCAAATTAACTTCTTTTACATATTGGTTATGTTGTGAACCTATATTCTTTTATGAGGTATATATACAACCCCTTTGATACGTTATATCATTAATATTATTCTATTAATTACCCCTAATCTTTTAATGGATGTCATTATTTCATGGGGTTACGATTCAAAATTTATCAAGGTGGTAATGGGTTGATGTTAAAATCTCATTGTTTATAGAGAATTTTTATGATTATACTTTAGATGATGAAATATTAAGATATATTTCTCTATAAAATCAGGAATTTTGTTATCCAATTTTTATTTCATGAAAATAAATTTTTCCCACAATTCTCTTTTCTTTATGTACTCGAGATTCCAAAATAATGTTTTTAAATAAAAATGACTTTATTTCTCTCTTCATCAAAAAACACTTTTCCTTCCATATCCATGTTTTATAAGAATATTTTAATGAAACATTAAAAAATATATAAAATCACTCTTTAAAAACATCATTACCCTTGTTTGAATATTTCAAAAAATTGTTTTAAAATGAATATTCTTATCATTTTTTGAATGAGGTTCTTTCGAAATTTTAAAGAAATGTAAAAGGAATCTTTGTTTAAATGTACATGTTATGAATGGAATTTTACACCATAATTCCCATTGAATTATTGGAAGTTTCCATTTAAATTATATAGATTATTTTCAAATAAAATGTTATCTATGAAATTTCAAACAAAATATATTTTAAGTAATATATTTCAAAATTCAAAGGATATCTTCCGGAATGAATATTCCATGTGATATTTAAAAATATTTTACGTCTTAGATAAAATCCATTGATTTTACTTATGATTTATTGGGGATATGATCCAATTTTACCTTCCATATTCTTTCTCTAGATTTTTTATTTATACGATTACCAGATGTTTATGAAACCAATTTATTTTCATGGTTTATGATATGATGAATGTTTTATAATATTATAACATAAAAATGTATGATTTATTTAACCGGTGGGAACTATATATTCTTCCAATGCATTGGGTAATTGCTAAATTTATATGAGATAATATGGTACAAGATAGGTCATCCCAAGCCAAAGCGATAGTACATAAGAGGTTTTCCAAACCCAAAAAAGGTACACTAGAGGTTATCCCAAGCCCAAATTAGGTAATTGGGTTTTTAGCCTATGCTTAACATGTTATGATTTTCTTGGTGGAAATCATTGAATTAATTTTTATATGATTTTTTATGTAAAAAAACTATATCTTATTCCAATATTATGTTCCCATGGGTCATGTTCTTCGATTATTTTATGATTCATGTCATTTTAACAACCATGATTTATTCCATGACTCATGTTTATGATATGTGATATGTATGATATGGTTTTTCAAATATTATTATCATGTTCTCATACCCTTATGTGAATGTTATACTGATATTTCCCGGGTTTATCCTTAATGATAATTTTAGCTCACCCTTTATTGTGTTTCTTTTCCACGTTTATAAAGAAAGGTTTTATGTATGATATATATAATAATGATTCTATTTATGAAGTACTTAGTGTTATATGATGTAGATAACTTATAGAACTATTGTTTATTTTTCCACGTTTCAAAATTCAATAGACCTAAATGATTCTGGAGTGGATCATTATGTTGTTTAATGAATAGTTTTATATAAATTTGTAATGTTTATGACCAAAATGTTTCAGTATTTATAGTTGGAATCGAATAAAGGATTAGTTAACCTCCATAAAATAGGATGAAAAAAATTTAGTTTGATCTGTTAGGATATGTCCATGTATAAGACTAAAGATAACTCTAAGTATAATAAAATATCTTGAATTTTTTTAAGGATAGGGAGAGTGGTTTCTAATAAATTACATACATTGCTTGATACTATAAGTGGAAATGGTTTTGGAATAGATGTATATAGTGTCAATAAATCAAAAAAACCATGTTTGACTTCACTCAATCTTACCTAGTACATAATAATAGGCCTTACTGCACACATGGTTAGACACTCATAGAGAATGTGCTTTGTAAATTTACAAACTCTTTATGAACCATCATGAATGATCTAAATAATGACCATGAATGACTTATGTTAAGACAAAGGTGACATAGATTGAAAATAATGTTTCATTATTGAGATATCCTGTAAGTTATTTCTCATGATTATGTGGTTTTCCAGATTGATTATTGTTTCTTACAAATTGTTTTTTTTGTTTTAGTTAATGGATAGATCTTAAAGAAATCATGTTAATGTTGAATGAAAATTATAATGAAGTAATTTTCCACCTGAGAAACAAAATGATAGGGGAGATAGAATTATAAATATTATTACTATGCTTAGAAAACATTATCAGGATATGAATCATGATAAAATTCAACACAATCAAATAATGGAACAACGTCCTTTTGTGTTCTTTATGAGGTAAAATCTCCATTTTTTTAGTGGTTTTGTCGATCCAATAATTTCCAAGAAATGTATAAATACCATTGAAGATAAATTTTGTTTTCTCCAATATTTAAATCACAAAAAATCAATTTTTTCATCTATCATTTAGAAGTAGAAGCAGATAAATGGTGGAATCCTATCAATAACCTTTTTGAAAATACTAAATTGAATCAATAGAGTGGGATGAGTTAAGAGGTTAATTTTCAACAAGGATTTTTCTTTTATTGTTCATATGAAAATGGAGAAAGAATTAATTGATCTAAAATAGATGGATGATGAATCTATTGGTACCTATGAGTTTTTTTACAATACTTGTGAGGCACACTTTGGGTATTATCATCGTACATGAAAGTAAGGATGATCGATTATTTATTTGATTAAAATTAAGTCTCTTAAGAGAGTTATCTATAAGGTAATTTAGTATGTACGACTAATTGATTTGAAGTAATATCAAGGTGGTAGTTTATATTTGATTACCCCACCAATATCATGGTTTTTATAATAATATAATGATAGACTTCATAGGAAACTCTAAAAACCACGAAGAGAAAAAGATTATATTTCTTTCATGGTCAAAACCTGGAATGAAACACATAGGTGATTTTATTAAAGGGAATACTAAATGTTTTTAAGTGTGGAAAGAAAGTTCATAGAGTATCTGAATGTTAATGTTATGGGAATAAGTTTGTTAATGATATGAATAGTGATAAATCTTCCCATAATGCACCTCCCACACTTTAGTGTTTCAAATACACAGAGTTTGGGAACATTTCTAACAAATTCTCAAATATTTTGTTTAGTGATGATTTTGGATTTTAGTAACCTATTATGATTTAAGATAAGGTGAAATCTCATGTGATCACTATTATTTATGAGTTACAAAATACCGATGTGGTAAAAGGAACAATGACCATCCACTCTGGAACTACTAATATCTTATTTGACATTGGATATTCCCACTATTTTATATCTAAATAAATTTATAATGGTATCAATATTACTCCAAAATGATTAGATGATGTATTATTAGTGAAAACCCAAATGGTATGATGATCGCATATCATGATTATTATTTTTATCTAGTAGAATTTTAAATTAATATGCATCCAATAAACCTCATTATTCATCCTATATTTAAATTTAATGTTATATTAGGCATGTATTGGATTTATTTACATAAATACCAAATTAATTTACATGGAACGGAAGTCACATTTTATATTCCAAACTTACCAATGATCATTTATCATTGTGACTATAGGTACACACATTTGATAGAGAACACATTTATGTTACAGGTTCTGATTCCCATTCAAACGGGGTGTATAACCCCGATAGTTAGAAATAAACTCACAGTTGATGATATTACAATTGTGAGGGAGTTTTCTAAAGAATTTCTAGAAGATTTTCCCACTATTACACCAAAATGTGAAGTTGTGTTCTCAATAGGACTCATACCTAGTGTCATGATAATTTACAATACTCCCTATAAATTGGGCATGATTGAGTTACATAAATTGAAGAAGAAACTTGAGGAGAACCTTGAAAATGGATTCTTTTGGCCATGTGTGCCACCATGGCTTTCACTGATTGTTTTTATTAAAATTAAATTTGTATTGATTTCACATTGTGATAATTATATAGATCTAAACAAGATTCCTATCATGAACAATTATCCTCTACCCTGTATTGATGAATTTTATGATAAAATATTTTTGCAATATTGACCTTTATTATGGATATCATTAATTGAAATTTAAGTAGTTTATTCCCATGAAAATATTCCCTAAAAGCTACAGACACTATAACTATATTTTGATTCCATTTAGTATTACTAATTCCCCTGATATCCTCATGGATTTAACAAATATATACTTTATAAATTACCTTAATCTATATTTTAGTCATTATAAATGATATTCTCATTTATTCAAATAGAAAGGTAGATCATGATTATCACATGAGAATAGTACTAAAGACCCTAAAAAAGGTGAAACTGAATGGAAAAATTACAAAGTGTGAATTTTATCTACAAAATGTTTCATTTTTGTGTCATATAATATCAAGATTGGGTATATTGGTAGATCCATCAGTGAAGGAGGCTATTGGGCATTGGCCCAGACCCACTATTGTGACTGATAACCATATTTTTCTTAGTTTATATAGATTGTAATAATGGTTTGTGAAAAATTTCTCATGAATATCTAAAACAATGAACAATATAACATAGAAGGGAGTGAAGTTCCTATGGATGGATGAATATGAGGTAAATTTCAAGGAAATTAAGAAAATATTATTCAATGAACCTATGATTGCATTAACCTACATAGGAGAAGGGCTTTAAATCTATATTGATGCATCCAAAGAAGTATTAGGATGTGTTCTCTTGTAAAATGACAAGGGTATGTCTTATTCCACATGATAATTGAAGGCTCAGGAGAAAAAATACCCCACACAAGATTGAGATTTTACTTTGGTAATTTTTATTTAATATATGGAGACATCTTCTTTATAGATAAAAGTGTGTTATATATACTTATCACAAACATTTTAAGAATATAATCACATAGAATAATTTGAAAATGTTCTAGATAATATGGATGGTTCTAGTTAAATAGTATAAATTCTTAATGCATTATTACTATAGGAAATTAAACTAGGTGGTTGATGATTTGAGTGAAAAGAATCATGCTAGCTTATCCTGGATGAGGATAATAAAATATTTATTATTTATTTATTTGAAAAGGGTAGATCATGAATTCATGAAGAAAGGTGTAAAATCATATTTTTCTCAAATGAGTATTTAACTATCTATCCTAATAATGATTAAGGAGGTGAAGATGGAATATGTGGATATAATGAAGAAGGTGAGAAATGTTCTTGAGTTTGACCATGATTATGATGGAATGATAAGGTTCAAGAACTACATATGTGTTCCATCCATACCCAATCTGAAGAATGAGATGATAGAACATGATCATAGTTCTCCATTAACTATTCATTATTTTTGTACAATGATTTATATAGATTTTAATGATTATATATCTTGGGATGGAATGAAGAGAGATATCACAGAGGTTGTATCTTAGTTCTTGGTATTTCAGCATGTTATGTATGAGAGACAAAGTTCTAGGTGTATTTTATAACCATACCTGAATAGAAATGGGAAAAACAACATGATGGATTTTATCATCAGACTCCCCAAAATTCCTAAAGGGAACAATTCAATATGGGTGGTAATCAATCTCCTTAAAAATTTATCACAACATATAACAATCAGATAATATTTTAATCTTGATCATATTTCTAGGATATATACTTGATAGAGAAAATATTTTCAATTAATTTATATTGAATATCATTGTTTTAAACCCACAAAATTGTTCCTATAATATGAATTGTTTCATTTTTATGATAATGGTGTTATTTTGAGCTGAATAGTAAAAATTGGCCATTTTGGATTATTAACAATTTTAAATTATTTCGGTAGTTTGGCCATAACATTATCTACACGGATCCAAATTGCAAAATTCTTTCTTTTCCAGATTCTACACATCCAGGGATTCATTTAATATATTTGGACCAAAATCTGAATCGGCCATATGGAAGCTCAAAAGAAGCTCACAAGTTGTCTCAAGAAAACTGTTTTCAGTTCTTCCTAGTTTTGATGTGGGATTCATAACTCATCCACGGTGGGCCCAATACTTGTCAAATTCGGTGGGTGTACGCGAAAGGGGTTTTGGAGCATCTTTTATGAAGGAAGAACCGAGTGAATTGGCCTTTTATGGGGTCATTAAAGCACCCTAATCCGGAGGATTTCGTTTTGGAGAGTCTGACTGGACAGAATAAATTCTCATAGTAAAACGACCATAACTCTCGGAATACATGTCCAACTCCGCTGAAAATTTGAGGGGACACGTCCAAAGGATTTATGAACAACATTAAAGAAGAGATAAACACGTGAAGATGATATTTAATGGGGATACAATGCGTCGACATTCTGGGGAAACATTATGGCTATAAAAGGATGAGAGCTCCACCCTCTCAAAGCATCCATTCTCCACCCCATTCCTTCTAGGACACCAAGAAGGAGAACTTTTTAGCTTTCTCATTTATTTATTTTCTTTTTTATAGTTTTTTAATTCCTTCTTCTTCCCCATTCAACTGGATTACCCTTACCATGGTGGGGTAAACTTTTGGAGTGATTGGAGAAGGGTTGGTTTTCTACATTGTAATGCTTGAGTTCTTGGACGCAATTGAATAAATTTCTTTCTGCTTAAAAGTTGATTTAAATTTCTTATAGAGGATTTTATTATCAATTTTGATCATTCTTGAATATTAATTCCGTTATTTATTTTTGCCTTGGTAAAATAATAAATATCTCCCTCCACTAATTTCTGGTTTATATACGATGGAATAAACCTGGAATTAGTGGTGAAGTACTCGACGATCGTCAGTACGTGTAAAAGGTGTAGTGAATGTTCTTGATTGTTTGGTATAAACAAAACCCGATCGGTAATTTCCCATTTCAATTAAGGATATTCAATACAACTATTTTACACATGGATGGAGATTTGACCAAACCAAGATCTTGGTAAGGTTTTCTCTCACAATAATAATTTCACCAAGGAAGTGAGAGGAAACGATTGTGGAAACTCACTTTAATCAACTAAGAAGAAGTGGTTTGAATTAAATTGAACAAGGATAGCATTATAATTAGGAAACCGACCCCGACCTAATCACCTTTTTAAATTTCATTGTTTTTTAATCATTTGAATTTCAAATTCCCGTTCACAACATTTTTACCCCCGTTTTAAAGTGACAACCCATTTTGTGTGCACTCCTCTTCGGGAGACATCCTCGGTCAACCACATTACTACATTTTAACTTAGGAAAAAAAATTTGCCACGCCCTATGACAGGCATGTGTCAAACTTGGCGCCGTTGCCGGGGAGGTAGTGCAACAAAAAAAACAAAATTGAATGACGCGCACCTCAAAAGAACCATTAATTGAATTTCATCCAGAAATTGAAAGAACATTAACCCAACTAAGAAAAATAAATCTACCTGAAATATTTGAAGAAATAGATCTCTCAGATTCAATTGAAACTCTTAGTGTTCACTCTGAACCTGAAATCATGGCTAGAAATCCCAACCAAACCCTGCGTGATCTATGTGCACCACAATTTTCCAATCAAAATAACCAACTAATTGCACCCACTAAACCAAATGATTTTGAATTACGTGTCAATATGATTCCTGTTCTTCCAAAGTTTCATGGTCTTGCAGGAGAAGATCCAAATAGGCACATGAAAGAATTCAGATACACTTGCTCAAGCTTCAGGCCAAGAGGAGCACACGAAGACCAATTTTAGTGGAGGGCATTCCCCTTCTCACTTGAAGGAATAGCTAAAGAATGGTCGTACAACCTAAAACCAGGGGAGATCAGTGATTGGGAAGACCTAAAAAGAAGTTTCATGCAAAGATTCTTTCCCACATCGAGGAGCACTGCCATCAAGAAGGAGATTTACATCATACGACAATCAACTGGAGAAACCCTCTATGAGTACTGGGAGCGCTTCAAGAAGCTATGTTCCAGATTCCCACATCATGAAATGGAGGAACACCAATTCATTGTGTTATTCTACCAAGGACTAATGGATAATGATCGAAATCTTCTAGATGCCTCATCAGGGGGTCCCTGATTGACAAGTCTCCTGCAGATATCAGAATACTAATTGAGAAGATTTCTCAAAACTCCCAACAATTTGGACTAAGAGGAATGGGAACCAGGGGGATATATGAGGTAAAAACATATGATTCATCTACATTGATTGAAACCAAAGTTGATGACCTTGCAATATTAGTCCGTCAAATGGCTGTAACACAAGCAAATGGACAACAAGCTTCAGCTCAGGTAAGTGGATTATGTTATTCTTCCACTCATTATACTGACCAGTGCCCTGAGATACAGGGGACAGAATACTGTGCTACGACCTTTCAACCAAGGAAATTCCAACAAAATCAACTACAATCCCAACAAGGATATGGGAACCAACAAAACCAGATGAGACCATTTAACCAGCACCCCAGTCAACCTCCTTACCACCAGAAGAAATACCAGAACCCCCCCTCCCTTCCAACAATCTTATAAACAGCCCTTCCAACACCATCAATCTTTTCAGCCACCACCATTCCAAAGAAAGACCTATGAACAACCATCCACCAGCATACAACCTTCTGTGGAATAGCTACAATCCAAGTATGAGGGCCTAGAAGATAAGGTTGAAAAGCTAGCAGACACTGTGGGAAGTCTTGTTGAAATAATGTCCAAGAATCCAGGGAAGCTTCCATCCCAAACAGTGCCAAATCCTAAAGAGAATGTCAGTGCAATCATAACAACAAGTGGAAAAGAAATCCCACCTCCGTCCAACCCCGAACCTCAAATAATACCACCTATTATGAGGGATAATGATTCCAAAAGTCTTGTGAGAATCCACCAAGAAGATGAAAAGGAAGAGAATAAGGAGAAAGATAGGCCACAGAATAAGAAACAAGAAACACCAATGCCAAGAAAACAAAGGGAGAAGAAAGAATTACCCCCACCATTTCCAACATGGATGATCGAATCAAAGAAATTGCATGAAGAAGCACTTCAAAAATAAATTCTGTACACCTTCCAGAAAGTGGAAATCAATATCCCCATACTTGATGCTATTAAACAAATTCCAAGGTATGCAAAATTTTTGAAAGATCTTTTCACCAAAAAGAGAAGGCTTCATGGGAATGAAAGAATCAACTTGGGAAGAAGTGTCTCAGCCCTTATCACGCCCCAGATTCCAACCAAATGTCACGATCCAGGGACGTTTTCCATTCCATTCACCATTGGTTCATTAAATTTCACTAATGCTTTGTGTGATTTAGGTGCTTCAATTAATGTATTTCCTCACTTGGTATACACTTCTTTGCAGATGGGAGAATTGAAGCCCACAAGAGTAGTGGTCCAGCTTGCAAACAGATCCACAGTTTTTCCTGTAGAAGTTTTGGAGGATGTCCTTGTGAAAGTCAAAGATCTCTTATTCCCAGCTGACTTCTATGTGCTCAATATGGAAGAAGATAGGAGCACATCACATTCACCCATCATTTTGGGGAGACCTTTCTTGAAGACAGCCAAAACCTTCATCAATGTCCACGAGGGGACACTCACCATAGAGTTTGGAGAGAGCACGGTCCACTTCAATATTTTTGAATCCATGAGGCATCCATCAGATGATCACTCCCTTTTTTCTCTTTCCCATGAAGTTGGTGCAGAACCAATTGAAGAATCAGGTATGCTCTATGAATTCTTAGACTTAAGAGAGACTTCTTCCCTTGAAAATATCATTGAACATGTGGATGTTGAAGATGTTGGAGATTCTGACTTCATGTGGGAGGAAGAGGTAAAATCTGATTTCTTTGATGATTTGTTAAATAATGAGGAAGATGATATGGTTTCTTGTGTGCAGGAGGTCCAAAATTTGGAAGAAGAAAATATCAATTTAGTCTCATCCCTTGAGAATCCCCCTAACCTGGAACTCAAACCCGTCCCCACTGATTTGAAATATGTATACATTAGGGAGGGAGAGAAACTACCAGTGATAATTGATAATAATCTTTCTAAAACCCATGAAAAATCATTGATTGAGCTTTTGAGAGAGAATGTCAAGGCAATAGGATGGAGCTTTGGTTATATCCGAGGAATTAACCCAAAAATATGCTCACATAGAATTTTTGTTGGGGGAGATTAAAAACCTGTTAGACAGCCCCAAAGGATACTGAATCCCACTTTGATGGAGGTTGTGAAGAAGGAGATCGAGAAGCTCTTGGAAGCTGGGATCATCTATCCCATTTCAGATTCGCAGTGGGTCAACCCTATTCATGTCGTTCCAAAACAACTGGCCTGACCACTGTGAGGAATGAAAAGAATGAGTTAATCCATATGAGAATTCAAAATAGCTGGAGAGTGTGCATTGATTTTAGGAAATTGAACCAGGTCACTCGAAAAGATCATTTCCCCATCAATTTCATTGACCAGATGTTAGAAAGATTGGCAGGGAGAACTCATTATTGCTTTTTGGATGGATTTTCATGTTACTTCCAGGTACCCGTTTCTCCCGAGGAACAAGATAAGACGACATTTACATGCCCTTTTGGTACTTTTGCATATAAAAGAATTCCATTTGGATTATGTAATGCACCAGGTACATTTCAGAGGTGCATGGTGAGTATATTTTCTGATCACATTGAAAATTTCATGGAAGTTTTCTTAGATGATTTCACAGTTTTTGGAGATTTTTTTTATCATTGTTTGAAAAATCTGGAAAAAGTTTTGAAAATCTGCATTGAAAAAAATCTTGTTTTAAATTTTGAAAAATTTCATTTCATGGTTCAAAGAGGAATTGTTCTTGGTCATGTCATTTCCCAAAATGGAATTGAAGTGGATAAATCAAAAATTGAAGTGATAAATTCATTACCTTACCCTACTTGTGTGAAACATGTTACATAATTTTTAGGACATTCATGATTCTACAAAAGGTTTATCAAAGATTTCAGTAATATTTCTCTCCCTCTCTCTAGATTACTTTTGAAAGATTCTGATTTTGATTTCAATGATGCATGTAGGGAATATTTTGATGAGTTGAAGAAGAGATTGATTTCACCACCTGTGATGCAGCATCCAAATAGGGGAGAACCATTTGAACTACTTTGTGATGCCTCTAACCAAGCAGTTGGAGCAGTCCTTTCTCAACGAATTGAGGGCACACCACAAGTCATTTCATATGCCTCGAGAACTTTATATGCGGACCAATTCAATTATACAACCACGGAAAAAGAGTTCTTTGTAGTTGTTTTTGCTTTAAAAAGATTTAGATCATATCTTCTTGGAACTGAAATCACTGTGTTTTCTGATCATGCAGCTTTGAGGTACTTGATGAAGAAAGATGATGCTAGACCAAGGTTAGTGATATGGATGATACTACTGCAGGAATTCAATATAGAAATCAAGGATTAGAAGGGATCTGAGAACCAAGTGGCTGATCACTTAAGTAGACTGCCAAACACTGCTGAAATTGAAGTTCCAGAAAGAGACCCACTGAATGATCAAATTCCAGGAGAGCAGTTGTACTTGATTGAAGGAGAAGTGCCTTATTATGCTGACATAGTCAATTTTCTGGTAACATCTCAGGTCCCATCTCATTTCAATTATCACCAAATTCAAAAACTAAAAGCTGAATCTAGATATTACATTTGGGATGATCCATTCCTTTGGAAGATTTGCAATGATCAAGTAATAAGAAGATGTTTACCTGAAAGTGAAGTTAACTCTATATTTGATTTTTGTCACACTTTAGCTTGTGGAGGCCACTTTGGACCTCAGAGGACAGCAAGGAAGGTTTTAGAATCTGGAATTTATTGGCCCACTATTTTTAACGATGCTCATTAATTTTGCAAAATATGTGAAAAATGTCAGTTTTCAGGAAATATTTCATAGAGACAAGAAATTCCCCAAATTCCATTGAATTTTTGTGACATTTTTGAATTTTGGGGGATAGATTTTATGGGACCTTTCCCGATGTCATTTGGAAATTCTTATATCTTGCTTGCTTTTGATTATGTTTCCAAATGGGTGGAAGCAAAAGCAACCAGAACTGAAGATGCTAAAGTTGTTTGTATTTTTATCAGGTCTAACATATTTTGTAGGTTTGGAGTGCCCAGAGCAATCATCAGTGATCAAGGGACTCACTTCTGCAATTTGAGAATGGAGACATTGCTAAAGAAGTATGGGGTGCATCATAAAACATCAACTCCCTATCATCCACAGACTAACGGGCAAGCTGAAGTTTCAAACAGGGAAATCAAGGGAATTTTGGAAAAGATTGTTAATCCAAACCGGAAGGATTGGAGCCAAAGGTTGGATGATACCTTATGGGCTTACAGGACATCCTACAAAACCCCGATTGGAATGAGTCCATATAGGCTTATTTATGGGAAAAGCTGCCACCTACCTGTGGAATTGGAGCATAAGGCGTATTGGGCTGTGAGGAAAATGTATTTGGACCTTGAAAGTGATGGAAAGGAGAGAAGATTGAAGTTGCAAGAACTGGGTGAAATAATAAGGGAAGAATTTGAAAATTCAAGGATTTACAATGAAAGAACAAGAGTGGCCCATGACATGCTAATCCAACCCAAAGACTTCTCTCCTGGAGACAAAGTGTTATTATTCAACTCAAGACTCAAGTTGATGCCAGGTAAACATCGTTCAAGATGGGAAGGTCCATTTATTGTTACTCATGTATATCCTTTTGGTGCTGTTAAGATTATAAAGGATGGATAGCAGGATCCATTCACTGTGAATGGACATAGGTTGAAGAAATTCCTTGGGACCCTACCATCAGAGACATTGGAGGAGATCATGCTCCTCCAACCTATTTATCAATAAGATCCATCAGGTTGTACATCTCCTTCACATTTTATTGCTGTTGTGATTCAATCAGAAATCTTCTTACATGTTAAATCCACTTAAATGCATCGAGGACACTGCATCATTTAAGTGTGGGGGAGGGAACCTTTGTAGTCTAGGATTTTTATTTGATGTTTGTTTTCAAAAATAAAAAAAAAATAAAAAAAATGCGTGTTTTCAAATTTTTGTGTGTTTATTTTTCAATTTTTGGTGTGTTTCTGATACTTTTGAGTTGAAATGATTATCAATACCATTTTTGAAACCCATGTCAATGAGTGAACCAGTCCATTTCATGAAACAGATCTTAAATGAATGCTGAAATAACTTTGTTTCAAGTTCAAATCTTTTGGAAATTCATGAAAAGTACACTGATTTTTAAATCTCATGCCATATTTCACTGTCTATATCTTTGAAATAACATTCCTGTGAGGCTTCTGAACCATTTTTGTCATATTCTTTTCATTCACCTCATTTCTTGAGAGAACCAGACCATGCTTGCTTTAACCAGAATTTGATTTATTCCTTTCAAAACATGAGGGTTGGTGTACGTGTGTTTTAAATGATTGATGCATTTATTTAGTTTGAAGCACCCTTTTCAAAATAATCCTTTTCATTATGGCCCAACTTTACATTTATCCTTCATTTTAGCCCCTAGTATCCATGAATTTCCTATTAGGTTAGCCACATTACAAACCAATTTTCCCTATCATACCTCCTCTTGAAGTAAAATTGCATGGTCTAGTTGAACATAAGTGTGGGGGAAGATTTATTGTGGTGTACTACCTCATTTGGTTATACATTGGGTGGAAAATAAATTGTTGAAGAGATGTGTGTGATGCTGAAAAATTATTCTGTTGAAAGATGTGCCTTTTCTGGAGCTTTTATGACAAGAGAAGTTGTGCCTTTCTGGAGCTTCCAATGTAAAAAGAAAGATGTGCCTATCTGGAGCTTTAAAAAAATTATGTTTGAAAAGATTGAAATGTTTGCTGCTGAGCTGATTGAATGATTATGGAGCCTATTTTCAACAAAGGGGAAGGGAAGGAGACCATATTTGAGTGAAAACTAGAATCTTGCAATTTTGCTTCAATAAGAGCCCAGCCTTCCTTTTTCGGCCTCAGAACTTTTAACATCTAAATCCTACCAACCGGAAGCCACAGAACAACCCTGAAAATTCCTCATGAGAAACACATGTCCTTGACTCACATTGGGTGGAGAAGTAGAAATTTATCAAACCTATGGTGACTCTTGTGTGAGTTTGGATGAGAAAAGCCTTGTCCAGCCTTTACATGTGTTAGATTAGAGAAAATTCATGTGAGGTAGGTGCTTTGTGTGCATGGGATAAGAAATGAAGTGGAAATATATTAAAATCATAAATGGAGAACTTGAAATAACAGTTTTTGATGAGGCATGATATCTTTTTGTTTCTTGAAATTGATTTGATTGATCTCATTGATATGTGTTTTGATTTTGATTTGATTTGATTTTTACTTGTCCAGGAGTCCAAGTGCTAAGTGTGGGGGAATTGATAGAGAAAATATTTTCAATTAATTTATATTGAATATCATTGTTTTAAACCCACAAAATTGTTCCTCTAAGATGAATTGTTTCATTTTTATGATAATGGTGTTATTTTGAGCTGAATAGTAAAAATTGGCCATTTTGGATTTTTAACAGTTTTAAATTATTTCGGTATTTTGGCCATAACATTATCTACACTGAACCAAATTGAAAAATTCTTTCTTTTCCAGATTCTACACATCCAGGGATTCATTTAATATATTTGGACCAAAATCTGAATCGGCCATATGGAATCTCAAAAGAAGCTCAAAATTTGGGTCAAGAAAACTGTTTTCAGTTCTGCCTAGTTTTGATGTGGGATCAATAACTCATCCACTGTGGGCCCAAAGCTTGTGAACATCGGTGGGTGGACGCGCAAGGAGTTTTGGATAATATTTTATGAATGAAGAACCGAGTTAAGTTTCCGTTTATGGGGTCATTAAAGCACCCTAATCCGGAGGATTTCGTTTTGGAGAGTCTGACTGGACAGAATAAATTCTTATAGTAAAACGTCCATAACTCTCGGTATACATGTCCAAATCCACTGGAATTCTGAGGGGACACGTCCAAGGGAATTATGAACAACATTAAATAACGGATCAATGCGTGAAATTGAAATTTATTGAGAATACAACGCGTAGACATTAGGGGGAATCATTCTGGCTATAAAAGGAGGAGAGCTCCACCCTCTCAAAGCATCCATTCTCCACCCCATTCCTTCTAGGACACCAAGAAGGAGAACTTTTCAGCTTTCTCTTTTATTTATTTTCTTTTTTATAGTTTTTAAATTCCTTCTTCTTCCCCATTCAACTCGATTACCCTTACCATGGTGGGGTAAACTTTTGGAGTGATTGGAGAAGGGTTGGTTTTCTACATTGTAATGCTTGAGTTCTTGGACGCAATTGAATAAATTTATTTTTTCATCAAAGTTGTTTTCAATTTCTTATAGTGGATTTTATTATCAAGTTCGATCATTCTTGAATATTAATTCCGTTATTTATTTTTTCCTTGCTAAAATAATCAATATCTCCCTCCATTAATTTCTGGTTTATATACGATGGAATAAACAAGGAATTAGTGGTGAAGTACTCGACGATCGTCAGTACGTGTAAAAGGTGTAGTGAATGTTCTTGATTGTTTGGGATAAACAAAACCCGATCGGGAATTGTCCATTTCAATTAAGGATATTCAATACAACTATTTTACACATGGAAAGAGAGTTGACCAAACAAAGATCTTGGTAAGGTTTTCTCTCACAATAATAATTTCATCAAGGAAGTGAGAGGAAACGATTGTGGAAGCTCACATTAATCAACTAAGAAGAAGAGGTTTGAATTAAATTGAACAAGGATAGCATTATAATTAGGAATCCGACCCCGACCTAATCACCCTTTTAAATTTCATTGTTTTTCAATAATTTGAATTTCAAATTTCCGTTCACAACATTTTTACCCCCGTTTAAAAGTGACAACCCATTTTGTGTGCACTCCTCTTCGGGAGACATCCTAGTTCAACCACATTACTACATTTTAACATAGGAAAAAATTGTTTTCCACGCCCTATGACAGGCGTGCGTCAATACTAATGAAATTTTATGGTTTCATGGTGTACCAAATTCCATTGTATATGATTAGGATCAGAAGTTTACCTTGATGTTCTGGTGTAGTCCTTAGAAATATCTTAATAAAGAGTTTAGTTTCATCATTGAATATTATACTTATATAGATGTTAAATTAGAGAGACCAACTCAAACCATATAGGATATGTTGAGATCTTATTCTATGAATTTCAAAGGTGGATGAGATCAACACCTTTCTCTAGCTGATTTTTATTACAACAATAGCTTTCACTCAAGCATTCATATGGCTCCTTATGAATAACTCTATGGAAATAAGAGTATAACCCTGATGAAATAATTTGAAGTTGAAGAAAGAAATCTATTGGCACCTAACCTAGATGAATAAATGGTATATAAAGTTATATCATTCCAGCAATATATAAGAGTAAAACAAAGATGGTAGAAAAGTTATGTTGACAATCATCGATGTAATTATGGATTTAAATTTATTAAGAAGGTGTTTCTAATAATTTCTCCATGGAATAAGGATATGATATTTTGAATGAATGGAAAATTGTTCCCAATTTAAATAATTCCCTTTTAAATGATTGATCATATTGGGACTGTAACTTTTTTTTATCCACTAAATTTCTTAGAGGTTCACATGGTGCTCCATGTGTCTCTCCTATAGATTTACATACCTTATCCATCACATATACTGAACTGAGAGTTCATACCACTAGACCATGATATTTCTTATAAGGAAAAACTAATTTAGATTCTAGATTTTTCAAAGAAAGGACTATGAAAAATGACTACTCGCCTGGTCATATTTTTGTGGAAACCCCAACAATTTGAGGAAGCTATGAGAGATCTTAAAGAATGCAATGAGGTAGATGAATCCTCAATTTTTTTTAAAATGTGACATAATTTAGAGTTATAAATTGATTTTATTGTGAGAGGAAAGAAACACCCTGATAATATATGAATTGTTTTTGAATAAATTTAATTTCTTCCGCAGATTATGTTATTGCTAACAATGAGTTTTAACGAACCATGATAAACAATTAATATTATTGTTTAAAAATAATAATTATTAACTATCCATTATAGATGGCGTCCTAAATAGAAATAAACACTTTTAAAAAATGAAATATAATATTTTTATACAAATTAGTCAAATTTATAAAAAATAGTAAAAAAAATTTAGTACTCTATTTCTATGCATAAAAAATACTTTAAAAAAAATTATTTGCATTGATTTTTTTTGAAAAAAAAATTAAAATTAATTTTTGAAACTTTTATAAAATTTATTTTGAAAAAATTAAATTAATTTTTGGAGTAACCATTTCCAATTAATCTTAGGGTGAACTTTTTATATTTTTCTGAAAATATTAATCTTTCAAAGAATAGTGAACAATACTTATTTTTATTGAAAACTACATTTGAAATTAATGAATTTATAAAGTTGAATTATTTTGTAAAATGGATTAAAAAGTAACATTAAATTAATTATATCCAATATAGGTAATTTAAATCAATTTTATATTGAATTCTGATATAAAAACCTTTTAATCCTTATAATATTTTGTCTTGGGAATGTTGCTTTTTCATTGTGGCTGTGACTTTTATTTTAAAATGAAAATTTTCAATTATTCAAACTGTTTTTTGAGAAGAGTGTTAAATATTTTGAGACATAATAATTATTATTATATAATTTGGTTAACAAGTTATTTTGGTAAAAACAAATAATAAAAACATTAAAAAGTAATTACTGCTTTTAAGCTCAAAACAGGTTTACTGGGGACTAATTTATAACATTAAGGGGTAAAATAACCTATAATATTTTACAAAACAAATTTTATAGACATATTCGTACCTTATAAGTTATAATTTTTATAACTGAAATATTTTGGAGCCTTTTTTCGTGTTAAAAATGCAGTTATATATTATTCTTTTAAAAAAATACGTGTGTGTCGTCTTCACCACTTATAGAAGGTAACCCCCTGTCCTATCTTCTTCACAATATAGAACCCTTTTTTCATATAACACCTACCTAAATATCTTTTATAAATATATACACACATCCTATAGGAAATATTTTTATTATTAAATCATCATATGAACACTATAGGTATAAATCTAAAGTTATTCTCTGAAGGAGAGGTAAAATTCATAATGTTGTGTTTTTTTGATTCGTTGATATACGTCCTTCAAATATTATTAAACTATGATAATTTAATAAAATTATAATGTCCCATAGACATAGATATTATTATATTAATTTAATTACCTATATATATCTTCTCTTCCATCAAATGAGAAAAGAAATTTTTGATCGTGTGTACGACGGACTACAGCCTCACGAACCGATGATATTCATTTTCAATCCGCACCTGTCATTACTGGATATAATGATGGATTTACTATTTATATAAGATATTTGTGATATTATTATTCTTATTTAATTATAATATGACATATACGTTCTTACTTTCTATTCCATGAGAATATGATTACGCCGCTCATGTGTTCGGAAAATTACCTCCTCACGAAGTGATGTGATTTGTTTTTCACATACGCATTACATGGAAGATGATAAGGGTAAATTCTTTTAAAATATGTTAAATTTATTAAATAAAAATTATTGTTGAAATATAATATATTATTTACCTTCTTTTCTCTACATCCATCCATAAAATGGAAATAGTGTTATGTGTGCGTACGACCTACTGTCTCTATGAACGGTGTAATTGATTTTCCATCTCAAACTATAAGGGATTACTATAAATACTTATATAATGAATATATATTATATTTATATAATTTTTTATTTTTTGTATATGATTTAACCATGATCAAAATTAATGAAGATAAGATACAAAGACAAAACAAACATGTAATATAGTTATTACCTCAAAAGTGGTTTTACCAGATAATTATTAATAAAAAGATAGTAAAAGGAATAATTAAATCATATATGGTATGATAAGTATGATTATGGTTCCATAAAAAATTTATAATAATACTATATTTATTATAAAATAGGTTCTAATCTGTATAAAATAAGTTGATACTAAAGGTATATTGTTTTTTTCAAAAATTTTACTCTTTGGGATATATGTCATGATATACACCTATCTTATTTTTATGATGTTTATACACTTCACCGTTAATATTTGATATCTTGAATCTACTAATTATCATTATACCTATTTCTTTCATTGATTTTATTCATTCATGGGTTTTATGATACAAAATTTACTAAGGTGGTAAGGGTTTGATGTTAAAATCTCATTATTTATTAAGAGTGTTTCTGTTTATGCTTTCGTTGATGAAATATTTTGGTATATTTCTCAAAAAATCATTGATTTTATTATTGAATTGTTTTTATTTAGAATAAATACTTTCTTATCATTTTCTCCGCTTTATGTACTTAGGATTCTAAAAGAATTTTTTTAAATAAAATCAATATTCTTTCTCTCTTCGGTAAAAAATCCTTTTCCTTCAATATCCATATTTTACAAAAATGTTTCATTTTTTTACTATTCTAAAAATATTTTTTAGAAAAACTGTTATTCATATTTAAATTTTTCACAAAAATGGGTTTAATTGAATATTTTGGTGATTTTATGAATGATGTGCTTTTGACATTTTAATAAAGACGTGAAATGAGTATTTATTTTAATATACATTAAAGGAAGTTAATTTTCCACCATTATGGGCATTCATTTATTTGAACCTTCCTTGAAAATTTTCTAGTCTATTTTAAAATAAAATATTTTCTTAAAATTTCAGAAATTTTTAGATTTAAAATAAGTTCTTTCAAAATGGTAATTATATTTTCCTCCAGAATTGTTCCATGTGATCTTTAAAAATAAATATTTATATAAGATGACAAATTTTGATAATATTTATGATTTACTGAGGATATGATCCAATGGTACCATCTTTATTATTTATCCGGATGGTTTATGTATATGATTACAAGATTTTTATAAAATCCATTTCTTTTAATCAGGTATGTTATGATGAATGTTTTATGATCTTATAGCACCAAAATTTATGGTATATGTGATGGGTGGTACCTATGTGTCTCTTTAATGTATCGGGTAATTATTATTGTCATATGAGATCAAATGGAACATTAGAGGTTATCCAAATCTCAAAAGAGAGTACATGATAGGTTATCACAAGCCCGAATGAGGGTACACATTAGGTTATCTGAAGCTGAATGTAGGGACATGGGTGGCTTACCTAATAATAAAATTTAATTAATGTATTGGTGGATATCATTGAAATAATATTTTCTATTATTATTTGTATGAACAAAAGATATATCTTATTCCAATGTTAGGTAATCAAGAATCATGTTATTTTATTCTTTTATGATTCATGTCTTTTTAATAACTAATATTTAATACAAGTCTCAATTTTATTATCTATGATTTGTAGGGTATGCATTTTTAAATTTTACTCTTAGGTTCTCATACTGTTATACGTATGTTATGTTGATATCTCCTTTTTTTACCCTTACTGATCATCTAATCACACCCATTCTTATGTTTATCTTCCCCGAGTTATGATGAACTTTATTTTGTATGATATGTCTAAAACGGGTTCTAGTTATTAATAACTTAGTGGGAGAGGATGTAGCTCACTTATGAACTAGTTTTTTATGTGTCCAAGTTTCCAAATGAAATAGAACTAAATTATTTTGGCATTGAACATTATGTTCTACAATTAATATTTTTATATTAAGATATAATATTTATGTATGAGAAGTTTGGGTCTTTAAAATTAGTATCAAAGTATGGTTTAATTAAAATTTATAGTATAGGATGAGAAAACATTAGTGAAATATCAATGGATATGTCTATTTATAAGTGTATGGATAACTATATGTATAGGAAATTATACAAAAATATTGGTGAAGGATAGAGTGATGAGTTTCTAAGAAATTACATCCCCTTCAGGATACTGCAAGATGACACACCTAGGGGTGATAACTCCATAAAAGTCACATTGAGCTTGACTGGAGAATTACATAGTATAAAAAAATGGATCTTAGTACAAAAAATGTTTGATATTCCTAGGGTAAACACTTTTGTAAATTTAGAAACTCTTTATTAACCAACATGAAGGATTTAAATAATGACCATAATTTTCCATGTTTAAGAACAAGGAATAGTATATTTAAAATAATGTGTCATGATTTATATAAGGCCACATCCTTAAAACTTTCTTAATCTTGAGTTAATACAAGATTACACATTGAGGATCTTTTAAGGTTTAGAGTTTTAGAGAATTAGATCATAAAACTTGCATTACATTCCACATTTAAACAGAGTGGTTACATAAAAGACATGATTCATTCTTCCCATCAACAGAAACATATTTAAAATAAAACTTCGATTCTTTCTTGACACATCCTTGACACTATCATCACATCATGTACCTTTCCCTTGACCTGTGAAAAACATTTCAAAAACATGGGATGAGCATAAAAAGATCAGTAAGGGATATAAAAATATGGAAAGGAAACATGAGTTCATATATACATAAGAATGAAATCATACTTTACCCATAAAACATAGGCACTTTCACATACATCATCAAATCATGAATAAATCATAGAAATCATAAGACATAAAATGTAAGTTGAGGCATTCATAACATTCTTACGTAGGGAGTAACCCTCTTGGTAACGTTTTGGCATACCCATCACAGTATATTACCTAAATCTCTTCGGTGAAACCTTAATGTTTCACTCCTTCGTGTTACCCAATGCATTGGAGAGCTATATCGGGCTCACCCGCCCTTAGTTTATCACGGAACCACCTGTCTTCATAATAATTCCAAAGACCCTCAACATAATCATAAAACATGCATAAAGGAAACATAACATTTCCACCTTTCAATCACAAGCTATCAATATAACACATTGATATAAAAACATTATGAAAACCATTTTCAATACCAAAATAAATGAAAAGTAAAACATGGTATTTATTTTTCTTTTAAAAAGAAGGTATGGCTTGTAGAGGAATCCGAAACTCAAATAATGGTCACGGCGGCGGAGAAGTCATTTTCGCCGCATACGTATGACAAAAAAATTCCCTTTTGTCATTTAGTAAACGTTTCGTATAAAAAATATTCCTTTTGGATAAATGTAAAAGATAAAGTGGTTTATACCCTGTATAAAAGAAGGTTGTGTATAAAACAAAATATGCCTCAATGAAAGGAGATTGAGACGAAGTCCCATACAAAGACGATATCCTTGGTTTAATGATAAATCAATTACATAATTATGTGTGACAAATGAATAAACCAAATATAAGTGGATATTAAGTGCAAAATAATCAAAGATCATTCCCACATATTCAAAGAATGACATATTCAATAACTACATGTTGAACCCGAAGAAATCGAAATTGGGTTTAGAAGTTCCCTTGACAGCCTAACGGCGTCACATCAAAATGAGTTGATGAGAGATAAAAAGTGTATCTCATCACATGGACATAAAATTTACATCAATAAGGATATATGAGAACATATCCCAACATAACAGTATGTAAATTAAAATACCCAAAAAAAGAAGTCTTTTAAAAAGAGGAGGGTGAAAGGATCCCTTACCGACTTGGGTATCTTTCAAAACATACACCCCATGAAATAAGGACAATACATCATTGATGTAAGTACTCATAAACGAAAGTATATTACACAAAGATTAGAATAATGGGAAGTACATACACCACTCAAAGGAAATTGTGGCAAATGTAGCATAAATCTCACAGGAATAAAAGTGAGAAGAAAAATCCCTCACGAAAACTCAGCAGCCTAAAGGTGCCACATAAAACATACAAAAAAATGGATTGATGAGATAAAATAGGGTACTTCATCATATTAACATAAAGTTTATATAAAGAGGAATATAAAAGAACATCCCCCAACATAACAAATAGGAGCTTAAAAGAAGTGACATAAAGGAGAGGACTTAAAAAAAAAGAGAGAGGTTAGATCTCTTACGAAAATTCGGCAGCCTAACGGTGCCACTCAAAACATCCAAAATGGATTGATGAGAGAGAATAGGGTCTCTCATCACATGAACATAAAAATTACAGTAAGATTAATATAAAATAACAACCCAATAACAAGAAAGATGATCTTTAAAAGGAATGACATAAAAGAGTGTACTTAAAAAGAAAGAGAGGACTAGGATCCCTTACCACAAGTCCAACTTGTCTTGTTCGTGTCTTTATATTCCTGAATAATAAACTTTTTTCAATTTATAATTGATTAAAGACCTCCTATAAAGATTATTATTCAGTTCATATCACATATTTTAATGTTATAATAATTGGTTAATAATATGAGTTCATATCAGACGTTTTTGTCGATGTTTGGTACATGAGTCAAAAATTGAACTTGGTGGAAAATAATTTTCCATGTAGTTATAGGTACATCATATCTATAATAGTATTGATGTTTTAAATAACATATATATCCAGTATATATTCATTTTATACTATTCCTTAGAATTTGGAGATAAATTTAAAAGCACCGTTCATGGAGATGGTAGGCCGTACGTACGCATTAACGCTACATTCATTTTTTTGTCATATTATTGGAATTAAAACAAAATGAGGGATATATATATATATGTTATAATTCCAGAATGATATCCAAAATTTAGATGTAATATATTACATATATATCCATAATATATATGTACTTATAATAGTACATAACATTTTGAGATAAGAAATGAAATGTACCGTTCATGGAGACGGTAAGCCGTACGTACACATGAACGCTACTTTCATTTCTATCTCATACTTTAATGGAAATAAAAATAATGATACAGAGATATATTATAATTCTAGTATAACATAATATATAATAACATTAAATCCATCCTTTATACGTCCCACTTATGGCATTAACGAATCACATCACTTTGAGGGGGCGGTAGTCCGCACTTCCTTAATTGAAGATATCGCGTTTACCCATAATGGAAACCATAAAGGTATGCCCAAAATGAAAAATACATAACCTTAAAGAAAAACATAAACATATTATATATCATATATATTTATAGTGTCATCTTAATGGCCACCTTTGAAGGTGTTAAAAGAATGTTGAACAATCATCGTTTCAGGAGCCCGGTATTCGCCATCCACGGAAACAGTATGTTCTTTAACCATTAGATGTAGGTGTGTGTAATTTTAGCTCTAATAATTCTTATAACAACATCCCAGTATATTTAAGATACTGTATTTGTTACAAAATAAATTAATAAAAAGAGTTTAGGGGTTTGGAGAATAAAAATAAAACAAAAAGACACAAGTGAAGACATTACCTTAAAATCGGGTTACTCCCTTTGGTTTGAGATAAAAGGCTTCCTTGGGAAGACTTCTTCCCAAAGTGAGGCTTCAAGGAGTAATAGAGGGAAGTGTAGAGACAAAATGGGCAGGGGATGGCCGAGCCAAAGGCTTTTGGAGTGTGGGTAAGGAGGTATAGGTGGGGGCCTTTTATAAGAGGAGAGGAGGGGGACTCTTGGAAAGTAAGCTGATTTTACTTTATTTGAAAATGTTTTTCGGTTTTAAAAGGTCCCACATTGATATACTTCGTGGATAAGGTGATAAGGGTTGGAAATCCACTCATACAATAGGTTTTGGACATGTGTAGGTCTTAGATATTACATTATCTTTCCATTTTATTTAAATCGTTAAATAATGAGGTCATCGCTGCATCATCATGATATCATAAATAATTTAATTTATTTAATGTGTAAAAATTATATATAAATACTATTATGTAGGAAATATTTTTAGCTTTCCAATGAATATTTATAGTCAAAAATCGTATTTGTATAACCCCATGTAAAAATTATTTTAGTAAAACATTTCATGTTTGTCTCATTTTTACTTTAACTTTAAATAAAAAGATATTAATGTCATTTTCCAAACAAAGTGGATTCATGGGGTCCCCAAGTTGACCCATGGGTTTTCTTGGTCGTCCATGACACATCCAATGATGTTAGAACATGTGTCAAGTTCATTTCATATTATTAAAACATTATTTTTACCTTAAGCTACACTAATTACCTCTAATCGCGATTAAGAACTTAAAAGTTAGTATTCACCAAAAAATTATTTTAATCTCATTGAACCACATTTTACTTCTTAATGACACCCATGTATGTCGTATTTTTGAAATTCAAGACACAGAAGTGGTAAAATTTCATTTAAACGAAAAATCAGTTTTTATAAGTACCACTTAGTGGTTTCACTATTCATAAAAAATTGATGTTTTTCAGAAAAATCCCAAAACTTCACCCTAAGATATATTTGATATTATGAATTCAAAAATGAAGTCTATTTTACAAAATTCAAAACATATAAGTCACATTAATTAATTTAACAATTAATTCCCACTGTCAGAGAAAATAGCGTGTTTTTAAGAAACAATAAGTATCAAAAGATTGACACTAGTTTATGTATGATTTCAAAGTTAAATAAATTCCAACGACCACTATTGGATTTAATGGTAAACATATATTATAATTTCACTTTAAAAAAAATTCAAAAGGTAATCTAATCATATAAATAAATTAAATTAAAAAGAGGTTTTGAATTAAAATATTATATTTTACACTATTCATTAAAAGGAAATGAACTTTATCAGAAAGATACCAAAAATATAAACAAAGTAAATTTTGATGTCCCGATTCTAAATAAGAGTTTTATTTTGTCCAATAGAATATATAAGAGTGAACAAAACTATATTTAATGATGGTTTTCCATCAAAAGGCGATAAGTGAACCTTTAGTGAAAACTAGGGCATATACGCCTAAAATTGAATTCTTTCCGTATTTTATGCCTTTATATTTTATTTGAGAAAATGTAAAAACATTTAAAAACATATATAATCATATTTTAGTTATTTCTATCCATTCCCTCCATTACAATGGATACATGTTAACTACCATTTAAAATAATATTATTTTATTATTAGAGTGCAACGTACGATTCCCAAGAAAGTCGTTGTTGCGTGTTAGGTACGCCATCGAGCAGAGCGTCCCCTTTAAAGTCATATTAATATTTTATTCAAAATATGGATAAATATGAAAATTCCATATTCTTTATTTACCTGGGGTGTTACATCCTTCCCCCACTTTGGGAATTGCGTCCTCGCAATTTTTAAAATTAGGCTTGGAAACATCTTTGAAAGTCCCACATCGGAACAAGAGTCGGTAAAACAATCACTTTAAAATAATGAAATATAAGTATAAAGGTCACCCGAGTTAACCCATACTAGGATTCCAAGTATGAAAATATGGGCATGGAGGAAAAAACAAAGGGTCATGTTCTGAGGGAGACTGATAGTAAACATGTCTAGGAGAAATTTAACCATAAGAAAATCACAAACATGTGATGGGTTAAACGGTATTTGATTCCTCAGTAGGAAAGGTTAATAGACAACATTTATGTTTTAAGTTACTTTTTATTGAGGAATTTATTCATAAGGAAACATAATCACTTATCATGTTGACTTTCAACTTTTACTAGATTCCTTAATCAACCTCATATTTTCTCCAAAGGACGAGTATTTAGGAAGACTTGTTCGTATTAAGAGTACTATAATCAATTTCTAGAGAATCAACTAATCCACAATAGAGAACTATATAATTCCCATGTATTTAAACTCTAACCAAAACCAAAACCAAAAAGGTTAGTACAGGATCAGATAATCCAGAAAAGGATAACCCATTATAAAAAGAAAATCTATTCTTAGTCTCCAAAATTTGTCCAACAAAACCCAAAGTTCAACGAGGACCATTCGATAAACAATTTGTCCATAAAATTACTCAAAGTAAATCAAACTAAGATTGAAACCCAAATATTTTGAAGGATTTAGTCACATAGTCTACATAGTTAAATCGTATCATTTATCTCCAAACCACATCGGTTGCTCTTAATGTCTCGTATTGAAAAGTAATTAATCCTAATCACTTATCCTCCATGATAGATTAATAAATTTCCATAGATAACCCAAAATAAACATACTCTTAATTAATAAAATCATCTAACTAAAAAATAATCAGTCAAACTAACCAGGGACTTCATGTAGTCCAGTGGTAGGCGATAAATACTAGTCGCACTTTGGTTGTGAGTTCGATTCCCGCAGCTTTGTCCGACGTGACGGGTTGTCACACGGTCTGCGTTTTGTCCTTTTTCCAAAACTATATAATTCTCAAAACATTTCCCAAAATGAGATAAAATCTTCAAAAATAAACATAACGTATTTTAACGTCAAGTTTATCTCATGCCTTTCATTTTCAATCATATCATATAATAACCCATAATTACCTCAAAAGTAATGATCATATAAACTCTAATGGTTACCATTATAATTATTACCTGAACTTCCACATTGATTGGCCATCTCGTACATGATGCATTACAGAACATACCAAGGTTCAAGTGGTTGATCACGACTCCTTGATAGTTGGTTTAGAACAACCACGAGTTTCCTCATTAAATCCCCCATTTATCTAGTATCTTATACAGAGAACCACCACAGTTTCCATCAAACCTGTTGTCTCTTTGGTGCCTGCTAGATCCATCCATTCACTAAAAACCGAAAGGTCAGTGTGAGTATATCAACAAATCCATCATGTACTAATGAAGAAGGTAAACACTAAGATATACTTACTCATTCACTTTATCTAAAACTAGGACTCTTTCTAAAATCCTATCCATTATGGAAATGTCACATATGCTTAGAGAATACCCTAACCTCTAAAGTTATCTAAACCAACCTTTTATACCAACTATAAGGCCCCAGCCTTAAAACATACTTAATCTTAAGTTAATACAAGATTACAAATTGAGGATCTTTTCAGGTTTAGAGTTTTAGAGAATTAGATCATAAAACTTACATTACATTCCAAATTTAAACAAAGTGGTTACATAAAAGACACAATTCATTCTTCCCATCAACGGAAACATATTTAAAATAAAACATGGATTCTTTCTTGACAAATCCTTGACACTATCATCACATCACGTACCTTTCCCTTGACCTGTGAAAAACATTTCAAAAACTTGGGATGAGCATAAAAAGCTCAGTAAGGGATATAAAAATATGGAAAGGAAACATGAGTTCATATATACATAATAATGAAATCATAATTTACCCATAAAACATAGCCACTTTAACATACCTCATCAAATCATGAATAAATAATAGAAATCATAAGACATAAAAGGTAACTTGAGGCATTCATAACATTCTTACGTAGGGAGTAACCCTGTTGGTTACGTTTTGGAATACCCAACACAGTATATTCCCTAAATATCTTCGGAAAAACCTTAAAGTTTCACTATTTCATGTTACCCAATGCATTGGAGAGCTATATCGGGCTCACATGCCCTTAGTTTATCATGGAACCACCCGTCTTCATAATAATGCCCAAGAACCTCAACATAATCATAAAACATGCATAAATGAAACATAACATTTCCACCTTTCAATCACAAGATATCAATACAACACATTGATATAAAAACATTATGAAAACCATTTTCAATACCAAAATAAAATAAAAGTAAAACATGGTATTTATTTTTCTTTTAAAAAGAAGGTATGGCTTGTAGAGGAAGTCGAAACTCAAATAATGGTCACGGTGGCGGAGAAGTCATTGTCGCCGCATACGTACGACAAAAACATTCCCTTTTGTCGTTTAGTAAACGCTTCGTATAAAAAATATTCCTTTTGGATAAACGTAATAGTCAAAGGGGTTTATACACCGTATAAAAGAAGGTTGTGTATAAAACAAAATACGCCTCAATGAAAGGAGATTGAAACGAAGTCCCATACAAAGATGGTATCCTTGGTTTATGGATAAATCAATTACATAATTATGTGTGACAAATGAATACACCAAATATAAGTGGATATTAAGTGTAAAATAATCAAAGGTCATTCACACATATTCAAAGGATGACATATTCAATAACTACATGTTGAACCCAAAGAAATCGAAATTGGGTTAAGAAGTTCCCTTGACAGCCTAACGGCATCACATCAAAATGAGTTGATGAGAGATAGAAAGTGTATCTAATCACATGGACATAAAATTTACATCAATAATGATATATGAGAACATATCCCAACATAACAATATGTAAATTAAAAGACCCAACAAAAGAAGTCTTTTAAAAAGAGGAGGGTGAAGGGTTCCCTTACCGACTTGGGTATCTTTCAAAACATACACCCCATAAAATAAGGACAATACAGCATTGATGTAAATAATCATAAACAAAAGTATATTACACAAAGAGTATAATAATGGGAAATACAAACACCACTCAAAGGAAATTGTGGCAAATGTTGCATAAATCTCACAGGAATAAAAGTGAGATTAAAAATCCCTTACGAAAACTCGGCAGCCTAACGGCGCCACATAAAACTTACAAAAAAATGGATTGATGAGATCAAATATGCTACTTTATCATAGTAACATAAAGTTTATAGAAAGAGGAATATAAAAGAACATCCCCCAACATAACAAAGTGGAGCTTAAAAGAAGTGACATAATGGAGAGGACTTAAAAAGAAAGGGAGAGGTTATATCTCTTACCAAAATTCGGCAGCCTAACAGCGCCACTCAAAACTTCCAAAATGGAATGATGAGAGATAATAAGGTCTCTCATCACATGAACATAAAAATTACAATATTATTAATATAAAAGAACATCCCAATACCAAGAAATATGAGCTTTAAAAGGAATGACATAAAAGAGTGTACTTAAAAAGAAAGAGAGGACTAGGATCCCTTACCTCAAGTCCAACTTGTCTTGTTCGTTTCTTTATATTCCGAAATAATAAAATTTGGTCAATTTATAATTGATTAAATACATCCTATAAATATTATTATTCAGTTCATATCACATATTTTAATGTTATAATAATTGGTTAATAATATGAGTTCATATTAGACGTTTTTGTCGATGTTTGGTACATGAGTCAAAAATTGAAATTGTTGGAAAATAATTTTCCATGTAGTTATAGGTACATCATATCCAGAATAGTATTTATGTTTTAAATATCATATATATCCATTATATTTTCATTTTATACTATTCCTTAGAATTTGGAGATGAAAATTAAAAGCACCGTTCATGGAGACGGTAGGTCGTACGTACGCATGAACGCTATTTTCATTTTTTTGTCATATTAATGGAAATAAAACAAAATGAGGGATATATATATATATGTGTGTTATAATTCCAGAATGATATCCATAATTTAGATGTAATATATGAAATATATATCCATTATATATATGTACTTATAAAAGTACATAACATTTTGAGATAAGAAATGAAATGTACTGTTCATGGAGACGGTAAGTCGTACATACGCATGAACGCTACTTTCATTTCTATCTCATACTTTAATGGAAATAAAAATAATGATATAGAGGTATATCATAATTCCAGTATAACATCATATATAATAACATTAAATCCATCCTTTATACGTCCCACGTATGGCATTAACGAATCACATCACTTTGAGAGGGCGGTAGTCCGTACTTCCTTAATTGAAGATATCGCGTTTACCCATAATGGAAACCATAAAGGTATGCCCAAAATGAAAAATACATAAGCTTAAGGAAAACATAAACATATAATATATCATATATAAATATAGTGTCATCTTAATGGCCACCTTTTAAGGTGTCAAAATAATGTTGAACAATCATCGTTTCGGGAGGCCGAAATTCGCCATCTACAGAAACAGTATGTTCTTTAACCATTAGATGTAGGTGTGTGTAAGTGTAGCTCCAATAATTCTTATAAAAACATCCCATTATATTGAAGATACTGGATTTGTTACAAAATAAATGAATAAAAAGAGTTTAGGGGGATTGGAGAAGAAAAATAAAACAAAAGGACACAAGTGAAGACATTACCTTAAAGTGGGGTAACACCCTTTGGTTTGAGCTAAAAGGCTTTCTTGGGAAGGCTTCTGCCCAAAGTGAAGCTTCAAGGAGTAATAGAGGGAAGTGGAGAGACAAAATGGTCAGGGTTTGGCCGAGCCAAAGGATTTTGGATTGTGGGTAAGGAGGTAGAGGTGGGGGCCTTTTATAAGAGGAGAGGAGGGGCACTCTTGGAAAGTAAACAAATGTTACTTTATTTGAAAATGAGTTTCGGTTTTAAAAGGTCCCACATTGATATAATTCGTGGATAAGGTGATAAGTGTTCGAAAGCAACTCATCCAATAGGTTTTGTACATGTGTAGGGCTTAGATATTACATTATCATTCCATTTTATTTAAATCGTTAAATAATGAGGTCATCGCTTCATCATCATGATGTCATAAATAATTTAATTTATTTAATTTGTAAAAATTATAAAAAAAATACTATGTTGTAGGAAATATTTTTATATTTACAATGAATATTTATAGTCAAAAATATTATTTGTATAACCCCTTGTGAAAATTATTTTAGTAAAACATTTCATCATTGTCTCATTTTTACTTTAACTTTAAATAAAAAGATATTAATGTCATTTTCCAACCAAAGTGGCTTCATGGGGTCTCCAAGTTGACCCATGGGTTTTCTTGGTCGGCCATGACACATACAATGATGTTAGGACATGTGTCAAGTTCATTTCATATTATTAAAACATTATTTTTACCTTAAGCTACACCAATTACCTCTAATCGCGATTAAGAACATAAAAGTTACTATTCACCAAAAAATTATTTTAATCTCATTGAACCACATTTTACTTCTTAATGACAACCATGTATGTCAGATTTTTGAAATTCAAAACACAGAAGTGGTAAAATTTCATTTAAATGAAAAATCAGTTTTTATAAGTACCACTTAGTGGTTTCACTATTCATAAAAAATTATTGTTTTTCAGAAAAATCCCAAAAATTCACCCTAAGTTATATTTGGTATTCCAAATTCAAAAATGAAGTCTATTTTACAAAATTCATAACATATAAGTCACATTAATTAATTTTATAATTAATTCCCGTTGTCAGAGCAAATAGCATGTTTTTATTAAAACAATAAGTATCAAAAGATTGACACTAGTTTAAGTATGATTTCAAAGTGAAATTAATTCCAATGACCACTATTGGATTTAATGGTAAAAATATATTCTAATTTCACTTTAAAAAAATTCAAAAGATAATCTAATCATATAAATAAATTAAATTAAAAAGGGGTTTTGAATTAAAATACAATATTTTACACTTCATTAAAAAAATGAACTTTATCGGAAATATACCAAAAATTTACACAAAGTAAATTTTGATGTCCCGATTCTAAAGAAGAGTTTTATTTGGTCCAATATAATGTATAAGAGTGAACAAAACTATATTTAATGATGGTTTTCCATCAAAAGGCGATAAGTGAACCTTTAGTGAAAACTAGGGCATATATGCCTAAAATTGAATTCTTTCCGTATTTTAAGCCTTTATCTTTTATTGGATAAATGTAAAAACATTTAAACCCATATATAATCATATTTTAGTTATTTATATCCATTCCTGCCAATACAATGGCTACATGTTAACTACCATTTAAAATAATATTGATTTATTATTAGAGTGCAACGTAAGATTCCCAAGAAGCTTGTTGTTGCGTGTTGGGTACGCCATCGAGCATAGCGTCCCCTTTAAAGTCATATTAATATTTTATTCACAAATATGGATAAATATGAAAATGTCATATTCTTTATTTACCTAGGGTGTTACAATTTAGATATCTTATAAGTGATTTTTCAGGGTTATGTGGTCTCCCACTATCATTATTTTTTCTTATACTTTTTTTTATAATGGTTGGAACATGAAAAACCCCTATTAATGATGAATACAATAGAAAAAGTAATGATTTTCCTATAGAGAAACCAAATGTTATGGGAGTTGGAATGAAACATATGTAACACCCGGACCCCAGAATCCCGGATCCAGTGTGTTATTTTAAAACATTGGAATGATTACTATGAATCAAGTCTTGAATGACCGATTAGGTTAGTAGTCTTGGAAAATGGATTACATACATGAACGTAATATTACCCAATAGAAATTAAAATGCAGCATAAATTATCCATTGATAACCCCATTAATCCTCTAGATTAACCCTTTATATCAATCATAATACACTTCATGGAATCCTGGGAAAATAAAACATAAGAAACTAGGGAGTTCATATGCTCATAAAGAGTAAACAATACAACTGAAGATAAGATAAACAATAATCCTGGTGAATAAATGAAAACACATGCATTTTAAAATAATAAACATTAGCACTTTATGGTAGGAACAAGAGTTGAGTAAATAATTCCATAATAAAACATATTCAATGGTATTCTACTAGTCGAATAACCACATAAAATATCAATAGATAATCTCATAATAATGGAATGCATAATCTCAGAAATCATAACCACATAATCAAGGCCTCATGCCAAGACTAAATTTTTTTTTGTCAAGGCCTTGTTCAAAGACACTAGTTTTTCTCATGAGACATATCAATTCATCGATGAGCTATAACGGCCTCCACCCATCACTTACTACGTCAAATGCATTCATCATATGAAAAGGTTGAAAATAACATAATCATTCGAATTAAAACTAGTATAAAAAATGTCAATACTTTATCCATAAACCGTGAATGGTATAAAAATAGAACATCCACAATCAATCATAACTTATTAATCATAATATGGAATATTTTATTAAAATAAATTAACATCAATATAGAATAATAATGGATATTGACATAGATGAAAATATTCATCAAAACTAATTGAGAGAAATTTCCCCCTTTTCTTGAAAACATTTATACATCTCACTATTATCAAGAAGCTGTTTAAAATAGATTTTTGAATGAAAGTGTCCCATACCACTTTGAAACATTTAAAAATAATTTTAATTTTAAAAAATTAATGTCCTTATAAATAAATCCATTAAACCATTTTTAAAATATGGACATTAATTTCAAAGATTTAGAAGAGTAAATCTTTAAAACATTTAAAATGATATTTCAGTTAGAGTTCATAACCAAAAGAGTGACACTTGAATACAAAAAATTGTGGAAATAAAAACATTATAATATCCTGAGAATAATGTGATTCATGATATAATTTGTAAAAATACATAATATAGACCATATAAAAGTGATATGGCATATAAAAAAAATAAGTCTCAATGGAATGTAAATTGAAATGAAATCCCTTATAAAGACCATATCCCTAGGTAAAGGACAAATCAATGACATAATTATGTGTGAAAAATATAAATACATCCAACATGATTGGATATTAAGTTTAAATTAATCAGTGTACATTCCCACATATTTTTGTAAATACATCACCAATGACTTGGATTTTTAACTCAATGAATGGAAATGGAGTTAAGATTACTCTTATTAAGATTATATCAATGAAATGAGAAATTATCAATGGATTGTCTATGCGTATAAATTGTATATCCACACAAAGGGTAGTGTAAATTACTACATAAATAATAAATACTGATTCCACACATAATCTTGGAGAAAAATAATCATTGAAGTATTCATAAAGCCCAATGAGTGGAAATTGAAATTTTAAATTCTCTTACCGATTTTGTAACTCATGAAATATAGACCCCATGAAAGAAAGATCATACAATGAAGATGTAAATACCCATAAATTAAAGTATATCACACCATGAATAAAATCATGGGCAGTACATATACACCATATGAAATAAATAAGTGGTGAACAATGGAAATCTCATGAAATTAAGATCCATATAAGAAACCCCTTACCTCGTGTCTGACATGACTCGTTCGTTCATTAATCTCCTGAATAATAAACTAAATTTAATTTCTACTAGATTAAGAACATTTTTTAAGTTTATTCTTTATTTTATATAACTTATTCCCATGTTATAAACATTATTTAAACATTATGTAATCATTTAAGTTAAAAATAGTCGTTTTGTTGATATTTGGTCCTAGAGTGAAAAAAATGAACTTGTTATAATTACTAATTGTCCATGTGTTCAAAAATATATGATCTACAACATAATATTCATGATTTAAATATCATTTATATCATATATATCAAGTATATATATATATATAATTAGTTCATGATATTTCAAGATAAGAAATGAAATGCATCGTTCAGGGAGATGGTAAGTCGTACGAACACATGAATGCTTCTTTCATTTCTATTTAATATTTAATGAAACAAAAACAAAATGATACATATGTATATTATAATTCCAATATAATATCATGTTATATATTTGTTACATAATTTAATTAACTCCATCCTTTATATGTTCCATGTATGTCTTTAATGAATCATATCACCTTGAGGGGGAGGTAGTCTGCACTTCCTCAAATTAAATTATCATGTTCACACATATTGGAAAGCATAAATGTATATTTGTAAAATAAAATTAAATAAGAATATAGAAAAAATAAACATAACATATATCATATATATATACAGTTCCACCATAATGGCCAACATAAGAGGCGGCATGAGATAATTGAACAATCATCATTTCGTGAGGCAGTAGTTCGCCATCCACAAAAACAATAAGTTCTTTTCCCATTAGATGTAGGTGCTTTTATGTGTAGCTCGAATCCCTCTCATAACAACAACCTGGAATATTTAAAATACTGGTTTTTTTTAAAGAATGTAATAAAAAGCGTTTAGAGGGTTGGAGTTGTAAAATAAAAGAAGAGTACTTTAGGGAAGACGTTAACTTAAAATTGGGTAACTCCCCTTTGTTTAAACCAAATGGATTTCATGAAGTTCCTTACACAAAAGTTAATGATTCTAGGTGGAAGGGAGTGATCTTGAGATATTATTTGTCTAGAGGATGAATGATCCATGGGGTTTGAGAGGTGTGAGTAATGGGTTAGAGGTAAATGCTTTTTATAAGGGAGAGGGGGGCACTTTAGGAATGTGTTAAAAGATTGTTTTATTATATAATTATTTTCGTTTTATAAATGTCCAAAAATAATTATAGTCGAAGATAACCTGACTAATTGTCTAAATAAAATCATCCAATAATAATTGGATAGGTTTTGGATATTTTTTTAGTATTTATAATATAATTTTGTTTAAATCAATTCATTAATGAGTTAAACACTACATCATTATTTTGTCATAAATAATTTCATTAATATGATGTCTAAAAATTATAAAACCAATACCATAATATAGGAAATATATTTATCTTTCTAATTAATATTTATACTCGAAGAGATAACTTATATAACCCCATGTTAAAAAATATTTACTAAAAGATAAATGTTTAAGTCATTTTTGACTTTACTTAAAATTAATTAATATAATGTGTCATTATCACCCTTAAGTGGATCCATGGGGTCCAAAAATCGACCTAAATATTCCCATGGTCGTCCATGACTCATCAAATAATGTTAAGAAAAGTGTTAATGTAATTTGGTATTATTATAATATTCTTTTTACATTGAATTTCCCTATTTACCTTTAACTGTGGTAAATAAAAGTCAAAAGATATTATTCACCAAAAATTATTTTTATCTTATTGAACCACATTTTACATACTAATAACAAATATGGATTTCGGATTTTCTAAATTCATTTCACAGAAGTGGTAAAATTTCATTTAAATGAAAAAGTCAGCTTTTTAACTACTACTTAGTGGTATCACTATTCATAAAATTGATGTTTTTCAGAATATTACCAAAAATTCAAACTAGGATATATTTGATATTCTGAATTAAAAAATAATGTCTATTATACAAAATTAAAATCATATAAGTTGGATTAATTAATTTAAAATTAATTCTCATTGTCAAGACAAAAAAATTGTTTTTAAGAAATATTTACTATCAAAAGATTGGCCCTTGTTTATGTTCAATTTCAAAGTGAAATTACCTCCAATGACCATAATTATATTAAATGGAAAAAATATAATCTAATTAAACTAAAAATAAATTTCAAATATAATATAACAATATAAATAAATTAGATTAATAGGCAGTTTTGAATTAAAATACATTATTTCTCACTATTCATAAAAAATCGAATTTTATTAGAAAAATACCAAAATTAAATCCAAAGTAAATTTTGATGTCCCGATTTGAATGAACAAATTTATTTTGTCAAATTGAATATGTAAAAGTGTCAAATATTGGATTTAATAATGGTTCCCCATTAAAAGGTGGTAAATATTCATTTTTTTGAAAAATAGATTTTTTATCTATGAAATTGAAATTATTCTTATAATATGTCTAAGAAACACATAATAAATTATTTAACATTATAGGGAGTATATAAAATTTAAAATCCAATTAATAATATTCATAACCACCTTTTGAATGGCTAGTTTGGTAAGTCGTGGTGTGCTCGAACTCAGTGTTGCGTATAGTACAAGTTATTAAATTACTTTGAAGTGAAAATGTACCATGAAATATTGGGGTGTTACATTCTCCCCTCCTTCAATAAATTGCATCCTCGAAATTTGAAAATTTTAATAAAAAATAAAAGGTTTAAAATTGAAAAATACCTTTGTGGAAAACCCACATCCGAAATTGGATTAATAAAATTTAGTCTTAATTAGAGGGAAAGGGAAATGAAAAATTCACCACCAAATTATGATCCTGATTAAGAGAACATTTTTCGAAATTAGTGACACCTATTTGGAGGAAAAAGGTAAATATTTATAGGGAGGGATAAAGTTCATCAATCACAAACAAGTGTCAAATTTAGGGTCTCAACGCCATCAATCTATGATGATTTAAAATATCATCGGTTCAACAAAACATAAAGCATTTGGATAACATATTTTTGGTATTAATAACCCTTCCCTAAAGTTTAATAATTAATTTATTCTTAGAATAATAGAAAAAAGTATACTTCACAAGTAGAGTTTCATCCTTCATCTAATTCTTACCACAAACTCATCTTTCACTCCAAACGATGACTATTCAAGATGACTTGGTCGCACCTGCTAGAATCAACATATAGATAATCACATAATACACAAAGAATGAACTATATATTTCCATTTTATTTAGAGATTAACCGAAACCCAAAGGGTTATTAAAAGATCAGATGATCCCCAAAAAGGATAATCCTTTAGAGAAAGAAATACTAATCTTAATTTCTAAAATAAAACCTACAATACCCAAAGTTCAATAAGTACCATTAAATAAAAAATTGTCTATAAAATATTTAAATTTAATACAAACTAATATTGAAACACAAAACTCCGAATAATTTTCTTACGTAGTCTTCCACGTTAAATTTTATCTCCAAATAACATTGATTGCTCTTAAAGTCACATAATTAAAAGTAATTAACTTTATCACATATTCTCTATGATAGGGTAATCATTTCCATAAATAACCAAAATTTCTATAAATCCTCATAAAAACATAGATAAAAACCCACCATTACTCCTCCAATTAAATCCCATAGTATTTTATTTTCCCTAGGCATATAGTGTTACCAAAAGAGCGAACATCTTCTAAAATAACATTTAGCACTTAATTACCAAACCATTTTCCTATATTAAGGATAAATCATAAGATCCCAAAATAAACATATTCTTGATCCATAAAATCATTTATCTAAAAATAATTTTTCATAATAACCAAGTACATCACGTAGTACAGTGGTAGGCGATAAATCCTAGTCGCACTAAGGTTGTGGGTTCGATTCCGGTAGTTTTTTCAGACGTGATAGGTTGTCACAAAGTATGTGTGTTTTCCTTTTTCAAAAACTTTATAATTTTATTATATTCCAAAAAATGAGATAAATTCATCAAAAATAACCCTAACATATTTTAATCATTAATTTTATCTCATACGTCGTATTTTCATTCAAAAAGTAAAAACCTGTAGTTGAACGGATAGTTTGACTAAAACCGGAAAGCATCATGTGAGTCATAAAATCACATAGACAATATCATGTCACCTTATTTTCAATCCAAAAAACCATAGGACTATCCATGTTCATTTATTATCATCCTATTTCAATTCAGTTTGTAAATAAAATGGAATTATCCTAAGCATATCCCCTAGGAGTTTCATAACCAAGAGTTCAAAAAGGATCGTTGTTATGTACCATGATACCCCGGGTCAAGCACGAAACTCTTTTTTCAAAGATTTCACTCCAAGGTACATCTGTGATAGAGCCGCCTCTACTTGCCCATATCCAGATAGGGAGGCATTTTTGGAAAATACACAAAATCTATACATTAAAAATATTCTAGGATGTTCTTCTATACTAATCCTCAAAGCCTATCTTAGGGTAATGTTATTGAATCAATGTTTTCCAAAATCTAGTTTCCAACGATTGTACTAAACATCAACTGATACAAACTATAACGACTTGACCCTAGAAACTCGGATCCGGTGCATTATTTTAATACATTGGCATGGTTACAAAGAATCAAGTCTCAAAAGACCGATTAGTTTAGTAGTCTTGGAAAATAGATTATATACATGAACGTTACATTACACATTAGAATGTAAAATGCAACATAAATATTTATTTTATAAATACACTAATCCTCTAGCTTATCCCTGAATATAAATCATAATACACTTCATGGAATCCTGGGAAAATGAAACATAAGAAAGTGGTGAGCTCAGATGATTTGTAAGAGTAAGAAAGACATCGTAAGATAACATAAGCATTAAGCATGGTGAATAATTGAAAACCCATGTCTTTATAAATAATAAACATGAACACATTATGGAAGGAACATGAGCTGAGTAAATAATGCCATAATAAATAATATTCATGGGTATTCTACTAGTCGAATAAGCACATTATATATCAATAGATATTATCATAATGATGGAATGCATAATGTTCGACATCATAACCACAAATTCAAGGCCTCCTGCCAAGACTACAAATATGATTTTGTCAAGGCCTTGTGCCAAGACCCTAGTTTGTCTAATTAGACCTATCGATGCATCGTGGAGTTATGGAAGGCTCCACCCATCACATACGATTTTCAATGCAATCCTCATATGAAAATATTGAAACATAACATAATCATTCGTATTAAAACTAGAATACGAAATGTCAATACATTATCCATAAACCATGAATGGTATTAAAATATCCCATCCACTTCCAAACATTACTAATTAAACACAATATCAAAGATTGTATTATAATAAATTATCAACAATCAATAATAATGATGTATATTGACATAGATGAAAATAATCATCAAAACTATTTGAGAGAAATATCCCCCTTTTTCTTGAAAACATTTAAAAGTCTCATTATTTATTAAGAAGCCGTTTAAAATAGATTTTTGAATCAAAGTGTCCCATGCCAGTTTGAAACATTTAAAAGGAATTTTAATTTTAAAACATTAATTTCCATGTAAATACATCCTTAGCACCATTTTTAATACATGGAAATTATTGAGAAAGATTTATAATAATAAATCTTTAAAACAATTAAAAGGATATTTTAGTTAGAGTTTCTAATGAAAATAGAGACAATTGAATATAAATAATGGAGGTAATAAACACTTTATAATATCATTAGAATTAATGAATTCACGATATACTGTGTCAAATTACATTATTCTGAACATATAAAAGTTAATTGGCATATAACAACAATGAATCCTCAATGGAATGTAATTTGAGATTAAATCCCTTACAAAGACAATAACCTTAGGTTACGGATAAATCAATGACATAATTATGTGTGAAAAATATAAATACACCCAACAATATTAGATATTATGTTTAAATCAATCAAAGGACATTCACACATATTCCTGTAAATACAACACCAATGACTTGGATGTTTATCTTAATGAATGGAAATTGAGTTAAGATTACACTTTTCAAGTTCATATCAATGACTTGAGAAATTATCAATGGAGTGATTATGTGTATCAAAAGTATATCCACAAAAATGTTAGTGGAAATTACTACATAAATAATAAATAGTGATTCCATGCATAATCTTGGAGTAAAATAATCAATGAAACATGTGTAAAGCCCAATGAATGGAATTTGAAATTTGAAATTCTCTTACTGATTTGGTAAATGACTAAATATACACCCCATGAAAGAAGGATCATAAAATGAAGTTGTAAATACACATAAATTAATGTATATTTCAACAATAATACAATCACAGGAAGTACATAATATACCACATGAAATAAATTAGTGGTTAACAATGGAAATATCATGAAATTAAGAGTGGCATAAGAAACCCCTTACCTCGTGTCTAACTTGACTCGTTCGTTCTTTAATCTATCGAATAATAAAGTAAATTTAATTTCTACTTGCTTAAGAACCTTTTTTAATTTTATTATTCCTATTATATCACTTATTACCTTGTTATAAACATTATGAAAACATTATGTAATCATTTAAGTTAATAATGTTTGTTTTGCCGATATTTGGTACTTGTGTCAAAAATGAATGTGTTTTAATTACATATTTCCCATGTGGTCAAAAATCTATTATCTCTAAAATCATTTTCATGATTTAAATATCATATATATCATATATATCTAGTATATATATATATTTATATTTATAATTATTCCATGATATTTGGAGATAATAAATGAATTGCATCGTTCAAGGAGACGGTAAGCTGTACGTACGCATGAATGCTACATTCATTTTTTATTTCATATTTAGTGAAATGAAAACATAATGATACATAGTTATATTATAATTAAATTATAATATCATGTGATATATGTGTAACATAATTTAATTAACTCCATCCTTTTTCTGTTCCATGTTTTTCATTAACAAATCACATCACCTTGATGGGGTAATAGTCTGCACTTCCTCAATCTAAATTATCGTGTTCACACATATTGGAAAGCATAAAGTAGTGTTTGTAAATGAAAATTACCGAATAATAGAGAAACGATTAACATAATATATATGATATATAAATATATTTTCATCATAATGGACACCATAAGAGGTGGTTGGAGATAATTGAACAATCATGGTTTCGTGAGGCGGTAGTTTTCCGTCCACAGAAACAGTATGTTCCTTTCCCATTAGATGGAGGTGAGTGTAACTATAGCTCTAATACTTCTCATAAAAAAATAATGTATATTTAGGATACTGTTGTTGTTATAAAATAAATTATTAAAAAGATTTTAGGGGGTTGGAGAAGTAAAATAAAATAAGAGAACTTTAGGGAAGACGTTACCTTAAAATTGGGTAACTCCCTTTAGTTTGAACCAAAAGGATTTATTGAAGTGCCTTATAAATAAGGTAAGGATTATAGGTGTAAGGGAGGGATATTGAGAGCATATATGGGCAGAGTTTGGATGATCCAAGGGGCTTGAGAGGCGTGAGTAATGGGTTTGAGGTGAGGGCTTTTTATAAGGTGGGGGCTCTTTTTGAAAGTCTGAAAAGATTATTTTATTATATAATGATTTTTGTTTTCTAAAGGTCCAAATCTAATTATAGTCAAATATAAGATGACTCTTGGTCTATATAAAATCATCCATTAATAATTAGACAAGTTTTGGATATTTTATTAATCTTTATAATATTATTAATTTAAATATTTCATTAATAAGGTAAACGCTACATCGTTATTGTGTCATAAATAATTTTATTTATTTTATGTCTAAAATTTATAAAAAAAATACCATGATGTAGGAGATATTTTCATCATTCTAATGAATATTTATTGTCAATGATATAACTTATATAACCCCATGTAAAAAAATTATTTACTACAAGATATATGTTTAAGTCATTTTTGTCTTTACATTAAATTAATTAATATAAAGTGTCATTATCATTCTTAAGTGGATCCATGGGGACCCAAAATCGAAAAACATATGCTCATGGTCTTCCATTAATCATCCAATAATTTTAGGACAATTGTTTAGGTAATTTTTTATTATTATATAAATCTTTTTACCTTGAATTACCCTATTTACCTTTAACCGCGATAAATAAATGTCAAAAGTTATTATTCACAAAAAATTATTTTTAACATATTGAACCACATTTTACTTACTAATAACAACCATGTATGTCATATTTTCGAAATTCAATTCACATAAGCGGTAAAATTTCATTTAAATGAAAAATTCATATTTTTAACTACTACATAGTGGTTTCACTATTCATAAAAAATTGATGTTTTTCAGAAAAATACCAAAAAATAAGCCTAAGATATATTTGATATTACAAAATCAAAAATGATGTCTATTTTACCAAATTAGTAACATAGAAGTTGGATTAATTAATTTAAAATTTATTACCATTATCAGAACAAAAAGCATGTTTTTATAAAATATTAACTATCAAAAGATTGACACTTGTTTATCTTCAATTTCAAAGTGAAATTACATAAAACGACCAAAATTGGATTAAATGTTTAAAATATAATAAAATTAAACTTCAAAACCAATTCAAAATATAATCTATCAATAAAAATAATAATATTAAATGGAATTTTTGAATTAAAATACAGTATTTCTAACTATTCATAAAAAATGAATATTATTAGAAAAATACCAAAATTTAATCCAAACTAAATTTTGATGTCCTGATTATGAAGAAGAATTTTATTTTTCAATTTTAATATGTAAAAGTGTCAAATATTGGATTTAAAAAGTGTTTTCCATTATAAGGTGGAAAAATTGCATTTTTTTGAAAAAAAAATTAAATGAAAAATTCAATTTGTTCTTATAATATATCTAAGAATCACATAATAAATATGTTAACATTATATGGAGTATATAAAATTTAAAATCCAGTTAATAGTATTCATATCCACTTTTGGAATGGCTAGTTTGGTATGTCATGGTATGGTCGAACTCGATATTGTGTATAGTATATGTTATTGAATTACTTTGAAGAGATAACGTACCCGGAAATCTTGGGGTGTTACCACATATTATTGCTATTCTCAAAAAAATTTATCATTATATAAATCATTATGTTCTTGCCAACAAGAAAATAAGGTAAGAATGTTCTGTTTAGTCCTTCATGAGGAAACATCCACCTTCATTTAGTGGTTGTGTGGATCCACTAGTTTTTGAAAAGTGATTAATAACATTTGAATGATATTTTATGTTCTATAATGTTTGGTGCATGAAAAAATCATATTTTTCATCTATAATTTGAATGGATTAGTGGATAAATGGTGGACTCCTATAAAAAAATATGTATAAACAATATGAAATTTACTCTATGGTATAGGATGGGTTTAAGATCTTACTCTTTAATAAGTACATTTTCCATATTATTCAATTGAAAATAGAGAAGGAATTCCTTAAGAAAAAAAATAAGGATAATGAATCTGTTGGTACCTATGAGTTAAATTCCACACAACATGGGGGGTATTCTTCTAGTATAATCATACAACATAAATGTAAGTTTGTTTTATTCTTAATTGGATTTAAATCAACCCTTTTAAGGGTATTATCCAAAAGGGAAATAATTAGATATAAAGAAATAATTTGATGTGATATTTAGAAGAAATTGGATATTTGAGTACCCATTAATCTCATGGTTTTTGTAATAATGGAGAGATGGAATTCAAAGGAAACTCTAAAATCAATAGAGTGAAAAGGATGATATTTCATTCATGATCAATGTGTTGAAGGAAACATAGATTAAATTTCCTGAAGGTGGATACTAAATTTTTTAAGTGTGTAGTGGAATGTCATCGATCGGTTGACTCTCAAAGTGATTTGTTGTAGTAAACTAATGATATGAATAGTTATAAATCTTTGTTGAATGAACCTTCCACTCGTCAATATTTCAAATGAAAGGAGTTTGGCGACTATGATAAAAAAATTTCAACCTGAAGGTTAATGAATATGATATTTGTTATAAACCTCGTTAGTTGAGAGGCAAGGGAAATATCTTATGATTTTTATTTCTAATGATGGTAATGATAACAATGTGGTGAAACGAACACTAAAAATCCATTATAGAACTACTAATTTCTTATTTGACTCTATATAACCACACTATTTTATATCTAAATAATTTGTTAAGGGTGTCAAGATTCCACCCAAATGGTTAGTTGTTGAATTAGTAGTGAAAACCCCTAATCGTATAATGATCGCAAATCAAGTCTATAATTCTTCTCCAGTTGAAGTTTTAAAGAATGTGGTTCCAAAAAACGTCACTATTATTATTATGGTTGAAATTGATATTATCGTAGACATTGATTTGATTTCTCTACATAAATCCAACTTTAATTTCTAAGGGAAGTCAAATTTGATATTACAAACTAACTTCTGATAATTTATTATTGTGAAAATAGATTTGAACATATGATAGAGATCACATCCTCAGTATGGGTGTTTATTCCCATTAAAAATGACAATTAATCATATATGGTTGGGGTGAAACTCCATATTTATGATATTTCTATTGTGTAACAAATTTTTTGATGTCTTTACGGAATATTTTCCAAGTATTCGAATGAAATCTGAATATGAGTTCCCAATATAACTCATACCTGGTGAAAACCTACTATAAATACTCCCTATATAATTGACCCAATTGAATTTTAGTAATTGAAGAAGAAACTAAAGGTTATCCTCTAAAATGGATTCATTCATACATGTTTTTCACCTTTGGGTTCACATGTTCTTTTATAAATTAATATGGATCTATGCGAGTATTCATCAATTATCGAGAGCTGACCAAGATCACAATCCAGAAAAAGTTTGATGTACCCCATATTGATGACTTTTTTGATCAACTGTGTTGGCCTCAATAATTTTTCCAGATTTAACAACATTATCAATGTCATTAATTGAAGGTCAATAAGGAGGATACACCCAGGACAACATGTTATTCAAGGTATGGACACTATTAGTATATAGTTATTTCATTTGGTCTTATGAATTACAACATTATCTTCATGGATTTAATAAATATAATGTTTAGATATTTCATTGATTGTTTTGTTGTTGTCCTTATAGACAATATTCTTATTTATTCAAAGGTAATGGAATATCATCAAGATCACTGGATAATTATACTAAATAACCTATGGAAGAAGAAACAATATGAAAAATTTATGAAGTGTGAATTTTTGTTGTAAAAGGTTTTATTATTAGGTCATACAATCCCAAGAGACTATATATCTATAGATCCATTGAAAAAAGAGTCTATTGAGCATTTGCCCAGACCAACCACATTAACTATGATATGTAGTTTTCTTGGTTTGGATAGATATTATTGATAATATTGAAGAATTTCTCATAACTATCTAATCCACTCACCATGTTAACTAAGAAGGGGTCCATGTTCTTATAGATAGATGAATGTGAGTGAAATTTCAATGAACTAAAGAATTTATTAGTCAGTGAACCCATTCTAAAATTACCCTAGAGGGGATTAGGGATTTAAATCGATATTAATGTGTACATTAATTGATGGGGAATTAATTATCATGCATAAAAACGTGGTTTTAGTTTGTGCCTATGGAAAATTGTTGTTTTATGAGTAAAATTACACAACTAATGATTTTTATTCGTCTATGGAATTTTTTAATTAATTATATAGACAAATTAAATTTACAGATTAAAGTTTGATATATATACTAATCACAAAAGATTAAATTATATATTCATAAATAATGATTTGAACATGCACTAGAGAAGATGGTTAAATCTAATTAAAGATTATGACTGCTCAATACATTTTCACCAAAGGAAAGTGAAAAAGGTTCTCAATGCTTTGATTCAAATGGATCATGATAGACTATCCATGATGAGGATCAAAAAAGATACCTTATTTATTTATTTTAAATGGGTGAAAATTTAAATCATCATAGAAGGGGGAAATTTTATCTTTCTTAAATTATTATTCAAAAATCTATCAAAATAAATATTCAATAGGTGCAGAAGGAAGACGTCGAGCTATATATGATTTTGGGAAAAGTTCCTAATTTAAACCATGATTATTATAGAATTATAATGTTCATAAACAATGTATATTTTCCAGAAATACTTGATTTTAATAAGGATATATTAGAAGAGGTGTGTGGATATTTTTCCTCTATTCATCCAGGATGTTCATAGATCTATAGAGATTTGAAATATTATTTCCAGTGGGGTGTCATGAAGTTTGATACCAAATATTTCATATCATGGATCTAGGTATGTAAGTATGTTATGGATGGGAGAATGAATTATAAGGGGATTTTACATCCATACTAGAATATAAACAGGAAAAACAATACCTTGGATTTTTTTGTCAGAATACCCAAAACATCTAAACGGTACAATTCAGTTTAATTGTTTTGGTGATCACCTTAAAAGTTAAGAATAAATCATCACTATAAATGGAAAATTCTATATATATTCTATTTATAAGATATATATTAAGGTATTTTTAAGATTTTATGAATAATCCCATTCCATTATTCCTGATTGGGAACTAAGTTTTACCAAGATGTTCTAGAGAAATCTTCAGCATTCTCTTGATATAGAGTTGAGTTTTAGTACTATATATTGTCCTTAGACAGATGTTCTATCTGAGAAAAACAATTCTAACCCTATAGGATAGGTTTGTATCTTTTTCTATGGATTTAAATATTTTTGGGATTAACAACTTCCTATAGTTAAGTTTTTTTACAATAATAACATTCAATAAAAAATTTGAGGGATCTTTATGATGACTGTTATGGAAAAAAGTGCATAACTCCAACGTACTAGGATAACATTTGAGAAATAAAGATATTGGGACCTACGCTAGTTGATAAAATGGAATATAAGGTTATATCCATTCAGTAATACAAAAGGGTAGTGGAAATTGAAATTAAAATTTATGATGAAAATCATAGAAGTGATTTGGAATTTGATGTTGTTGATAATGTTTCTCTATGAATTATTACATGTAAGAAGGTAATGACATTTTGAAATAAGGCCAAACTGAGCCCTAGTTTTATCTTTCTCTTTTAAATTATTGATCATATCAGAACCTTAGCTTATCATTTTCTGAGGAAGTACATACAAGATCCATCACATGTAATAAAATTAGAGATCACACCATGGGAGTTATTAAACAAAGTTTCATGAATAGGAATAAACACACTAAAAAATTTAAATATAATGGTTTTATATATATAAGTAAAATTTACAGAAAATACTTCATTTTTAGGAAAGTCTTTATATGCATGGAAAAATACATTTTTTCTCAAAAAATTAATTTTTATTGCTTTTTATAAATAAAATAAAATAAAATTTTAATAATTTTAAGAATTTATATTAGAAAATTAAATTCATATTTTTAATCATCATGTTAATGTTTTCTTACGGTGAATTTTAATTATATTTTTTAAAATATTAACATTTGTATGAATAGTGAAAATACTTGTTTTTATTAAAAACCACCTCTTTATGTAAAGAAGTTATATAGTTTCATTTTGTTATAAAATGGTTTCAAAATTTAAAATTATCTCAAATATATCTAATATAGTACATCATAATAATTTTCATGTTGAATTTTTAAATAATAACTTTCTAATATTTTGAGACTTTTCTCTTTTGAAAACAACTTTTCGTCACTTCTAAGGGTTTAATTTTAAATTAAATTATTTCTCCACTCTGAATAGAATTTGGAAAAATATATTTCATACCTTTAATAATAATAATTAATAATATATAATAATTCAACAAAATATTTTCCCAAAATGAATAGTAAAACCAGAAAAAAAAAATAATGATCACAGTTATGGTTAAAAAGGGTTTATAGAGAGGTTAAACTACTAATATAAGGGAAAGGATGACGTAGATAATTTTCCCGCTTCAATTTTCTTGAAATAATTAGACCTTCTCACCAATAAGGTCCTATAATGATCAAATTTTTTCCTTTTTGATGTGGAATATGTGGGAACACTTTAATCGTTTCAAAAATTCCATATGTGTCCTCTCCCCTACTTTTAAAATACCACACCATCTCTTATCCTATTAACAATTCAAAAAACATTTGGTTAAACCAATAAATATAAAAATATCTTCCTTTATTTCCTTATCAAATAATGGATTCCTTATTTTGGTTATGAAACCCTTCTAAAAATGCTTTAGGTATAAACCAAAAGTGGTTCTCTGAAGAAGAAGTAAAATTCATAAACTTGTGTTTTTATTTTCTTTCTCCTTCCACATCCTTAAAATATTCTTCAAATATGATAATATATTAACACCAGTATCTTTCATATAATGAAATGTTATTATTTCAATTTCATGACCTAGATCAATCTCATTTTCCATCAAATGGGAAATGAAATCGTCGATTGTGTGTACGGCGAACTACCGCTTCACGGGCCGGTGTTATTTATTTTCCATCATCATAATTCGTAGATTGATATAATGATGGATTTTAAGTTTATATTTTATATTTAAGATATTACTATACTTTTGGAATTATAATATCACATATAACTTCTTACTTTCCATTTCTTTGAAAAATTAAAGCACTGCTTGTGTGTTTGGCGGACTACCACCTCATGAAGGGATGTGATATATTTTTTACTAATTATTTTCATGAAAGATAATAAATGTAAATATAATAAATATATGTGATATATATGACATAAAAATTATTCTTTAATGTTATCATATTATGTACCTCCCTTCCATTTCATCTGTCGACAAAAAAGGATATAATGTTCATGTGTACGTAGGGTCGACCATCTCCATGAATATTGTAATTCATTTTCTATACCTAACATTACTGGATTATAAAAAATAGTTATATAAGAAATATATATCATATTTATATCATCATTAAAAAAATTTATATGATGGAACAATGATAAAAATTAAACTATTAATGATAAAAAAATATACATGGAAAATGAAGCAGTTATTACAGGGAACATGATTTTAACAAGGAATTGTAAATAAACAGGTAATAAAAAGTCATATTTAAATCATAAATAGTATGATAAATAATATTATGTTTCTATAATAAATTTATAATAAACCTATATTTATTATATTTGCGGTTTTATTGTGTTCTAAGGGATTTGAGACTTTAGGTAAGGTATTTTTGTCTCAAATTACCTTTTTTGAGACATATATTATGTTATGCACCTATATTATCTTATGGGCTTCATATACATACCCTTTGATATTTTATATCATGAATCTAATTATATTCATGAATCGAAATTTTTTAATTGATTTTATTCTTTCATGAGACCTCATATTTAAAAGTTAATAAAGCGGTAAGGGTTTGATGTTAAAATCTCGTTGTTTATCAGGATTGTTTATGATTATGCTTTGGATGATGAAATTTTATGATAAATTTCCAAATAACTTATTGAATTTTATTCTAATATTTTTATTTCTTTAAATTACATTGTTTCCCTCCATTTTCCTCTTTTTATGCACTTAATATTCCAAAATAATATTTTTTAATAAAACTCACTTTATCCATCTCTTCGGTCAGAAAATCGTCTTCATCTATATCCATGATTTCTAAAAAAATTAAATAATAGTTTTACTACTCTAAAATAATTTTTTGGATTACATTTTTCGAATGTTTTACTTTTTCACAAAAAATTTTTAAAAGAAACTTTGTTTCTTTTCCCAAAAAATATACTTCTGAATTTTTAACAAAAATTGGAATGGAATATTTATTTTGGCATACATTCCATGAACAAAATTTCCACCATCATGACCACTCAATTATGTGAATATTAACTTAAATTTTTCAAATTTTCTATTCCAAAAAATTTATTTCTTTCAAAATTTAAAAAAAAAATTATTTTAAAATATTGAATGAAAAATAGAAATAATATTTTCCTCAATAAATGTTCTAAGTGATCTTTAAAATTCATTTTCCATATAATATGACATCCTTTTATGTTATAATGGTTTTACTAGGTATATGATCTAATTATACCATCATTATTCTTTCTTTAGATGGTTTATTTATATGATGAAAATATGTTTTTGAAAACCATTTATTTTTAGGGGTTAGGATATGATGAATATTTTATGATCTTATAGAACGGAAATGTATAGTTTCTGTGATGGGTGGGACCAATATCATTATCCAATGCATTGGTTATTTATTAATGATATATGTTCTCAGAGGGTACATGGGAGGTTATCTGAAGCCCAATAATGGGTACAAGGGAGGTTATCCTAATCCTGAAGAAGGTATGCATGTGGTTAGCTCAAGACTAACATGTTATATATGTCTTGGTGGATAGCCGGTATATAATATTTTCTATAATTATTCATATACCACAAATAAATATAGTATTAAAATGTTATCATATTATGGATTATGTTACATGATTCTTTTATGATTCATTTCTAACTAACATCCAAAATTTATGAAATGATTCAATTTTATGATCTTATATATGAACGGTATGGTTTATCAATTGTTATCTTCATGTTCTAATAACCTTATCCTCATTTTATATTGATTTCTCCCATGTTTACCTTTACTAGGAATCTGATATAACCCTTTCTTATGTTTCCTTTCCGTTGGTTCATAATAATGTTATTATGTATGATATGTCTAAGAAGGTTTCTAGTTATGAAGAACCTAGTGGGAGATATTGTAGCTCACTTCTAGACCAGTTGTTTATGTGTCCAAGTTTCCAATGGAACTAGACCTAACAAATTCTAGCATGGATAATTATGTTATATAATTAATAAATTTATATGATGATTTAATATTTATTTATGAGATGTTTGGTTGTTTACAAAAAGTTTCTCATTCTCTATTTCCTCCGCCATCACCAGTGGATAGAGATATTTCATTGAGGAGGATGGATCATTAACTTTTACTAAGTAGTTTCTAAAAAATATGGAAACATGGTTAGATAATACTTTTAATGATCTATAAAAATGTTATATAATGATATCTATTCTGTCAAATTTCTCATTGAATCATTAAAACCGAGATGAATTGATATGATTTAGTTGTACCATGTATGAGGCCTCTCTCATCAACAAGTGTTAAAAATGACTATCATAAAATTTGAATATTTCATTTTCATGACTAAAATTTCTACAAGTCTAGAATGATTTACTACATAACATTATATAGTCCTTTTTAATTGAATTATCACACCCCCAGTTGATGGAAGTGTTATTAGTGGAGTTCCCCATGGCCATGGAGTTCCTCCAAATGAGTGTCGATGATCGAAGAATGAATCTCGTACCAGACTCATCGTCATATGACCTTTCCATTGGTAATTGTCTCAACAGGTGTAAATTCATGAGATACATCAACCAAGGTATAATTGGTATTAAACCCAATATAGTTAAAACTATCATTATCAATGAAAGAAAAAAAAACAACATGATTTAATTACCCTTCCTTTCCCAAGAATATACTGCAGGTCTACCTTGGTTGATACATCACCCCCTATTTGTATGGCAGGCAGCTTTCTCAAATATATAGGCCTCATCATCAAAAGGCTCATCATCGTGATAGGGGAAGTTTTTATAGTTTCCTAGTAATTCCTAAACTGGTTCTATCGTAACCAAAAGTAAGGTGTTTAGAGAGGAAAAAGGTTTACCTACTTGTTAATCTTGTTGGATCAATATACCCATTCATTATGATTACATCCATGTTTTTGTATAATCTTATAACTGATTAGTAATAGGATTGGAAGGCAGTAAAAAAATCTTGGAATTAATATCCTCACATTCTTGCATCATCCATAACTGTTGAATAAGATCAGGATTTATTTCCCCTAACACTCTAACTAAAGGAGGAGAATATTCCTTCAATGTATATCATAACTGATGAGTGAAATTATAAGGGGCATATGGAATTCAAATCACTAACTCAACTATAAAATCATCAAGAACCATGTCATATAATGAAACATTATATGAACTCTCTACATGTGAGACACTTCCATCACCAATGATCATCTATTAAGGTTTCGGTATGGAATGAAATTAAAAAAATATTATTTCTCAACATATTGATGGAATCGTATATTTATAACATAATTTTTGCAACCCAATAGATATTATATAGTCTTGGAAGAATATAAAATTATGGGAATCATTTGAATTTTGATTTGTTACACTAGAATTTCTCACCAATATATCCAAATATAAACTAGATGGGATAGATAATTTGTTAAAGGGTATTACCCTATTACATGTGGCGAAGTAGTTGATATATATGCGAAAGGGTTAGCACTACTAGTTAAAGGGGTTTCACTTGAACATTCCAATCCACCATCACCAACCTGCTGACCCTGATACCCATACATGTGTCCCCAACTAGTAAAATCTATCCATTTATAAACATAGACAAAAATCTCACCATAAAAATTCTTGGATATATTATTGTTTTTACCTTATATCACCATAAAGTGTACTTCCTAGCCTCTAGAATGACAAAATAATAGATCATGATGTTCCGAACATATTAATAGGGTTAGTGATGAGGACATACAATATTTGGTCAAGACATTCTTCAACAAAGAAATGTTATTATCCTGTATTTTAAGGAAAATCTTTATTATTGGTTTACCTCCTTTTTCAGCTTCTCCCACACAATAGTAATCATATCCCAAGCTACTGTGGGAGCTTGTTCCTGGTAATCCCAAAAAAATTTACTTCATGGAGGAATTAATCATAAATATCCCCAAGAGGAAGTATCCCCCCAAGATGAGGGATTTCTCATAGGCTAATTCCTACTTCTACATGGGTTAAGTGAAAAGAGTTGGTGTCAGGATAAAATTGATTGATTCCATCTCTAAGATGTTCTTGGTGAAATAACATGATTAATTGAGAAATACACATAACCTCATATAGGTGGATGGAGTGATGTTGATCAAAAAATTATATAAATATTTCTCTAACATAGAATAACCATGCCAATTCATTAAAAAAATTTCCTCCAGGGGCCAGATCCCATTTCAATCTCTAGCCAACATTTAGATTTTCCATAGTGGAAATGAGTATATTTGAGTAACCCTAGGAAATCAATTGATGAGTGAGATATGAACCATCTAGGATTATATGGAAGGAAACAATGTGTAATATGAACCCCTGAATGAAAATAGGATTAGTTTCATATACACAGAGACAATCACATAGGTTTAGTTGAAGGAGAATGAAAAACATCAATTCAGAATATTTCGATTGGGTGAAGGGATGAAGGCATCATCCAGAAGGAAAAATTGTATATAAGAAGTTTGTGAAACAAAGTGTAATTACAAGTATTTATTGAAATATTACCCTTTAGTACCTTGTATTTAGACAAGACCAGATACAATTGATTGGCATTGGGGTTTATAGAAATATTATCCCTCCTGTTAGCCACGTTGGATGAATTCCATATGTTCGAATCTATCTAGACCAAGACATAGAAAACATAAATTATAATATATTTTTGACCTTAAAAATAAGTGTTATAATAATAATACTCTTTATTTTATATGTAAACATGCATTGTTACATAAAATAGAACTTAATACAACCCAAAAGATTGAGAGGTCTCATGTATCTGGAGATTAGGGACATTACATGACAACGTAAGACATAACATACAACATCTTTATTGAAAAGGTATTTTACATGACCACGACATTACTTAGTACATAGAATTGCATGGGGTAACATGAGGACACACATAAGAAAAGTGTGATCTATAAATCCCAATAAGTGAGTAAACAAAGCATAATTTGAAGAATTCAATACATGTTAGGAAATAAGTATATCGATGGAGAAAAAGAGAAACATGAACATAAAGGCATGATATATCATGATTATTATAATATGAAAATCTTGAAACAACTTAAAACAATGCATCATTAATGTAATGGAATCAGGTAAACCCATATTCTGACATGGTGGAAAAATATCCTAATAGGAATCAGGAAAACCAGTATCCCAACATTACATATCATGATACTAAACATTACCCAATTTATTAGAGTGCAATCAGGGCACACCATTCATAATAATTTCAATCTAATTCTTTAGTGTTCCACATAGATCATATAACCTAGATTCATTTAACATCACCATTTATTACATGATAGAAGACAGTGGAATACATAAATTTAAGTCACCAATCAATTAGTATATGTTCATAAAGGCTAATACACATGATATAGGAATGGGTATGGCATTAAATAAATGATTATTTTGGCATGGAAAACCATGATGCAATTTTGGCAATATAACGACGTCAAATGAAAATTCATAAAATGGGTAGATGAGAGAGAAAGGGGTCTCTCAACATTTATACATGAAATGGAAAGTGAGGGGGATCATGGAATATAATGTACCAATATATGTGATGGAATTTATGATGTATAATAAAAATGAAGTGATTTAAATGGAAATAAGAAGAGATAGGTGAGTACATAGTAGGTAAATGATCCAAGGATTTTTAGTGAAGAGATGTGGGAGCATTGGTGGTGTTATATAAGAAATGAGAGGGGAATTCCTTATTATTTAGGTTTTGGACACTACACACTAAATTATTCAAAACCACAAACCAAACCATTTTTACTACCATGGTTTCTAGCCAAGGGGAGTGGAAAATATTTTTTATTAGGAAAAGGGACAAAGATATTAAAATATTTCCCTTGCTTATGTGGAGGTGAGTCACGCTCTCATGGAAATGAATTTTAAATCACAAATTATATTATACATTTTTGAGGATTCACTAAGGCATTATAAAATACGTAAAATAAATCTAAAATCACATTATATTAAGTTTAAAACACATATTTGATCTAACATCCATTATATGGTATTTATTACATCACTTTTGGGTCATTATGATTACATAAAACAAACTATATATGTATTTATTATTTAATTTTTAACCAAAAAATGACTATCTTGGAAAATTTTGAAAAATTAACTTTTGGATATTTTAAACATTATGATTCCAAAAATAATATTAATTTTATATAAATATTTTCAAAATATGTGAATTTTCACTTTTAAAATGAGAACAGACAATTATTGAAAATTTATTTGTTTTGATAGAAAAAGTTTTTAAACCCGAATAAAAAATTAAATTTAACATGATAAAAATTATATAGACATTTATTATTAATTTATGAAATTTGATAAATATATTTTATTAAAATATTAATTATTTCAAAAATTTATTAATTTATTAAAATAAATTATTTAAAAATACACTTTATTTTTTGTCATATAAACATATAACTCTTATCAATATGAATACTGAATCATTTAAAGATAGGGAATTGATATAATCATCATTTAAAATAATTTTTTCATAATATTATTAATAAAAACAATATAATGTATATATTTCTCAATGGATTAATTTTTACCTAAAAATTCAGTTTATCAAATTCACCATTTTTTAAAAAGACTATTCCCATAAAGGAATTGATTGAATAAGACTTATATTTATCAAAAGATATTATACAATAAGTATCTCATACATTGTAACATAACCCCTTATTACACCCACATACGACTTAAGGGAATGGTGTACGATGATGACAGACTCTTGGGGTGGCTCGGATAACATCGTCGAGGTGGTAATCTCTATTTACATTAACTTCTCCCGTAGGAAATTCCGTTCAAGATTAACGTGTTGAAGCTCAGCTTTGGGTTGGTAAAGAGTGAATCCTAGTGATGCTACCTCCTTTCTGATATCTCACAGATGAGCATTGTGCGGACTGAGTCTACTGGATGAGGCCATCCTCTGCTTTTTCTGTGTCAAAAGTATTTTTTAAAACATTACATTTATATCACTTATGTGATATCTATTAAACATCTATATTATCAACATTAATGATATTTATAGGTCATTTAAACATGATAATAAATAAAAGTGTTTGTGTGGTTTTAATATCCATAATACATTAAAGGATATCGAATATTAATCATAAATGATCTGGTCTTTACAACCTTTCCCCCTTAAGAAATTTCACCCTCAAAACATCATTTCCCCACATTAAAATAGATGAGGGTAACTTTCCCTCATCACATCCTTCGGTTCCCACATTGCTTCTTCAAACTTGTAGTTTGTCCACAATAACTTGACAAGGGGAATCATCTTATTTCCTATAAAATTTTCTCTATAATCTAAGATCTTCACTGACTTCTCTTCATAGGAGAGGTAATTCTACCATGGTACCACCTCTAGATTGAGTACATGTGATGGGTCTGATATGTACTTTTTCAAGAGTGATACATGGAATACATCATGTACTTGAGATCGGTTCAGTGGAAGTGTTAGTCGAGAAGCCACTAGTCCAATGCGATCAAGGATCTCAAAAGGGCCAATGTACCTTAGAATAATCTTTCCATTATTTCCAATTCTCCTAACTCTCATCCATGGAGATATGCAGAGGAATACCATATCTTCAACATCAAACACTTAGTTTCATCGATGATTGTCATCATATATCTTTTGTCGACTCTAAGAAGCTTTGATGTGTCGCTCGATGGTCTTAACCTTCTCCACCATTTCTTCAACCATTTTGAAACCAATATTTTTTTGTTCCCGAACATCATCCCACATGCCAATCTTATGCACCTCTTCCTATAAAGGGTGTCATAAGGAACCATTTTTATGCTTTATTGGAAACTGTTTTTGTAAGATAACTCCACCGAAGGAAGATGTTGGTCTCATACACCTTTTAAGCCCATTGAGAAACCTCTCAACATGTACTCATGTGTCTGGATAGTATATTAATATTGGCCATCAGTTTGAGGGTGATAGATCGTGCTAAAGTTCAACTCAGTGTTCAGAGCGTACTGGAGACTCTTCCAGAACATAGAGGTGAATCTTGGATCTCAATCGAATACAGTCTATATTGGTACACCAAGAAAGATTAAAAGTTCTATAATGTATATCTATTATATTTTATCCAATGATAAATCCTCTCAAATCGAAATAATGTGTGTTGTATTTGTATGATGATCCACCATAACACAGATATCATTTTTTCCTTTGTATGTATTCGAAATTCTAGTGAAAAATTCCATGGGTATTTTCACCCATTCCCATGTTGGTATGGGTAATGATTACATCATCCCCATATACTTGTGACTCTCATCCTTCACATGATGACATAACATCCATATTGATGTGTATTCGGTGATCTCCTTCTTTATGTTATCCCACCAATAATGCTCTCAGAGATCCCGATACATCTTTTTGTTCACTGGTTGAATTGAAAAATTCAAGAAATGTACATCATCCAAAAGTTCTTTCTTGAACTCCAGGTGTGATTAAACAAATAGTCTTGACCCAAATCTCACAATTCCTTCTTCATTAACATTGAACTCTGAAGATTTCCCTTTTATGATAGGTTTAACTTTCTTCTGTATTCCGACATCATATTTTTGAGCATCCATTAAAATTTACAAAAGAGACCATTGAGAAATCATTTTGGAAAGGATTTATGATTTTCCCTTATATATGATTCCCATCTCCATCTTCCCCAAATATAATATTATTTGATCATTTCTCATGAGCCTCAGTCCAGGTGGAGGCATATTTCTGGGGTAGTGTAGCAGTAATGTAGTTGCTGAAACAATTCACCTAGGGCCACTGGTTTTGTCTTAGGTTCCTTCATAAGACATTCCAGACACCCATCCTTTCGGGTCAGTAGGTCTTTTGGGCCACCTTTAAGGCCTCCGGGCCACCTCAAGACCTTCATTCCATATACAGTTTCCCAAGACATACTCTAAAAAAAAGCATCCCCATAGGATGATTCAGATCAAGCTCACTAACCATAGAAGAATAGATGGATTTGGAAGATTTATAGGGTATGGATATGCAATCGGGACCAACCTGTTCTTGCACAAGAAGCTTATCTAGATGTCCATGTGAAGCTAGAGAGCTACCATCACGATGAAGATGTTGGGGAGGTGTAGTTCCTTTTAGTTAAAGTCTATTTGATTTCCCTAAGACCTTATAGTCATGTAATATCTCTTAAACCTATGGTCCATGTAATCACTAAGCCTACAGGCCTTGTAAGGGTTCCCTCTCATCCATTGAAAGGGGGTCATAAAAAATCAATAAAAATGAAGGCCTGTGGGCCATTTGGGTTGGATCATTTTCAATTCCCATCAATGATAGAATCCCAGGGTCCTTTCTACTTAGATAATCGTCCACCATGATTTCTTTCCCAGGGTGGTAATGAGTTGAGTAGTCATAAAACTTTATGACCTCTAAAAATATTCATTGGTGTATGTTTGGCACTTTCTATGTGAATATATATTTTAGAGTTTTTTTATCATATATATTTCACACTTTTCATCAATGTCATAATTTTCCATATTTTCAATGCAAATATCATAGCTACCAGCTCCAGATCATTCGTGGGATAGTTTTTTCAAAATTTTCAACTGCCTTGAGGCATGGGTGATGAATATATCATTCTTCATAAACACACATCCCATACCCTTCTCCAAAGAATCACTGAATATTATGAAAAGCTCCTTGCTTGTAAGTAGTGTGAGAATAGGGGCAGTGATAGGACTCTTCTCCAACTCCATTAAGCTTTATTCACAATCATAATTCTGTGAAAACGTGATACTATTAAATGTTGGCATGGTAAGAGGGTTTGAAAATGTTGAGAAATTTCTCACAACTCAGCAATAATATCCAGCTAACCCTAGAAATCTACGGATATACATCATAGATGTTGGCCTCATCCATCACTAAATATCTTTTGATTTGGAAGGATCCACATATATCCCATTTATTGTGATGATATTCCACAATAATGAGACTTCCTTCAACCAAAAATCAAATTTTTTTTACTTTTCCCAGAGCTTCTCTTTTTTTTATGGTCTCTAGTATAGTGCTTATATGCTCCTCATGTTTCTCCATGGTTTTGGAATATATTAAAATATCGTCTATAAAGGATACCAAAAATTTGTTGAGGTGGTATCTAAAGACTCTATTCATCATGTCCATGAATATTTTTGTAGTATTATTGTGTCCAAAAGGAATTACTATGAATTCATAGTGCTTGTACTATGTACAAAAATCTATCTTGTGGATATCCTCCATATTCACCCTTACTTGGTAATATTCCAACCACAAATCCACCATAGAGAAGTATTATGCTCTAAATAGCTGATAAAAAAAGTCATCAATTCATGGAAAAGAATACTTGTTATTTATCTTGATTTTTTTTATCTCAATATGATCAATACAAAGGCACATGGACCCATCCTTCTTCCTGATGAAGGGGACTACTGCACCCCATGGTGAAGCAATTGGGCATATAAACCCATTATCCAAATTCCCCTTTAGTTGTTTCTTTAGATCCTCAATCTTAAAAAAAAACCATTCTATATAAATTATTGGGTATTGGAAACTCCCGAGTTTTAATATCAAGCTATAATTCACCATATCTTCTATAAGGAAGACTAGGAAATTCTTTGGGAAACACATTAGTGAATTCCCTCATAATAGGCATGTCTTTGAGGATGGTTCCTTCCATAGACTGAATCATCAAAGAAAGTTATGTGTGGTCATAGAGAAGTAATATCCATGATTTAGATGATTGTGCTAATGAATATTAATTCTCCACCTTTCACTTGTATAAAATTAGGGGTCGATTCACCATATGAAGAGTGATTTCCCTCTCACGAAAATTTATGTTGGCTTTATATTTGGAAAGCCAATACATGCAATGAATTGCATTAAATTACACAAGGGGAAGTATGATGAGGTTCACTAGGAAGTTAAATCCAAAAATTGTGATAGGGGAGTAGTTGTATTCTTGTGATGAATTAATTTCCTCGTTTTCCATTTTCACAGAAATCTATGCTTTCATTCTTTGTGGTGACATAAGGATTATTCTACTAAACTTTCAGGATATAAAAGAATGAATAGAACTATGTATGATAACCCTCCATTTCACTTTTTTATTATGGTTCTACTATATCCATTCGAGACATAGGGATATATATTTTTAAACTATTAAACAGAAAAAGGGGAATCCAATTACATAATCGATAACATATAAATTACATTTATTTCCTTATCATATGAATTTCTATCCTTCAATATATGTTGTATATTTCCTAAAATATATTCGTATGGGATTTTTTCATTTCTCCATTAAAATGGTTCATACTAATCTTATGAATTTACTAAATCATATCCCATGGGAGTGTCGAACCAAGAGTTCAGCAAGGTATGTTGTCATACCCCAGTTCCCGTTCTTGTCTAGCTTAAAGAGGTGTTTTCAAATTTTACCGCAAGATACATCTATTACAGAGCAACCTCTACTTATTTTTATCCATATAAGGATGTATTTACTTGATAAACAACTGAATCTATAATCCATAAAAATTAACAATGTTTTAAATATACATAGTATTATCCCTAAGGCTTTCGCCAGGTTTTTCTAATAATAATCCCCAAAATAACTAAACCTCCCTCTAATAAAAACTATAACAACACTTGTCTTTATTTAATATTTAAATTTAATTTATTACATAAACATACACTTAATACAACCCAGAATATCGAGATTTCTAGTGTATTTGTGGCGTAGGAACATTACATGACAACATAAGACATAAAATACAATATCTTTATTGAAATATTTTTTACATGACCACAACATTCATTTCCTCCAAATAATTTTTTTGTTATTTTTATAATATAAACTTTGACAATAGATTGGGAACTGCACATCACATTCAAAATTCAAAATAAAGTCACAATAACAACATTCAAAAACAAAGGGATCACCCCAGGACCGTCGTATCAATGAAAAATCCCAAAAATCACACATCCCTCCAGGAAATCATAAATCGTCGAGGATACTACATCATCGCAACATCATCATCGTCATCACAACATCACCATCATCATCACCACAATACATTATCCGCCTATAGAAACCATCGTCACCATATCCAGTTCTTTCCAGCGAGTTGAAACATCCACAACTGCCGAAGTACAATGTCGCAACCAGAAAACCAAACCACCATCATACCGAAAACAAACTAAACCCACTGAACAGATCATCCCAGTTAATCCCAAAGATAAAGTTGAATCCATCCCAATAGACACCACCTGAAATTTCATCGACCGCCCAAACACACATCCCAAAATACCACAAAAGCACCATGAATTTCAAACTAGGAGAAGAGTAGTGGAGTCCTAAAGAAAGAGCAGTGTGTGGGACGGACTAAGGCCTCGACAGAGAGCTTGTCTCCATGGCCTCCCAATGCTGAAGGCCAACATCACATCCCAAATCAAACACCTATCGACCTCCACCAAACATTATATCAATGTTTCATAAGAAAAAACAACAAACTTTTAAGAAGGAATAAGGATGAAATCTCGATAAATCCATCAGACAAGAACCCAAATTCACAAGAGAATGCCGAATCCGACATCGGATTTCCTAGAAATCTATAGATTGTTGAACCTCATAACCCAAACCCCTATGTAACCACCACTCAATATCCGACATGGAGAGTCATGGAGGGAAGAGGGGTTAGAGCTGTGGTTTTTGAGGCCATGGTCATTGACAACGCAACATACATTGGGAACCAGTGGCGACAATGACTACTTAACACAACCGTCCACATCCACGTATGAACACCACACTATCTACGAGGAAAGCCAGAACAAACCCATACCAGATTTAGAAGACCAAAACATCACCGAACCAACCTTATACAATTCACTGCTGAAGAAGGAACACACACATCATCATCAAATCCCGGAGAAACAAGTCACATGAAAAGAAACCAGTTCTTCCAAATCCAACATCTCAAAACCGTTGAAGAACAACCACTCCATCTCCAACATGGAGATAATCCAAGGTCCTTAGGGTCAGGGTAGGCATAAGATAAGCCATTTCCTCCAAGAAACATCCTCTCACCTGAACTAATGATTGAAGCAAAAACCATGATCGTGCCGACACAGGAGCATCTGGAAATCCCTCGACCACCATTCCACTTATCCCAAAACCATTGAGTAACCATCACTCTAAATATGACCAGGATAGAAGCGAAGGAACACGTGGTAAGAGAGGGAATGAACCAATCAGGGGTTGCAACACCACCATCATCGGGATTGAAGGTCACCTGAAAAAACAACAAAACCACACCTCTAGAGAAAAAAAGTGGCCAGAAGGAGGAAACGAGGAGAGGCTATGTGAGAAGAAGAGAGAATGAATGAAGAGAGGATGATGAGAGGAATCATTGCTGAAACACACCGCCATCCCGGTAGAAAAGGGTTTCAGTAGAAACTATAGCTGAAGAAGAGAGTGGAAGGGGGAAAACTGGAGGATAAGGGAGCCATATTACCCATACCACATCCACATCCACCACAACATTCCTTTATAATTATCATTTCATTGAATAACCATAGGACATACATAAGAAAAGGGTGAGATATAAATCCTAGTAAGGGAGAAAACAAGGAATAATAAAAAGAATACATAAAATTTTAGGAAATAGGCATATCAAGGGAGCACAAGATAATCATGAACATAAAGGTATGATATAGAATGAAATAGTATGATTATTATAACCTGGAAACATGGAAACAAATTAAAACATTGCATCATTAACATTAAAGAATCAGCTAAACCCCTATCCCAACATGGTGGGAAAATTTCCTAAGACGAATCTGGTAAACCCTTATTCTATCATGATGTATCATGATACTAAACATTAACCTATTTTTCAGAGCACTATCAGGGTGCACCCTTCAGAGTTATTTTAATCACATGCTTAAGTGTGACACAAGGATCATATAACATGGATTTATTCAACATCATTATTTATTAAATGATAAAAGACTGACTAATACATAAATTTAAGTCACCAATCAATATGTATATGTACATAAAGGTGAATAACCTTGAAATAAGAATGGGTTCGGTTTTCACTACCTGATCATTTTTGTCATGGAAAATCTTGGGGCAATTTCAGCAGCATAACGATATCATATGGAAATTCATAAAATGGGTAGATGAGAGCGAAAGGAGTCTCTCATAATGTATACATGAAATGGAAAGTTATGGGGATTATGTTACACAATATCCCAACATATGTGAGGTAATTTCATATTCATAATATAAATGAAGTTCTTGAAATGGAAATGAGAAGGGATAAATCTCTTATGGAATTTAGCATAGTAACGGCGTAGGTAAGGGTATAAATGAGAGAAGGATAAATGATTCATCATTTAAAATACATAAAATGGAAACTTTGGAATTGATTATCGAAGAATGACAATATAACCAATTAAAATTAAAATGGCCAATTTCAATCAAGGTACTTGAATTGAAAGGAAGAGAGAAAGGTAGGGGATCCCTTACATGAGTGTGTGACATCGAATGTTTGAATAGGGGCTTCTTGAGATCTTGGGGTGCATTGAAATATTATATAGAGGGAAGGACATAGTAGGAACCTTCTACATGGATTATGAGTAGAGATAAGTGGGATAATGGGTGGGTTTATATAGGAAATTAGAGGGGAATTCTATATTATTTTAGTTTTGGACACTACACCATAAAATATTCAAAACCACAAACCATATCATGGTTTTTTCCCATGGGTTTTAGCCAAGGGGATTAGAAAATATTATTTAGTTAAGAAAATGGGAGAATATGTTAAAATATTTCACTTTCTTGTGTGGAGGTGAGCCACACTTTCAACAATATGAATTTAAAGTCATAAGATATATTGTACATTTTGGAGGACTCACTATGTCATTATAAAATAAGTTAAATGAATGTAAAATCATATTATTTTAGATTAAATCATATATTTGGCCTAATATTATTCTTTATGTTATTTATTACATCACTATTGGTTCATGATGATGTCATAAAACACACTATATATTTATATATTATTTAATCATTACCAAAAAAATCGATTGTCTTCGAAAATTATATAAAATTCACCGTAGGATAATTTTGACATCCTTTTTCCAAAATGAATATTCATTTTATCAAAATAATTTTCTTAATATGTGAATTTTTACTTTTGCAATGAGAACTGACATTTATTGAAAATTGATGGGGTTTGACAAAAACAGTTTTTAAATCTTAATAAAAAAATACATTTCAATTCATAAAAATTGTATACTCATTTATTTTTAATACAAGTAATTTGATAAAAATATTTTATTAAAATAATTATTCCTTAAAAAATTAATTAATCCCTTAATTAAATCTATAAAAATACACTTTCTGTTTTATAATACAAAAATATAACTCTTATCAAACTATTTACTTAATCATTTACATATAAGATACTGATATAATCATAATTTATAAAAAAAATTATAATATTATTAATAAAAATATAATAATTCATATATTTATCTAAATTACCATTTATACCCAAAAAATCAATTTATCAAATTCATCATTTAAAAAAAGACAATTCCCCTAAAGTAATTGATGGAATAAGACTTTTATTTATTGAAAGTAATTAAGCAATAAGTAACTAATACATTGTTACATAACCCCTTATAACACCCTCGTAAGACCTAAGGGTAATGTGTGTGATGGTGAAAAACTCTTGGGTCGGCTCTGATAACATCACCCCAGTGATAATCTCTATTAACCTGAACTTCTCTCGTAGCTGATTCCGTTCAAGCTTAACATGTTTAAGCTGAGCTTGGGCTTAGACCAGATCAAAACCCAATGACTCTAACACCTTTCCATGCTCTGATAAATGAGCTTCGTATGGATCGAGTCTACTAGATGAGGTCATCCATTACTTTATCTGTGACAAAATGATTTTTTAAACCTTATATTTATATGATTTGTGTGATCACTATTCAACAACTATATTATCAATGATAATGATTCATAATGATTATTTAATAAAAATAATAATAATAAAAACTGTGTATGTGTTTTCTATATCCACTAGACATTAAGAGAATAGGAATTTTATTCATAAATGATCTGTTCTTTACAAGTATAATGTGTGGGAAATTTCATCAATTCGATGGCATCACGTAGAGCACATGATCCATTATAATTCTCATGATCACATGATACTATGAGTTACATAATCACATAACCATATGTAGACCATGTGAATCACATTAAATAATATGCGATTGAATGATGACCATGCACATTATGGGAACTAGACTAGTGTCCAAGGATTTTTGTTATGGTATAAATAAATTACCATTGATTAGTTATCATGATGGTCACTTGAGTTATCCGGAAAAATTGGTTATTATACAGAACCAAGATATTTGATAACAGGATTAGTTATAATGATATATTCAAGAAAGGAAGTCGAATGACTGACTAAATTCAAGAGACATCCAAAATTTTGAGTCAGGGTAACATATCTATCCACTTTTCCCTCATATTTATAAAGTATCTCACAAAATACCAAGTTTCTTTCAAGAGGCCAAGATTTATTGAAAAGATAAATAGGTGTAATCCCAAGGGACATAGGCTAGAATTTACTTCCTTAAAATCGAGTCCTTTACCTTTCCTTTTTACTTTTCTTATGAGGATGGGGAAAATTTTAAAACCCTCTAAGTAATCATTAGAAAATATGGAGTTGAAGAAATAACCAAATTTTTGGTATCACTATCGAAAAAGTACAAACAAAATAATCATGACCTCATGGAGTTTATGCACCTTGGTTTTATGATTATGTGAACCTTAGTGATACTCAAGATCCCATAATCCTTGAATGATTACATGGTGCATAAAAGGAAAACCATTGAATTTTTTTCATGATATGGTACAAATGATGATTCAAGATCCATGTTTTTTTATGAAATTCCCTCTTGTAATTAGCTAATCATCATCATGGAAACTACATTATTCAAAGGGTTCATGTGATTTTCATGATCAACCTAAAAATCATGAAATAACTGAATGGGAACCCATATGATGAATACTTGAAAAAAAATAAGTTATTCAAGCGATATTATCTATAAATGATAGGACAGTTACAAAATTTAAGATGTGTTTTTCTTCACATGAAGGCCCTATGACATGTTAGGCTAATCACAAGAAGGATATCAGATATATTATGATGATCACATAAAGGCCCTCAAAAATTTCAGGTTCATAACATGAAGGCCCTTATATATATAGGCATGATCATGAAAATGCTTATGGATGTGTATTCCTTAATCACACACCCCACCACATACAAATGGATAGGTTATTCCGAACAATTCTGACTCACCATCATGAGATCCATTACCGATCATATGATTCCCCCACAATGTTATGTGACTAATGATAACACAATCAGGTCATGAAATGGATTACATGATCGAGGAGACTAGTAATAACATACTGTTCATATAGAAACTAATTGTTATGTGTTTAAGGGAGGACATAACTGATGATGTACAACTAGATCATGCATTGTGCATAAGTCATCATTGACTTTTGAAGACACCCATTTCGCTAAATCAGGCCAAGGTATGTGGATTGATCTCTATAAAAATTAGTATAGATATAAAGGTGGCAATTCTTATAACCCCCCCCCCCCCCCCCACCCCACCACCACCCTCAAGAAAGATGCATAAATTGAGAGAAGGAGGAGACACACACAAGATTTATCTTTTAAGAATAGAAATTTCACACAATCACAAGAGTCTTCCACCTTTTTCCAATGATTATCTTTAGAAAAATATAAATAATGTGTTATGTAAAGGTCTATATAAAGATATGTGGTGACCTGGAATCCAATAGCCTAGATCCAATGCCTACTTTATTACATTACCATAAGATATACAGTATTATATCATAAAGGATTTAATAGTTTAGTTGTCTTAGATAACTAGATACATACATTACCAATTCATTATATTTGAATACAAACATTACAACATATTTTTATTTGATAATAACATTATTCCATATAGAGTAACCATAAATATATAATATAATATACTTCACTGATTCCTGAGAAAGGAACCCAAATAAGGTTGATCTAAAATGATAGGTAAGGTCTAATTTTAGAAGAATATTTCATGAATCAATAAGAACAATGAACATCGCATGGAAAATAACCAAGAACCCATTCCATTTAAATAACTAGATAAATATTAATCAATATGTTGTGGTAAAATACTAAGCATGAGTTCCATTTAAATAACTTGATAAAAAATAATCAATATTTCCTGGAAATTAACTAAAAAAAATTTCATTTAATCAATAATCATAGAATGAAATGCATCCATAGATAATAAATTAGTGAAAATATCATGCATTATAGAAACTGAATTCTAAATAAAGGAAATTCTTAATTATTGGGCATCATGTCTCAGACGCATGATACCTCTACCTTTAAGATCTTTCACAGGTGAGTTTAAACTACAGGTAAAAACTCATTTAATGATAGATTAATTGATAGGTCATATAATACCAACTGATGCATCAATGGGCTATATTATACCATTCCCCACCAAACACTATAGGTCGAAATCATTCCTCATTTATCAAATAATTGATATAATTAATGAACAATATGCCTTAACATAAAATATATGTATTAAGAAAATGATATAAAATTATCAATATTTCCCCATATTAAAAAATAAAAATCAATATAGAAAGAATTATATGAAAATGATATATTTTTTTGTAATTAATATATCAATGATAAATAATATGGATATTTAGGGAAAATTTAATGTCCAATGATCATAGGAATGTGGATATATCAAGGGAAATTTAATGGCTACAAATAAAACAGGGAAGTGAATTTCAATACTATAATTACGGAAAATAGTCATAAACCATCCAATGGAAGAATAAGGATAGTATTAAGAAATACCCATTAGATTAAGAATAATAGGGTTGTTGTCATTGATGAATAGAAATACTGTAAAAAGATCTTTATAAACATTTGTGAGAAAATTATCCTTTTTACTTTGAAATTTACATTTTAAAAATAAAATTTCAGAAAACATTTTTTAAATACGTTTCATGAAAATAAAATTTGAAATGTATAAAAGAATATTTAAAAAATTTTATTGTTCATGATGGATGGAAATTGTTATCTGGTTTAACATGGTAAAATAAAGTTTTCATTCAAATTTTTTTGTAAAATCCAAATGAGTATTATAATGAAAATGATATAATATTCTCTGAAAACATATTTAAAGAGTAAAAAATTGTGAAAAACCTTTAATGAATCATTTTTAAATGGTTAATTTTTTTATAAAACATGGTTTCAAGAGAAAATAGATTCTTGACCGAAGTAAAAAATGATGTTTGATTTTCTTAAAATAAATCTCAATTAATTTTAGTACCAAAGAGTTGATAGATGAAAATATTATAATAATATATCATGAATAACTAGAGGATAATAAAATAAAATGGTTTTAGTGTGAAATTTTCAAATAATTTCTTTTCACTTAAATTCAAGAGTAAACAATCATGATTAAAATGAGATTGTAAAATAAACCTTTATAACGATCATAGAGTTGATGTGAATGATAATCAATGAAATTATTATGTGTTTCAACAATAAATACACATAAAAAACTATAAATACGTCATAAGTTAATCAAAATTCATTATTCACATAATCTTATATTGGTAGAATTAATGAAGGTGAATATTAACCTAATGAACATAAAATGAGTTATAAAAACCCTCACCACATGGTAAATTTTAAATTAAATCCCATTGAATGAAATAATTCAAAGTAAAACATAAAATACCTTAATAATGAATTATTCATGATATTAATTTTCAAATGGGATTTATATACACCATATAAAGTAAATTGGGTTCATAACATTACAAGATGCCTCAACGAAATAAAAATGAGATGAAGTCCCTTACCTCACACTTCCTTTTGGATGAACTTGAATTAACATCATATATAGAGTTTTTGAACATGTTATTAAATTATTCCTGAACCATCTTAATATATATAAGATCGTATGTTATCCTTCTATAATATATTATCACCCATTCATTAATAATATTTCATCATTTTCAATATTTCGGGTGCTAATTACTTTATTTTATCATGCATGTTTCATCATAAATGATTCCTTTGTTGAACATATTATATAGTTCTATCTTCTGTATAATAATAATAATTAAATAGTTATAATATTTTTACTTAAATTTAACTTTTAAAATTAATCATGAATGATGATTATAAAAAATGGAGTATGTTACGATCATGGAGATGACTGGTCATATGTACGCATGAATAATGTTTCCATTTATCAAAGATCATTATGGAAATGAGGTAAGTGAAATTTAACCATTAAAAAATGTTCGTATTGTCATATATAAAATATTATATGGTATTAAATATAATCAATCTGGTGTAGTGTTGAAAAGAGAGTCACATCACATTGTGAAGGCGGTATTCCACCTATACGCAGATGATGATATCATCTTTACATGAGTGAAAGGGAAAGAAAGAAATAAAAATATATTATTTAAATAATGATAAATGTGTCATGTATGTCACATATAGTTGTTAACGTTATCTTTATCTCCTTCCATGTGAATCGTTAGTGAATGATAAATAGCATCGCTTCATGGGGTGGTAGTCTGACATACACACGAGCAACGTCATCGTATCTCCTATAGAATGAATGGTATATATATATATCTGTGTGTGTGTGAGTCTGTGTGTGTGATATAGTGAATCTAGGGGAAAAATATTTTATAAATATCATATAAATAATTTATATCCATCATCAAACCTAATCTTGATAGTTGTAAATGGAAAAAGGAACGGCATCGGTTCGTGACGCGGTAGTTCGTCATACAAACGAACAATGATTTTGTATCCTATTTTATGAATGTAAATATGGTTTTAGGTCATGATATTATTATAAAAACATACCAGTATATGGAATATACATATTTCATTATATTATTATGGTTCAATAATAATATAATTATGTGGATAAATAAGTAAGATAATGATGCATGTTGAAGATCATTAACTCTTCTTCTGGTATCATCCATAGGTTTGTGCTAAAACCTTTTAAGGTTGTATTTATGCCCAAAATAAGGATTATAGAATAAGGTGATGAATTTTAGGAAGTTATTTTTTTAGATCTTGGACATTCTATAGTGGTTTGAATTTTTTAATAATAGAGTATAGTGCTGTAATTTTATAAGTTAGTGAGGGGACGTACTTTGTATTTTTGAAAATAATTGAGTGATCCCACAATTTTCGTATTTTAAAAGGGTAAAAAATGTATCATTATCAAATCATATAGGTTTAGTGGTGACAATATATCCACAAAATAGTTTTTATAAAAACTTAATGATTATTTTTCCCATATTTTTTAGTTTACACCCCCCCTAGTGAACTAATTTATACCTTAAACATGATAATAAATTTGGACTACATGTACTATTCATTTTCATAAAAAATTATGTTGAAATTAATATAAATTAAAAACATTTATGACTCCAAATATGGAATCCATTTTTTCATATTAAAATTACATAATTCTAAAAAAAATTATTTAAAATTAATCTCACAAATGTGCTGAGAATGCGGGATTTTAAGGTGAAAATGTTCAAAAGTTAACAATGTTTTTATATCTAAATCCAATATTAAAATGATTAAAATGAATGAAATTAAATTAATTTATATAAATTTTAAATAATATTACTTTTAAACCAATTTAAAACATAATTTTACATTACAAATTATTTAAATGATAAGGCAATTTTCAATTAAAATTCAGTATATTTCACAATTCCTCAAAAAATGAAATATTTCTAGAAAATAACTAAAATTAAACTGAATAAAATTTCTAAATTCCAATTGAAACAATGAAGTTTATTTTATGAAATAAATTTTCAAAAATTATAAATAATTAATTTTAATTTATGTGTCCAAAGCCTAATTAAAAAGTCTTTTAGAAAAATAATATTCTTCTGCAAACATTTCTCTTTATTCTAAATGATTCTTATTTTATTTGTAATCAATATATTGGTAATTAATGTGTGTAAAATATACATTTTCATAAGAAAATTAATCTTATTATTACCTTCAATTATAGTATCTATGTGACAATTTTTGAATTAAATAATATTATTACTAGTATATTGTTGTTTGTTAAAACATAACTTTGTGTATATCACATTCTATATAAAAATATTGTTGTTGTGTGTAACACAAGTTAAACTTATTGTTTCATGTAATTCAAGATATAATCATTTTTTCATGTAATTCTAGATATTTATTAGATTGAATTAATTTATAAATAAATATATCATAAATTCTCAAGCTTTTATATTTTTTTCTACGCTTGGTGTTCTATGCCGAATACGCTTCTCAATACAATGTTATTATTTTATAATTTTACGGTGTCACATTATCCCCACAATAAATAAATGACATCTTATCAACTTAAACTTGATCTCTAAAATCAATGATTTGATATTTTAAAAATCTTTTATCAGAAAAACCCACATCTAAGTGGGGTTAATAAAATATATTTTTAATCTGGGATAATGGAATGCCCCATGGTTATAGGGAATAACATATAACTAGATTTCTATGTAGGATAACATTGGTAGAAATTCAATATAGGTATTTTGAATAAAATTATAAATATTTATACAGAGTGATAGTGGTCATTGATCATAAGAATTTTAATGGTAAATCAGAGGTTAAGGACCAAATAACATATATCTTTGACGATTTAAAAGACCATCAGTTGAATATTAATGAAATTATTATGATAAAAAAATTTTTCAAGTTACTTTTTTTTAAGATTTGTGGAATTTTTTTATTGTATAAGAATATAAGTAAATAAACTTACTTGATACATTTCTATTTCATAATAAAAATTTCATCCTTTGGTTGTACTTCGATCAATTACAAATTCACCACTTATTCCAAGAAATAAATAATCAAAATTTAATTATTAATTCCAAAATCACTAAAATTCACTTTTAATGGATCATATTTCCCATAAAAGAGTCATAATTAATTACATATTTCTCCAAACATTTATCAAAATCAATATGGTTAGCACAAGTTATCCAATATAATAAATTAATATTTATGCCTCATAAGTAACAGTACTAGTTCATCGTTAATGTTTAATTTTTTCAAATAATTTATCAAAAATAATGACCCATTAACCATGACATCTCATTGTCCATTGGTAGGTGTGAATCCCTTATCATAATTTAGTCATGTGTTTAATCCCCAACTGCCTTTTCGGATGAAATGGGTTTCCACCCTTCATTTAGTCTTTCCTTTTCTAAACTATATTAATATAATTCCGGTGACATTCCTAGAAAATCTGGTGGACATCCTTGAAATAAAATTAATAAATAAATAACCCTTTTTACTATGGTTTTCAATAAAATTTATTTATTTAATTTTTCCAAATTGTCTAATGATCTTATTTGACTATTATTACAATGTCATTAATTATTATATCAACACTAATGGTTATCAATACCTTTTTTCTTATGTCTATAAAATGTAAATCAATTATTCCTCAAATATGTTTTCCACTAAAACATATACTTTACATAAATTTCAAAAAAAATCATAATCATGGTTTACTCTCATCTTGTAAAAACTAAAATTGTGGTTAAGTCATTGAGCTTATAATCAACCTTAATCTCATTAACCCATGATGATATTTACAAATCTTAGGTTATTAAAGAAAAATGTGCTTCTATAATTTAACAAAATCCTTATATGTTTCATGGTTATTAAAACCAAAATACCATTGGTAAAAATACATCTAAAACATTATTCTTTGAAACCCAATACTTAAATAAGTCTTAAATTTTATTTCCTCAAAGGTCCTTCCCTGGTCTAGGGTTTATCTTAGGTCATTCATTTTCATTATGTATTCAAATATTTCACAATGGTTTGTATATAAATTTTGAATTATCATAAGAAAATCCCATAAGAGTGTCAAACTAGGTGCACAGTAAGGCTTGTTTTCATACACTAGGTGATGATCAGGTCGCACCCAATACATCCTTTTTGAAGTTATTACCCCTAGGTATATCTGTTCTAGAACCATTTCCACTTGTAGTATCTAGATTGGGGTGTATTGTAAGAAAAACCTACATAATATCTACCTTACCAAAACATTAGCATGTTCATCTATACTTATAATCAAAGACTATAATAGGTTTATGATCCCTAATCTATGTTTATCTGAAATTCAGTTCCTATGGTTTTTTCTAAACATTCCCTGATACCAACATTAGCGAACCCAACCCCAGTAGCTCGAATTCAATGCCTACATTATTATGTTGGCATAAGATATAAGGAGTCACATCCCGAATGACCAAATAATTTAGTAGTATTGGTAAAATATATGCATACACGAGTAATTCATTACATTAAAATACACAAATTATAACATTGTTTTTTTATAGAATAAATTTCTTCCATCTAGAATATCCTTACATTTAAAATACAGTATACTTCATGGATTTATGAGAAATGAAACAAAATATGGGTTAGCTCAAATACCCAGTAAGGGTTAAGTACGAAAGAAGATATCATAAATCAATAGGTATATTCAACATGGAAAGGTAAATAACTGATCACACGTCCCATTTAAAAATTTAGAATAAGGATTAATCAATATTGAAAGGTAAATAACTATGCCTATATGAAAATTAAATAACTAGATATGGAATAATAAATATGGAAAGGTAATTATATTAAATCATGGGATATTTAATCAATAATCTACGAATTAAATAAATCCATGGATAATATCATAGAAACAATATAATGGATGATAGTAACTGAATTCTGAATGACAGAAATGCTTAATTATTGGACATCATGAATCTGGGACATGATACCTCAACTGTTAATGCATTTAACAAGACTATTTAAACTATAGGTAGAATCCCATTTAATGAAAACTTAACTAACATTTCTCATGATACCTATCAATGCATTGAGAGGATATATTATACAAGGCCCCACCCATCTCTATAGGTCAAAATAATTTATCATGTATCCAATAATCGATTAAAATAATGATCAATATGCCTCAATATAAATAATGTGTATTCGGTAAAGGATATGAATTTATCAATATTTACCAAGATAAATAAATAACATTCAATGTATAAAGTAGACTTTACAAATGATATATAGTTTAAGTAATTAACACGTCCGTGATAAATAAGATGGATATTTGTGGAAAATTTAATGTCCAATGAGCATAGGAAATTGAGTATTTCAAGGGAAAGTTAATGACTACAAAACAAAATAAGGAGGTGAATGTCAATATTGTCCTTAGTCAAAATAATCATAATTCATCTATGTGAATAATAAGTATGGTATTAAAATGTACCCATTGGAGTAAGAATAATAGTTCTGTTGTCATTGATGAATAGAAATACCATAAAAATATCTTTAAAACATTCTTAATGGAAATAACATTTTCATTTTGATGATCATTATAAAGAAAAATCCTTAAATTTAAATTTAAAAAAACATTCTTAAAATAATTTTCTATAAAATAACCATTAAAACATATACAATATTCTATAAAAAATTGAGTGGTCATGAAGGAAGGAAATTCAGTATAAGATATACATGTTAAAACAATGTTTTCATTCACTATTTTTATAAAATAAAAATGGTAATTGTTTTTATAATGATAAAATGTTCCATTTAAAAAAAATAAAGATAAAAAACTGGTGAAAAATATTTATCAAATAAATTTTAGAAGGTTAAAAACATTTTTAGAAAACATGGTTTTGGAAAAATATAGATTTTTGACTGAACAAATAAATAAAGTTGGATTTTATTAAAAACACTATCTCAGTTAATTTAAAAAAAAGAGTGGGAAAATATAAATACTAATTTAATATATCACGAATAACCAAATGACAATAAACATTAATGTGTTTATTTTGAAATGATCAAATAATTCCCCTTACCAGAAATCAAGAGTAATCAATCTTGACTAGAATGAGATTGTGAAATAATCCTTTACAATGATCATAACGTTGATGTGATAATTAATTAATGGAACGATTATTTGTTTCAACTATAAATACATATAAAAAAGTGGAAATACAACATAAGGTAATCAAAATCAATTATAAACTTTATCTTATAATAATATAATAAATGAATTAGAAGATTAACTCAATGAAAAAAAATTGAGTAAGTAAATCCATTACCATGTGGTAACTTTTAATTCAAATTAACATAGATAAAATAATTCAAATTAGAACATAAAATACCATGATAATTAATTATTCATGATATTACATATAAAATTGGAATTATATAGACCATATAAAATAAATTGAGTTTCTAACATTACAATAAGCGTCAATGATATTAAATTGAGATGAAGTTCCTTACCTCGTGCTTCCTTTTAGATGTGTTGGTCGGAGTGGACACTCGAGAAGGGGTGAATTGAGTTCCAATTAAAATTTCGGTTAAAACATTTCTAGTTAAAATCCCCTGATCTATAAAATAAGTTAAACTGTAGTGAATTTATATTGATTATAAATGTTCACTTAGCTTCTCAATGATTGATTAGGTCTCAGTTAGTTTAACCACAAGATCAAACTAACTTTTGAAACTAATATACTGATTTACAATAAGTGTAAACACTTTCTAATCTAACTATCAAAGTAGCTTCAAAATAATTTTGTATTTTAATGTAATAGCTGTGGAATAAGTATAATATATGTCATATACATTAAACTTAAATAAAAGATGCACAACAGATATAACAAGAGGTTCAGTCTCAAGCTGAGACTTAGTCCTCTCAAATATATATAAGAAATTGATCCACACCCTGGATCGGGGTTAACAACAGTTTTACAATAACTGTCCAGGTCCATGACCTCTACCACTATTATTCGTGGGAAAAAAACAGCAGCAAACCAGCTATTCGGGTCACACACGACCTCTACCACTATCCCAGTGTGAAATAAACGATGTAAGAGTTTGAGTGAGGATTTACAGATCCTCCGGTTAATGTTCATGAGACAGTGTGTTTGTAAAAATACAAAATATGGCACACACTACTCTAAAAGTAAATAATGAATCACAGAGTAGATATGTAGAGATTAGAAATGGCTCCAGTGATTGTCAATGTAGCTCTGGGCTCGTTGGATTGAGCATGAATGCTTCAGAGTCCTTCTCTAGTTTTTCTGTTGAAAAAAAGAGTGTCGTAGTTCGGCTTGTGTTCTTTTGTCTCTTGATTCGTCGTCTGTTCTTCAGAAATGTAGGATTGCATGTATGGAACTTCTTTGAGAATCGTGCAATGTGTTCTTCACAGTTTTTCTCCATATTGTTCTTCTGTTCAGAACAGAGCTCGCATGTATTGTAGTATAAGTGTCGAGACGTGTCAGACATGTGTGCGTGCGTGCGTTTGTTCGTTTGTTCGTTCGTTTGTTTGTTCTCAAATGCAACTCAATGTTCTTTATATTCCATGAGCTCTGGTAGTAGGAACGATTCCCTTTTCATAGGTACGAGATACGGTTTCCTGTCAAGCCAACAACTAGCATTAAATAAAATTAATTTCATTAAAAACAACAAATATTACCGTTAGCATCACTTAAAATAATATTGACAAAAGCATAAGAAACGGTGTCACAGTGATCTTGTAAACGTTGTCTTCTTCACGGTGTCTGATCACGGTGTCTGGTCACGGTGAGTCCTTCACGGTGTCTGGGTTACGGTGAGTGGTCACGGTGTTTGGTCACAGTGAGTCCTTCACAGTGTCTAGTCACGGTGTCTGGTCACGGTGTCTGGTCACGGTGTCTGGTCACGGTGTCTGGTCACGGTGTCTGGTCATGGTGAGTCCTTCACGGTGAGTCCATACTTAGACAAAAAATCCATATTTGGACTAACATAGTGATATACAGAATATGAGTAAAGGTTACTCATTAGAGATAATATATGAGAGAATTGTAATTTCTCATAAAACTTGTAAAGAGTAATTAACATCTATAAGATTTGTTATTATAAAATCATGATATGCACCTATTGTTTAGTTTGAAGATCATTAGCAAGATGTGCACTGAAGATCAAGATTAATTAACAGTAATGAGATTTGTGATTTTTAAAACATGATTGACACATGAGGATTCCTACAATCTCCCCCTTTTTGATGACCACAAATCACATATAGGCAGAATATAAAAGATATGTAATATTAAAGATACTAGCATAGCAAAAACATTATGGAACAGATACTTGAAGTTTTTCTCCCCCATTTATAGTATTATAGAACTGATACTTGTAGGTTTTTTCCCACTTTTGGGATTATCAAAAAGTAGAGAAAAGGAAATGAAACTAGGCAATTATCATTAAACAATGAATTCATAATACAAAGTACATGAGAAGTACAAACTGGAAACAAGAAATGGAATCCCATCAAAAAGAAAGACAGGCCGTAAACTCTTTTGGGATCCATTTTTTTTTCCTTTATCAGCAGCAGGAGCTGGGGCTGAAGAAGAAGAAGGCATAGAAGAGGTAGACAATGAGGGTAAGGGTAGACCTTCAAAAACAGATGGAGCCAAAGTAGGAGCAGTAGAATATCTAGGCTTAGGTTGGTCAAGAATGACTGGCTGGATCTAAGAAAGGGCTTGGCTAACTATCATGGTAGTAGATGCTAAGGTAGTAAATCCAGGTCTAAGGGGTGCAACAGTTGGAGAAACTATAGCAGTACTCTGCACATGAAGATACAACTTCAAAAGATTGATGAAATCAGTAATGATTTCACCACCATACTGCATAGCCTTTTCAAAATCATCATTATTCTCCAGAAATCTGTCCAACAATCTGGTGAACTCTGAACTTTTTTGAACTTGAGCTTTAAAAGCTTGAGTCACCAGAGGGATTCTCAGATTTTCCACCAGATATCTAAAGTGATCTGTAATTTCACTTTTAGGGAAAATCCGGGAGAGATACTAATCTATTTTCTTGGAGATCTCTTGTTGAGCATCATTTGTTTTCTTTGAATGGATCCTAACCAAGTCCAATGCTCTATCACTGTTCTTAATTACTTCTGAAAAAGAAGATAGATCCAAGCCAATGAAGGCATTCTCTAATTCTTCCTTAATTAAGGATCTCAGAAGAGAATCATCCAAGGCAGGTGTGGAGGTATGACCAGAAGGAGGTGAAGCCTTGACAGCTTTGGTTAGAACTTTGAGCTGTTTCAGAACTTTTTGCAGACATCCAGTGTATTCATCTGTAAGCTTATTTAGAGTTTCCACAAGCTCTCTCATGCGTTCCAGCATCTTCGTGTGCCTTTTTCCAATCTTTTCATCAAAAGATAGAAGGTAAGGATGAACTTGAGAAACAATCTGTCTAGCAAGGAGGGAATCAGAAGACTCAGGTGAAACAGCAGCAGGTGTAGGGGTAGAAATAGGAGCAGGCTCTGATCTCACAGATAACTCATTCTGCAGACTTGCTACCATACTTTTCAGATTTGCAACATCAGCACTCAGCAGCTTATTCTCTACTCGGAATTCTTGAATTTCTTGGATCATCCTGGTTTGAATATGAAAGATAATATTTTACAAGAGAATTGATGCATCTTCTTGACTTAATTGAGTCACTGGGCGAGGTTGAGTGAAGAAAATTTTCTCAAAACCAGCTAACAAAGTCTCGCCAAAAGCATTCAGATCATCATTGGTTACAAAGGAATGAAGCTTAGGTAATGATGCTGGTAAAGGTAGAGGCTCAGATTCTGGTTGAGGGTCAGAGTCATCTTCAAATTTAGATTCTGATCTAGATTGAGGGTGGGGCTCTGGTTTTGGTTCTGAATGAGCTAAGGACTTCAGTTGAAACAGAGAAGAAAGATCCATTCTAGGTGCAGTCACTTGCTCTGACTCATTCACATCATAAAAGTTTCAGAACTCATACCGAGAGTGTACAGAGAAAGTGACAAAAGGTTGAGAAGCTTCTCCAGATCCAGCTTCCACAACATCAAGATTTCAAGTTTCCTCCCCCTCAACTTGTGCTTCCCTTTCAGATTCTTGAGGTTCAGGAACATGGACGAGATCCACAGGATCATCCCTAATCTCTTCAGCAAATTCTTTCCTTGCCAGCTGAAAGGCAATTTCCATTCTTTCTTCAGTAGATGGAATAATCTTAGGAACCGATTGTTCCAATGGATAAGATTCCAGACTTGCTTCTTTCTGAACAGAAAGAGTCTCTTAAACAAAAACTTCCTCAAAGGTTTCTTGCTGTTATGAACCAGGAAAAATTAATTTCCTTGCAATATTGGGATGAGCTTCTTCCTCATGAAGAACAATTGAAGGATACTTAGTCCTTTCCTTTTCAACAACAACTTCCTCTCCTTGAGGTATTTTAGCAGGGATAACAGCAAGGATAACAGCCCTTTCCTCTTCAACAGGAACTGTTTCCATTGGAGATATTACAGATTCTTCTCTAGGTGGAACTTCAGCTATTACTTCTTCTTGTTCTTCTTCTTCTAAGTACTCAGCCACTTCATCTGGTTCGAAACCAGGATCAGGTAGGTTCTTAGGACTTCTTGGATAGTCAACAGGATTAAACTTTTTATACAGTTTATCCCTATCCTCAACCCATTTGTTTTTCCATGGATTCCAGCTAATCTTCATCCTTTTGATGATAGGCATGGATAGGTAGAAATCAAAGTCCTCTAATTTTTCTTCATTCGGTCCAACCATTTCTTTTGAGACTAACATGGCTGAAATAATCCTTGAATAAAACAGGGAGGTGGATTTGGAAGTTACTTTGATCAGATCACAGATACGGTTGATAACATACTTACACAGATTAATCTTTTGGCCATTATTCAACATGTGAATCAGGAACACATCCTGATACTTCATAACATAAAAATCTCATTTTCATGGACTAACCAAATTCTGAACAAACTTAAACAAAAGTCTTGTCTCCCCATCCAGTTCAGCAGCTATGTCCCTTCGCTTGGTTCCATTTCTGGTTGGATTTTCCAAAGCGGTTTCTAGGTCAAATATGTCAATTGTTGGAGGAGGGTCTCTTTGGTAATCTTCACACACTCCTTCTTGTGGAATTCTTAGGCATGCAGCCCACAACATTGAAGAGAAAGAGCACTTCAGACCATCGATCCAGCTGGTCACCAAAAAGCTTTCTCCAAACTCAAAAGAGACCTTCACATACTAATAGAATTAAGATACAAGCCTCGGGTAAATCGGTCTATTCTATCCAGTGAACCATTAAATCCATCCTTGTTCTTTTAAAACAGTCAAAACTAATGATATTCTAGACATCAACCATTCAGGGAAAACCACTTTTTCAGGTACAACTGTACGACTTAACAGGTTTGGGGTTAGAGGTCCTTCGGGCGCTATCCCCGGTATCCTACTTTGTTTCTTAGAGTGGTTCTTCTCAGACGAGGGCGAAGATGGACGCTACATCCTTGGCATTCACTAAAGGTTAGGGCGAGAGGGAAAAGAAGGTTCATGAGAGAATTCGGGTAAGGAGTCGAATGAAACCCTTAAGTTTTATCATTGGGGAATTTCAAATGTCATAAAACCACGAACGCGGGAAATCAAATAGCGGTGAAATAAAAATTACCGCGATACGGGTAAAAAAACATAAAAATAACAAAAATTATCATACTTCTCATGGTGAGACAGAAAACTAGCCATCACGGTGAGACAGTTTATAGTCATCACGGTGAAACAGTGAGCAGTTTATATAGTCACGGTGAGACTGTGAGTTGTCAGACCGTGAGAATAAAAATAGTAACTTAGAAAAAATAAGATATTCATTTATGATTAATCATACCATGATAATGTATGATGTAGTCTAATATTTCAGAATTTAATGGTTTAGTGAATATATCAGCAAGTTGATATTCAGTACCAATGAATACAAAGTGATATCACCTTTTTGATAATGATCCCTCAAAAAGTGATGTCTTACATCAATATGTTTAGTCCTAGAATGAGAAACAGGATTCTGAGAAATATTAATAGAACTTGTGTTGTCACAATTTATTGATACATGTCTGAATTGATATCCATAGTCTAGTAATGTGTGTATCATTCACAAAATTTGTGCACAACAACTTCCAGCAACTATGTATTCAGCTTCTGTAGTTGACAATGCAACAGAATTTTGTTTCTTACTACACCATGATACTAGTGACTTCCCTAAAAGATGACATGTTCCAGAGGTGCTTTTTCTATCTAGCTTACATCCAGCAAAGTCATCATCAGAATAACTAACTAGTTCAAATGATTGTCCTTTGGGATAGAACAATACTAAATTGGGAGTATGCTTGAGGTATTTGAAAACTCTCTTTACAGCATTTAAACGTGACTCTTTATGGTTTGATTGAAAACGAGCACACATACACACACAAAACATAATATCAGGACGACTAGTAGTTAGGTAGAGTAGACATCAAATCATTCCTCTATAAGGGGTTTGATCAACAGATTTAACATCTTCATCAAGATCCATCTTACAGGTGGTACTCATGGGAGTGTCACTACATTTTGTGTTATCCAATCCAAAAAGTTTTAAAAGATCTCTAGTATATTTACTTTGAGTTAAAATAATTCCATCATCATTTTGAAAAATTTGAAAAGCAAGAAAGAATTTATGTTCACACATTAAACTCATTTCAAATTCATTTTGCATCATTTTTGAAAAATCAGTACATAAAGAATTTTTAGATGATCCAAAGATAATATCATCAACATAAATTTTTACTACTAAAACATCTTTAGAAATTCGTTTTATAAAAAGTGTAGGATCAGCTATTCCTTTTGTAAAACCATTAGAAATTAGAGAAGTACTTAATCTATCATACCAAACTCTTCGAGCTTTCTTTAAACCATATAAAGCTTTTCATAATTTGAAAATATGATTTGTAAAATGAGGGTTTGAAAAACCAGGTGGTTGTTCAACAAAAACATCCTCAGCAATATATCCATTTAAGAATGCACTCTTGATATACATTTGATATAGTTTGAAATTTAGATGTGCAGCATAAGCAAGTAAAATCCTAATAGCTTCTAATCTGGCTACTGGAGAAAAAGTCTCCTCATAGTCAATACCTTCTTCTTGACTATAGCCTTGTGCAACTAGTCTAGATTTATTTCTAACTATGTTTCCGGATTCATCTACTTTGTTTCTAAACACCCATTTTGTGCATATTGTGAAAGTGTCCTTAGGTCTTTCAACAACACTCCAAACTTTATTTCTTTCAAACTGATTGAGTTCTTCTTGCATAGAAATTACCCAAAATTCATCATTAATTGCATCATCAATGTTTTTAGGTTCAAGATGTGACAAGAAGGCTTGATGTTCAACTTGAATTCTAAGAGAAGATCTAGTCTGTGTCCCTCTATCAAGATTTCCTACAACAGCATCTAAAGGATGAATCTTCAGAATTCTAGTTGATCTAGTAAAGGTAGGGCTAGAAATTTCAGGTTCATCAACAGCTTGGTAATCAACAGAAGCTGGTTCTGGAAAATTTCCAGAACTAGACGTTTTAACTATAGGTCCACTGTATTTATCATTAAGGTTCAAAATAGAGAGATCTCCTTCAAGATTTTCAAGAGTGGTTTTAGGCTCATGTGGATCAGTTTCATCGAACTTGATGTGAACAGATTCTTCCACACACTTGGTCCTCTTATTGAAAACTCTATAGGCTATACCCGAAATAGAGTAACCTAGGAAAATTCCTTCATCACTCTTGGATGAAAATTTGTTGAGATTGTCTTTAGTATTAATAATAAAGACTTTGCAGCCAAAGACTTTGAAGTAGTTAACTTTAGGTTTCCTATGGTTCCACAACTCATAAGGGGTCCTCTTAAGAACAGGTCTGATCAAGACACTATTGATAACATAACAAGCTGTATTTACAGCTTCAACCAAAAAATAAACAGGTAGGTCATACTCATTAAGCATAGTTCTAGCAATTTCTTGCAGAGTTCTATTCCTTCTTTCTACTACACCATTTTTCTGGGGTGTCCTAGGGGCAGAGAAATTGTGACTATAGCCATTGTGAGAGCAGTAAGATTCAAATTCATGATTCTCAAATTCACGGCCATGATCACTTCTCAGAGTTTTAATCTTATTTCCACTAAGGTTTTCTACATATTTGGAGTATTTAACAAAGTAAGAACAAGATTCACTTTTGTGAGCTAGAAAATATACCCAAGTATATCTAGAAAAGTCATCTACTAAGACATAGACATAGTGCTTCCCATTTAAGCTAGAAACTCTAAATGTTCCAAATAAATCCATGTGAACCAACTCAAGAGGTTGAGAAGTTGACACTTCATTCTTTGATTTGAAAGAAACTTTATATTGCTTTCCCATTTGATAGGGATTACAAACTTTTTCATTTTGAAACTCAAGTTTGGGTAGGTCTATAACTAAGTTATTCCTAGGAAGTTTTCTAAGAGAGTGTATATTACAGTGTCCTAATATTCTGTGCCAAAGCCATGACTCTTTATGAAAATCATTTAAAAAAGTAATATTCTTCTTAGCTAATGATTTTAAATCAATATCATAAACATTTTCATTTCGCAGGGCAAAAAATACGAAAGCATTTTTAGAATTAAAAACATTACACGAATAATTTTCAAATTTAACATTAAAACCATCATCACATAACTGAGAAATAATTAACAGATTATATTTAAGTCCATCGGCAAATAAAACATTAGAAATTAATACTGAGTCGGTGTTACCAATCTAGCCTAAGCCAATGATTTTCCGTTTAGAATTATCACCAAATATGACAAAACCTCCATCAACTCTGACTAAGCTTTTAAAGCATGAGAAGTCTCCAGACATATGTCTTGAACATCCACTGTCCAAGTACCAGGTCTTCCTATAGGATCTCTTTAAGAAGGATTCTTACAAAATAGATTTAGATAGGAAATGATTTTGGTACCCAGATCTTCTTGGGTTCAGACAGGTTAGCAATCAAAGCTTTTGGTACCCAAATTTTTCTTATGGGTCTCATGAAAGTTGTAGAATCAACAAACATTGAAAGATAAACCTTATTAGATCCATAACTATGAATATAACTAGTTGAAGAATATAAATGTCCAGAACTAGAATTAGCAGCATTCTGTCCAGATTTAGGAATAAATCTATTCTTTGTAAACTGTCTCTGTCCAGGTTTGTAGCCTATTCCGGTAGTGTATTTTGGTGCAAATTACTTTACTAGAATTTGAGTTAGTGTATCCTTTCCATTTGTGAATTTCTATAAATCCTTTCTGAGTTGCTCATTAGCTAATTTCAGTTCAGTGTTTTCTTTAAGTAACTGAGCATTCTTTTCCATTTCAATATCAAGATCATATTTATGTTTAACAGTTAAAGAATACTGTTTCTTTAAACCTTTGTATTTGTCTTTCAGCTCATTATAGGTTTCTTCTAACATATCACTATATTCAAATTGTTTAGATTTTGACATGTTATCAGAGTCAGTATCTTCTCTAGAATAATAAGAATTTAAAGCAGGAGTTTCAGCTATTACCTCAGAAGTGTTTGTCATAAAACACATGTTTGCCTTATTTCTGTGTTCAGTTTCAGAGACTTCAGATTCAGTGGAGCTATCCTCCGAAGCGCTCTAAGTATCCTTCATATCATTTTTGTACTTACTATCCTTGTAATCAAATTTCTTCTTCAATTTGAGCTTTGGGCAGTCTTCTTTTATATGTCCTTTTTCATTTTCACTCATAACAGACAACTTCATTACTTTTATCTGGCTTTTTACAATCCTTCTTCCAATGTTCCTTATTGTCATACTTTCCATTGTAATTTAATTTTCTGAAAAACTACTTCTTCCTATAGAAATTCTTAAACCTTCTGGAAAAGTGAGCCATTTCAGCATCACTATCAGAAGCACTTTCACTATCTTCACAGCTTGAACTCTTGTTTATAGCATGAAGTTTCTCCTTATCCTTGTCCATTGAAGATGAATATTTGAAAGCAACAGACTTTCTTCTAGGTTAATATTCTTCTTCTTTTTTTACCTTGAGTTCTTCCTCATAGATTATAATCTTACCAATGAGTTCTTTAACAAGTAGAGTAGCAATGTCACATGACTCTCTGATTGAAACAGATGTGCCTCTCCATCGGTCTGGTAAACATCTCAAGATTCTAATAATTTTTTCCTTTGCTGGAACTACTTTTCCATGTGAATTCATTGTATTGACTATCCCATTAAACCTGAGATACATGTCAGAAATAGTTTCATCAGTTTTCATTTTAAAATTATCATATTTAATAGTATAAGTATTTAATCTCATTTCCTTAACATTGGTTGTTCCTTCATGAGAAACAGCTAAGGTATCCCAAATTTCAAAAGCAGTTTTACAAGCAGAAATTCGGTTAAACTCTTCATCTCCTAAAGCACAGTACAGTGCATTCATGGCTTTACAATTACTACTATAACCAGTCTTTGTAGGTTCATCCCAAGTGGATCTAGCAGTAGTAGGATTTTTATATTCTGATTCTATGGCAGTCCATATACCAAAACCTATTCTTTCTAAATGAATTTTCATTTTAAGCTTCCATTGGGCATAGTTGGTACCATTGATGAAAGGTGGTCTGTTAGTAGCAGCACCCTCTAGTCTATTATCCATAACTAGATTTTAGAAAGACAATTTAAAGATAAAAAATTTAGAACTAACAGAAATTTTAGATCTTTAGATATGCAACTAAAATCACCGTTGAAAAACAAAGTATTTCTAAAATCTTTGAACAAAAAAAAACTAATCCTTTGATACCAAATGTTGGTCGGAGTGGACACTCAAGAGGGGGGGGGGGTGATTTGAGTTCCAATTAAAATTTCTGTTAAAACATTTTCTAGTTAAAATCCCCTGATTTATAAAATAAGTTAAACTCTAGTGAATTTATACAGATTGTAAATGTTCACTTAGCTTCTCAAAGATTGATTAGGTCTCAGTTAGTTTAACCACAAGATCAAACTAACTTTTGAAACTAATCTACTGATTTACAATATGTGTAAACACTTTCTAATTTAACTATGAAAGTAGCTTCAAAATAATTTTGTATTGTAATGTAATAGCAGCGGAATAAATATAATATATTTCGTATACATTAAACATAAATAAAAGATGTACAACACATATAACAAGAGGTTCAGTCTCAAGCCGAGACTTAGTCCTCTCAAATATATATAAAAAATTGATCCACACCCTGGATCGGGGTTAACAACAGTTTTACAAAAACTGTCCAGGTCCAAGACCTCTACCACTGTTATTCGTGGGAAACAAAACAACATCAAACTAGCTGTTCAGGTCACACACGACCTCTACCACTATCCCAGTGGAAAATAAAAAATGTAAGATTTTGAGTGAGGATTTATAGATCCTACGGTTAAAGTTCAAAAGACAGTGTGTGTGTAAAAATACAGAAGATGAAACACACTGCTCGAAAAGTAAATAATGAATCACAGAGTAGAGATGTAGATTTTAGAAATGGCTCTAGTGATTATCAATGTAGCTCTGGACTCGTTGGATTGAGTAGGAATGCTTGAGATTCCTTCTCTAGTTTTTCTGTTGAAAAACAGAGTGTCGTAGTTCGGCTTGTGTTCTTCAGTCTCTTGATTCATCATGTGTTCGTCAGAAATGTAGGATTGCATGTATGGAACTTCTTTGAGATTCGTGCGATGTGTTCTTCACAGTTGTGCTCCAATTTGTTCTTCTGTTCAGAACAGAGCTCGCATGTATTGTAGTATATGTGTCAAGACGTGTCAGATGTGTGTGCATGCATGCGTTCATTCGTTTGTTCGCTCGTTTGTTCGTTCTCTAATGCAGCTCAATATTCTTTATTTTCCATGAGCATTGACAGTAGGAATGATTCCCTTTTCATAGGTACAAGATACGGTTTCCTGTCAAGCCAACAACTAGAATTAAATAACATTAATTTCATTAAAAACAACAAATATGACCGTTAGCATCACTTAAAATAATATTGAAAAAAGCGTAAGAAATGGTGTCATAGTGATCATGGAAATGGTGTCTTCTTCACGGTGTCTGATCATGGTGTCTGGTCACGGTGAGTCCTTCACGGTGTCTGCGTTACGGTGAGTGGTCACGGTGTCTGGTCACGGTGAGTCCTTCACGGTGTCTGGTCACGGTGTCTGGTCACGGTGTCTGGTCACGGTGTCTGGTCACGATGTCTGGTCACGGTGTCTGGTCACGGTGTCTGGTCATGGTGAGTCCTTCACGGTGAGTCCATACTTAGACAAAAAATCTGTATTTGGACTAAGACAGTGATACGGAGAATATGAGTTAAGGTTACTCAATACAGATAATATATGAGAGAATTGAAATTATGCATAAAACTTGTAAAGAGTAATTAACATCCATAAGATTTGTTATTATAAAAACATGATATACACCTATTGTTTAGTTTTAAGATCATTAGCAAGAAGTGCACTGAAGATCAAGATTAATTAACAGTGATGAGATTTTTGATTATTAAAACATGATTAACACATAAGGAGTCCAACAAGATGAAAGTTCCTTAATCTTCTATATAGTGGTTTTAAAAATGTTATTAAGTTAATATATTACCATATTAGAATTTATGATATCATATATGATCATTTTATATTATCTTATCAACCATTGGTTAATAATATTTTATTATTTTCATTGTTTCTGGTGTTAGATGCTTTATTTTCTGATGCTTGTTTTATCATGAATGATTTGCTTTTAGAACATATTATATAGTTATATAATCTCCATAATAATAATCATGACATAATTATCATATTTTTACATTAATTTTACATTTAAAACCGATCAATAAAAATGCTTATTAAAAATGATGTCTGTTACGATCACAGAGACAATAGGTCATGCGTACGCAAGAGTAACCTTCCATTTTCAATGATCATTATAGAAAGTAGGTAGGTAATGTTATACTATTACATAATGATAATAATATAATATATTTCATATTATATAGTTTCATATATCTTCTATGTTGTTTGGTGATGAAAAGAGAGTCACATCATTTTGTGAAGGCGATAGTCCACCCATACACGAAAATTGTTATCCTCTTTACATTAGTGAATAGGAATGAACTAAAATGAAATAAAATGATATATATATTACCAATTATGAATGATAAATATGTCATCAATGTCACTATTATATCATGTATATCACATATAATCATTAACATTATATTTAATATGTAACCCTGCAAGATTTTATGGTATGTCACTTTTTTAAAATAAATTTAATCTCTTCAGATAGCATATGTTTTACACCACTGATTGTTCAAAAATATAGTGATATTTTATTATATTAAAGCTATATGCTATTCCTTAATATTTCAAGAATAAGTGGGACTAACTAAATTTAAAAATAATAATAAATAATAATAATAAAAGTAGTGTTTTTATGAAGAATTATTTTTGTGCTCACAAAATTATTATATCGTTATAAATTGATTTTTCAGTATTGGTGAATAATTTTAATGAAATATGTATATTATATATTTAAAAATAAATTATTAACATTTATATAATATTTTTACTATGCATATAATAATAATGAATCTAGTTTTATACTTAAAAACAACATTTTATAAAATTCAATTTTTATCACATTTTGTGAATTTATTTTAGATTTATTTTCATCCACTTATAGGTATTTAATTTGAAAAAATTGATTCCATATTTTTAATTAGGATGTCCAAATTTATTAAACAGGTCCATTTTATTTGTTCTCTAAACAATATTGTAACCGTGATAAAATTTTACACCTCGATAAAGGGTAAATTGGATTTATTTAAATTAAATCTATGTGATAAGGTCAAACAAATTCGTCGTAATTCTTATTTTATGAGTATTATTCGGCCCTTATCACCTAATAATCTAATTTTCATTATTTAATGGACACTTATCCCTGAAAATGACTTTTATTTAATTTAAATAAAAGATAGTTACAAAATGTCACTCTCTTTGTTATTAATATATTTTATGTGTCCATAAGGGGAAAAAGAAAAATATGAATGAAACTAAATATTTATTTTTAGATTAAAAAAATATATCCTCATAATAATTTATTTTAAATTTTTATAAATTATATAATTACCATAAATGCTTCTACGATGCTAAAACATTATTTATTTAATTAACATAAAAATAAAACAATTCATTTTAAAAATATTACTTTTTTTATATTTTGGATGGTTTAATGTGTATAAATAATTTTATAGATATATATGATATGCTATAAATTGAAAAAAAAAATTATATTATAATTACGCTTTTTTCTTCTAGTATTTGAAGCCGTACTAAATAAATAGTTCCAAAATTGAGATTAATAATAATTTATCATAATAATATTTTATTAAATTATTTAAAATTAATAAAAAAAATTATCATCAACCATGTGAATGAAATATACTTTAATAAATCATATTTTTTCCATTTATGATTCATTTTCCCATTAATATTATAATTATTGACCCTTTATAATTTAAATAATGGTTACCATGGTTAAGGTCAAGAAAAATTAACCAAGGGTTAGTAAAAATATAATGTTGGAAATAACACTTAAACATGTCTAAATTATATTAGTTTATGTATTAAAACCCTAACATATATTATATTTTAATACCTTTTCATTTAGAGTAATTTTTTATGATGAATTAATTTATTATAGTTTAATCTTTTTAGAAATTCCAAATGTGTCCCTAAACTAAATTATAAAAGGGTAGCTCCTCCCTTACATATTTACACAACATTGAGTCATATATCATGAAACAAATCTGACCATTTATATTTTAAACATCCATATCCATGTTCTTGAGGTTCTAATCATTCAAAAAGACCAATCCCATAACCCTTTATAAAATATCTAAAGGAGCTCTTCAAAGAAGACATAATCATTTTAATTGACTCTTTCAAGTTTATTTCTTCTTATAATTTCTCTTAATGTAATGTTAAAAAAGTTAAAAAAATAATTATAGTATAATATATATTCTGATATGTTATTATAAATATGGGATAACAATATTTCACCATTTATCCATCCAATAAAAATGAAAAAACGAACGCATTCGTGTGTAAAACTTACTGTCTCCACATAGTGGTTTAATTTTTTTTAATCAAAACATTATTTTCACAGTTATATTAATAGAAATAATGGATCATTAGGACATGATATTGGTTCTGTAAAATTAATATATCATCTCATTCCTTTCCCTTTAATCCATTAAAAATCTATATCACCACTTGTGCGTACGTACATCTTACCGTCTCCATAATGCAATGTGATTCATATTCAATGCTCATCTTTCTAGAATTATCATAAAAATTAATATAATTAATAGATGTGTTATATATATATCCTTAATATCATTCTATAGATTTTGGAACTACATCCAATGTAAAAGAACCAAAACTTACGTGAAAAAACATGCATGGGGAAACAAAGTAGTTAGCACTTGAAACATGTGTAATAATTAAACATTATAATCAAATAAGTTATAAAATAATATAATAGGATCGTATATGATGTCATAAATATGAATTTTATTCTTGCATAAATTAATAAAAAATTTAAAACCATTACACAAGATATTAATTCATGTTTAGCTGAAGGGAAGTGTGGGGTAAGGGATTTCGTCTCAATTTCCACTTCATTTAGTCTTATTTTGTATTGTGCATTTATTCATTTATTATGTAGTATATATACTACAGCTTAGAGATAATTTTTCATTTTAAATTATATTTATCTTAAAAATCTAAATTCTTTATATCTTGGATATGAGTATTTCCGAAACTATATACCATTTTTATATTGCATTTACATTGAATGTTATTTTATTTACTGAGAAATATTGGTAAATATATATCCTTTACTGAGTAAGGATAATTGATGATGAGTCCTATTGATTAATTTATTAAATAGTTTGTTCAATATATGAGGAATTCGGTAGGCATTTAGTGATAGGTGGTGCCAAGTATTAAATAGCACCTAGAGGAATCGGCAGGTCCCATGAGATAAATCAGTTGGCCAAATTAAACAGGTTTCTACCTATAATTTTTTAAAGTTTCTTACAAATGGTCTTGATGATAGAGGTATCAAGTGTCTAAGAGATGATATCAAATGATTAAAAATTTTCTTCAAAATTATGTTATTATTATACACGATTTTTTCACATTGATATTATCCCTAGATGCATTTAATTCGCAAGTTATTGACTAAATGAAATATATATCCCATTAATTACCTTTCCATATTGATAATTCCTTAATAATTATGCCTTATATAATATTCTCAATTATTATTTTTTCATTATATATTCCACTTAATGTAACCCTTACTGAGCATTTAATCTCACCCTTTCATTTGTTTTCCTTTCCCTAGGTTATAAATATGAAATATTTGAATTAGTTTAAAGGATGCAATTTACTTTAATTTGTTATATTATATGTTTAATTACAAATGTAACAAGGGAACAATGTGTGTATCTAGTTCCTTAGAACTACTAAACTGATTTATCATGGGTTATTTGATCCCTTGTATCTATTCCATTGTAATAAAATATATAAAAAATCAAGGCTTCTGGAATTTGCGTTATTGCAGTTGGTATTAGAGAAAGTATAAAAGAAATCTAGGTAACTTGATGGTAAATAATTATAGCTATCACGAGAATTATTATAAAACATTATATTATTTAAAAACATCTAACATCATAGGAATTTTAAATTTTTTAGCTAAATACTAATTATTATTATTATGAGATAGATAAGTGTGTTTAATTTTTTAGTGATGGAACCTAATGGGATGAAGTGAGTAAATACCCACAGATATGTAGGGATTTCTTAACTAAGCAAGCCAACATAGTTGGTGTTGGAGCAGAATAGATCCTGGCCATATTACGATATCTTACTCAGGACATGATGGATAAACTTTCTTGAATAGATAAACATGATAATTCATGGGATAATAAACCTATGTTTGATCATTTCATATTAAACCAGCACCCATATTTTAGTGGGACTACTAATTGAGAGGTAGCAAGGAAATTGATCAAGTACCTTGAAAATATATTTCTATCATTGTGATACCATGAAAAGGAAAATATATTAGTGGTAGTATATTTTCTCAAGGGTGATGATGATCAATGGTGGTCTTTGATCCAAAATACTAGGGAAGAAGAAGGAATTAAACACATGGAATAGAGATCTTTAAAATAAACATTATTCTAAATACATTTCCCTCATTATCAATGAATTGAAATGAAGATAAAATCCCTTATATTATATAATAATAAAGATGAGAGTGTTGTAGAGTGTGAAAATACCATTATAAGACTAAAAAGGTATGCTACAAGTTACATATGTAATTTATAAGGAAACATTGATCATTTCTTTGAAGGAATTAGGATATGTATCTGAAAGGAATTAGCATTTCAAAATGTTTCATCATATGATGATATCATTTTATGTTCCATAAAAATGTAGAAGGAATTTTATATATATTCTGTGTTCAATGGAAATCAATAAAAGAAGAAGTTAGCTGATAACTTTGAAAAATTTAATGCATTAAATAATTAGAGGGGAATAAATCATTTCCCATCATGTGAAAATTGTGTAAATAATCATCCTGTAAAATACTTAACATGCATGGGATTTTTTTATAAGTGTAGAGATAAGTGTCATCAAGATAATGAATTTAAGGTGAAGAAACAAAATCATTATTTTCAATGATTAAAATGTATAGAAATAGGGAATTATCCAATAAATTTTCCAAGATTCAAGGGAACATTCCATAGAAGGGGTCGATGGGAGAAGGCCAAGCTTAAGGAATTTCATAAATAGATCTATAAGTTATCAATGATTTTGTGGAAGTTACTTTAATCATATCCTCAAATTTTTCTAATTTATTATTTGATTCTAGATCCATGCATTCATTTATATATTCTATGTTTTCTCAAAAAATTGATATTTCACATTCACCTTAAAAATTGATTTGTTAGGTAACACTCATAGTAGAAGTATCAATGTGACAATGATGTGTCAAAGATTTCCCATTGGAAAGACACACATTCCCTATTTATTGAAATTATTATCATATGTATAGTTTAATTTGATAAAATTATTACAATTGATTGGATTTAAAATTATGATGACAAATTTTATTAAATAGAAAAGGAATTTGCGATTAGTGAAGGAGTGGAACTCCTTACCTTTATAGAAGAGGATTCATCATCTGATTCATGACAATATCCACATCCACTATAATTTATGAATGTTTTTTTGGGGAGGAAGCGAATAAAAATTTTAAATTAAATATCAAAATTTATTTTTAACTATTTTATAGGAACACATATACGTATTTCTTGAGGAATTACTTGGACACCCACCAGAATGTGATGTTAAATTTTCTTGTTATTTAATCAACGATGCAAGGCCAATAACATATGATCCCTATATAATGGATATTGTATAATTATTGTAGTTAAATAAACAATTAGAGTATTTGAGTGGTCACATATTTTTTCTCCCTAGTGTATCACCATGGGGATCCCATGGTATGTTTTTAAAGAAGAAAGATGGATTACTAATGCTTTTCATTTATTAGAGGTAAATCATTACAGTTTTGATAAAGAACAAGTATCATTTGGCTCAATTAATTACTTTTTCAATCAAATTCATAGAGAAAAATATTTTTTTAAGGTTTTTCTTCATTATATATATCGACAATTGTGAGTAAAGAAAGAAGATATTCTAAATATATCATTTGAAATAAGATATGAACATTTTGAGAATACTATAATTATATTTGGACTCACTAATTCCCCCTCTCTTCTCATGGATCTAATGAATGTAGTATTTGATGAAAATCTTGATAATTGTGTTATGGTGTTTATTGATGATATCATTGTGTATTCTAAAAGTTATGATGACCATGAGAATCACTTGAGAATTACTACTGGGAATCTTAGAAGGATAGTTTTTTATGGTATATTTTTCAAGTGTGAATTATGGATTTAGGGAATTTCTTTTCCTGGAAATATTGTCTCTAAGGATGGAATATCAGTTGATCCTTTGAAGAAAAATGAATTCAAATAACGGAATACACCAATAAACATAACTCATGTATGTAGTTTTATTGCTTTATAAACTTACTATCTTCATTTTGTTCAGAATTTTTCCTAACTAGATAACTCGATAACTTAGATCATGTGTAAAGGGGTTAAGTTCATATAGATAATAAAATTTGAAGATTTTTTTGAATAATTGAACATGATATTTGTAAATCCTCCAATTTTGACTTTCCCATCAGGAAATGATGGTTTTGTGATATATAGTAATTCATCAAATAAAGTAATGGGTTTCATCCTTACGAAAATTGATAATGTTATTAGAAAAGCATTAATATAGCTGAAGACTAATGGAATAAATTATCCAAACCATGATCTTGAGTTAGAATCCATAATATTGTCTCTGAAAATTTGGAGACACATTCACTATAATAAAAAAATTGGAGATATATACGGATCATAAGATTTTAAAATGCATATTTACATAGAATGAACACAACATGAGAAAAACATTATGGATTAATTTACTTGAAGATTAAATATTTATTTTCTTAAATTTTATTTTTTCTTGATACACTACATCCTAGGAAAATTAAATATTTATAATATGCCTTAAGACTGAGAGATCATTTCCATTTGACTCAAATAACGATTGAGAGAGATCCTATGAGGATGAATTTTGTAAAGATGGATATTGAAATTTTTAAAGAAGGGGAGACACCAATACTTTTTAAAATGATTTCTAAACCATATTTAATAGAGAACATAAAAAGTTAATAATTTGATGATTATAATTTTAAAAACAAAATTAAATTTATGAAGTATGGAAAATTAGAAAACTTTATCTATAAGGATGGTGTTCTAAAATATGGAAAGATAATTTGTGTTCCATCTATACTTGATATAAAAATAGAATTTTTGGATGATGATCATATTTTTAATTTATATATAAACCTTGGTAGAACCATAATGTATATGGATTTGATGGAACATTTTTTTGGGGTAAAATGAAATGGGATATCTCGAATTAGGTATTATAATGTTTGGTTTGTCATCAAGTGAATGCTAAGAGAAAAAATCATAGAGTATTCATGAAACCTCTACCTATTCTTATGTGGAAGTGGGATTAATATACTATGCTATTTTTCACTGGATTAGAAGTAATTTTGAGATATGTTTTATTTTATATCGCCTTACTAAAGTCAGACATTTTTGTGCTATATGAGAATATTTACCTATGGATTACCTTGAATGAATCTATATTAAGGATGTTTTAAGAATTAATTGTGCATATCATTCAATTGTTTCTCATCCAGATTTATGATTTATATAAATGATTAATAAATTCCTTCAGAAATCTCTTCATACCAAACTTCATTTGAGCACTACTTATCACCCTAAAATTTTCGGGCAGACAAAAAATTCTATCCACGCATTTGGAGACATTTTGAGATCATGAATACATGAATTTCAAGGAATGTGGGATCATTATTAACCTTTGGAAGTACATTCCTAAACCAGTAGCTTCCAATCAAGTATTCAAATGGAACCGTGTGACACATTATATGGAAATAGATTATGTTAACCAAATAGATGGGATGAAGTTGGTGAAAGAAAGATTGTAGTTCCAAAACTTGTGTAGGATTGAATGGAAAAAGGTAAAAATCATTCAAACCAATATCGAATCTTCTAAAAGTTGGAAAAATAACTATACTGATATAAAGTTGAATGATTTTAAAATTCCAGTGTGTGGTTATGTTATCTTAAAGGTATCTCCATTGAAGGGTGTTATAATATTCATAAAGAAAGGGAAATTGATCCCTGGGTACATCAGGCCTTTTGAAATCCAATAGAAAACTAGAGTTGTGTCTTACAATTTGGCAATTCCACCTAGACTATACATAACAGAAAATTGTTTCCATATCTCTTTGTTAAGGAATTTCATTCTAAACCCAATGCATGTTCTCACATCTGAGAAAATATTATTAGATCCCAAATTTTCTTACTATGAAGATCCTAGATTCTAGATACTAGAGACCATGTTTTGAGGAATCATATGAGTCAGATAATAATGGTACTTTGGAAAAATTATAAATTAGAATAAAAACTGTAGGAAACTGAGGAAATTATGATAAATAACTACCAAAATCTATTTTTGATGTGAAATTATAGAAATTTTGAAGATAAAGTTTCTTGTAGGGAAGAATGTAACAACCCAACCTTTTACTATATGTCTCTTTTAAAAACAAAATTAATTTCATTAAAAAGATTTGGTTGCAAAAAAATTATGTGTTTAAACAGAATATGATTTATTATTATGTGACAATTATAACCCATCCATTAATTTTTATATAATAAATAGACTAACTAAATTTTAAAAAAATAATAAATAATAATAATTAGTGTTTTTCTGAACAACAATTTGTTTGTGCCCAATTTAGTTATATCATAATAAACTTAATTAGTCACTATTGGAGAATGTGTAACACCTCAAGATTTTATGATATATATTCATTTTAATTTATTTGATATCTTTTGTTTTATGCTACACCAAGATTAGCTTTTTCTATATGCAACACCGTATTAGATTTTAGTATACACAACACTATTCTTGGCTTGTGGTATACACAATTTCATCTTTGTTTGGTATAAATTTTTCTACGCAACATTAAGTATAGATTTTGTTCAATTTATAAATGAAATAAGGTTGGATTATGTTACATGAAACACCTAATTATGCTTGCACTACAAGCACCATTGAATAGTATTAACCACATTTTGAATTTTATAACATTATAATTCATCTTACCCATTTTCTATAACATAGAATGAGAACTATATCAATTTTTCACATAAAGGAAGTGTTTTTTAAAAAATGTATTTTTTCCACCTTATAATGGTACACCCATTTTAAATCTAGTTTTTACATGTTTATAAGTTTAAATTAACAAATTAAACTTATTCCTTGAAATTAGGATATAAAAATTTACTTTCGATAAACTTTTGATATTTTTCTGATAATTTTCATATTTTAATGAATACTAAAAACACGCTAAATTTTAATTGAAAACAAATTTTTCATCAAGATAAATTATATGGTTAAATTATAAAATTGACTGGTTTAAAAGTATAAACAGAATATATTTTTTACCATTTAATATAATTTATTTCATTATCATTAATTTTACATTGAATTCATATGTAAAATCGTTTCAATGTTTTGCAATATTTTAAACAAAAACCCATTTTTTGACAAATAGATTAATTTTAAATTAATTTCTACAACTTCTGTGTCATGAATTTGGAAAAATAGATTCCATATTTGGAATCATTAGGTCCAAATTATATTAGTAGGCTACTTTTTTATTTTTGGGCATAATGAATAGTAACGTGTGTAAATTTTGTTTACCATAATTAAGGGTCAATCTAGTAATTAAGGGTAAAAATAATATTATAAAATTACCCTAACACTTGTCTTCATATAATTGGAAGATTATATTTCATTATAAAACATACTTGGGTTGAAATGAAATCTGTTGGAACCCACTACAATGTGATTAAGACCTTTGATTTATTTTATTTAAAGGAAAGTGAAATATGTCTCACTCAAACACTAATAATTAAATTATTTTTATTATAAGGTTAAACAGAATATAAAATCGATTATAAAAACTCAATTTAAAGATAATTTTTTTATCATGGTGATTTATTTGTAATTTTTAAGAGATATATAATTACCTTAATTTCTTATACATTAATGATGTAGAAATTATTTATTTAGTGAAAAATCAATAATAATGTTTTTATTAAAATACTAATACCCATAAAAAGTCCCAAAAAGTTGATAAAAACGTATTATGATTTTATATATAAACCATAATCATCAAATGGTCTAATATTTGACCATTTGGAGCCTTATAAAAGCAATTATGACACTTATATTCTTTTATTTTAAATGATGTCAAATTTGTCACCTTCATAATTAAATAAATATAACAATTTAAATGTTGTGATTTTAAGATGATAAATTAGAGTAAAATTATTATTATGAAATTTATTAGATTTATATTAATCATATTATTTTATTTTTAATTTATATGCAATAAATAAGTATATTAAATAATCATACATAAATGTAGTAGTAATTATTTTATTAATAGAAATATAAAATAAATGGTTTTAAAAATATTAAACTAAATTTTATTTTAACTAATTAATGTAATCCCTAAATTTATTAGATGAATAGTGCATTTTATAAATATATTAAATATTTTGTTTCAACTCTATCATCTGTTTGGATTTTTATTTAAATTCAAATAAATGAAAAGTGTCAAATAGACACTATTGATATTTTATAAAAATAACAAATTATTAAATTGTTTAAAAATCAAAAAAAAAATATTTAAAAATTAAAACATGAAATTTATATGGTCTAAAATGTCATAAACTATCCAGTTATGGACAACTCACAACACATAAGTATTTTTAACCATTTAAAATTTAGAATATTATTACCACAAATTAAATTAAATATATTAAATAAGGATAAATCAAAGTGATAAGGTTTAAATTATACATAAAACATGTATAAATTTTATTGGTTGATGGGATGACAACCCTATCTCATCTCATATTCTAATTGAATCTTCTTTGGTGGTTTTTAATTGGGGGTTTATTTTATTATTAATTAATATTGTTTAGGATTCCAAAAGTGCCCCTCTCCACTCTCATAAAAGGGAACCTACTCCCTCTTCTCTTCAATCCATTTTGATCTTTCATAATCGAAAAAACCATTCCCATTAACCTTATCAACTTACCTAGAGACATACTAGATGTCTGGGAATTATTCAAAGGCCAACTTTAGTGCCCTGAGTGGAGGTTTAGAAGAGTCGCGTTCAAGAAGAGGTAATATCATTTAGCGATTCATTCAATCTTTTTTCTTCTTCTAATTCCACTATATGAGTTGTTTCATTATTAAGTAATAGATATATTATTACTTTTATACTGATATGTTATTATGAATATGAAACAAACATATTCCATCCTTTATCCATCCTATTAAAAATGAAATCACCACACGTGCGTACGTACGGCCTACCGTCTCAACGCCGTGGTGTAATCTGTTTTTCATCACCAACCTACATGGATGGGTATAATAATGGAATAAATAACTATATATGGTTATTTTAAATTGATATTTATTCAGAAATAATATATACCATACACTTCAAAACAATTCCACAATCATGGGAATGATATTGTCGCTCGGGCGTACGTACGGCTTATCGTCTCCATGATGCGATGAGATTCATTCTCCATGTTAACCATTCAATAATGATTATAAATTATATATAATGGATTATAATGAGAAATATGACATAATAATGATACTTTATATATATATATAAATCATCTACATACTTATATTCAAGTCAATAAGGAAAGGAAAACAACGTTCATGCGTACGTACGACCTAACGTCTCCATGAACAGTGTATTTCATTTCATTTAACTATCTATTATATATATATAATGAATGTATATATGATATATAAATAAGTTATTACATTATATATGTAATAAAATCATGATATAAGTAATAATATCAAGAACAAAATGTCCAAACATGACTGAAAAATGAAATGATTATTTCCCAAAACATTGCTTCAACATGGAATTGACATATGAACATGTAATATAATGTAGTAATTGAATCATATATGATATCATAAAAATTATTTTGATTCATGAATAATTCAATGACATTATTTATATCATTATACAGTAGTTTCAGACATGTATAGAAGAAATTGGACCTAAGGTATGGGGTAACTTTCCCAATCTCATTTATATCCGATATTGTTTTTTCGTAAGAATTTACTGGGGTTATATTAATCATCCATGTCCATGTCTTATAAAACTATTTTTATAAAATGTTTATTATTCTTACTTGAATATTTAATTTCATTTTAACCCTTTTTTGTCTTTTACCACATGGTATGGAATGAATATTTCTTTTGTTTACTATACAAGGTACATTTTGACATTTCTGACAAAAGTATGAGGAGAATGTTTTTTTAACATATAGGGCATGAACATATTTTTACAGTTTCAGAAACCCTTATTTCCATGATGCTTCCACTTCAGGATTTCATGATTATTTTAAATGAAATTCTTTTCTTTTAATATTGCAAGTGATTTTGAGAAAATAAAATGATTTTGAAGAAGAAAGGATATTTTCCTCAAGAATTCATTTCAAGTGTCTTATCAAAATTATCTTCCATATAAGATGATATAGGGTTATTTTTCCATCCCTATCATTACATTTATTTGATTATGTTATGATGTAATTATTGTTATGAAGTCATTTTATCTTATATGGATTATGTTATGATGGCATGATGGTTAAGAACCCCATTTTATTACATGGGTTATGGTATGATATATGATTTATGATTTTGTGGAACAAATAAGAATGGTTTCATTATGAGATTGGTAGGACCTATATCTCTCTCCAATGTATTGGGTAATTATTAAGATCTCACGAGATAGGCATGGCTAGATTGATAAGTAAATCCAGTTCAGTAATATAGGGCTGGAACAGCAAGTGAACCCGGTTCATTAATGGACATTGTCCACTATGATGGTCTTAGTAGCAATGCCTCAGATACTGTGGAAATAATATCAGGTGCTTAATGCTTTTCCATAATTACATGTTTTATTCCCATTCAATTTTATCATGATTAATGTTCCTTTATGATCTATGACTTACGTACTTCCAAGATTTATTTCAAAACTCATGATTTTGATGTTTAAACATTATGTTCATGTTTTAAAGTTAAAATGTATATGGTTTTTTTATTTTCTCCATGCATACCCTTACTGAACATTTGAGCTCACCCATTTTATGTTTTCTTTTCTCTAGGATATAAATTAAGGTTTTATTCTAGAAAAAAAAATTAAATGATATTTATGATAGAGGTTGAAGGTCTTTCACCATGACTAGAAGATTATGTTCCAAGTTTCCAAAGGCACTAGACTAATACAGTCATTGCGCGTCTGTTTGTGTCATTTATTACATTTTACACAAAAGTGATTTAATTTTCATGTACATCAACCTTGGGTCTATACAATTGGTATCATAGAAATGTTTTAGTTAACCTTTGGAAACTAGGATGCGAAAACTTTATTGAGGCCCATAGAAATATTTCTACGGTATGTCTAAGAATGTCCATAAGGTTAAGTATAATTATAGGTTCCAGTCCAAGAATTATGATAATGATCATGAATAACCTAGGATTAAACCTAAGATGTTAGAGATTTAATGTAGTCCCCATTGATTAAGTTTTTTTCTTAGATTGATTTTATCCTCTCACAGTATTCTTTTTGGGTTTTAGGAAATGACTGGAAACAAGAAGATTCATGTTAATGGAGAATATGATGGACAATGGAATGATATTATTCATGAGCAACCAAATGAAACAGGATTCAGAAGGTGAAACATCGTTATTATTCCTAATAAAAAATCTCATAATATGATCAATAATATCAACTTCAGTATGTTTCCTGACTCCGATAATAAGAGAAAGTTGGAGTTTCATGATGATCCTAGAGGAAATGGAGTTCAACTTCCCCATGTAAATCATGTGGGAAGAGGAATCAAGGAGAATGTTTCAAAAAAACTAGAAGATGCTTTGGATGTGGAAAAGAAGGAAACAAAGACAGTAATTGTAAAGGAAAAGGTTAGGTTAACACAATAGACAATGATAATCATATTTCTAATACATCAAAAAGGATAAATGTTTTAAATGTGGAATGTACGGGCATTATGCAAACCAATTCCCTAAAGGAAAATCTCATGAAACGAATTACTATGATAGTATGGGTAGTATTTATGTTGATGATGATGAATATACTACAAATGATATATGAGATAAAAGAAGTGTTGATGAATATAATGATGAAGCTTGGTCAATGGTTTAAGAAGGTAGTGGAATGATAGCATGTTTATCAAGAATAATGTATGGTACTATAGAAAAAAGAAAAATCTAAGGATTGTTACACTATTTTTTTCCATGAGTAGTTAAAATAATATTATTAATGGTACCGATAACCATGAAAAGTGATTGAAATATTTTTGGAAAGCAGGTGATATGCACATAATGAAGGGAAAAGGAGAAAATATTATGTTGGATAGTATAAATGAGCTCATGACTAATATATGGACAAAGTTATATCATGGTTTGAGTATATAGAATTTTTGGGATTTTGGTTTGTGAAAAGAGTTAACTTTTGACAACATTAATGTTTTCACAAAGGTTCTATAGAAATTCCTATTTCAAGAATACATTATTAAGGTACTCACATGTTTCAATTGTGACCAAAAATATATATCTTATAATATATGTGGGATAAATTGTTTTATTCAAATTCTTTGTAGATAACCTTTCTAGTAATCGTTTTCTTTATACTATGAGATTGGACATAAGTAGATTAGAAAATCCTAATGATTGGAATGGATTATGTCGGTCATCATATAATATTGTTTAAGGCTAGAAATTTTTTCGATATTATTTATGGAATGTTATAATAGTGTAGTTTTAGAAAAAGGACAACCTTTTTGATGGGCAACAACCCATCGCGTCGGACAAGGTTCCATGAATCGAATCAACAAAAGATGTGTGACAGGACTTTATCTCCTACCAATGGCCTACAGGAAGTCCCTGATTAGTATAAATTAGTTTTATTTTATTAATCGGTATGATAGATGAATAATAATACCATTTTAGGAAACATATATGATTAATCTCATCAGATATGGACTTATGAATGTTTAATAACTTTTGATAACCGTTTTGTGATAGAGACAGATGGAATAACCTATTATTCTATAGCATGATCTACTAACACTTCATGAATTAAAAATTCAACTTTATTTTATTAAATAAAGATGAAGTGGAAATTGGTCATGGAATGAACAACAATGATATTACACCAAAATCATGTAATTATTTCTCTTCATGCAAAAATTCATCAAATTTAAGGAAATGATCATGAAAACACAAAATGTTGTCCTAGTACCCTCATATCTGATGAACCAGATGGTACCATAGATCATCACAAATTTATGGTTTTTTAATTGTTGTATTTTTCATAGCCATGTTCTCTTCCACTCTCGGTCAGAACGTGATGGTTAGATTTCTCTTCTGTATCCATGTTTTCACCTATGTTCTCTTATGTGGAAACCCAATGATGAGTTACTTTGGGTATCCATTATGTTTCTAATATTTATTTCTAAAATGAAGTTTTAATATTATTTTTTACAATGTGGGATTCTATGAAAGAAACATTCAAGTAGTAAACAATTTATAACCCCGACGAATTTTGAGGGAGGCATTCATTTTAAGGGGGGTAGAATGTTACACCCCAAGATTTTATGTTATATATTATTTCTAATTTCATTGATATCTTCTGTTGTATGTTACACCAAGATTAGCTTGCACTATACACAACACCATATTAGCATTTAGTATTCGCAACACTATTCATGGATAATTTTATACACAATTTCATGTTCGTTTGGTAGAAATTACTCTACGCAACATTAAGTATAGATTTTGTTCAATGTATAAATGAAATAAGCTTGGATTATGTTATATATAAAAAAGAAGCTTCCACTACATGCAACACTGAATAGTATTAACCGAATTTTCAATTTTATGACAATATAATTCATCTTAAACATTTCATAGAACATGGTATGAGAAAAAAAATCAATTTTTCATTTAAAGGAAGTATTTTTTTTAAATGTAGTTTTGTCACCGTTTGATGGCGCACCAATTTTAAATCTATTTTTCACATTATTATAAGATTAATTTAACAAATTAAACATATTCCTAGGAATAATGATATAAAAAATTACTTTGGATAAATTTTTGATATTTTTCTGATAACTTATATATTTTAATGAATAGTAAAAACATGCTAAATTTTAATTAAAAAAACTTGTTTAATCAAGATAATATATATGGTTAAATTATAATATTGAACAGGTTTAAATTATAAATATAATATATTTTTACAATTTAATATTATGTATTTCATTAATATTAATTTTACATTTAATTCATAGGTAAAATCATTTCAATATTTTGCAATGTTTTAAACAAAAACCCATTTTTTCGACAACAGGATTAATTTGAAATTAATTTCTACAACTTCTGTGCCTTGAATTTCAAAAAATTGATTCCATATTTGGAATCAGTAGGTCCAAATTATGTTAATAGGCTACTTTTTATTTTGGGGCAATATGAATAGTAACTAGAGTAAATTTTATTTACCACAATTAAAGGTAAATAAGGTAATTAAGGGTAAAAATAATATTATTAAATTACCCTAACACTTGAATTAATATAATTGGATGATAATATTTCTTCCTAAAACATACTTTGGTCGAAATGGAATAAATTATAACCCACATGGATGTGATTAAGACCATTAATTTATTTTATTTAAGGGAAAGTAAAATATGTCTCACACAATCATTAGTAATAAACTTATTTTTAATATAAGGTTAAACAGAATATAAATTCAATTATAAATACTCATTTGAGTGCTAAAATATTTTTCTTGATCATGTTAGTTTATTTTTAATTTTTAAGAAATATATAATTACCTTAATAGCTTATGCATTAATGGTGCAAAAATTATTTATTTAGTGAAAAATCAATAAAATAGTTTTTATAAAAATAATAATACTCATATAAATACTCAAACACATGAAAAAAACTTATTTTTAGTGTATATACAAACCATAATCATCCAATGGTATTATTGTCAACCATTTTGAGCCTTATAAAAGCGTTTATGACACTAATATTATTTTATTTTAAATGATGTCAAAGTTGTTACGTTAATAATTTAATAAATATAAAAATATAAATGTTGTGATTTTAAGATTATAAATTCGAGTAAAAGTATTATTATGAATGATATTAGATTTATAGTTATCATGGTATTTTATTTTTAATTTTTATGCAACAAATATGTATATTAAATAATCATACATAATGGTTGTAATAATTATTTTATTAAGAGAAATATCAAATAAATGGTTTAAAACATATTATAATAACTATTATAATAACAAATTAATGTACTCCATGAATGTTTTATATGAATATGACATGTTATGAATCTATTAAATATTTTCTTTCGACCCTATCATCTGTTTGGATTTTATTTATATTAAAATAAATGAATAGTGTTAGAATTGACACAATTGATATTTTATAAGAATAACAAATTATTAAATTGTATAAAAATAACCAATGTATTTAAAAATTAAAAATTAAAAATTTTACGGTATAAAATTTCATAAAGTATTCAATTATGGAAAAATCACAACAAATTAGTATGTATTTATAACCATTTAAAATTTAGAATATTGTTACCAGAAACAAAATTAAATAGATTAAATAAGGATAAATCATAATGGTAAGGTTTAAAATAAACATAAAACATGTCTATATTTTACTGGTTGATGAGATTACAACCATATCTCATCTCTTCTTAGAATTTAGTGTTTTTTTGGAAGTTTTTATCTTGGTTTTGATTTTATTATTATTTAATATTATTGAGGTTTCCAAAAGTTCCCATCTCTTATTTTAAAAAAGGGCTCCTCCTCTCTCTTCTCTTCATTCCATTTGGATAACTCATCCAAAACCTTCCAATTTCCCAAATAAAATTCCCTAGCAGCGTACTATAGGTCCTGGAATTCTTCAATGACCAAATTTTGTGCCCTAAGAGCAGGTTTAGAAGAGTCGCGTCGAAGAAGAGGTAATATCCTTTACTGATTCTTTAAAATTTATTTCTTCTTCTACTTCCTCTAAATGAGTTTTTTAATTATTAATTAATAACTCCAGTATCACTTTTATACTGATATGTTATTATTAATATGAAACAACCATATTTCATCTTTTATCCATCATATGAAAAATAAAATCACCAAGCGTGCATACGTACGGCCTACCGTCTCTACACCGTGGTGTAATCTGCTTTTAATCACCCACCTACTTGGATTGGTATAATATTGGATGAAATAACTATATATGATTATTTTAAAGTGATAAATTTTCTGAAATATTTTATACCATACACTTCAATACAATTCCACAATCATGGGAATGATAATGTCGCTCGTGCGTACGTACGACTTACCATCACCACGACGCGATGAAATTCATTATCCATATTAACCATTCAAGAATGATAATAAATTATATATAATGAATAATAAAGATATATTTGACATAATAATTCTACTATATATATGTGTGTGTGTGTTTGTGTCATCTACTTACTTCCATTCAAGTCAATATGGAAAGGAAAACATCGTCAATGCGTACATACGTCATACCGTCTCCATGAACGGTGTATTTCATTTCATTTATCAATTTATTATATATATATATAATGAATCTATTTATGATATATAAATCATGTTTTACATTATGGAAGCCATTAAATCATGTTATAATTAATAATATCAAGATCAAAAAGTCCAAACCCGTACGATAAATGAAACGATTATTACCCAAAACGTTGCTTCAACATGGAATTGACAAATGAATGGGTAATATTAAGTTACAAGTGAATCATATATGATATCATTAAAATGACTATGATTCATTAATAAGTTAATGATATTATTTAAGTCATTATATATTAGTTTTTGACACGTACAGAAGAAATTGGACCTAAGGTAAGGGGTAACTTTGCCAATTTTGTTTGAATCCGAGATTGTTTATTTGTAAGAATTTACAAGGGTTATATTTATCATCCATTTCCATGTATTCTAAAACTATTTTAACTTAATGTTTACTATTCTTCCATGCATTTTTAAAGTCATTTTTACCCTTTTTTACATTTACCACATGGCATGGAAGGAATATTTCATTTGTTTACCATATGAGGTACTTTTTGACTTTTCTAGAAAAAGTACATGGAGAATGTTTTTTTAACTTATATAGTATTAACAGATTTTTACAATTTCATAATGCCTTTTTCAATTAAGCTTACTCTACTATATTTCAATATTATTTTCTACTAAATTATTTTCTTCCAAAATTGCACATCATTTTGAGAAAAGAAAATGATTTTGAAGAAGAAAGGATATTTTCCACAAGAATTCATTTCAAGTGTTTTATAAAAATTATATTCCATATATGATGATATAGGGTTATGTTTCTATCCCTATTATTACATTGATTTGATTATTTTATGATGGAATTATTCTTATTAAGTCCTTTTATCTTATATGGATTATGTTATGATGGCATGATGTTTAAAAATCCAACTTTTTTACATGGGTTTTGCTATGATATAAGATTTATGATTTTGTGGAAGAAATAATAATGGTTTCATTATGATATTTGTGGGACCTATATCTCCCTCAAATGTATTGGGTAATGATTTATATCTCATGAGAGAGACAAGGCAGGAATGAAAAGTAAATGTAGTTCAGTAATTTAGGGCTGGAATGGCACGTAAACCCAATTCAGTAACGGATTTTGTCTACTATGATGTTCATGGCAGCAATGCCATGGCTAATATGGAAATAATTTCATCTGATTAATGGGTTTCCATAGTTACATGTTTTATTCCAATGTTATTTTATCATGATTAATGTTCTTTTATGATCTATGCCTTACGTACTTCCAATATTTATTTCACAACTCAAAATTTTTATGTTTTAACATTATGTTCCTGTTTTTAAGTTCAAATGTATATGGTTTGTTTTATTTTCTCCATTATTACCCTTACTGGGCATTTGAGCTCACCCTTTTTATTTTTTCTTCTCCCCAGGATATAAAGAAAGGTTTTAGGTAAGAAAAAAGGGGAAGCTTTTTATGGGAGATGTTGAAGATCTTTCACCATGATTAAATGATTATGTTCTGAGTTTCCAAAGACACTAAACTAATACAGTCATTGGGCGTCTGTTTGTGTCATTTATTATGTTTTATGAAAAAGTAATGTAATGTATATGTACGTCAAGCATGGGTCTCTATAGAATTATTTTAATTAAATATATATATATTATATTTAATTAATTTTTTTGCATTCATATATAATTTTTACTATGTGTAGGATAATAATAAATCCAGTTTTATTCATAAAAAACATTTCCTAAAATGTGATTTTTATCGTATTTTGTGACCATATTTTAAAATTAAATTATTCCACTTATATGTATAGAATTTTATAAAATGGTTTCCGGATTTGGAATCGGGAGGCCAAAATTTAGTAAATATATCTCTTTTATTTTTGCTCAAAAATGAATAGAAACTATGGTAAAATTTATCTTCTTGGTAAAGGGTAAATTGGATTTATTTAGGTTAAATCTACATTATAAGGTCATAATTATTCATCCAAATTCTTATTGGACAAATTTTATTCGACCCTTATCATGCCTAAGGATATAATTTTATTTATTTCATGGACACTTGTCGATGAAGGTGACTTATATATTATTTATATCAAATATTGGTACAAAATGTCACTCCCTTTGTTTTTAATATCTTTTATGTGTCCACATGGGGGGAAATAAAAATAGGAATGAACCTAGATATATATTTTGAGATTAATAAAAAAATTATTCATAGATAATTATTTCAAATTTCGATAAAATAAATATTTATCTTAAATACTTCTAAAATGCTAAAATGGTATTTATTTATTTAACAGAAAAATAAAATAATTCATTTTTAAAATATTAATTTTGATATATTTTTGATGAATTAATGTTTATATATCATTTTATAGATTCATATTATATATTAAATATGTTTTAAATCTTTTTATTTAAATTTATTCTTTTTTTTGAATGTATTTGAAGTGAAATTAAATGAATTTTGTCAAAATTGTCATTAATGGTTATTTATCAAATTTATAATTTTCTAAATTATTTAAAATTCATAAAAATATTATATTTGTACATGTTAATGTAATATAGTTGAAAATTTATAAATGGAAAATTTATGAGCCATTTTTAAATTTATAGTGACATTATAAACCGATTATAATTAAAATAATGGTTACCATAGTTAAGGTAAAAAATTAATTAACCAATGGGTTAATCATGAAGATATGGTTTAAAATTACACATAAACTAGTATAAATTATATTATTCATGATATTAAAACCCTATATTATCTATCAAAGAATAGTTAATCATTATTATCAACTCTTTCAAGCTTAGTTCTTCTTCTACTTACTCATAATGTATTGTTACCAACTTAAAACAATATCTAAAGTATCAAATATATTTTGAGATGTTATTATGAATATGGAAAACCATATTCATCCTTTTATCCATTTTATAGTAAATTAATGTACCACATGTTCATACACATGACATACTGTCTCCATACAATGGTGTAATATTTCGTTCATCACCACTTTACATGGAAGATTATAATGATGGAAATAATGGATAATTATAACAAGATATGTATTATATAAAATTATGTTATCATCTCATTACTTACTCTTTCATCCATTTAAAAATTATATCATCACTCGTGCGTACGTATAGTTTTCCATCTTAGTGATGTGATGTGATTCATTTTCTATGCCTATATTTCAAGAATGATTCTAAATATATATATAATGAATAGATATCATATATATATGTATATCATTTATATAATTATTGATATTTTAAAACTACATCCAATAAACAAGAACCAAAAATTACATGACAAAACATGTATGGGGAAATGAAGTCGTTAACACCTAAAAAATGGGTAATAAGGAAATATTATTTGCAAACAAGTTATAAAATAATATAGCAGGATAATATACGATGTCATAAATATACACAAATTAATAACAAATTTAAAACCATTATAAATGATATTAAAGTATTTTTACCAAATGGGAAGCATGTGGTAAGTTAATTCATCTCAATTCCACTTCATTTGGACTTATTTGGTATTGGGAACTTATTCTTTTTAAATGGTGTATATACTACCCCTTTAAGATGATTTTTTATTTAATAATAAATTTATATAAAATATAAATATTCTTTATATCATGGATATGAGGATTTCATAAGTTTCATACATTTTTTATATGGTGATTACTTTAAATTCTATATGATTTTTGGATGAAATATTGAAAAATGTATATCCATTAACCAATACAGATATTTAATGATATGGAATATTAATTCATTAATTAAATTTATTATTAAATATATAAGGAATACTTTGGAATTGTAGTGATGGTTGGGGCCCAGTATTATATATCCCCTCGAATCCTGGAAAGGTCACCTGAGACAAATCAGATGGAAAAAGTGATGTTACCTTATTAGTTATTCCTTATTGAATATTCATAACTTATTATGGTTTCAGGATACATTCCATTGTGTTTAAACCTTACTAGGAATTTGAGATCACCCTTTATTTTTTCTTAATTTCCCTAGGATATGAGTAATAAATTTTTGAATAAGATTCAAGGTTGTAGTTTACTTTCCTTTGTTATGTTCTATGCTTAATTACCAATGTAATAAGGGAATCATTTATGTATCTAGGTCTTCAAGACTACTAAATATATCAATCCATGATGATGTTACACCTTCTATAAATTTAAATTTAATAAAATAACTACATATTTAGGGCCTCTATAATTTTTTTTGTTATATATCACCTTCCACGTGAAGCGTATGTGAAATATGAATCACATCGCTTCATGAGTCTCCAAAACCGTTGTGCACATGAGTGACGTTATTGTATCTCCTATGAAATAGAATGTAAATATATATATATATATATGATATAGTGAATAAATAGGTATAAATATGTCAAATATATCATATATATACTTTATATCCATCTTAATACCCATCCTTGAGTGGTAGAAATGAAAAAACGAACGACATCGATTAGTGAGGTGGTAGTCTGACGTACACAAAACTGATGATTTTGTAACTCATTTGATATAATTGGAGATGGATTTATTTCATTAAATTTTTATAAAACATCATATTAAATGTATGATAATTTTGAAATTATAACACCATGTTTTAATTTGAAATTACGTATGTGGAGAAAAAAGTAAAATAAAGATGCTTTTTGAATAACATTACTGATTCTTCGGGTATCCTTCTTGGGTTTTCACTAATGGATTCATAGGTTGTATTTATACCAAAAATATGGCTTAGAATATGAGTTTAGTGAATTTTGTAAGTTATTTTTTGAAGGGTTTTTCTAAACCAATGTCGTTTGAAGTTGTAAAGAAGAGAGGAGATGGGGTGGGCTTTTAAATGTGGGGGAGAGGACTTACTTGGTATTTTTGAATAGAATTGACTGCTCCCACATTTTTCATATTTATATAGGGTCCAAAATAGATCATTATAAATTATTATAGTTGTAATAGACGAAATATTATCAGCTAATATTTTATAGATATGTTTATAGGTCATTTTTACCCTTACCTTTGTAGTTTAACCCCCTAGTAAACCAATTTTTACCTTAACCACTATAATTAAATTTTTCGGATTCAATATTAATTTTGTACAAATATTAATTTTACCTTATTAGATATTATAAATTATTATTGTTCCAAATATTGAATCCATTTTTCATATTAAATTCAAAGGATCATAAAAATTAATTTTGAATTAATACAGTAGACCAAGCAAGAAAGAGAGTTTTTAAGGTGAAAATGATTAACATATTACAATGTTTCTATATCTAAATTCAATATTAAAATGATTAAAATGAAATAATTTTTATTAATTGATATAAAATTTAACTAATTTTACTTTAAATATAATTTCATACGTAATTTTACCATAAATGTTATTTAAATGAAAAGTCAGTTTTAAATTGATGTTCAATATTTTAACTATTCATCAAAACATGAAATACTTCAGAAAAATACCTAAAATTAACCCTAATCTAATTTAGATATTAAAATTTAAAAAATTCTGTTTATTTTTCCAAATATATCTTCTTAAAATATTAAAATTAAATTTTATGTTATGTGCTCAAAGCGCAATTAAACCATCTTTTAGAAAAATACAATTTAACAAAAAACATTTCTTTTTCTTCTAAATGATTCTTATTTTGTTTATAATAAATTTATATATAATAAAAATGTTTAAAATATATTTTTTCATAAGTTATTTAATCCTATTATTACCCTCCATACCACTAGATAGGTGATAATTGTCATATTAAATAACAATATAAGTAGTATATTGTTATTGGGTAAAACTCAACCTTGCATGTAACGAAAGCTATCGAAGAATCATATTGTTGCATGTAATACATGTTAAATTATGTGTTTCATGAAATTAAATATAAACTATGTATTACGAGAAATGAATTCTATTTACGATATTTAATTAATTTATCATAAAGTCTCAACGTGTAATATTTTATTCTAATCTTGGTTTTTCCTACCACATACACTATCTAATACAATGTTCTTAATTTATAATTTCTGGGTGTTACATTCTATCAACCTTAAATAAATTGTGTCCTCTCAATTTAGAGATGATCTTAGTAATCAATGGTTTGAAATTTGAAATTTATTCTCTTGTAAAAATCCACATTGAAGAGGGTTTAATAAAATATCATCCTAGTAAGAGAGAATTGGAAGTACTAAGGTCATATAGAATAACATATTACAAGGTTTTTATATGGGAGAAAATTGATGGAAAGTGAATATATGAACATTGGGGAAAATAATAAATATTTATTGAGTGTTATAGTGGTCATTGATCACAAGAATTTGAATGATCAGTGAAATGTTTAGAGACTCAATACCATAACTGTGTGATGATTTAAAAGACCATAGATTCAACATAGATGAATGAATTAAGATAACATTTTATTTCAACATCATTTTTTATAAATTTGAAGAATTATTTTTCTAATTAAAAATATAGTAAATATAATTACATAAGACATTTCTATTTCATGATAAAATTTTAATGACTTGATTTTTCATCCATTAATCTCAAATTCATTGCCTATTCCATGAAATAAATATCCAAAAATTATTTTTTTTCAGCCTGAAGCACAAAAATTCACATTTAAAGAATCATATGATCAATAAAATATTTAGAATTATTTTTGTTTATCTCTAAATATTTCCAAAACCGATATGGTTATAAAAAATTATCAAATATAAACAATTTTTATTTAATCCATATAAGTAACAATACTATTTCATCATTAATATTCAATTTTTTTCAAATCGTTTAGCTAAAAAAAATTACATGTTAACAAGTTTTTTACATAGGCCAGTGGTAGGAGTGAAACCCTTATCATCCTTAGGTCATGGTTTCAAGCACCAATTCCTTGTTGGATGTAACATGTCTTCACCTTATATGTGAGTTTTCCTTTACTGAACTATATTAATATAATTCCAATAATATTCCCAAAAAAATATTATAGAAAAACATTAAATAAAATTAATCATCAAATAATCATTTCAACTAATGTTTTCAATACAACTTATTTATTTTCATTTTACACAAGGTACAACTGTATTATTTGACTATTATTAAATTTTTATTAATTATCATATCATCCCTAATTGTTAGAAATACCTTTAATCTTATATTTATGAACATTAAAGACATTATTCCTAAAATAAATTGTCCACTAAAACATACACTTATCATAAATTTATATAACATTTCCTTAATATATGTAGGCTCCCATCACATAAAACCTAAAAATATTCTTTTTAGTATTGAAACGTATGATAAGCCTTAATCTAATAAAACCATGATGGTAATAAAAATTATTATGTTAATAAAGACATAAGCCATTATAAAATTTAACACAATTCATAGATATTTCATGATTTTTATAACCAAAATACCACTGGTAAAAATAATTCTAAAATATAATTTTTTGAATCCCAATACATAAATACTAATTAAATTTTATTTCCACATAGTTCATTCCTTGTTCTAGTTTTTATCCAAGGTAATTCATTGTTATTATCCATTCAAACCCATCATAATGGTTTATAAATAAAATAGGAATTATAATAAGCATATCCTCTTGGAGTGTCAAACTCGTTGTGTAGTAAGGCTAATTTTCATGTAGTAGGTGATGATCGGTCAAGACCAATACCCCATTTTTGGAGTTATTACCACTAGGTACATATTTACTAGAACCACACCCACTTGAATTATCCAAACATGGATGTATTTTAAGGAAAACCCACACAATCTCTACCTTTCCAAAATGTTAATATGTTATTCTATAATTATCCTCAAATTATATCATAGGTTTATGTTCACGAATTTATGTTTTTCCTAAATCTAGTTCCCAAGGATTCTACTAAACTTCCTATGATACAAATTTTAGAGGCCCTGACCCCAATATCCCGAAGTTGGTGCCTACTTTAATATATAGGCATAAGATTAAAGGAAACTCAACCCCAAGGATTGAATAGTTTAGTAGTGTTGGTAAAATTATACATACATGATTCATTTGTAATATTTTAATACACAATTATAGAAATAAAATTAGAATATATTTATTCCATCTAGTATATAGTTCTATATCAAATATAATATACTTTATGGATTCCTGAGAATGGAAAAAAAATAAGTATGATATAATATGATCATTAAGGGTTAAGTACAGTGAATGATATCATGAATTAATAAGCATAATCAACATGAAATGATAAATAACTAAGAAAAAATTTCATTTAAATAATTCGATTAGGAGTAGTAAATTTTTTAAGGTAAATAAATGATCACACAAGCCACTTAAATTACATATATAAGGAATGATCAATATGTAATGGTAAATATCTAAAATTAAATACCATTTATTCAATAAATTGAAATTTGAAATTAATCCATAGATAATATCATAGAGAAAATCTAATGGATAATATTAAATGAATTATAAATGAATGAAATTTTTAATTATTAGATGTCTTGTATGAAGAAAATGATACCTCTACTATAAAGAGCATTCAAAAGGCGGATTAAATTATTGGTTAAAACCCATTTAATTCAAGCTTAAATTATTTTTCTCATGATACCTACCAATTCAATTGGGAGATATATTATATCATGGTACATCCATCACTATAGGTCCAAATCATTCCTAATATAGTGAATAATGAATTTAATTAATGACCAATACTCTTTAACATAAAATATATTAATTGAGTGAAGGAAACAAATTTGTCAATATTTACCCAGATAAACCAATAACATTTAATATTGAATATTATTTGTAATAATGACATAATATTTAATTAATCAACATATCCATTATAAATATTGTGGATTTTTAGGGGAAATTTAATGTCCAATGATAACAGGAAAGTAAATATTTCTAGGGGATGTTAATGACTACAAAATGAAATAAAGGAGTGAATGTCAATACTATCCTTGGTCAAAATATTCATAAACCATCAAGAGGATGAATAAGTATGGTATGAACATATAACCTTTTGAGTATGAAAAAATGGTTTTTCATCATTGATGAATAGAAATACCATGAAAAGATCAATAAAAACATTCTTATTTAAAATATACTTTTTATTTGGAATATTATTTTTAAATTGATTTTTTAAAACTAGAATTTCAGCAATAAAATTAAAATACAGTTCAAGAATATTACCTTTGAAACATATAAAATAATATTTAAAAAATTATTGGTTATGATGGTAGGAAATTTTTTTCATGTCATACACGTTAAAATGAAGTTTTCTTTCCCTTTATGGATGAAATCCAAAGGGGAATTGTTTTTAAAATGACATAACATTCCTTTAAAAATGAATTAAAGAGTAAAGATTGGTGAAAAATACATTAATAACTCATTTTGTAATGGTTAAAAAAATTTGTTTAATTTTTTTATAAAACATGGTTTCATGAGAATATAGATTCCCGATCGAAGTGGGAAATGAAGTCAAGTTTTATTAAAAACATTATATAATTTAATTTATGTACCAAATAGTGTAAAAATGGTACTATTATTATGAAATATCATCAATAAATATAGGATAAAAACACTAAATTGGTTTTGTAGGAAATGGTAAAATATTTTCACTCAACTAAAAATAAATAGTAAACAATATCGATTAAAATGAGGTTTTGAAATAAACATTGACAATTTACACAAAAGTTTAAATGAGAGTTAACAGATTAATTGATTGTGTTTTTAAACTATAAATGAAAATCAAAAGTGTAAACACAAGACAAGGTACCAAAACATCATTATACACATAATCATAGAATGATATAACTATTAGAGTAGAAGATCAACTCAATGAACAAAAATTGAGTTAAGAAATACCTTACGACATGATAAATTATAGTTCAAATACCCTTGGAATAAATAATTAAAATTAAATCAAAAATTACCATGAAATTTTATTTATTCATTATATTACATGTAAAAGGTTTTTTGTAATGTCCCGTAATTTTACCTATAATTTTATTTAATTATATGGAATTATTTCAAAACTGCTAAATCTAACGGCATGTGATTCTGAAGCCCAGAGTGCCTGGAATGATCCGTCAAATTTTTTTTAAGCTTTAATTAATGCGTGTAAACAATTTTCCTGAAAAAGTTAAGTAACTATTAAATGGTTTCCCAGATCAGAATTATGAGGGCACCATTGCATTCAGGATGGCAGGTTTACCCTAGGAGAGACATAAGTTTTGTCAGCAGATATCTCTTGTGAGAAATCCTAAAATTGGAATAACCATAAATAAAATAATTAAATAAAGTTACATTAATTTGAAATGATTACAACTCAAGAACAGTAACTCAGATTAAAAATCTAAGGCCACCGCTAAACTCATGAGGGTGTGATTTCTTTGGGCAGATACGAACATTGGCCGGCATGTGCCACCAGTGAAAGTTATTTTTTGGCTATAAATAAAATAATTAAGTGACAATTATTTTATTGAAAAAATCCATAAATTTTAAAAGGTAACTCTGGTTGGAAATCCGAGAGTACCATAGGGTTTTTTGGGTGTGTTTCACCTACGCAGAGCCTAACCTTGACTGGTGTAGGTCGAGGGTGATAAGTAATAATTTTCAGAACATTTGTTTGGGTACGTTCAGTAAAATCACAAGTGACGTTTTGTATCTTTTGAACTGGTTCTCAGAATTGAAATATGAGGAAACCCTTGAACTCGCAACAACGATATTCTCTTAATGAGACATTCACTTCGACCACAGTAGGTCCTGATAAAATGTTAGATTTGGATACTTTTAGAAGAATAATAAAAATAACTTAGTTAATTATTTTAATTTTCATTCTTTTCCACCAACGGACAAGCCGCAACATGGGACCGATGACATGTCCAGCCAATAAATGAATTGGCCTTTCATTCTAAGTAACTGCACCATTGGGTAATTAGGAAGGTTCCTAATTAATGAGACTCCATTAATTCCATGAACATTGCACACCCTCCCCCTCTCCTATTTATTTGTATCTTGGGGAGAGGTGTCGGCACTGCTTCGCCAAGCAACGAAGTGCTGACAAAGTGCAGTGATGCAAAAACCTTGGAGGACAGAGCAAGTACTAATAGGAGGTGTCGAGTGACACAGAAACCCCGAAATAGAGATCGATTATTGAGCGATGTCATTGGAGGATACTTTCGGGGGGTGGCAGACACCGACTACCTTCCACAAACACGCGCTCACCATCGTTCTTGAGGTAGGGGTTTGTTTTATTTATGATTGAATTTATTTTATTGATTTTTCATACCCTAAACTCATGGAGAAGATGGCCAAATGAACATGGCCATCGTCCGCACATAAACCCTTCCACTTTTTCTTTTTATTCTCCACATTTTCTTCACCCATTCTCTAACTCAGAATATTTATAGACACTTGAAACACAAAGTCTCAACAAGCGCGATATATGGAAATGGAGCCCTCGATGAAAGGATCGTGAATACGTGATCATTTAATTTTTTGGGCATGGAACTAAGCCGCAGTGTCATGTAGAAGAAGGAAGAGGCTAGCACCCGGCGTACCATGAGGAAGGAACGGTGGCGAGCATCCTCACTATCGATTGATGAGAAGGTCGTGTCCCGTCAGCTGCGGCAGAGCAGGGTGTTGACCAGCCTCTACCTGGCCCCTTGACGAAGTGGCAGCGCACGTCCGTGCCACTATAGCAGGAGGTCATGACCGCTTGGCTGCAGTGGAGGATAGACAGTGGCCGATACCCGGTCGACCGTAGGTAGAAAGCGGTGCGTGCACGCACCACTGGGAGGCAGTCTAGATGGCCTTTCACACCATATGGGACCCCTCGGCGATTCCCTCATTCCAGTAGCCAAATGGTCTATGAACCGTTCCGGAAGACCGGGGCGCACCTCCCCCTAGGTGTCGGTCACGGCGAACACCGCCGCGATAGACCTCTAGCTGCAGCGGGCCACCCCCAGTGGGATGCACCGCAGTAGGCCGCACCCAGCAGGCCCCCCTACCGGGTCGGGATAGTGGGCTGGGCCGGGTCGCCCCCTTCTCGGGTCAGGTCGGACCACGACCCAGCGGGCTGGGCCGGCCAAGGCCTAGGCCATCCGGTCCAGACCTGAATTGGGTCGGGTCGACCCAAACCAGTTTGGGATGGCCCAAGAAGTGTCGGTCTGGGTCAGTCCGACCGGGTCAGACCAGACCCAGGCCCATCTGGGCCCAATTACACCTTCGTGGCCAAAACATGGGAACTAGGCGTCCGTTTGATGAACCATCTACGACACCAAATTCCTTAGACCGAGATAGTCCTTCTGATATAATCCCAATCAGTTTTGGATAAGGTTGGAGTACATATTGGTTGGATCGGACCCCGAATCCAACCAGGCCCTCGGAGCGGAAATGCTAATAACAAACAGACCAGGCGTCCGATTGACGCGTCGTCTGTTGTATTAGGTCCCTTTTTATGTGATGGACCATTGGGATAAATTTTCTTGGAAATTAGGGGCGGTTGAGGTAGGAAATATTTCTTGGGGATAGGTTCTCCCAAACACGATACGTACAGAACCCTAAAAATGGCTGAGACTTGACGACTACTGACCAATACGACTCGGAGTGACTCGACAGGCCCAGTTGGGAGTGCCTCTGTGTGATGCGGTAGACCAACATTAGGGAGAGCCTCTGTGTGACAAGGAATACCCACGATACTCGAAAGAAGGAGTACCTCAGTAGGCCACGATTGGGAGCGCCTCTGTGTGACACGGCAGACCCATGCGGGGAGCACCTCTATCTGACGTGGCAGACCCACGGTTCTCGACTGGAAGAGTACCTCAATAGTCCAAGGTTAGTGGGAAGCATCTCGGTGTGATGCAGCATACCCATTGTACTCGATAGAGGAGGAGTTCTCCAGTAGCTGAGGAGTTCGACGTTATGAATGGGAATGTTACTTGTTCCTATCCCTAGAGAATCTAGTGGCTGGCATTGAGGTGGAGGTTGGAGAAAGATCATATGGAGTTTAGTGCTCAGCGATCCTGTGTGGCTCAGCACATACAGATAATATGTGGGATAGGGATCAGAGATCCTATGTGGGTTAGTGCATACTGATCCTATATGGGTCATATCCTGTGTGGGTCAGTGGGGGTTAGTTACCTATCGGCTCTGTGTGGGTTGGATCCTATGTGGATCATTGTAGGGGTTAGTACCATCGATCTTGTGTGGGTCAGACTCTGTATGGTCAAAATTTGTTCCTCTTTATAGAATAAGATAATCTAGCTTCATGACTAATCATCTGTAATATATACTTCACAGAAAATATGGTGTGAGCTGATTCTTTACCTTTTGTGGTGTTAACTCCATGGTATTCTTTGCTTCGTGGAACAGTTGAGTTTTTGGCTAAGGATTTGGGCCTTATGTTTCCTCATAAATGAGATGGCTATACAGGATAACTTAGTTATATGTAAGGACATATACCAAAGTAGGGTTTATTGTTGTTTCCATGCTTTTTGGATTATCCTTTATGGATTTTGAGAGACCTTTTGGGGTCTCAGGGTCCCTAATAATTATTGTTATACTCACCCATGCATGTGCTTCGCACTAACCTTGTTGTGTCTTGTGCAGACGACAGATAGCACTGACTGAGGATGAGGGTACCAGGACTAGAGGCTGCTCGAAGGTGGACCTTAAACGAGGTGTATCGCAGAGATGATCTTTCTAAATTTGTACCTACACTTCAGATAGGATCCTTGGCGGGTGTTCACATGAGCTGTAAATAGTTTTACATGTACTTTTCAGTTTTACTTGTACATTCCATCGAGGCTTGTATTCTATCCCCTTTACTTATTGTACACACTCTATTTACTATAAAATTTACATTGTGCTCATACCCTATTATGTGCTTGGTTGTGTGATTTGACATATTATAAAGTAAATTCCTTCCCATTTTAGGGAATATGCCTTTCGGTGCTAGTCGATAGCCCCTAGCTTATGGAATACGAGCTTGGGGTAGTCACGGCACGGGCCCTAGGGGATGGGTCATGACAGTGTGGTATCAGAGGAGTTTGGTTCTACCAAAGAACTAGGACTCTAATATTTTCTATTTGGAGTAGTAGTGTTAAGGGTTATGAGTGTGGTTTTCAGTTCGGGGAGTCCAGTGTTGGTGCGGCGGCCGACGTATCTATACACCAGGACCCTAAATTTCTGATTTTTGACTCGGTGCATGAAAACACTAATTGCATATGTTTTGGAAATGTTTTTCCATGATTTCATTGGAGTCAACTCACCAAGTATAACTTAATGACTGGGACGCACCTGTTCCTTATCAGGCTGTCGCCGCATAGATAGCCAGCTAGGATTCCTGAGAGATTACACGATGATGTCCCACCAAGCGACAAGGCTTCGGTGCAGGGCCCCCTTACGGAATTTGTACCGCTAGGTGGTGTACCAGCAGCACCACTACTCGTTGGGCTGTTGAGGCCACCAACCCCAGCAGCTGAGGGTTCACACCACTTGAGCACGTTGCATGAGTTCCATCACCCGATGCCACCGAGGTTTTGGGGTGAGGTAGATTCTCAGGCAGCTGAGGACTGACTGGAGGCTGTGGCTAGATTTTTCTGCCTAGTTGATACACCAATAGAGTATATGGGGATTTTGGCTTCTAATCTATTCTAGTGAGTGACAATGAGGATGGTCCGCATAGTGATGAGGCTTTGGTATGTGTATTGTTGCCCGAGATAGTTCAATCGGGTTGTGCGTAAACTATATCACTACCCGTTGGGTAGCAGTTAAAACTGGAAGTACCGGTAGAGGACACATGTAGGCATAGTGCCTTACATGTGTTTCAACATTAGATACCCCACAAGTTCCAAGGAGATCCCGAATCATAGGTGGCTAAAGACTAGCATGAGGAGGGTCCTAAGAGTTCCCTACAACTTCTACAGCTTCGGCAGGATGACTTGTCAGTAGCTAACTATTCATCAAGGCATACCGACCATTACTGGTACTCGATGAATACGATACTATCAGTGCTTCAGATCTCAGACTTCCGAGAAAGGTGTGATTAAGGACATCTGACCCAATACTATTCCTCTATGTATTTCTACTTATGTTGTGGTTCTAGAGAGAACCTTTGTGGTTGAATTTCCTTTGGATGATTGGATACTGCCGGTGAATGTTAGCAGTGAGAGAGTGAGAAACTGATGCCGGTCTCATAGACTTGGGCGTGTAAAATGTTTCATTAATAGGGAGTGAAAGAGACAGATGAATCTGCAGGGCTACATATGTGGAAGAAGATCTAGGAGTGCAGCATGGGGTGGTGTAAATTTCGAAATGTTACAATCCACCGCCTTTTGTGGTCCCCATCAGGCTCGGGAATCTGGAGGGCAGGGGAAGAGAATAGCTGCATGCGGTCATGGAGTGTGACCCAAGGGCTCTATGAATGATTTGAGGTATGTTTTGTTCATACTAATAGCTTTTGAATCAATAGACATAGGCACCAATCATTCCTTCCTTCCAAGAATCTTGCCCAAGACCTAGAGTTTTTGGTTAAACCATTGACTTGACCCTCACGTCTGGAGATAACTATGGGAGGATAATCGACAATCACACTTATGCTGATGGTGTGATATGACCCTTGAGGCGAGATTTTTGGTTGGAACCTCTTGGTGGTAGCATCGAGACCTTACAACATTAGCTTGGTTATGGTTTGGACATCCACAGTTCATACTTGGATTGACTGTATTTGGAAAAAAGGGTTATGTTTTATATACAAAGTTGGAATGGGGTTTCCCTTGGTCAGAAAAAAAGGAAACCCAGGCATCACAGGATAGACTCATGCATAAGTGGGTGCAGCCAATCACTCTTGAGTCGTCCAGCCTTACTCTTGTGGTAGTGGGAGTTTTGAGTATTCATTCCACAACAGGAGTGGCAGACTGTAGGGACATCTATTCAAAAGAAGTTTCAAGGATTACATCTCCTAAGGGAGAGGGACTTCTGCTTAGGCTATGTACTACCAGAGTTTTGAACCAAACTTATCTAGGGTAGCAGAAACCTTTTCAGCTTTGACAAAGATGGGGGGCCTTTATTTTGGACAAAGAAGTGTCAGAAGAGCCTTCAGGAGCTCAGAGAGTGACTGACGAGTGTCTCCATATTGAGGCTACCAGAAGCGAGCGTTGGGTATGCAGTCTACTATGACGCATTAGGGACCAAACTGGGATGATTACTAATGTAGGATCAGGTAGTGATCTCCTGCTTCTCACAACATTTTTGACATAATAAGCATAACTATGATTCCAATGACCATGAGTTAGAAGTAGTGGTCTTTACGCTGATGGTGTGGCGGCACTACTTGATGAGTGAAATATTTACTGTTTACTCTAATCATAAAAGTCTCAGCTATAACATCCCACAGAAGGACCTAACATTGGGATATCAACGATGGCTAGAGTTACTCCAGGACTATAACCTTTAGATAGTCAATACTCATGGGAAGGGGAACGTTGTATCAGACGCACTCAGTAGGAGGTCTCGTCTACATCTGTGGAGTGAGGCGTCAGAGCAGATATTCACACTGTGGATATCCTTTGTAGATAAATATGGACTAGCTTACCTCCAGTCTATGACTATCACTCCCCCAATTGTTCAGTGAATTCAGAAGCCACAACTTGAGACGTTGACTATGAGGCCTGACGTTCTCAGATATCCTCAGGACGGTCTCCTAAAATATTTTTTAAAGGTGGGGAGCACGTTATCCTCTTTCAAAGATGCACTAGGGTACCACTGATGCTTCAGGAGTAATTTTTGAGGGATATCCATACATCCCCTTTAACGGTACATCCTGGAGTGTTGAATATGTACCCAGGCCTTTGACATCAGTACTTATGTCCAGGGATTAAGGATGCAATGGAAGAGTTTTTATCATGATGCCACACTTGTTAGAAAGTGAAAACTACTCAGATCCATCAAAAGTCTTATGCCGACAGGAGGAGGGAGACCATTTCTTTATATAGGTCTCACCATGATGAGGTTTGTGGATATTTGGTCGTGGTCGCAAGCTATCTCCAAGGATCATCGGAACTTTCTGATACTTTGGAGGATAGTCGAGGTGGAATACCGCTTGGAACATCATCCACAATTAGAAAAGGTGCAGGATATATGTTGGGTCGGAACAAACGAGGAAGATGGCAAGAGGGGGGGTGAATTGCCTTTTAAAATTAATTAACAATTTAAAAATCAAAGTGAAAGTGCAGCGGAAATAAAGAGACAATCACACAAGAAATTGATAACGGAGTTCGGCCAAAACCCGGCCTACGTCTCCGCTCCCAACTCAACCGTTGAGAGATTCCTACCGCTTGCTTTTCAATGGTTTTTGCAAGAAACCCACTAGGCTTTGAGGTAGCACTAGGACCTATTACAGCTTGCTTTTAGTGGTTAAGCAAGAACCCACTTGCTTTTGATGGTTTAGCAAGAACCCACTAGCCTTTTTAACGGGTGAAGGCTAGCTCACCGGTGACAGAAGCCTTTTAAAAGGAAAGGCTTGAAGAAACCTCTTCACACCTTAATGGTGATGTGAAACCCAAAAGAAAGGAAGGATGAGAAAATGTTTGGGGTTTGTAGGGACAAACCCAATTTTAAGCTCAAAAAGATAAATACGATAAAACCCGTAATTGGAGAAGCCTTGGGCGCCTTTGATTGATTGATGATGTTTGAAGGCCGCTTCCAAGCTTCTTTGGTGGTGCTCTTGGATGTGGAATTGGATTGGAGCACGTTGGGTTCCTTGAGGAAATCCGCCGGAGGTTCGCCAAAATGATCAACAATGTGTCCGGTGGCTTCACAATGCTTAATTATGGTCCGGCTTTCATTCCGGGGCTTCAAGGTCCTTTATTTATAGAGGGGGAACCCTCATATGGCCGTTGGAGGCCTTTGGAGCCGTTGGAAAGGCTTTCGGAGCCGTTGGGAGGCAAGTGGAGCAGCCTGGTCAAAGCCCCAACGGCTAGTTTGACTGGGCTACCGGCGGGCCGGTGCAGGGCCACCGGCCGGCCGGTGCCTTGGCAGAGGAGGAGAATATTGATCCAGGCACCACCGGCTGACCGGTGCCAGAGCCACCGGCTGGCCGGTGGGCAGACAGTAGCTGTCACTATTCAGTCTGGGTGCCACCGGCTGGCCGGTGACAGAGCCACCGGCTGACCGGTGGAGCCTGGCAGTGGGCAATGCCTCTGCCAGGTCCACCGGCTGGCCGGTGCCATCACACCGGTTGGCCGGTGGACTGATTTTCCGTCCACGTGATGTCCATTCTTGGGCCAATCCTTTGGCAATCTTTTGCCTATCATCCACAACACTTAAAAACAATGTTAGACAAATATGAAAGTGATTGTGATCATGAAAATCAAAGAGTGTGGGGTACAACAATCTCCCCCTATTTTGATGATCACATTCACTTATCTAAGCAATGTAAAAACTTAAATGAAAGGAATGCTTTAAATGATAAATTGAAAATACATACTAAGCATGAGAGAAAAGATTCTCCCCCAATCAATCAAGAAATTTCTCCCCCTTTGTGATTATCAAAATAGCTTGGGGCATAAAAATTTGATTGAGGGACAACTTTGAAAAACAAAAAGAGATTTCAAATCAATTGAAATTTTTGAAATGAAATGAGAATTTGAATAACAGTTTGAATTGAAAGTTTTGAATCAAAAATTGAATAACAGTTTGAATTGAAAGTTTTGAATCAAAAACCAATTGAATTTTGAAATTTTAAACCAAATGAAAATTTTTTAAATTGAGAGTTTTGAAACCAAGTGTTGAAATTGAAAGGAAAAATTTTGAATACACAAAAAAGCTTAAAAGATCCTAACTCCACCTAAATAAAAACAAAAAGTCACCGGGGAGAGGGATTTTGAAAAGAGACAATTTTAGGCCCGGAGAGACTCGCAAGAAGGGATGTTTCAATCCATACTTGTCTCATGGCGGGTCTTCTCCTATAGAACTCATCGGAATAGAAAATAGATTTGGGTTGACCGTACCGGGCATTTTTACAATTACATTCATAAATGAGGTGCCCGGGTTTTTTACAATAATTACAAAATTTATAACTAGAGCTCCCCCTTACAAAAACAGTGGGTGCATGGGAGGAGGAAGCTATATTGGTATATCCTAGCCCTTGGGTGGTTCTAGATATTCGTTGGGAACCTAGGAGATTGTTCAAATTTTGTTCACCTTGGGTGAACTTGGCTAGGGTCTCCCTTAGGTCTTTGATGGTTGATTCCATGGAATCAACATTTGGAAAATTTTGGATTTTAAGGGTCAACTCTTCCTTCTCTTTGAGAAGTTGTTCTTTTTCAGAAGAGAGTTTTTTGAAATTCTTTTTCAAAGAAACAAATTTTGAAGAAAGCTCATGAAAACCATTTTCTAATTGATCTCTAGCGTGTGAGAGTTCTTCATAGGATAAATGATTTAAAGAATTGGAATTTGAAGAACAAGAGGAAGAGGAGTCGGAAGAAGTTACCTCATGAAATGCCATTAGGCATTTTGTACCTTGGTCGCTTGAGGAAGAGGAGGAGGAGGATGATGAGGTGTCACTCCATGTCGCCTTGAGGACCTTTTTCTTTCCTTTTTCCTTTGGCGTGGCCCGTTATTTGTTGAGTGGGCAATCGGGCTTGTAATGCCCTTTTTGGCCACACCCGTAGCATTGCACCTTGGGCTCAGATCTTGCGGTGGGTTCTTGTTTTCGCGCCTTGCGAGATTTCTTCTTCTTCTTGTGCTTCTTCATAAACTTGTGCATTTGGCGGGCGAGATTCTCCATTTCCGAGTCGCTGCTTGAAGATGAAGTAGATGAGGAAGATGAGGATGATGAGGAGGAGCTTACTTCTTTTTGAACCTTGAGGGCGATGTTCTTTGGTGTCTTGATTGGTGTGCCCTCCTTTTGAGCTTGCCTCCTCATCGTGATCTCATAAGTCATGAGGGATCCAATGAGTTCTTCTACCGGCATATTTTTGACGTCCTTAGCTTCGTGGATCGTCGTCACCTTTGGTGCCCATGAGCTCGGAAGGACCCATAAGATCTTCTTGACCATCGTCTCGGCTGAAACATCATCACCAAGAGATTTCCTTCCATTGCAAATGTCAGTGAAGCGTGTAAACATATCGGTAATAGATTCGGAAGAATGCATGGAAAAGCTTTCAAAATCTTGCCTATACATGTCCAACCGAGTATCCTTAACTTTGTTAGTGCCCTCATGGGTCACTTCCAATAGTTTCCAAATTTCATGAGATGAGGTGCAAGTGGAAACTCGGTTGAACTCATTTCGGTCAAGGCCGCAATGTAGAGCATTCATGGCTTTGCCATCAAGCTCAAAGTTTCTAATATCGGTGGGGGTCCATTTGGATTCGTCGGGGGTAGACAAAGTATAACCTTGCATGACAATTTTATATATGGGATATCCTATGCTTCTTAAAAAAGTGGTCATGCGGGTTTTCCAATAATTATAGTCGGACCCATCAAAAAATGGAGCCCGACCCAAAGAGTAGCCCTCGGGGGCGAAAGAGGTGGATGCCATCACAATGGATCTTTGAATTTGAAACCTTTTAAGGTATTACTCAAATAACCCCTCTGATACCAATTGTTGGGTCGGAACAAACGAGGAAGATGGCAAGAGGGGGGGTGAATTTCCTTTTAAAATTAATTAACAATTTAAAAATCAAAGTGAAAGTGCAGCGGAAATAAAGAGACAATCACACAAAAAATTGATAACGGAGTTCGGCCAAAACCCGGCCTACGTCTCCGCTCCCAACTCAACTGTTGAGAGATTCCTACCGCTTGCTTTTCAATGGTTTTAGCAAGAAACCCACTAGGCTTTGAGGTAGCACTAGAACCTATTACAGCTTGCTTTTAGTGGTTAAGCAAGAACCCACTTGCTTTTGATGGTTTAGCAAGAACCCACTAGCCTTTTTAACGGGTGAAGGCTAGCTCACCGGTGACACAAGCCTTTTAAAAGGAAAGGCTTGAAGAAACCTTTTCACACCTTAATGGTGATGTGAAACCCAAAAGAAAGGGAGGATGAGAAAAGATTTGGGGTTTGTAGGGACAAACCCAATTTTAAGCTCAAAAAGATAAATACGATAAAACCCGTAATTGGAGAAGCCTTGGGCGCCTTTGATTGATTGATGATGTTTGAAGGCCGCTTCCAAGCTTCTTTGGTGGTGCTCTTGGATGTGGAATTGGATTGGAGCACGTTGGGTTCCTTGAGGAAATCCGCCGGAGGTTCGCCAAAATGATCAACAATGTGTCCGGTGGCTTCACAATGCTTAATTATGGTCCGGCTTTCGTTCCGGGGCTTCAAGGTCCTTTATTTATAGAGGGGGAACCCTCATATGGCCGTTGGAGGCCTTTGGAGCCGTTGGAAAGGCTTTCGGAGCCGTTGGGAGGCAAGTGGAGCAGCCTGGTCAAAGCCCCAACGGCTAGTTTGACTGGGCTACCGGCTGGCCGGTGCAGGGCCACCGGCTGGCCGGTGCCTTGGCAGAGGAGGAGAATATTGATCCAGGCTCCACCGGCTGACCAGTGCCAGAGCCACCGGCTGGCCGGTGGGCAGACAGTAGCTGTCACTATTCAGTCTGGGTGCCACCGGCTGGCCGGTGACAGAGCCACCGGCTGACCGGTGGAGCCTGGCAGTGGGCAATGCCTCTGCCAGGTCCACCGGCTGGCCGGTTCCATCACACCGGTTGGCCGGTGGACTGATTTTCAGTCCACTTGATGTCCATTCTTGGGCCAATCCTTTGGCAATCTTTTGCCTATCATCCACAACACTTAAAAACAATGTTAGACAAATATGAAAGTGATTATGATCATGAAAATCAAAGAGTGTGGGGTACAACAATATATTCCATGTATCCCAGCTGAGGAGATATGTGAATGAACCATCTCATGTCATCGACCCCGGTGACCTAGACTTAGATGTTGGGGAGACGTCTATGGATGTTCCATTAGAGATTGAGGATAGTATAAAATGAGTCATTCATTGTAGGACAATATCTCTTCTGTGCACTTTACGGTAGCATGGGAACCTCCAGGAGAGCACTAGGGAGCAAGAGGCTCAGATTCTGGCTCAGTACCCCCATTTGTTTCATTAGTCTATGTTGTGTATTTCAAGGACGTAAATACCTATGGTGGGGAGAATTTAATGTCCTATAATTTTCCATATAATTTTTTATAATTATATTGAATTATTTCAAGACCGTGAAATCTGATGGCGCACGATTCCGAGGCCCGGAGTGCCCGGAATTATCCGTCGATGTTTTGTTATGCTTTAATTAGTGCACATAAACTGTTTTTCTAAAAATTGGAATAACTCTTAATTTTTTCCCTAGATCAGAATTGTGAGGTCACCATTGCATTATGGATGGAGGGTTTACCCAATGCGTGACTTAAGTTTAGTCAGCGCAGTTCTCCTATGAGAAAACCCGAAAATGGAATAACCGTAAATAAAATAATAAAATATAGTTATTTTATTTTTCAAATTCTTATAACTCACAAATGGTAACACAGATTAAAAATCCAAGACCACCAATAAAATTGAGAGGGTATGCATTCTTCCGTTAAATAATAACATTGGTCGGCGCGGGCCACCAGTGAACATTAGTTTTTTTCCGTAAATAAAATAACTAAATGAAAACTATTTCATTTTAAAATCCATAAATTTTAAATAGTAACTTGGATTTGAAATCCAAGTGTACCATTGGGTTCATTGGGGTGTGTGTCACCTAGGCAGAGCCTGACCTCAACCGGTCCAGGTCAAGGGTGACTGATAATAATTTTCTAAACTTTTTTCTCGGGTACGTTCAGTAAACTCACGAGCAACATTTTGTAACTTTTGAACCGGTGCTCAGAATTGAAATCTGAGAACACCTTTGAACATGAAGAGCTGAAATTCTCTTAAGGAGACCTTCACATTGACTGTAGTATGTCTAGAGAAAAAGTTATATTTTGATACTTTTAAAAGGATAATAAAAATTACTTAGTTAATTTTAATATTCTTTCTTTTCCTCCAACGGACAGGTGGCAATGTGGGACCGGTGATGTGTCCAGCCAATCAATGTCTTGACCTTTCATTCTAAGTAATTACACCAATTTTAAATTAGTAATGTTCCAAATTAATGGGCCTCCATTAATTCCATGAATGTTTCACACCATCCCCCTCTCCTATTTATATGGAGCATGGGGAGAGGTCTCAACACTGCTTCGCCTATCAACAAAGTGATAAAAAAGTGCAGTGACACCATACCCTTGGAGGACTGAGCTAATACTAATGGGAGGTGAGGAGAGACACTAAATACCAAAACCGTAGATCGATGATCGAGCGATGTCATTGGAGGCTACTTGTGGTGGGTGGTGAACACTAGCCCACTTCCACAAAAACACCCTCACCATCGTTCATGAGGTAGTGGCTTGTTTTATTTATGTTTGAATTTATTTTATAGAATCTTCATACCCTAAACTCACGATGACGATGACCAAACGAACATGGAAATCATCCCCACATAAACCATGCTCCTTTTTCTTTTTATTCTTTATGTGTTCTTCATCCGTTCCCAAATGCCTAATATTTATTGACGCTAGAAACACTGAGTTTAGCTGAGTTTGATATATGGAAATGGATTCGTCCTTGCAAGGATTGAGAATATACAATCATTTAATTTTCCGGGCTTGGAATGAAGTCGAAGTGCCTCATGGAAGAAGGCGGTGGCCAGCACCTGGCCGGCCTCGAGGAAGGAAGGGCGGTGCCCGTCGGCGCTGCCGGTTGATGAGAAGGTCATGGCTCGTCAGCTACGAAAGAGGAGGGTGGCGGTCGACATATGGCCGGCCGCGTGATGAAGCGGTGGTGCATGTCTGCGCTGCCGGAGCAGGAGGCCACAGCTTCTTGGATGCGGTGGAGGATGGACGGCGGGCGACACCCGGTTGGCCGCAGGTGGACAACGGCCAATGCACGCGCCGCTAGGAGGGAGTCTGGCTGGCCTTCCTACCGGCTACGACACAGGTGACAAGACCCCCCGGTGGATCCTGCGGTCCAGAAGCTGAATAGTCCCCAGATTGTTTGGGAAGACTAGGGGTGCCTCCCCCTGGGTGTTGGTCACGACGGACCCTGCCTCGGTGGAAAGCTCACCATAGGGGGATGTGCCCAACGGGATGCGCTACCGGGAAACACCAACGTGCAGGGCCGGGCCACCCACTTCATACGACTGGTCGGACCATTGCCAAGCGGTTCGGGCCTGCCAAGCCCTAAGACATTCGGGAAGGACCCGAATCGGGCCAGTTCGACCCAAACCAGTTTGGTTCCACCCAGGCCAGGTCAGTCCGACCTGTTCGGACCAGACCCAACGCCATCTGGGCCTCATTACACCTTCGTGGCCTTAACTTGTGAACCAGGAATCTATTTGACGAACCATCTATGGAACTAGAATCCATGAACTGAGACTTTCCACTTGGAAAACTCCAGTTTAGTTTGACATACGGTTTGAGTATATCCAAGTTGGATCGGACCTTGAATCCAACCGGGGCCTCGGAGTAGAAATGCTAATAACTTACAGACTGGGTGTCCAATTGACATGTTATCTATTGCATTGGGTCCCTTTTTACGTGATGGAACTTTGGGATACTTTTTTGTTGAACTTTGGGTCGGTTGAAGTATGAACTTTGTCTTGGGGAGCGGTTATCCCAAACTCGATATGTACGGAACCATGCGACTGGATGAGAATTGACGACTGTTGACCATTATGACTCGGAGTTACTCGACAGGCCCAGTGGGGAGGGCCTCTATGTGACGTGGCAGACCCACAGTGGGGACTGCCTTAGTGTGACATGGCAGACCCATGATACTCAATAGGAGGAGTAACTCAACATGCCACGAGGGGGAGCGCCTCTGTGTGACGTGGCAGACCCACGGTGGGGAGTGCCTCTATGTGACACTACAGTCCCACGGTATTCGATAGGAGGAGTATCTCGGCAGTCCAAAGTTAGTGGAAATCACCTATATGTGATGGAGAAAGACCACTCTACTCTATAGAAGAGAAATTCTCCAATATCCTAGGAGTTTGACGTCGTGACAGGGAATGTTACTTGTTCCTATCCCTAGAGAATCTTGTGGATGGCTGTGAGGTGGATATTGGAGATACATCAGATAGAGAGCAGTGCTCAGTGATCCTGTGTGGGTCATCGCATACCAATCCTATGTGAGTATGATCATGTGTTGGTCAGCAACCAGTGATCCTATGAGGGTCAGTGCATATTGATCCTATGTGGGTCAGCAGGGGTTAGTTATCTATGAACTCTGGGCGGGTCGAATACTGGGTGGATCATTGTGGGGGTTAGTACCATCTATCATGTGGGGGTTAGTACAATCTATCATGTGTGGGTTAGACTCTATATGGTCAAAATCAGTGCATGTTGTTAGAAAAATATGATCTAGCTTCGCGACTAATCATCAGTACTTTTATACATCACTGAAAACCTTATGTGAGATGAGTCTTTACCTTTGTGGTGTTACCTTAGTGTTATTCTTTCCTTCATGGAACAGTTGAGCTTTTGACTAAGGATTTTGTCCTTGTGTTTACTCTATAATGATATGGGTATACTTGATAACTTATGTATATGTATGGTCTAATACCTAAATAGGGTTGACTTTTGTTTCCATGCTTTGTGGTTTATGCTTTGTGGATTTTGAGAGACCCTCGGGGGTCTCGGGGTCCCTACTGAGTATTGTTATACTCACCCCTGCATGGGTTTTACCCACACCTAGTTGTGTCTTGTAAATATGATGGATAATGTTGAATGAAGACGAGGGAACCAATACTGTAGGCTTCACGATGGTGGAACATAGATGGGGCATACCGCAGAGACGACCAGTTGAGAGCTATACCTACCAATCAGGTGGGATCCATGGCAGGTGTTCACAGGAGCTGTACACAGTTTTACAGGTAATTTTTAGTTTTACTTTTACTTTCTAGTTGGGCTTGTATTTTGGCCCCTTTACTTACTATACACACTCTTTTTATTATACAGTTTACTTTGTGCTCGTACCCTGCTGTGTGCTTGGTTGTGTGAGTTTACGGATTATAAAGGAAATGCCTTCCCGTTTTAGGGAGTATGCCTTTCGGTGCTAGTCGCCAGCCCCTAAAAAATGGAAGGTGGGTTTGGGGTTGTCACAGCATGGTCCCCAGGGGACAGTTTGTGGAATTATTTATATACACCATATAATAGAAATTAGGTGCATAACATTACAATATGCCTTAATGAAATGAAATTGAGACGAAGTCCCTTCCCTCACGCTTCCTTTTGGATGAACATAACTTAAAACGTTGTATAGTGGTTTTAAACATGTTATTAACGTATTATAGAACTATGTTAACATTTATAATATCATATATATTATCATTTTATAATATCTTATCACCTGTTGATTAATCATTTTTCATTATTTTCATTGTTTCTGATATTAATTGACATATTTTCTCATGCATATTCAATCATGAATGATCCAGATAATTTAAATTTTATATATTTATATCATCTCTAGAATAATAATTATGAAATAATATTATTATTTTCACACCAATTTTACTTTTAAAATCAACCATGAATGACGGTTTTGTAAAATGAAGTATGTTTCGATCATGGAGATGGTAGGTCGTACACACACATTAGTAATGCTTCCTTTTTTCATTGATCATTATGGAAAGGAGGTAAGTAATATTTTTCATTCAAATAATGATCATAATATCATATATACCATATTATAAAGTTATATATATCATAAATGTGGTGTGGTGATGAAAATAGAGTCACATCGCTTTGTTAATGTGATGGTCGACATGTACACGAATGATGTTATCATCATTATATGAGTGAAAAGGAATGAAAGAAAATGATATATATATATAATATCTTAAATATGTTAAATATGATATTAATATCATGATTATGTTATGTTTATCACATATAATCATTAAATTTATCATTATCACCTTCCATGTGATGCGTTTGTGAAAGACGAATCACATCGCTTCGCGAGGCGATAGTTCTCCATACATTGAGCAACATAATCGTATCTCTATAGAATGGAAGGTAAAAAGATATATATGATATATTGACTCCATAGGTATAAATATATTATAAATATAATATATATATATTATATCCATCATCATATCCATCATTAAAAGGTTGAAATGTAAAAACAAACGTCACTGATTCGCGAGTTGGTACTCTATTGTACGCACGAATGATAACTTCATAACCCATTTGATGGATGTGGAATGTTTTTAGGTAATTAAATTGTATTAAAAAAAATACCAATATGAGTAATATACTGATTTTATTACATAATCATGGTTGAATAGTAATTTGTGGGTGTGGAGAAGGAATTAAAATAAAGACGATCATTGAAGAACATTAAATCTTCTTCGTGAATCCTCCTTAGGTTTGCACTAAGGCCCCCCCTAGGATGGATTTCTAACAAAACTATGGATTCTATGATAAGTTAATGGTATTTAAGATATAATTTGATCTTGTATTTTTGAAAACAATCTTTCTTTATGGTGTGAATAAGGGAGAAGATAGAGTGACTTTTTATAAGAGGGGTAGATGACACACATGGTATTTTTGAAAAGAATTGAGTGCCTCCACGTTTTCAGATCACAAAGGGTCCAAAATGGACCATATATAACCTTATATTTTTAATGCTAAAAATATCTCTATAAAATAGTTTTTGAAAAAATTTATAGGTCATTTTTACCCCTATTCTTTTGTTAACCCCATAGTAAACCAAATTCTACCTTAACCGCAGTAATTAATTATTACTTCACTCACTCTACATTTTGGTATAAAATTAAGTTCACACTATTAGATATTATTATTTATTACAATTAAAAATATTTAATCAATCAAAATTGAATTCAATGAAGAGGAAAATTTTAATTTAAAATTTATCTCGTGGATGTGATGAGAAAGGGAGTTTTTAAAGTGAAAATGATCAATAATTTCAATGTTTTTATATCTACATTCAATATGAAAATGATTTCCCTGACCTAAATTTTATTAATTTATATAAAATTTAAATAATTTTAGTTTAATTAAAATTCATAATATCATTTAACATTACAAATACTTTAAACATAAAAGTGGTTTTGGTTAAAATCCAGTGGTTTTTACTATTCATCAAAAAATGCAATAGTTCAAAAAATTACCAAAAATTAACCCTAAGATAATTTTTATATTATTATTTAGGAAATGAATTGAATTTTTTCAAATATGTTTTATAAAGGTGTAAAAAATTATTTTTATGTTATGTGTTCAAAGAGATATTAAACCCTCTTTTAGGAAAATATAGTTTTCCAGAAAACATTTTTTTATTCTAAAACATTCTTGTTTTATTAATAATAAATATATGGCTAATAAACATATGTAAACTATGTGTTTTCATAAGTTAGTTAATATTATTATCAACCAATATTCCAATGGATAGGAGATAATTTTCTGGTTAAATATTAACATTATTAGTATATTGTTATTTGGTAAAACTCGACCATTCGTGTAACACAATCTATCAAAGAAACTTGTTGTTGAATATAACAAAAGTTAATCTCAGTGTTGAATGTAAAGAAAGATATTGAAGATATTGTATTTATTTAAAAATATATTTATCATAATGTCTCATGGTGTTATATTTTCTTCTAATCTTGGTGTTATGTGTTTCACATTGTATTGAATATAATGTTCTTATTTTAGAATTTCATGGTGTTACAAGAGATCATATTGATCATGTGATGCACATATGATCACAAGATATCCTAATTATCATCTCATAGTGATATGATATCAAATTAACTCCATTGTCACAAGATAATAATATGTTCATGATATGGATTCTTCGTCACCCAACCAGGCCATATGATCAGTTGGCCCTTCATCGACCACATGAATGCATGGCTCTCACATAATTCCCCATCCACCTGACTCCAAATGTATCACTATGAGTGTTCAATTCATGTGACTTAAAAAGGATCACATGGAGTGTTCCATTCGCATGAATCCAAATGGATCACACAAAGAACATGGCCACCCTTCCTTCTCACAAAGTGCATAACCCAATGGAACATGTACTATTCCATAACATCCAAGGATGTAACTCAAGATCTCCTAAGACCTTTTCTTACCCCAAAGGATATATTCCATTAAATATCATCCAATTCTCACTAAATCATAGGGCTGAAATCTATATGATCCCAACGAGGACTCGTTGATCATTAGTGGTAAAAGGACATGTGAACTATGAGGACTCTGATTCCTACCCAAACTGGATATGGAGGACTCATTCCTAAGGCTTGAGATCCATATCAAACATAATTTTATAGGCTACTTCCAAAAATTGATTTTATCCTATTAGGACTATAGTACCCTAGTATATCCTTCACAATAAAATACCTCTAGTACAAAATCATGAATCAATATTCATCATGGGCATATTATACTCCCTAAGGGAAGCCCCAGAACACATGTCCTACACCTATTTTAAAAAAATTAATCTCTAGATATGTTTGTTTTATCAAATTTATCGTGCCACTCATGGAATTAAAGACTATCTATGATTATATCATTCATATAGTCAAAAATCCCCAATATGGGCATTTATTCAAGGTGTTATCCCTGACCAAACCGTTTCCCTTGAAGGGAAATAATCCTTATGATAAGAATTTTTGGGTGACCTCGGTGTGTATGCCCAAACAATAACCTTTTCTTTGATGATCCATATTTCAGATGAGATGAATTTTAGGGTGAACTTGGTGTATAAGCCCCACTCAAGCATCATGGAAACATAAATTTTTATTCCCTACTTGAACATTAAAGGATCATTAGTGTTTAAGCCCCACATAATCCAATTTTACACTATCATGAAATATTTCCAACCCTGTGTTATCTCTTGTTTCTCGTACCAAGAATGACTCACATGGTGTTAGAGACCGGTGATGGCTTCATCATTAGCATATTAAAAATTCCCCTAATGTGGGTCCCCATTTCAGAATTAAATTTGATTATATATTCACTTCTTCAGAGATCCATAATCTCGATGAAATATCTCATGGAATCTACCATATGCATAAGCACATTCCAACCATTGTCATCATACCTTTAATTTCATAGACACCAAATTGGAACAACGTGGACTTTGATTATTATATTTAAAAGATTCATAAGATTACTTACTATGGATCGGTATCTCATATATATGGACTAATTTCTCTCATAAACGACCTTTCCACATGATTTTAAACTATATTGAATAGTCCAAAAAAACTTTTTGGTTTTTTATCCATTCTCTCAAGGGATATGTGGGATGCCACTTAGAGGATTAAATCATAATTAAAAAAATACCATATGTAGATGGTAATAAACTCGAGAGTCCCTTGTCATGCAGAATTAACATATAATTAGTCTACATTATTTTTGAATATTGATGGGTAAAAAGATGTAGAACCTCTCATAAATACAAATGGTTTCATTATAACGATTTGAAAATTGATCATTTTTTCAGGGTGACCATTCCAACATCAATATCTATGAAATATTCACGAACATATCTTAAATATATAAAAGAGTCACAGGGTATGAAACTATTCTCCCGAACAAGGTGTGATGAGCCCGAACTCCCATCTTCTACACCAAATGAGTTCCTAATTGTCAATAGTGAGAAATCTAAATGACCACTTGCCTTTAGAAATTAGTCCCATGGTTTTTTATGGATTTGGGATCTATTAAGTGTTTTCATGATAAATCCTAATGACATGAATGATTTTGAACAATACTAAGTCCCCAATAATAAATCATTAGGTGATATACCCTTCTGAATCATTGGTTTACCCTCCCTTGCCATCATTTCCTTTCACTTCAATGTTCTTCTATACTTATCCTAAAATTATATCATAGGTTTATGTTCAAAAATTTATGTTTTTCCTAAATCTAGTTCCCAAGGATTCTACTAAACTTCTTATGATACCAATTTTAGAGACCCCGAACCCAATATCCCAAAGTCGGTGCCTACTTTACTATATAGGCATAAGATTCATGGAATATAAACCCGAAGGATTGAATAGTTTAGTAGTCTTGGTAAACTTATACATACATGATTCATTTGTTATATTTTAAAACACAATTACAGAAATAATTTTTTTAGAATATATTTATTCCATCTAGTATATCGTTCTATATCAAATATAATATACTATATGGATTCCTGAGAATGGAAACAAAATAAGTATGATTTAATATGATCAGTAAGGGTTAAGTACAGTGAAAGATATAATGAATTAATAAGAATAATCAACATGAAATGTTAAATAACTAAGAAAAAATTTCATTTAAATAATTCCATTTGGAGTAGTAAATTTCTCAAGGTAAATAAATGATCACACGAGCCATTTAAATTACATATATAAAGAATGATCAATATGGAATGATTAATTTCAGAAAGTAAATACCATTTAATCAATAAATTGAAATTTGTAATGAATCCATAGATAATATCATAGTGAAAATCAAATGGATAATATTAAATGAATTATAAATGAATGAAATGTTTAATTATTAGATGTCTTGTCTCAGGAAAATGATAGCTCTACTATCAAGACCTTTCAAAAGGTGGATTAAAATATTGGTAAAATCCCATTTAATTCTAGCTTAAATTATTTTTCTAATGATACCTACCAATTAAATTTGGGGATATATTATATCATGGTACATCCATCACTACAGGTCCAAATCATTCCTAATATAGTGAATAATTCATTTAATGAATGACCAATATTCTTTAACATAAAATATCTTAATTGAGTAAAGGATACAAATTTGTCAATATTTACCCAGATAAACCAATAACATTTATTATATATTATTGTGTGTAATAATGAAATAATATTTAATTAATTAATATATCCATTATAAATATTGTGGATTTTTAGGGGAAATTTAATGTCCAATGATCATAGGAAAGTAAATATTTCAAGGGAATGTTAATGACTACAAAATGAAATAAGGGAGTGAATTTCAATACTATCCTTGGTCAAAATATTCATAAACCATCAAGTGGATGAATAAGTATGGTATGAACATATACCCTTTTGAGTAAGAGAAAAATGGTTTTCATAATTAATGAATAGAAATACCATGAAAATATCAATAAAACATTCTTATTGAAAATATCCTTTTTATTTGGAATATAATTTTTAAATTCAATTTTTAAAACTAAAACTTCAGCAAAAAATTAAAATAATGTTCATAAAAATTACCTTTGAAACTTATAAAATAATATTTAAAACTTTTAGTGGTTATGATGGTAGGAAATTTTTTTCATGTCATACACATTAAAATGAAGTTTTCTTTGAATTTTTGGATGAAATCCAAAGGGGAATTGTTTTTAAAATTACATAATATTCCTTTGAAAAATAATTACAGAGTAAATATTGGAGGTAAATACATTAATAAATCATTTTGTAATGGTTAAAAACATTTATTTAATTTTTTTATAAAATATGGTTTTCGGAGAATATAGATTCCCGATCGAAGTGAGAAATGAAGTCAAATTTTATTAAAAACATTATATAAATTAATTTATGTACCAAATAGTGTAAAAATGGTACTATTATTATTAAATATCATCAATAAATATAGGATAAGAAAACTAAATTGGTTTTGTCAGAAATTGTAAAATAATTTCATTCAACTAAAAATCAATAGTAAACAGTCTCGATTAAAATGAGGTTTTCAAATAAACATTTACAATGTAAATAAATTTTAAATGAGAGTTAACAGATGAATTTATTATGATTTTAAACTATATATGAAAATCAAAATGTTTAAATACAAGACAAGGTACCAAAACATCATTATACACATAATCGTAGAATGATATAACTAATGGAGTAGAAGATTAACTCAATGAACAAAAATTGAGTTAAGAAATACCTTACCCCATGATAAATTCTAATTCAAATACCCTTAGATTAAATAATTAAAATTAAATCTTAATATACCATGAAAAATTATTTATTCGTTATATTACATGTAAATGGTTTTTTGTAATGTACCGTACTTTTCAGTATTGTTTTTTTAATTATATGGAATTCTTTCGAGACTGATAAATCTGACGGCATGTGACACTAAATCCTGGAGTGCCCGGAATGATCCGTCAATGTTTTGTTAAGTTTTAATTAATGCATGTAAACAATTTTCTTGAAAATTTTGAATAACTCTTAAACGGTTTCCCAGATCATAATTCTAAGGGCACCATTGCATTTAGGATGGTGGGTTTACCCTATGAGATACTTAATTTTAGTCACCGCATATCTCTTATGAGAAAACCTAAAAATGCCATAACCGTAAACAAAATAATTAAATAAAGTTACTTTATTTTTTAAATGATTATAACTCACAAACGGTAACTCGCATTAAAAATCAATGACCACCGCTAAACTCATGAGGGTATGATTTCTTTAGGCAGATACTAAAATTGGATGGTGCGTGACACCAGTGAAAGTTATTTTTTTGTTATAAATAAAATAAATAAGTGACAATTATTTTATTGTAAAAATCCATAAATTTTAAATGGTAACTCGGGTTGGAAATCTGAAAGTACCCTAGGGTTTTTTGGGCGTGTTTCACCTACGCAGAGCCTATCCTTGACCACTGTAGGTCAAGGGTGACAGGTAATAATTTTCTGAATATTTTTTTGGGTACATTCAGTAAACTCGTGAGCGACGTTTTGTATATTTTGAACCGGTGCTCAGAATTTAAATATGAGGAAACCCTTGAACTCGTAACACCGATATTCTCTTAATGAGACATACACTTCAACCACAGTAAGTACTAAGAAAATGATAGATTTTGAGAATTTTATAAGAATAATAATAATAACTTAGTTAATTATTTTAATTTTCTTTCATTTCCACTAACAGAAAAGAGTCAACATGGGACCGACGACTATTCCAACCAATAAATGGACTGAATATTAATTCTAAGTAACAGCACCATTGGGGAATTAGGAAGGTTCCTAATTAATGAGCCTCCATTAATTCCATGAACGTTGCACACCCTCCCCCTATCCTATTTATAAGGACCTTGGGGAGAGGTTTCAGAACTGCTTCATGAAGCAACGAAGTGTTGACAAAGTGTAGTGACACAAAAACCCTGGAGGACAGAGCTGGTACCAATGGGAGGTGTCGAGTGACACTGAAACCCCAAACCGGAGATCGAGGATTGAGCGATGTCATTAGAGGCTACTTGCGGGGGGGGGGGGGGTGCGGACACTGACTACCTTCCACAAACACACGCTCACCATTGTTCTTGAGGTAGGGGTTTGTTTTATTTATGATTGAATTTATTTTATTGATTTTTCATACCCTAAACACATGGGGAAGATGGCCAAATGAACATGGCCATCCTCCACCCATAAACCATTCCCCTTTTTGTTTTTATTCTCCGCGTGTTCTTCATCTGTTCTCCAACTCCGAATATTTATTGAGGCTTGAAACACAGAGTTTCAATGAGCGCGATAAATGGAAATGGAGCCCTCAATGAAGAATTGTGAATATGCGATCATTTAATTTTTTGGGCTTGGAACGAAGCCGCAGTGGCTTGTGGAAGAAGGTGGTGGCTAGCACACGGCCGACCGTGAGGAAGGAAGGGCGGCGCGCTTCCTCACTATAAATTGATGAGAAGGTCGTGGCTTGTCGGTTGTGGCAGAGTAGGGTGGTGGCCGGCCTCTGCCTAGCCCCTTGACGAAGTGGCAGCACGCGTCCGCGCCGCTAGAGCAGGAGGTCCTGACTGCTTGGCTGCAGTCGAGGACAGACAGTGGCCGACACCTGATCGGCCGTAGGAGGAAAGAGGTGCATGCGCGTGCCACTGGGAGTCAGTTTGGCTGGCCTTTCCACATCATATAGGACCCCCCGACGAGTCCCAAATTCCAGTAGCCGAATAGTCCATGAACTATTCCGGAAGACCGGGGCGTGCCTCCCCCTAGGTGTTGGTCACGGAGAACCCCGCCCCGGAAGACTGCTAGTGGCAGCGGGCCACCCCCAGTGGGTTGCACCGCAGCAGGCCGCACCTAGCAGGCCACCATACCGGGTCTGGCTAGTGGGCTGGGCCGGGTTACCCCCTTCTCGGGTCAGGTCGGACCACGGCCCAGCGGGCCGGGCCGACCAAGGCCCAGGCCATTCGGGCTAGACCTAAATTGGGTCGGGTCGACCCAAACCAGTTAGGGATGGCCCAGGCAGTGTCGGGCTAGGTCGGTCCGACCGGGTCAGACCAGACCTAGGCCCATCTGGGCCGAATTACTCCTTCATGGCCAAAACCTGTAAACCGGGCGTCCGTTTGAAGAAACTTATACGGCACCAGATTCCTTAGACCAAGATGGTCCTTTTGATATAATCCACATCAGTTTTGGATAAAGTTGGAGTACATATGGGTTGGATCGAACCCCGAATCCAACCGGGCCCTCGGAGTGGAAATGCTAATAACAGACAGACCAGGTGTCCAACTGACGCGTCATCTGTTGTGTTAGGTCCCTTTTTACGTGACGAACCATTGAGATAATTTTTCTTGGAAATTTTGGGCGTTTGAGGTAGGACCTATGTCTTGGGGAGAGGTTATCCCAAACACTATATGTACAGAACCCTACGAATGGCTGAGACTTGACGACTACTGACCAATACGACTCGGAGTGACTCGACAGGCCTAGTAGAGAGTGCCTCTATGTGATGTGGCAGACCCACGTTAGGGAGAGCCTCTGTATGATGTGGCAGACCCACTGTACTCGATAGGAGGAGTACCTCAGCAGGCCAAGTTTGGGAGAGCCTCTATGTGACGTGGCAGACCAATGCGGGGGAGCGCCTCTATGTGACATGGCAGACCCACGGTACTCGACAGGAGGAGTACCTCAATAGTCCTAGGTTAGTGGGAAGAGTCTCGGTGTGATGTGTCACACCAATTGTACTCGATATAGGAGGAGTTATCCACCATCTGAGGAGTTCGACGTTATGACTAGGAATGTTACTTGTTCCCATCCATAGAGAATCTAGAAGTTGGCAGTGAGGCGGAGGTTGGAGATAGATCATATGGAGTTTAATGCTCACCAATCATGTGTAGCTCAGTGTATACAGATCCTATGTGCGATAACGATCAGCGATCATATGTGGGTCAGCGCATACCGATCCTATGTCGTTCATATCCTGTGTCGGTCAGTAGGGGTTAGTTACCTATCGACTATGTGCGGGTTGGATCCTGTGTGGATCATTGTAGGGGTTAGTACCATCGATCTTGTGTGGGTCAGACTCTCTGTGGTGGAAAGAAGTTCCTCTTTATAGAATAAGATGATCTAGCTTCGCGACAAATAATCTGTACTTATATACTTCACAGAAAACCTGGTGTGAGCTGATTCTTTACCTTTTGTGGGGTTACCTCCGTGGTATTCTTTGCTTCATGGAACACTTGAGATTTTGGCTAAGGATTTAGGTCTTGTGCTTCCTCATGAATGATATGGTTATACTTGATAACTTAGTTAAATTTAAGGACATATACCTAAGTAGGGTTTAATATTGTTTCCATTCTTTGTGGTTTATCCTTTATGGATTTTGAGAGTCCTTTGGGGGTCTTAGGGTCCTTGCTAATAGTTGTTATACTCACCCCTGCATGAGCTTCGCCCAAACCTTGTTGTGTCTTGTGCAGAAGACGGATAGCGCTGACTGGGGATGAGGGTACCTAGACTGGAGGCTGCTCAGAGGTGGACCTTATACGTGGTGTACCGCAAAGATGATCGTTCAAAAGTTGTACCTACTCTTTAGGTAGGATCCTTTGCAGGTGTTCACAGGAGTTGTAAACTATTTTAATTGTAATTTTTAGTTTTACTTGTACATTCCAGCGGGCCTTGAATTCTATCCCCTTTACTTATGGTACACACTCTATTTTCTATAAAATTTATATTGTGATCGTACCCTATTGTGTGCTTGGTTGTGTGAGTTTACAGATTATAAAGTCAATTCCTTCCCATTTTAGGGAATATGCTGTTCGGTGCTAGTCGCCAGATCCAAGCTTATGGAAGGCGGGCTTGGGGTAGTCACGGCATGGGCCCCGGGGGATGGGTCGTGACAGTGTCATATCAGATGAGTTTTGTTCTAAAAAAGAAATAGGACTCTAATCTATTCTATTTGGAGCAATAGTGTTAAGGGTTCTGAGTGTGGTTTTCAGTTCAGGGAGTCCAGTGTTGGTGCAGCGGCCGACGTATTTATACGCCAGGACCCGGAATTCTGATTTCCGACTCGGTGCATGAAAACAGTAATTTTCTATGTTTTGGAAATGTTTTTACATTATTTCCTTGGAGTCAGCTCACTAGGTATAACTTAATGACCGGGATGAACCTATTCTTTATTAGGATGTCGTCGCGTAGATAGCCCGCAAGGATTCCCGAGAGAGTACACGATGACGGCCCACCAAGCGACAAGGCATCGGTGCAGGGCCCCCTTACGGCAGTTGTACCGTCAGGTGGTGTACCAAAAGCACCACTGCCAGTTGGACAACTGATGCCACCAGCCCCAGTAGCCGAGGGTTCAGATCGCTTGATCATGTTGCACGGGTTCCATCACCCGAAGCCACTGAGGTTTCGGGGTGAGGTAGATTCCCAGGCAGCTGAGGACTGGATGGAGGCTATGGCTAGATTTGTTTGACTAGTTGAGACACCAGTAGAGCAGATGAGGATATTAGCTTCTAATCTACTCTAGTGAGTGACCATGAGGATGTTCCGCATAGTGTTGAGGCTTTGGTATGTGAATCGTTGCCCGAGATAGTTCCATCGGGTAGTGTGTAAACTATATCACTACCCGTTGGGTAGCAGTTAAAACAGGCAGTACCGGTAGAGGAAACATGTTGGTTAGTGCCTTACATGTGTTTCAGCATTAGATACCCCACAAGTTCCAAGGCGATCCCGACTCACATGCAGCTAAGGACTCGCTTGAGGAGGGTCCTAAGAGTTCCCTACAGCTTCTACAGCTTCAGAAGGATGACTTGGTAGTAGCTGAGTATTCATTAAGGCATACTGACCATTCCTAATACTCGATGAATATGATACTATCAGTGCTCCGGATCTCAGACATTCGAGCAAGGTGTGTTTATGTACATCTGAGCCATCACTATTACTCTATGCATTTATACTTATGTTAGGGTGATAGAGAGAACCTTTGTGGTTGAAATTACATTGGATGAGTGGATACCACCGGTGAATGTTAGCAGTGGGGGAGCAAGAAACTGATGCCAGTCTCATAGACTTGGGGGTGTAAAATGTTTTAGGAATAGGGAGTGAAAGAGACAGATGAATCTGCAAGGCTATGTACGTGGAAAAATAGCAAGGAGAGTAGCATGAGGTGGTGTACATTTCTAAATGATACAAACCACCCCCCTTTTGTGGTCCCCACAAGGCTCAGGGAGCTAGAGGGAAGGGGAAGGGAATAGATACATGCGGTCATGGAGTGCGACCCAAGGGCTCTAGGAATGATTTGAGGTATGGTCAATGCGTACAACTAGATTTTTTATCGATAGACATAGGTACCAATCATTCCTTCCTTCCATGAATCTTGTCCAAGACCTAGAGTTTCTGGTTAAACCATTGACATGACCCCCACGTCTGGAGATACCACTGGGAGGATAATCGATAATCACACTTATGCTGATGGTGTGATCTGACCCATGAAGAAAGAGTTTCGGTTGGAACCTCTTGGTGGTAGCATCGAGACCTTACAAAATTATTTTGGGTATAGATTGGACATCCACATTTCATACTTGAATTGACTGTATTTAAAAAAAAGGTTATGTTTTATCTACAAATTTGGAATGGGGTTCCCCTTGGTTATAAAAAAAATAAACCCAGGCATCCCAGGATAGACTCATGCATGGGAGGGTGCATCCAATCACTCTTGAGTCGGCCAGCCTTACTCGTGTGGTAGTGGGAGTTTTGAGTTTTCAGTCCCCAACATGAGTTTAAGAGTGTGGGGACATCTATTAAAAAGATGTTTACAGGATTACCTCCCCGAAGGGAGAGGGACTTCTGCTTTGGCTAAGTACTACCTGAGTTCTGAACCAAACTTCTCTGGGGTAGCAAAAACTTTTTCAGCTTTGACGAAGATGGGGGGCCATTCTTGTGGATGGAGAAGTGTCAGCAGAGCCTTCAGGAGCTCAGAGAGTGAATGATGAGTGTCCCCATATTAAGGCTACCACAAGAGGGTGTTGGGTATTTAGTCTACTACGACACATTAGGGACAAAACTAGGATGTTACCTAATGTAGGATCAGGTAGTGAACGCCTACTGCTCACAATAGTTGTGACATCATAAGCAGAACTACGCTACCCATGACCATGAGTTAGCAGTAGTGGTATTTACACTGATGGTGTGGCGACACTACTTGATGAGTGAAAAATTTACTATTTAATCTAATCACAAGAGTCTCAGATAGAACATCCCATAGAAGGACCTCACCTTGGGACATCGACGATGGCTAGAGTTCCTCAAGGTCTATAACCATGAGATAGTCTATTCACCTGGGAAGGGGAACGTGGTAGAAGATGCACTCAGGAGGAGGTCTGTTCTACATCTGCTGAGTGAGGCTTCAGAACATCTAGTCACACCGTGGATATCCCTTGTGGATAAATATGGACTAGATTACCTCCAGACTATGATTATCACTCCCCTAATTCTTCAGTGAATTTAGGAGGCACAACTTGAGACGTTGACTATGGGGCCCGATGTGCTCAGATGTCCTCAAGACGGCCTTCTAAAGAATTTTCTAATGGTGGGGAGAATGTTATCCTCTTTAAAGGATTCACTAGGGTACTAGTGATGCATCGGGAGTAGTTCTTGGGGGGAGATCCATACATCCCCTTTAGTGGTACATCCTGGAGTGGTGAATATGTACATAGGCCTCCAGCGTCAGTACTGATGGGCAGGGATGAAGGATGCAATGGAAGAGTTTGTATCATGATGCCTCACTTGTTAGAAAGTGAAAACTACTCAGATCCAGTAGAAGTCTTTTACCGAAAGTAGAAGGGAGACCATTTCTTTAAACGGGTCTCACCTTGATGAGGTTTGTGGATATTTGGTCATGGCCTCAAACTATCTCCAAGGTTCATCGGAACTTTCTGATACATTGGAGGATAGTAGAGGTGGCATACCGCTTGGAACTTCTACCACAATTGGAAATGATGCATGATGTATTCCACGTATCCCAGTAGAGGAGATACGTGCATGACCCATATCATGTCATCGACCCCGGTGAGCTGGACATAGATGATGGGGAGACATCTATGGAGGTTCCAGTAGAAATTGAGGATCGGTAAAAGCGAGTCATTCATGGGAGGAAAATACCTTTTTTGTGCACTTTCTGGCAGCATGGGAACCTCCAAGAGAGCACTTGGGAGCAGGAGGCTCAGATTCTAGCTCAATACCCCCATTTGTTTCATTTGTCTATGTTGTGTCTTTCAGGGACATTAATACCTAAGGTGGGGAGAATTTAATTTCCTGTAATTTTCCATATATTTTTTTATAATTATATAGAATTATTTCAAGACTGTGAAATCTGATGGCGCATGATTCCGAGGCCCGGAGTGCCCGGAATGATCAGTCGATGTTTTGTTAAGCTTTAATTAGCACGCATAAACAGTTTTTCTAAAAAGTGTAATAACTCTTAATTTGTTTCCCAGATCAGAATTCTAAGGTCACCATTGCATACAGGATGGAGGGTTTAACCAAGGCATGACTTAATTTTAGTCAGCGCAGTCCTCCTATGAGAAAACCCGAAAATGGCATAACCGTAAATAAAATAGTCAAATAAAGTTATTTTATTTTTCAAATGATTATAACTCACAAATGGTAACTCGGATTAAAAATCTGAGACCACCAATGAAATCATGAGGGTATTATTTCTTTAGTTAGATAATAACATTTGTCGGCACATTCCACCAGTGAACGTTAGTTTTTTTTCCGTAAATAAATTAACTAAATGACAAGTATTTTATTTTAAAATCAATAACATTTAAACGGTAACTTGGATTGGAAATCCAAGAGTACCATTGGGTTTATTGGGGCATTTGTCACCTATGTAGAGCCTATCCTCAATCGGGTCGGGTTGAGGGTGACTGATAATAATTTTCTATACTTTTTTCTGGTACGTTCAGTAAACGCGCGAGCAACGTTTTGTAACATTTGAACCGGTGCTCAGAATTGAAATATGAGGACACCGTTGAACTCGAAGAGCTGATATTCTCTAAAGTAGAACTTCACTTTGACTATAGTATGTCTAGAGACAATGTTATATTTTGATACTTTTAAAAGCATAATAAAAATAACATAGTTAATTTTTATTTTCTTTCTTTTCCTCCAACGGACAAGTGGCAACGTGGGACCGGCGATGTGTCAATCCACTCATTGGATTGACCTTTAATTCTTTGTAATTACACCAATTGTGAATAAGTAAGGATACAAAATAATGGGCCTCCATTAATTCCACGAACGTTTCACACCCTCCCCCTCTCCTATTTATATGCAGCATGGGGAGATGTGTCAACACTGCTTCACCTAGTGACGAAGTGCTAACAAAGTGCAGTGACAACAAAACCATAGAGGAATGAGCTAATACTAATGGGGGGTGACGAGCGACACTAAATACCAGAACTAGAGATAGATGATCGAGCGACGTCATTTGAGGCTACTTGTGGGGGGCGGTGAACACTAACCCACATCCACAAACACGCCCTCACCATCGTTCCTGAGTTAGGGGATTGTTTTATTTATGTTTGAATTTATTTTATTGAATCTTCATACCCTAAAATCATGATGAAGTTGACCAAACGAACATGGAAATTGTCCCCACATAAACCATGATCCTTTTCTTTTTATTCTCTACGCGTTATTCATCCGTTCTCCATTGCCTAATATTTATTGACGCTGGAAACATGGATTTTAGCTGAGCATGATATATGGAAATGGATCCTTCAACATAAGGATCACGAATATACGATCATTTAATTATTCAATCTTGGAACAAAGTAACAGTGCCTCATGGATGATGGTGGTGGCTGGCACCTGGCCGGCATCGAGGAAGGTTGGGTTGTGCACCTCCGTGCTGCCGGTTGATGAGAAGGTCGTGGCCCGTCTGCTAGAGAAGAGCATGGTGGCGGTCGGCATCTGGTTGGCCTCGTGATGAAGCTGTGGAGCATGTCCGCACCACCGGAGCGGGAGGCCGCAACTGTTTGACCGCGGTGGAGAATGGACAACAGATGACACCCGGTCGCCGTAGTGGGCCATGCCCTAATGGTCCGTGCTACCAGGCAACACCAACGGGCTGGGCCGGGCCGCCCCCTTCATAGGACTGGTCGGACCATTTCCAAGTGGTTTGGGCTTTCTAAGGCCCAGGACATTCAGTCCGGACTCGAAAAGGGCCAGGTTGACCCAAACCAGTTTGGTTCGGCCCAGGCCAGGTCAGTCCGACCGGTTCGGACCAGACCCGGGGCCATCTGGGCCCAGTTGCTCCCTCGTGGCCATAAATTGTGAATCGGGCGTCTGTTTGACGAACCATCTGCGGAACTAGAATCCATGAACCGAGACATTCAACTTGGTAAACTCCACTTTAGTTTTAGATACGGTTTGAGTATATCTAGATTGGATCAGACCTTGAATCCAACCGGGGCCTTGAAGCAGAAATACTAATAACTTACAGAACGTGTATCCGATTGACGTGTTATCTATTGCATTGGGTCCCTTTTTATGTGATGGAACTTTGGGATACATTTTCATAGAACTTTGGGTCTGTTGAAGTATGACCTTTGGCTTAGGGAGTGGTTATCCCAAACTCGATATGTACGAAACCCTGTGACTGAATGAGAATTGATGACTTTTGACCATTATGTCTCAGAGTGACTCAACAGGCTTAGTGGGGAGGGCCTCTATGTGACACGGAAGACCCACGGTGTGTCATGCCTCCATGTGATACAGTAGACCCATGATAATCGATAGGGGGAGTAACTCAACATGCCACAAGGGGGAGCGCCTCTATGTGACGCGGCAGACCCACGGTGGGGAGCGCCTCTATGTGACGCGGCAGTCCCACGGTACTCGATAGGAGGAGTATCTCGACAGTACAAGTTTAGTAGGAAGCACCTCTTTGTGATGGGGAAATACCACAATATTAGATAGAAGAGAAGTTCTCCAATAGCCTAGGTGTTCGACATTGTGACTGGGAATGTTACTTGTTCCTATCCCTAGATAATCCAGTGGCTGGATGTGAGGAGAATATTGGAGACAGATCATACAGAGATTAGTGCTCACTGATCCTATATGGGTCATCGCATACTGATCCTATGTGGGTATGATCATGTGTGGGTCAGCGATCAGTGATCCTATGCAGGTCAGCACATACTGATCCTGTGTGGGATAGATCCTTTGTGGGTCAGCGGGGGTTAGTTACCTATCGACTCTGGGCGGGTCGAATCCTAGGTGGATCATTGTGGGGGTTAGTACCATCTATTCTGTGTGGGTTAGACTCTATATTGTCAAAATATGTGCATGTTGACAGAAATAGATGATCTAGCTTCGTGACTAATCATCTGTACTTCTATACTTCACTGAAAACCTTATGTGAGATGAGTCTTTACCTTTGTGGTGTTACCTTAGTGATATTCATTCCTTCGTGGAACAGTTGAGCTTTTGACTAAGGATTTGGGACTTGTGTTTACTCAATAATGATATGGGTATACTTGATAACTTAGGTATATGTATGGCCCTATACCTAAATAAGTTTGACTGTTGTTTCCATGCTTTGTGGTTTATCCTTTGTTGATTTTGAGAGACCTTTGGAGGTCTCGGGGTCCCTACTGAGTTTTGTTATACTCATCCCTGCATGGGTTTCACCCACACCTTGTTGTGTCTTGTGCAGATGACAGACAATTCTGACTGAGGAAGTCAGTACCTAGACTCTAGGCTTCACGATGGTGGACCTTAGATGAGGCATACCACAGAGACGACCATTTAAGAGTTATACCTACCCATCATATTGGATCCTTGGCGGGTGTTCACAGGAGTTGTATACAGTTTTACATGTAATTTTTTGTTTTACTTTTACTTTCCAGTTGGGCTTGTATTTTGGCCCCTTTACATACTATACACACTCATTTTTTACTATAGAGTTTACTTTGTGCTCGTACCATGCTGTGTGCTTGGTTGTGTGAGTTTACTGATTATAAAGGAAATGACTTCCCGTTTTTTGGAGTATGCCTTTCGGTGCTAGTCGCCCGCCCCTAGACTATGGAAGGCGGGTTTGGGGTTGTCACGGCATGGTCCCCAGGGGATAGTTCGTGACATTATTTATAAAAGACATATAATTGAAATTAGGTGCATAACATTACAATATGCCTTAATGAAATTAAATTGAGATGAAATCCCTTACCTCACGCTTCCTTTTGGATGAACATAACTTAAAATGTTGTATAGTGGTTTTAAACTGGTTGTTAACATATTATAGAACTATGTTAACATTTGTAATATCATATGTATAATCATTTTATAATATCTTATCTCTTGTTCATTAATAATTTTTCATTATTTTCATTGTTTCGGGTATTAATTGCCATATTTTCTCATGCATGTTTAATCATGAATGATCCAGATCATTTAAATATTATATATTTATATCATCTCTAGAATAATAATTATGAAATAATTATCTTATTTTCACACCAATTTTAATTTTAAAATCAATCATGAATGATGGTTTTGTAAAATGAAGTATGTTTCGATCATGGAGATGGTAGGTCGTACACACCCAAGAGTAATACTTCCTTTTTTCATTGATCATTATGGAAAGAATGTAAGTAGTATTTTACCATTAAATAATGATCATAATAATATATATACTATATTATATAGTTATATATATCATCAATGTGGTGTGGTGATGAAAATAGAGTCACATCGCTTCGTTAATGTGATGGTCGACATGTACACGAATGATGTTATCATCATTATATGAGTGAAAAATAAAGAAATAAAATGATATATATAATATCTTAAAAATGATAAATATGATATTAATATCATTATTATGTTATGTGTATCTCAAATAATCATTAACGTTATCTTTATGACCTTCCATGTGAAGCGTTTGTGAAAGACGAATCACATCGCTTCACGAGGCGATAGTTCGCCGTACATATGAGAGACATTATCGTATCTCTATGGAATGGACGGTAAAATGATATATATGATATAGTGACTCCATAGGTATAAATATATTATAAATATAATATATATACTTAATATCCATCCTCGTATCCATCATTAAAAGGTTGAAATGTAAAAACAAACGTCACTGATTCGTGAGGTGGTACTCTATTGTACGCACGAATGATGACTTCATAACCCATTTGATGGATGTGGAATGTTTTGAAGTAATTAAATTTTATTAAAAACATACCGTTATGAGGAATATACTTATTTTATTACATAATCATCGTTGAATAATAATTTATGGATGTGGAGAAGGAAGTAAAATAAAGACAATCGTTGAAGAACATTACATCTTCTTCGTGAATCCACCTTAGGTTTGCACTAAAGGCTCCCTAGAATGGATTTCTAACAAAACAAAGGATTCTATGATAAGTTATCGGTATTTAAGAAATAATTTGGTCATGTATTTTTGAAAACAATGTTTCTTTATGGTGTGAATAAGGGAGAAGATGGAGTGACTTTTTATAAGAGGGGTAGATGACACACATGGTATTTTTGAAAAGAATTGAGTGCCTCCACATTTTCAGGTCACAAAGGGTCCAACATGGACCATATATAACCTTGTAGTTTTAATTCTAAAAATATATCTATAAATTATTTTTTGAAAAAATTTATAGGTCATTTTTACCCTTATCCTTTTTTAACCCCATAGTAATCCAATTTCTACCTTAACCGCATTAATTAATTTTTACTTCATTCACTCCACGTTGTGGTACAAATTTAAGTTCAAACTATTAGATATTATAATTTAGAAAAATTAAAAAAAATTAATCAATACAAATTGAATTCAACGAAGAAGAAAATTTTAATTTAAAATTTATCTCGCAGATGTGACGAGAAAGGGAGTTTTTAAAGTGAAAATGATCAATAGATTCAATGTTTTTATATCTAATTTTAACATGAAAATGATTACCATGACCTAAATTTTATTAATTTATATAAAATTTAAATAATTTTAGTTTAATTAAAATTCAAAATATAATTTAACATTACAAATACAGTAAACAAAAATGTATTTTTTTGTTAAAATTCAGTGGTTTTTACTATTCATCCAAAAATGCAATAGTTCAAAAAAATACCAAAAATTAACCCTAAGATACTTTTGATATTATTATTTAGGAAATGAGTTTAATTTTTTCAAATATATTTTATAAAAGTGAAAAAAATTAATTTTATGTTATGTGTTCAAAGAGATATTAAACCCTCTTTTAGGAAAATATAGTATTTCAGAAAACATTTTTTTATTCTAAAACATTCTTGTTTTATTAATAATAAATATATGGCTAATAAACATATGTAAACTATGTATTTTCATAATTTAGTTAATATTATTATCAACCAATATTCCAATTGATAAGAGATAATTTTTATGTTAAATATTAACATTATTAGTATATTATTATTTGGTAAAACTCGACCTTGCATGTACACAAGCTATCAAAGAAACTTTTTGTTGAATATAACACAAGTTAATCTCAGTGTTTAATCTAAAGAAAGATATTGATGATATTGTATTTATTTAAAAATAAATTTATCATAATTTCTTAGGGTGTTATATTTTCTTCTAATCTTGGTGTTGTGTGTTTCATATGGTATTGATTATAATGTTCTTATTTTAGAATTTCATGGTGTTACAAGAGATCATATTGATCATGTGATGCATATATGATCACAAGATATCCTCATTATCATGTGATAGTGATATGATATCAATGTATCTCCATGATCACAAGACAATCATTTGTTCATGATATGGATTCTTCATCACACAACCAGGCCATCTGATCACTTGGCCCTTCATCGACCACATGAATGCATGGCCCTCACATAATTCCCCATCCACCTGACTCCAAATCTATCACTCTGAGTGTTCCATTCATGTGACTTCCAAGGGATCATGTGGAGTGTTCTATTCACATAACTCCAAATGGATCACCTGAAGAACATGGCCACCCTTCCTTCTCACAAAGTGCATAACCCAATGGAACATGCACAATTACATAACATCCAAGGATATAACTCATGAACTCCTAAGATGTTTTCTTACCCCAAAGGATTTATTCCATTAAATATCATCAAATAATTACTAACTCATAGGGCTGAAATCTCTATGATCCCAACCAGGCCTCATTGATCATTAGTGGTAAAAGGACATGTGAATTATGAGGACTCTGATTCCTACCCAAACTGGATTTGGAGGACTCATTCGGAAGGCATGATATCCATATCAAACATAATTTTATAGGCTACTTCCAAAAATCAATTTTATCCTATTATAACTATAGTACCCCAATATATACTTCAAAATACAATACCTCTAGTACAAATTAATGAATCAATATTCTTCATGGGCAGATCATACTCTCTAAGGGAATCCCCAGAACACAAGTCCTACACCTATATTAAAAAAATTGATCTCTAGTTATCTATTGTTCGTAAAATTGATCATGACACTCATGGACTTAAAGAATAACAATGATTATGTCATTAATATAGTAAAAATAACCCAATATGGGCATTAATTCAAGGTGTTATCCCTGACCATACCCTTTCCCTTGAAGGGAAATAATCCTTATGATAGTAATTTTTGGGTGACCTCGGTGTGTATGCCAAAACAATAAACATTTCTTTGATGGTCCATATTTTATATGAGATGAATTTTAGGGTGAACTCAGTGTATAAGCCCCACTCAAACAACATGGAAGTATAAATTTCTATTCCCTACTTGAACATTAGGGAAACATTAGTGTTTAAGCCCCACATAATCCAATTTTACATTATCATGAAATATTTCCAACCCTCTCTTATCTCTTGTTTCTCGCACCAAGCATGACTCACATGGTCTTAGAGACCGGTGATGGTTTTATCATTAGCATAGTAAAAATTACCCTAATGTGTTCCCCTATTTTAGATGTAAATTTGATTATATATTCACTTCTTCAGAGATCCATAATCTCGATGAAATATCTCATGGAATCTACCATATGCATAAGCCCATTCAATCCTTTTTCATCATACCATTAATTTCATAGACCCCTAATTGGAACTACGTGGACTTTGATTATTATATTTACTAGATTCATAAGATTAATTACTATGGATCGGGCTCTCATATATATGGATTAATTTCTCTCATAGACGTCCTTTCCGCATGTTTTTAAAAAATATGGAATGGTACTTAAAAACTTTTTGGTTTTTTATTCATTCTCTCAAGGGATATGTGGGATGCCTCTTAGAGGTTAAAATCATAATTAAAAAATACCATATGTAGATGGTAATAAACTCGAGAGTCCCTAGTCATGTGACATTAAAATATAAGTGGTCTACTTTATTGTTGAATATTAATGGGTAAGAAGATAGAGAACCTCTCATACATACAAATGGTGTCATTATAAGGATTTGGAAATCGATCATTTTTTCAGGGTAACCAGTCCAACATCAATATCTAGGAAATATTCACAAACATGTCTTAAATATATAAAAGAGTCAAAGGGTAAGAAATTATTCTCCTGAACAAGGTGTGATGAGCCCGACCACCCATCCTCTTAACTAAATGAGTTCCTAAATGTCAAAATGAGAAATCTAAATGACCACTTGCCTTTGGAAATTAGTCCCATGGGTTTTTATGGATTTGGGATCTATTAGGTGTTTTCATGATAAATCCTAATGACATGAATGATTTTTAACTATACTAAGTCCCCCATAATAAATCATTAGGTGTTATATCCTTCGGAAACATCGGTTTACCCTCCCTGCCCAACATTTCCATTCACTTCAATGTTCTCATTTATATTTTCAAACTCTATTATGTGTTAACTAATGTGACCTTTATATTTCCCTATTCCCATTTGAAAAAATATATTTTTTTACTCTTTTTAAAATATTGTTCTTCAATAAAGGTATTTCTAAATATTAAAAAGGTTTTCCATCCATTTAGAATTAAAAGTTTTATCTTCCACTCCACATTTCCTTTAATCCTTTTATTAAATCAAGGATATATTATTAAATATTCCTTTTCAAAATTAAATGTTTTTCAAAATTTTAACTTCAGTTTTTTGAAACCGTTATATCTTTTCCAAGGATCCATTATTAAATATTAATTTTAAACGTAAATATTTTTAAACATCGATTTTTTGAAAAAATTTGGCATTTTCAAGGATTTATTATTGACATTTATTTCCAAATATTTATTTTGAAAATTATTTATTTTCAATTTCTTAAGAAGATACCTTTCAAATGTTGACTTTTCAAAGTGGAAATTAATTCAAGTTTTAATGATTTCTATACCATTTCCTCTATATATTAAGGATTTATATCCTTGTAAATTATTTTTCATGAATCACCCTCTAAATTTTTGTGTACAATACACTTTTGAGTGATTGAAGTTTGGGTATCAACCATTTTCATTATTTAAGTCAACTAGGGTGATTCCCTTTGGAAATAATATGAAACCTATTTTCATTTAATGGGTTCTTCATGTTATAATATTTTATTGATTTTTTATATATAACACATGTATATAGAATATCATTATGAGGATTTTTGGATCTGATAAGTCCCTAATATGGTCTTGGTCTTATATATCTTTGTGACTATTTGGGTCCGATAAAACCCTGAGATAGTTTGGTTTTGATAAATCCATAATATGTTTTGGGTTCATAAAATCTATCAAAAGAACTGGATAATGTTTTATATTTCATGAGAAAATGAATCATGGAAATTATTGGATTATTTCACAAACATAAAGGGTCAACAAACATGGGTTTTTTCACAAACATAAAAGTTTGATATACTTGGATTTTTTCACAAAGGGTGTACATGCTAGAATTTGTTCACAAAGAAAAATGATGGACATAGTTGTATTTATTCACAATCATAAAGAGTTTGCATAATTTAATTTTTTTATAAAAATAAATGGTGGAAATTAATGGATTTTTTCACAAAATTAAAGGTTTTAGTTGCTTGGATTTATTCATAACATAAAGGGTGATCAAGATTGGGTTTTCTCACAATGTGATATTTTCATGTACTTTTGTTATGTTCCTTTGTTATACTTTATGGATCATTATTATTTTCTCTTAATTTTTCACTCTTAATCTATGGAATATGTTTATTCATTTGAATTTATATGGATATAAATCATTCATTATAGATAATTCTATTTTTTCTATGTTATAATAATAATATATTTCACTATTGCTTGTGTTTTCCCATATTCTTTTGATCTAACCCTTGAAGAAATTTTGATATATTTTCTCTTACTGTCTATTTGATATCACCCCTTTCCTATTATTCCCTTATGTAGGTTATGGATATGATTTTAACTCATGAGAAGTAAATAATAGATTTTAGTGTGGTTTTAGTATTTAGAAATGTGAATAATTATCATAAAATAAATTGCTTACGCATATAGTCATCATAATCACTAATCCTTACATTCATAAGGATTGTGTTATTTTTTTGTGATATATAATGTTTAAATTCTAAAAAATATGTAGAATAAATATATTTTCTACATAATTTGTATCAAATTTGGCGTTTTATGAAAAAAAGTTCACCGGATCCATGTTTGTCGGTCCAGGGTGCCTCAATCGTCATCCACTGACAACTTATTTCAGGTAACAACTGGTGTCATCATCACCATGGAGTAATCCAATAAAAATATTCATAAAACCTATTTATAATATCTATATTAAGTGATAATTATACCATTCTTTCCTTTAGATTCATATAGACCAATAAAAAACATCAATTCTCTAATCATCAACATTTAAAAATCCCACGTAATGAATTCTACAAACCATTTTCATTGTGATTAATATGATCCCAAATATCATGACATCTACTTACACTAGATCCATCATCCTTTGGTCACTCTAATTGTTGAAATAGATATTATAATCAACTCCCTTAGATTGGAAACCAAGATTTCTCAATTACTGATCAAGTTGTGAATATCATTCTCCTGGTTCCTTCTTCAACTAGGTAGATGCCTTCTTCAGCTAACAGACCTCATTCTAAACATAATGAATGAGAAAAACATCCTGATATTTTATCTATACCTATTTTTGCAATATTCCATTCAAAAAAATTTCCTTTTCATCCTTATAATATACCATTATTTTCGTTTTACCCGTTATAGCTAAGTAAAGATGTATTTTCTCTAGCCATTCCATGAGTTCAAATATTTCATGAGCATCAATGATCTCAATCTGAAATTATCACTTACACCCTATTCGTTATTTATTTTGAATCACCATTCCTTTTATATTTAGTTAATTATTTAAAACCCTTTTGATCATGATGATGTTCTTCTCTATCATCCTTGAGAATATCTCACAAGTTTGATTACTCTCAATTTAGTCATGATCTTCATTCATCACTTGAACCCATTTATTGTATTTAATAACATATTTAAAACTATTTATCACCACATAATATAAGAAATATATGTGAGGTAGTGACTCAATTATCGTTGTATTCATTAGAATCTTTTAATCATCAGTGATATTCTTCTCATCAACTTTATCCCAAAATTTTGGCTTCAATATAGATACATGTATAACTTCATCCTTCTCGACATCAGTGTATTCTTCAGAATATTATTTATTCCCTTCCTCTCTCCCAAAGTTGATAAACTAATTATCATTATCCTCATGAATATTATTATTATTTTCGGAATATTTTGATCATTTTATACTATAGAGAAATCATTTATTTCAATAACATTTCATAGTGATATTTAAAGAATTTATATACTTTGATCTTACCTAAGTAATAAAGAAAAATTCCTTCATCTCTATCAGTCTCAAACTTCTTATGTTTCTCCTTATTAGGAATGAAAAATTTACATCCAAATAATCAATAAGTACTTCATCATCACCTTCATTCTTTAACCAATCTCATATGAAGTCTTTTCTTCTCCTAAACACTATAAATCACTATTTTAAATGTAGAATGATGTCAATATTTCCTCATTCCAAAAACTTCACTATTAGGACTTTCTCAATGATCATTTTTCATTCAATTTTATTATGATGTTCTCTCTCCTATAAACTACAACAATTTAATGAGGATTTATTTCTACTGATACTTATCAAGGAACTTAATATAATTATCAGTTCGTAATTTCATTGTCTTCAACCTAAACATATTTTTAGCATTCTTATTATACTGATTAATGAAAATGATCTCCTAGAATTTGTGGGTAATTATCATTCTCCATGTCATTATACTATAATCCTCAATGAAAAGTACATATAATCACTTACAATTAATGACCCTTGGCGAAATCGGTCCACATAAATCAGTATGCACCAATTAAATAACATTTGTCAACTACAATTATTTTACCTTGCACATATTTCTAATAATATTCTTTTATGAAAAAAAATCATATGTGTATATGATAACATGATAGTTTAGGGTGATATAAATCCCCATCATTTTTCACAAGATATTTCAAGGATTATTGGCTTAAATTTCCAAGAAGTATATGCCACAATATATTTTCTTCTTATTTGGAAAAAATCACACGTCTTCTTCTCAACATAAAAAGTATATATTTTCTTTTATATGCTTCCCTTGCATAACAACTGCACTATCTTTTCTCTTGAGGATGCAAATCATCTTAGTAATTTTTATTTCAATCTCTAAGTCGCATAGATGACTGATAATCTGTACGTTGTGACTGATAAATTTAAAAACCAATACTTTTGTGAATTTCATGACTTTTACCCAAAATTTATATTTCTTGGAGATATTAATATTTTGGACATAATATTTTTCTAGTATTATGACACCCTCCTTATCATAATTGATTCATGTGGAATAATCTTTAGTTTTGATCATGTGGGGAGTGAATCCACTATCATGGATCCCCAAACAATCATGATCTAATGATTTTAGGGAAATATCTTCAATTTATAACATCATTTATAGTTTATCATTGATCCATGTCCCCAACATGACACCCGGTGTTGATTGAAATTTTTTCTTGTCATTAGAAAAAGATGGAACAACATGATATTGAAAAACTAAAAATTGATTTTTCATTTATACCCATCTTGAGGTTTTGTTATTCTGTTTTGTTCAATCTCTATGGGTCTTGTTAGGAACACAATTCTAAATTTTTTATGAGAAATATCTAGAAATATGTCTAAATCATCTACACCATAAATAGTGACCTTAAAAATTACTACAAGATTATTGAACTCTACTCATCTTCCATTATTTCTCTTATTCCCTCCAATACCTCTTAGTTATGGAATATAAAATTTTAAAATGCCTCATCTTTCAACAAGAATGACAGCATTTATGAGGTGAATTATTTTATATCTCTTTAAAAACACCATTTTTCCCTTTGGTTTTATTATTATTTTTTATTTTGAGTCATTCCTAAATCGACCTTCATCATTGGAGTGGGTGATTGTGGCCTTGAATTTACCATCACTGCTTTATGTTTATAATCAATCCCCATACTGATATTATCATTCTGATGTGTTTCCCTTTTCCTGACACTCCTTTTTCTAGTTTTATTATACATTTGTGCTAAACATTCACATTTAATATTGCATGTGTGATTTTTTTCAATATTGTAAGAGAAATCAGGAGTCTCTCCCTGTATACAACATATAATCATAATCCAACAAGCACATATTCATGGTCTGTAAAACGTTTAACTCTATCTCTCACTGTTTTAGTCATACCTTCGATAACTGTGTCTCATTAATCATGTTTGATATCATACTCAATAAACTTCTCTAGGATTTATAACCTTTTAGATTCATGTTTTTTAATCATAACCTTCAACTGGGATTTGATGTCTTTCTCTTTTTTCATATAGAGTTTGGAGTCCTGAACCACTCAGATATCTTTTATCATTTTGGCACTCCAAACACATATCTCTTCAAGAAAAGTGCTTAATTATTCTTGGATATCAACTATCCCTTAAAAATACACTTAATCATCATATATCTATTCCTTTTTCCAGGGACTACCTATAATTTCCTCTAAAGCATATTTTTTATGGTCTTTGTAGTCATTAACTTCAACTACCTCGGTTTCTTCTAAACTATTTTTCCCTTATGAAAACATGTTATTTTTATTTAAGAACATTATTTTCACACTTCTTTTAAATTTAAAATTGGATAACGATTTTCTAATTGTATCTCTATCATCTTCTTCATCATCTTGAAATTTATTAATACTCATTTACATTGGGTTCCCGTGTTTTTCAAATCAAAATCATGCAAGTGGAAGTTTCCCTTTAAACTATCATTTTCCCATTTGATGATTTAAGGAAGGTAGTAACATGTCATCATCCAAATATGTTTTTTTACTTATAATACTCTATGGTAGGATTTTTAAAATATGTGAATGAAACCTCCTTTGACTTCCCATTTTACACAAGCACATTATCTCCATTTATCATATCATATGTGACAAGAGTATGGTGTATGCTATCTAATGTCAGCTCTTTTAGATCATTATCCTTAAGTGTAGAGAATTTTGGATTTAGCTAATGTGGGTTCTCCTCATAATAAAGTTGATAATATTATCATCATACAAGATTTCTCCAGGAACATGGATTTCCACCATAATTAAATTCACCTTATCAAATAATGAAACAACATATTTTTTGGGTTGCATCCCCAAGTCCTCATACATATTTCAAAAAAACATAAACATATATTATTATAAATTGGAGTTTACATCGTAGATATTAATCATATTTTCTGAAATTGTGTGTGAATATTTATATGACCTTACATTATTTTATATTGTTTTGGAAAATGATCCACCAAAATCGTTGATTCCACTAGCATCAGTATCTCATTCATTACAGTTTTCTTCTGATAAATCCACACTATCCATACTAAATGATATGTCACACATAGGATTTTTGTATACATCCATGACTAATGATCATAAGTATTTTTGTTTATGGTTCTTTTTTTAAGTATTCCCCTTGAAAATTGGAATCCCTTTGTGATTGACTACAACCTTGGATCCTCATGAGAGAGAGAGAAAGATTAACATTATCCTTCAGCTCAAATAACAATTGTTAGATCCCCCAGGTTAAATATTAAAATTTGGGTGTGAATTGGTGTATGAAGAATTAAAAAAATTTCCCATTTTGGTATTTTCATTAAATATATCCATTCTCTCTTCTTCTCTTACTAATATATAAATAGAAATTAATGTATGAAAAAGACATAATAATTTTACTCGTTTTACAATAGTTGGGCTAATAAAATGAGAATACAAAGTCATTGTTTCAATATACCAAAGTCACTAAGTGTGATATTGTTACAATGTTTATAGTTTACTCACTATCCCTTCTACTTTACAAATAATCACACTTGATATTTCACTTCCCTCTTTTTTTAAAACAAATCACTAATCCTACATAAAAACATTAAATATCTGAAAATTCTTTTTTGTGTTTAACACTAAAATAGGTGACGTAATGTTTATCTTTAACCAAAATTATTAATACATATTTACCATGGAAATTATATTTAATTACATTAAGGTTTGTGTAACTTTTACTTTCACAAATCCTTTGTACAACATTCATGAAACCCCCACCCTTTTTCATAACTCCCACACTTTCATGAAACTATATCTTTGGTGAAACTCTCAAAATTTATCCAAACTCACTTAATAATGAAAACAAAACTTTTTTTAACATAAATTATGGTAAGGTAAAAAAATTTCAAAAAAAATAAGTATCTTGGTGTATGTCTTACACAAAACCAAACCCTTCAGATTCTCAAAGTCATACTCTCAATAAATGATGTGGGTGTAACCATATTTATAATTGTTTCTCAAACTTCTTGAAAATTTTCCTCTTACAGTTTCCATTCATGCAACTTTCCATTCCCCAAAAATAAGTCACCAAAATCCACAGTTTTTGTGCATAACTCACCATGTTCATGTATCTTTCCATCTGCATGAACAATGGTCATAAAAATACATTTTAGATTTATTTTTTATATATTAATTAATGTATTTTCATTTCCAAATATTTATGGGGAAACCATGAATCATAGTTTTTTAAAACATTACACATGTTTGAGAAAAGTTTTTCTTTTGTGAAAAAACCTTCATTTTCTATATAATCATCATTGATCTTCCCCTAATGTTTTTTACGAATTTTTTTTTAATACACTTAGAATCATAACCAATTTAAACAAAAAAACTTCACAAACACATTCAAGAGACTGAAACCTCTTATTAATAAATATTTCAAGGTCTAAGAAGTTCTAGAACACAGTCAATAATGTTTTTCACAAAACAGTAGCCCAAAAGCACTGGAACATCACTATAACGATTTTCCATCCCAAAAATGTCTTAATATGTAATTAAAAGGATGGGTGAGAGTTGATCTACCTAAGGAAGACGAAGCACTGATTTTAAATAATTTGATCCTTTTAATTATAAAATTCATGCATAAAAAATATGATGATTAAAAACTAAAGAGTTGATCACAACCCCACTCTGAGAAACTAAAATATTTCATGATCCTCAAAATTTAGTTCCATTATAACCTATTAGGAGCCTTGTATGTGTAAAATTTCAACATTATATTGGTCCTAACTATTTTATATTGAGATTAACAATGATTTAATAAGTTATAAAAATAGACCCCTTCATACTCCATCATTTGATGAATCTATATTTCAAATCATATATAGGATTAGTGGTCATATACAATACTGTATTATTGGGAATGGATTTCAAAACCTTGAATGGAAAATTACAGATAAAATAGGCTGATATTGATTAAAATAACTTGGATATTTCATCATAAAATTTGAACGAATGTAGAGGCACAAGTAACTCTAGTTATAATTCTCCCTCTATTTTAATCACATTATCTTTTGTGATCTACCATGATATAATGTAGAAGGATCTAGGAAAAACATCAGGGCCGAGATAAATTTCTAGATTACAATATTGAACAAATTCCTTTATTCATATCTCCTCTATAAATTCCTTTCAGAAAAAAAATTAATAAAATAATCCATTACACTTAGGATATAACATAAGTGTGTCTTATAAAAATATTCCCTAGGATTTCATGCGTCTATGTTCATCCCTAATCCTAATATTAATCAATTTAAGTAGTAGATGTAAATTTTCCAACTACCATAACATCTCTTCTATATGATTCATTATTGAGGAAAAAGTTTAATTTCCCCATGAACTGATTCTCTATGAAACATGCATGAAGGAAAATAGTTTTTCATCCCCTATTCTTCAACCATAATGATCTAGATCTCTCCCTAGAATTTTTTCACCTTAAGAGACTTTTCTATCAAGTTTATATGTTTTCTCATTAGGAGAATAAAATTTTTATCCTATCATCACTTCTATATATTGGAGTTGATTTGATTAATTTCTGTTTTGAGAGCCTCTAAGATATAGTGTACATTGGGATGACTGTTCATGTACTATAACAACTCCCCTTTGATCCTTCTTATTCTTTTATAAAGAGCCACCTACATGTACCCTTTAATGTGGAAGTTCTAAGAGGTATGTATTTTATACATGAATTTATTATCTTGGGTCTATATCTCAAAGAAAAATAAATGACTATTTCCTCTAGGTGTGATATTAAATTTTATCATAAGTAGTTCATGGTTTGAAAGTGACTGAATAATGTGAATAGTATTCAATTGGGGGAAGGATTAAATCCTTTTTCAGTTAAAAAAAGATCGATCCATAAGGCGCTATACATAACGGTTTCCACTCTTATTATTACACCACATGAATTTATTACCTGATTATCTATGGACCATTAGTTTATAATTTTCTAAGTTGTATTGGAAAACCTACATAAGTATCCTTGAGTAAATTCTACCATCAATATTTTCAAAATGATGGATTAGGGTATTTAAATCCCCTCTTCGAACAAGGATAAATCCTTGGTTTTGGAAGCTAAAATTGTGTTCCATAGAACCTTTTTTATATGTTGAATTTATAATAAATAATAATTTTTTAAATTATACTAGAATAATACAATACCTTGATTGTGATGTGTTTGGATGAGGATTCAATCATCTCCACCACTGTATGCGAATTATAGAAAATCCAAATATGTTTTTTATTAGGGTTTTCATGCATGCAGTTATGATATACAATTTTGGGGTAAAACCCAATAATTGGTCCCATTTTCTATTTAGATCTAGGATATAAATCAAAGAAATATGGTTACTAAAAAATAAATTAGATAGAATGTTTCACTTTGAATGGTGTCCTAAACCTGTATCATTTCATATGTTGAGAGAAATCATGAGGAATAGAGATGATTAGCCTTAAATCCAAAAGCCTTGGGACCCCACAGAGAGGAATTCATAATCTCATAAGTGGATCCAGATTAATATATGGTTATAATAATTCTACAGGACACACTAAATAATATCATATTTCCAGGGTAACCTCAAATAGCTATGTCTACAAAAATAACTTTTCCATCAAAATTCAATGATTCATTAGGAATAAGAGATTAATTAATTTTTTTGAGTGGAGTTCATCATCTGTTGGAGGTTCCTCTAAATAGGTACTCCTAAAAAAAGTTTCCTTGGATATTCCAAAATTAGTTTAAGAGAAATTTGATCTTGAAAAAAAAATATCATGATCATACACAAACTGATCTAGGACCTATGACCTATCATCATCTTCCTTATGGAGATGAGAGATCAGTGGAGATAATTTATCAGGGTCCCCCTCATAGATGATGACCTCAGTCATCCTTATTTAAGGGATATGAAGTGGTGAATTTATAGATGATATTGGTGACTTAGGGTGGATTATTCTAGAAATCCAAGGAGGAGAGGGGGTACACTTTGGTGGAACCCATGACTAAGGGAACCATCCAATCTAGTGCCATGACCGATCCTTCAAGAGGAGGACCATATAGAAACATCTGGGAAACTACCAGATCACCTCTAAAGGAAGAGTCTATGACTTACTGTGAATCCTCAAGAGGGGATGAAACCTTTAAACCCAAAACCATCATATCTTAATTGAAAGTTATGCTCCCTTAAAGATGATATTAAGAACAAAACCCTTGTTATAAATTCAAAATATATTCTACATGATGGAGATGGACTCACAAGCATGTAGTAAGATATGATGGAGGAAGGGGTAAAAGTGGTCCATCTCCACGCATATACACATTACCATCATATGATTCATATGAACGGTGCCTTCTCTTAACATTAGAAATAACATTTTAAATTTACAATGTACATTGAATTATAGGATTGTGAAATGGAAGTGGAAACTCGATACCCAAATCATGATATCCTGATAAGAGTAAATCACTATAGAAAAATTGTAAAGAATGAAATTCCATATATCTCACAAATGATATTTCATATATATTGGGAATGATATTATCCTCTTGAAAATTCTCATGATAATGTATCACCCTTTCTCTAGTAGTGATGGTATTGATCCCCTCGCTCTTATCTATGTGGATGGTGGGGGAATTTATTCAGATTTTCTTCTTTTAGTAGGATAGGATCCTTTTGGGTCTTTCAACCATACTACATCTTTGAGGACTTTCAGTTTAGTTGAGGGATCCCACCCCATCCTTTAAAGAATCTCTAGGATTAACATCATTTTATATGTCTAGATATTATTAAATCCAATATTTATTTGTAGATAGTTATAATTTTCATGAGGCTATTATTAGGAATCATTATTTTTTTTACAAAAGTGATGATCTGTTCGAAAAGATAAAAGAGGAAAAGTAGTTTTCTAAGATTGGGATTTACTCATGTTATCACCAATGTCAATTCTAATCAAAATAGATTTGAAAAATAGATTTTCAAATAATATCATTTTGAATAACTAGTGATTCATTTATGATTAATTAATTCTCAAGTCATGTTCATGTAATTAAAGAATAGTATATTTCATATATTCTTAGACACTTTAATTTTAGGCTATATGGATGATATCTTGATATATTTCAAATCACAGGATGATCCAAAACGATATATTCGGATTGTGTTAGAGACTTGGTCAAAACACCAAATTTATGATATTTTATTCAAAATACCATTCCAGATATAATAATTCATTTTACCTAGCTATATAATTATTAAATCTAGAATCATAGGGGATACTCAAAATATGGAATCTATGATATTCTGAAAATTCCCATTAAATGTTTTTGAAATCTAGACTTATGAGATATTAACATTATTTTACCTTGTATTTCTCAATCAATTATAATCCCATGAAAATTTTATCACAAAGGGGAGTGGATTTTCTATATCCTAACCAATGTGAGATATTTTTTCAATATCTAATGAATATTTTTACCACGTATCCATATATAGTTTTACCTCATATAGGGAAATAATTTGTGGTGTATTTTGATTTATCATCGGTCATACATGGTTGAATTATCATGGAGGATCATCTACTAGTGGCATATAGTTACATAAAATACAAACCTCATGAACAGAACTACCCTACCCATGATTAACAATTCACTGTTGTTGTTAAAAGTATTAACATTTGTAAATATTATATATTTGATGGACACTTTATAGCTGTTACTCAATACAAAAACCATAGATAAATCTTTTCTAAATGGTATTTAAATTTTAGGCACTATCATTAGCGATAATATCTATAATAATTTTATTTTTATGTCCAATATTCTCTTGGGATGGGAAATATTGTTTCCAATTATATTAGTGGGAATCTTCACCATTAAAAAGTATAAGAGAAAAAAGAGGAATAGAGATTGATATATCTTGTTGTTTAATTTAATTTGGATGTGATTGAATATCATAGTAGGATACATACATACCACATTTATCACATGATATATATTATTGACTGTGTCAAGGAATACTATATCTTAATCCTAAATATATCATTGTTCAAGAGAAACTAGAAGGTGTGAAGATAATTTATTTATTTTTTCATGATTCCAAAAAAAATTATATGTCCATGGAAGACGCATAGTCCCAACTAGTCACAGTGAAGAAGTAATGAAAGAGTTCCATGCTTCTTAATGAGAAGTATATCCTATAATCATTAAGATGTATCGTGATATTTTTTACTAATTATTGTGGCCTGGTTTATAGAATGCTATGGAAGGGTTTATTCCTCGATTCATTACTTTTCAATAATTAAAAGTAGATCACCAAAGACCAATTGATGCACTTAAACCCCATCCTATACCAATATAGAAATGGAATGAAATTACTATAGACTTTTTAACTAGTCATACAAGATCTTTTAGAGGACTAGATATGGTATGGGTGATCAAGGATTTTCTAACTAAGATGGATCACTTTCTACTAATCAAGGAAGTATCTTTTGATGATTTTTTAGGAAGTTGTATTTCATAAAGATCATAAATATTCTTGGCATTCCAGTTAGTATAATAACTAAAGGGGATATTATATTTACATCTCGATTTTATAAAGGGTTATAGAGAGATTTGGGATCTCAAGTTAGGTTTATTATAGGATTTCATCATCAATTTGTTGGACAGTTTGAATTGACCATTCATATCCTAGAGGATATATTATGAGATTTTATGTCTGATTTTAGTTGATCTTGGGTGTATAACCTCTCATTAGTGGAATTCATTTTGTAGCAATAGCTATCAATTATCAATTCATATTGAACCATTCAAGTATATTTATTATTATCAATGTCTTTCTCATATGCACTAGAATTAATAATTTGATTCATTTATGATCATTCCAAATATTATTCAGGAGATGATAAAATCTATGAAATTAAATCATAAATTATTTTAGATATATTTAATATTATAAAATAAAATAATTTTCTTTGAAGGAAACCATTAGAATTTAAAATTGGTGACCATGTATTTCTTCAAGTGTCAATGTTGTTTGTTTTGATCCCATTTTCTATGATTTGTATCTATTTTCAAGGAATTTAAATACGTTGAAGAAGTATTTTGTAGGAACAAAAGGTACCATACATTCTTGTGATAAATATGATACAGTTTTATTTTTTATATGAAAAAATAAGTTCTTTCATTATAATGTTAAGGAATATATATTTATATTTAAGGAAATGTTATTTTATTATTTTGAGTTCCATCCATAAGTGTTGGATGAAGTTAAAGGAAGAATAGAACGGAAGGTTGGATGTGAGTATTGAGTGTTTACAAAATAATCTGAAATAATCCTTGAACTGCATAAAGGAAATGAACTATTAGTGTAAAAGTGTGTAGAAAGTTCAATATCCTACATAAATCTTTGCAGTAATTTCAATGATATGTGGAAGTGAATAATCCACTTATGTGATGTTTATGATGAATAACAACATGTTGTGTAAAGGTAAAAAAGTTGTTTCATTAAGGTTATCTAGAAGAAACACATAGTATGATATACCCCTATGTAATGATAATTATACTACCACACAATTGTCATTTATATTTCTATATAAGAGTAGTACTCAATAAACACTAATTTCTTAAGGGTTAGAATGAAATTATCACTGATGGAGATCCCACCAATACCAACTCCTCTATACCAATGGTTTGAAAAAAATGTTTTATGTATCCTATAGAAATGGTTAAATGAAACCGTTGGTGCAAGGGAAAATATGGTGAATTTTATGAATGGTTTTAAAAAACCTATTGGACATTAGGTGTAATTTTACTCACAGTTTAACAAAACCATTGGGGATTTCTGGATTTCCAATATTTCCCTACGGTTTTTCAGAACCGTAGGGTAAAAATCCAAAATACTCCCCTACCACACGAACCAAATCTCTCATCCGTTGAACCCATCGTCGAATTGATCTCTTCGCTAACCCGTGAACAGATATCTCCTACGTCGAATAGAATCAATCCTTCTTCGAATCCAACATCCCATGCACAAAACCGCGATCCCACTTCCTCTGTCTAATAGAATATCTCCTCCTTAAACAGATTTCTCTGCTAAATGAGATCTCCTCCTCCAACCAGATCACTCCTCCAACCCTACTTCTTGAGAACAAACCCTACATGGAAAGCTAACTTCCTCTGTTGTGAGCTCACAATCTCCGGAATGGATCTTTTTAGGATTCCATCCCTAATTCATGATCACACATCTTCTAGAACCCATCTCTAAAATTTTTCCCTAAACAAGATTTCTCTGGCCTATGAACCGTACTTCCCAACTGGCGATCTATCTTTGATTCATGTAATTCTTCTTCTTCCACATCAAATTAGTATGTTGTAACTGAATTATCTCATCTACCTCCATTTATTTTATGTTTTCCATTAAATTTTGCTACAATATTCTTAGTTTTACGCACTCTGTATTATGATCTCAACACAAGCCATATATCATTTTAGGTATTGGGTTTTTTTGATTTATCATTATAGAATAATTTGGATTGGTATTTAAGGATTTAATATGATAATGAGTTGGTTTATCTTTGTTTTATTTTAAATTTAAGATTTATTGACATGATTTCATTGGTCAGACATAAATATAAGGGGAAGGTTAGGACTAAAGGCGTGGGATTTTCCATGGGAGGGTTAGGACTAGAGGCAGGGGGAAAGGGATAGGACTGGGAGGGGGTTAGGACTAAGGGGACTGGTAAGGGTTATGGATAAGGGTTTGGTGTTAGGATTATGGGGGATAAGGCTAGGATAATGTTTAGGTGTCTAGGATTAGGTTAGGTTTACCTTGGGCTAGGGGTAGGTTTAGGTTGTGGTTTAGATCATGGGGTAGGTTTAGGCTGGGATTGGGGGGTTAGTGGTAAATGGGATAGATAGGGACAAGGGATTAGGTTAAAGGTAGTGTTCATGGGGGCCATTTTAGAGTAGGGGATGTGATATGTTCACTATGTTAAACCACCATTAGAGTAAGTAGGATACCAAAAAGATTCCACCTCATTAGTAAAACAAAATTCTGAATGATGGTAATAATAAAGAGAAGGCTCGGACAATTCATATTTTTATCGATACAATGACCCTCAAAACCAAGTGATCATTGGTTGAGCAGTACCATCAACATTGACCTGCCTTTCATGTACCGCATGAAATGGATTCACATGGAATAATTTTGGAATTTATCATGTTGACTAATTAAATTTTGGACGTGAGGATGGAAAAACATAATTTCTTAAAGAGAACGAATATTTGACCAATAATCTATCCCAATCTATTATGAATTTAGCTTCCCTTATGAGTAATTTTTGGTTACATTCTGATGTAAGGATTGAAAAATATGATGAAATGAAGGAGTTTTATGAATTAAAGGTTATGGGTGAAAATAATAATGATGAGGATGAAAATTGTTGCACATTTAGTGATATTTCTAGAAAAGATGAACCTTTTATTCCTAAAGAAGAAAATGATCACTCTCTTCGATACTAAACAGAAGAAAAATAAATAGAATCTCTCATGTTATAACATGAACAATAATAATGGAACATTATGAAATTAATTAATGAAATGGTGGTTGAGAAAGGATAAAAACACAAAAATGAAGATATATGTGTATTTAATTTGGTCAAAAAAGATGAAGAAGTGGTTAGGGAGTTGGACACTAGTGAACTAACTATATACTTCAAAGAAGATGATTGTCCAATAATTGAAGAAGTAATAGTTTCAAAAATAAAATAAACCATCAAAGCACTAAAGAAGCAGAAAGAAGATGAATTAATGGATTATGAACCCCTAAAATATCTAATGCCATCATGAAGATAGATTTTCAATTTTTTTAAATAGTGGAGAAATAGTATTTAGTAATTCAAGAAGTCATTATAGAATTTAAACGTAAGGAGAAGGAATACAAAGTAGGGTAGGGGAGAAATGTTTGATGAATGCTAAAAATTTTAAAGAAGAAGAACCTCTAACACTATAAGATGAATTTATTGTATTAGAAATCGTAGTTCTATCACAACATTTGAAGTCCAAGAGATACAAGAAGAGGTGGTGGACAAATCCATCAACAAAATATGGCTAGACTTTAACTTCTTGATTCCTACATTAAATAAATCCAAAAAACAAGAATTCATCATAAATAATTTCCATAGATATGGAAATAAGAAGAAAGATACCATTTAGCCGGATTGAGTAGAATTTAAAATCATCATCAATACTGGGCCAGTTAATTTTTCTTTTTTCTCCAATTATTTGACACGAAGGTAAATGTTCTAGATTTATTACTTTAATGAAATAAAATCTAGTAGTAAAATAGTGTTTTTAATTCATTTCTAGGAAATAGTTTTTACAAATAAGAGAAAAAGGTTGAAATTTTTAAAATTCACATTCTTTCATCTATTTAAATTTTCATAAAATTGATTATCGATATGATTTATTATTCTTGATGTCCATTCATGGAGACTTGAATCACGTAAAGTGATTATTTATATTCATGAAATGATCCAATTGACTAATTCGATGTTTCTTATTACTGATATGGTTCTTAGCCTATTTTGAAACATTATTTCTCATTCATTATTTCATGAAATAACTAAGTTTATGAAAAATTATTATAACATTGTTTTATATCTTATTAAGGCATGATTATATTAAGATATATCAAAATGAATGACACCATAAATTTATTTTAATTGTTCCCATTTGACAATGAGGCAAACCCTATATTTGAAGTTTTGTTAAACCAGTAGAAACCCTTGTATCCCATGATAGGTTTTCATATTCAATGATTTTGTTTCTTTACAACCCTTGTCCTTTTAAGTTAATTACATGAAATCACTTCATATTTTAAGAGGAATAAGGGTGTTTCAGGGTTCCATTCACTGTGGGTTCCATAAATGAGGGTGGTGTTATAAGTTGGTACCCTAGACCCAACTCATGTATGTATATTGAATACCATTACATTCATATTTTTTGGTATATAAATGTATATATCTTACCAAAAATTGTGTTTTTACTTCTACATCAACTATTTTTATATAGTGACATCCTCTAATTACATGTCATATAAAAAACTATAGAAGTATCTAGGCTATAATGAGAACCAATACACACCATGATAATAATATTAAATATATTTTTAATACGGTCCTAATACCTCGGGGTGATAGGGGAAAGATGATGTATGGCTATCTTGATTTAGTGGCTTAAAAGACTTGAGAGTCCTTCTCAAGCCATATATCATTTTATGTTGTGGATTTTTTGAGTTTATGTTGTGATTTGTCATTATAGAATAATATTTATTGATATTGAAGAAGTAAATATAATCATGAGTTAATTTATCATTTTCTTATTTTAAATTTATGGTTTTTTACATTATTTATTTGGTCATATATAAATATAAAAATATAATTTTTTTCAAACCTTGGGTGTCATCCTAGAGCTCATGTGTTGGAAGGATAATTTGATGTTTGGTATTTAATTAATGAATTCAGTAAAATCAATATCAAACTATTACATGAAATATAAATTAAGACAATATTTATTTATACACCATTGGTGGCGTCATACTATATTTTACTCCAACCTATTTAGGATTCCCATTAGAATAAAAGAAGAGATAAAAATAAAGTATTCTCGGAGAAATACATGAGTCACTTTTATCTATATATTTTGAATAATGGAATAACTTGGGAGATCATAAAATTTATATATAAGATAATGTATTTAATTGATCATGAAGGTTACTTTAGAGACTTGAAATATTTCCCCCATTCATAGGAATGAGATGATATAGATAGGTACACATTTTTTCAACATGGGATTCAGTATGATATCATTTCACAGGTTAATTGCCTTTCTGTGAGATTTGTTTTTTATTTGTTTTTTATTTGATGAATCATAATCTCATCACTAAAGATAACCCAATAGAGGCCTCGAGTCATGGGAAATATGTTTCAGTAGGATGATCTAGGAGTTCCAAATTAGGTGTCAATAAGAAATTATATTTGGATTTCCACAAAGGATATAGTGGTCAGATCAACGTTTTATGTAAACCACAGTATCTGGACATCTTTTTGATGAATTTTATTAAAAATTGTAGTGTTGTACAGAAGCTATTTCAGTGTACTTTTCCCATTGTGGAGTACCAATCATTTGATAATGTGGGTTCTATATAGAAGTTCTATAGGATCACATAGTAGATAAACATTGGAAGTGGATCATGGTAGGAACCAGCTACTGGGATATTCTCTCCTACCCCTAAGTAGATATGTTGATGGAGTTCTATCCATCACTTAGGAGGGGGTATGGGACATGGAACCCCGACATAGGAGTAGTGGTATCACTATTATAGAGAACTTTAAGGGAGTCAATATAGTGACCATGGAAAAGGGTAATGTAATATCCATATTGTGGAGTATACTCATACCAATCAATATGTTGAACTATCTACATTCATATGTACAATTCTTGTATCATCTATCATTTATGTAATTTTATTAATACTGTTGGTTTTATTCATTTTCTTTTTCAAAATTATCCACTTCAATTGGTTTGGCTATGTAAACCAAAGATGCAGTTATAAAAATTGTTAAATCATTAGGGCTGAGATTAGAGGTTATTATACAATGTAAAGGTTTCACTCTACAAATTTTTTTCTACCATTTTCTATGAGAAAGTTTTGTGCAGGGAAATTGACTTTTGAATTCTGAATTGAATTCTAAATTCAATTGTGAATGCAATTATGTATGTATTTTATTTTCTTTGGAATTATGTGTTATACATGTAGGTAATTTCTGAATTCTACATGTTTAGGAGATATGTGAGGGATACTATGGAGAATTAGGTATGTTTTCCTTTCATTATATAGGAAATTAATTGTACATATGGTTTATTAAGTTTTGTATAAAAGAGAAATAATTTAGATTTAGATATTCTTCAAATGATATACTGAAGTTAAATTTGATCTAATGGTATAAGGATTTTTCACAGCATGTAGCATGAGTATATCTCTCATGATCGATCGTCATATTGGATTGGGGATGAACTATAGAACTAAAACTTATTTCACTTTCTAATGATTATTTGATATATTATTAGCCTCTATCAAGTTCTATTGAATTTTCACAATAAAATCAACATTGATTAGTCTAGGGATACAATCATGGTCTTGGGTTGTGTTTTGACCTTGGTGAGATTTCCTTTAGGATGTTCTATATCATGTAGTTGGGGTTATACATTATATATAATTACTGCATCTACCAAATTTTTCATATGTTTTATAGATTCGTTACATTTTTCCTAAAAACTCATTGTGGTTGTCTTTTTTTCTTAGAACTGGGAGCAGAAGGCTGGAGGCTAGGTGTAGAAAAAATAAACGACCTGAATTAAATTCACAACATGAATTGGTATAGCCAGACCAATTTCACATTGCGAACTAGTTTTTCCTTGGTGGTGAAAACTCAGTCATTAGACAGCGTTTAAAATATACAAATCATGAAAATGATTGGATTTTAAAAATGGGGATGTATCCCTCATTTTAACCCTCCTCCACTTATTTTTCCCCTACATCCCACCCCTCATCCCTTGTAGGAGCTCCTCCCAAGGCCTAACATAGGATTTGATTCCTCTCTTCCATATGACCTCTGATCAGACTACTGTTCATCACATTGAAATCATGTTAGTATGATCTTTGATCTACTTCCTTCTTTTTGTAGTTTATCTTACGGTATATTGAACTTTTTTGGTGTAATATAATATTCCCAATTTTTGGGTAGATGTATAGTTTACTTATTTATTCCATTCTAATCCTAATTGGGAGCTGATACTTGATGAGTACTCCAAAACATCCATAAAGAAGGTGTTCTAATAATTATCCCTCATTTCCTGGTTGATTTATATTATGCATCATGAATCTATATTCTTGAGTTATTGTTCATTACCTAAAAAATACACATATCTCCTAAAGATTTTTTTATACTTGATAAAAATGGCTAAGTGTCCACTTATTCTAGTCAGGATAGGCTCTACATCAAATATTTCCATTCCATGAGATGAATATTTTAAATTTTCCTTGGTATTAAAAATGACTAAGTGTCCACTTCCTTCAATGAATATTTCTACTTTTCAGTACGTATGTGTTTCACATCGTTTTACCTATTTGACACTTCCTTTCATTGTCTGGTGGTTTCCTGCCTCTCCTCTTTAAGCTCGGATAGCATGGTTATTCTAAGATCATACACTTTCCAATCTAGAACTCCTGAATCTGCTTCAGACATATCTTTTCTAAGTTCCTCTATCACTATTTCATCCTATATTCTCTCTCAAGAAACATCTCAATGAAAGCACCACATGATAGAGTATTGATGTTCTGTTTTACATTTTTGTGATGTTCACAAATAGTAAAAAGGTGAAATAAAAATACTTTTAAAAAAATTTAAAACAACACATCACATTCTTATAGAGTATTTTTGTTTATATATTTAAGAGTATCTACTATTTTTGATGTGTTAAAATTTGATAGATTTAAGAGTATTGGAATAATTTCATGATGGAATAATGATATAATGAAATTCGAAATGGTAATTAGGCTTATTAGGTATGTGAATATGAATTGTCAAAAATGTTAAGTGAAATAAAATAATATTATGAAACTAATAAATGGAAATTGAAATTAATTGAAATGTCAAGGGGTTACATTGAAATTTTAGGATTTATTTCTATAAATTTTACTGTCTATAATGTATTTTCAATCATTGGATTTAATTATGTACATTGTATTGTATAGAGGGTATGTTGTTGGAGGCTGTTTTAGACTATTAAAGGCTATGGAGGTTGTTGGAGGTTTCATTGTAGTTCGTTGTAGAGGGAATGATAAATTGAAGTAAATTATAGAGGGTCCTGCTTGTTCGGTCATGGGGGATGTGGTTCTTTATCCAAACTATAATCGGTACAGCTCAGAAAGCACAAATGACTACTATTTTATAAGGTTGAGGTAGTGAACCCAATTATTGACATTGGCTTTCTGTCTCTTATAATTCTGAAGGCTGCAACTCAAATGGTAAAAGGTAATATCTTTTACTACAAAATCTCCATGAATCAGGAATAAGATCTCTACCGGTATACATGTTTGTTGACCTTTTTATTGGGTGTTACTATTATTTTACAAGGTAGTACTAGTTCTACATTCAGTGAGGAAAGGATGTTATTAGTACAGAGGGTAGACTAGGCTGTGATCGGTATAGATGGGCTGTGATATACCAATGGTTTGAAAAAACATTGGTAAAGGCATATAAAACTAACATTCTATTGCTACTGGTTTACTAAACCGTTTTTTAAAACATATACCAATGGTTTACATAAACCATTGGAGCATGATAAAATAGTTTTATGGGAAATTTTTACACCAATGGTTGTCAAAACATTGTTATTTATATATTCGAACAATTTCCTTAGAACTGTTGTAATAGGGTAGGTGTACACAGACATATACCGACGGTTCCTATAAAATGGTTGGTAATGGGATATTGCAATGCCTAACATGGAAAATCTTTCTCAAACCATTGGGATAACTTATCCCAATAGTTTGAGGGTCTATCCCAACAATTTCAAACCATTGAGATAGGTAAAATTTTGAATAGTGTGTAGAGGTCATCTTATTTTTTGAGTAATGGTTTTTTAGATATCTTATTCAATCATGGGATTTGTAAAACGTTTGAGTGACTATTTGTATCATATGGTAGGTGAAGTGATTTCGGGATTCACATAGTCAATATTATGTGAATTATCTAGATGATTTTAAATAGTCAATCAAGTAAGCACATGAATCATGGTAGATCCATTAACCATAAGATATTCAATTCGATGAAAAGTGAAGTGTTCTTCAATGATATATATACATCATGACACATTTTTTGTGATACATAAATATAGGATGAGTAAAATGGTGATGTTGATGATGTGTTTCATCAGTGGAGACCATTTTGAGAAGAACATATCCATTTTTTGTTTTGAACTTAAAATGTGGATCAACACATCATGGATAATGTCATGGTGTAATGGATAAGTCCTGATTCGAAATTTTGAGTGGCACCATGATTTGGTTTTCTTTTAGTGCGAAATTTGTGATTATTTAAATGTTTTATATCGTTCATCATAAAGAGAAACATTTCATGGTTATGGTACTTTATTTATATGATACCATGTGAGGAGTAATTATATGAAAAATATATTTCATGATACTCTATTTTTTGTGATTTAGGGTGTATAATGAAAAAGGAAGAAGAAAGAACTCATAAGGCATGTTTTTCATGAATGAGGCTTCTACAATTAAGATTAATGCTTTTATATATTTCAAATATTATTTAATACATGAAAATATCATTGGTAGAAGAAGTAAGAGAATGTATTTATGAAATTATTATTCATCTGAAATGAATTTTTCATGATCGAAGTAAATTCTATACATACATACATGGTATTCCTAATGTATGTTGGTTATTTTGGATATAAGAAGAATAAAATTTATTAAGTATAGAAATATAATGATATATTTTTTAAATGCCTGGTATTTCTTATTGGATGAGATGATAATTAATACAGTAAGGGAGAATCCATAATCATGTCTCTGTATCATCCATGTATTCATTAATACAGTATGATTTTAATGGAATGTGTCATTTAATGATAATGAATTAAGGACATGTGTTTTTTCATGTCTACAGATATTATTTACATATTGTTATTTGGTTTTTATAAATATAATGCAGTGGGAATTCACGATCTGATATTCCCGGTGTATTTTAAATTTTAAAATATATATAGATTTGAATTAATTTGTTCACATATATAAATGTTAGAATGAAGGGATAATTAATATAACCAAATGTGCTAAATACTATTATATATATATATTGGCACAGGTTCAAGAATTTTGAAAAAAAATAGAAGTTTGAAAATATTTCTTGGAGAAAAATATCCTTTGTTCCAAGTGAGAAACAATATCATCAAAACTATTATTGTTATTAATAAATATCTATTTAATGAATTAAATAAATAATAAGTAAGTTCTAGTGTATTTTTTGAGCACTGAAGAAGAAGAATAAAGGGGAAGAGGGAAAAGTAACATTTTAGTTGGTTATTAAGGCCATCATAATAACAAGATATTTTTTCAGTCTTGTTTGCATAGAATATGAATAAAAATACAAGATAAGTGAAAGAAGAAGTGATCAAGTTCATCGTTAAGTTTATAAAATAATGGGTGATTGTTCATTTTAGTTTTCATCAAGAAGAAGTGTGAGAATAAGTAAAACCATATTAGTTTTATACTATGAATAAGTAGAAGAAGAATTTGTATGAAGTTCTATTCATACAATCATATGAATTAACTGGATATAGTGCAAGGGAAGAAGATGAAGAATTCGGTATCATATCTTCAAAACGTATTCCTAATTGGTGTATGAATATCATTAGGTTCCCCCTATAGTTAATTGTAAAGGATTGGGATGTACTTACTTATATGATTTACCAAAAAGTGAATGGGATGAACACTCTACATTATTGGGAGACTATAGTGTAAAGGTAATAAGTTGATACTAGTGGGTTGGTTGATCAAAGAGGAATCTAGTTCACACTAAGGATATGTATTCTCGTATTGAGTGGTGAATTTTTTAAATTAATGTGCCTCTTATGTCTGTGCGTGTGCATTTGGTTCTACAGTATGACATAAAAAATGATGGGGGGGGTAATAAGGGTAATTTATCCACCTTAACATGTGACAGAGGTAAAAAGGGAATAAAAATTAATGTCACTAATAGTAATCCACCCCTTCCCCATTAATGTGGTTCATATCCTAGTTGGTCCCTATAATTTGTATCAAAGCCTATTTTTCTTCTTATTGGTTCCCTATATGTGAATTTTTCTCATTGAATATAGGATGTTTTTCATGATATATAATAAGTATATTTTGGTGAAGAATTATCTATTTCTGATCAAAATCCAATTTTTACCATTACCTTGTTTAAAAATAGAAATAAAGATAAGAATATTCAAAAAAATTATCCTTTGTATAGTGAATTTAGTTTCTCTAAGCTATGATATTCAAAATGAAAAATCAAGATCAGAAAGGGAAGAACATGTGGTTTATTGAACCACCATGGAGAAGGACAATCTCGATACCTCAAAAGATTAAAATAATCAAGGGGTATGTGTAAATTCTTTCTAAAAAATTCCTAAAGAATACCTATGCACTGACGGGTATGATCACATGTCAATAGATACATTTATTAGTTTTTTAAAAGGTTATGGCTGAAGCCTCAATTTATTATTAAAGAAAAGACCTCTTTTTTTCTAGGTAGAGGAGGACACAACACATAGCTTGAAGGCCTAATGCCATGTGGCCTGAATACAAGGCTTGAAAGCTCACTATTTGGCCCAAAGGACCCCTCGGTGAATAGTACTGCTACAGTACCTGCACTGCTACCGTTCCTCCACTGTTGTAGTTCCTGATAGATTGCCTCCACCACTACAGTGTTTTTGCTGCTACAGTTCTGATGTTTCTAGATTACTACTACAGTACCCTACTATATAAACTTATGCAAAATAACATAGATACGTCATTTCATTAAATGTTATTGTCCTCTACAATGATTTCTAAATAAGTTGGATCCATATAAATAATAAATTTGGACATTGAAGTGACATTTTCAATATTTGAGAATTAATTTCTCAAATAGGTTCTTGAGAAGGAATAATTATATGTAAATCTTAAATAAAATATATATGAACATGAAAACAAATCATAAAAATGGTCTTCATGTCATGGATACACTGCTCGATGTGAAATCCATGAAGATAATGAAACATGAAACATTTTTACAAGAGAATACAAAAATGAATATTGAATAATTCGTAACAATCAAGAAGGATTTCAAAGAGAATGTGATTGTGATTAGAAATCAAGGGAACACACTTATTATGTGGGGTATATAATAAGAAGTTAAATTGGTCAGTTTTGAATAAAAACCTATGGAGTCTTCACAAATGAAGAAGAAATAAGTTTCTTCCATATAATTTCAATAAATGGATTCTACAAAAAATATGATTATTTTATCGAATGAAGACCAATTTTTTGGGCATCTATTTTATCACCAACACACTATAAATATTATTTATTTTGATAATCACAAATAACCATGTTTTTTTACTGATGAAATTACTTTAACTAATTTTTAGGAATATATTTCATGATAATTTTATCTTATTTATAGGTTTAGTATTCTGAATGTGATTCAATGTATTCTGGAAACACTTTTCAAACCCTACATTTGTGATCATAACATATGGTTCAGCAACTCTATGTTTTAAATAGCACTTATGGATCATGTACCCTATGCTAGTGAAAAATTTTGTATAATCAACCCTACATTTGGAAGGAATCCTACTTTTGATAAATCCGAAAAGTATTATTTAAAACCATACATTTTTTATCAACCATACATCATGAAATCAACATTTGTGGAAAACCCAATATTTTAAACCCTACGCTTTTATTTTTTCATTATGAGAAGGAACCTTTTGATTGACTATTCAATGACAGAGTTTAAATTGAAGATATTTTCCATGGTGGTTGCAATGGTCTTGATGAAAGTAAATATTATCTTAATGCTATTTTATAACTAATTCAAATGCTTGTTATGATTGATTCAAAGGCTCATTATTATTGATTCAATGGATTGTATCCAACAGAGTAAATCATTCCTATTTTAAAGGGATGTTATGACTCACTTAATTGATTTATATTTGAATAATTGTTATTTATCATGTGACATTCTTTGATCTAATCAACTGAAATAACGGAATGTTTTTATATACATATGGACATAGTTTTTTCTTAATATGAAGGATTTTAGAATATCAGATGCACAATATATTTTTCAATAATGAATTGATGAAAATAAAATATCGAATAACTCTGTTATTCTAAATAAGCTACACTTTGGAGACATGCAAGTTTCAATATCTTACTATGTAACTAGTATTTGTTTGTTTCTATTCTTATTGAATATTATTTGTAACCAATATATCTTCAAAAATATTGTATATTAAATTCATTTATCATGGATGAAGAAGATTTTTAATTTTATAGTTTTTGTTGCAACTATGAAAAAGACTCTATTTATTCAATTAAATAAAACTTTTTTTTATTTATTGGAGTTTTAGCTTCTCAATCTCAGTCATGGTAGAGTACCAGCTTCCTCGACTGAGCTATAGAAAATATAGTTCCCTATAAAACAACCATGAGGCTCTGTAAAGACTTATTTTAATGGTTTCAACAACCAACACTCAGTTGTGAATGCCATGTGATAATAAGACCTTTCAAGTGAAGATCACCAAGCTCACAGAGATAGTGTTGGTGGAGTGGACTAGGGGATCTTTGTTCACTGATACATGATTCAAAATGTTTTTTATTCATTAATGATAATACACTACTTATACATCTTATAGAAGAGAATAATTCATATCTGCATAAAATTGCAAAGAATTCTAAAAGTAAAAATCATTCAAAATTATCAAATAGAAATAATCCCCAGAATTTTATATCTTCATATTATTCCAATACAAAAAATTGGTATCAGATGATTTATTTATTGAATACATAAGATAAACTCTATCAAGATCAAATTATAAGGTCTATATAAAGATATATGCCAATGGATAATCTTATAGAAGGTATGTTAACGATACTTTCTCCATATTTCAATGGTGATAACTATGGATGTTGAAAATCTCAAATGATCATCTATTTAAAAAATAATAGATTTAAATTATATATGAAGATCATCACTCCATATGTAATTCCTAGAAAACCAAAAACATGGGATGCTGCCAGAGAAGATGAGTATGAAATTGATTCAAAGGCAATAAATTCTATTATTTGTGAACTTAGCCCACAATAATTCAATTGAGTATCTCAATTTACAACTACTTATGAAATGTGGTAGATGATTTTTGTTTTATATGAAGGAACTAAAAATTTCATACAATTAAGGTATGCTACTAAAAAATGAATTTTGAAACCTTCAGAAAGTATGATGGGGAAATAGTCCCCTAAAGGAGTGGGCGATTGACAAAACTAGTAAATGATGTTGCTTCCTTAGGAACTGTAATTACACAGTTAGATCAAGCACTGAAAGTACTCATAGAACTACACTCAAAATGGATTGGAATATCTTATTCTATAATACAAGCATCACAAATCAAATATGTGACATTAAGATAATTTATTGGAACGTTGATGAGGTATAAAGAAGATATGCAAGCTGAAGCTGAAGATTATAAGATAGTAAAAAAGGGAAAATACTTACCTTAGAGTTAGATCTCAAAAGCAAGAAAATAAATTAAAATAATATATAAAAATATGAAAAGATTAATATTAGTTTGATTTTAAAATGAAACTTCCTCATATTGCTATAAAATTTATCAAATTTTATAGGTAGAGGAGATGACTCGAAAAATCCTTAAAAAATGATTAAGGATCTAAAAAAGTAAGACACTATAAATGAAAATTGATGGGGCATATCAGACTTTATTTTTAAAAGTTAAAATAAGAAAGAAGACAGATGGAAATGAAAAATCCAAAGAAAGGTGATTATGATAAAAAAGGGGAAAATCTATAAAGGTTACTTTGATTGTGTCTGAAGACTCCAGCAACTCTTCCAAATCTAAATAGAAAAAGCACAAAAAATCTAAAAGAAAACATGTGGTTTAAGGAGAAGGAAAAAGATGAGGTTCAATCTTATTATCCTTCTGCTTTTTATTCTAATATATTTTCATGTAGAAAATTAGCTGCTTATTTGTCAATGTTTAAGGAAAAATATGAATCCCCAGTAAAAAATCACCAGTCTCTAAATAATATTTATAATGTTTTCTTAAGTAAAAAATATTCAATGTTAAATAAAAATCAATAATTTAAATAAAAAATTAATAAAACTACAAGAAATAGTATTGTTCATGAAAATAAAATATAATAATTATGGTATGAGGTAGAATCATTCAAAATTGATTCAGGTATATTAACCAAAGGAGAAAAATATCTAAATGAAATTATTGGAAAACTATTATTAAAAATGAAAAATATAGAATAGGAAGTAAAGGATAAAAATAAAATTTATATAGAAGTTATTTTGTTCCTTGATATAAAAATGATACATGTTTCTATAATGAAATTAAAGGACATTTTTCTATAAGATTTGGTAATAAGTCCTCAGAATAGTAAAATTAAAAATACTATTATTACCAAAAACATGTTTGAATAAATCAGTATAGATTTTGGTAAATTTAGGAAATTTTTAATTCTTTGATCGTTGATTTCTAACATATCTAGGACAAAGAGAATACGAGTACCAAAAAAATTCTTTTTAAATACTTTTGTCAGTAAAAATACATAGTATAAGAAAGGTTGTACGGTATATGGATAGTGGTTTCTCGGAAGACATGAGTGGAGACTCTTCCTATTTACATACACTAGATAAATGAGTTGGAGGACTAGTCACCTTTGGAGACAATAATAAAAAGAGAATATTTGGAGTTGGATTAGTTGCAGATCCAAATTTAATTTCAATCAACAAAGTGTTAGGTGTCCAGGGTATAAACAAAAACCTGGTGGGTATATCTCAACTCTGTGATGATGGTTTTTATGTTGATTTCTCTGACAATTATTTCATAGTATTTAAAGTTAAATTTATGAAATTTAGACAACTTAGAACCAAAATGTGTATACTACATATATTTATTATATGTATAAAAAAAGTTAATTGTCTAACTAAAAAAATTATTCTTGGATCTAGCATAGAAGACATGGATACTGTAATGTCTTTACTTTTGTAATTTTCTAAGAAACACTTAGTTTATTTTTTACCTATTCTTAAATTTAAAAATGATAGGTTTTTTTGTGCAAATAAAATTCACAAAAAACAAAAATCATATTTAAAATTTATTAATAACATTTCTATATCTAAACCAACAGAACTTTTCTATATTGATTTTTCAGGACCATCAGGGGTAGCATGTTTGGCTGGAAAATTAATGTTTATGTATTACTTTAGGATTTTTTAAGATTTACATTGGTTTATTTTCTAAAACATAAAAGTGAAGTGTTCACTATTTTTGAAAACTTTTGGAAATATGTTCAAAATTAAAAATATTTCAAAATAATTTCATTAATAAGTGATCACCGTGGAGAATTTGATAATCAAAAATTTAATTATTTTTTCGAAAACATAGGAATTAAACAAAAATTTTCTACACCAATAACACCTCAATGGATTGTAATTTTTTAATGATGAATTTTAACTATTAAAGAAATGGAATGGACTATGTTAAATGAATATTTTCTTCCTACCTATTTTTTGGTAGAAGCTGTAAACATAGTGTGTTATATCATGTATAGAATTTTAATAATAAATCTTATTAAAAATAAACCCTAATGTCACGACCCGACCTCGGGGCCCGTGCCGTGACTACCCCAAGCCCGCCTTCCATAGGTCAGGGGCTGGCGACTAGCACCAAGGCGTAAAATCCAGATAAACAGGGAAGGCATTGCCTTTATAAGTAACAACCACCACAGAGTCAGCAAGCGGAAAGTAACTACAAAGTGCAGAAAAGTAAAGGGGGCCGGAATACAAGCCCAACTGAAAGTATAACTGAAAAGGAAAAGAACAGCAACTGAAGAAAAGACGGCGGCCTCGTGTCGTCCACTGGCAAATCCCACCTGAAGGGTGGGTACAGATAGCCTCCAGGCTCCTCGGGTCCCACGTCCGCTCCGAGCACGTCCCGCCCAGTGGTCCACCTCCAGGTACCGTCCTGCTCCACGCCCCAACCGTGATCAGCGGTGTCCGTCGTCTGCATCCAACACAACAAGGTGCGGGCATAGCCCGTGCATGGGTGAGTATAAGCTACTCAGTAAGGACCCCGAGACCCCCGAAGGTCTCCCGAAATCCACAAAGGATATAGCACAAAAAGGAAGGTGCAATCACGAAGTAACATCTGACTCGACTTAGGTATATGCCCATACATATACCTAAGTCCCCAATTCTAGCTCTGCTCACGAGCTCAAGAACAACTCAATCCACACAGGAAAGCAAGACTCAAATCCACAAAGGAGAGTAAACAGTAAATCCACATAGGATAGTTCAACACAATACACAAAGGAGAGTAACATAAGATTCAGCTCAACCAGGTATACTTTTTCAGATGACGTCAAAGATGATCACTGATCCATCTAAGTCGTCGGACCCATGAAGGATCGATAGGTACTAACCCTCGCAAAAGACCCACATAGGATCGGGCTCACACAGAACCTATAGGCAGTGGCTCACACAGAACCAGTAGTAAGGACCCACACAGGATCGGGCCCACACAGGACCTGTAGCACTGATCCACGTAGGATCGCTGAGTGCAGTAGTCGACGCAGTCCACTGAGGATCTCTGTACAGTCGTCGCCGCAGTCCACGAAGGATCTCTGCTCTGTCGTCGTCGCAGTCCACGAAGGATCTCTGCTCTGTCGTCGTCGCAGTCCACGGAGGATCTCTGCTCTGTCGTCGAAGTCACAGCCAGCGCTAGGGTTCCCGCACACAGCGAGCTCGTTTAGGAGGGTCCGCTCCACGAGCCGAGAGTCTGATACATCAACTGACATGTAGTCCGAAGTTGATGTATCCAAAAGTTCCGTATCGACAACAGGATCTCAACGCAACAGACGGCGCGTCAATCGGACGCCCGGTCTGAGAGTTATTGGCATTTTCGTCCCAGGGGCCCGGTTAGTTTTTAGGGCAAAACCAACCCGACCATACTCCGCCTATGTCCGATCCTCGGGCGGAGTATGCCAAAAGTTCTGTCTCACTTAGAGGAAACTACCACAGCTGACGGTACGTCGATCGGACGTCTGTAGCTCAAGTTATGAGCGTTTCCGCTCCGAGGGCCCGGTTGGTTTCGTGTACGAACCAACCCTGCCGAACCCAAAGTCTTCCGAAACCTTGACTGTAATATACCGAAATGACCGTCTCGATCCAAGGATCGCGTAGCCGCTGACGGTTCGTCAATCGGAGGTCCCAGGCCCAAGATATGGGCAAAAGACCGAAGAAGACCCGAAAACGGGGGTTCTGGGCCCGGGGCGACCCGGCCCGAACCACCCCTGGGTCGGCCGAACCGGGTCGACCCGAACCGGGTCGACCCTACCCGGCCCGACCGGACCGGCCGGCTAGGCTTCGGCCGAGCGGCCGAAGAAAACCGCCGCGGGTTTGACCCGCGGCTTGGAGGAACGCGGCCCGCGCGGGCCGCGTGCTGGGTGGCCGGACCGCGGACGCGGTACGGCGGTTCGCCGCCGACGCGGCCGAGCCGCGACGGATCCTCCGGTGGCCCGATTCCTCTCCCTTCTGCGCCGTTGCTCCTCCCGGGGGCCGATCTTCACTGTGGGATCAACGGATCGCCCCTGCCGCATGGTTCGTCGTCGTCCGCCAAATCCGCACAACAAAAAGATCGGCGGAGGGTTGCCGGGTCTTGTTCGTTAGATCCGCACCCTCCGCGTTAGTCATAAAATCATCGGGAGGGATTAAGGCAGCCACAATTTTATCCAAAAATAAAATTGTTCAAGTTTGGTTCTTTAATTAAAAAGAATTAGATCACAGGAACGAATCACCAAAAAAAATAAAATCCCTACCTCGATGTCGCCGTCAGACGTGAGGTCGTCGCGGAATCGCTCGTCGCAGAAGGAGGGGATCGTCGCGTCGTCGCGGAAGAGACGTTCGTCGCACCGCGGGAAAAACGTCGCGCCGACGATCTCCGGATCTAGAACAAACGGATTTAATTAATTAAATCCGTTGTCATTGAAATTAAAAGGGAGAATTAAACGATTCGTTTCTCACCTTAGTTGCCGAACGAGGATCGGCCGCGGAAGAAGAGGCGTCGCCGAAGAACGTCGCGGGTAGAGCTCGTCGACGTCGCAGATCACGGTGTGCGTCATCGAATTCCTGTCGCCGTCGTTCTTCGCGTTCTTCGCGTTCTTCGCGAGGAGAGTGGAGGCTCAGAGAATTCACACAACGACAGCAATCCTCCAAAATAGACAAGTTTGTCTATTTTATTAATTTGCCAACGAACGTAAACGCGTAAATAACGACCCATTAAATTCGTTGAATTAATTCAACGAATGAAATAGCCCATTTAATTCACGAAATAAACCGCCCAATTAAATGGTCTGTTAAGAATTTAAGAAAACACGTCCGTTGACTTTTCATTTACTTTGACGGGTTTTCGCGGGTGCGTTACTTAGCGGAAGAAACAGCGGGGCTCGTGCGGGCCCCACCGCACAAATATCCTACCAAGAAGGTAGGATATTTCCGGATATCACCCTATCCGCTTTAACTCAGCTCAAGTGGCTTTCAAGCGACTTCCAAGCGGCTTAAGTGAAATAAAATAAAGTTGTCGCACAACCTTTATTTTATTTCCGACTTAAAGCCCAAAATTTTAAAAACCACGGTTGAGCAAACGCAACTCCGGAAGAGGCGTTTCTAAGCAAATACCGGCGCTGCGATTTCATCGGTGCCCTCAGAATTCGATTCCGGGCACCGGTTCAAAAGATAGAAAAACCCGCTCGTCCGTTCACTGAACGTACCCGAGCCAAACTTCGGAAATTGATTTCGGGCACACCGGGCCTCGGAATCAGGTGCCGTCTGAAGCTACGCTCTTGCAAAATTCCAAATAAAATTAAGAAAAAAATTTCCTTGAAATTTGCGGGTCTTTACATTACTCCCACCTCAGGGATTTACGTCCCCGTAAAGATACATCAAAAACTAGGGGAACAAATGGGGGTACTGAGCACGCATATGAGCCTTCCGCTCCCAAGTGCTCTCCTGGAGGTTCCCGTGCTGCCATCTGACGCGCACAAGAGGAATCGACCTCCCACGTAGTACCCGCTCCTGTCAATCCTCGATCTCCACTGGGACGTCCGCAAAAGTCTCCCCATCATCCACGTCTATCTCCCCAAAGTCGATGATGTGTGTCGGGTCGTGCACGTATCTCCTCAGCTGAGACACGTGGAAGACGTCGTGCACCCGGTGCAACTGAGGTGGTAGAGCCAGGCGATAAGCCACCTCTCCTAAACTGCTGAGGACCTGGAAATGCCCGATGAAGCGTGGAGACAACTTGCCGCCTCGGCCAAATCTCCGTAAACCACGTCGAGGTGAGACACGCAAAAAGACGTGGTCGCCATCCTCGAACTCTAGTGGCCTCCGCCTCCTGTCAGCATATGACTTCTGCCAGATCTGAGTTGTCCTCATCCTCTCCTGGATGATCTGGACCTTCTCTGTCGTGGCTCGGACCATCTCTGGTCCCACGAGTGCTGACTCCCCAGGGTCTGTCCAGCACAACGGTGATCTGCAGGGTCTGCCGTACAACGCCTCGTATGGTGCCATCCCGATGGTGGAGTGGTAGCTGTTGTTGTACGCGAACTCCACCAAGGGTAGGTGGTCCTCCCAGCTGCGACCAAAGTCGAGAACACATGCACGGAGCATGTCCTCGAGTGTCTGTATGGTCCTCTCAGTCTGACCATCCGTCTGAGGGTGGAAGGCTATGCTCAGATGGAGCCGCGTCCCGAACGCCTCCTGCAACCCCTTCCAAAGCCGGGAAGTGAAACGAGCATCTCGATCGGAGACGATAGACGATGGCACACCGTGAAGCTGTACGATCTCCTGGACGTAAAGACGTCCCAAGCTCTCCACTGATCACTGCTCTCTGATGGGTATGAAGTGTGCCGACTTGGTGAGTCGGTCGACAATCACCCAAATGGAGTCGTGACCTCTGGAAGTGCGTGGAAGTCAAGTCACGAAGTCCATAGATATGCCATCCCACTTCCACTCCGGGACCTCCAAGGGCTGTACCAAGCCTGCTGGTACCTGATGCTCTGCCTTCACCTGCTGGCAAGTGAGGCATCGTGAAACGAACTCTGCCACAACTTTCTTCATGCCCGGCCACCAGTGCTGTCGTCTGAGATCCTGGTACATCTTCGCCACTCCCGGATGCACTGCCAAGGGAGAAGTGTGAAACTCTCTCAGCACCTCCTCTCGTAAAGCGACTGGTACGAAGGTACGTCCTCTGAAGAGGATGTCGTGCTCTGCTCCAAGGGAGAAGCCATCAGGCGCCTGACCTGAGGATATCAGTGCACGCCGGGTCTCACAGTCAGCGTCCCCACGCTGAGCCTCTCTGACCCGCTGTAGAAGTGGAGGAGAGACTGTGAGAGACTAAAGAAAGGCTGATCCGTCTCTATCCACGAAGGATATCTGTAAGGAGGCTAGCTGCTCCGTCGCCTCCTCAAGTAGCTGAATGCCCGTCCTCCTGCTGAGGGCATCGGCTACCACGTTCCCCTTCCCAGGAGTATAGACTATGTCAAAGTCATAGTCCTGGAGGAACTCAAGCCATCTCCGCTGTCTCAGGTTCAGGTCCTTCTGAGAGAAGATATACCTGAGACTCTGGTGGTCAGAAAAGACTGTGAAGCACTCGCCCATCAGATAGTGCCGCCAAGTCTTCAGAGCGAAGACCACTACTGCTAACTCCAGGTCATGAGTGGCGTAGTTCTGCTCATGCGGCCTCAACTGACGTGATCCGTAGGCGATCACGGCCCGCTCCTGCATCAGGACGCACCCGAGTCCAGTCCCTGATGCATCGCAGTAAAATACATATCCAACTCCCTCCTCAGGCAACCTCAAGATAGGTGCGCTGGTCAATCTCTGTCTCAGCTCCTGGAAGCTCTACCGACATCTTTCTGACCACACAAAGGGTTTCCCGTTCATTGTCAAGGCTGAGAGTGGTGCCACAACTCTGGAGAAGTCTGGCACAAATCTCCGGTAGTATCCGGCTAGGCCCAAGAAGCTCTGCACCTCCGTCACGCTCCTGGGTGGCTCCCGAGCTAGCACGACCTCGATCTTCGCAGGATCCACTGCAACTCCCGCCTCAGAGATGACGTGCCCCAAGAAATGGACCTCACGTAACCAGAACTGGCACTTTGAGAGCTTTCCATAAAGCTGGTGCTCTCGGAGTGTGTCTAGCACAACTCGCAGGTGGTAGGCATGCTTCTCCTCAGTCATCGAGTATACCAAAATGTCGTCAATGAAGACCACGACAAATCGGTCTAGGTATGGCTGGAAGATCCTGTTCATGAGGCTCATGAACACTGCTGGAGCATTGGTTATGCCGAACGGCATAACCAAGAACTCATAATGGCCATACCGACACCTGAAGGTCGTCTTCTGCACGTCCTCGTCTCGAACTCTGAGCTGATGATAGCCTGACCGGAGGTCTATCTTCGAGAACCACTGCGCTCCCTTGAGCTGATCGAAGAGGTCATCAATCCGTGGAAGCGGATACTTGTTCCTCACTGTCACCTGGTTCAGGCGACGATAGTCGACACACAGTCGCAAGCTCCCGTCCGCCTTCTTGGCGAACAATATCGGGGAAGCCCAGGGTGAAACACTGGGTCGGATAAACCCCTTGCTCTGCAAGTCCTCCAACTGTACCCGCAGCTCTCGAAGCTCGGCGGGGGCCATCCGGTATACTGGAGTAGATATCGGGGTTGTCCCGGGGTACAAGTCGATGTAAAAGTCTACCTCTCTACGAGGAGGTAGCCCTGGAACGTCGTCGGGAAAGACGTCCACGTACTGGTCCACCACTGCAGGAAAAATTGGACTCCGCACGTCCACTGCTCCTAGGATGAGGCTAGCCAACTGATGAGAGATGGGCTTCACTCTCCTCCGCGGAAGTCCATCCTGTGCTGCAAAGGTTCCCTTCTCGCCGGTGAAGGTAAACCTGCTCCCGTTGGTGCGAACACATCGCACCTTGCGCTTAAAACAGTCGATCTGCGCATGAACCGTGGATAGCCAATCCATGCCCAAGATGACGTCGTAAGGCCTCGACGCCGCTACAAGGAGATCCCAGCCGAAGCTCTCGCCTCCTAGAGTAAGCTCACACTGCCGGCACCAGTGCGTAATCGTCGAGTCTGCTCCCGTAGGAGTCTCTAGCCGTAAGGATCGAGCCAACGGCTCAGTCGGAATCTCCGAGCTCCGAACAAGGGCAGAGGCTATGAAAGAGTGACTCGCTCCTGTGTCTATAAGTACTGCAGCAAGGGTGGAATAGACACAGATCGTACCTCGAATCATCTCTGGCATGTCAGGGTCGTTGGCCTCCACTGCCTGGAGCTGGGCCTGTCCCTGTCCACCAGCTCCCTGTGGTCGAGGTGGCCCTCCTGGTGGTGGTGGTAGAGCCTGGAAGCGTCGCCCACCACCCGCTACTCGGCCAGCTCATCTGCCTCGTCCGCCTCCTCCCTGCGGACCGCCACGGTCGACCCTCTGCCTCTGCCTGGGTGGCCCCTCCACCGTCTGCTGCTCCTCTGGTCGGCGAGTCGGGCAGTCACGAGCCATGTGACCCTGCCCGCCGCAGGAGTAGCACAGCCTGCCTCTCGGAAGGCTGGCACTCCGCTGTGTGCCCCGCACTGCTGAGCCGGTGTCCTGAGGCCGTCTGCGTGGGGGTCTGGTCTGCCTGGACCCGAGAGTCATCCGTCGGCTACCTGCTGCCGAAGACTCAGCTACCTGCCGCCCTGCGCTAGGTCTCGCCGCTGAAGAAGGCTCTGCCAGGAAGCTCTCGATCAGGAGGGCTCACTCCAGCACTCCCGCCTGGGTCGGAATGCTGAGGGAGATCAGCGATGCCCGAGTCTCCTGCCGCAAGCCCTGCTCGAAGGTCCGGGCCCGGAAGAAGGGGTCCCGTACCATGTCGGTCGAGTAGCGAGATAGGTCAGTAAACCTCGCCACGTACTGAGCGACCGTCATGCTGCCTTGGCGCAGCTGGAGAAGCTCCTGGATGCGCACCGCTCAGAGGGTGGCCGGGACGAACTCAGAGCGGAAGAGGCTCTCGAAGTCCGTCTAGAGCAAGGATGCCTCATTGTGAACCTGAAGCATCAAGCTCCACCATCGTCATGTCGCCGCCTACAGGAGGCTCGCCGCGAGAATCACCATGAGATCTGCTGGTGTCCTCACTAGCCTAAAGATCCGTACCACCGCCTCTAGCCAGTCCTCGGCGGCCTGGGGGTCCGCCTCACCGCGAAACCTGGGCGGTCGCTGGCTCTGAAACTCATGCAGTGCCCTGAGGCGACGTGCATCGTCAGCGTCTGGTACTGGTAGCATCGGTGGCTCGGCGGGTAAAGCTACCGCCGGTGCCACTGCTGGCAAAGGGCCATGCACCGAGGCCTCGTCGCTCGGTGGGCTGCCGTCGCGCCCTACACTCGGAACCCTAGCTGGCTGTCGTCGCGGGGCCATCCTGAAAAGGAGAACAAGAGCACCACAGTCAGAACAGTATACCTGGTGAGCTGGCACAAGTAATCACAAGGAAAACTTGAGACTTTCATAAAGCAGATCAGTATACCCGGTGAGCTGACACAAGTAATCACAAATAAAACTTGAAACACACACGCAATCAATGTTTTCATGCATTAAGTCAGAAATCAGGAGTCAGGGTCCTGGTGTACGGATACGTCGGCCGCCGCACAAACACTGGGCTCCCTGAACTGATAACCACACTCAATACACTAAACACTATTGCTTCATAGAGAAAGAAAAAAACAACGATCAGAGTCTGCGGTAGAACAGACCACCTCTGATACCAATTTGTCACGACCCGACCTCAGGGCCCGTGCCGTGACTACCCCAAGCCCGCCTTCCATAGGCCAGGGGCTGGCGACTAGCACCAAGGCGTAAAATCCCGGTAAACAGGGAAGGCATTGCCTTTATAAGTAACAACCACCACAGAGTCAGCAAGCGGAAAGTAACTACAAAGTGCAGAAAAGTAAAGGGGGCCGGAATACAAGCCCAACTGAAAGTATAACTGAAAAGGAAAAGAACAGCAACTGAAGAAAAGACAGCGGCCTCGTGTCGTCCACTGGCAAATCCCACCTGAAGGGTGGGTACAGATAGCCTCTAGGCTCCTCGGGTCCCACGTCCGCTCCGAGCACGTCCCGCCCAGTGGTCCACCTCCAGGTACCGTCCTGCTCCACGCCCCAACCGTGATCAGCGGTGTCCGTCGTCTGCATCCAACACAACAAGGTGCGGGCATAGCCCGTGCATGGGTGAGTATAAGCTACTCAGTAAGGACCCCGAGACCCCCGAAGGTCTCCCGAAATCCACAAAGGATATAGCACAAAAAGGAAGGTGCAATCACGAAGTAACATCTGACTCGACTTAGGTATATGCCCATACATATACCTAAGTCCCCAATTCTAGCTCTGCTCACGAGCTCAAGAACAACTCAATCCACACAGGAAAGGAAGACTCAAATCCACAAAGGAGAGTAAACAGTAAATCCACAAAGGATAGTTCAACACAATACACAAAGGAGAGTAACATAAGATTCAGCTCAACCAGGTATACTTTTTCAGATGACGTCAAAGATGATCACTGATCCATCTGAGTCGTCGGACCCATGAAGGATCGATAGGTACTAACCCCCGCAAAAGACCCACATAGGATCGGGCTCACACAGAACCTGTAGGCAGTGGCTCACACAGAACCGTTAGTAAGGACCCACACAGGATCGGGCCCACACAGGACCTGTAGCACTGATCCACGTAGGATCTCTGAGTGCAGTAGTCGACGCAGTCCACTGAGGATCTCTGTACAGTCGTCGCCGCAGTCCACGAAGGATCTCTGCTCTGTCGTCGTCGCAGTCCACGAAGGATCTCTGCTCTTTCGTCGTCGCAGTCCACAGAGGATCTCTGCTCTGTCGTCGAAGTCACAGCCAGCGCTAGGGTTCCCGCACACAGCGAGCTCGTTTAGGAGGGTCCGCTCCACGAGCCGAGAGGCTGATACATCAACTGACATGTAGTCCGAAGTTGATGTATCCAAAAGTTCCGTATCGACAACAGGATATCAACGCAACAGACGACGCGTCAATCGGACGCCCGGTCTGAGAGTTATTGGCATTTTCGTCCCAGGGGCCCGGTTAGTTTTTAGGGCAAAACCAACCCGACCGTACTCCGCCTATGTCCGATCCTCGGGCGGAGTATGCCAAAAGTTCTGTCTCACTTAGTGGAAACTACCACAGCTGACGGTACGTCGATCGGACGTCCGTAGCTCAAGTTATGAGCGTTTCCGCTCCGAGGGCCCGGTTGGTTTCGTGTACGAACCAACCCGGCCGAACCCAAAGTCTTCCGAAACCTTGAGTGTAATATACCGAAATGACCGTCTCGATCCAAGGATCGCGTAGCCGCTGACGGTTCGTCAATCGGAGGTCCCAAGCCCAAGATATGGGCAAAAGACCGAAGAGGGCCCGAAAACGGGGGTTCTGGGCCCGGGGCGACCCGGGTCGACCCGAACCGGGTCGACCCGGGCCGGCTAGGCTTCGGCCTAGCGGCCGAAGAAAACCGCCGCGGGTTTGACCCGCGGCTTGGAGGGACGCAGCCCGCGCGGGTCGCGTGTTGGGTGGCCGGACCGCGGACGCGGTCCGGCGGTTCGCCGCCGCCGCGGCCGAGCCGCGGCGGATCCTCCGGCGGCGCGCCGGGCGCCGTCGCCTCCGGTCGCCGCCGCCGCCGCCGCCTTTTGCGGGCCGCCGGAGTTTCTCCGGTGGCCCGATTCCTCTCCCGTCTGCGCCGTTGCTCCTCCCGGGGGCCGATCTTCACTGTGGGATCAACGGATCGCCCCTGCCGCACGGTTCGTCGTCGTCCACCAAATCCGCACAACAAAAAGATCGGCGGAGGGTTGCCGGGTCTTGTTCGTTAGATCCGCACCCTCCGCGTTAGTCATAAAATCATCGGGAGGGATTAAGGCCGCCACAATTTTATCCAAAAATAAAATTGTTCAAGTTTGGTTCTTTAATTAAAAAGAATTAGATCACGGGAACGAATCACCAAGAAAAATAAAATCCCTACCTCGATGTCGCCGTCAGACGTGAGGTCGTCGCGGAATCGGTCGTCGCGGAAGGAGGGGATCGTCGCGTCGTCGCGGAAGAGACGTTCGTCGCACCGCGGGAAAAAACGTCGCGCCGACGATCTCCGGATCTAGAACAAACGGATTTAATTAATTAAATTCATTGTCATTGAAATTAAAAGGGAGAATTAAACGATTCGTTTCTCACCTTAGTTTCCGAACGAGGATCGGCCGCGGAAGAAGAGGCATCACCGAAGAACGTCGCGGGTAGAGCTCGTCGACGTCGCATATCACGGTGTGCGTCGTCGAATTCCGGTCGCCGTCGTTCTTCGCGTTCTTTGCGTTCTTCGCGAGGAGAGTGGAGGCTCAGAGAATTTGCACAACGACAGCAATCCTCCAAAATAGACAAGTTTGTCTATTTTATTAATTTGCCAACGAACGTAAACGCATAAGTAACGACCCATTAAATTCGTTGAATTAATTCAACGAATGAAACAACCCATTTAATTCACGAAATAAACCGCCCAATTAAATGGTCTGTTAAGAATTTAAGAAAACGCGTCGGTTGACATTTCAGTTACTTTGACGGGTTTTCGCGGGTGCGTTACTTAGCGGAAGAAACGGCGGGGCTCGTGCGGGCCCCACCGCACAAATATCCTACCAAGAAGGTAGGATATTTCCGGATAGCACCCTATCTGCTTTAACTCAGCTCAAGTGGCTTTCAAGCGACTTCCAAGCGGCTTAAGTGAAATAAAATAAAGTTGTCGCACAACCTTTATTTTATTTCCGACTTAAAGCCCAAAATTTTAAAAACCACGGTTGAGAAAACGCAACTCCGGAAGAGGCGTTTCTAAGCAAATACCGGCGCTGCGATTTCATCGGTGCCCTCAGAATTCGATTCCGGGCACCGGTTCAAAAGATAGAAAAACCCGCTCGTCCGTACACTGAACGTACCTGAGCCAAACTTCGGAAATTGATTCCGGGCACATCGGGCCTCGGAATCAGGTGCCGTCTGAAGCTGCGCTCTTGAAAAATTCCAAAGAAAATTAAGAAAAAAATTTCCTTGAAATTTGCGGGTCTTTACACCTAAGACCATTGGAATAATAAAAAATCCTAATTTAAAGTACATCAAAGTATTTGGATGCAAGGTGTATATGTTAAATAATAAGAAAATCCTTGGTAAATTCAATCTGATGGCTGATGAATAAATCTTTTTAGGAAGTTAGCATACTTCTAAATTATATAGAGTGTATAATAAAAAGTCAAGGATTGTAAAAGAATCATTTCATGTGAATTTTTATGAATTAGATCCTTTTGAAAAATGGAATGATCAACCATATGAAATAGGTGACACTTTGGAGAACATGAGGCTTGAATGACCTAAGACTTATTTTAAAAATGAAATTCAGTCCATTCTAAAAGAACATGAAGTATATGAACCCTAAATTAACTTACCTAGAAAATATAGAACATTAAAATACAATCCTTTAGAAACTTGTGTAGTAAATATAGATACATGATAGATAACAAGAATAAATGTAGGAAACTTAGCTGAATTTTATGCATTCCAATCACAATTACAACCTAAGACTATAAAAGAAGCTTTAAATGATGAAATTTAGTTAATGGATACGAATTAAGAACTTAAAAAACTTAGATGAAATAAATATGGGAATTAGTTTAGAGGATAACTAATTATACAATAATAGGAACTCAATCGGTTTTTAGAAAAAAATGAGATGATAAAGGAATAATTACTCGAAATAAACATGATTAGTAACAACAGGATACAACACGGAAGAAGGGATATACTATGATAGATCCTTTGCACCAATTTCTATATTAGAATCTATTATAATCCTTATATCTTATGCATCTCATAAGAATTTTAAATTATATCATATGGATGTAAAATCGGTTTTTTTAACTGGATATTTAATAAAGGATGTTTAAATTGAACAACCACAAGGTTTTGAAATCCCTTAGATACCAAATCCGAATTTTAAATATACTAAATCTATTTATGGACTTAAATAAGTACCTAGTTCTTGGTATGAACTATTGAGTTCCTTTTTTTTGGAAAATGGATTTTCTATAGAGTTATCATATACACTCTTTTTGAGAGCACAATTTTTTCTAATATATTATTGGTACAGATTTATATATATGATGTTATTATTTGTCAAAAAAATAAAAATATTTTTATTTATTAGTCAAATATTATGTAAAAATAATTTTAAATGACTATAATTGGAGAATTAATTTTCTTTCTAAGATTCCTAATCTATCAAAAAGGTTATGGAAATGTATTAAATCAAAACAAATACTTTATTGATTTATTGAAAATTTCAGACTATAAGACAATATGATATATAAAAATCCCATGTGTAATGTAAAAATTGATTTGGATGTAGCTAGAAAAACCTTTGACAACGAGTTATACAATGGTTTGATTGGCATTTTATTATATATTACTTCTACCAGACCAGAAATAATGTTTTCTTTATGTTTATGTGCTAGATATCAGTAAAACCCAAAAAAAATACCAACTTACTTTTATTAAAGAAATATTTATATATTTAAAAGGAAATATATTTCAATCACTAATTTATCCAAAAAACATAAAATTTTTATTAAATTTAATGTTCAGATGCTGATTTTAGTGGATGTAGATTAGATAGACAAAGAACATTAGGAACCATTAATTTTTTATGAAAATAATTAGTTTCATGATCAAGTAAGAAATAAAATTCATTTTCTCTACCAATATCTAAAGAATAATATATATTTTCTCCTAGTTGATTTGAAAAAGTGTTGTGGATGAAACACACCTTACTAAGGATATACATCAAAAAGGTGTGAAATAAAATCCTTGTAAGAGGATATATAATAACAATATAACATGGGGTGAGCATAATCATAACATAGGCATAGTATCATGAATATAATAGGAAGCATTAATAAAAGACATGAAATGTGTAAAAGCATAAAAAATGAAACATCATGTCTTAGTGGTTAACTACCACACATACTTGTGAACAATGATAGTATAATTTTCACACATAATTTCAGTTTTACTCTTGATATTCATCACTTTTCCGAATGCATTGGAGTGCTGTATAATTTCAAGTGCACCCATCACATTCAACCATTCATAAAGCGCTATATAATTTCGGGCGCACCTGTCACATCATAATATTAACATTATCATGCATGACACATTAAAAATAATTGATCCTTGAACATAAATAACCCATTGAATAATTTTTTTTTCACATCGTGTAATCATAAGCATTTTTTTTTTCAAAAAGATAGATGAAATAACATACCGGATACAATAACCATCAACTTTGACTGACAAGTAAACGGTGTGTTCTTGAAAGAAGATTTTTTTTGGAAAACGAGTTTTTCATAAAATCAGGTAGAGATTCTTTATATCCTAGAATAGGAATGATAATTATGAAAAATATATTTTTAAGGATTAACCATGCAAAAATGAAATGAAATAGGGTGAACCCGAAGAAAGAAAGTTGGGATCGATAAGTTTCACATACCTTGTATCTGAAATCTTTCATCATATTAATGTCTAGTATAACCAAATTATATTAATTAATTAAAACTTCCATAACCTTGTATACATAACAGTGGTCCTTTATTCTATCATTAAGATATTTTATGAACCTTTTTATGAGTTATAGGGTTCAAATCCATTGTTCAAGAATGTTTTTTTATAGTTCTCTTAAATGGTTCACTTGTATTCAAAAATGGAATTTCTGGTAGATCATGGATAAACATACCTAAATTATATTACATGTTATTTATTTTATTCATTAAGTTAGAATTACCTTATATTGAGTTATGTTTTATACCATGTGGAGGAATCATTAGTTAAAATTTAATGATGATCATTTGGGTTAATTCGGGTGATTTTTCGACCACAATGAACTTGTTTTGTGTAATCATTTAGTAATATGTACATAGGTTAGTTCAATAACATTAAATAGGATATAATACATATAATATAATAAATTTTAACCATAATAATTGTTTCATGACTAAATATGAATGAATTAAAGGAAATTGAAATCAGATTGTCTATGATGTTAGTAATTTGAAACATCACGGACAATGTTTTTATTCCATGAATAAGTGGGAGAGGAGAAGAAGAATAATGATGAATTTTCCATGAAAATGATAAAATAAAGAATATTCAAGATTTATTTATCTTTCAATCCTATTGGATAAGAAGAAACTGAGTAATGAAAAAGAAGTGAAAGGATCTTGAAGAAAAGTTAAGAAATTCCTTACGAAAATTCAACAGTATAACGACTATGCATCATGGTTTTAGAAAATATTAAAAAGTTAAGGTAAAAGGGTCACCCATAAATATATGAATCATAATAAAGTATATAGAAATTATAAAATTGAAATAAGAACATGGTATGAAAAAATGAAAGTTATACCGCATAAAAGAGAACTGGTTGGAAAAAGGAAGAAGTTGAGAATTCTCTTACCTTGTAGAGTATTTAGACAGACTTGATGGTTGGGAAATTCTAGGAATAAAGACACCATATGAGGACTAATTGGGTGGTAATAAGTCCGGAGAATATTTGAGGATGAATTTTTAGTTAATGGAATGATAGAATGGGTAGGTTTTTATAGAAAAACTGAGGGAATATTTTAATAATTTCCAAGGGACACCTCATAGTGATATTTGAAAATCCATGGGCTTACCCATGGTATTTTCCCAGGGTATTATCCCCTTAGGACACCTCACCTCTTATTTTAATGTACATATTACTACCAGAATTATTACATCATTATTACATCATTCATGATGTCATTAAACACACCGAAACTCAAAACTGTATTTTTACTATTCACTGAAAATTCAACTGTTTCAGAAAAATCCCAAAAATTTACCCTAACCATTTTTGACGTCTAGATTTCAAAAATGAACTCTATTTTTTAAAAATAATTTTCTAAATATTTTTAATTTAATATTTAAATAAAATAATTCTTAATTAAAAAAATAGAAATTTTAAAACTATAACTTCATTTAGATTACATTGAAAAATTAATCAAGATGTCATTATCATAAAACATTGTGAAAATTAAATAATAATACAACTTACTATTCGTTAGGGTCATATTACTATTCATATTACTTTTCTTAAGGGTATGTTACTATTCACAAAAAAACATGTTGGTTCCATCAGACTTCAAATAACTTAATGAACACAAATTTAGATAAGCGCTTTTCAAAATTCAAAACATAGAAGTAGAAAAATTATGTTTAGTGATCATATAGTATTTTGTATCATGATATTTTATTTCTTACTACTGTGATTATTCTATAAGGCATAATTATAAGAAGTTATTTTCATTGATAAAACATTCGGTCTTCACCTTCTTCCATCATAAAATTTCACCCTCAAAATGTTGTTTTACAAAAAAGGTGAGGGTACTTCTCCTTTATTGCCTCCTATAGTTCCCATGTTTCTTATTCAAACTAATATTTCCTCTAAAACATTTTGAAAAGATAGTTTTTCTGGTAGCGTAGAACCTTATCTCCCCCATCTAGAATCTTTAATGGCTACTCCTCGAAAGAGAGATCATCTTCCAGCGGTACCACCTCTGAGTTCAGTACATGTAAGGGGTCCGGTATGTACATCCTCAAGAGTGATACATGAAACACATCATGAACATGATCCATATTCAGTGGAACTGAAATCCTATAGGCCATGCTTCATATACAATCAAGGATGTCAAAGGGGTCAATGTACCATTGTCTTATATTCCATTTCATTCCAAACTATATGACTCTCTTCCATGGTGATATTTGGAGGAAGAAATTATCTCCAACATTGAACTCCAAGTACCTTCGACGGTTGTCAGCATAGATATTTGGCCAACTCTAAGCAGCTTTGATGTGTTTCTGGATGACTTGAACCATCTAGTTCATCTCTTTTAGAAGATCGGTCCAAGTATCTTTATTTCTCTAACTTCATACCAACAAGATGGAGTTCAACATCTATTTCTATGCAGAGCTTCATATGGAGCCATATGAATACTCGAGGGGAAGATATTATTGTATGAGAACTCAACCAATGGGAGATGCTGATTCCATCCACATTTTAATTCTTGAGAGCAGGCTCTTAGCATTTCATCAAGTGTCAAAATAGTCCTTTTAGACTATACATCAATTTGAGGGTGATATAATATGCTGAAATTTAATTCAGTGCTCAAAGCATGTTGAAGGATCCTATAGAATTTAAATGTGAACCTTGGCTCACAGTCAGACACAATCGAGAGTGGAACACCATGTAGTCTCACTACATCCTTCACATAAATCCTTGCATGTTTTTCAAGCGAGAGATCTTTTCTAATAGTGATAAAATGTGATGTCTTGGTGATTCAGTCAACCACAACCCATATCTCATCATTTCCCTTCGATGTCTTCAAGAGACCCGTGAAAAATTCCATAGCGGCATTCTCCCATTTTCACATGGGTATAGCCAATGGTTGCATCATCCCTTTGGAATTGTTTCACTCTTCATTAACATGCTAACATACCAAAAACCTTGAGATATATTCCACAATCTCCTTCTTCATGTTATCCCACCAGAAGTTTTCTCTAAGATCATGGTATATTTTGGTGCTACCAAGATGGATAGAGAATGTTGAGCTACTTGCATTTTCTAATAGATCCTTATTTATCCAAGGTGATGAAGGCAGACAAAGTCATGTTCCAAACAGAATCACACCTTCATCATCGATACAGAACTCTTGCAGCTTCCCTTCCATTACTACATTCACCTTCTTTTGTAACTCCAGATCATTCTTTTGTGCCTCCTTAATCATCTCTTGGATTGGTGGTTTCTCAATGATTTGGGAAAGGTAGAATGTATCCCCTATCCTTATAATTTCCAAATCCATCCTTTTCATATCCAAGATGATAGGTTATTTCTCAATCCATAACATGGATAGAGTAGTAGGTTCTTTTCTTCTTAGATTATTATCTACCTTGTTCGCCTTTCTCAGATGATAGTGAACAGAGCAATCGTAGTCCTTGATTAGCTCTAACCATCTCATTTGACACATGTTGAGCTCCTTTTGGGTGAATATATACTTTAGGCTCTTGTGGTCGGTGTATATTTCACACTTCTCACCATAATGGTAGTGCCCCCATATTTTTCAAGGAAAAAATCGTGGTTGTCAGCTCCAGATCATGGGCTGGGTAGTTATGCTCATGGATCATTAACTACCGTGAGGCGTAGGCTATCACATTATCACTTTGCATGAGTACACAACCGGAGGCTTTCATTGAAGCATCACTATATATCACAAAACATTCACCACTCTTCGGTAATGTGATTACATGTGTAATGATCATCCTTCTTTTTATCTCCTTGAAGCTTCCCTCACGTTCTTCCGTCCAAACACACTTTACCTCTTTCCTTGTTAACATAGTTAGCGGGCATGAAAATCACCAGAAATTTCTCACAAAACATCAGTAGTACCCAGCTAATCCTAGAAAACTACAGATTTTTGTGACCCTAGATGTCCTGGGCCATTCCACAATCACCTTTGTTTTTGAAAGGTCGAAAAAAAATTCCCTCACTTGTGATCACATGTCACAAGAATGTCACTTTCTTCAACCAAAATTCGCACATTCTGAACATGGCGTACAACTTCTCCTTTCTCAATGTTTCCAATACAAGTATCAGATGTTCTTCATGTTCCTCCTTGATTATAGAGTATATGAGAATATAATCCATAAAAATCATCACAAATTTGATGAGGTAATGTCTAAAGATTCTATTCATCAAATCCATTAAGATTGTAAGGGAATTTGTAAGTCTGGAGGGCATAAAAAAAACTCCTAGTGCTCATACCTTGAACGAAAGGAAGTCCTCTAAATAACCTCGTTCTTCACATTTAGTTGATGATATCCAGAACTAATAAACACCTTTGAGAAGTATTGAGCTCCCCATAACTGATCGAACAAGTCATCAATCCATCGAAGAGGAAACTTTTTCTTTATGGTGGTCCTGTTGAGTTCCTGATAATCGATACACAGCCTCATTGTTCCATCCTTCTTCTTCACAAAGAGCATCGGTGCACCCTAGGGTGATGCACTTGGGCGTATGAACCCTTTTTCCGAATTCTCTTACAATTTTTTCTTTAACTCCTCCAGTTTGATAGGAGACATCCTATAGGGACACATTGAGATAGGAGTAACTGTAGGTATGAGTTCTATTGAGAACTCTACATCACGATCTCAGGGATATCCGGGTAACTCTTCAGGAAATACATCAATGTATTCCCTCACGATGGGCATTTCTACAAGGTTCGAACTTTCCTTTCACTCAACCATTTGTGGGACATATGATTCCTCATAGGGAATCAACACCCATAGTGTTGAAGGATTTTTCAAAGAAGATTCATGGTCTTCCTTAAATTTGTAGAGGATGACATGATGGTTTGGAATATAAAAATATATCTCTATTTCCAGACTGTTGATATTTTCTATATATAATTAGAGCCAATCCATTCCCATTATAGTGTTGAATTACCCTAAGGGAAGTGTTACGAGATTCACTGGAAGAATAATCCCACACACTCCAATTGGATTAGAGTCAAACACTTAGGTTACAATGATTTCACCACTTTTTGTTTTTACAGATATCTCTACTTCAAGGTTTTGGGGCTTCAATTCTATAGTTCTAGATTACTTGAAATATATAAAATAATTTGTAGAACTATTATCAAATAAGACTTTTTTTCCATTATTGAGTGTATAGGAAGTGTACCTTATACGACATCACTATCTTTCTCCACATTCGTAGTAGTGATGGCATAATCCTTCCCTTGGTCCTTTGGCTTTGGTGGCTACAAAAGATGATTACCCTCGAGGGCTCAAGTTTTAGTGCATTGGCATACATAGTTCCCATTCTCTCTATAGTTGTATCATTGAACCATGGGTGGTTCTCTCCTTTATTACACTATATTCTCCTTCCTTTTAATGACTTTTCAACACAATTGAGCATGGTTTCCTTCCTTCCCATACCTGAAGCATTTCCCCATTCCTTTGATGTAGTTCACATGATGCAACATCCAACATTTTTGGCATGTGGGTCTTTTAGTTTTCTTCCCACTGTTATCATTCGATCCTCTGACTTAAATCTCCATTTTTCATTTCTTATCAACAATGTCATGGGACAATTTTCCAAACTCCATCTCTACATTGAGAGCATATCGAAGAATTTCATGGTAACTCACAAAGTCTCAAATTTCAAGAGCCTTTCGAATATGTGGTTTTAATCTACTAATGAATGTATCAATTTTGGTATCATTGATGATAACAAAACCCTAAGTGTACCTTGAAAGCCTTTTGAAATTCTCTTCATAGGTTGTGAGAGATTCTCATCCTTTTATCTTGATCTCTATGAATTTTCTCTCCATCTTCGTACGGAGATTTCATGATAACTACTTATTAAGAAACATTATATTAATGTCTTCCCATTCCATCTCATCAATTAAATCTATTTCCTTGGAGTTCTTAATAAAATCCCACCATTTATCGGCCTCTCTATTCAGACGATAAATTGATAGTGTCACCTTATCCATCTCAGAATAGTGAAGCATATATAAGATCATCTCTATGGAGTTTACCCACTATTCAGCAACTAGTGGATCAGAAGATCCACTAAATGTCGATGGTCGTGGACACATAAAACATTCGATGGATAGTTTCTCCCTCTTTTGGGAAAAAAGATGTTACCCATTTTTATAATTATTGTTCACAACCTGAGATAGTTGGGTAAGAATCACCATGACGTTATGAACTCCACCAACCAAATCATAGGGGATGTTTTTCGGGCAATCGTTGCATTGGCCCTTGCACGATTTGTTAGCATGGTTTCTATTGGTTCCCATAATTCTCTAAAATTGAAAATGTTAGAAAAAAAACCATAATTCAAAAGGTCATGAATAAATAACTTATTCATTTGTAAATATTAAAATAAAATAATTACTTATGGGTACCCTATGTAAAGCTTTTAATGTGAATGTTTGTACTTAGTCTCATGCTAGAGGTCTTCTATTGGGTTCACTAATCATAATTCCCAAATTGACTAAACCTTGCCTTTGATACCAACTATAATGACCCTTCCTTTTCTTAAATTACTATTACATCATATTAAAGATAAAAAATAATAATAGTATTACACATAGAGGATCCAATGGTTTAGTGTCATGGTAGAACTATGACCAAAAATAATATTTAGAACATAATACATAAACATTTATTTAATTCCTTCTTCTCTGTCTTATTATTGGAGCTTGACCTCTCCATAGTACACATAGTCACCTAAAGATATACATCAAAAGGAGGTGAGATAAAATCCCAATAATAGAATAGATAAAAACAATATTAAATGGGGTGAGCATAATCATATCTTAGGCATAGGTTCATGAACATAAGAGGATCATTGATAAAAGACATGAAATGTGGAAATGCATAAAAAATGAAACATCAAGTCTTAGTGGTCAAATACCACACATAATTGTGAAAAATTATAGCATCATTTTCTCACAAATTTTCATTTTTTCTCATGAGACTAATCACTTTACCCAATGAATAGGAGCACTATATAATTCTGGGTGCACCCATCACATTCAAACATTCACATTGCGCTATATAATTCTGGGCACACCCATCACATCATAATATTAACATTATCATGAATGACATATTGCAAATAATTGATAATTGAACATAAAATAACCAATGGAATGAAATGGGTTTCACTTCATACATTCATAAACATATTTTCCCAAATGAAAGACGAAATAATATACTTGATACAAGAACCATCATCTTTGAGTGAGAAGTAAAATGTGTGATCTTTAAAGAAGAGTTCTTTTGGAAAACATGGGTTTTTTATAAAATAAATTAGAGAAAATTTATATCCCAAAATTTAAAATATAATTATTATCAAATTATTTTTAAGGAGTAACCGTATCAAAAATTAAGAAAAAGAGGGAGAATCCGAAGAAAGAATGTTTGTTTCGAGAATTTCCCCTTACCTTGTATCTGAAATAGTTATTCACCTTAAATTCCTGTATAACAACATTAGATTAATTAATTAATATTTAGAGAACCTTTTATACATGAAATTGATTCATAATGTTTTCATTAGGTCATTTTATGAGACTCTGGGTGAGTTATAGTGTTCAAATCCATTGTTCGAGAATGTTTGTTTTTATGCTTTTCTTGAATGGTTCACTTGTATTCATAAATGAAATTTCATGTAGAACATGGATAAACATCCAGAACTGATATTACAAGTTATTAATGATAATACAGAAGTTAAAATGATCTTATATTTAATTATTTTATATACCCTGTGGATGAATAATTAGTTAAAATTTAATGATGATCATTTGGGATAATTCGGAAGATTTTTCGACCACAACAAACTTTTTTTGTTTAATCAAATAGTAATATGTACATAAGTTAGTTCAAGAACACTAAAAAGGATATAATACATATAATATAATATGGTTCCACCATAAAAATGGTTTCATGATCAGATCTGAAGGAATTAAAGAAAATTGAAATTGCATCGTCTATGATGTTAGAAATTTGACAGATCACGGACAATGTTTTTATTCCTTGAATAAGTTGGAGAAGTGATGAAGAATGATGATTAATTTTATATGAACATGAGAAAATTCAGAATATAATATATTTATGGGGTTTTCATGCCTCTTGGATAAGAGGAATGTGAGGAATGAAAAAGAATAGAATGGAACTTGAAAAAAAGATGAGAAATTCCTTCCTTAAATTCGACAGCCTAACAACTATGCATCATGGTTTTAGAGACATTAAAAAGAGAGGGGAAAAGGTTTACCCAAAAAAATGAATCATAATAAATTATATAGAAATTATAAATATTAACATTTTATGGAAACATGAATATAACACATAAAGTAGATCTTGGATGGAAAAAAGAAATAAATTGAGAATTCTATTACATTGTCGAGTAACTACAAATACTATAAGGATTGAACCTTGGGTGCTTAAGGGCACCTTGGGAGGAAACTTTTGGATTTAATAAGACCATAGATTCATTGAGGAGTAATTTGGAATGAATGGAATGAAGGGATGGGTTTGTATTTATAGAACATTTGAGGGAATATTTTAATAATTTTAAAGGGACACCTCATAGTGTTATTTGCAAAACCATGGGCTTTCCCATGGTATTAGCCACTTGGAACACCTAACATCATATTTTACTGTTCAAAAGTCGACCATATTTATTACATAATTATTAAATCATTAATGATGTCATTTAACACACCAAAACTCAAAACTAGGTTTTTAATATTCACTGAAAATTCAACTATTACAGGTAAATCCCAAAAATTCACCCTAAACATTTCACAAAGTGTATAATTCAAAAATTATCTCCATTTTTTTGAAAATAATTTTCTAAATAATTTTCATTTATTATTTAAATAAAATCATACATAATATATCAATTTTAAAACTAGAACTACTTTAATATTAAACTGAAAACATAATCAAGATATCACTATCAAAAATACTTTGGAAAATAAAATAATAACACAATTTACTATTCATTACGGTCATATTACTATTCATAATGTTATGTTACTATTCTCCAAAAAACATGTTTGTTCCATAAAACTCCAAATAACTTATTGAACATTAAGGTAGATGATCTCTTTTAAAAATTCAAAACATTGAAGTGGTAATGTTATGGTTAGTGATCTCATAGTATTAATATGATGATATGTTATTGCTTACTAATGTGATTTTACTATAAGGCGTAATTATAAGAAGGTATTTTCATTGATACAACATTGGTTCGTTACATCTATAGATAAAATAAAATTTCTTAATAACATCTCTTTTTCTTCTAATGTGAAGTATACCAAAAAGTACTTCTCTATAATGGAAGGATCTCAGCAATCATAACATCAATAAGAATACTCATCAGATTCATTGGATAATAAAATAGTTGATTTAGTCATCAAATTTAATATAATAAAGGAGGATAATTCTAGTTTACAAAATGATCTAGAATCTATAATAAAATATTAGGTAGAATTGATAAATTCAACTCTTCTTAAAGTGTAATTCGAATCTATTCAGGCATAGCTACACAATATAAGGGACAATTTATTTTCCAAAAGGGATATTGAATTATTTAAAAGAGATATGTTAGATCATGTTGGAAAAATGAAAGTAGAATCAATCTAAAATATCTATTTTGGAGAATTAAAATGGTATTTAGGAACTCAGATTGAATCATTGAGGCATAGATCTAGTAAATTCAGATATTCTACTTCTGGTTTTCAAATGTAACCAGATTTAATAAGAAGGTTTAAATGAATTACTGTTCTGATGTCTTATATAAATGATATGCTTCATTCAATTCGTTGTAACAATGAACTTATCAATGTTTTGTTAGATAATCAAAGATAACTTGTTGAGAAGTGAACTTCAAGTGAACCAATAATCAAACTACTTCTCAATTAGTAAAGTGACTAGATTTTCATGTTTATTCATAAAATTGAAAATTTTCATCAATATTTTAAAGTAAATCTATTTTAAAGTTTAAATATTGTTCATGATTCGAATATTTGGATGTGATAGTTGGATGACAATCCTAATGAAAGATTCTGAGGATAGATGGAAGAATTGAAGGAATTTATTCAGGTTGATTTAGTTTCCCTTGAGTCTGACACATTTTATGAACCATCCCTTTCACATTCAGCCATCCCTTATTTTTAAACATTTCTCAACTAAACTAATTCTTGAAATCATAAACATCTGTTTATGAAATTAGTTTGTCTTTTAAATTTTTTTTCTTATTATTTCATTCCATTCCTACTCCCAGAACACATATATCATATTCATCTTTAGAAGAATATAATATTCACTTACAGTTATTTTCAACATTGAATGTGTTCTGATACATTTTAATCTACATTGTTTTTTATATTGTAAAAGGGGGAGAAATTGGGCAAACACATCATTCTTAATTATATTACTATTTTCTATTTTATTCAAAATAAATGGATTTTTTGTGTAAATTGATTTTTAATTAACTATAATTTCTATATCTTTTTACAATATAATATTTCATTTAGGTTTACTATTCCTATATTTTTTATATCTTATTTTATGGGTTTTGTGATCATCAAAAGGGGGAGATTTTTGAAAATGTTTTGTCTCAAAAATACTCTATAAATATCATTGATTTTCATGAACACAAAAACCCTTGTTTCTTTTAATGATGAAATATATTAAATTATTTTTGAGGAACATATTTCTTGATATTTTTATCTTATTTATGGGTTTTAATATTTTTTAAAGTATTGTGAATGTGTTTGAATGTATTCTGGAAACATTGTTCATACCCTACATTTTTATGAGTAATATATGGTTCAGTATCCCAACATTTGAAATAGCCTGTATGGATCATGTACCCTATGCTGTTAGAAAATAAAGGATAATCAACCCTACATTTGAGAAAAATGGAAGTTATTGTTTAAAAACCCAACATTTTTGAACAACCATACGTCAACAAACATGTGATTGTGAATAACCCTACATTTTCAACCCAATGTTTGGATTTTTTTCATTATTAGAAGGAAACCTACATTTGAGTATTCAATGACATAGTTTAAATTGAAGATATTTTCTTTGATTTATAAAATGGTATTCATGTAGTATAATATCATCATAACACTATCTTATGACCAATTCAAAGGCTCGTTATTATTGTTTCAAAGTCTCTTATTCAACGTAGTAAATCATTTTTTATTTTTAATGGAGTTTACAACTCTTTTAAATGATTCAAATTTGAATAATTTAAATTTATCTGGATACATTCCTGGATCTACTCAACTGAAAGAAATTCAAGTTTTCTATATATTTTGAAAGAGTATTTTTTTTCTTAAAATTGAGGATTTTATAATATCATATGTTTAATATCTTTTTGAATATAGAACTACTGCAGAGAAAAAAAATATTGAATGACTCTATAATTATAATGATGCAACACTTTGGAGACACACATGTTTTAAATGAAGAATAAGGCATTGTAAATCTTTATTGAAAAGGTTTCAACTTTCCGCACTCAGATGTGATGGTCCTGTGAAAAGTGGATGCTTCTTGTGAAAATCATCAAACTCATATATGGATTGTTGGTGGAGTGTAATGGGGCATCTTTAGGCCGTAGACCACAATAAAAAATTTTTGTGTTCTTCTATATTGTTTATCCACTACTCAAACTACTTATAGAATATAATACTGTATATCTTCATAAAATCACAAATAAGTACAAAAGTAAAAAAAAAATTAGGATTATTGGAGAGACACCCCCCTCTTCTGTATATTTTTATTATTTTTACCTTACAATATTAACATCTAATGATCATTCTCAAGTATCATCACAGAGTTACATACCAACCATTTATAAATCTATTAATTGTACTAAATTTTGATTCATATATAGTACCGACTCAAAATCCCAAAATATACTAAAATTGATGAGGAAAAATTATGAGGATAGTATAGATTTTCTATATTAGATAGAATAAGGATTAAAAGACCATGTTCCTCAAGAGATCCCAACTAGTGGAGAAGAAAACTCAAAAAATACTTGTAAAAATTCTAAAAATTCTGGACAAAAATCATTCTTTAAGGAATTATAAGGGGTTCTGAGACATTATTATTGATGAAATAGATTTGGATATAATACAATTTATTTTTCATATAATCCAATTAATTCTAAATAACAAAAAAACCCTCATTTTAAGGGTGTAATCAACAGAAGATGAAAAAAACCCCACATATGAAAAAAAATACTTCCAATAGATTGGAATTTCATAGAGATATATGTGGTTTTTGCGGTAGGGGACATAAAATTGATGAAAGTTATTCTCATCATGTATGGATCACAATTAATTATAGAATACCACATGTGAGTAATGAAAAAGGTTCCTTTGGAATGAAACAAAGGGATGTTTCAAATCTGAATTCTCCCTAGATGATATCTAATAATATAGGTATGAGATACTTGGATAATAAGTATTACGAAAATTTGATTTGAAAAAAGTATAATAACATCAAAAAGAGTGCATCATATAAAAATATATATGAGATTAATGTCACTTATTAGAATCCATGTGGACATCCCAAATAGGCTACTAATGTAATCAAATATATTTTAGTAATTTTTACATTATTTTTGGAGATGGTGAGGAAGATGGATGAAGATAAATAAAAAGTGAGTTATAATGGGAATGAATATATCTCACATAAATAGTAAAACTGTCAGGAGAGGTTTTAAAAAATTGACCACCCCTATGTCGAATATTATTTGGATGATAGATGAAATAATGTTGGACATAATAGAAGAGGTTGATAAAAAATTATTAGAATAATAAAAATACATAAAATTAATTAGGATTGCACAAGGTGGTGGATGTTATTTGAGTTAAAAAGAATGAATAACCATATCCTACAAAGAAATAGAAGGTTTTATGAGATCCATACATACTAAAACAAATAGATTTCATAAGAACATATATGTAAGCAAGAATAATGGGGAAACATGGATGATAAAAACATCTCAACCTTTTTGTTCTCATTAAGGATCAATAATATCCACCTTATTCCATTAATCATTATGTATGTTATTTTTACATACATATAATTAAAGGTAATAATGATCACAAGGGTATAACCTGAGAATAATAAATAATTTTCAATGTTAGATAATAAAGATGAAGAAGTGACCATACTGGAATGATTCCCCAATTGTTTTCCTAAAATTAAATATAATAAATGAATCACCCTTTGTGAATATGTGGAAGTATTCATGTTTTTATAGGCACAAGAATTTTATTGGACTGTCTTCCAAAGGTGTATAAAATTAAATAATGTTGAAAAAACATCCAAAATTATCATTTCATTAGAATATTGTTATTCTAGAATGTTCTTAAAATAATTTCAATGAAAATGTATGTTTTATAATTCACTATAACATGGTTACTATAAAATAAATCCTAATAAAATGGGATAGAATTTTGTTAATCAATGAAATAAAAGTGGAAGTTTGAATCACTTTCATGGTTTTTGTAAACCCTAACATGTTAATTAATGTTCTAATTTTTGTATTCAAGTGGATGTATAAAATTCAGGTTTATATATTACATGATAAATTGTATCTCAATTTATATGTGTCACTTTCCACATATTAAAAATAGTTGGACAACCCTTGAAAACAATTTTCGAGTTATCTCATTTCATTTGGGGTCATTTTATATATAATAGAAAACATTTGTTGTCTAAATAAAACCCTTTTTATTCAATGAGTATAGATCAAGATGACTTGGAGTGGAATGGTTTGTGGAATTTTTCTTGAGTATGAATTGATACCACGTTTCTAATTAATTATTATTTATTTTCAATAAGGGGGATAAAAATAGAATTGATAGATTGATGATAAATGAGAGAAATATTAGAAATAGTTTATATTACCATATAATATTTAAAGTGTTTACAAAAAATACAAAGAGAGGGTTTTTATCCCATTTTTGTGAGTTTTATTTATTGTCAATGAATGTCAACTTGTTGAATAAGTATCATGTATGAAAAAGTGGTAACACAAAATATTTTGAAAAAGAAGTGATAATTTTAATTATTTATATCACAAAATAAGAATTTATTACCTTTAGATGTAACAGCCCAAGATTTTATGAAAAATATTCTTTTTAATTTCACTAATGTCTTGTGTTGTACGCAACATAAAAAGGAGCTTGCACAACACGCATCCTTGACTTGCCTTGCATTACACGCAATCGCAACCTTCCTCGATAGCGTGTGTAGTACGTAATACTGAGTTTCACGAAACAACGATATGCTATTAAAATATTATTAAAACTAGCCGTTATGAATAGTATTAACTAAATTTTGAATTTTATAACATTATTATGCATCTTACACATTTCTAGAACATGGTATAAGAACAAAATAAATTTTTCGGGTAAAATAAGTATTTTTCAAAAAATGCAGTTTTGCCTCCTTTGGATGGCGCACCCACTTTAAATCTGGTTTTTGACATGTTTATAAGTTCAATTTGACAAAATAAAATTCTTCTTTGGAATAAAGAAATAAAAATTTACTTTGGATAAAATTTTCATATTATTCTGGTAACTTTCACATTTTAATGAATAGTAAAAACACGCTATATTTTAATTAAAAACAACTTTTTTCATCGTAATATCTTATGTGGTTAAATTATAATATTGAATGGTTTTAAAGTATAAATAGAATATATTTTTATCATTTAATATAATGTATGTCATTAGCATTGATTTTACCTTGAATTCGTAATTTAAATCAATTCAATCTTTTGCAATGTTTTAAACAAAAACCCGTTTTTATTCGACAACAGGATTAATTTTAATTTAATTTCTGAAAATTCTGTGTTTTGAATTTTAAAAAATGGATTCCATATTTGGAATCAGTGAGTCCAAATTATGTTAATAAGATACTTTTTATTTTTGGGAATTATGAATAGTAACTACGGTAAATTTTATTTACCATAGTTAAAGGTAAATCGGGTAATTAAGGGTAAATATAATATTTTAAAATTACCCTAAAAAATGTCAAAATTATATTGGATGAATAAAAAACGACCCATATCACCTAAGGGTCGGATTAGATTAATTTAATTAAATTTTTTCAATGAAAATAATTTAATTATTTTTAAAACCAAAGAATGTGACAACATGTCACTTTCTTAAATCTTATAAGTATAATAATTTTAATCTAGTGATAAACTTCATGAAACTTCTAACATGAATAGTCTCCAGAAAGCTAATACAATTATATACATCATAGGAATTTATTTAGAATTTTTAGGGATTAAATAATTATCATTTATTATGACAGAAAAATGATGCAGTAATTGTCTTATTAATGAAATATGGACAGAATTGATGTTATAAATGCCTAAATAAATTTAATTTGAGACTTTTTCTGACTTACACTAATTTTCTAGGTTACTATAATATATTAGTGTTGATTTAATCAACTTGGTTCGAACATATAATTCTGTTATGACTTTCACAAAAATCATATATCAAATAGTGTCAAAATTGACACAAAATAGTTTTTAAATCAAATATTATATTATTAATTGTTATTTTATTCCTAAAAATCAATGGTTCGGTCAAATTACTTAGATAAGGATATATATATTAATAATAAACAATTTGGGGTTCGTTTGGCATGTTATAGTAAGTGTATTAACCATATAGTGAAAGAAAACAAAAACACACGGTAAAAGTTAAATTATTTAACTTAGAGTTAAATCTAATTGATAAGGTTAAAATAATACCCTAAACTTGTCCAAATCCTATTGGTTGATAGGATTTCGACCCATCCCCACTTTATCTTCGAAATAAGACCCTTTTGAACCATTATAAATCGATTTTGACATTAATATAAAATAATATTTTGAGGTATTCCTAAGGTGCCCCTCTCCTTGCTTATAAAAGGACACCTCCTCCCCCTCCTCCTCACACAAATTTGAGCACTCAAGCTCGAACAAACCCTGACATTTTATCCTCTCCACTTCCCTAGAATAATCCTAGAGGACCTGTTCTTCTTCAAAGACCAATCTTAGTTCCCTATGTGGAGGATTCAAAGAGGCGTTCCAAAGAAGAGGTAATATCCGTTTCCGATCTTTTCAATTTCATTCTTCTTCAACTTCATCTTCTTTAGTTGTTTCATGATAAAGTAATAACATAAGTATTACTTACATACTGTTATGTTATTATAAGTATGAAACAACCCTATTTCACCATATATCCATCCTACGGAAAAAGAAATCACTGCGCGTGCGTACGTACGGAATACCGTCTCCACGCCGTGGTGTAATCTATTTTCCACCACCACCTTACATGGATGGGTATTATGGTGTAAAGAATAACTATACATAGTTATTAAAACATCATATTGATTCTGATATATTGTATAATCCACTCCAATTCAATTCAAAATTTATGGAAATGATATCATCGCTCGTGCGTACGTACGGACTACCGTCTCCACGACGCGATGAGATTCATTCTCCATGTTAACCATTTAAGAATGATTATAAAGTATATATAAGAAATAATAATGAAATATATGACATTATAAATCTACTGGATTTATGTATATATATATATATATATTTATTTCATCTACTTACTTCCATTCAAGACAATAAGGAAAGGAAAACAGCGTTCATGCGTACGTACGGACTACCGTCTCCATGAACGGTGTTTTTCATATCCTTTATCTATCTATTATATATATATACTGAATATATATGATATATAAATCATATTTTATATTCTGGAAGTAAGTAAATCATGATATAAGTAATAATAATGTCAAGAACAACAAGTCAAAACACCTACGATAAATGAAACGATTTTACCCAAAACGCTTCTTTAACATGGAATTTACAAAAGAACGGGTAATATAATGTCATAAGTGAACCATATATGATATCATAACAATGAATATGATTCTGTAATAAGTCAATGACATTATTTAAATCATTATACAGGAGGTTCGGACACATACGAAGCAAATCGGACCTAAGGTAAGGGAAAATATCACAATCTCATTTTTATCCGAGATTGTTTATGCTTTAGTATTTAATGGGGTGTATTTTATCATCCACATCCATGTTTCCTCAATATGTAATGTTATTTTCATTCACCTAAAATTTTTTAAATCCTATTTTACCCTTCGGTAAGTTTTTAGTAAAAGATATTAAAGGAATATTTTGTCGTTTTTCGTACAAAGTACCTTTTGACTTTTCCGACAAAAGTACGAAGAATGTTTTTTTAACGTATACGGAATGAATGGATTTTTAAAACATTATTTCCAAGAAGCTTCCATTACAAGTGTTCAAGTTTATTTTTAATCAACTTCTTTTGTTTTAAAGTCGTATGACATGTTATGAAAGAAAAAAATGTTTTTGAAGAAGAAAGGATATTTTCCTCAAGAATGGAGTTCAAGTGTTTTATCAAAATTATTTTCCATCTAAGATAATAAAGTGTTCTGTTTTTATCCCTATTATTACATTGATTTGATTATGTTTTGAGGGAATTATTTTTATGAAGTCATTTACCTTATGTGATTTGTTTTATGATGTCATGATGTTTCAAGAATCCCATTTTTGTTACATGTGTTATGAAAAGATGTATGATTTATGATTATGTGGCACACATAAGAAAGGATTCATTATAAGATGGGTGGGACCTATATCTCCCTCTAATGCATTGGGTAAAGATTTTATATCTCATGAGATAGACATGGCTGGAATGGTAGGTTATACCGGTTCAGTGAAACAGGACTGAAACGAGGGTTACTCGATTCAGAAAGGGACTTTGTCCACTAAGATAGTCTTGGAAATTAGTCTTGACTAACAAGAAATGATTCTCTCTGATTATGTGTGTATTCCACAAAGTTTCATGTTTTAAGTTATGATTATTGTGATTACATTTCACTGCCATGATTTTTCCCATGTTATGAAATTATGCTCTCTTTTGCAGGTTAAGATTTCCAAAATGTTATGTTCTTATGAATACGATGTGATTGATATTTCTTTTGTTTACCTTTACTGAGCATTTGAGCTCACCCTTTTATGTTTTCTTTTCCCCAGGATATAAAGAAAGGTTTTATGTAAAAAAAAATAAGATCTTTATAAGAGATGTTGAAGATCTTTCACCACGATTAGAAGATTACCTTCCGAGTTTCCAAAGACACTAAACTATTACGATCCTTGTGTGTGTGTTTTTGTTATGTACTAAGTATTCCGCAAATGTAATGTAATGTCAATGTACGTCAAGATACAGGTCTCTACAGTTGGTATCAGAGGAAATGTTTAGTCAACCTTTGGAAACTAGGATACGAGAACTTTAGTGAGATCCCTAGAGATATTTCTAAGGTATGTGTAGGGATGTCCCTAAGGTTAAGTATACGTATAGGTTATAGTACTAGAATTGCGCTAACGATATTAGAATTTAACCTAAGATGTCAGATATTGAGGGTACTCCCCCTTTACTATGGTGTTTTCTCTAGCATGATTTTTTCCTCTCATAGAATTCTTTTTGTGTTTTAGTTAATGGAGGGAACCAGATGGAATTTGGTTAACATTGAATCCAATGGACAAATTGGTGACTATGAGAAACAAAATTATGTAATGCCTATAGAGAAAGATATTGTGATTATGCCGAATCAGTCATCGCGATATATGATTAACAATGTGAAATTTAGTGGTATACCGAATTCATCAAAGAAGGGGAAGATAAACTATTATTCATGTTCTAATGTTGAGGAGCATAAAGAAAGGAAGATTGAGATTTCTAAAGAAGGGAAGAAGAACCTTGAGGAATACCTCAAATGGAGGGACCGATGTTATCTGTGTGGAGAAAAGGTTCATAGAGTGACAGACTGTTATGGAGTTCAATGTCTTATTTGCGGAGAACATGGGCATTACCCAACTCAATGCCCTGACCTAAAAAGTTACTTCTAAATCAAGGAAGGACTTATTCCAGGACAATCATTGAAGTGGATGGACTAAAGTGTTTATGTATTGGTATTCAAGAATAATGTTGTTGAGGTACTTTTATGGTGTATTGAAATATTTATGTATTGGTCTATTGTTGTTTTCAGTAATTTTATGGTACCGGTAACCAGGAAAAGTTATTCAAATATTTTAGAAAGTAGATGATATGCACATAATGAAGGGATAAAGAGAAAATGAAATGTTTGACATTATTCATGAGCTCATGATTGATATAAGGACTAAGTGATATCATGGTTTGAGTATATAAAATTTTGAGGAATTTAGTATGTGGAAAGTGTTAACTTTTAACTACATTCATGTTTTCACTAAGGTATTCAAGAGAATACACGATTAAGGACTTTGAATGCTTGGAATGTGACCAACAAAACATATCTTATGATATATGGGGATCAACGATGGTATTAAATCTCTGGTAATTGTTTTCACTATATTATGAGAGTGGACTGCAGTATTATGGATAAGCATAAAGATTGGAATGGATTATGTTGGACATAAGTTAGTATTGTTTAAGGATAGAAGTTTTCTCGATATTATTGATGGGATGTTATAGTAATGTAGTTTTAGAAAAAGGACAACATGCAGGATGGGCGACAGCCCATCGCGTCGGGCAAGGCCGTGGGAATCGAACCCACAACCGAAGTGTGACTAGACTTTATCGCCTACCACTGGCCTACAGGAAGTCCCTGTTTAGCAGAAACTAGTTTTATTATATTAAGCAGTATGATATATGAAGTATAAGTCCATTTTAGGTACCATATATGATTAATCTCACTATAGAATGACTTATGTATATTTAATAACGTTTGTTAACCTTTTGATGGAATGACCCGTCATTCTATCACATGATCTGCTAACACTTCACGAATAACAAATTCAACTTCATTTATTTAAGAGATGAAGTGGAAATTGTTCAAGGCACGAACAACAGTGATATTGTACCAAAATAAAGTAAGTATTTATTCTAATTCAAATTCTTCAACATTAGGGAAATGATCTTGAAAACCAAAAATATTGTCCTAGTGCTCTTATATCTGATTAATCAGATGGCACCTTAGATCGTTACAAATTTATGGACTTGTGATTGTTTTCTTTTCCATAGCCATGTTCTCTACCACTCTCCATCATAACATGATGGTTAGATTTCTCTTCTATATCCATATTTTCACCTATGTGGAAACCCAGTGATTAGTTTATTTGGGTAATCGTTACATTTCATACTTTAGTTTTTTAAGCCACGTTTTGGTATTCCTTTTTACGATGTGGGTTTCTATTAAAGAAACTTTCGAATAGTAAACCATTTGTAACCCCGACGAATTTCGAGGGCGAAATTCATTTTAAGGGGGGTAGAATGTAACAGCCTAAGATTTTATGAAAAATATTCTTTTTAATTTCACTAATTTCTTGTGTTGTACGCAACACAAAAAGGATCTTGCACAACACGCATCCTTGACTTGCCTTGCATTACACACAATCACAACCTTCCTCGATAGCGTGTGTAGTACGTAATACAGAGTTTCACGAAACAACGATATGCTATTAAAATATTATTAAAACTAGCCGTTATGAATAGTATTAACTAAATTTTGAATTTTATAACATTATTATGCATCTTAAACATTTCTAGAACATGGTATAAGAAGAAAATAAATTTTTCGGGTAAAATAAGTATTTTTCAAAAAATGCAGTTTTGCCGCCTTTGGATGGTGCACCCACTTTAAATCTGGTTTTTGACATGTTTATAAGTTCAATTTGACAAAATAAAATTCTTCTTTGGAATAAAGAAATAAAAATTTACTTTGGATAAAATTTTCATATTATTCTGGTAACTTTCACATTTTAATGAATAGTAAAAACACGCTATATTTTAATTAAAAACAACTTTTTTCATCGTAATATCTTATGTGGTTAAATTATAATATTGAATGGTTTTAAAGTATAAATAGAATATATTTTTACCATTTAATATAATTTATTTCATTAGCATTGATTTTACCTTGAATTCGTAAGTTAAATCAATTCAATCTTTTGCAATGTTTTAAACAAAAACCCGTTTTTATTCGACAACGGGATTAATTTTAATTTCATTTCTGCAACTTCTGTGTTTTGAATTTTAAAAAATGGATTCCATATTTGGAATCAGTGAGTCCAAATTATGTTAATAGGATACTTTTTATTTTTGGGAATTATGAATAGTAACTACGGTAAATTTTATTTACCATAGTTAAAGGTAAATCGGGTAATTAAGGGTAAATATAATATTTTAAAATTACCCTAACAAATGTCAAAATTATATTGGATGAATAAAAAACGACCCATATCACTTAAGGGTCGGATTATATTAATTTAATTAAATTTTTTCAATGAAAATAATTTAATTATTATTAAAACCAAATAATGTGACAACATGTCACTTTCATAAATCTTATAAGTATAATAATTTTAATCTAGTGATAAACTTCATGAAACTTCTAACATGAATAGTATCCAGAAAGCTAATACAATTATATACATCATAGGAATTTATTTATAATTTTTAGGGATTAAATAATTATCATTTATTATGACAGAAAGATGATGCAGTAATTGTCTTATTAATGAAATATTAACAGAATTGATGTTATAAATGCCCAAATAAATTTAATTTGATACTTTTTCTGACATACACTAATTTTATAGGTTACTATTATATATTAGTGTTGATTTAATCAACTTGGTTCGAACATATAAGTTTGTTATGACTTTCACAAAAATCATATATCAAATAGTGTCAAAATTGACACAAAATAGTTTTTAATTCAAATATTATATTATTTATTGTTATTTTATTCCTAAAAATCTAATGTTCGGCCAAATTACTTAGATAAGAGTATATATATTAATAATAAACAATTTGGGGTTCGTTTGGCATGTTATAGTAAGTGTATTAACCATATAGTGAAAGAAAACAAAAACACACGGTAAATGTAAAATTATTTAACTTAGAGTTAAATATAATTGATAAGGTTAAAATAATACCCTAAACTTGTCTAAATCCTATTGGTTGATAGGATTTCGACCCATCCCCACTTTAGCTTCGAAATAAGACCCTTTGGAACCATTATAAACCGATTTTGACATTAATATAAAATAATATTTTCAGGTATTCCTAAGGTGCCCCTCTCCTCCCTTATAAAAGGACACCTCCTCCCCCTCCTCCTCACACAAATTTGAGCACTGAAGCTCGGCCAAACCCTGCCATTTTCTCCTCTCCACTTCCCTAGAATAATACTAGAGGACCTGTTCTTCTTCAAAGACCAATCTTAGTTCCCTAAGTGGAGGATTCAAAGAGGCGTTCCAAAGAAGAGGTAATATCCGTTACCGATCTTTTCAATTTCATTCTTCTTCAACTTCATCTTCTTTAGTTGTTTCATGATAAAGTAATAACATAAGTATTACTTACATACTGATATGTTATTATAAGTATGAAACAACCCTATTTCACCATATATCCATCCTACGGAAAAAAGAAATCACCGCGTGTGCGTACGTACGGAATACCGTCTCCACGCCGTGGTGTAATCTATTTTCCACCACCACCTTACATGGATGGGTATAATGGTGTAAAGAATAACTATACATAGTTATTACAACATCATATTGATTCTGATATATTGTATAATCCACTCCAATTCAATTCAATATTTATGGAAATGATATCATCGCTCGTGCGTACGTACGGACTACCGTCTCCACGACGCGATGAGATTCATTCTCCATGTTAACCATTTAAGAATGATTATAAAGTATATATAAGAAATAATAATGAAATATATGACATTATAAAGCTACTGGATTTATTTATATATATATATGTATGTCATCTACTTACTTCCATTCAAGACAATAAGGAAAGGAAAACAACGTTCATGCGTACGTACGGACTACCGTCTCCATGAACGGTGTTTTTCATTTCATTTATCTATCTATTATATATATATATATACTGAATATATATGATATATAAATAATATTTTATATTCTGGAAGTATGTAAATCATGATATAAGTAATAATAATGTCAGGAACAACAAGTCAAAACACCTACGATAAATGAAACGATTTTACCCAAAACGCTTCTTTAACATGGAATTTACAAAAGAAAGGGTAATATAATGTCATAAGTGAACCATATATGATATCATAACAATGAATATGATTCTGTAATAAGTCAATGACATTATTTAAATCATTATACAGGAGTTTCGGACACATACGAAGCAAATCGGACCTAAGGTAAGGGAAAATATCACAATCTCATTTTTATCCGAGATTGTTTATGCTTTAGTATTTACTAGGGTGTATTTTATCATCCACATCCATGTTTCCTCAGTATGTAATGTTATTTTCATTCACCTACAATTGTTTAAATCCTATTTTACCCTTCGGTAAGTTTTTATTAAAAGATATTAAAGGAATCTTTTGTCGTTTATCGTACGAGGTACCTTTTGACTTTTCCGAAAAAAGTACGAAGAATGTTTTTTTTAACTTATACGGAATGAATGGATTTTTAAAACATTATTTCCAAGAAGCTTCCATTACAAGTTTTCAAGTTTATTTTTAATCAAATTCTTTTATTTTAAAGTCGTATGACATGTTATGAAAGAAAAAAATGTTTTTGAAGAAGAAAGGATATTTTCTTCAAGAATGGAGTTCAAGTGTTTTATCAAAATTATTTTCCATCTAAGATAATAAATTGTTCTGTTTTTATCCCTATTATTAAATTGATTTGATTATGTTGTGAGGGAATTATTTTTATGAAGTCATTTACCTTATGTGATTTGTTTTATGATGTCATGATGTTTCAAGAATCCCATTTTTGTTACATGTGTTATGAAAAGATGTTTGATTTATGATTATGTGGCACACATAAGAAAGGATTCATTATAAGATGGGTGGGACCTATATCTCCCTCCAATGCATTGGGTAAAGATTTTATATCTCATGAGAAAGACATGGCTGGAATGGTAGGTTATACCGGTTCAGTGAAACATGACTGAAACGAGGGTTACTCGATTCAGAAAGGGACTTTTTCCACTAAGATAGTCTCGGCAATTAGTCTTGACTAACAAGAAATGATTGTCTATGATTATGTGTGTATGCCACAATGTTTCATGTTTTAAGTTATGATTATTGTGACTACATTTCACTGCCATGATTTATCCCATGTTATGAAATTATGCTCTCTTTTGCAGGTTAAGATTTCCAAAATGTTATGTTCTTATGAATACGATGTGATTGATATTTCTTTTGTTTACCCTTACTGAGCATTTGAGCTCACCCTTTTATGTTTTCTTTCCCCAGGATATAAAGAAAGGTTTTATGTAAAAAAAATAAGATCTTTATAGGAGATGTTGAAGATCTTTCACCATGATTAGAAGATAACGTTCCGAGTTTCCAAAGACACTAAACTATTACGATCCTTGTGTGTGTGTTTTTGTTATGTACTAAGTATTCCGCAAATGTAATGTAATGTCAATGTACGTCAAGATACAGGTCTCTACATTAGAAGTTATGAAAGATCTATTTATTTTTAAGTAAATTTTTTTGGAAGATTTTTAGTTCCATCCAAAAGTGTTGGATGAAGTTTGAAGAAGAATATAACGACATTTTGTAAGTGGATCTTGAGAGTGTACAACATAATTTGAAAAATAATCTAAATTGTGTTATGGTAATAAATTGTCTCTGTATAGGTATGTTGAATGTTCAATATCTTGTGTAAATGTATAGAGTAATTTTATTGACATACGTAAGCGTATAATCCAACTATGTCAATTTCATGAGGAAGAACATACTATTATGTAAATTTAAAAATGGTGTTGTGTAAAGGTTATCTAGAAGGAATACTGAGTACGGAAGGCTAGTACACCTATATAATTGTAATTTTACTTCTATTTAAGGGTCATTAATATTGTTTCATTGGACTAGCACTCAAGAAACATGACCTCTATAAGGTTGATACCAGTAGCATAGATGTCATCTCAGGATCTATGGATTTTTTTTTAAATATTGTGGGCCCCACACATCTGGTTCAGTGATTGTGGGTATCACATTATAGGATGAGTGATTTTGGGCTTTACATCATTGATATAATTGGGATGATCTAGAATATGATGCATGATCAATCAAGTGAATACATCGAACATGGTCAATCCAGTGACTGCATGATATTTCAGTTGATGCAAAGTGAATTTTTCTTCATTGATATATATACATCATAATATGGTGACCATGATCCTTACAAATAGTAAAAGTAAACGAGGTAATTCCCATGATGTGGTGCATCAATAGTTGATATTTTTATAATTATATGTCATCTTAGATGTTTTTGGATGTTTTAAATAAGTATCAACATGTCATGGAAAATTTCATGGTGTAATAGAGAATCCCTAGTTCAAAAAATCGAGTGACGCCATGAAGTGGTTCACATTTAGTGGGAATATTGTGACGTTTTTAACATGTATATGTATTTTCATGATGATAAAAATCTATTCTCTATGATGATTGATATAGATTATTTCAAGTGAGGAGTTCTTATATAAAAAACATATATCATGTGTATATTTTTTATCATGATTCTAGTTGTATAATGTAGAAGGAAGAAAGAAGATATTATAGAGCATGTTTTTTCACATGTGAGGCTACCATGATAAATATTAATGCATGAATATATTTATAATATTTTTTAATTCATTAAAATATCATTGGTATAACAAGGAATAAGATGTATTTTCATAATTATTCTTCCCCATAATTAAAGGTTCCATAATCATAGTTAATTCTATTCAAAGATATTTATTTTTCATAATGTATCAAATTATTATGGATAAAGAAAGAAGACAAGTTGTTTCATACATGCATATATGGATATGCATTTTAAATGCATGAATGTTTTAATGGGATGAGATGAAGAATAATGCTAGAAGAAAGAATCCATGATGAGATCACTATATCATACATATATTCGTCCATATGTGGTGATGTAAATGTAATGCATTGGGGATTAATGAAGAATGAAATCCACACCATTTCTATAGGTCTACATGAGGTTATTACAAGTAGTTAACAAGTTCTAATGAATATTTTTCAATATAAATTATATATTTGTTATTCCATGTTTTTTTAAAAATTCTGATATATATGTAGCTTTTAATTAATTTATTCGTATAGAACTGTGAATACATAAATGTGATAAATAAGGGAGAAGAAAAATAACTAGTTCTATTGAATCTTATTCTAAGATATCTATATATTAATTATTTTTATAAGTGTGAGTAAAACATGAATAATTTCAGAGTATTATCTCAAAGAAAAATATCATTTTTTCCAAAATAAAAAAAGTACCCTAATGTTGATTTTATTTTTAGGAATTTTTATATGTCGGAAAAAATGGATTATTGATAATATATAAATCATTTTTTGATTCACTAAATAAGAAGAAAAGGAAAAATGAATAGGGAAAACAAGAAAACGACTTCTTCATAAAATTCATCATAATAAGAAGATATTTGTGCACTCGTTTCCCATAGAATAATAATAACAAGAGATAAGTGAAAGAAGAAGTGGTCGATTTGGTCAGGAAGTTCACATAAGAAGGATTGGATTTAAATTCCAATTTTCATGTGTTATAAGAAGAAGAATAAGTAGTAGAATATTAGATTTCAATTTTGAACAATAATAAGAAGAATTTTTATACATTATTATGCATAAAATAGAATAAGTGACTTGATAATTTTCAAGGGAAGAAAAGTAGGAAATAGGTATCACATCTACAAAAAGTCAATATTATTAATTTGTGTCATATTATCTTGTTATTAACCCTAAAATATATTGTAAATATGTGGGGTGTACCTGAGTGTAGGATGAACCAAAAAATTTTGTGGGATTCATACTCTACACTATTAGACGACTATAGTATAAAGCACAAAGGTTGATACTAGTGGGTCATGTGATCATGGAAGAATCCAGTTCACACCATAGACTATCCATATCACATTGAGTGCCGAGCCTTGTAAGTTTTTATACCTATTGTGTGTATGTGTTTTGTTATACTGTTAGAATGAATGAAGATGATGAGAGATAAAATAGTAATTCATTCACCATAACAATTATAAGAGGTAATACCATGCATAATAACATCCATATATCATAATTGAGAAGGTATATACCTGATCCTACACAAGTAATATGATATAAATATATTTATATTGAAGATGATGAATCTTATATATCTAATCTCATTTCTATCATCAATCATAGTTAAAAAGTATTGTGAGGTAAGGTGATTCCTATTGTTCAAACTAGGTGGGAGCATGGAAAGATTCACGATGAAATGTGGAAGCAAGATGTTGATATGATAATTTAGTAGTAGAACTTATTCCCTCAAGAGGCTAGTTAAAGATTCATGGGGGTAATAAGACTAATAGTGCGGAATTTGTAATGACCCTCATCTTTACATGTTATTATTCTGTGTTATTTTTAGTATTTTAATCTCTTTTCAGGTGTAATTTTGAATTAGGAATAACATAGAGGTGTTTTGGAGGAGAAGTAAATGAGGTGGAAAGGTACCAGTGTGACAAAACCAAGTATTTGGTGAACATGTACTGTGTACCTGTAACATCCCACGTAAGTAATGAATAATTGATATTTTTATCTAGGTCTATTAGTGAATTAGATAGTGTTTTAGAGGCTTAAAATGAGAATAAATCCAATCATAAGCATGGAATACACTAATATTTTTAAAAGCTTTTTTTACTGCCTTTTAATGGAAAACCATTTTTAAATCTATCTTTTGACAATTTTATAAGCTATGTTTTTCAAAATAAACTTATTCGTTATTATTGGGATATCAAAATGTACTTTGTGTGAATTTTTGGTATTTTTCCGATAAAGTTCATTTTTTTAATGAATAGTGAAAAATGTTGTATTTTAATTCAAAACCTCTTTTTAATGTAATTTATTTATATGATTAGATTATCTTTTGAATTGTTTTTGAAGTGAAATTAGAATATAATTTTACCATTTAATCCAATGGTGGTCATTGGAATCATATTTCCCAATGAAATTGGACTTAAACTAGTGTCAATCTTTTGATACTTATTGTTTCATAAAAACACACTATTTGTCATGACAGTGGGAATTAATTATCAAATTAATTAATGCATCTTATATGTTTTGAATTTTGTAAAATAGACCAAATTTTTAAATTCAGAATATCAAATATATCTTAGGGTGAAGCTTTGAAATTTTTCTGAAAAACATCAATTTTTGATGAATAGTGAAACCACTAAGTGGTAGTTAAAGAAACTGATTTTTCGTTTAAATGAAACTTTTCCACTTCTGTGATTTTATTTTCAAAAAATCTGACATACATGGTTGTCATTAAGAAGTAAAATGTGGATCAACGAGATTAAAATAAATTTTTTGGTGAATAGTAACTTTTATGTTCTTAATCGCGATTAGAGGTAATTAGTGTAGTTTAAGGTAAAAATAATGTTTTAATAATATGATATGAGCTTGACACATGTCCTACCATCATTTTATGTGTCATGGACAACCAAGAAATTCCACGGGTCAACTTGGGGACCCCATGGAGCCACTTTGGTTGGGAAATTACATAAATAACTTTTTATTTAATGTTAAAGTAAAAATGACACAAACATGAGTTATTTTACTAAAACAATTTATACATGGGGGTATACAAGTCAGATTTTTGATTATAAACATTCATTGGAAAGATAAAAAGCTTTCCTACATCATAGTAATTTTTTTATAATTTTTCGACTTTAAACAAATTAAATTATTTATGACATCATGATGATGCAGCGATTACCTCATTAATAAAGGATTTAAATAAAATGAAATGATAATGTAAAATCTATTCCCTACACATGTCCAAAACCTATTGGATGGGTGGATTTCGAACCCTTATCACCTCACCCTCTAATTATATCAATGTGGGACCTTTTGAATCCGAAACTCATTTTAAAATAAAGTAACATTTCTCTACTTTCCAAGAGTTCCCCTCCTCTCCTCTTATAAAAGGCCCCCACCTCTACCACCTTAACCACACTTCCAAGGCCTTTGGTGTAACGACCCAAAGTTTCATTAATGGAAAATCCTTCTTGATCCAGTTAAATGTTTCTTTATGAAAAATGTTTTTTTATAAGATGTCAACTTCTTTAGTTTTACGTTAAGATTTGTGACCGTTACTTTTATAGCCGTTGAACAGTGATCATCTGAGTAGTATAAATATAAGGCTTTAACGAAACCATTTCTACTCAGACAAAGGAAGTGATGGCCTCATCCAGTAGAATTCCCCCTTACGAAGCCCATTTGTCGGAGCTCGGAAAAGAGGTGGCGTCTTTGGGCTTTGCCCTTGACCAAGCCCAAGCTGAGCTTCATCAAGTCAAGCTCGAACGTGATCGTCTACGGGAAAAATGGAATTTGATAGAGATTACCACTCGAGCGATGTTATCCGAGCAACCCCAAGAGTCTGTCACCATCGCACACCTTACCCTTAGGTCTTATGCGGCTATTTTAAGGGGTTATGTAACAAATAAGTAGCACCATGTTCATGTACATTATTTTTTTATATAATAATGAATATAATTTCTAGTCATTTTTGATACATTGTAATTAGTTTTTAAAGTACAAATGGTGTTTTTAGTTATTATTTAATTAAGAATTATATTTTATTAAATTAATGGATTTTTGAATTAAATAATATTTTAATAAAATATTATTATTAATATTAAATTATTATTTTTTAAATATAAATGATTTTATAATTTTATGAATGCAATTAAAATTTTTATTAAGGTTTGAAAGCCATTTCTGTCAAAACCCGTGATTTTTTTATAAATGTCGGTTTTTATTTTAAAAGTGAAAATTCACATATTTATAAAATTATTTAGATAAAATAAATATTATTTTTGGAATCAGGACGTCGAAATTATCCAACGGTGATTTTTTCATAATTTTCTGAGACAGTCAAATTTTTGGGTAAAAATTAAATACCATTTAAATATATAATGTGTTTTATGACTTCATAATGACCCAATGGTGATGTAATAAAATACCATAATCCTTATGTTCGGCCAATATGTGTTTTATCATTAAAATAATGAGGTTTTGGGTTTTTTTGACTTACTTTTCAAAGCATTAATGGAGCCCTCAAGACTTATTCAACACTTTGCCTTTTTAAATTAATTTCCATGGGAGTGTGACTCACCTCCACATAATCAACCCTAATTTTTTAATAAGTTCGGACCTTGGCCTTGTAAAATATTGTCTTCCTCTTTCCTTTTCCAGAAACCATGGGCAAATACCATGGGTTGGTTTGTGGTTTGGATTATTTTAATATAAGGGGTCCCAAACCTAAATAATAAAGAATTCTCTCACCTTTCCTATATAAACCCACCCAAGATCCCACTTCCTCCTCACTCAAAGCCCTTGATGTTCGTCCAACCTCTGCCCAACTCTCTCTAGAATCCTCTCAAGGTGCCCCAATCTCCCAAGATGCCTCTCACAAGCCTCTATCTAGCCTTTGGAAGCACACTTCCAAGTAAGGGTTTTTTCTTCCTATCTCATTTTTTTTCAATTTTCTTTAAGTTGTATTGCCCATTTTATTTCAATTATGAATGTTGGGGTATGGTTTCACACCTCCCCCATACCGCCCTCTTATTGTTTGAATGATGTTATAACCCTTTCTCTCTCATTAAATGCCTCCCATGTACACCCGTTACTATGCCGAAATTCCGAAAGGAACTTCTCTCTCTTCTTTTACATTAAAGCAATACTTTTGTATCATGAATCTAAATTCCATTTCTATTGTTGGGACATGTATATATATGATCTCCTTACTGTCCATTACATGTAAATATGATGAGGAACCCCTTTCTCTCTCATCAACCTTTTTTATGAATTCTTATGTCACGCCGTTACGCTGCCGAAATCGCACCGATTTTCTAAGCCAATGTCTTTGTGTAGTGAATACCATGCCCATTTCTCCATCAAGGGTATTCACCTTTATGCACATATACATATTTATTTTAATGTTTCATTTATGAATTCCACATTCCTTTATCGTGGAAGAAATGATTGTGTTTTATGAATCCATGTTTTATGATCCATGTGGCACACTTATGCATGAAATGAAATGTTTAAGAAGGGTGTGCCCTTTATAGCGCTCCAATGCATTGGGTAAAGTATAGTATCATGATACGTCATGTGCAATGACTGTTGACTCATGCTAATTCAAGTACAATGAGGGTTTACTCGTGCTTCAAGTGCAATGAGGGTTTACTCATGCTCCATGTGCAATGAGCCTTGGCTCATGCTAATTCAATGTTAAGTGTTGTTGCCACATTTCCATGTTATGATTATCATGCTTTATCATGCCTCTATGTTCATGTTACTCTTATGCTCTATTGATGTTCCTATTGCCAAACATGTATTGTACTCCTCATGTTATTCATTGTGTACTCCCTTACTGGGCTTTATAGCTCACCCTTTTCTTATGCATGTCCTCAGGTTATCCCATGCAATGCTAAGTACGAAGGAATGTAGTGGTCATGTAAAGTATGTTTTCAATAAAGATGTTGTATTTCAAGTTTAAAGTTTTTATGTAATGATCATAAGCCCCAAAGACACTAAACCTCTGGATCTTCTTTTTTGTATCAGGTGATGTTTTATGTAATAAAGCATGCTTAAGTTGTAATAAAAAGCAGGGTTGTCATATTTGGCTCGTCCAAACCCTGCCCATTTAGCCTCTCCACATCCCTCTCTTACTCCTTGAAGCCTAACTTTGGGCAGAAGTCTTCCCAAGGAAGACTTTGAGCTCAAATATAAGAGAGTTACCCGATTTTATGGTGAGGTCTTCACTTGTGTTCTTTTGTTTTATTTTTCTTCTCCAACCCCCTAAACTCTTTTTATTCATTTCTTTTGTAAGAACTACAGTATGTTAAATATACTAGGATGTTTTTATAAAAATATTTCGAGCTACCCTTACACACATCTACATCTAATGGTTAAAATAACATACTGTTTTTGTGGTTGGCGAATTTCTGCCTCACGAAACGATGATTGTTCAATCTTCTTTTAAACACCTTTAATGGTGGCCATTAAGATGTCACTCTATTTATATATGATATATAATATTTTTATGTTTTCCTTAAGCTTATTTTTTTTATTTATGGCATACCTTTATGGCTTCCATTATGGGTATACACGATAATTTCATTTTAGGAAGTGCGGGCTACCACCCCCTCAAAGTGATGTGATTTGTTAATGCCATATGTGGAACGTATAAAGGATGGATTTAATGATATTATATATGATATTATAATGGAATTATAATATACCTATATACCATTATTTTTTTTCTTTAATGTATGAGATAGAAATGAAAGTAGCGTTCATGCGTACGTACGGCTTACCATCTCCATGAACGGTGCATTTCATTTCTTATCCCCAAATGTAATGTACTATTCTAAGTACATAGTTATAATGGATATATATAATTTATGATACATATAAATGATGAATATAATTCTGGAATTAAAATATACATGCCTCTCATTTAGTTTTAATTCCATTAATATGACAAAGAAATGAAAGTAGCGTTCATGCGTACGTACGACTTACCATCTCCATGAACTGTGCATTTAATTTCTTACCACTAAATGATTATGTAATATTATAAATACATGTATATGATGGATATATATGATATTTATGATATCCAAATCATGAATATCATTTTGGATATAATGATCCTTTGACCACATGAACAACATGTAATTGTAAGAAGTCCACTTTCGACTTAAGAACCAAATATCGACAAAACAAACATTATTAACTTAAATGATTACATAATGTTTATAACATGATAATATGTGATATAAAAGTAATAAAGAACTTCAAAAATGTTCTTAATCAAGTAGAAATTAACTCATGTTTATTATTTAGGATGTTAAAGAACGATCTAGTCGAGTCGGACCCGAGGTAAGGGAACTTCTTAACCCAATTTCCATTCTTTGGGTTAATCTCCTTCTTTCAAATTACGTCATGATATTATTATGTCCTATCTTGTATTTGTACTTTCATTATGTGTAATTATAGTGAATACACATAATATATCTATTTTATTTAAAAAATATGGTCTTTGTAAGGGACTTCATCTCAATCTCCTTTCATTGAGGCATATTTCGTTTTATACACAACTTTCTTTTATACGGTGTATAAACCCCTTTGAATTTTAATTTTATATAAAAGGAATCTTTTTCTACGAAGTATTTTAAAAAACTATAAAAATGAATGTTTCTTTTAACGTACGCGGTGACAATGACCTTTTCCGCCACCACGAGAATTATTTGGTCATTGGATTCCTCAACAAGACGTAATATTTCTAAAATGAAATAAATACCATATACACTTTTATGTATTTTGGTATTGAAAATGGTTTTTATAATGGATTTGTTATGTCAATATATTTATGTGATATATTTTGATCAAAATGTGGAATTTTTTTCTTTCCATTATATTTGTTTTATGATTTTATATTGGTACTTGGACATTTGACAGGTGGTTACGTGATAAACCATATGACCGGTGGTGCCGTGAATACCAGGATGGGGGGTTACGTTATAACCTCCAATGCATTGGGTATGGAAGTCAGCCGTATGGCTATTCCATTAACTATGTATGGAATTCGGCCGTATGGCTATTCCATTAAGTTATATGTGTGGATGTCGATTGTATGGTCATTCCACTTAAGTATGTTTATGTCCCAAGTTACCATTATATGTTATGTGTTATTTATATGGGTTTTATGGTAATCCTTTGGTTACAAAAGGGTAAGTAATGATATTTTATTCAGTGATGAGTTTTTACTACTTCATGAAGGTGAAGTTATTACTTTCAAAAAGTATACATGGTTTACTTGATGTTTGAAAAACAAACAGTTTTCATTCATTGTGTATCCCTTATTGAGCTTTTTATGCTCACCCCAAGTTTTTTTTGATATTTTTTTCACAGGACTTAATGTGGAATAGGGTCAAGGATGGGATCAAGGGAAATTCATGCTATATAAAACATGGAACTGGAAATGTTTCTTTTTAATGGTTTTTTTTATTCTATGGAAACTTAGTAGAAGTGTCTACTTTGTAATCTTTTGAGATGTAACAGTTATGTACTAATTATCTAAAACTCTAAACCTGAAAAGATCCTCAATGTGAATTATTCATTTAATTCAATATTAAGTAAGGTTTAAGGCCGGGGCCTTATAGTTGGTATCAAAGGGAGGTTTAGATAACTTTAAGAGTTAGAATTCTATTAAATGAATATCCAAAAATATTTTTTTGAAATGATATAGCATTTGAAGGTTACAATGTTACTTCACCTAAGGTATTTCAGTGTTAAGAATGGTTTTTCGTAGAGGAAATAGAGAAGCTTTTTTGGGAAGGCATACTGAGGGAAATGACATTCCAAATAAGCATACTGAGATGGTTAGAATCTGAATTGAGCAGTTTACTGCAGTGATGGCTCAGTTGAATCAGTTTCCTTGGTTTGGCAGGTTACTACCGAAGGTTTGTTGAAAATTTTTCATGGTTATCTAGTCCAATGACTAAGATAACTCGGAAGGGTGTTAAGTTTATCTGGACAAAAGTGTGTGATGATTGTTTTCAGGAGTTGAAAAGAATATTGTTGAATGCTCCAGTTTTGGAACTTCCTTCCAGGAATGGTGAGCTTTTTATCTACAGTGATGCTTCATTGAAGGGACATGGTTGTGTCCTTATGCAGAATGATTAGGTAATTTCATATGCTTCACATCAGTTGAAAAATAATGAGGCAAATTACCCTACACATGACTTGGAATTAGCTGCTGTTATTTTTTCTCTAAAAATTTGGAGGCATCATTTCTATGGAGTAAATTGTGAAATATATACTGATCACAAAAGTTTAAAGTATATATTCACCCAGAAAGAGTTGAACATGAGACAGAGGAGATGGCTGTAATTAATCAAGGATTATGATTGTACAATTAATTACCATCCGGGAAAAGAAAATAAAGTGCATGATGCTTTGAGTCGAAAAAGTAATGCTTCATTAACAATGTTGTGTTTGGAACGAGATCCTTTGGTTTTTGATTTGATGAACTTTGGCATGGAAGTTGTTTGTGTAGGAAGTCCTTCTATTTTTTTTAGGTATCAGTGACATATTCCCTATCAGACAGAATCAAGCAAGCACAGAAGCAAGACAGTGAGTTGCAGAAAAAGGTAGAGCTGGTTCAGAAGGGTAAGCAGCCTGAATTGAACATTGATAATGATTGTGTTTTGAGGTTTGGGAAGATATTATGTGTGCCTTGTGATTCACAGTTGAAGAATGAGTTGTTATGTGAGGCTCTTAGTTCCCCGTTTTCAGTTCATCCTGGATGTACTAAGATGTACAGAGATCTGCGGGAGTATTACTGGTGGGATGGAATGAAAAGAGATATTGCTGATTTTACTGTGAAGTGTTTGACTTGACAGTAGGTCAAAGTAGAGAGGCAATTACCGAAAGGGATGCTTTAGCCTTTACCAGTGCCAGAGTGGAAATGGGAAAATATGTCCATGGATTTTGTCGTGGGATTACCGAAGACATCTAGAGGTAATAATGAAATCTGTGTTATTGTTGATTGCTTGACTAAATCTGCTCATTTCCATGCTATACGAGATACGTTTTACCTAGAACAACTTTCCCATTTGAATCTCAAAGAGATAGTCAGGTTACATGGATTTCCTCTCTCAATTATGTCTGATCGTGATCCCAGGTTTACTTTTAACTTTTGGAAAGGCCTTCAGAAGTCGTTGGGTACAGAATTAAATTTTAGTACAGCTTTTCATCCTCAATCAGATAGGCAGTCAGAACGAACAATTCAGACATTGGAGGATATTCTACGTTCTTGCTCTATGGATTATCAGGGAATTTGGGACCAACATCTTTCTTTGGATTAATTTTCATATAATAACAGTTATCATTCTAGTATACATATGGCTCCATTTGAAGAATTTTATGGGAAGCGGTGTCGAACTCCAGCTTTTTGGGATGAAGTGGGTGAAAGAAAGTTGATGGGACCAGAATTGGTGGAAGAGTTGGCAGAAAAAGTTCAGTTGATACAGAAACACATGAGAACAGCTCAATGAAGGCAGAAGAGTTATGCGGACAACCGGAGGAAGGATCTATCTTTTGAGGTAGGTGATCATGTTTTTCTTAAAGTCTCACCATGGAAAAGTGTGATGCGATTTGGTAAGAAAGAAAATTTGAGTCCAAGGTTCATTGGACCATATGAAATTCTGGAGAGAGTTGGATCAGTTGCTTACCGAGTGGATTTACCTCCTATTTTATCTTAGGTACACAATGTTTTTCATGTTTCGATGCTGAGAAAGTACATGCTAGATCAATCTCATGTTTTGAGTCCAGAGGTAGTTTAGCTGGAAGAGAACCTATCTTATGAGGAACAACTGGTCCAGATTCTTGACCATAGGGAGAAAGTGTTACAGAATAAGGTGATTAATAAGGTAAAAGTTTTTTTGAAAAACCACATGATGGAAGAGGCAACATGGGAATCTGAAAATGCAATGAGGGATAAGTACCCCCATTTATTCGATAAGTAAATAAATTTCAGGGACGCAATTTTCTAAAGGGGGAAGGATGTAATATCCCACGTAAGTAATGAATAATAGATATTTTTATCTATGTCTATTAGTGAATTAGATAGTGTTTTAGAGGCTTAAAATGAGAATAAATCCAATCTTAAGCATGGAATACACAAATATTTTTAAAAGATTGTTTTACAGAATTTTAATGGAAAACCATTTTTAAATATATCATTAGAAAATTTTATAAGCTATGTTTGTAAAAATAAACTTATTCGTTATTATTGGGACATCAAAATTTACATTGTGTGAATTTTTGGTATTCTTTCGACAAAGTTCATTTTTTAATGAATAGTGAAAAATGTTGTATTTTAATTCAAAACCTCTTTTTAATCTAATTTATTTATATGATTAGATTATCTTTTGAATTGGTTTTGAAGTGAAATTAGAATATATTTTTACCATTTAATCCAATGGTGGTCATTGGAATCAATTTCACTTTGAAATTGGACTTAAACTAGTGTCAATCTTTTGAAACTTATTATTTCATAAAAACACGCTATTTGTCATGACAGCGGGAATTAATTATTAAATTAAATAATGAATCATATATGTTTTGAATTTTTTAAAATAGAAATAATTTTTTAATTCAGAATATCAAATATATCTTAGGGTGAAGTTTTGGAATTTTTCTGAAAAACATCAATTTTTTATGAATAGTGAAACCACTAAGTGGTAGTTAAAGAAACAGATATTTCCTTTAAATGAAACTTTGCCACTTCTATGATTTGATTTTCAAAAAATCCGACATACATTGTTGTCATTAAGAAGAAAAATGTGGTTTAATGAGATAAAAATAATTTTTTGGTGAATAGTAACTTTTAATTTCTTAATCGCGATTAGAGGTAATTAGTGTAGTTTAAGGTAAAAATAATGTTTTAATAATATGAGATGAGCTTGACACATGTCCTACCCTCATTGGATGTGTCATGTCCGACCAAGACAATCCATGGGTCAACTTGGGGACCCCATGTAGCCACTTTGGATGGGAAATGACATAAATAACTTTTTATTAAATGTTAAAGTAAAAAATGACACAAACATGAGTTATTTTACAAAAACAATTTTTACATGGGGTTATATAAGTCAGATTTTTGATTATAAATAGTCATTGGAAATCTAAAAAGCATTACTACATCAGAGTAGTTTTTTTATAATTTTTAGACATTAAATAAATTAAATTATTTATGACATCATGATGATGCAGCGATTACCGCATTAATAATGTATTTAAATAAAATGAAATGATAATGTAAAATATATGACCTACAAATGTCCAAGACCTATTGGATGGGTGGATTTCGAACCATTATCACCTTCCCTGTAATTATATTAATTTGGGACCTTTTGAATCTGAAACTCATTTTAAAATAATGTAACATTTCTTTACTTTCCAAGAGTGCCCCTCCTCTCCTCTTATAAAAGGCCCCCACCTCTACCACCTTACCCACAAATCCAAAGCCTTTGGCTCGAAAAATACCTAATCATTTTGTCTCTAAAAATCCCTATCTTACTCCTTGAAGCCTCACTTTGGGCAGAAGTCTTCCCAAGGAATCCTTTGAGCTCAAATCTAAGAGAGTTACCCGATTTTAAGGTGATGTCTTCACTTGTGTTCTTTTGTTTTATTTTGCTTCTCCAACCCCCTAAACTCTTTTTATTCATTTCTTTTGTAAAAACTACATTATATTAAATATACTAGGATGTTTTTATAAGAATATTTCGAGATAAACTTACACACATCTACATCTAATGGTTAAAGAACATACTGTTTCTGTGGTTGGCGAATTTCTGCCTCACGAAACGATGATTGTTCAATCTTCTTTTAAACACCTTTAATGGTGGACATTAAGATGTCACTATATTTATATATGATATATAATATATTTATGTTTTCCTTAAGATTCTGTTTTTTTATTTATGGCATACCTTTATGGCTTCCATTATGGGTATAGACGATAATTTCATTTTAGCAAGTGTGGGATACCGCCCCCTCAAAGTGATGTGATTCGTTAATGCCATATGTGGGACTAATAAAGGATGGATTTAATGATATTATATGTGATATTATACTGGAATTATAATATACCTCTATATCATTATTATTTCTTTCCATTAATGTATGAGATAGAAATGAAAGTAGCGTTCATGCGTACGTATGGCTTACCGTCTCCATGAACGGTGCATTTCATTTCTTATCCCCAAATGTAATGTACTATTATAAGTACATATTTATAATGGATATATATTATGTATGTTAAATATAAATTATGAATATAATTCTGGAATTAAAATATACATACCTCTCAATTAGTTTTAATTCCATTAATATGACAATGAAATGAAAGTAGTGTTCATGCGTACGTACGGGTTACCGTCTCCATGAACAATGCATTTCATTTCTTACCACTAAATGATTATATAATATTATAAATACATGAACATGATGGATATATATGATATATATGATATCCAAATCATGAATATCATTTTGGATATAATGAACCTTTGACCACACGAACAACATGTAATTGTAAGAATTCCACTTTCGACTTAAGAACCAAATATCGACAAAACAAACATTATTAACTTAAATGATTAAATAATGTTTAAAACATGATAATATGTGATATAAAAGTAATAATGAACTTGAAAAGGGTTCTTAATTAAGTAGAAATTAACTCAAGTTTATTATTCAGGATGTTAAAGAACGATCGAGTCAAGTCAGACCCGAGGTAAGGGAACTTCTTAACCCAATTTCCATTCTTTGGGTTAATCTCCTACGTTCAAATTATGTCATGGTATTATTATGTCCTATCTTGTATCTGTACTTTCTTTATATGTAATTATAGTGAATACAAATAATAGATCAATTTTATTTAAAAAAATGATCTTTGTAAGGAACTTCGTCTCAATATCCTTTCATTGAGGCATATTTCATTTTATACACAACATTATTTTATACGGTGTATAAACCCCTTTGAATTTTAATTTTATAAAAAAGGAATCTTTTTCTACGAAGTGTTTTACAAAACAAAAAAAAGTAATGTTTCTTTTAATGTACACGGTGACCACGACCTTTTCCGCCGCCACGAGTATTATTTGGTCATTGGCTTCCTCAACAAGCCATAATGTTTTTAAAATGAAATAAATACCATATACTCTTTTATGTCTTTTGGTATTGAAAATGGTTTTTATAATGGATTTGTTATGTCAATATATTTATTTGATATATTTTTATCAATGTGTGGAAATGTTTTCTTTCCATTATATTTGTTTTATGATTTTATATTGGTACTTGGACATTTGACCGGTGGTTACGTGATAAACCATATAACGGGTGGTGTCGTGGATACTAGGACGGGTGGTTACGTTATAACCTACAATGCATTGGGTATGGAAGTCAGCCGTATGGATATTCCATTAAGTATGTATGGAATTTGGCTGTATGGCTATTCCATTATGTGATATGTGTGGAAGTCGACCGTATGGTTATTCCACTTAAGTATGTTTATGTCCCAAGTTACCTTTATATGTTATGTGTTCTTTATATGGGTTTTATGGTAATCCTTTGGTTACAAAAGGGTAAGTAATGATATTTTATTCAGTTAAGAGTTTTTACTACTTCATGAAGGTGAAGGTATTACTTTGATAATGTATACATGGTTTACTTGATGTTTGAAATACTAATAGTTTTCATTCTTTGTGTATCCCTTACTGAGCTTTTTATGATCACCCCATGTTTTTTTGAAATGTTTTTCACAGGACTTATTGTGGAATAGGGTCAAGGATGGGATCAAGGGAAATCCATTCTATATAAAACATGGAACTGGGCATTTTTCTTTTTAAGGGTTTTTTTATTCTATGAAAAATTAGTAGAAGTGTCTACTTTGTAATCTTTTGAGATATAACAGCTATTTCCTAATTCTCTAAAACTATAAACCTGAAAAGATCATCATGTGAATTATTCATTTAATTCAATATTAAGTAAGGTTTAAGGTGGGGCCTTATAGTACCTATTGGGGAATAATGGGATACAATAACAGTATCACCCCTCCAGGTAGTTGGTGACCTTTATTGGGTACTCGTCAGAGCTACATGTTTCTTTTTTATATTTACAAGAAAATCTTGCTTTTTACATAGAAATATAATCCTTAAATTTCAATTGGTTTTGTATTAACTCATTTTTAGTCATTTACCCATATCATCCAAGAAATTATGTTCTTTTCATTCCTCTTAATAAATTCTATCATCAATTTTTGTTTATATTATCTCTAAAGGGTTTTGAAATCTCATCTTCAATAAGATGTGGGTGGGTATCCATATAATATTTTATTTTTTCACTTCTCTTCCTAGAATTTAATATAATCTCAGAATCCAAAAACCATAGGTCTTGTAAATATTATTTATTCGTTCAGTATTTTCCTTGTTTAGAAGCTGTGGGAGGTTTAGCTTAGGTTAATTTTTGGTAATATTGTTACTTTTTATTCCATATTACTTCTCCTATGTTTCCAGTGATAAAAGAATTTATTTTTTCTTATATTTTATTGGTTATTTGGTTCTAGTGAAATTATGCCATCTTCTAATTAACCCAAAAGTTTACTTCTACCTTAATTTTTGTATTTGTCCCCTTATTCATCTTATACTCAAAAAGGGTTGGTCTGGAAGGTTTGGGTCCAAGCGAATTTAATCCTAATAAAATTTTATTAGCTAATAAAGTTTTAATAAATCATTTTATGACATATAGGAATTATTTTGGTTAATTCAATTTATGTTTATCATCTTTTCATGAAATTACTATCAAATATTACCCTTGTTACATATTTATTACCTATTGGGATTTATTTACATGTTATATATGCATGCGATATATGTGAAAATTATACCTCCCTTTTAATATGATTTTTTCGCATTGAATTTAATTGAGATATTGATCATAAAACATGTTTTATGTTTCAATATTGTTTAGTAATATAATTACTTGATTGGTTATTCATGTTGATCTATTATCTAAATCATGTAATTGGTGCTTGAAAATTTTATAATGTGTGTGTTGTATTATATAAATCATGGGTGGGATCCCTTATGCGACAGATGTATTTTTGGAATGGGTTAGGAACTTAACATCATATATGTGTATACCCCTTCCACTATTCGTGAAGGGATGATCTACAAAATTACCTTAACTTTTTATACATGACATCCTTTATCCCTAATGGTATGGGTATTTCACCTTGAATAGGTTGTATTCATTTTTCTCATATTCCAATATTATGCTCGGAGAAAGAAGATCAGGTATGGGACCTCCCTATATTGAGGATTATCTATTAGTACCTTAATTCAATAAATATTTTTAAAATATATCATTTTGATTGTTTCTTTGTTAATTCTTATATATTTTCATTATTTTCACATAAACTATAGCTTATGAAAGGATGTATGGGGTGGGGTCTTGACAGCCTACTATGCAGGTTATGATCACACCCTAGATTTATTTTTATTGGACACACACAGATTATTTTTCCATGATATTGGTAAGGGAAATTATTAGGAGCATGGGAGCTAGTTAAACATGGTGTATGACATTTGGGTAGTCATTTTTTCATATTTTAATGGATGGACCAGTTCTTGACATTAGGGTTATCTTATGATGTCTAAATTGGAATTCCTATTTGTGTGACTCCCAAATTTTTTCTTTTAGGGAATGTTTGTCCCACGTCATATATACGTAATTTTTTTACCTATCTACACATAATTTCATAAACATCATAGATATTTTGAGCTATTGTTTTTTTAACATTACAGGTTTATTTCGTTTTATTCATTTATTATTGTCAGATTATTTGATTTTTTTGAGTAATCTATTACATGCTATATGTTCATAGATTTCAAATAGGACATTCCAACTATGATTGTGAACTCTATATAGTCTAATATATTATTCTATAGCGTAAAAACATACCCCACTCACATTTCATTCATCCCCTGGAATTTACGCCTGCCTCAGGTGATTATGAGGTGTGCCTAAAGTGTTTTAGTGACTTAGATTGATACTATTCATGCATTCAAGTCAAATTTGTTACAGTATATTCCTTTAAAAGGGTGAATCCCCCCATCCTAATTAAACTAAAATAGTTTTTTATAATAATCATGTTATTTATTTATTTCTCTCCCATATCTCTTTTCTATATAACCTACAATAGTTCAATGATTTCATTTTTCAAGTTTCATAGCATTATTCACTTTATGGGTTACCCTCAATAATAATATTTCCTTTAGTTTTTACATAAATTCTAATGTAGATTCAAAACCATAATATTTTTTTTCATTGTGATTCACCGCATGTTTTTTTGTAATTGAAATAATATCAAACATTTAATCATAAAACTCCACACTATCCTAAGTCTATGTTCACCATCATGAATACTTTGTCATGCATTATGTACATTCATCAAAAAACTTACTGTAACATTTACACTTATGTTAAAATTGGTGAAACCAAGCACCTTAGATCCTAATTTCCTTCGTATTTATTACAAGATAACCCAACTATGTTTCCAAATATTAAATGTTATCTTGATTTCTTATTGAAATTAAAAGTTGTGTTGTCAAATTTATATATTGTTTGCCATTATTAACTCAAAACATTCTTTCAAGGTAAGTTATAATTTTGATTTATTATATAAAGGTTAAAACAAAATTTTATTAAGTACTCGATGATTGATTATTATACATTGGATGGACCATTTGAGATTTGTTTTGTCATAATTTTCAAAGGTAAATTAAGGTCCATGATTTAGTGTAGGTTATGTGAGGTACATCCAAAGTGGATTTCCATAAATGAGGTGAGGAAACATCATCAAGGATCACGCCACTTATAAAGGCGTGGAAGCACCTGGTGTGTAACGCCCCGACCCCAGCTACCCAGAGTCGGTGCATTACTTCATAACATTGGCATGATAACAAAAGATAAAGTCTCGAAAGACCGATTAGTTTAGTAGACTTGGAAACACTTGATACATTCATAAGTCTTACATTACATCAAAAAGTAAACAAACTACAATAATATGGTCTTCATAGTCCACACTCATATCCTCTTTTGACTATCCCTGCAGGTCATTCATAGAATACTTCTTCACATCCTGGAAAATATTAAAACATTGAAAGGGGTGAGCTCAGATGCTCAGTAAGGATAACAATATTGTAGAAGCTTTCATAAATAAACATTAACCTTTAAGGCAATGTATAACTAAAACAAAAGCCTTTTTAAACTTGAAATTCAGAATAATATGGCAAAAATAAAATTATATAATTCCATTTACTTAATCACATGGATATTCTACTAGTCGAATAATCACATGCAATATCAATAACCACTTTCATAATGAGGGAATGTATAATGCCAGACATTCTGAAACATTTTGTCAAGGACTCGGCCAAGACGTCTAAAAAGATTAAGGCCTCGGCCAAAACCATAAATAAAATTGGGAAAGGGCCTCGGCCATTTCCACATCTAGTTGTCTCATGAGACCTACCGATGCATCGAGGAGCTATAGCGGGCTCCACCTGTCACTTATTAAGTCCAATACATTCCTCTTATGAATAGGTTTAAACATATCATAAACCATAACATAATCGTATCACATAAAACATTCATAAAGGAAACATAACATTTCCACATTTCAATCACAAGATATAAATAAAACACATTGATATAATAAAAACTCTTTAAAAACCATTTTCAATACCAAAATAAAAGAAAGTTAAAACTTTGTATTTATTTTTCATCAAAAAAAATGATGGCTTGTAGAAGAAGCCGAAACTCAAATAATGGTCACGGCGGCGGAGAAGTCGTTGTCTCCGCATATGTACGAAAAGAAAAACATTACCTTTTTGTTGTTTAGTAAAACGCTTCGTATAAAAAGATTCATTTTGAATAAACGTAAAAGACAAATGGTTTTATACACTGTATAAAAGAAATTTGTGTATAAAACAAAATATGCCTCAATGAATGGAGATTGAGACGAAGTCCCTTAAAAAGATCATTTTTAAATAAAATATATCTATTATGTGTATTCACTATATTTACACATAAAGAAAGTATAAATACAATATACGACATAATAATATCATGACATAATTTGAAAGTAGGAGATTAACCCAAAGAATGGAAGTTGGGTTATGAAATTCCCTTACCTCGTGTCTGACTTGACTCAACCGTTCTTTAAACTCCTGAATAATAAACTAGAGTTAATATATACCTTATTAAGAACCATTTTTAATTTCATTATCCTTTTTATATCACTTATTACAATGTTATGAACATTATGTAATTATTTATGTTAATAACGGTCGTTTTGTCGATCTTTGGTACTTGAGTCAACAATAAACTTCTTATAATTACAAGTTGTTTATGTGGTAGAATATCCATTATCTCAAGAATTATATTCATGATTTATATGTCATATATATCATATATATCCAGTATATACATTCTTTTATAATATTACGTAACATTTAGAGGTAAGAAATGAAATGCACCGTTCATGGAGACGGTAAGCCGTACGTACGCATGAACGCTACTTTCATTTCTATTTCGTATTTAATGGAATGAAATTATAATGATATAAATGAATAATATAATTCCAGTATAATATATTGTATAATACCATTTACTCCATCCTTTATACATCCCACATATGGCATTAACGATTCAAATCACTTTGAGGGGGCGGTAGTCCGCACTTCCTAAAATGAAATTATCGCGTTTTACCCATATTGGAAATCATAAATTATGCCATAAATGAGAAATAAAGAAGAATAATTAAAACATAAACATATTATATATCATATATAAATATAGTTACATCTTAATGGCCACCTTTGAAGGTGTTATATGAGTGTTGAACAATCGTCGTTTCGTGAGGCAGAAATTCGCCATCCACGGAAACCGTATGTTCTTTAACCATTAGATGTAGGTGTGTGTAAGTGTAGCTCGAATACTTCTTATAACAACATCCTCGTATATTTAGGATACTGGTGTTGTTACAAAAGAAATGAATAAAAAGAGTTTAGGGGGTTGGAGAAGAAAAATAAAACAAAACAACATTAGAGAAGACATTACCTCAAAATCGGGTAACTCTTTTTGATTTGAGCCAAAGGCTTCCTTGGGAAGGGTTCTGCCCAAAGTGAGGATTCTAGGAGTAAGAGGGGGAATTTGGGAGAGTATTTGGTCAGAGTATGGCCGAGCCAAATGGATTGAAAGTGTGAATGAGGTGGTAGAGGTGGGGGCCTTTTATAAGAGGAGAGGAGGGGCACTCTTGGAAAGTAAGGAAATGTTACATTATTATACAATGCTTTTCGGATTCTAAAGGTCCCACACTTATATAATTCGTGGATAAGGTGATAAGGGTTAGAAATATACCCATCCAATAGTCTTTGGACAAGTTTAATCCTTTTATTGTAGATTATCGTTTCATTTTATTAAAATCGTTAAATAATGAGGTCATTGCTGCATCATAATGATGTCGTAAATAATTTAATTTATATAATGTCTAAAAATTATAAAAAAACTACTATGATGTAGGAACTCTTTTTATATTTCCAATCACTATTTATAGTCAAAAATATGACTTGTATAACCCCATGTAAAAATTGTTTTAGTAAAACATTTCATGTTTGTGTCATTTTTTACTTTAACATTAAATAAATATATATTAATGTCATTTTCCAACCAAAGTGGCTCCATAGGGTCCCCAAGTTGTCCCATGGGTTGTCTTGGTCGGACATGACTCATCCAATAAGAGTATGACAAGTTTCAAGCTCATCTCATATTATTAAAACATTATTTTTACCTTAAACTACACTAATTACCTTTAATCACGATTAATTAAACTTAAAAGGTACTATTCACCAAAAAATTATTTTAATCTCATTGAACCAAATTTTACTTCCTAATGACAACCATGTATGTCGGATTTTTGAAAATCAAATCATAGAAGTGTTAATGTTTCATTTAAACAAAAAATCAGTTATTTAACTACCACATAGTGGTTTCACTATTGATCAAAAATTGAAGTTTTTCAGAACAATGCCAAAATTTCACCCTAAGCTACAATTGATATTCTGAATTCAAAAATGATGTCTATTTTAAAAAATTACAAACATATAAGTTTCATTAATTAATTTTATAATTAATTCCCGCTTTCACAACAAATAGCGTGTTTTTAAGAAACAATTTATATCAAAAGATTGGTAATTGTTTATGTCCAACTTCAATGTTAAATTAATTCTAATGACTACCATTGGATAAAATGGTAAAAATATATTCTAATTATACTTTAAAACCACTAAATAGTATAATTTATCACTATAAATTATTTTGATTAAAAAAAGTTGTTTTTATGTATTTTTTACTATTCATAAAAAATTAGAAGTTCTCAGAAAAATACCAAAAATTCAACATAGGCTAATTTCGATACTCCGAATCCAAAAATGAAGTCCATTTTGAAATATAAAATTTCTATAATTTTAAAAAGTGGTTATTACTATTCATACCGGTTACTATGATTAGATGCGGTGTTTTAGAACTCGAAGTTGCGTACAATGCAAGCTATTGCATTATTGATTGAGAAGCGTATCATGGAAGCTCGGGGTGTTACATGGTGAACCCCGGTCCAACTAGAAAAAAATAGATTTTGGGCCAAAAAGGTCCAAACCTATCAAAATTATATTAATAAAAAAATATATTATTAATTCATATCCCTTTCATGGATCCGAAAGACTCCACCAGTTATAGGATGACCAAGTACTTGGTATTGAAAAACTAGATTGTGTTCACACTACATTACACCCATATACTTGAACTCCCACTATTGTTCTGGTCATTAAACTCCACATTCCATTACACTCATATCCAGTTATATTTTCTTTTTCTCACATTATTTGAATTGTGTACAATCCTATATCTACTATAAATTTTTATTATTCATCATCACTAACCTATAGCACCAAGTAGTGAAAAAAATGTGTAAAGAATATTCTAAAACCCCAACTTGTGTAGCTCTAAGTAGTGGAAGGAACGTACCAACTAGCAAGTTTGAGTATCAATAAAATTAAAGTGGAAGAGAATTAGTAACATTGAATTTTGGTTTATAAAAAAAAGTAATAGGGCATTGGTCCAATGAATCAACACTTTGTTCAAAGATATAAGAATTCTACCACTTATAAGAAATGAGGGGATCACATAGAGAAGGAGATATGATGCTATATAAAGAAAAGGAAAGAAGTGAAAATCAAGGTAATATAATTCATGATGTTGATGAATTATACTATGGTGATGATGCTAAACAAAACATTGAAGAGATCAATTTTAAGGGTAAGAGGGCCCAAATTCAAACTAGTATGGGAATGTAAAAAAATTAAACCATTGATTAATATTGGACCAATGGATACCTATTTTAAGTGTGTTTCAAAATAAATAATTTATTTTAGAAAAATTAATAAAAATATATTCAAGTATGAATTTAATACTAAAGAGTACAATAATGAAATATGTGAGAGAGTATCTTTAGAAATAACAAGAAACATTATGGAATGTGTTAGTTTAAAAATAACAGTCCAAGTTGTCACAGGATACCACCTCACCAAATATTATAGCTAGTGTTATTTATATTAATATTAATAGTATTTTATATTACACATTTTATTAATTTTGTATTCCTACTTATTCTTTTTCAAATAATTTTCTTATAAACAAAATGTTTGAGATAAAGTACCCAAATTTTTATTAGCCCCAATGTGAAATCAATTTTTGGGATTTGATATTGGAAGACATTTTGAAACTAAATATTATCATGTGTAAATTGAAACGATTGTCTTCCTTATTCTCTTTTAGATATACTCATTCTAGAGTGTTGAATATAATGAGGTAATTCATGTGAAATAAAGTGTTGATTTGACTTGTAAAAACATTATTTTCTACCGCTTACCTCACAAAAGAAAACATTTATAAGAAAAATGAAAATTTGAGAAAAGTTTTGACATTGAATCAATGGGATAAAAGGTGATATGTAAATAAGTTTATAAAATTTTATTGATGTCATCATTTTGGTCTTCTATGTTACATCACCATGATGTTTTCAATCCACTTGTATGAGTGTTTAAATTGGTTGACAGAGAAAAAATGGCATTATTGGGATAAATTTATAAATAAATTGATATCACTAAAGAAGACATCATGAGAGAATTTTTAGTGAAGGAAAATAAATATAAAGATATTATAATGATAGATTTTTTATAGAGGAAATTAAATACAAAAAAAGTTTCACTACTATTAATCATAGGTGAATGATTAAAATTCATCATCTTTTGTATACTATGATATATTTCATGAATCTTGCATTTAATTATTCAAATTTTAATATTTAAGTAAATTTTTGGAAATAAATCTAAATTAATTTAATTCAATCAATGTTTGGTTTCAAGATATAATATCTTAGAAAAAATCATTGTTGAAATTACATTATACAAATTGTTTGGGGATCTAATTTAAAATCCATGTTAAAGTAAAATGTCAAACAAAAATATTGAAATTGAATTTTGATTTATGTTTGGATCTTCTACCCCAAACCTACAGAACATTGTTTTAATGGTTTTTAACATCACATGATGTTCATTGGGCTGTGATACAAATTGGATCACATTTGAACCCGTAGGCTTAATTTTTAATGAATTATATTTGTTATTAAAAAAGTTATAACATTTTTAATTAATTTTTAATATACCTTTATAATAACGGAATGGTCTTACTCAACAAAAACTAATTGATTTGGTTTTCATTAAATATAATCAGATGTTAAATTATTGGTCTCAAATTTATGACATTATTGATGAAAGTAATGAATTTTTGATTGGTAGAGGATGAAAATGTCAATAATGACCTCATATTTGATTATGAGGGTATTGAAGGATTAACATATGGTGAATATGCTACAACCACAATGTTCTGAATCTAGAATTGAATTTTAGTTCTAAATCAAATAAAATCATATTATACAAAATGTACACAATTATTGATGAGATGAATCATGTGAAGAGTTAGATTCATAAATATACTATCCAAATGAAGTGTTTAGTAGAAAATGAAGTTTCCATTGATGATAATTTTAATAATTCAGTTTTATAAGGTTTTTTATTTTCTTATGGTTTGATTGAGATAATTAAGATAGACATTTAATTCGGTTATTTTGATTGAATTTATGTTATTATTTGGAAATATTACTGAAAATGCGTTCACTATATCATTTTTTCATTTCATTTTCCTTATATTAAAGATAAGCATTGTATTTCATATCTCACACCATGTGTATTTAATAACTATTTATTTGGTTGATTATGACCACTTTAATAACAAAGAATTGGAATATTTCCATTAACTTCAATAGAAATTGGTGATAATGGATAACATTTCTATTAGTCATACCAATGTTGAAATTATATTTCAAAAATACAATAATTAACTACAATTTGAAAGGTAGGAAACATATAAACAAGTTAAATAAACATAAGTTCCTCCTAGTTGTATATACATACATATTTTTAATGAGATGATTTTTATTTCGATCATTTCATTAGTGTCTGTGCATGATCCATTATCATTTTAGAGGAAATAAATTAATGTGTTCAATTAAGAATCAATTTAGGATTAACACTAATAAATTACAACTGTTCTATATAGAATTAAAAGGCCAATCAAATCAGAACTAAAAATAAAAAAAAAAGTTACAGAGGCATGAAGTACAAATATAAAATTTCACAATGAATAAATAGAAAACCTTGACATGATAGAAATAAATTTGATTAATATGGTTGGATTCTGCCCTAGAACCCACCAAATTTACATTTAACAATCATGGTAAGCCAGAAGGTTAGATAGAAGATACCTAAATTATCTATAGAGAATTAAAAGGTCTGTCACATCAAACATAACTAAAAATTCAATCAATGAAACCGGAAATCCATAGAGTATTTCACAATATAAATAGAAACTATGATACAATAGAAATAAATTTGATGGAATTGGGAGGCTTCTTACATAAAACCCTCCAAATTTACAAACAATGATCAAATCAAATTTTCAGGTGGGAAAGAATATCCCAAACTTCTAAAACTAGTATCAATGGTATCATTTAGGATGAACATGAATCATACAACTTTGTTCAATATCTACTGCTCCAGTTTGTGATAATATCTTGAACTTCTAGGGGTTTTTGGAACCAAAAGAAACCTACTGAAGCTCATATCCTTTCCCAGAATAGATGAATTCTCAGTTTTCAAGCACAATGTGATGCTAGAATCACCAATGTAGAACCAAAGCTGATGCGACAATTCACCCTTCATTGGGTTAGAATAGAAATGTCTCACTGCTAGCATATTCTTATGAGGCACGTCATTGTTCTCGAAGATAAATAGAATACCCTTTATTTGTTCTCTATTTTCATATTTACCAAATGCAGAAAACCATTCCATCTGATGTAGAAAGGGAAAAGCCTAAAGTTAAATTACTTCTCAACCGCTCGATCTTTCGGGATATCGATAAGGTATGAACCGAGAAACCCAAGGAGGAAGGTTCATTGACCATCCAATAATATCAAATAGGTCATGGAAAATGATCCCAGGATGATAGGATACTTATGGAAATCCTTATGAGACAAGACTAAAAAGTTTGTAAAGTGTGAATATATAAATTCAAAATGTAGAACTTAGCATGGAGAATTTTTATCCACATGAGTCACAATTATTGAAAATTATGACATACAAAACTAATTATTCATAATAATACTACATCCAATATTGAAATTTTTTATTCCAGTATGAGTAGTGACCACAACAAAAACACCTTTAAAGCAGTCTAGAATAATGGAACTAGAAAGCATCTGCCCTAGGAAAACTACAATATTTCTAGGGAAGGGAACCCAACTGAGAAAATAGAATGTTATGATCCTTGTTAGATTTACTTAAAGCCATAAAATCATACACCTTTATCCCCTTACACCACGTATGACTAATGTCACCCACGAGTTAAGAAGCCTTCTGCACCTTTGGATAATATAAGTGGTGTTCCATGATACATGAAGCTTACAATTCATTAAACCTAGGATAAAAAGAGAGTCTATTACCATAGACTCCATCGTGATGTTGTGATCTTAGAACTCAATTCCATTCATCACCACACAAGCCTCTTCTATAAGGGTGTCACCCTGTCCAAATCCATCACGGAAGGCAAAAATCACCACTCCTTGGTGGTCATGAACCATACCTCCTCCCCACATGATCCTAGAAATACATGATCTATAAAAAATAATCTTGATTATACAACAAATTTAATTCCATCTCAGCCATATCCATTTTCTATAGAGGTTATATGATTTATAAGGTGTGGGAGTTGAATAAATTATTATTATCAACAATGTTGATCCCAAACATATTTTCACGAGTGGTACTAGTTCAGCCACTATACATCTCAAACAGACTATCAATCCCAGTTGTGATCCAGATGTGTCATCATGATGACATTAGTTCCATGTTCTCCAAATACTCCCATAGCCAAACGCCAATAAAAAATACCTTTTCTTTCATTCTTGTGTGTTGGTTTCTGTTCCCCAGAACCATTCTTGAATAAAATCTATTTGGTTGTCGGATCTAGATTCCATCCCAATGATATCACCTTGGAAACTCCATGTAGATTCTGCCAACTCACTCAGAAAGAAAATATTATTGATAATTTCTTCACTATGATTCCTACAAAAAAACATTTATAGGACATTTTAATTCCATTTTTCCTCACCTGATCATCTTTTGGGATGGATTTATTACGGAGAAACCACACCAGGAAGTTATACTTCGTGGGTATGTCGTTGCACTATATCTTATCATTACAACCATCATGGATTATATGGCATTGAGACACTGATCTATAGTCTTTAGAAAAGAATTTCCTTGATGAAAAACCCATGAAGATTAGTTTCTATGAATCTCCATTCATGGTAAAACTTTTGATAACATCCAGTTGGTGTCAATTGGGGATAGCCTAAATTAAGGGAAAGGATTTTCTAGTGAGGAAAAATGTGATCTCTAGGGTTGGACATCCTAGAAAACTACTCACTGATCCCACCCAATTATCACTTCATATGTTAATTTGGCAATAAAATACAGGTCATTTGGAGTTGTTTTAGTGTATAGGTACATATTTGGAAATCATGAGCCAATGTCGAGAAGTTTTATGCCTTCTGTTGTCCCTTTTTTCCATGACTATTAGATATAATTATCGAACATAGTGATTTATTTTCTACGAAATCCCAAGAAGTGTATAGCCTACATTCTCTTTAATTCATCCCTAACACTCCTGATACTAACAAAACCACCATCCAACACATTTTCCATCTAGTCTTATATGGTCCATTTATATATTCCTTCATAATAAAGTCATATATGAAGCCTGATATCACATTTTTGGTGTTATTCAACACCACATTGGAACATTGACCATGGACAGCACATGCATCAGAATTGAGGAAATAACATAATTAATTAGAATAATTTTTCCCTCAAATGATAGAAACTAGTTTTTCTTATTTGAAATATAAGCGGTGATTTTATCAACCATACCATCAAAATGATGAATCTAAACCCATCCAAGCACAATTGGGGCTCAAATATAATACACTAGAATGGTTTTCTCATGCATACCCAGGCTCTCCTCGATCCTATTTTCATTAATTTCTGAACACCTTTTATAAATGAACATTCTTTGTTTCCCAGACGATGGCTTGGACACTTCACTTGCAGTAAGTTTCCATGATTTTGTTGACTTATCCCATTCTTCGCATCTGCCCTTTTCTGGAAAATATCATGTCTTCATAAAAAAGATATGTGATATGTCACTATAATTTTCGCTTCTATAGTATGGATGAAATCTTTAGTTGAGATATTTTCCCTCCAAATAACTACTATGTGTGTCTTGTAATAAGATGAATAGGCTGGGAGAAATAGGGTCACCATGTTACAATCCACGAGTGGTTTTAAAGAATCCATTCCTCTTCCCCTTGAATGAGATAGCCAAACACAGTGATCTAAAAGATCTATAAAAAAGATACACTATTCCTTTAGAGAAACCCATGGAATTAAACACTTTTATGATGATGATCCACTCCATTTTATCAATGTATTTGTACATATCAACCTTGATCACCACATTGGAGCAAGGTGATTTTTTTGTTAATGTCCCCAACCATTTCCGGCACCATGTCAATGGAAAATTGAGTGGATCTTCTTTTGATAAACCCATGTTGGTTTGATGAGACCAATTATGGAATATGTAATTTAATACTTCTATTGAAAATGTCTGTGAGTAACTTATATGGGAAATTACACATGTTTATTGGCCTATAATAATCATGTGAGGAGGGTTCTTTCACATTCACAGTAAGGATCAGTGTCTATTCATAAACAACTTGGGAAAAACACCCACCTTCAAGGTAATCGAGAATACCAACAATCATCCTTTATTCCACAAGATCCTAAAAAGTAATGTAAATGGATCCCAGGAAGACATGAGGTCCTGAAGAGATTTCTAAATTCAGGGATCTAACTGCTTCCCAGATCTCAGCTTTGTCTGGCATGTCAACCAAGGCCCTGTTAATCTCATAGGCCACCACCCCCATATAATAAATTCAAAATGATCTATTTTCTCATTTGGATATACTCCCTGCATGCAGGGGTTTGGATCACTCATAAAAAATAAAATAGCCTTTTTCCATACCTCTTATAACTTCAATATCCTGTCTGAAGGAACTGTCTCATAGAAGAATGTTGGGAGCATTTTCTCTCCTCCATTCCTTGATTTAGGCCTGAAAAAAGAATGATTTTCTGTCCCTCTCCCTTATCCAAGTTACTCTAGAACATTCTTAGACGACCATTTCTTGTTCTAGAAATGTTTAGATAGTTTAATATTTCTTTTAAATAAATGTGTAAAAAACCTCCCCATCCCAGATGTCCTCTATCCCCTTCTCTAGTTTCTCAATTGCATCCTCCATCCCATCCATGTTTCTCAAATGATTAGTTATATTAGTGCACAAAATCTATAGATTACCTTTTAGCCTCGATATCTTTTTCTGTAGACCCATCCATCTATCCTATTGAATTGGTTTCAACAACGAATCTCAAACCATATAATAAAATCTGTCATCCAACACCCATTGATTTGAATAATAAAATTCATTACTATTGATTGAACCTTGTTCTAGTTGAATGAAGAGTGGTGTGTGGTCTAAAAGTGCCTGCACTAGATGTTCAACCATTTCTTTCATAAATGTTGAAATGGATTGAATATTACCATAAGACTAATACAATCTACACCAAATGTGATGACTAACACCCTGGTTTTTTCACCATGTGAAATTTTTTCTTTCAAAACCCAGGTCTAAAATCACATTACACGCAGCATAAGAACCAAAATCATGGGGATCCCTGCTTGAAACAACCCCACCACCATTCGTCTTTGACGTGTCTATAATGAAATTAAATTCCCCCCCAAACCATTATGATTTCATCTAAAAAAATCTATTGAATATGTGCTACCATTTTTTCATATCTCAGGCCTCATATTTGGCATTGAAAATTGAGAATTAACATTCTATGTTTTCCTCAGTGATCTCTGCTAAGATTTTTTTTCTAGATACACCCACACATTCCACTAATGTATTATTTCTTCAGAAATACCACACATGTTGGTTAATCGGCTCACCCTAAACAAAGACACAAAGGAAAATTCTTGATGTGAAGCTAGAAATTTTGGAACTCTGCTGCTTTTGATCAAGGACCACCACCATCGAAGAATTAGTTCACCAAAATTAAGATAATAGAAATTTGGTTTTATCCCACAACTCCAAACCACAGGAATACCAAATGATAAGAGATACCGTAGGAGCCATGAGTTACCAGTTTTAGTCACAGGAGATAATTATTTATGGCCTTGATTAAACCTGGAACATGGATACACTTTTCCTAAGCCCTTGTGTAGATGCCATTTGTCAGGAGGTGTTACTGAAGCCTCTCAATACAAGTCCTCCAGAGCTTGAAGCAAGGAACTGAAGGAATTAGACATGATAAGTGAAGAACCGAGGGTAGGATTTTTGTGCGTTTGAGGTGTTTCCATTTCTAGTACTTACATGGGTGGACACCTCATGACACAAAAAGAATATCTATTTGAACCCCCTAATAGAGGTTGCACTAGGGAAGTCGGGTGTGTACATTCATACACCTTCATAGACTCTCTCATCTTGTGGGAGATTGAAACATTTAGTTCATCCTATAGAAGGGAGGAGAGTCCCGACATGTTTTCACATTGCAGTATAGGTACCTCCAAAGGCTGAGGATGAACAACAAGAACCCTAGGAATATCCCCATTGAGAAGAAGACCGGTAGAGTATAGGCATTCATGAAATAATACAATGTTATTAGATTATCTTGGGGGAAGATTTGGGATCAAAACATGGAGGCAGTTAAATTAAAAATCCTAAGAGGGATGGTTTTAGGAGATCAAGTCCTTGAAAGATATACCCATGTCACAAAGGCCAATAGTATCCATGGATAACGAAAGGGTTTTCCCATATATGACCACATACACTTATGAGGATCTATGGAATTCATCAATTAGTGTAGATCTACTCAGACAATGATTTATTGTTATTATCAATTTCAAGTTAGCATTAAGGCTCTGGATCTCTTCATGTATGCTTTTGGTCCACCACTAATAATGTCTATGGAATACAGGCATTGAGTTCCATTGTGTGTGATGACCCAATAAAAACAATGATTTTGATGGATAAACCAATGGAAAAGGCCATTCCTCTATTCCCTCATACCGAAGAGCGATCATCATCAACAGTTGAAGGGAGAATTCCAGTTTGACACAAATCCATTCCACCTCTACCTCTTCAAGTCATAGAGTTATTTCAGTATTATAAGGATTAAGTTATGAAAGATAAGAGTTGATTTAGTTAACAATATCCACACCACCATCCTTGAAGAGCCCCTTCAAATATGGGACTCCATCGGCCACCATAACAAGTGAAACCTCTATCACCTAAATTTTCTAGGTAATAAGCACCAATCCTTGATGAGATCCTCCCTAGATGCCAAGATGATGCCGATGGCCCCCTGTTCAACGATGAAACCTCGGTTGGGTAAGACATCTTCCATGAATCCATGAAATTTTTAAATAGTTATTGTGTAGGTTTATCCCTCCCAAATCTAGTGACTAGTGTCCACATGAGATGATCCAACACTTCTAATGAGGATATTGTGGAAACGGGTTGCACCGGTGAATCCCCTTCTCTTGAGTCCATCAGATCAAGTGTAACCCCGAGGAATATTTCCCCTAGGAGATCAAGGTGAGCCTCTAGCTGAAGATAATTTCATTAAATGATGGCCTTTGAGGAGGGCCAAAGTTTGGAAAAGGTTGGAAAATATCAAGTCAGTTTGCTGTAGTGACCGCCAGAGCTTCATATGTGTCATTCCTTAGTAATCTTGATGGCCCCAGATTAGTGGAGGATCGAATTCCATTGTTAACAACCCATGAAATTTGACACCCTAATGGTGCATGAGGCCTGTTATTTTTCTTTAGAATTTTTATATCCACTGGTTTAATTATTCATAACACTTCCTCTTTGATTTCCTGAATTTATTAGAATCGTATAAAACCTTTACTTTAAAAAAATCTATTTAAAAAACACAAAAATACAAGATAACTGAATTTCATATGAATTTTAAGATGATTTATTAAAATCATTATCTGGAAACATGATGGGAAAACATAGTAATTGGGAAATGAGTACAATGTTGTCAACTTCTTCGAATCAAATCATGATAAATTTTGTCATATTTTCATACCAAATTAATAAAAATTTCTTCTAATGTTGTGGTTTGTAATTCATATGAATTATTCAACAAGACTGTCACTTGATATAATCTATTCAAAATGAATGTCACCATTATTTTAAAATGCATGAGTAAAAAATAATTTTACATATTTATGTTTTGCTGCATCACCATTGAATAACCACTCTTTAATTGTTTTGTGTAAGAAAAATTATTTTCATTTAAAGCAATGAGAGGATAATTATTCATAGTCAATCCAGTTTTTTTGGTATGATGAATAATTGATCTCAACAAAATCATTTTCAACATTCATAATGAATATAAATAAACAAATTAGGATTGAAGCATTTCATAGAATTTTTTTAGAATACTTTAGTTGTTCCACCATATATGAATAAATATCAAATTTGAGATCTATTCCCCTAGTGTATGAAAAATATCACTCTTAGTAGAAAGAAAAGTGCTTATTTTTTATGTTTATTTGAATATATAAAATTCTTTCAAAATTTATGATTTATTCCTCATGATGATTAATTCAATATACAGGGACATTTCTCATAAATTTATGGTCAAACAATCTATTGTCATTAGAAGCTATTTAAAAAAAAGTTATTTAAAACATATGGATTTATATGTAGATTAACGTATGTACATCAATTTATAAAAATCAATGGATAATAAAAAATCAATATATATTTTAATTAATGGAAGTGTGAACCAAATACACCACCATGATGTGGTTTTATAGACAACATCCTGGTTGATGATAATGTGAATGATGGGGTAGTGAGTATCACTATGTCATAGTTTAGTGCATTATTTTTTCTACATTATGCAATAACAATCAATTTTGCAGGATTCTTCCATTCAAACTATTATATATCAGTTCCAATCGTTATAAGATGACGATTCAATGAGTTTGAATGTTTTCATTAATCATTTAAAAGTTAAATGACTATTCTGCTAATTAAGAAGTATGCTATAAGTAGATATAACATTTTAATGTTGCTAAAACACCTCATCAATGTATCCAAGATTCTGAGTTCAAAAAGAATATTTATATGGATATTTAAATATTATGAACCCTCATACATGGGTGTCAATCTCTGACACAAAAACTCCTTATATAAAGCTCTCCCTTTCATTCTTGTTCTGTTATCCTTTAAATAAGAATCACTAGAAGACTCTGAATTAGGATCCCTCTTGAAATTCAAAAGATTAGTGTAACTCATTAGAACCCTATGAGGTATGAACCTCTTGGTTTATCATCTGTGATTAATAAATATAGAAATAATATATAAATTTTAATATGAATTTAACATCCAATATTCCCTCATATTCTAACTAGGTTAGTTAAATTATCGCAATTTTTATATCATGGAATAAATTTGAGTTTTATTGAAAATGGATTAATTATTATTATTTTTTATTTAATTAATTTTTGAATTGATTTTGGAAAAAAAATAACATTCAAAATTGCTTTTTAAACGTTTAATAAGTGTTATAAATGAATTAAATGGATATTAGAGGCTCTCTTGTGATTAAATCAAAATTAATCTGGGATGCTTGAGATTAAAAATAGGAATATACAGTCATCTGTGATTAAATTTATTTTAATCTGCCTTATCACTAGTAGAACACTAACCTATACCAACGGTTTGGAACCGTTGGTATAGGCCTCCAAACCGTTGGTATAGCCTATACCAACGGTTTGGAGAACCGTTGCGAAGTAAGCCGTTGGGATAGGTCTATACCAACGGTTTTCCCAAAACCGTTGGTATAGACCTATCCCAACGGTTTACAAAACCGTTGGTATAAGTAATATGAAAATCTATTCCAACGGATATGAAACCGTTGGTAAATGTATTTCAAAAAAAACATGTGCTGGGATTTGATCCCACGACCCCTTGTTTATAATCGAACGACTTAACCACTAAGATAACATCACTTTTGTAAACATAATTTCATAAATATATATATGTATTATCATAATTATTTAAAATTTAGATTTATATAATGTTCTCGGGTAGCAGACCTGGAAGAAATGAAAGAAGCTATCCCAACGGTTTGAGAGAACCGTTGGGAAAGGGTGTATATAAGTTTTGGGAAAGATCCGATTTCCAGTAGTGTATGTTAAATTTAATAAAATTTTCAGGACCTACATGAGATTAACCCCTATGAATCCACTTGTATGTGGTTAATGTTGTGACTCCCAAATTCCAATTAAGAATAGAAACCCCATCCACTGCCTAAATTTGGAATAAATATAATGAAAAAGTTTTTATATCTTATTAAAACATGAGCAAGCTAAGTTGAGTCAAAATAATCATTCCTCAATATTCATACATAATAATCATCTAGACATATTATGTGTTGCATTAGAATAGATCAAGCCAACCATTTTCTATGAAATAATATCTATATTCCAGAGCTACCAATAATATCACAGTATTGTTTTGTCATAAAGTAAGACTAACCTAGTCAAATAGAGATCTTTTTGTGATTAAATTAGAATTAAAAAATTCCACATCAGAGTAAAATGAGTTTTTTTGTGACTAAACTCAACTTTAAAAACCTAATATGAGTAACCCCATAGAAGTGTTATCTGGTTTGATTTACAACTGTGAACATCACCATGGTTTTATTTCACATCCCCCTTATTCTTTCAAAATATATTATTAAATATTTTCTTTTATTGAGATTTCCTTCAAATGTTGTAGATGGTCATCTCAGTGGAGAATGGTATGGTGGTTGTTGTCCATGAATAGTGGATCTTCTATTCTTAGTAATCCTATAATGTTGAGTTATTAGGATTCATTAACATAACTAAGTGTGCTGTGAAAGAATGCTAACAAGTAAGTTTTGAATTTTTACACCAAATATATACTGAGACACTTGATTTGGTATCGATATACCTGATTCATGTTAAGGATCATTTGTAATTTAATTTTAGTATGAAGAATTAAATAAATCGTACCTATCTTATCTATTTGATGTCAGGGAGTATCCATCGATACTACGATATCTTAGAGTTAGAAAATACACGCTAGTATTCCTATAGACCATGCACACTTACACCCAAATCTTCTAAAAAACTATTTTTTATCTTTTTGTTCTAAGACAAAATGATTTATTACATCATGATGTGTCTTCAATTATGAAAAACATGTGATGGATTCATTTAATGAAATAAATCATATCATTTTCCTCCATTCAATTTGTCTCTCCAAGCCTCGAGAGATGATGTGTAAAGAGAGAAATTCAAGAAAAAAACTACCCAGCTAAATATTTAGTTCTTAAAATGGTTTAGCTACGAAGTTTACAATCCTTAAAATTTCAATTTTATCTACATAAAATGAGTTACCCCAAAAACCATCATGTAGCACCACTATCAACTTAATTAAAACATCATAATTTTTAAAAAAACACTCTCTTATGATGTAAAGAACCCGACTCCAGTATCCTAAAGTTGGTGGTTAATTAATGACATTGTCATAATATAAAATGATCACATATAGAAGGATTGAATAGTTTATCATTACTGGTAAATTAGATACAGACATGATTCTCATTTAAAATTAGAAACTAAAATTTAAAATAAAATGAAAGTTATTTTTATACATTATTAAACATATTCAATGATTCCTTCATTATATCCAGGGAAAGAGAAAAAATAATGGGTGATCTAGGATAGTCCTTAAGGGTATGTCTACAATAGAATTTAATAAGGGTTAAAAATATGTGAAGGTAAAAAACTAAAAACACATATCATTTAATCAATAACATGATCGTGTATAATAATATGCAAGAAATAAATGATAATAAAATAATTTCACATAATCAATACCATAAAAAATTTACTAAATCCATCGATAGAATTACAACATAAATAATCATTTGGATAATAATAACTAGTTTCATAATGATAGAAGGAAAAATGTCAAACATCATAAACATACCTTCGGTGCCTAATTCTAAAACATCTTACATAAATGGGTAAGGCCTCTAACAAATACCGAAAGTAGCTTGTATCATAAAACCTATAGATACATCATGGGGATATGTAATTATAGGTACCACTCATAACTTAATAATTCTAATTCATTCAGCATATAAATAAATAATAAAACTTAATCAATATGCCTTAAAAATCACTAATTGTCTTTATTGAAAGAACTAGAATACCAAATAACAATACTTCACTCAATAAAAAATAATCATAAACCATATATATAAATAATTTGGATTGTATCATTCGAATATAAATTTTTCAAAGGATTTAACAAAGGATATTGACATAGAAAAAATACTCTAAAAGAATCACTGGAAAATTTCTGGAGATAAATACCCATTTTCTCTTTGAAATTACTTGTACGAAAAGTTACTAAATAGTAAGGACAACATTTTCTTTGAAAATAACCTTATAAACTTGTAATTTAATATTTAAATAAATTTTTTATTGTAACTTGTTCATGTCATATAAGTTAAAAAAATCTATTTTACATGTTTGTAAAATTTTAAAAAAACAACCTAATTTAGAAAACAACAAGATGAATCCTTTTAAAAAAGTTTAAAATATAAAAAGATGGGTAAAAATTTCATTAATAAATAATTTTTAATGTTCAAAATATTCTCATTTGGGTTGAAGAAGAATTTTGTTTTTCCTTAAAACATTATTTTGGTATCTTGAGTACTTAAAGATAATAAATTTAAAGGAAAACTTGTAATTTATAAAAATAAAAATATAAGAATAAAATTTATTGTTTCTAATATTGATATATAATATTATTTACCCAATGGATACATAAACATAAAATATTCTAAATAATGGTGAGATTGTGTAACAAACCCTTACCTTAGGTTCAACTTCCATCACATGTGTTCAAACCTCTAGGATAATAAAAATATATTTATTCTATAAATATTAAATAATGTATATATATATATTACTATATATTATTTACTTATAATTTTTTATCACCAATTTATTAACAATTCTTTGTTGAAATCATTATTTTAGGTGAAAACTGCTTTACCTTTTTATGTATGATTTGGTTTATTCATTTCAATCATGGTAATTTGATACTGGTTACATCATATCAAAATTTAAAATCATGATATAAATATAATATATATTCATTATATAAGTATTTATATTCATCCATAAAAGTTACACATAGAAAAATGAATGACACCGTTCATCGAGACGGTTTTCCGTACCTATGCACAAATGTTGTTTTGATTTTTGTTATGGATAGAATGAAATAAAGATAAATAATTATTGACCTTTATAGAGTCATTATTATATCATATAAATCACATATATTCATCAAATTAAACCATATTACCATCTATGTAAAAATTAAATGAATATGAACCACATCGCTACTTGGAGGCAGTAGTCCACATGTATGCACAAGTGACATTGCCATTTTTTTTAAAAAAATGTATGATGTTAGAAGAGATATTGTAATTATATAAGTATAATTGTGAAATAAATATTTTATATACATTAAATCCACCATTATATTCATCTATTCGGTGTGGTGAAGGAAAATAAATTCTATCGGTTCACGAGGTGGTAGTTTGTCGTAAACATTATTGACAGTTTCATTTCCCATTTTATGGATGTGGATATATATATAGGTTATACAATTAAAATTTTAAATTATCTGTATATTTAAGATAATTTTTTTATAATTTCATCATAATTGATGAATATTTTAGTTATGTCGGAGAATAAATAAAATGAAAATGCTTGGTTAAGAATGATACCTCTAATACGGACAACCTATTCTGGTTAAAACCAAAATAATTCTTAATATGGAATCTTAATAATAACAAGGAATATATACATGTTAATGGAATTAATTAAGTGATATTTTTAAGTCTTTTCCGAACCAAAATTCTTTTCGATTATGAATATGATAGTAGAGGGGTTTCCCTTTTAGAAGTGAGAAGTAGTGACATTTTGTAATTACTCAAAACTATTAAATAATTGGAAGTCACACTCAATCAAAGTTCCTATGAAATTGATAAATAAAAAATTGTATGAAATATAAGTTCAATAAACACCCCTAAAACTAAAAAATATGAAATTTTTAGACATTTTATTCCATTAACATTTTAGGTTACTCTCTTTTACAAATTTAGTTTTCACCATGGTAACTAGTTTTTTTTTACTAGGTAATTTATCCTTTAAGAATAAATATAAATTAAACCATATAAAATAATTTTAACCCACTGATTATAAATATTAAATATAATTTATCAAATAAAAATCATATTTGTTTGGAAAAATAATTTTAACACAAACACCAGTAACCCACAAAACTCCATTATAACCTTAACTATAGTACCAACTATTTAAATCATAAAGGGATAAACTTGCTATCATAAATAGAAAATTGACTTAAAAATGGAACATGGTTGATACATTAAACCATATTATATTCACTTGGATAAAGATAATATTTTTTTAATTTTAAATTGATTAATAAAATATTATTTATTAAAAATATCATTAATGTCAATTTTGGAACTATTAGTTTGATTTGAATTTAACGAAAACAAGAAAAAGATGGAATTGGAATTTATTTTTTCAACACACCCTAAATACATTTTAATTATCTATAATGTTTTTGTAACACAATTATATAATAAAATTATATTACATTAATATTCTTTAAATCATGTATTCTATTTCCCTTTTAATTAAAAAAAATTATTATGCCGACATTGCATAAGAATTTAAGATAATTATATAGGTACTAAAAATTAAACAAAAATTACCACTATAAAAATAATTTCCCTATTTTAAAAATAACAATTAATATTAATTCACAAATTTCTTTTTCCCTTTCTGATCACATAGATATTTCTAAAATTAAGAGAGTGATATTTTGGTTTTTTCGTGGCTTAAATTATAATATAGGTTGCTTTCATGGACATGTTTCCCATAAAGAATAGATACCAAGTCTAAGGAGATAAGGATCGAAATAACATAATAAAATAAGATTTAATAAGAAAAAATTTATCCTCACTTCTTAATTCTATCCTAGGTTAAACTGATTTACCCATAAGTAGTGGTAATTTTTTCATTATGATTACTATTCAATATGACCAAAAATTATATTAACCTTATTAAATAATATTAATTATTTTTATTGAAAATATAAAATCAATTTTATCAAATTAAATCTCTATAACAAGAATAAATTCATTTTATAAGTATCCCTCAAAGCGTAAAAAAAATGGGTTTCCAAAAAAATACATTTTTAAGGAAAAGAATATGTTAAATTACCGCTATGATTAGTGATATTCATTATATTAATTTACATTCATATAGATATATATATATAATATAAAAATTTAATTTAACTAATTCAACGTTATATATTATTTTTATTTATTAAATTTTAAAAGTGATATTCAGTTAAAACCCATTTTTTGAAAGAAAAAAAAATTTGTTTTAAGCATAAAAATATATTTATACCAAAATCATGAAAATTTATGATTAAAATAAAATTATTTAGATTAGTATTAATAAAATAGATCACATTTAACATTAAGAAAAAATATAAAATTTAATCTAACTTTAAATTAATTTTTTTAAGAAATGAAATGACTATTTTAGAAAAATCATTATTCTTCACTTTTTACTAAAAACCAATATTTTCATAAAAACCACAGAAATTTCATCCTGAGATAATTTTCATATTATTATATAATAAATAATATAATTTTTTTAATAAAATATGTCTAAAATTGGGGAAAATATATTTATATTAACGACACATAAAAAAGAAATAAAAACATTTTTTAAGAAAACTTGTTTTTCAACCATGAAATGATATTACGGAAAATTGTGTTATTATATCCTAAGAATTAATCAATAAATTTTTATTTATTAGGATCATTATATATAATTAATAATGTGGTTAATACTATTTATTCTATCCAATTCAATGTCTGTGTTATAATGGTCTTATTTAAATAATCTATTTTGTGTGTCAATTAAGCTTGGTGTTGTGTGTTGCATATGCTGTTAAACAAAATTTATTATTTTAATATATCATGTTGTTACATTATCCCCCCCCACCCTTTAATAAACCTTATCATGGTAATCTGAACTTTATTTCAGAAATCAAGGGTTTTATATTTGAAAATACCTTCTTCGAAAACCCACATCATAAAAATGGTTAGTAAAACCTCCTCATAGAAAGAGGGAAAGAGAAATACAAAGGTCATCTAGAATAAAAAAAAGTTGTTTCAAATATATACAATTAATGGGAAATGAGAATTTGGAAATGGATAAGAAAACAAACACCCAAGGACTAATATATTGTGATACAGAACATGATCAGTAGAAAGTTGATGAGCTCAAATTCGTAATTCTTTGTTGGGTGAAAAGAAGATTGATTCACCAGAAATAAACCTAAATGATTAAATTTTTTATTTCAAGACCCTTTTCTTAAGGTTTATGGACTTATTTACTATCAATATAGATAAAATCATAAAATATTCTTACTTGATATATTTTTATTTCATAAGCACCTGTTCACCATTTGGTTGTGCTTCGATCAAATGCCACTACATTTCTTACTCCATTAAATTTATATCCAAAATTATTTTTTATACCTGAAGAAGTAAAATTAAATTTTAATGGATCATAATATCTATAAAAAAGTGACAATCCTTTAGATGTGCCTATAAATATTTAATCATACCAAAGTGTTTGTCATAAGGTATCCAATAAAACACATTAATCTCTTAAACCACAACTCTAACACCAATGTTAAATTTAATCCAATCTATATGTATTTGTCCTTAAGACCCTCCTAAAAGAAATTTGAATAGATTCAAAATTCAAAAAATGTAAAAAAATTCACTAAATTGCAAAAAAACAACAGAACATTATTCCCTATAACATTATAAAGTAATTCTTAGTGTCACATACAAATCATTTGAATGCCTTGATGACCATAAAACCTAAAATAAAAGATAACTACTTCCAAAATTAATTATATCCATATTCCTTAAATAAAATCCCTTATTATGTAATATATTCCAGGAATCCAAAAATAAAGTAAACTTCGTCATAGATTAATTTGTAACCAAATAACTAATCATTATTAAGGTCACATGTATTGTCTGATTTAATTCGTCAATGTAAATCATCTATTTATAACAATTAAACATTATTAATTCAACATCAGACACATATTAATTTTTATATTTCCCCTAATCATATTTTTTCCCAAAAATATCACCTTACCATTAAATCAATTATATAGTGAAGTTTTACCATTCAACATATGATTTGAAACCCTTGAAGAAAAATACTAAAAAATAATACATAGATGATTCATGATTATTATAACCATAATAACACAAATGTAACACATAATTGTCAAATAAAAATACATAAACACTTAAATACATCCACTTAAATGATTATCATGGCATATGCCCCAACTTTTACTAGTATTTAACCCTTGGATTGAGGCATTGACTCAAACAGTTTCCATGTTCCACAAGAATAAGGTATTGAAATACATGGTAGTTCATTCCTCGTCCATTATTTTCACATAGAAAATAGCTTCCTTATCCTCTGATAAATTACTTCGGGGTCTCATTCCACTTTTTTGAAGTCAAGGAAATTGATTTTTCTTTACTTTGTGGTTTTCTATATCTGATCTATCAAAAAACTCTATCCTTTTCTTCTTTAGTTAGTTCTAGATTTGGTTAAGTTTCAAGTTGATAATAATATATCGTGATGAATGATTAAGAATAATCACAATGTATTTCACTCCAGTCATCATCCAATTTGGTTTCTCATTATCATCATTTTATCTGTCACATTCAGTGTTATCATAATTCCTCTCAGTTTTATCTATTGACTGAAACCAAGAAGCATGGTATGAGAAAAAATAATCATATTGAGAAACCAAAAAATCATATATAGGATGTACAAATCATGACACCTTCTTTTCAATATATCGGACCTATGTTTTATCCTAGTTCAATCCTGATCATGATATTTTCAAATCCTTAATGATGTTTAATAAAAAAACTAATTTACCCAAAAATTCATCCCAATAGATTAAAACTATATGTGCAGTAATGGAAAACTAATTGTGCATAAGAATGATTGTTGAGATATACTCAATCAAACTATTTTCAATGTTATTAACCCTTGATGTATTTGTTCTAAAACCATATCTACCAATAGTACCCAAGAAAATATGTATTGCTTGAAATATCACATAATAACTACCTTACCTAAACATTAGGATGTTTTAATATACATGGACTTATCTTCAAATTCAATCATAAGGATATAATCCCTAATCTATGTTTCCCTAAATTTAGTTCTCAATTTTTCTATTAAACATCCCATAATACATGTTTATACATAATTAGTACTTGTTACTTTTCCATTCCTTTAGTTTTGAAAATTAAAAACACTCTCTTAAAAAAATTTCTAATTTTTTATGTCCCACGTATTTTATTATGTTTTGTAGAAACATGACTTTAAACCATACATAGAAAAGATCTAATATATTATGGATATACACTATACATTATTCATTATTATCAACTAATTTAGAATGCATTTGATTAATCAATATCACTTTTAATTTGAGCAGGAGTTACTAATTTTTCCTTTTTTAAAAAGTTTCAAGTTCATTTCTTTTGAAACTAAATATTTTTAAAGTTTTCTCTCTGTGAACATCTCGTTCCATTGTCTTTATAATACATTAGAGAGTTTTAGTTTTAAGGAATCATAGTCAGGGTTGTTTCCTAAAGAACAATTGTTTTTTATAATCACATATGGTCTTTATTATGATTAAGGGAATTCAGGGATAAGAATATGGTTAATTTGATCCATTAGATCGAGGGATTTTAGGGATTGGATTATAGAAATCGATCATTATATTGAGGACCTCATGGATTGGAAGAAAGATCTAATTCTGATCATCTTATTGAGGTTTTTCTAGTTAAGGAAATTTAGACATTACATTAGGTATGAAACAGTTTTATCCAATGTTATTAACTACCTTAATCTTAATGATAAAATTGTTAAATCTTTTAATATAGCATGTAAGTCATTATTACATTTACTATATTTTTTTTTCTTATTTTTACCAGACTGTTCAGTTATGCATGTAATAGAAATTTTTTCATTGTGCTTGTATTTCTTTACTCTTTTATATCTATGAAATTGTTGTTAAAATAAAAAATACATTGGTATAATCGAATCCACTATGATTCGGATTTTTTATTCTGATAATCAGATGAAGTATGCGTTCAATATGTTTTCATTAGATGTTTTGTGTTTTTTCTTGCTTAAATGTTTTTTGGACTACAATTCACCCCCCCCCCTCTTGTAAGAATATCCATCTAAGCTACTCTTACAGTCCTATAACTTGTATCAAAGGAGGTTTATAATACTTATAAACTTATTGATTTTTTTCTTTCTTTACTTAGTGAATGTCTGTAATGTTTAGATATAATTTTTTTTATAAACTTTGTTATATTAATTTATATTTTTAGAAAAGAGTTTCTATTGTTTTATGATGGTGGGTATGAATTTTGGATCTATTAATAATCTGATTCCTAGTCATCCACTCCTATTTAATGGTAATTACTATGAATATTAGAGAGATAGAATGTAACGTTTTGTGGTAAGCACTAGATTTGAAAACTTTTTAATGCATAGTGGAAAATACTAGATTCCAGATAAGGAAGTTTATGCATTTACAAATGCTGATACTTTGGAATATCAGTTGAATTCAAAATTCATAAATATATTATTATGTTCTATTACAAGGAATATCTATTTTTATATATCATCTCGTAAAGATAATAATATATTTGGAGTAAACTGGAAGTAAACTTTTTTTTATATCCATATTTATGGAAACAAAACGAGTTATTCTTAGAGATAATTACAAAACCATTGAATTTATACCTGGAGAGTAAGTTAACAATATGCAAAAAAATATTTATGACTATTATAAATATTTTAAAATCTCTTGGATAAAATGAATTGATGATGAAATTATTGTTGGAAATATTATAGATATAATTGAAAATGAGTGGGAATAAAAATAAACAATTGATGATGATTTAAGGATGTTAAGTAATCATACTCTTGATGATTTTATCGGTACCCTCATGCCATATGAGAGAATAATTAAAATAGATTTTTATAAAGATAAATAGAAAATGGTGGTGTTTATTTTTCTATAACATCTATTGTACCTTATAATGTTTATTTAGCTGAGAATGTTGTAAAATTGTAATGGAAGAAGACAGTTACTATTCAGTCAGATTATAGTACATTAGAACATTCAGAGAATGAGTTAGATAATCTAGATAGAAGGATGAATAAGATTTTTGGGAAGAATTATTTTCTTTAACAATAGAATAATTGTCACAAAGATAAAAATAATAAGAAGGATTTTGAGGTTACTTGGTATAAATTTATGAAAATCTAGATTTATCTAACCTAATAATCCAATGATAAAAAGGAAAGACATGAAGGAATGAAATTCAGATAGAAATACCCAGAAATTTAGTAATTCTAATGTTAAGAAATTTGTGATAGATTCTAACACATGGGGCGCTATTGGTGTAAATTCTTCTGATAATTCTTCAGATAACGAATGTTTCAGATAGAGGAACATTGGTCTTTTGGTTAATGTTCACTTAGTAAATAATTATCTAATGGAGAAGCTATATACAAATAAATCCCTTACTAATATATACTTAAATTAAAATTATCCTAATGAGAAAAATCATTCATCTTTTGATGAAGAACCTTCATCAGAAAAATATAATACTTTACTTATTTATGATGAAGTTTCCAAATTTTCAAAATTAATTGAAAATGATAATTTAACGATTTATAAAAAACATGATAATACTAAATCTAAACTTGCTAAGGAAGATTCTAAAATAACCATTTTGACAAATTATATATCATATCTATCTAAAGATCTTGATAAAAATAATTTTTAAAAAGATACTATTTCTAAATATTTTAAAAAAGTTGTTTCTGAAAAACATTATTTAAAAAATGATTTCAGTCAACATAGTTCCAAAATTATTACCGGTGAGGAAGATAATTTATTTGTAAAAATAAAATTTAAAATTTCTAGCATTATTAAACTCTTATAAAATTTTACCACTGGTTAGGAAAACTTTGATAAAATGTGTAATTAAATTCTCCCTTGTAGTGATAATTGTGAAATGGGTTTTACATATAAAAAACCTATTTTTCGTAACAATTACGTAGTTCCAAAAAGTGAATCATTTTGCACCAAGTTCCAATGTGGTGGTCACTGGAAGAAATTTTATTGTTTTAATAGAGTACAATATTTAGGTTTTTATGAGGCTAATGTTTGTGAGGAAATGTAATTTTCTCAAAATAAAAAAATTGGAAACAATTTGGTTACCAAAAATTTGGTTTTCTAAAAATACCATAGCCAAAAAGGTTTGGGTTCTAGAAAAATAACATTTTTATTTTCAGGAGAATCCAGAAAGTACCAACAGAAAAAAAAAATTTGGTAAATGGATAATGGATGTTCTAGAAACATGACTGGAAAAAAATATTTCATTAAGAAGATAATCAAGATGAAATTTGGTAAAGTAACATTTAGAGATAATTTTCAAGAACATATTATCATAATAGGTAACATTATACTTCATGGAAAAGGTTTTATTTCAAATGATTTATTATTTATAGGACTTAAGAACAATCTTATAGTTATGACTCAATTATGTGATGAAGGTTACCTTGTAAACATTAGAATGATATATGTATTGAAAATAATTTCATGAATGAATTTACTCTTTCTTCCAATTATCATGAGAATGTTTACACACTAAACATAGAACACCCTTGGAGCCAAGAATTACCTTTCCTTGGTGTAATAGAAGATCAATCATGCTTATTTTGTAGAATTTTAGGACACTGTAACATTATAACCTTATCTAAATTGACTAATAATGGACCTATTAAAGATCTACTAAAACATAGGTTTGATTCATTAAAAGTATATGATCCAGGTTAATACGGTAAGAAACATAAGTCAAGTTTTAAATCTATTGATGAAGTCTCAACTTATGATGCTTTATATTTAGTGTACATGGACTTATTTGGTCCTATAAAAACTAGTAGTATTGTTGTAAAATACAATTTATATATATTAGTTAATGACTAAACTGTATATACATTGGTTTATTTTATAACATATAAATCTGAAACCTTTGTTTATTTTAAAAAAATTAAAGCTATTGTTGAAAATAATAAAAACTGATCCTTAATAACTATTTTTATTGATCTTGGTGGGGAATTTTTAAATTCTAATTTTGAAACATTATATAGTAATAATGGTATTGAACATAACTTTTCATCGCATATAACACCCCAACAAAATGGTTTAGTTGAAAGAATAATTAGAATTATTCAATAGATTACTAGAATCATGTTGGGTGAATACTATATTGCTAAACATTTTTTAGGATGATGTGGTCAGTACTTCCTATTATACTATAAATCGAGTTTTTATTCGACCTTTTCTTATTAAAACTTATTATGAGTTTTGGAGAGGAAAAAAACCCAAATTTTCTTACTTCAATGTTTTTGGTTCCAATGTATTCATTCTGAATAATAAAGAAAATCGTTATAAATTTACACCCAAATCTAATGACGGAATATTTTTAGGTTATTCCACTACTATTAAGTCTTATAGAGTTTTTAATATGAATTATTATACTATGGAAGAAATAGTACATGTTATGTTTGATGAAACTGATCCCTTTTTTTCAAACATCCACAACTTACATCCTCCAATGTAATTTCTGAAACAGATTTTCAACCTTTGTTAAAAAGTTCTTTTAATAAGGAAATAAATAAATGAATAGTTCATATGGTTATTACATAGGAAGAACAGACTTTTGAAAAGTCAATATGTTAGTTATATTCTTAGGAATCATCATAGTGAATGTATCATTAGTGATATAGATCAACTAGTCCAGACTAAAAGTTCCTTAACAAATTAAATTAAACATATATATTTCTAATTCAAATTAAAAACTAATAATCCTAATGATGATTTAGGTGATAAGGATTTGATTAAGGAAATTCAAGATGATATTAATGAGTTTAAAGGTAAAAACGTATATACATTAGTTGAACAACCTAATAAAACTTCTATAATTAGAGTAAAATGGATTTTTAAGAATAAATATGATGAAAAAGAAATAGTATCTTGAAATAAATCTAGACTAGTTAATAAGGGTTATAAACAGAAAGAGGGAATATTTTGTGAAAAAAATTATGCTCTCGTAGCAAGACTTGAATTTATTAAAATACTTCTATCCTTTGTAGTATTATTTAATTATAAAATATTTAAAATAGATATGAAGTGTGATTTTCATAATGGATATGTTCAGGATAATGTTTATGTTGAACAACCTCATCAATTTGGAAATATAAAACATCCATAATATGTATATAAACTTACCATGAACTACATGAACTTAAAAAACCTTGGATCCTGGTATGATAGATTAACAAGAATTCTTTTACAAAATAATTGTTATGGGAGCTGCATATCCAACTATTTTTATAAACGAAGTTAATAAAAATATTATTATTTTTAAAATTTCTGTTGATGGAATTATATTTGGTTCACCTCAAAAATATTTAACATATTAATTTTCGGATCTTATAATGTTTGAGTTTGCAATGATTATGATGGATGAGTTAATATATTTTATTAGTTTTAATATTTCACAAAAAATAAAGCGTGCTTGTATATCTCCACATAAGTATATAAGATATCTTCTTAATAAATTTGGATATGAAAATGATAAAATTATTAGTACTCCTGTTGGTACCTCCAATATGTTAGATAATGAAGATGTTGGGAAACCAATTGATCAAAATATTTTTAGTGTTATGATAGGAAGTTTTCCTTACTTAACAACTAGGTGTCTGAATTTAATGTTTTAAGTATGCTTATGTAGAAGATGTTAAGAAAATCCAAAATAATACCATTTAAAATATGTCGAATGAATTTTTCATCAACTTAAGTGATCTAAGGATTTAGGCCTTGTCTATTCCTTTGGAAGTATTTTAGAACTAAATTTTTTTAGATGCTGACATTGGTGGATGTTGAATGGATATGAAAAGTACATCCAGATCATTTAATTTATTAGGAGATTATTTAGTTTCTTGGTCATATAAGAAACAAAACACCGCAGCACTCTCTATTGTTAAAGCAAAATATGTGGAAGATGGAATTTTTTGTGCTCAAGGGTTATAGATGCAATACACATTCATTGACTATGGAATGAGTTTTACTATAACTCAAATAATTGGTGATAATACAAGAACCATTGCTTTTTTGTAAAAACCCAACACATCATTCACATTCTAAGAACATATATATAATACACCATTTTCTTTTGGATCACACACTTAAAGGAGATATAATTTTACAATTCATCAGAATGAAAAAATAACATGCTAATATTTTTACAAACCCCTTAGTTCTGATAGAATTGAATATATTAAGCAGAAGCTAGGAATGATCAATCAAAAGTGATAATTCATATCTAGTTCTTCTTTACCAATATCCTTACATTAATATACTCTTATTTATAGGGGGATTGCAAATGTTTTATGTTTTTTCAAAACTCTTAGTTTTTCTTAAATGTTTTTGTTTTGAAAATTTTTAGTTTCTTCTAAAAAATTATCATAATGATTTTTTCAGGCTCAAACGTTTTTTTAACTTATTAGAGTCACAATAATCAAAAAAAATCACCACTCATAAATTGTTGTAAAATTTTTAGAAAAAAATGCTAACAACCTTTTTTTAATTCAAGAATTTTCATAATCTGTTTTTATTTTAAAATATAAAAATCTATTTTTTTAAAATATTATAATCAGTTTTTATTTACAAAACTATCGTAATTTGTTTATTTTACAGAAGACATGAAGAAAGGGTTAATCATACACTACTACAAAACAAACCTTTCACAGCACTATAATTTCCCTTTAAGAGCACTAGAAAAGTGGTGACACCTATAGCATTGTTAAATGATGAACTATATTTTCAGTGCTAAAAATGTGCTGATGAATGTTAGATTTATCTATGAAAATAAGAGCACTGATAAATCATATCTTTTTCAGAACTTTTAAAAGTGCTGATAAAATACACAATTTAACATCACTTTTATTTAGCACTGATTAATAGAACCTTTATCGTCACTTTTTTAAGCGCCGATAAAGGACTCCATTATTGATGCTTTAAAAAACGTGGATAAAGGCTGTATTTATCATCACTTTTAATATATCTCATAAAGGGTATCTTTATCAGTGAATTTAGTAGCTCTAATAAATTTTAGATCTCTAGAAATAGGTAGTGTGCTCTAACCACACAATGCATCACTAAACAGTCAGTGTGCTCTAACAACACCCTACGTCACTAAAAACAGAAATAAAATATCAAAATACTGAATACAAAAACACACTACATAGCTAAAAATAATATCATAAATGACCAAAACACTGAATATAAATGAAATAAAATTACCAAAAAAATCAAAATGTGTTGAATGCTCTTTTAAATAATTGTTCTCAAACACAATCATGGTATGATCCTCATTATACTACATTGCCCAACAATTTTATTGTTTAAAATCTAGCACTTCTTATCCTCTTCAACCTCGGTTTTACCTTTTCCTCCTCCTCATCATCCCTAAGATTTAATTTCATAAGAAAAGTCTGGAAGCCTATGTGGGATTTTCTAGTAGTCATTAAGACAAATTTATTATGAAAATCTTCTGAAATAAATGAAGTTTGTAAGGAATAATGAAAATTAAGTCAACGTTTCATTATATAATTGTTTAGTAAAATATAGAAAGTATATTATAACATTGTCATTATTGTTTGGGTGTGACACCATTACTCAATATCAGTCAGAACATTCATCCTCATTGTGAGACTAATAGAACTATTGAAGATCGACTTGTTGCAGTCAATATGTTATTGTATTGATTCAAACCAACCTCAAATTTTATACCTTAAATTTTTGTCTTGATAATTTTATTCAATAATCCTATGTTTCAACATTGATTTTTTATAAACATGTTTTTGATCCCCTAATAATTCTACAGTTTCATCATCAACGGTCTGTTCTTCCTCAGGACTGGAAACATCATCCTGTGTAGAAGACATTGTCGGTAGGAATTGTTAAATATGTAATTTTTCTTGTATAAAAACAACATAATACACTCCACGCATAAAATTTTTATAATAGCATAAATATTTTATAATCCTTTATTTCTATTTAATATTGAAAGTGAAAATATAATTGTCCTAAAAATATGAAAGGAAACTGAGGAGGCTTGGTTGGGAAACATTTTTAGGGTTACTATTTAAATAGACTTGAACTCTTTGATTATTGATTAGATTACTTTATAAATAATTGATGGTGATTTAAACATTGAAATTAATTTTGAAAGGTTTACTTTTTTTAAGTTTTTTGTAAATGGGACATTTAATAGGAAAAGTGGGTATAGAATCATGTATGTTCTCTTATCTCTCTTGAGGTTCAATGAATTGATATCGGAAGGAATATACTAGACTAAAAGATGGTTCTGATACTAATTTGGAAATAGTTAATTCGTAATATACAAATATTTTTCATAGATAGGGGTGTATATATCTATTTTGGGGAAACCAACTTCTAGAGTGGTTCATGGCATGGGGATTATACTAGAATTTATTTGTGTAAATGCTCTTGTTTATTAATACTCCTATGTATTAAACATTTTCATGTGATGGGTGATGATATGAACCGGAGGAATGAAACAACTGATGGGACTGGATTTAGAAAGGATAAAGGGAAGGGGAAGATGTATTTTCGTGTTAGTGCAGTTCTAAGAATTAGAGTATAATAATGAACTCCATTCGATGGTATGGTCATTTTACCATGTGAGAAAGATGTTATGAATATAAACATGTTGTAAGTAAAGGTGGGGTCTAGTTCATCAGTGTAGATATAACCTCGGTCAGACTCTTTATACTAGGCTCTAGTTTTAGTGTATAGAAATCGTCACTCTGATTACAAGATATGGGATGAGATGGTTTGGGTTTAGTGTAGGGATGGGTCCAAAGGATAGACTCTTTATTCATGTATCTATTAATATACATTAATAATGGTTTCTTGAAAGAAAATAATTAAACAAAGACATATTAGAACATTACATTTCATATATTCTTTCTGATTCCTACCAATCAACTACTAAATAAGAGGTATGAGACACGACAAGATAGGTCAATGAAAAAATAAAACAAAAAACAACGTAGACTACACCTCAGACACTGTTCTCCATAACTAAAGCCTTCTGTCAATGCTAATGGATATAGATACATTACCTTTGTAGTATCATGTGGTGTAAAAAGATGAAATATGACCATTGTCTATGGCAGAAATATATTTTTGTGTGTGTTTTTATATATGGGTGTGCATTTGTTTATGGATGAAATATATTTTTGTGTGTGTTTTAAGAAGAACCATTGTCTTTGAAACCATTTTCTTTTGAGGAAAAGGATGCAATAGAACCACTCATTGTATTTTAGTGGATAAGAGATGGGATGTAGGGTTTTTCATGGATAATAATAGCACAAAAATAAAAAATGAGGATGCCAAAAAATTTAAAAATGATAGAGGAACAGTTGAAAATAAAATAAATTTTATTCTAGCATAGATTCGTTTGAGGGAACGTAGAGTTATCGTGCTGGAAGCATAGGTGTTCCGTGAGAGCTTTAGAATCACGAGTTACAGAGTACTTGTTTGGGTTCTTTTAAATAGATTGAGGACACTTTTACTGGTACTTTAAAAAATCATTAATAAATAACCCTTTTATAATTATTAAATATAAATAATTATAGTTATTTAAATAAATTTGTTATAATATTATAATTATTAAATTTATATAATTATTTATTTATAGTTATATAAATAATTATTTAAAAAATAATTATTATTTGTTTATAATAATTATTAATTTATAAATTTATAAATACAGTAAATATACATTTATAAATATATTTATTTCTAAATATTTATTTACAAATATATTTTTAACATTATTAGTGGGTATATAATATTAAATACATTCATTTTTAAAATGAGTGAAATTGAATAGTTCAAAATGGCTACTTTGAAAATATTGAAATAATGGATATTTTTTATTAATTAAATATAAATTATTAAAAAAATATGGATATATATAGTAAATATGAATCCATATTGAAAATACTAAAACATAGTAAATAGATATATAATAAAAAAGTATCAAATTGAAAAAAAACATTGAAAATGAATACCCTAACTATAATAGTATTAAAACTAAATAAATTAATTGATTGATTAAAACTTAATATTTTAAGTGTATCATGTAATAATGGAATTCTAAAATATACAAAAATTTGAATAAACTATATAAATATTAGGTGTATGTGTTTCTCTATATTGTGTAAATATATTTCTGTGTGTGTTTGTATATAAAACAACATTAATTACATATATATATATATATGTACATGAAATCAACGTAACACACGATGTTTGATATATGTTAAATTGAAGAAACAGACAACATTAAAAATGAATAGGACATTAATATGTTTTTACATAACATTTTATTCATTTTAATATATTTCATCTCAATATATATTATTTATTACAATTTATAATATATATATTATACATATTCATTTTTAATAATAATTTTTTCATTAATAAATTTTTAAATAATTTTTTAATTTATTCATTTTTTTTAATTATTACAGTATATTCATTTATATATCGACATTTAATATATACTATTTATAAATAGTTATAATCTATATTTAAGTATATTATATTTATTCATTTTTTTAATAATTATTTAATTTATAATGTGTTTAATATTTTTCTTGATTGATTCATTTTATATTTTTATTTATTTAATTATTTCTTTTTATTCATTTTACATATATATATATTTAATATATATTTATTTTTAATTTTTAAAATTTATATATATTTATATTCAATTAATTCATTTTTAACAATATTTATTTAATTAATGAATTTGTTAAAACATATTCTTATTTGTTTAATTATTTCATTTTTGTGGACCCATATCCGCACTAATAAAACACTCATAATTGCTACCGTTTGTCAGTGCTTTGCTTTTAGAATTGATAAAATGTACCATTTATCCATGCTTTATTTTTAGCGCGGATAAAAGCTACCCTTTATCGGCGATAAAAGAAATATCTAATAAAAGTTGACATTTTGTAGCACTAAAAAAGAATCACTAATAAAAGGTACCTTTTAACATCACTTCTATTTAGCTCTGATAAAGGCCCATTTTATCATCACTTATTTTAGTGCTAATAAAAATGGACTTTTGAATCGCATTTTTCTAGCGCTGATAAATTCCAACACTATTGAAGGCTGGTTTTGTATTATTGATACTGATGAATCTTCACAATCCAAAAGGTACTCTTCTATTCCTTTATTTTTTTCACTATTTCCTTAATTTAGTTTATAATTTTTTTTTCTATACTTTTTATTTCAATAAAAACATAGTATTTGATTTCATAATATAGAAAACAAATTAATCAGAATGATCTTCAATCTGATAAAAATTTTCAAATCGGAATGATCCTTACTTTGATAAAATAGTTAAAACATTGAGAGTTTAAATAAACCATTAAAAACATTCTTCAGATAAATCTTGACCGACAAATTAGAAGGATGTTAATCATAACTTTTGGTTTTTTTACACAAGATGAATTTTTTCCTGGAGTGTCTATATAAGGGTTGGTCACTCCATTATCCCACATTAATTCTTCAGATATTTCACTCTCGGGCTACTTCACCATTTAAAGTCATCAGTCCAATTTTTTTTCATTTTCATTTGATCACATATCCCTTTTCAATTCTGATGGAAATGAAACAGGATTATGCTAAGTTGTTTCTTTTCTGGGAAAGGTTAATAGAAATTTAATTTTTTGATAAGTATGATTCTACCCTCAAAAGTATTATTTAGTTTGAAGAATGGGATTATATTTTTGTTGACAAACCTGATAAATATTTTGATCCTTACTATCCTGAGGTAGTTTTGGAATTCTATGATTTTGTGAAATTTCATAATGAATATAGTGAGGAAAATGATTCCATTACTATGTTTTCAAATAGGTATAAACTTTCTTATAAAAAGTGTTGTGGACTTCGTTGTATTTATTTCGAATGGAGAAGCCTACATACCCTCAAATAAGTTCTCGAACATACTCCAAATTTTTGATAAGAACAAAGCTGAAGACTCTCTATTTTGATTCTATACAAAAGTCAGAAAGGTTTCTCACCTCACACTTCATAATAGAGTTATAGTGTTATTGATGAATGTTTATTTTATCCATAGGAAAGATGATAGGGATACTTTTAATGTTTCATATGTGTTTGTTCTTGATTATTCGTTGATTATGAAGAACATTGGTTTGGTAATGTTTATCATCATTATGGTAAAAAATATCAAAAATGGTTCCATCATGTCAAAGATTATAATGTTTCCAGCATTTATCATAAGGATTATTGTAATGTGTATGGAGATTTTTAAAGTGAAAAATAAATCATATCCATACAGGGAAAAGATTTACTTTATAATTGAAGATGTTATCATGGGGATGAAGTTTTAATTACTCTAATTCAAAGAAGTTTCAAGAAAAGGATGATGGGGTGGCTTGTGAGGATCAACCATTAAATAAATTTGAATATTATAATAAGAATAAAATATATCCATAGATATCTCCCCATATCGCATGAAAGAGATATTGGAAAATTAGAAATAATGTTTTTGAGAATATTATAGATCATAAAGATCAACAAAAGCCAGGGGATCTAGAGTTAACAATTAACCTTATAGAGGAAAAGACATTGAAGACCTATATTGAAGAATAGATCGAAGAATATGAAAAAATAAATAAGAAAATTAAAGGTTTTCATGAAGCCATAATTTTTGAAACCTTGATGAATGATGTTGATATGGATTCTAAGAATCCATTACTTTTGTTTTATCACACGGATCAAATAATTCTGAAGGCTGAATTGGATTATAAAGAAACTTCATTCGTCCAGGATGGCATCCCTTCTCTAGATGATAAAGAAAAGTGAAAGGTAGATATTGGAGAATCGGTTCCAATTTAACTTGATAAACAATCAGCACGTAAATTTGTTGGAAAGGGAATTTTGAGAATGGAAAAACAGTTAGAATAAGATCTTGATAAAAAAGTTGATAAGGAATTTGAATAAGGATATGAAGTATAATATGAAGAAGTAGAAGAAGAATAAGTTGAATTAGAAGAGGAGGAGGAGGAAGAAGAGAGAGATAAGAAAGATGATGTTGGTGGTTAAGAACCCCCATTAGATAATGAATCATTGAAATCATCTTCATCCTCACCATATTTACCCTCTCAATCTCATAAGGATAAGAAATCTAAAATTACCTAGAAAGAAGAAACATCATCATAAATGTAATAAAATTCAACATTCAAGGAATATCAATTTCAAAATTCTCATACCAAACAATCTAACAAAGATGATCTAGATAAAGATGTGGAAACTCTTGAAGTATCTGTGGATAAAAAATTCACAATGAATGATTAAAATAAAGGGAAATAAATGTATATTGGAATATGTAGACCAAATAATCCACAGCTTGATCCCGATCAATTGGTCTCTAAAGGAAAAATTTTTTAGAATGGTTTTGAATTTATTTTCCTATATTTGAATATATTAACTGATCAGATTCATGATTTTCCAAACATTGAATCATGATGTAAGTTTCATTAGGAATATGTGAATGAGAAATCAGAGTCACTCAAATTCTTTACTGAAATAGTGATCAAAATATAGAATGATTTGATAGTTTTTAAAGAAAATTTTAAAGCTCAAAATTCATATTAAAAATCATATAGTAATGTGGTAAAATAAAATTGATGCTAATATTCATGATCATGATGATCAGTTTCATGATGTTAAGAAAATTTTTCTAGAATCGACCGATTATTTTAACTAGTTATCTTCAAAAAATGGTAGATATAGTTAAGTTTGTATAAGAGTTCATAGATGATATAAATGATTGAAAAGATGATTTAGGGGTTTTGAAAAAAAAAAGTTCCAAATTTGGAGATGGAAATTACCCAACTCTTATCGTGTGAAACTAAACTTTTCTTTGCGAAGGAATAGAATAAAAAGTATTCTGAGGAGATTGAAAACATGAAAGTTGGAGCTTGTAAGTAGTGTTATTTGGAAGAAGAGGTTGTAAATATAGAGAAGAATCATAATTAATTCAACAAGATAATGGCCTTTGTAAATAACATGAGTAACAAAGAATGAATATTTTTTGAACATTCAATTTATTTACTTAAAGCATTTGAATTTTTGTTGTATGAATTACTTTTCATCCAAATAATATTTTATTGAATGTTTTCCAATTCAAATTGGTTATATGTTCTTTCATATTTACTTGAATGATTATTTAGTTCAATGTTGTTTCATATGATATTTTTCAAAAAAGTTGTAAACTTCCGATTCCTTCCCATTCCTTTTGAAAATCACAAAGGGGAGAATATTATATTGACAGGGGAATTTATTTAATTAGGGTGATTATGTTCTATAAAGGGTGATAATTTCTTTTAAAATGGTTGATAATATCATTAGGAGAATAATTATTCCTAAGGATTGTAATTATTATTTAATTAAAAAATATTCTAATACACCCCATCATATTAGAAAAATTACAAACTTTGGGGAATTTAGGTTGTAACTAATTACTTTGATGTTCCTAAAATAACAATGGCATGTATGTTTTTCATGTAATTTTTTATTTAATTTTTGTGGTTTATAGTTTTCAAAAAGGGAGAGATTATTGAGTCATAATTGTTATATCATCCCTTTCAAGTCCTTTAGTCTTAAAAATTACAAAAACTCATTTGAAACATTGTTTATAAACTTTTTATGTCCCATTTATTTTATTATGTTTTTATAGAAAACAATAATTTCTACCATACATTGAAATGTTATAATGTATTATGAATATAAAATTTAAATTCATTATTACAATATTCGAATTGATAATGTGTATTTTTAATCAGACTCAAATTTAATTAAATCAGGAGTAATATTTTTTGTTTTTTATTATAGTGAAAAAATTCATGACCATCAGACTGATTATGGTACCAGAAAAATCTATCTGACCCTCATAAGTATTATCACATTGAAAAATGATAAGAAATTCCACCAAACTATAATATGTTTATATTTTGAATATATAAAAAATGATATCATAAGGAATACTTTTAGCATTATAATGGTGCTAAAACAAAACAATATTGAACATTTACTGATTACAGAGCATTGTGAGCTTCTAAAGTTCCAGTTATCCAAGGTCGTTAGAGTTAACTTAGAAATATGATTGTTGGAGATTCACCTATAAATAGATTTTCATTTTATGAGTTTAAAGTTGATTTCATTTTCAACTCAATCATTCAATATTATTCTCTGCAAGAACTTATCATTTCAAATCCTTTGTAATACTTTACAGAGTTGTATTTCTAATGAATCCTTATCAGGGTTGTTTCCTTAAGAAAAATTTCTTATGTAATAGTGTCTGATATTTGTTATGATCGATGGATTCCAAGGATTGTAATATGTTGAATTCTATCCATCAAATCGAGGTATTTTGGGTCTAGGAAGATAGAATTCAGTCATCATATCGAGGGATTTAGAGGATAGTAAGAGAGATCTTATTCTATCATCGTATGAATGGATTTCCTAGTAAGGAAAGATATTTATTATGGTAAGTATAAAATTGTGGATAACTTTAGTAAAGGTTATTAACTACCTTAATCATAAGTCTAAAAGAGTTAAATATTTTAATATATCTTGTAAATCATTATAACTATTACTAACTAATGTTTATCTTGTTTTTACATGACTATTCCATTGGGAAAATAATAGAAATTAATCATCATACTTATCTTTCATTACTCTTTTTTAATCTGTTAAATTATTATTATGATAGAAACATAAATCAATATAATCATATCTAATATGATATTCATTCTTAACTCAAATAATAGAATGATGTTTGATTATGATAAATTTACTTCATATGGTTTTTTGTTTTTTCTTTTTTAAAGGTTTCATAAACTACAATTCACCCCCTCTTGTAAGTATAGCAATCTAATCTACTCTTACGATCCTATAATACCAACTTTAACAACTCTAAATTAAATATAAAATATTGAACAATGACTTTATTACATTTTCATAAGATAAAAATTATCAATCCCTGAAGGATTGAATAGTTTAGCAGTCTTGGTAAACTAGACACATACAATATTCCCATTTTACAATGGAAAATGAGATCTAAAACATAGAAAAATTAATTTTTATGAATCCTTGACCTCATTAAAAGATTATTTATTCATATCCAAGGGAAGGATCCAAATAATGGGTGAGATTATTTTCTTGGTGAGGGAATTTATACAATATAATATAATATGTAATGAAAAATATAGTAAGGTAAATAAATAAATACATGTTACATTTAATCAATAATTTGAACATGAAGAATAATATGGAAGGAATAAATGCTGTTTAAATAATTCCTTATAAATAATATCATAAAACGGGTACTAAATCCTGGGATAAAATAAAAATATAAATAAGCACATGGATAAAAATAATTAGTCAAATAATTATACAATGTATAATTTCATACATCATAAACATACCTCAAGGCCTTGTGCTGATATATCTTACATAAATAGATTAGGACTAAGTGTGACACTCATACTTGTTTTTTCTCTTGATACCTACTGATGAATCTAGGGAATATGTAATTTTTTACTCCACCCATCAATTAATAATTCCAATTCATTCATTATATTAATAAATAATTCAACTTAATCAATATGCCTTAAAATCAACAACTTTTCATATTAGAAAAACTAACATAAATAATATCCATACTTTCCCTAGTCCAACTGATAATAAACCATCAAAAGAAATAAGTTTTATGGTACTATTTGAATATATCCTTACTATAATATTCAACAAATGATATTTAAATATATGATAATACTTTAAGAAGATCACCGTAAAATTTCTTTAAGAAAATACCCTTTTCACCCTGAAATCACTTAACAAACAATTTCACAAATATTAAGAAAAATACTCTTTGAAAATAACATATTAATAAATAGTTAAATTAAATTTTTTCATAAAAGTGTGAAATTCCATTCATGGCCTATAAGTTCAAAAAACATCCCTTTCACACTTTTGTGAAAAGGTAAAAAAGTACCTCATTCAGAAAATAAAAAAGAATATTACTTTTAAACCATTTTTAAAAGTAAAATATGGGTAATAATGTTTTTATTAAATAATTTTACACATTTAAAAACATAAATTTATATATTTTAAGGAAAATATGGGCATGGAAGAAAAATATTCACATCTGGGTTGAAAAATAATATTGCTTTTTCTATAAAAAAATTTCATTATCTTGAGTACCTAAAGAGAGGAAATTTAAATAAAAAATTATAATTTATATAAATAAATAAATTATAATAAAATTAATTTTGTTTACTATATAAATATAAAATAATATCCTTAGTGGATACATAAGCATAAAAATCCTAAATAATGATGATATTTTGAAATAAAATCTTACCTCGGGTTGGAATTCCTTCATATGTGTCTGAACATACTATATAAAAAATATTGATTTATTATTAATCTATTAAATTAAAATTAAAATTTATATAATACTATATATTATTTAATTATAATCTTTTATCACCCATTTATAAATAATTCTTTATTAAAATCACTAGTTCATGTAATAACTACTTTACATTTTATGTGTGTTTTGGTTTGGTAGTTACGGTTAATTAATTTAATCATGGTTACATAATATCTATAATTATATTCATGATGTAAATATAATATATACTAATTATATATTTATTTATATTAATCAATAAAATTTAGATATTGAAACATTAATTACATTGTTCGTAGAGACGGTATGTCATAGGTATGCAAGAATAATTTTTCCATTTTTTATAAGGATAGAATGAATGAAATTTAAATAATAATTATACTTAATATATTAATTATTATTTAATATAAATAATACATATTTATAAAATACATCCTTATTACCATCAATGAAAAAATAAAATTAAAAACGAATCACATCACTTTGTAAAGGCGGTAGGCCAAACGTACTTGCTGGCGACGTTACCATTTTCCAACTGATTGGAAGGTAAAAAGGTATAAGTGATATTATAATTATATAAGTATAATTAATTCATAAATATCATATATATATATATATATATATTAAGTTCATCATTATATCAATCCATGAGAGGCGGAGATAGAAAGTGAATTACATCGGTTCGCCAGGCGGTAATCTGCCATACCCACGATCAATGATTTTGTTTCCCATTTGATAGAATTTGAGATGGATATAAGTTATTCCACTAAAAAATCACATCTAAATAAATTTAAGATACTGTTGTTTTTTTTAAGCATAATTTATGAAAATTTAACGATTTTGAAAAAGAAATGAAACAAAAATTCTTTGTTAATAATGATATCTCTTTTTCGGACAACCTTTTTAGGTTTGCACCAAAAGCCTTATTATGATAGTTTCATAATCAAAAAATGACTATAGAAAATGTTAATAAAAGTAATAATGGTATTTTTTAAGTTATTATATGAATATTTTTATTTTTAATTGTTAAAAGAAGAGGAGAGTGGGAGTCCTTTTATAATTGAAAGGGAGTAGCATTTTTGTAAATAACCAAAACAATTCAATAATGGGAAGTCACTCTCAATCCATGTGGCAAAAAAATTGATAAATAATTGATTTAATTGAATATATGGTTGATCGATACCTTTTTCACAAAAAATGGACATTTTTTAAACATTTTATTCCCTTATCCTCGAAGGTTACTGACATTTACCATTTTAGTTTTCACCACGGTAAGTAGTTTTTTTATCGATTAAATTTATCCATTAAGATTAAAATTAAAATAAACAATATTAGATAATTTCGGATCACTGATTATAAATATGAAATTAATATTATCATAAAAAAAACATATGTTTGGGTAAAATTAATTTTAACATAACATGTAATGCTCAAAACCTTGTTTTAACCTTCAGTGCAGAAACAACAATTTCAATATTAAGGGGTAAAAAATGATATTATAAATGAAAAAAAGGACTCAAAAATGGAACATGTTATATATTTTAAAACATATTCCATTACTTTTTCCAAATACATTATTTTTAGTAGTATTAAATCATTTAATAAAATATTATTAATTAAAAATATCATTAATGTCAATTTTGGAACTATTTATTTAATTTGACGTTAATATGACCAATAAAAAACTGAATTGGAATATATTCTTTTAACACAACCAAATTATTTTACACTTATCTTCAATATTTTTGGAACACAAGAATTCATTTAAATTATAAAACGTTAAATGTTTTTTAAAATCATTTATTTTATTTCCCATTTAATTAAATAAATACTATGTCGACAATTCATAATCATTTAAGATAATTATAAAATTACTAAAAATTATAAATAAATTAACATTATGAAAATAATTTTATTATTCTCAAAATAAACCTTAATATTCATTCAAAAATTTAATTTTCTCCTTTTTTGAACACATGAAAAAAATTTAAAAGTAAGAGAGTAACATTCTGTCTTTTCCTTTTCTTCAATTATTATATAAGAAAATTTCATGGAAAAGAAGGCCATAAATAAATAAATATATAGAATAAGGTGATTATGGTGGAAATAAATTCATCCAATAAGATTTATGATCAAAAATGGCAGTCGGATCAGTTAGTTTTAACCTATGTTAACATGATTTACCTTTTTATCACAAGGATGAATTTTTACAATTTTTACTATTTATTATGACCAAATATTACAGTGTCCTTATTATATAATATTAATTGTAATGATTAATAATATGGAATCTTTTTTGATAAATTTAATCTCTGTAATTGCATTAAATTTATTTTATCATTTTCTCACAAAGCGCAAAAAAACGATTTTAAGACTAATGTATTTTTCAAGGAAAAGATTATTTTAAAATAACTCTATGACTAGTAATATTCATTATATAAATTCAAGTTAATATATATATATATATATTTATAAAATCTAAAATTTTCTTTTAAATAATAATTCATTAGGTTTAATTTTAATTAGTTAAAATTTAAAAATATTGTGTACTTAAATCCCATTTTAATAAAAAAATCTATTTTTTAGCATAAAATATAATTATACAAACGTCCTGAAAATTGTTGATTAAAATAAAATTAATTTTATTGTTATATATAAAATGGATCAATTTCACATTAAAACCAAATTCAAAATATAAATGGACTTTAAATTACTAGATTTAATGAAAAGAAATGAAAGTTTTACATAATCAATATTTTTCACTATTCACTAAAAAACAATAATTTATTAAAAAAATTATAAATTTTACCGTGAAATAATATTGATACCCTGATTCCAATAATTATATCATTTTTATAAAATAACATTACAAAATGTGTAAAATATTATTTATATAATCTGTAGACACAAATAAATAAATTTTTTTTTTGAGAATAACATATTTTTGTGCATAAAATGACATTACTGAAAATTGTGTAATTATCTCATAAAATTTAATCAATAAATTTTTATTTTTTATGACCCTTATGTATATTATAATATTTTTATCCCTATTTATACCTACTAATTCAATGAAAAGCATATCATGGTCAAATTTAAGTAATATATTTTATAGGTCATTTTAGCTTAGTGTTGCATGTCATATATGCTATCAAACATATTGTAATTATTTTATAATCTCAGGGTGTTCCATTCTCCCCACATCTCTTTAATAAATTAGGTCCTTTAAATTTGAACTTGATCTCAACAATCAGGGGTTTGATATTTTAAAATAATCTTTTGAAAACCCACATGATAAAAAGTGTTAATAAAATATCATCTTAGAAAGAGGGAAAGGGAAATATAAATATCATATAAAATAACATAAAACTATGTTTCCAAATATTATAACATTAATGAAAATTAAAAAATGGTCGTCGAGGGATAAAAATAATTCCCAGAAACTAATAGAGAGTGATAAATAACTTGTTCATGATAAAGTTAATGACCAAATAACCATAAATATATGATGGATGAAAAGACCATTGATTCATTTGAAATAAAGATAAATGTATAAAAGTATTATTTAAATAATTTTTTACTATATTTAATTAGTTATTTAAAAATTAATATATGAAACATTATGAAATATATTTAATTGATTTATTTTTATTTTATAAGCACAATTTCATCCTTTGGATGTGCTTCAATCAAATCCTACTTTAATTATTTTTTCTAATAAATTAATATCCAAGATAAGTTTTATTGGCAATCATGAACTAAAATTAACTTTTTATGAATCATATGATCCTTAAAACAATGAAATGTCCTTCTGTCTATCTATAAATATTTACCAAAACCAAAATAGTTAGCATAAGTTATCTAATATAATACATTAGTCTCTAAAAATTCAACGTCAACACCCAAAGTTCTCATTAATCCATTCCATAAGTTTTTTCCATTAAAACCCTAGCAAAATATGTCTGGACAAATTAAAAAATTAAAAAAATTAAAAATAAGTTCACTAAATTAGAAAAATAAACATAACATTAATCCCTCACACATTATAATGTAACCATTAATGTCACATACTAAAAAATTTTATGACTTAATCACAATAAACATCAATCAAAATATAATTACCCACAAAATTAACTAAATCCTTATTCCTTAAATAAAATTACAGTTTATCAAATATAATCCATGAATTCAAAATTTTAGTAAACTTTACCATAAATTACATTTTCACCAAATCATTACTCATCATCAAGGACATAAATACTATCTGTTTTACTTCATCAATGTAAACCATATAATTATCCCAACTATATTTATTACTTCATCCCCAGACACATTTTAATTATTTTCCTTCCCCCATTTACGCATTTTCTATGAAATATCACCTTAACATTAAATTATTTTTCTATTTTATTAGTATCATTCAAAATATTATTTCAAATAATTAATTAACAACACTACGAAACAATAATTAGATGTTTCAAAATTTATATAACCCAAATTTCATTGATGTAACACTTAATTAAAAAATCATAAAACATAAAAAATTAAATCTCTCCACTTTAATTATTATCAAGGCATAGTTCCATCCCTAATATAGAATTTAACTCTTGTATTAAAAAATTGAATCGAATAATTTCCATGTTTTTCAAACATCATACATTCACCTCAATGGAAATTCATTGGTTTATGTTCTTTATTTCAACAATGAAAACATATTCCCCTTTGTTAAATTATTTAGGGTGTCTTCTTCCACATTTCAAACATCAAGAATGTTGAGTTTTATATCCTTCCTAGTTTTCACTATCCAATGCCTCAATAAACTCTATTGGTCTCTTCATTAGTGAGTCTGAGAGTTTGATAAGGTGATATTTTTTAATCATATATCTTGAAATAAAATTAGGAATATTCAAAATATATTTATCTCTAATTATAATTCAATTTGGTTTCTCATAATTTTCATACTGTCTATCACATTCAGTGTTAACATGAATCCTATAGGTTCCATCCATTGGCTAAAAACAAAAAGTATAGTATGAGAAAAAATAATTGTGGTGGGAACCACTTAATTATTTATAGGATGTCTAAATCATCAAACCATCATTTAAATGTAAGACACATTAGTTTTAACCAAGTTCATACATGATCATCATATTTTGAAATCCTACATCAAGGATAATAATGAAAATTCCAATTATCCAAATCATATACTTTGGGAGTGTCAAATTCAATGTTAAGTAAGGCCACACTTACCGTTCACTAAAAGTATTGTTGAGATATACTCAAACAAAATCTCTTCGGGGTTATTACCCATAGATTCATAGGCAAAAAAAACATGACCTCTTATTGTATCTATATCAAGATGTATTTATAGGAAAACCAAATAATCTATACCTTACAAAAACACTAATATTCTAATATTATACATATAATTATCCTAAAATCCATTCATAGTGCTATATTCCCTAATATAGGATTTCCTAAATCTATTTCCCTGGGTTTATATTAAACATCCACTGATAGAAACTATAAATACACGAACTCCAATATCCTAGATTCTATAATCTTAACTAGTCCATCAATAATGTAAAATATTTGGATAATTGTGAATTCATTTCTTGTACCACCCTTCCCAAGATAAACTTGTATCATCACCCCATCTCACACAGCCTTATGAAAATGGATTTAAAACTTTCTCTTCCCTTCATATTTAATAGTCCCTGGGAAATTCATTTGACTATTCCAAATTAGTTTTTGATTTTTATAAATCCATTTATTATACTAATTATTCCTATTCTTATGTTATGAATCTCATGTTTCTTAAAAATATTATTAGGTTATAGAGAAAGGAAACGTTCAAATCCTTGGATAAGTATATTGAAACTCTTGAAACTGACCTAAGAAAATTCATGATATCTGCCCTGGTAGTTAATTTTTTATTTTCATTATCAATGAAATTTAACTCAACTATAATATAAACACCTTTATTAGTCTCAAGGAGACTATACCAAGGGAGTCCTTTAAAGAAAAATGGAATAAATATGGAGGCAGAAACAAAAAATTCTATGACACATTTCAACGATTTAGGAAACCTAATAGACCTCTTTTTATTCATAGAGATGGTGATGTGATCATCAATTACAAATAATTCTTATAAGTTACCCTTGTGTAATACTTCCAAAGACTATTTAACAGTTTAAATTTAGATGAATACATTATGAAGGAAATTATTCCTATATTATTTATCCTTGAAGACAGTGGTATTCTATCTTAAATCACCCTTGAAAATAAAATTAGGAAGGTAGTATTTTGATTAAACCCTATGAGTGTTCTTGGATTAGAAGAATTATTTATAATTTTTTCACAGATTTTTGGATATGATCCAGAAAGATATTGGTATACTTGTATATTTTTTCTTCTATAACAAATAACTTCCCTGGGGTTTTAATTCCCTATTTATCACATTGATCCCCAAGGTGGATAATTATTTTACATTTCATATTTTTATACCTATTACTCTTGTAAAACCCATCTATAAGATTATCATCAATATACTTTCCTACATTCTAATTCTTATTTCTAGAAATATTATTTCATGCAAACAATTTTGTTTCATTCTGGGTCAAACCATCCAAAACATTCTTTTCACAACCTATGAATGTGTTAAAATCATAAATTAACTCTCAAGAGGTGGTTCAATACCTATAAGGACTGATTTTAGAGAGTCTTTTGATAGCATGGACTAGAAATTCATATGTAATGTTTTTAAGAGGTTTGGTATTAATGAAACCTACATCAACTGGTTCTAGACTCTCTTAAAATTCTCCCATATTTATATTCATAACAATTGATCTCCAATGGGATATATTTATTACTCAAGGGGGGATAGATAGGGTGACCCATTATCTACCATTATTATCTCTATTGATGAAGATTATATTAGTATGATCCTCTCTAAGTTTGTGAATCAGGGTGACATGAATACCATGAATGTTGTAAGAGGTATCTCTACCACTAGCACCTTTTCCACTAATGATATTAGTTTATTTATAAATAGAGATAAAGGTATATCTGGATCCTAAAAAACTCTTTTACACTTTGAAATATTTTCTAGACAATGCATCGTTTGAGATAAATCCTTGTTTTAATTTTTAAATAATATCTATACATTTAGTAAAATAGATTTCATAAATTAATTAGAAATAAGATAGGGAGTCATTCCTTTTAAATATCTTTGTCTCCCTATGTTTTGGGGTAGTCCCAATGCCTATTACTTCTATGACACTCTTGGATATATCAAATGATAATTATCTATGTGGAAGGGGAAATCCATTCCCAAGGATTGATGGGTCTTCCATTTCAATTCTACAATAGTTTATAAATTGGTTTCTTATGTCATGGTATAGATTTTTCCCTCCTCTATAATAAAAAGTCCCAATATTTTCATCAAAAACATTATTTGGATAGGTAACATCTCATAAAGAAGGTTGGTCACTCTTCCTTGGTTGAAATGTTTTCAACCCATGAAAGTTAGTGGTTTGGGTATTAAAAACATCACCTGTTTCAATGATTATTGGTAAGTACACTTTATATAAAGGATTTTATCATATAATTATGAGTCCCTTTCCATCATTAAGGAAAGATTATTTCCAAAAATCAATAACTCAAACCTCAAATACTTGATCTTACCATTGTGGTTGGAATTCAATATTTTTTTCTCCAATATCCTATCTACATCTAGATGGATACCTAATAGGTACTCTCATCTTAGATTTTGGATGGATAACTAGATAAGTTTGATTCTTATTCCTTCCCTTAATATTACTAACCTCTCCACTGACCCATATATATCTAGAGAGAATGTGGGTTCTATTCAATGTTCGTTATACTTTTAAAAGAAACCCCTGATGATACAAAGTGTGAGATTCCTTCCGATGTTTCACTATTGAAGACCTCACTAATTATGTGTGGCTTTCCCTAACCATTAAGTTCCCATGGATTATCATGTGTAAGTAAATCAATTTATAATGTGACCTTAACCATTCAGTTCCTTGCTCTTAGTGTTTTTATTGGGTTATAGTAATTGGGAAACCATGGCAATTAGGATTCCAGAGGAATAAAATTAAGTTATTTCATATAGGATTTGGATAAATATTTTATCTAATAAATTATCCTAGAATAATATATGATATGATTAAAAGTTTTATCATCTAACCGATATAGTCATGACTTATTTACATGTTACCCATTGTAATTAATTATGAAATATAGATCTTAGCTCACTAAATAGATATGATGTATTGGGATATCATTTTTAGTAGGAATAATTTCATGAAGATCCGTCGATGAAAAATATAATACATGATATTTAACCATAGATATATATATATTTTTATAGATTATATATTATATCATGATAATCCGATTGACATCCCTTATAGGTATGGCATATAAGGTAGAACAAAATTGGTATCTTGGGTCGAGAAATTATCTTCAATAAAATAATTTTGAGCATATAAATTTGAATGTAATAGAGGTTAATTTCACTAAATCTAACTCTTTGTTATTATATTTCAGTTGGGGATCACATATTTCTTCTAAAAAACACATACTCAATGTTAAAATGGAATTGAAAAAAGGTGAAATAAATACTCATGTTGATAATGAATCAAAAGTTTCTGCAATATTATTTGGAACATATGATCTAATATTACCAATTGGATTTATACTAGAATTGGAGAATTATTATTTCTCCACCATAAAAATAATTCTGATTTCTCTAACTTTTTTAGGACAAGATGATATTTTCCTTCATGGTTAAGAATTATATTTTTTCTATATATAAGAATAAAAAATTTATGGTATTAGGAATATGAAAAGTTATTTATATATTCTAGATATGGATAATCCTATATATAACATTTAGAATGAGAAGGTCAATGTTGTTTCTAATTCTACCTATATTTGGTGTTGATTCCTTAGGTATATAAATGAGAAACACATCCAGAGGCTCAATATAGATGGGATATTGGATTAATTAAATTATGAATCATTTAAAATTTATGAATCATGTTTATTAGAAAAAATTTCCAATATAAATTTAAATATAAATGGTTAAAGTGTAAGTGGAATGGTGTATCTTTTATATAGTGACGTATATGGATCAATGGTTACTAAAAAAGGTGGTATTTTTTGGTGATTCATTACATTTATTGATGATTTTAGTCATTATTGATATGTGTTTAAGATGAGACACAAGTATGAAACTTTGAATGTTTTCAAATATTATTTTTAAAGTATATAATCTATGGGGAAAATTATGAAGATCCTCTGATCAGATCAGGGTAGTGAATAATTAAACATTAAATTTATTTATCGTATGAAGGTCTATGGAATTTTTTCATACATCACTCTTCTTAGAAAATAATAATAAAATATTGTGTGTGAGAGTATAAATCATACATTTTTAGACATGGTTATTTTAATGATGGGATAATGTGTCCATCCAATTATATTATGGCATTATGCTATGAAGATTGTTGCATTTTTACTAAACCATATTCCATATAAACTATTTATAAATACAACATATGAGATATAGACCACGACATGTACGATTATAGAATTTATTAATATTTGGGTATTCAAATCTTTTATATAATATTTGAATTTTGATAATCTTGAATCCAAATCTAACAAATGCTTAATTACTATTTATCCCAATGATACTAGGTGGTGTTATTTCTATAATCCTACTGAGCACAATGTATTTGTAGATTTATTTTCTAAATTTCATGAGAAGAATTTTTCAATAATTGATTCAATAGTGTGAACGATGAACTTTTAGATGTTCAAGACTAACAAAAAGGAAGCTTCCTTGAGATGGAAGTTGAGTGTGTTCCATAAAGAGTTGTGGAATAAGAACCAACTCACACCACACTAGAACCCTAATGGTATGGTATAATTCATCATGAGATCATGCGAAATAGATTTTCCATTGCTAATGGTTAAGAGTTAATATTTATAGGAGATAAAAAAGTACCTACTATGAAGCCATAGAGAGTTATAATTATGAGAAATAGTTAATATACCTAGATTCTACAATGGATTTTATGTACACCGACCAAGCCTGTAACTTGGTAGATTCACCTGAAGGGTTCATACCCCTAGGGTTGAAGTGGTATTCACATAAGAAAATTGACATTAATAGTAGATTTTATACTTAGAAATCATGTTTGGTATGAAAAGGTAACTAGAAAATTCATGGTATTGACTATAAAGAAACTTTTAAATGATAAACTCCATTTGAATATTTCTTTTTATAAAATCTTTTTTTTGATTATGAGATATGTAATATTAATGTAAAAACTAAATTTACTAATTAGAATTTAATATAGGGTATATATATGATACAAACCAAAGGTTTTGAAATTAAAAATGAGACTACAATGGTATACAAGATATAACAGTCCATTTATGGATTGAAGTAATCTTCTTGGAGTTGGAATATCCATTTAGATGATGAAATCAAAGAGTTTGGTTTTTTCCAAAATGTGGTTTATTATTATGTATACAAAATATTAGTGGGAATTTTTTTGTATTTTTTATATTCTATCTGGATGACATACTACTTATTAAAAATGAAATCCTGACCCTTCACTCTATGAATATGTTGCTAGATAAATTCTTCTCAATGAATTATATGGATGAAGAAACCTACACACTACGTATTAAGATCATTAGAGATAGATCTAAGAAGCTACTAGGACTCAGTCGGGATGTTTAAATTGGTAAAGTACTAATGTAGTTTAACCTGGGGAACTCTATGAAGGGTTTTTTACAAGTTCTAAAAAGAATGAATATTAGGCTGATTCGAGATCCTCCTAAAGAATTGGAAAGGAAGTATAGAATTCCCTATTTTCCTTCCATAGGATCTATCATGTATGAAATGTTTTTTACTCTGCCTATTTTTTGATAAGATCTAATTATAAAAACTTTATACTAATAATATCCTACTGATATTCACTAAAATATAATTCTGATGTATATAAGAAGGGATAATGGTATGTTCTTTGACATTGGAGGAGCGGATGACCTATGTTTAAAGAGTTACATGGATGTATGTTTTGAGTATAATAGAGATGATATGAAATTTCAATATGGTTTTATACTTTGCCTAAATAAAGCATATATTAGTTTGAATACTTCCAAACCATCAACCCTAGTGTAATCGATAATATGGGTATAGTATATCACTACCTAATTTTTTTTGAAGGAAGATATTTTTATCAAGATGTTCATCTCTGAACTAGAGGTGGGTCCTATTATTGAGTGATTGATTGAGCTTTAATGTGATACAACAGAGTTTTATGTCATGAAAAGGAACCCCAGTCTCACCAAAGTTCCAAACACGTCCTTTGAAAATACCATCTCACATGAGAGATCATTGAGAGGTGTGATTTAAAGATCTATTTAATTTCTATATGGGAAAATATAGTAGATCTGTTGTTGAAAATGTTACCACAAAAGAAACATGAGGTATATATAGAATATATGGATTTTAGACACAAGAGATAATGGTAATAATAATTTTAAATGTACCATGGAATTAAAATAAAGGAAATCTATATTTATCATTTTTCCATGTGTGCTACAATTCAATTTATATGAATACCCAAATGATTGTATCTCCTCAAAGTGAGATGTTGAGTTATCCCTAATCCAAGATCATTATAGAGTATAATGGGTTGTGATGATATTTTATGTTTAGAATGAATAGAATATTTTTATCATTAAAAATGGTTTTACATGAGATTAAAAGAATAAATTCATGAGGTAATAAGTACATAATTATTACATGGATAGACCCACCAAATTATATCTCAAGGAATGTAATACAGTCAGCGATATACTTAGGGTTGTATTCTTATCATCAATTCCAATTACATGAGGATGGTGAGATATCTAACATGATAAACAAAATAATTTGATACTTTTTTTACATCATTCTAGAGAGACTTAGCTAATCAAAGCATGATTGAGTATGTTGTGGATCATGTCATTGGATAGTGTCTAACCAAGAACGTATTTGACCAATTTCATGACTAGATAATTCATCTAGAACTTGATTGGATTTGACTATGTAAATGAAATTAAACCCTTATTTGGGTAACAAATGATGTTTTTAACTACTTGGATGATGTACATATGATGTACTCATGTTTTAGATGAATGATATGTGATGTATTCATCAATTTGTTCAGTATTTTTGGATAATTAAGAAAGGATGAGATGTCCTTTATAGATTAACATTTATTCTATGTCTAATGGTAACTAAAAGTCATTGTAAAATTTATTATATAGGAATAAATATGATATATGTGATTCGTCTTGTTTTGGACATGTTTTTATAAATACATGAGTATTTTTTATGGATATCACACCAAACCCCTTAGTATCTTAAGTAACATTGATGCTTTTCTACAGGATACTCTTTACTTACATCTATCAAATAGGTATTTTAAATATATATTTCAATGATGCTAAGGACTTCAAGGTCACATAGTTAAGAATATGGATAAGGATTTAGTTTTAGACAAATAATGTGTTCCAAAATGAAGAGATCTTGAGAAAATTGCATCCAAAAAAAATTTGATGGATTCATAGAGTATTGAAAATTTAATTAATTATAGTATTTAATAACAATTGGTAGATTGTTTGATGTTCACATAAATATGTTATATCTGATATTATAGTGCACCAAGATCATATCCCTTGATATCCATAAGATGTATATTATAGAATACTATACGTGTAAATCATATGAAAGGTATAATATACCTTTTCCACCTATGTCATATCATGAAAAAAGATTCATAATTTCTTTAATGAATTACATGCAGCTACAACCCCCCCCCCCCACAGACATACAAACAGAGGTTCCCTCAGTTTCTAATAAATTATTAATGATTTAAACATGACTTATATATATATTTAAAATTTTCACTAGATTATTTTATATGGAAAAATTTATCAGTGTCATTTTATGAAGCCCCAATATGTTTCATATGGTCAATGCATTCTTCATTCAATAAAGATAATCAAGTATAGATATATAAAGGAATGAGTTTATTCATTGGTTATGTTGGTGAATATAAATTTCATAAAAATATTTTTAAAACTCTATTCTTCCCATAGAAGCATTTATTATGTACAGTGAATGCACTAATACCACTATCAACATATGAAAATACTCATCATATGATTGTGGATTCAACGGTCGATGTAATCCCCATATATGTAGGAATCCAACTGTTTCTACTCTTATAATCTTCATAAAAAAACTCCAAGAATATGGAGGATGTTGTGATTACAATATAAGTATGATGTACTACATAAATACCATGCATGTTGATTGTTGAAGTTATATTGAGAAACATATGGGTTTTCTTCAAATGTGAATTATCAGAAGATGATCCCACAAAATTCATCACAGTGTACTTACTATTTTAATGTGTCGCCTCTTTACATTTGGAATAGTAGGAGATGGTTGTGTGAGAGGGTCAAGTCTGACCTTCGAGTGAGGTTAAGAAGAAAGATTATTAAATAGGAGAAAGAGTTTTCAATACTATAATTTTCTCCAATGAATACCCTTAATTCTTCTTAATATTCATTTTATATCATATTCTTAAATTTTTCATCCAAATTATTCAACCATCATTAATTTTCTTTAATTTTTTTAAAAAAAGTAAAAAAAATATTAATATGGTGAAGACCGGTAAGTATTTTAAGCTCGTTTCCTTAGATACAAACCCATGACCAGCTACTTATCAAATTTCATGATGTATTTCAAAAAATTTATTTTATGTTTTAAATCCATTGATAAGTTTCTACTGAATAAAATTTAATACCATTTTTTGGGATACAAAAATAGTCACTTAACTATTTATTTCTTTTGTAGATATTTTTCATTGTTTTATTTAAAAAAATAAAAAACACGTGAATATTTATTGCATGAATCCATCCCAACAAGATTACTGGAATGAAATTAGAATTGTAGTTGATAAATTCATAACACCATACCTTAATCAACACTTATATACCAGAGTTTAGGTTTGGGAATAAATTTAACCTAGATCATGTAAAATATTTTAGAAAATATTTATGGAGGTGCTGAAATAGTAAGAAAAATCATTATAAGCTAAATTAAAATCTTCCTTATCCATATTTTATATATAATAATCATTAAAGATTTAAATTTAACTCATTTGATGTTTTTTTAGTCCATAAAACACTTATAAATGTTATTCATAAATTAATTATTCTATTTTATTCATTTTAGAGAGAGTTTTCATATATGATTTTTTAATTCTAATTTTTTTAATTGAATTTAAAACTTATTTATCCTTATATTTTATTGTAGGAATATAACCAATACATTCCCTAGAGAGTGATGATTAGGATCAAGCACAAATAAATAATGAAAATTTAGTGTTAGGAGTTAAAGAAGAATAATTTCCAATGACCTACCATATGAAGATTGAAATATAGGTTTCTATATATATGGGGTTAATTTCAATATAAATTCAAAATGATTCAATTTCACTCAAATCATGTTGTTTGTTTACTCTTCCTATGTTTTTAAAGTAAATAAAACACCATTAAAGCCCATAATACATGGATGTTTTTATGATGATGCATATAAAGTTAATAAAGAGAAAAAAGGAAAGATAATATGGTCCCATTCCATTTCAAGTACACTATTAATTAGGAAGTGAATAAATTATTTTTTGAAAAAATGGAATATACAGAACAAAAAAATGGAGTGAAAATATATGGGAATCAAATGAAATTTCCGGTGGTTATTCATACCATACATTCACAATCCAATTTATATTGTACATAATATCTAGAACTACCAAACTATGGGTATAAAAAAACTAGTACACACATTGGGGTTTAAACCAATACACTTTTCCCTTCTCTTTCTTTTTATTAATTTTGTTAAAAAAATTCATGTAAATTTAGTTTTTTTACTTATGGGTTTTTCATAGATGGTAGCCTTGGAAATAAATTTATATGATTGGGATGTTTTCCATCTAAAATAATTATTAGATTGTTTCCATACATATCATTATTTTTCTATAAACCAAGTCATATTTTGTGTAAACTACTAAATTCTTAAGATTTTATGAGGGTTGTAACATATTAGTGTGGAAGATAAAAACAATACCATTATTAGATTATGATTTTTTATTGTTGATTTTTCATATTTTTGTGTGACAATTGATAATTGTTGGTCAATTTTTCATTTGTTTACCGTTGAGATAATTTTGGAATTATTCATGAATTTTAAATCTAAAAACTCACATGATTACTGATATTTTATTGATCCTAAATTAATTTTGAACATTTGATGAATTCTGGGTCAATTGAGAGGTACATGAATGTAACATAATTTACAATGAAATATTTCTCAACATGAAAGGATTCAAAATAATCTTGGAATATTCTTAAATTTCTCTATTTCTTGATTTTCAAGTACATGGTTCACAATCTAGAACATTATATAATAACTTTTCATTATTTTATGAGTTTAGGTGTGGTTAAAATGATAAATGAAATTTTTGAAATTAAAAGTCCCTATGTTATAATCATTTCAAGATGACCTTGCATATGACCCTCCTTTAGATACGATTTACCACCCATGAATTGCCTTATAGGATCTACATTACAAGATAAATCCATTCCAACCTATATATTGATGTTGAAATTTGTGTTTATAATTTTAGATAAGTGGGGGGGGGGGTTGGTCGTGTAAATTATTTTTGTGGTAGTTTTATATTTTGTAGGATGTAAGGGTAGTGTTTACTTTTATAAGGATGAAATAAGTCACAATATTCCTTAAAATTCATTTATTCCCTCTTTTTATTTAAATTATATAAAAAATTGTATATAAAGAAATGAAAATTGAGGTGGGATTGAAATTTCAATTGTTATTTTTGGATAACTCATGACCCTAACAATGAAATAAAAGGGAATTAATTGTCAATAATAATTTATTGCATGAATTTTTCATCCCTTTCACCATGAATGTTTTTTAAAAAATATAAATAAATCCTTAGATAATAGGATGAATCAATCATTATGCTTAATATTGATATGTGACTTACTATTAATGGGGGTGGAGATATTTGAAAATGGTGATGAATTTGAGGGAGGAAGTAGAGGATTTATATTTATAATATTTTCTAATAATTTCCTGAATTTAGGTTTAAGAGATCAAACTTATATTTTAATCCTTTGATTTTAAACATCAAACCATGAACTTTAATCCCTAACACAACCAATGTATAATACCATTTGATTTAGAAATAACATTCTATTTGAGTGGAGATATGGTCACATTAAAATATTTTGAATAGTGTTGAGGATTATAATGATAGGAAAACTTTTAAAAAAAAATTTATTGAGACTGAGATATAAATTTCTAGGTGTGGTAAGTACACATGTGCCTCAATTTATCAATAAGATTAAAATAAATTTCTTGAGTACAAAGAAAATTTAAATTAAAATCCAAAAGGAAGCAAGATAAGGTTAGTATGGAAAATAATATCTCACTAACTCTTTTGATTGAATTAGTTTAACATTTACATAAGTGTAGACATTTCCATAGAGTGCAATGGTGTATTTTTATAGGAGTGATAAATGAATAAAATATATTATTTTTATCAAAATTTTACTTCTAATATGCCCCAATAATTTTACTAATTTATAGAATCTACTAAAAATTTTATGTTTTGGAATAAATTGGAGTATTATTATAAATTACGAAATATCATGTTTTTTATTTATATGTAAATTTTTTAATTAATTTTGAAACTATACCTATAATTATTTTCTAAAAACTTTTATTATGAATTTCAGATGAATTAAAGGGAATGTGGAGGATTTTCTGTAATTAAATCTAAATTTTTCAAGGTTGTGTCATATTAAAATATTGCACTTGTGTGTGATTAAAGTGAATTTTAGTCGGGTCACATTAGATTAAATGAATGTATTGAGAATTATATATGATTAAATCCAACATATACAGTAACGACCTGACCCCAGTTACCCAGAGTTAGCACATTATTACATAACATTGGCATGATTACAAAAGATCCAGTCTCGAAAGACTGATTAGTTTTGTAGCCTTGGAAACACCAGATATATTCATAAAGTTTACATTACACCAATAAGTGAAAAACTACAACAACATATTCTCTTAATAACCCCTCATACTATCCCTTTAGGTCATTCATAAAATATTTCTTCACATCCAAGGAAAAATAAAACATTGATAGGGATGAGCTCAGATTCTCAATAAGGATAACAATATAGCGGAAACATTCATAAATAAACATAAACATTTAAGGAAATGTATAACTAAAACAAAAGCCTTTTAAACTTGATCTTCAACATAATATAGAAAGGATAAAATGAAATAATGCCATTTAATTATTCACATGGATATTCTACTAGTCGAATAATCACATGAAATATCAATAACCACTTTCATAATGACAGAATACATAATTCCAGAATATCATAACCACGTAGCCAATGCCTCGTGCCAAGACTACAAATAAGATTTTGTCAAGGCCTCATGCCAAGACACTAGTTTGTATCATGAGACCTACTGATTCATCGAGGAGCTATAGCGGGCTCCACCCATCACTTACTAAGTCTAATTCATTCCTCATATGAAAAGTTTGAAATATAACATAAACATTCGTATTAAAACTAGCATACGAAATGTCAATACTTGATCCACAAACCATGACTGGTATAAAAATATCACATCCACAGTCAAACATAACTCATTCAATACAATATGGAATATTTTATTGTATCAAATTAACCTCAACCGAGAATAATGAAGGATATTGACATAGATGAAAATAATCATTAAAACTATTAGATAGAAATATCCCATTTTTTCATGAAATCATTTAAAAGTCACACTATTTGTCAAGAAGCCATTTAAAAATAGATTTTTGAATCAATGTTTCTCATACCACTTTGAATCTTTTAAAAGTAGTTTTAATTTTAAAACATTAATGTCCATATAAATAATTCCTTAAAACCATTTTTAAAACATGGACATTAATGAGAAATATTTAAAAGAATAAGTATTTAAAACATTTAAAAATGATATTTTAGTTATAGTTTCTAACCAAAAGAGAGACACTTGAATACAAAATATTGTGGTAATAAAAACAATTTAATATCATGAGAATAAAGGTATTTATGATATACTATATCAAAGTACATTATATACACTACATAAAAGTGATTTGGTGTATAACAACAAAGAAGTCTCAATGGGATGTAAATTGAGATTAAGTCTCTTATAAAGACCGTATCCTTAGGTTAAGGATAAATCAATGACATAATTATGTGTGAAAAATATAAATACACTATATATGATTGGATATTCAGTGTAAATCAATCAGAGGACATTCACACATATTCTTGTAAAAACAACACCAATTAATTGGATGTTTTACTCAATAAATGGAGATTGAGTTAAAATTACTCCTATCAAGTACATATCGATGACTTGAGAATTTATCAATGGATTTATTATGTGTATCAAAATTATATCCACATAAAGGGGAGTGGAAATTATGACATAAGCAAATGAATATTGATTCCACACATAATCTTGGTGTAAAATAATCAATGAAGTATGCATAAAGCCAAATGAGTGGAAATTGAAATTTAAAATTCCCTTATCAATTGGGTAACATAAAAAACATACACCCATGAAAGATGTATCATAAAATGATGATGTAAATATCCATAAATTAAAGTATATTACACAATGAATAAAACCATGGGTAGTACAGACACCACATGCAATAAATATGTGGTGAACAATGGAAATCTCATGGAATTAAAAGTGAGATAAGAAACCCCTTACTTTGTACTTTTTCCTTGGTCGAGGGTGGTTTAACCTCCTTTATAATGGTGAAATATTTGTTATTGAATTATACAAGAATTATATAGATTAATATGATATCATATATAATCTTTCAACATTGATTTGTTAATAATAACTTAGTATTATCGTCGTTTCGGGTTTTAACGGATTCATTTTCCATTACAATATTTGTTATGTGAGCCATATTTTTTATGGATGATATGTATATTATTCATATCCATAATGATATCATGTCTATAAACATTGTTTTTAATGATAAAATGAAATTTATTCTTGATTGGATAAGATGGGGAATGAATCTCATCGCGTTCGTGGAGACGGTAATCCGTACGTACGCACGAGCGACAATATCATTATTTTGATACTAAAATAATATATAATTGGGTGTTATATCATATATATAGAGTAATTATCATGTAATATTTTTTATTTACATGAATTACACATCATTATTATACCCATCCAAATAATAATATGTTGAATAACAATTACACCACAACGTGGAGACGGTAGGTCGTACGTACGCACGTATGGTGACATGTCATTCAAGGGATGGATATAATAATGAATTTTTTTGTTCCATAATTTTAATAACTTCACAGTATATAGAATATACTGGAGTTATTATTTTAGAATAGAAATAACAAGGAAATAATAAGTTCAAGAAGAAAGGAACTTTACAGAGGGTGGTGAAGAAGTTACCTCTTTTTCGGGTTCTTCCTTTTGATTTGATCCAAAGGGCTCCATAGGTTGTATTTATGATCAAAATAAGGCCTATTGGTTTATTTGAGGTATGTTGTGTGGATATTTGGTTAGAGTTTGGCCGAGCCAAAATTCTTTTAAGGTGTGAATAATTGGTTTGAAGTGATGTCCTTTTATAAGTGGGAGGAGGGGCTCTTTAAGAAAAACTTAAAGTATTATTTTATAATTAATTCATATTCGGTTTCTAATGACTCCAAAGTGAATTATTAAAAGACTAAGGTGGGAATGGGTAGAAATAGTTTCAACCAATATATTTTAGACAGGTTTGGGTCATTATATTAACCTTATTTTTTAGTTTTAACTCTTGGTTAATAAGTTTGACACTTACCATGTCACTTTGTATTTTTATATTATATAGTTAATAAACTTACAATTAACATCCAAGAGACCCCCAAGTGGTCCATTAATGATACCCCTATCCTAATATAATTCTCAGGCCGAAAATTATATTTTTAGGAATTGAATATCAATTAATAATATAATATTTGTTTTAAAAACTCATTTATGTCAATTTTGACACTACTCAATAATTGATTTTTGTTAAATTCGTAAAAACTTTATTAATTAGAAAACAATTCATTTAAGAAATCCTAACATGTCGTATTAACCAATAAAAATTTTTTATGTCATCAAAACGTTCAAATTATATTTATTTTAACATTTATAATACCAATTATTTGATTCTTTCATTAATAAATAAAATTCTGCATCATTATTGTGTCATATATATTTTTACTTTTTAAATGTATAAAAATTATAAATAAAATATAATTATGTTGGAAATAGTTTTATCTTTCAAATGAATATTTATAATCGAAAATATAACATATATAACCCTATGTAAAAAATTCTTTTCTAAAAGATATAAGCTTATGTCATTTTTGTATTTACTTTAACTTAATTAAAATAAAGTGTCCCTATCACCTATAAGTGGCTCCATGGGGTCCCAAAATAAACCCAAATATTCACATGGTCGGAAATGTATCAACCAATAGGTTTAGGACACGTTTCAGGGTAAATTAATATTATTATTATATTATTATATTGTTTTACCATAATTTACCGGATTTACCCTTTAACCATGGTAAATAAAATATTTACCGAAGTAATTATTCAAAATTTCTAAAAATAAGAGTTACCTATTTACATAATTTAGAAATCCTGATTCCTAATATGGAGTCCATTTTTCTAAATTCGAAACACAGAAGTGGCAGAATATAATTTAAAATTATTTCCCGTTGTCAAAACAAAAAGCGTGTTTTTAAGAAAAAATAACTATCAAAAGATAGACAATTGTTTAAGTCCGGTTTAAATGTGAAATTATGTCTAATGACCAAAATTGTATTAAATGGTGAAAATATATTCTAAATATAGTTTAAAACCACTCAAAACCATAATTTATAACTATTGATTATTTCTATTAAAAAAGTTGTTTTTAATTAAAATTTAGTAATTTTCACTATTCATCAAAATATGAATGTTATCCGAAAAGTACCAAAATTTCACTCTAAGCTAATTTTGATATTATGAATCCAAAAAATAAGTCCATTTTAAAAGATAAAATTTATAAAATTTCAAAAAGTATGTATTACTATTCATAACGGCTAGTTTGATTGGTTGTGATGTGTTAGAATCTCAAAGTTGCATACAATTCAAGACATTGCATTATTCAAACGGAAGTGTACCGTGGAAGCTTGGGGTGATACATATACACTCATTTGTGATTAATTGGTCATGTCTCCAAAATGATACATAAGAATAGAAACCCCACCCTTTACCTCACATATAAATAAATCCAATGAAAAACCTGCTACGTTGTATTAAACTGCGAGCATGTCAAGTCTTATCTAAATAGTCCCACCTCAATTCCTCTTTGTAAAATTATTATGTAAAAATTATATGGTGGATCATAATAGATCTATTCAGACATATTCTATGTAATAGTAACTCTAGGAGAGTGTTGCATTTTTGTATGGTGTTATTTTAGAAGAATAACCGATCTAGAAAACAAGCCATTTTTTATTAACATAATATTTTTAAATCTATAATTATACTTGAATGAGTCATTTTTTGATTAATTTCGTATTTCAAAACCTCATGTAATTAACACTATTGAATTTGGATCTACCTTTAGTTTTGAGAGGGAGTATTGTAATGGTTTTATGATTCCATGTTTCTCATAATTATGATACCCAATCCACTATGTAAATTATGGAATGTGTTGAACCATGATTTATTGGGCATGATACCTTAGAATTATTTTATAAGCACAATGAAATATTTTTAAATACCATGTAATTTATCAAAAACCAATGTGGATTCCAGGTATTATATTATTGACCATGATAATATCCGTGTTCTACTTGTCTTTCCAAATTGGGAAATACCTATGAGTTCTTCCCACATGTTTTTTATACATATAAAAAGTATCTAAGGGTCATGTTTTGATTTAATAACTAGATGAAGAAGAATATATATCTTGAAGGAAGTATTTTCATGCTCTCACTACCCATATGAAAATATTTCATGAATAAACTTTTCTAACAATGAATTTATCCCACACACTCGATCTTGATAATATAGATTTAATTAAAAGGGAAGGTGATGGGAAATAATAATTTTGATATTCCCGAGCCTTCTCTTGATTCTGTTTTTTATATTTTTAATTTTCATTCTATTTATATGTTTCCTCTCCTATAATACCTCTCATATCCATAGTTATAGAGAGTTAACCCCTATTTGGTTGAAATGAGGGGAAGGAACCAGTTTAGTGTTGTTGAATCTAAATATATTTACCTATTCTAATTTACGGTTTTATGATGGGATGAGTTTGTGAGTTATTTAAGGTTTTTAATTAAAGGTTTGAATTTTTCCTCTCTTATTTCTCATTCCCATTATTTTATAATGGAGTAGTCAATATTTCCCTTTATTTAACTGTTCCTCATATGGTGGAGTTGAGAATATCAATGGAGAATGGTATGGTGGATATTGGCTCTAAAAAGTGGATCTCATATTCTTAGTCAGGCCTGATAAGTTATGTTTTGGTGGCTTCATATTTCTAGTTTAGATTTTATTTCCACCAGTGGTCATTGAAAAACACAAGGGGAAAATTCACTTACATATGTAATGTGGTGCCTCTTTAAATTTGGAATTGTGAAAGATGATCGGGTGAGAGGTTCAAGTATAACCATTTAAAGAGGTTAAGAAAAAGAGAGAAATATTAAATAGTATAATAAAGTTTCACTCTTAGAGTTTTCCCAAAGGGATACTCAGCATTCTTCTTAACTTTTACCACATATTATTTTTCATAAATTTTTCATTCTTCTTTTTTAACCCTCGTTTTTCTTCATTCATTATTTCTATACTATATAAAAAATATTAATATAGTGAAGACTAGTGAGTGTTTTGGGATTGGTTCCTTAGATAAAATATCATGGTTAGCTCTATAGATAATTTCATGAGGGATTTCTATCACTATATTTGATGCACTAATTCCTTCAACAAGATTATGGTGGATACATGATCTAGATCATGTTCATGTGACTAGCTTGTACAAGTTGGATCAAATAGTAAAATATACACCATTTTATTCTTTATTTTATTTTGAATTATATATGTATAGATATATCCTTATCTTAATTGTTCTTTTGAGTTATTCTCCCACTATGTTCAGAATATTATACATCCCTCTAAAACCCATTATATTCTTCTAACAATTAAAACTGTTATATTAGATATGAATTATTTGGTTAAACTCATATACTAATTAATTTTATTGTGTAAACTTTTAATAATTTTGAATATTATTTTTTCATTTTGAACACTTTTAGTATTCATGTGTGTGTGTGTGTGTTATACTCTGTGATACCATTTAAGTAAATTGTGACCATATCAATTATAAATAATAAACATTTATATATAAAAAATTCATAATGAAGGAAACTTCCATGATGATATCATATATATTAAATTGTATAAATATTTTTGTTAACCAAACTAAACCTTTATAAGTTAAACATAGCACATATTGATTCAAATTGTTTTACAATTATTTTAATTTTTAAATATCTCAAAATCCATTTTTTTTGATGAATTTTGAAAAATATTGAAAATTAAAATATATCATTAATATTAATTAATTAGATATTATAATGTACCTAATGACATAGTCAATTATGGGACAATATATGAAAAAAAAAATTATTGATCATATATTACTTTTTCTATTTAAATCGAAATTTATTTATTGTTTCCTACTCATGATAAATAATTATTTTATATAATCATTGAAACAACCTTTTTTGTGTGTATAATAAATACACTAGAATGATTAATTTTAATACTTCATAACTACATTATTAATATAAGTGATATTAAAATGTTTTAAATGATTTTATAGGGTTATTTTATATATGGTACAAGATGATGAATAATTATTTCAATCAAAATGAAAATTATATGATATATAGTCACTGTAAAATAATAATACATGTGACGATTTTATAAACACACATTTCCTAAAATGTATATATGATTTAGATTTTAGGTAGGTGCACTTATATATATATATATATTCAATAATTGATAATTCACATAAATATTGTGAATTCACATCCAATATAGCTTTTAATTATATAAATAACTGATAACCCATGGTATTTCAGTATATTTAGTTGAATATATTGAATTCATAATTTCATGAAGAGAATAGAATAATTCTCTCATGGATGAAAATTTAGTAGATATACATCTATTAAATAAATTAATTATTCACCCAATATTCATATCCAATAAAAACAATAACATATCTAAAACATCGTGCTCAATAGGTGTTAAGATAAATTACTAATACATCAAAAAACATATATCAAAAAAAATATAAATAACATATCCAAAATTTTAAAATTCATTATGATCAATAGAAAAAAACTATAAATAAAGATCCTGAATATTATTTTGATATAATACATATATTTACATGAATCAATATGTATACAATTTTAGTCACCTAGAGAAAATAGAGATACACAAATAGGATTATTTGATTGTTATAAATATATGAAATTTGAAACCAACCCAGAAAAATTGAAACATTTTTACGAAATATGATGTTTTGAAAATGAAATAAGAGGGAAATGTATTACCATTATGGTTGGAATAAGACAATGGTTGGAATTCTTCAAGTCCCCATGAGTATAGAATCACTTAAGTTCTCACAAACCAACTTGTGACACCCCAAAACTAGGTACCTCTTCCAGTCTGTGATAATGACTACAGTGCATTCCTAATCCCCATGAGTTGGAAATAAGCTTTTGGAAATTTAAGAACTCCTTTTGGAATGGTTTTACCAATTAGATCATCACATGGGTCTGAACTAAAAATATTACAAGACCTTGAAATAACATGTAAATTCATTCTTCAATAGTATCATAATAATCAATAATTAATAAACATCCCATCGAATAGAAATGACTCAAATAAAAATGAGTGAACTAATAAAAAAATAATATAACTAACATTTGTTGGGTATCCGAAAAGTGAGTTCGAAGGGGGATCCATATATATAACCAAAAAAATAAATATGATGGATATCGAGTAAGTAATAAAAGATACATCAATTCATCAAACAAAAAATAAAAAAAATGGATACCCATATTCATGTGAGATGAGGATCAAGCTCCCACAGTATCACCATCATCAACCCAAGATCCACTAGATTGAATATTTTTCAACTTCATACACTGACATTCCTTTAAACGAACAGGTCAAAACATGGTCTACACACACCCATTGGGCATATATAGGTTTTGAGAAATACCATCCTAGTAGGATCTCACAAATTGTTCCCTGAGTAACCCTTATTAGATAAACAAAACCATGCTTGTTTTAAATAAATAATAATAAAGTATTTTTTCACACATATATAAATATTTTCTTTTAAAATTTAGGAAATAAGTTTAAATTTTATGAAAATAAAAATTTCTTAATCATGAAACATGGGAGTGCCATAGGTAAGTTAAGGTTTTTGGGAACCCCGGTTCCTCATATAAACGTTTTTCCTAATGGATAATCTATGTGTGCACATAAACCTCTTATGATCTTATTCATTGTTCAGGATGTATGTTTTCACCTATCCCGTGAAAATATATCCAATAAACCACTAAGGAATATATAAATTATCCCATTGTTGTGGTGTTTCCCATAGAATACACCATAACTATCATCCAAGCCTAATCTAGTTAGTTAGAGTGATGTAAATGCAAAATGGATACTTAACACTAGCATTCCCCCTTATCCGGTAATCCATCACTATTTATTATTTCCAAAACATGATGTTAAAATTAACTTTACTTCTAAACTAATGTGATAAAATCAAAAACACATGAGGTAAAACATAAACCATCAATACTATCATTACATATCTTTAATTAATTCAAAAAACCTTCTATAAAAAAAGTGTATCACATGAAACTTCTAATCTTAAACCAATATAACCAATATTGCCAGGATATAAACCCACCTAGGATGATGGGAGGGATCCTAAAGATAAAACAACAAACCATAAACCCCAATACCATAACATAAAATCAAGAAAAAGGAAACCCTAATCCTTTATAGTCATGTGGATTCACTACTAGAAACATCACCTATACCCACGGTTCAATAAACCATGGGCTACTAGGGCATCAGTATAGAGATATACCAATAGTTCTATAGAAACCATGGGAATATACCTATAGAATTTCATAATACCCACAATTTTAGTTAAATTGTGGGTCTTTATTAACACACCATACATAATATACCCACGATTCACTAAACTGTGGGTATAAATACATGTCCCAGACAAGCAGTACCATCCTTCCAGCCATCCTTGACCTGAAAAAAAACTTAAACCAGTTACAAACCACAGTACATGGTTGATATCAAGAGTGAATGGCAACATATGATATAAAAACTTGTACATGAATTAATTTACATAAAAAATGGGTCAAAAACAAAATCAATCAACCTATCAACATGAAATAGTCTAACCAAAACCCATTCTAGTTGATTCAAGTTTTTTTGGATTATGATATCTATCATGTTTGTCTTAATTTCCCATTGAATTACTTCCCACACTATGAGATTCTAATTTTAGAACATTCCATGGATCATTTCCAATAGAGGTATTAAATTACTAATGAAGACCAATGGATACAGAGAATATTAGTATTGGAATAAAAAACCACCCCAGATGATAACACAACATATTAGTATGGTAGTCAGTTTGGAAGGACTATTTATTAGAATTAGAAAATGTATGGAATTATTTAAATAGAAAATATAAAATAAAAATGAAAATAAAATAGTTTGGAAAATAAATAAAAACATAGTTTCATGTTTCTTGAAAATAAAAATGAAAACATAGGAAAGTTACACATTTTCTAATACGTTGTTGGAAAATGAAAATATAAATATCTTCACTATGTTCCAAAAAACACAAGAAACCAGGTCAATCATTGATAAAAAACAAAATAGAGTGTTTTTAAAATCCAAATGCACCATTTGTTACAAAGAAGGAAAATATTTGAACTTATGTGAATCATTGAAGTTGTTCTTGAATCAACAAATGTCTTCACTGGGTTCTAAACAAACCATAAATCAAGGCTAGCATTGATAATAAAAATTTGTTAGAGGGTCTTTATGTGGTTTTATTCATATAAAATTAATCAATTATAAAGCTATAAATCCCCAAAATTTGTTTAGATATTTAAATCTACAAGATGAAAATATATACCTTGGGATAGTTGCCTTATTCAATCTTTTATTTCCGCAAAATGAGTTCTTGTTCAGACGTTGTAATTCTCTTGAATTCCTAAATATAATAAAATAGGGTTATGTGAAATAATTTGGAAAATATAAATTACAAAAAAATATAATGTTCTATAAAACCAAACAATGAGAATGCACCGCACCATGAACATCTAAAATTGATGTACTTGAGTCTATTTTCCTATTTGAAGAAATTGAAAACGTAAGAAATTTATTGAATAAAATTTTCAAATTCCTATACATGGTATCTCAAATAACCATCCAATTCTATCACTTTCATAATCTAACTAGGATCAACATTTCCAAGTATTTCAATGTAAACTAGCATGGCATCCTTATCTACACCATGACAACCATAGGGATAGTATTTAAGAGATTTATGAAACCCTTCAAACTCAGAATCCTTAAGATAGCCAAAATATGCAAAAATAAACATTCAAAGTAATGAAAAGTGTCTCTAATTTATAACCCAATCATAAAAGATATTCCTAAAACATGATTTGAACAAAAATGTGTTTTTTTTTCAAAAAAGAAAATAGGTAGCCAATATAACATTCAAAATAGTGCCAACAACAAAGTCTTTTCTCTGCTGAATCATGGAAGCCCGCATATCTTTCTCTTTATCATGATCAAACCATTGTGCTTTAAAAAATATGTAGCTCTAACACAAAACTTCTCTAACAAAAAAAAACATAGGTGTACATCTTGTAAATCAACAACAACTCCAGTAGTCCAAAAACAATTTCCATAAAATCTGTCCAGTAGCCCAAAAAATTCCATACAAGAAATCCAATAGTCTAAAAAAAGATAGTATCTCCAACACAAACAAAAACACACTACACTTGTAAATCATATAAAACATACATGTGGATATTCATCCATACATGAAATCAATGGATGTTTTTTAAATTACTTGCACAAGTCTCCATGTTGAGTCAAAAATGTAGGGGATTAATATACCCCTATTTCCAACATCCCCATACCCGTCCCCATCATCATCATCAACAACATCGTCGGTAACATCATCAGTAGCCTCATCACCAACAGCACCATCAGCAACATCATCAGCATCCTCATCACCAACATCACCATCAGTAACATCCTCACCACCAACAGCTCTATCACCAGCACCTTCAACTTGATCGCCACTAGGACCCTCATTGGCATCACCTACGGCCTCATTTAAAGATCTAATTGATGCCATATATGAAGTAAAAGTGGTAGGATCCTCTTATGGAAGTGACTGACTCAAAACTGACAAATATTTCATGAAATTTTATGTCATCATCTTAATTCTTTCACACTCTTATTTACTTCTTTTGTAATCCTCTATAGATATTTTGTCCCCTCAACTGCTTCTGCATGAGTGTTTTCTAGATCAGAGGTCTGAGAGGTTTGAGATGAGCTCGATGAGGACCAATACCTTGATGGGATGATGTTTTTCCCTGTTTGACATCGAACCCTCCCCAAGTACTCCATGCTTAATACCTAACTCAAATGATCATGTATCCCAAAGTTTTCCTCTTCGTTATCATTGAGGACCTCCAAGGAAAACTGTTGAAATTTTAAATAACATATTAAATTATGAATTTTGTATAAATATTTGAAATATAAAAAAACATAAAATATTTTCTTGTTTCATTGCATTTAATTCACTTCCATCCTTTTGGTTATGATTGGAGAAAATAATTTTGAATGAGGAACATGACCTTTGATTCCCAATATATCATTATGTAAATTAGAAATGAAAAAATCTAGATTACAACCATATATTAGAAATTCAAAAATCTGAATTCAAGTAAGTTATATAATGTTTTTGAATAGAGCACTTCAAGAACATTATGTGTGGTTAGGGATTCCTGTGATGAGTAGTGACTTAAAGAAATACCAAGAGAGTGAACATGTTTGGAATGTATATATTTCATCAAGGTGTTATCATGTAATGGATGGTTTAAGTGTAGTATTTTTGGTACTAATTTACAAATTCAATGATAATCCCTGATAAAAAATCATAATATATTTATAATGGTTTAGTGGAATATATTTTTAGAGTTATTATTTGGAAATTATATTTCTAGTTGGTGTCTTTGAGGGAGTAGTGTGTTTTAACATGGAAATTACTTTGGAGTGTGGGATAGTAGTTGGGAACTACAATGGAGTTTAGTTGAATTTATGTATATGGTTTGTTGTTACATCGTAGTTTTCAATGTGTTTTTTAGAGATTATGAACAATGATCAGCAATGAAAAATAATGTCTATTGATTGATTGGTGTTTTAATACCATTATTGTTTGTTAATCTTATTCAAAAAAAGGGTTGGAGTTTGACATAAGGTTGTGTAATGCCAAGGATAGCTGGATGGTTTTTGATTGATTTTTTTTAACATGGTATGGTGATTTATTGGTTTTGAAGTATGGTTGTGAAATGTCAAAGTGCAAGATTCTTCTCCACATGAGTTCATTTGGTTCCTAAGTTGTTATATTTAGTATTGTGATGTGAACCTATGTAAGAGTTGTTAGCAATACTATTGAGTGTTGATATTAGGATGAAAGTGGGATATGTTTGGTTCTTATGTTTTGGTAGTTATTTAATTTATAAATGCACTACAATAGTGATGTGTAGATGAACAAAACAAATAGGTAGTGGAAGTTGGGTTCATGTGTTCACATAGCATTCAAGATGAGTTAGTATATGATTGACACTCACGTGAGGGATTCATTCAGTGGTAATAATGAATAAACAATTCATAAGGTCATATGGAACAAATATTGGAATTTATTCATTGATATTGAAAGGAAGTACAAAAATATGGGCCACTGATCGATTTAGAACCACCTAAGAAACGATATTCATGTGAATAAACTAGTATTTTGGGTTCTTTTCATTTTGAATTCACTAGTATGAAAGGTTTTAGTGGTGTTGTACATGTATTCATTTGAGTGTTTTTGGGTTTCTCAGTTAGGGTGACGATTTTATTTTGGTGTTAGTTCGGTCATTATTTGAGGATGGTGGGTTGGTTGTTTTTTAGTATTGGTGGTTCTTTTGGGATTTTTTTTGGCTTTTTCTAATGGTTTCCACTATACGGGGGTTGCAATGGATAAATTATTGGTTCATCTAATTTGTCCTAGTGTTGTTTCCTAGTTTGGTGGAGATGAGTTGTTGTTCTCATGTGGTTGAGGGAAAATTTGGATAGAGTTGTGTGGTCACTGGTAATGGATTTGTGACTTTTGGAGGTTCAATTGATGGTGATTAATGATGTTGGTCTTGTGGTGTTGGTTGTCACTTGTTGTGCTTGGTGGTCGGTTCTTTGTTGGATGGTGACCTTCAAGTGATTGAGGGTTAGAACTTGTTAGGGTCATGACCCTTACCTGGTGTATAGGTCACCCTTAGCTGTGTGGACCAATAGGGGCTTCATTATTCTTGTGTGGGCCCCATTGGGGATGGGGCATTGAAGGGATGTGGTTGGGAGTGTATAAAGATAGAGTAATGGATTTTCCATGTCTTTTGTCATGGGTTGATGAAAGTGATCTGGTTTAGTGGTTGCAGGTTGTGAGTTGGTGGTCTTAATGGAATGGGATCTTTTTGGTTGTGTATGGTATTTCTTTGGTCATTTATGTATGTTCTTTTGATGGTGTTGGATATTTTTCATGGTGTTGTTGTATTTTGGGAGGGTTTGGAGCCTATTTTCATAATTTTTTATCATATTTTATTGGATTTTGGCCTGGTTTTTTGATGGTATGTTGGGGTAGTTGGTATTTTGGTCTAATTGTCTTCATTGGTTCGATGTTTTACATGGAGGAAGTTCATTAGAGCTATAGATTTCTAGCTAGTTAGAGGTATTTTTTGCTTGATTTTTTTTCTTGGCTATAGGTGCTTCATTCCATAGAGTCTGAAGATGGTTTTATGGTGTTGTATGCTTTTGGGTGAGGTGTAGTGATAATGCTTGAAGGGTTCTATTTGAGGGTTTTTCTTTTTCTATTGGCTGGTGGTTGCAATTCTGTAGTAGGTGTTGTGGTTAGGGTGGATGGTGGATGGTTTGTGTTTGTGTGAGGATGCTAGAATTTAGGAAATCTTGATGGTGTTTTGTATGTGGGTGGGGTGTTTCTATATTGGGTTCCCGGTGGTGCTACTGGTTGGATATGGTTCTCTAATATAAAGGATGTCTATAGGGATTCTATGACTAATACACTTAAAGATGAAATTCAAAAAAATAATGTATTGGAAATGTGATTAACATCATTTATCATGTTGAGATATAACTTGAATGTTCAAACAGTGACGAATAAAGAGATAAAACAATCATGGAATACAATTTGAATAATGATCATGAAGTTTTTCTTGAATGAAACACTAAACACAAAATTGTAAATAAAATCCCAACATGAAGATTTTGATAATATAAAAAAAGATAAAAATCATTTTCATGATAAATGGAATTATATTTTTGTGTAAATTAAACATCAAAACATAAAAGTTTCTAAGTAATATTGGTTTTACAAATGAGTCTAAGAAGAAGGTTTCTAAAAAGGAAGAAATATTGATTTTGATATAGTTTTGATGTGTTAAGACTAATAAAACCCTTAAAAAATAAGAGGTCACTATGTTAAATATATATATTAAATTAAAATTCATAACAGTATGATAATAAATGATGAACATAGTCTCAAGTAAAACAAAAATCTTTGACTCACTAAATTTTTCTATCTTCTTTACCCACCAATGTGGGTCCTAAAATCCAATGTGGAAAATTTTGATTAAGAAAAAAAATTTATAATGAACACTTCTACATATAAGTTTATAGAATTCACTTTGATAAGGAATGGTTTTACAAACCCAAACAGTTGTAAGATAAAAATGTACCAAGACAGAAATCCTATGCTCACAAATATAGTCAAAAATTTATAGTTGAATTGAATCTAAATTATAGTATTAGTTCTATGAAGTATTTAGTCATAAATAATTTGTTTTTTGAAATAATATTTCTCTTCTATAGATAAGGACATGAAAAGGTAAATAATTAAAAATATAAATCAGTACATTATTTTAATCCAGATGAAAGTACAATGCGCTTCTCATGGTCAGGCATTGTAGTGTGCCCCAATGTGTGTACATATGTCATTCCATATTTGTTCTTTTTGTTTTTTCTGAAGCATCCTAAAAACAAAAAATAAATATAGGTAATAAGAATAAAATTTTATATGAAAACCACTCAATATTAGGATTACCTTAAACTGATTAGTTTTCCAATATGTGAGCATTTTTTGATATTTAGTATTTGGACAGTCAGGGTATGTGGGTACACCCTCTAAATGAGTACCCACTCTGCTCATCCAACCAATATATAACTCTTTCTTGTATTCCCTCCATAACTCTCCAAGATCCATAAATCTAGAAACTTTGGAATCTTCAATGTTACGAAAGTTAAATAAACTCTTCAAAAACATGTTAATTTATATAAATACATTACTAATATAGATATAAATTTATAAAATTTTCTTACCCATATCTGCACCCATGACATATCCTTGATTTCATCACAGATATGTCCCCATGAGACTCGTTCCCTTGGAACAATATCATGGTACTTGGATAAAGTGTCCATTAAACTTATAAACTACCTAGAATTTTTACCTACCATTTTATTTTGTTCATTGTAATCCACCAAAATCTATGTTTCGCCATTCTAGGATTCCCGAATACGAGTGCACCAACATCACCTACTAGATGATCTTACTGAATATGATAGGAGGGTAAAAATGAAGAGTTAAGTGATGATAAAATAGTATAGAAATGACATTCTATAAATTTTCACAGTTATAATAAAAAAACATTGTGTAGGATCCTGGATAGGATGTGATGAATTCATGGCCTATCCTGGATCAGCATCCTCTGAATAAAGTATCAATTCCACTTCATGCTCTAACTAATCTTAGTCTACTGGAGTGGAAGCTAAAGTAACAGGTTCATTGTATTTTGGTTGTATGGTAGTAAAATAAGGTGGCATAGACATGTCATAATATGGGTAGTAGGTTTGGGAATACATGAATGGATATAGAAATAGTAAAGGTGGGAACATCAATTGATATGGCGTAGACATGGACTGGGATTAAGATGATAAATGATATGATGATAGGGGCATGGATGGGAACATCCCAAAAGTATCAATTGAAGGATGGAAATGTGTGGTATATGTTCTATCCACCGATGGGTCAGTGTGGGTAGTGGTAAGGTGGTTGGTCCATCTAGGTCTAGGATGATCCCTGCTCGGACCCATGCTGATAAGAGGATTCAAGTATGGTGGATCTATATATCCATAAAAAATTGATAAATAATATGAACATGACATTATATGTAATTTAGAAGAAAAATATTACAATTATTATACTCACTAAAGCAACCAGAGTTGAAAAACAATGCTCGCATCTATCACGATCTACATCAAATAATATCTTCACATGAGCTTCTGTAGTATTTTTCATACTCTTCATAGGAATGAAATGTACATTTTTTCGATTTTTTATAAAAAATCATGTATACAAATTAGAAGTCAAAGAATAAAAACAATTTCATAACATCATTTAGTAATAGAAATTTAAAATCAGGATATACATTTTTTTTAATACCTTTTTAAACCTAGTTTTATGTGTTGAAATAAATAAAATTAATTGAAATGAAACCAAAAAATAATAAAACAGACATATCATTCCAAACTAAAACTAAATTAAAGTAATTACATTAATACCAACCTAAGAAACTCAAGTCAAGGTAAACTAGATGAACTCTGAACTTATATGGTTGCTTCTATATATTACCAACCACTACCTCATGTTCAACATCAACTCTCACAATTGGACAGTTAAGGCCATCAAGTCAATTATTTTGGTTAACACAAACAGGGACATCAATGGTTGAAATTTCGTCCGAATGTCATGAAAAATATGTCTTAGTATTATTTCATTAATGACACTATAATCACATATCAAATAATGTATCACATAAAACACTTTTTTTCATTGATTCCCAAATTTATGGTTCATTGTTATATAGGAAACGACTAATTTTAATAACTATAAATCCATATTCATCAATAAATGTACAATGTCATGTCATTTAATAAAACCAACAAACATTTCTTCATAGTGACTTGGCCTTGATATTTGTAATCCAATAACAATATTTTCTCAACCAATCCATAATAATACACATATTCATATTGGAGCCAACTATCTGATGCACTGGAATAACAATCCGTTGTAGCAGTTACCATAACACCATCATATTTTGTTCTCATTTTTAATACTCTATCAGTTGTAACAAATTTATATCCATTGATTGTTAAAGATTTTTATTCCTGAACCAATGAATTGGGACCAAAATCCAACACCCTAAATTCGTGATAATTGGAGTCAATGGGTAAAATCAATACCAAAAATAGATATTATTAGAACAATTAAATAGATATCTATATTTTAATCTAATTTAAATAATTTTCATACCATTCATTTCAACCATGATGGAAACTCTTGGATTTGAAAATCCTCTCTCCGTCTCAAATGAAATGATTGATGAACTCTACTTATTATTTGTTTATATTACATACATAAAATGATAATAAAATTCAATGGTATATTTGAAATGACAAAATATGAGATATCATATAGATATCCAAATTACTTACTTGATATAGTCATCAAATAACCATAGTTAAATAGGACTATGTGATGTGCCATATCATGCTCTTCAAATCTCAATATACCCAATGTATATGACCCGGAAATTCCTCCTATTTGGGGAAGATATGGAAATAAGGGATCAATTTCCTCATACTTGTCATCTTCATTTCTCATTGGCCAATTCTGTCTTGTTCTTACATTAGAAAAATACATTGAACAAAAATCCATACAATCTTAATCTAGATAACCCCTCACAATGGAACCTTCAGGATAATTATTGTTTAAGGCATATGAATTAATTGTTCAAATATTTCATTCGGTGGGATACATCCACCGAAAAGTGACAAATCCCCCAATAAGTGTTTCAGTTAAAAGATGAACTGCTAAATGCAGTATGCAGGTGAAAATGGATGGAGGAAAAAAATTTCAACTCTTGCATAATTAATAGTTCCTCTTGCTACATTGTTATCAATAAAGACTTGGATAACATTTTATTAGAAATGTCTCTAAAAATAAAACAACTGAATCATTATCACCCTTACATTGTTGGAAAGAAAATTCTAAATTTAATTTGGAATCAATTCATGGAGAAGGATGTGATAATCATGGGTTTTTAAGGATTTTAGTTTCAAATATCTTCTATTGAATCATTTAGATATATTGTAGTAATATCCATAAGGAACCTTTATATTCTCCAATACTTCTAGAAATTGAACTTTCTATAATTTTGTCATTACATATGAAGAACATGTAACTTAACATTTTTTTCACCAATACACTCAGGATGCACTTATGGTCGAATACCCTAATCCACAAAGTCCTAATGAGATAAGAAGTCATTTTTGGTCTTCCTATTGATATTCAGAATAATTGAAATAAATATTTCACAAATATTTTTATCAATATTAATTATGTCAAAACAATGATGTAACAAATCGGATGACCAATATGGAAACCCAAAAAAAGATACTTCTATTTTTCTATTTATAAGTTGATCTGGTGTCATCATTCTTCCCCCTTTTAGATTTAAGCTTTCCTATCCGTTATGAAAAACATAAATATTTCAATTCATTAATCACATAACTTCCATAAATACATTGTGGTGCTTGTTCTATTTCAAGAGTACTATAAAACCTATGACGATTTGTAATGACCCAAACTTTCATTAATGTAAATTCCTCTTGATCTAATTAAATGTCTTATTATGTAAAATCATTATATATAATGTAAACTTCTTTGGATTTATGTTTCTTGATTTTAAAATACTATTAATAATTGTGACCGTTGGTAATATTTTTGTTGAAAAATGATCACATGATTATTATAAATATAGGGCTTTAACAAATCCAATTTACTCAGACAAAGGAACTGATGGCCTCATCTAGTATACTTTACCCATATGAAGCCCATTTTTTGGAACTAGGAAAGGGGGTTGCATCATTGGGCTTCTCTTATGATGATGTCCAATGCAAGGTTGAACATATTAAGCTTGAACGGAACCGCCTACGGGAGAAGTGGAAGTTAATAGAGATTACCACACGAGCGATGTTATCTGAGCCACCCCAAGAGTATGTCACCATCGCACACCTTACCCTTCAGTCTTATGTGGGTGTTATAAGGAGTTATGTAAAAATAACCTAGTATTATGATTATGTACATTATGATTTTTTAGAGAATATAAATTCATTTAATTATTGTTACTTTTAAACAGTTTTTAAAGCACAAATTGTATTTTTAGTTACTATTCAACTAAAAAATATATTTTGATGAATTAATGTATTTTTGAGTTAAATAATATTTTAATAAAATATTTTTATTATTATTAAATTAATTTTTATTAAATATAAATGATTGTATAATTTTATGAATTCAATTTTAATGTTTATTAAGGTTTGAAAGCGGTTTTGGTCCAAACCCATGAATTTTTTATAAATGTCAGTTTTTATTTTAAAAGTAAAAAATTCGCATATTCATAAAATTATTTAGATAAAATGAATATTATTTTTTTAATAAGGACGTCAAAGTTATATAGTGGTTAATTTATTAAAAATTTTAGAGACAGTTGAATTTCTGGGTAAAAATTTAATATCGTTTAAATATATAATGTGTTTTATGACATCATAATGACCTAATAGTGATGTAATAAAATAATATAAACATTATTTTCGCCCAATATATGTTATACCATTAAAATAATGTTATTTTGGGTTTTTTGATTTATTTTACAAAGCATTAATGGACCCTTCAGGGCTTATAAAACATTTTGTCTTTTTAAATTGTTTTCCTTGAGAGTGTGACTGACCTCCACATAAGAAACACTATTATTTTAAGAAGTTCGGCCATTTTCCTTATAAAAATCTGTTTTCAACTCCCATATTGAAAAATAACCATGGAAAAAAACCATGGGCGGGTGTGTGGTTTTGATTAGTTTAATGTGTGGTGTCCCAAACCTAAATAATAATAAATTCTCTCTCCTTTCCTAGATAAACCCACCCAAGCTCCCACTTCCTCTCCACTAAAAGACATTTGAGTTCATTCAAACTATTCCCTAATATCTCTAGAAGCCTAAAATGGTTCCCCGATCTCTCAATAAGCATCTCTCAAGCCTCTCCCAAGCCTTTGGGATCACACTTCCAAGTAAGGGATTCCGAACATTCTCTTTTTATCCATGTTTCTTAATATTGTTATGCCATTTTATATTCAATTATAAATGTCTGGATAAGATTTTTAACCTACCCCATACTGAACTATTTATGTTTGAATAATGATATACCCCTTTCTCTCTCATTTAATGTCTTCTATGTACTCCTGTTATGATGCTGAAATTCCAAAAGGAATTTCTCTCTCCTCATTTACATTCAAGAAATTCTATTGTATCATGAAACTAAATTCCATTAAAATTGATGAGACATATATCTAAATGATACCCTTACATCCCTTTTCATTTACATATGATGTCACACCCCTTTCTCTCTCATCAACCATTTTTGTGAATTCTTATGTCACATCGTTATGCTGCCAAAATTGCCCCATGATTTTCCAAGCCAAAGACATTCTGTAATGAATACCATGCCCATTTCATTATCAAGGGTATTCAACTTTATGAAAATTAACTTATTGTTTAAATAGTTTCATGTACATATTCCAAATTCCATTATCATGGAATAAATGATGATGTTGAATGATTCCATGTTGTATAAACTATGTGGCACACATATGCATGAAATGAAATGTTTAAGAAGGGTGTGCCCTGATACCGCTCTAATGAATTGGTAAAGTATTGTATCATGAAATGTCATGTGCAATGCGTTTTGACTCATACTAATTCAAGTGAAATGAGGGCTTACCCTTTCAACTTGTGAAATTATGGTTTACTCCTGCTCCATGTGCAATGAGCCTTAGCTCAGGCTAATTCCATGTTAATTGTTGTTGCCACATTTCCATGTTATGATTATCATGATTTATCATTTCTTTATGATAATGTTTCTCTTGTGCTCCATATATATTTCTATTGTCTAAAATTTATTTTATTCCTCATCTTATTCCATACTTTTTCCCTTACTGGTCTTTATATATCACCCTTTTCTTATGCATATCCTCAGGTTATCCCATGAAATGCTATGTTTGAGGGAATGTAGTGGTCATGTAAATAATGTTTTCCATAAAGATGTTGCATTTCATTTTTTAAGTTGTTATGTAATGATCCTAAGCCCCAATGACACTATACCTCTTGATCTTCTATGTAGTATCAAGTTAATTTATGTAATAAATCACGTTTAAGTGTGTAATAAAGATCAAGGTTTCCATGGTTGGTATCAAAGTATAGGTTTAGTTATTTTTGGGGTTAGGATTAGAAAACCCTATTGAAAGCCATAGGGATAAGACTAATTATATGAAAAAAATCCCTATGTCTTGGTGAGTCTAGAGTAAGTAGTTTATTATGTGAATACATCCATGTCTAGATATGAGCAGGTCAAGGCGGCTTTGGCACAGATGCACCTAGTGGTGAAACCCCTGATAAAGAGTTTAAGGCATGAGTTGGGGTATCTTGGTACACGACAATAGGCCTTTCTTCACTCTTGGTTATGACACTCCCGGGGGATATGAATTGGTAAATTCACAAGCTTAGTATGAACCATTATTAAGAAAATTAAAAAACCCCTAAGAATATATGATAGAAAGTAGATCATGGATAACATAGATTAATTCCAATAGATTCATAAGTTAAGGAAATAAAATCTATTTATAAGTCATCTGTTTTGTCCGTGGATTACCCTTTATGAGCTACTCTTAACTTTACTTTTATTCTAGGCAATGGATGGTAATAGGAGGACTCGGTCTAACAACCGATGTGAAGACCAATGTGATGACTGTGCTAATGAGATTCCCAATCTGATGGGAGAGGGAATTGAGGACTTTATCAAGATACTCTCCCAGTTAAATCATGATTTGAATAGAAATAAGGTTCAAGAGGAATGTTCAACCCACCCCCCCCCCCCCCCATTAAAAGACATGTTGCTATCGAGAGCATCATAACACAAGGGCCTCCTACTTTTAATGGATCATCTGATCCCTAAATCATCAAACAATGGATCAACTACAATGAAAAATCTTTTCCATCCTTCAATGTTCTGAATAAGAGAAGGTTATCCTGGGGTAATTATCATATGGAGGGTGAAGATGATTACTGGTAGATATAGATCAAAAATACAAAGCTTGAAAAGGAGATCGAGGTGTTTGAATGGAATGATTTCTGATAAATGTTTTTCGATAAATATTTTCTGTGCAACCTTCAGCATAAGATGGAAAGGTACTTCCTTTAACTCAAGCAAAAAGGCGAATAATCTATTGGAGCGTATGAGGAAAACTTCACAAGAATCTCATGATATGCATCCAACATTGCGGTTAGCCCCGAATGCATGGTTGACCGCTTCTTTGGTGGGCTAAAACCTAGTATGCGGAATGCCTGGGTGATCCGTTACTTTTACAGCTATGAGGAAATTATCTGATGTTCCCTCAAGTTCACAATGGAGTTCGTTGAATCTTAGGGGTATCATGGGGATAAGAAGCGTAATATGGACTTCAATTCTGGCGGTCTGATAGATAATTCCAATAGTGGTAAAATTATCCATCACCCCGCTTTCCTATGGTGCGGAATGAAGCACCTTGGAAATTGCTGGAAGGGGATGAGGAAATGCTTTCGATGTGAAAGAGATGGACACCTAGCTGTTAACTACCGACAAGAAATACCCACAGCTGCGATAGAGGATAGGAATGAATTGTTCGACTCTCAACGCATTGTTTATTGCTTCAACTACAAAGAACGAGGGCTTCTTGAAAATTAGTACCCTAATCAAAGGGTTTTCGAAGGCAACCAAGAACCTCCAAGGCAGCAAGGGTGAGCTTTTTCATTCACTACTACTGAAGTGAACCCCAACAACGAAGTGGTGATAGGTATGCTAGTTATTCATTCATGAATAAGGAATGTACTTTTTGATTCTATTTCTACGCATTCTTTTATATCTCAAATGTTTAGTAGAACAATCCCAACACCACTAAAAATCATGGAAGTAAAGATGTTGGTGAGTAAGGAAAGTGGAGAAATCATTGTATCCCATGAATATAACTCCTCCCCTATCTTAATTGGTGGATTTTACTTCCTGGATAACCTCTTCATACTCCCTATGGTGGAATTTTATACAATTATTGGCATTGATTGGTTTTACTTATATAGATCCACCATAAATTTGCATGAGTGGAAAAATCACTCCCCATGTGGAAAATCGACCCCTGATTCTGTACAAGTGCATGGAGGAAGATGTATCTACTTTATCTCCATCATTCTAAGCATGGATATTACTGCCCTATGAGCACACTTATTTGGCTCTATTGATTGAGTCTAAGGAGGCAACTATCCTTGAAGAAATGCCTATTGTGAGGGAATTCGTAGAAGTGTTTCCTAGGGAATTTTCTGGTTTTTCTCCTAGAAGAGATGTTGAATTCTTAATTGATCTTATACCTAGGGCGTATCCAATATCCAAGACACTGTATATAATGGTTTTTGTGTAGGGTGAGGAGCTGAAGAAACAACTACAGAAGAATCTGGATAAAGGGTTTATATGACCAAGCACGTCACCAAGGGGTGCACCAGTCCTTTCGTCAAGAAGTAGGATGGGTCAATGAGCCTTTGCATCTATTATCATGAGCTTATCCAAATAACAATAAAGAACAGGTATCCTCTCCCACAAATTGATGACTTGTTCAATCAGATGTGTGGAGCACAATACTTCTCCAACGTAGATTTACAGCCAGGATATTATCATTTAAGGGTGGAGAAGGATGATATCCCTAAGACTGCTTTTCATTAAAGATAAAGGTACTATGAATTCATAGTAATTACTTTTAGACTAACTAATAATCCATGAATATTTATGGACATGATGAATAGAGTCTTTAGAGATTACCTCAAAAAATTTGTGGTCGTCTCTATAGATGATATTATAATATACTTAAAAACCAAGGAGGATCATGAGGAGTAGCTAAGAACTGTACTAGAGAGCTTGGGAAAAGAGAAGCTCAATGCAAAGTACATAAAGTTTGAGTTCTGGTTGAAGGAGGTCTCATTCGTGGGCCATATCATCACAAGCAATGGGATATCTTTGGATCCCTACAAGACAGCTGCAATAGAGTGATGGCCGAGGGCAACATCGGTAAAGAATATTCGTTGATTCTTGGGGTTAGCTAGATATTATTAACGATTTGTGAGAAATTTCAGAGGATTTTCCAACCCTCTTACCATGCTAACTCAGAAAAGAGTAATTTTTTCTTGGAGTGATGAATGCGAAAAAAGCTTCAAGAGTTGAAAAGAAGTCTTATCACTACGCTCGTGCTCACTTTACCCACAAGTGGAAAACGTTTTGTGGTATTAATTGATGCATAAAATAAGGTCATGGGTTTTGTGTTGATGAAAAATGACAAAGCCATTGCCTATGCTTCAAGGAAATTGAAACTTCCTGAGAAAAACTATCCAACACATGATCTGTAGTTGGGTGTAGTTATCTTTTCTTTAAAATTTTTGTGGAATTATCACTTTGGGTAGATGTGTGAAATATATATGGACCAAAAAAACTTCAAGTATATATTCACACAGAAAGAGTTGAACATGTTCCAATGAAGATGATTAGAGCTGATCAAAGACTGTGACTACTCAATCCATTACCACCCTGGGAAAAAGAACAAGGTGGCAGATGCTCTAAGTAAAAAGGACCCAGCGATTCTATCATTGATGAGAATTGAACAGGATCCAATATTATTATATTTGAATAATATGGACATTGTAATCATAAATAATGGGACATCATCAATCCTTTCACAAATGTTTTCTCAACCAACTCTTTTAGAAAATTTTAAGGACGCTCAAAAGGAGGAAGTGAGAATTCAGAAGAAAGTGGGAGCTATCAGAAAAGGGAAATCCTAGAAGTTCAATGTTAATGAATAAGGAATTGTGAGATTTGTTAAAATACTATCTGTTCCATCATTTCTAGAGATGATGAAGGAACTTTTAGATGATAAACATAGTTCAAATTTCCCTATTCACCTAGGATACAAAAAGATGTATCGAGATCTTTGAGAGCATTATTGGTGGGATTATATAAAGAAGGATATTGTTGAGTATACATCAATGTGCTTGGTGTGTAAGAAAGTGAAGGAAGAGAGGCATATGTCTAAGGGGATGATGTAACCATTTCCCATACCAGCATGGAAATGGGAGAGCATCACCGTGGACTTTGTCACTAGATATCCGAAGACATCAAAAGGCAACAATGCAATATGGGTTGTTGTGGATCGTCTTACAATGTCATTACACCTGTAACATAAATGACATATTTTAAAGGTATTTTTCATTTAATTTACATCCTTTCTTTGTTTTGGTGGTTTTCCATGCATTTTTGAAGCAAATAGTGGGTTTCCAAAATTTGGCCCAACCTGAGAGCCCATTTCTAGTTTTGAAAGTAAATTTTGTTTCTTTAATAAATCCTTCGTTTTTCAACATTTTTCACCCACTCAACTTAAAAAATTAACTTCATTTAAATATTAAAACCACCAAATAATTTTGGTCCCCTTAAAAAGTCATTAGAATCTTGGATTTGGGTGATCGAATTAGGTATTGGGCCAACCCAAAAGCCCATTTCCAGTTTTAAAATTGTTTGGTAATTATTTCATAAAATATTCATTTTTTATCCTTTTTAGGTGATTCCACCTCTCACCTTCTCCCAATGTACCAAGACTCACCCCCAGCTTCGTTTACCCCTCTTTGGAGATCACATCTGTCGAGAATTAGGGCCTAACCTCTCGGGTTGCTAAAATCGTCCACATTTCCCAAGTAAGTGACTATCCTTCTAAGTTCTCTCCTTTTCCTTGAGATTCCTCCCATTTTTCTTGAATCCCCAAATGTCCAGAAGCTAGGTCTCCGTAACTAGGGTTCCATATTGATTTTTTTGGTTCAATCCTCTGGTTTTAGGTTTGATATCACTCCCTTGTGGTGCCGTGGTCGTGCGGTTGAAGTTCCGCACTAGGATTTGTGGTTCTTGACTCTTTTGGTTGGTGATTCCATTGTGAATGAAATTTTTGTGACTTAGATTTCTGTGTTTTTGTATTTTCATATTTATTTCATTGTAATGTTTCCGAAAAAATTGGTTTTAGTGTCATTTACAAGCAAATGAATTTTATGTGCAAATTTTTGGTTAAATTGGGTGTTTTACATAAAAATCTTTTATTGGTTCATTGGGGGTTGTCTTATAATTACATAATTGATATTATTGAATTTTAATAGGACTGGAAATCATGTTTTTAATGTTTATTGTTTTTGGTTGTTGCTCCGAGAGTTTTTTTGATGGTGTTTGGGAAGCAAATGGGCTTAAAGTGCCAGGTTTGTGTGAAAATGAGGGTTTTTAAAGGATATAACTTCTTGGTTCACATGGGGCTGCCCCATAACTGAATTTTTGGTTTCATCAAATAGTATTGAACTTCCATTTTGTTTTTGTGACTTAAAATTGTGCACATAGTGTGCAAAGTGGATATTTCAAAGGATATTTCGTGCAAAATAATGTGAGATTTTGAGAGGTTGTTTTATTAAAAATCTAAGTGTTTCGTTGTGTGTTTTAAGTGGTATAAAATGTGATAGATACTGTATTGCTTGTGTTTGATCAGTAATGATTTTTTATATGAAAATTGATTTATGTTGCATGCTGGAATTGATTGAGTACAAAAGGGGAATCCAGGGTACCTAGGTGGGGCGGATTTGTACTAGTACGGCTAGTGGACCAGATTGGTTTTGTCCCTGTTTCACTTAGCATTTGAGTAAAGACAACACTAACTAAACTATGTCGATGATTATTGGGGACCAATAGGTTATGGGTATGTTCCCTACTAGTGGCTTGTGCACAAGAACGGATTTTTCTATGGTTACTTTACACTGAGGTACGAGGTACATAAGGCCCATGACAACCTAGTGCCTAGGGGTGTTCCCAATGTTATTGCTCATTGGATTTGTAGTATCTACCCATGTCATTGGGTGTTTTTGGAAGTAAATTACAGTAGCTAAATTTACATTTAAATTTGTGAACATTCTGAAAATTTTGGATTGAAAACTGTTTTCAAATGAAAGTTACATTTCTTGGAATTTTAACACTGCTTTTCCTGGCCTATTAAAACTGCTTTCTATATCACATTGTATTGCATGATCTTTAGAATCATTGGGTGGTACCCTACTGGGAATAGTCTCACACACTACTTACACCCCTTTTGTGTAAGTAGACTTGTTTATGTATGATTCAGGTAAAGGAAAGGCTAAGGGTGATGGCGGTTCAGGGTGTCAGTCCCCATCCTTGGGGCGGAGTTTATAGAGACAGCTTGTGGGTGATGAACCCTAGTCATGTGGGGTCCTTTTTGCTATCTTGCTGATATATTTATTTGAGTTTGGACTACTTGTATTATATTTAAACCAATGTATTCAGTTATGGTTTTTTTCCTTAAGACATGTTTGGCTCAAAAATTTCAGTTTTATATTATGGATTGTTTTTAATGTTTTATGCTTTCATACTCGGGTAAATAGTTCCCAAATCTAAATTAATGATACCCGGGCACTTGTTCCAGCCCATGGGGATAGGGAACGCCCTTTGGGACTTTCCATGATCCGGGTTTTGTGATAGTGTGCTGGAGACCAGATTCGGTTCGTGACAAAATGGTATTAGAGGAGATTAATGTTTTTGGGTTATATTTCTATTTTCGTATGAGTCAGGATATACAGGTGCTAAGACTATCGGGGCTCAGGGTTTTGGTTGTGAGTAGGGTGTCTAGCCTGCACCTCTCATGGTAGACCTTGAGTCACCAGGGGATGTTGGAATTTATGGATTGACTTCACTTCTAGGTGAGACGTGTGGGTTGTAGACCACATGTGGACATCAGGCAGATTTGGAGTAGTTGTTTCTTTTTTTTATTGGAATGTGTTTAGATTTTTTTTATTAGATGTATTTCATTAAAATTTTCATAATTGTGGTATTGATTATTGTTTTGTGACTATTTCCTTTTGTAGCATCATGCATCCCCGGAAAGCTCTCACCCACCATTGGGAGGAAGCCAGAGAGAGTTCTCCGACACCAATTGATCAGAGGCTAGTCGAGGTTTTGGTATGGGCTATCCAGGCTCTAGGATATGGACTAGCTCTAATTCCATCTCATATTATAGAGGATGAGATTGGCCCTAGAATGGAAAAGGCCCAGGAGTTCTTGAAAAATAAACCTCCAACCATCCGAGGCAGCTCAGAACCCCAAGAAGCGGAGGAATGGCCCGAGAAGATTGATCGTATGTTTGAGTTCCTCGAAACACCTGAGAAGCTCAGGGTGAAGTGTGACTCCTTTCTGTTGGAGGGTCCCAACCGTAAATGGTGGGAATCAGTGCTTCAGGCTGGGAAGAACGAGCAGATGCGCTGGGGAGATTTGAAGGCTATCTTTAATGAATAGTACTGCCCTAAGGTGTTGGCTTATGCCAGGTCTAGAGAGTTTATGGAACTTGTTCGGGGAAATATATCTGTGATGGAGTATGCAAACTGTTTTGCTGAGTTGGTTTTCTATGCTCCAGAAATTGTCTCTATTGAGAATGTGAAGGCCCAGAGGTTTGAGAGAGGCTTAAGACCAGAGATATACTCATAGGTGTTCATGTTTAAGCTGAGGACCTATGTTGAGGTCGTTGATCGGGAATACATGGTGGAGATTGATAGGAAAGGAAGGGCTAGTTTCTATGGTTAAGTATCAGTAGTGGGCAATGGTAGCTCCTCAGAGAAGAAAAAGAAGCGGGATGGTCATGGGAAGAATGGAGGTGGCAGTTCAGGCCACTCTTCCAGGTAGTTTTTGTCTGCGGCTTCTGATGCGAAATCGGTTGTGTGCCACCAATGTGGGAAGCCTAGGCACATCCGACTAGCATGTACACTTCCTATGAATCCTTGTTACCAGTGTGGAGGTATGGGTCATTTGCAATGTTTTTGTGGTGTGGCACGACCACTTACGAGTGGGGCTAGGTTAGTGGATTCAAGAGGAGTTCCAGCACAATCTGAGCCATCGAGGACTAGGGGATCTCTATTTGGAAGCCATGGTGGTACGTCTAGGTCATCTTCTAGGAATAGCCAGTTCAGGGCACATCCACGGACTATTGGTCATCTTCAGGTAGAGACCGGACATCTCCATGTGGTGGATCAAGCACCCGCAGGATCAGAGGCGTGACTTTCGACAGTTCAAGGTACCGTTTTGATCACATCTTCTATAGCTACTGCTATTTTTGATACAGGTGCCTCTATTTAATTAATTTATTCCCACTATGTAGACATGCTGAATTTTCCAACTGAGTTGATGTCTTTCGCGATGGAGTTGGTGATACCGCTGGGAAAGAAGAAGGAGCAGGGCCTCAGGTGCCCCTCGTGTGCGCTATCCATATCAGGGGTTGAGATGGAGTGGGACCCCCTAGTTCTAGATATGGAACTGTTTGACATAATACATCTCATGGATTGGCTATTACACTTTTATGCACACATAAATTGCTATAGACAGCGTGTGAGTTTCACGGCACTTGATGGGAGTCGTCAGGATTTTCATGGAGCATGGGATCCTCAGTCAGGTCGCGCAGGGCCTCCACTCCCAGAGTTGGGAAGTGTTATCTTCCAGTTATCTTCTCTCATGCTATAGTATGGTCTTTCCCTTGAAGGTGAACTACATCATGTAGTGAATGAGTTTCTGGAGGTATTCCCAGATTATTTCTCAGGTTTTCCCCTAGAGCGGGATGTGGAGTTTTCGATTGATCTGGCGCCGGGAACACAGCCGATATCTCTTCCCTCTTATTGCATTGCCCCCACCTAGCTGAGGGAATTAAAGATACAGCCGGACGACTTAGAATCCAAAGGATTCATTCACCCAAGCGTCTCTCCTTGGGTTTCTCCTATGTTTTTCATGAAAAAGGCTGATGGATCCCTCCGGTTGTGCATTGACTACCGAAAGCTGAATAAGGAAACAATTAAAAACAAATACCCTTTTCCCAAAATAGATGATTTTTTTGATCAGTTGAAGGGGGAAAAGTGGTACTCAAATATAGACCTGCATTCTGGGTATTATCAACTCAGGGTGAAGGAGTCAGATATCCCAAAGACAGCCTTCTAAAGCAGGTACGACAACTTTAAGTATTTGGTCATGCCCATTGGATTGACCAATGATCTAGCAGTCCTTTTGGAACTTATGAATAGGTTGTTCCATAAGTATCTTGATTCCTTTGTTGTGGTGTTCGTGGATGACATCCTGGTATACTCTAGCTCTGAGGAGGAACAAGAATATCACTTGAGGCCCGTTTTGGGTACATTACAGGATCACTGCCTCTATGAAAATTTTTCAAAGTTCACTTTCTGGATCATGGATGTGAGATTTCTTGGGCATGTGATCTCATAGAATGGAGTTTCAGTGGACCCAGAGAAGATTAGTGTGGTTATGTCATGGGAGCAGCTGAAGAATGTGTTCAAGATCAGGAGTTTCCTTGGCCTGGCTGGTTATTATAAGTGATTCGTTTTGGATTTCTCTCAACTTGCTTCACCGATGACTACACTCACCCAGAAAGTGGTGATGTTTTTATGTGGTCCAGAATGTCAGGAATCATTCGAGGAGCTGAAGAGGCGATTGAATACTACCCCCGTGCTGATTTTTCCAGAGGCTGGAAAGGGATAAGTTGTTTATTTTGATGCTTCAGGTATGGGTCTTGGGTTTGTGCTTATGCAGGATGATCACGTGGTCGGGTATGGCTTTCGCCAACTCCAGCCCCACGAAAAGAACTACCCAACCCTTGAATAGGAGTTGGCAGCAGTGATGCATGCTTTGAAGACGTGGCGTCACTGCCTCTTTGGGGAGAATTTTGTGGTCTACTCTGATCACAAAATCTTGGTTTATATCTTCTCACAGAAGGACCTCAACATGAGGCAACATCATTGGATCGAGTAATTGCAAGGGGTTGACTTGGACATTGTCTATACCCCAGGTAAGGGTAATGTAGTGGCCGACACCTTGACCAGAAGGGTTCCAGTGCAGGATTTGAGGAAGTCCAGTGATGAGTGGACATTTATGAGGATCTTTTCTCAGATGCATGTGGAGACCAAGGAATACAGTGGAGGGGAATTCTTGGCGAGAATCCAATTGACTCCTTCTTTGTTGGAGTTGATTCAACAGGAACAGCCCAGTGATGAGCTTTGTCAGCGGTCGAAGCCGTTTCTTCATGGTGGGGAGACATCCTCTGATTGGTCGTCCTCTCCTGAGGGCATCGTGTGCTTCAAGGGCTGTTTAGTAGTGTCGTTATCTCTACGGAAGGTGGTGATGCAGGATAGCCACCATTCTAAGTGATTTGTTCATCCGGGTGCCACTAAGATGTATTATGGTGTCTGTCGGTAGTTTTGGTGTCCTGGTATGAGACGGGACATAGAGGACTTTGTGTCGAGATGCTACACATGCCAGAGTGGGAGAATCATATTTTGGAGGAAAAGCTTTGTGCATGTATCCTAGAAATTGGTGGTTCCTGGGATACCCATTTGGGATTAGCTGAGTTTTCTTATAATAACAGTTACCAATCCTCTATTTGAATGGCTCCTTTTGAGGCGCTCTATGGTCGGCCTTGTTGGTCCCCCCTGTGTTGGGCTGAGGTAGGTGAGACCTCACTACTGGGGCCGAGTATGGTGCAGGAGACATATGAGAAGGTAAAATTAATCAGGCAATGTTTATTGACAGCTCAGAGTCATCATAAATCATATGCTTACCAGATGCGTCGAGACCTAGAGTTTTCTATTGGTGACAAGGTATTCTTGAAGGTGTCCCCTCGTCTGGGCCATCGTCGATTGGGGAAGCAAGGTAAGATGACGCTGTGATATGTCAGGCCATTTGAGATCATCAAGTTTATTGGCAAGGTGGAATACAGGTTGTCCTTACCTTCTCAGTTGACATTCATCCGTGATGTCTTCAATGTTTCTCAGTTGAAGAAATACTACCCGGATCTATCCCATGTGTTGTGTTGGGAAGAACTAGAGATAGAGCCTGACTTGTCTATTGTTGAGAGGCCAGTGAAAATAGTGGACTCCCAAGAGAAGAAACATCGAGGGATGTCTATTCCATTAGTCCGGGTTCTATGGCAGCATGGGAATGATACACATGAGACATGTGAGAGAAAGTCATGGGTTGAGGAAGAGTACTCGTTCATGTTTTCTTATCATGCTTCATGTCGACATTCCATGGTGGAAAGTCCTTCATAGTGGGGTGAATTATCACATAAATTACATATTTTAAAGGTATTTTTCATTTAATTTACATCCTTACTTTGTTTTGGTGGTTTTCCATGCATTTTTGAATGGTGTAGTGGGTTTCTAAAATTTGGGCCAAACTGAAAGCTCATTTCCAGTTTTGAAAGTAAATTTTTTTTTTCTAATAACTCCTTCATTTTTCAACATTTTTAACCCATTCAACTTCCAAAATGACCATAATTTAAATATTAAAACCACCAAAGAATTTTGGGCCCCTTAAAAATTCATTATCATCTTGGATTTGGGTGATCAAATTACGTATTGGGCCAACCCGAAATCCCATTTTCATTTTTAAAATTGTTTTGTAATTATTTCATAAAATATTCATTTCTTATCCTTTTTTTGGTGATTACTCCTCACACCTTCTCCCACTATACCTAGACGCACCCCCAGCTTCGTTTACCCCTCTTTGGAGATCGCATCTATCGAGAATTTGGGCCGAACTTCTCTGGTTGCTAAAATCATCTAGATTTCTCAAGTAAGTGACTATCCTTCTAAGTTCTCCCCTTTTCCTTGATATTTCCCCTTTTTTTCTTGAGTCCCCAAATGTCCAAAAGCTTGGGCTTCGTACCTAGGGTTTATTTTGAGTTTCTGTGTTCAATCCTCTGGTTTTAGGTTTGATATCACTCCCTTGTGGTGTGGTGGTCGTGCGGTTGAAGTTCCGCACTAGGATTTGCGGTTCTTGACTCTTTTGGTAGGTGATTCCATTTTGCATGCAATTTTTTTGACTTAGCTTTATTTTTTTTGGTATTTACATGTTTATTTCATTGTAATGTTTCTGAAAAAATTTTGTTTTTGTGGCATTTATAAATCAAATGAATTTTATGTGCAATTTTTTTGTGAAATTGGGGGTTTTACATACAAATCATTTATTGGTTCATTTGGGGTTATCATATAATTACATAATTGATTTTATTGAATTTTTGTAGCACTGGAAATCATGTTTTAATGTTTATTGTTTTTTGTTGTTTCTACGAGAGTTTTTTAGATTGTTTTTGGGAAGCAAATGGGCATAAAGTATCGGGTTTGTGTGAAAACGGGGGTTTTTAAAGGATATAACTTCTTGGTTCACATTGGGATGCTCCATAACTGAATTTTTTGTTTCATCAAAAGGTATTGAACTGCCATTTTGTATTTGTGACTTAAAAGTGTGCACATAGTGTGCAAAGTGGATATTTCAAGTAATTTTTGGTGCAAAATAATGTGAGATTTTGAGAGGTTATTTTATTAAAAATCTCAGTGTTTTGTTGCGTGTTTTAAGTGGTATAAAATGTGATAGCTATTGTATTGTTTGTGTTTTATCAGTAATGATATTTTATATGAAAATTGATTTATGTTTCATGCTTAAATTGATTTATCACAAAAGGGAAAGCTCGGGTACCTAGGTGGGGCAAATTTGTACTAGTATGGCTAGTGGACCAAATGGGTTTTGTCCCTGTTTCACTTAGAATTTGGATAACGACATCTCTAAATAAACTATGTGGATGATTATTGGGGACCACTAGGTTGTGGGTATGTTCCATACTATTGGCTCGTGCATGAGAACAGATTTTTCTATGGTTAGTTTACACTGAGGTACGAGGTACATAGGGCCCAAGACAACCTAGTGCCTAGGGGTGTTCCCAATGTTGTTGCTCATTGGATTTGTAGTATCTACCCATGTCTTAGGGAGTTTTTGGATGTAAATTATAGTACCTACATTTAAATTTAAATGTGTGAACATTCTGAATATTTTGGATTGAAAACTGTTTTCAAATGAAAGTTACATTTCTTGGAATTTTAACACTGCTTTTCCTGGCCTATTAAAACTGCTTCCTTTATCACATTGTATTGCATGATCATTGGAATCATTGGGTGGTATCCTACTGGGCATAGGCTCACACCATACTTACACCCCTTTGGTGTAAGTATACTTGGTTATGTTTGATTCAGGTAAAGAAAAGGCTAAGGGTGATGGCGGTTCGGGGTGTTAGTCCTCATCATTGGGGCGGAGTTGTAGAGACGGCTTGTGGGTGATGAACCCTAGTCATGTGGGGTCATTGCTGCTATCTTGCTGCTATATTTATTTGTGTTCGGACCACTTGTATTATATTTAAACCAATGTATTCAGTTCTGGTTTTTTCCTTAGGTCATGTTTGGCTCAAAAATTTCAGATTTATATTATGGATTGTTTTTAATGTTTTATGTTGTCATACTCGGGTAAATCGTTCCCAAATCTAAATTAATGATACCCGGGCACTTGTTCCAGCCCGTGGAGATAGGAAACGCCTTTCGGGCCTTACCATGAGCCGGGTTTGGTGCCAGTTTGCAGGTGACCAGATTCGGTTCGTGACAACACTTCATTGCAATTTGGTAGGATTTCTCGTTTGATCAACTGGAACAGATATATATCAGTGAAGTGGTAATTCTGAAAAGATTGCCACTATCTATTGCTTTCATTAGATATCCAAGACTAACCTCTATGTTTTGTAAGAGTCTTGAATGTTCTATGGATACTAAAATGAACTTCAGTACAGCCTATCATCCCCAAACTGATTGCCCATATGAGCGAACTATTTAGACACTGGAAGATATGTTAAGATCACGTTCTACAGACTTCAATAGAGGGTGTGACCAATATCTTCCACTGGTTGAATTCTCCTAAAATATCAGTTTCCACTCAAGCATCCAAATAGAACCTTATGAAGCCCTGTATGGGAAGAGGTGAAGAACACCAGCATGTAGGGATGAAGTCGGTGAGCGTAAGTTGCTAGGACAAAAAATGGTCGAAGAAATGGTGGAGAAGGTGAAAACCATTCAGCAGCATATCAAGGAAGACATGAATCGAAAGAAGAGTTATGCAGATAAATATAAACTAGGCCTTGAGTTTAATGTTGGATACATGGTATTTCTACGCATATCTCCATGGAAGAAGGTCATGAGGTTTTGAAAGAAGGGGAAGTTAAGTCCTAGGTACCTCGACCCATTCGAGATTCTTTATCATGTCAGAGTTGTGGCCTATCGACTAGCACTTCCACCTACCATGGACAAAGTACATGATGTCTTTCATGTATCCATGTTTAGAAAGTACATACCATACCCTTAAAATATACTCTCTTTATAGGTATTATAGTTATAGGATGAACTTTATTATGAGGTGCAACCAGTGGAGATCTTAGATTGTAGGGAAAAAGTCCTATGAAATTAGGCAATACCCATCATGAAGGTGTTGTGGAGAAACCAAAAGTTTGAAGAAGTGACATGGGTATTGAAGGAAGTGATGAAGAAGAGTTACCATCATATTTTTTAGTGTGGGAAAAGGAAATTTTGAAGGAGAAATTTTTTAAGGGGGGAATATTGTAACGACACAAACTTTCAATAATGAGAATTCCTCTTGATATAATTAAATGTCTTATTAGGTAAAATGGTTATATAAAATGTGAACTCCATTGGATTTCTGTTTTTTTGTTTTTAAAATACCATTAATAATTGTGGAAATTGCTAATATATCCTCGGAACGGTGATCACATGATTAGTATAAAAATAGGGCTTTAACAAATCCAATTTACACAGACAAAGAAAGCGATGGCCTCATCCTGTAGAATTGCCCCGTATGAAGCCCATTTTTCAGAACTCGGAAAAGTGTTGGTGTCATTAGGATTCGATCTTGACCAAGTCCATGCTGATCTTGAACATGTTAAGCTCAAATAGAACTATCTACGATAGAAGTTGAAGTTAATAGAGATTACCACCCGAGAGATGTTATCCGAGCCACCCCAAGAGTTTGTCACCATCGCAAACCTTACCCTTTGGTCTTATGTGGATATTATAAGGGGTTATGTAACGAGAACCTAGTACTATTATTATGTAAATTATGCTTGTATATAGAATATACATTCATTTTATTATTGTTACTTTGGAAATAGTTTTTAAATCGAAAATAGTATTTTTAGTTATTATTCAACGAATAAATATATTTTGATTAATTAATGGATTTTTGAATGAAATAATATTTTAATAATATATTATTTTTATAATTAAATTAATTTTTATTAAATATAAATGATCATATAATTTTATGAATTCCATTGTAATTTTTATTAAGGTTTGAAAGATGTTTTTGTCAAAACCAATGAATTTTAGATAAATGTCAGTTTTTATTTTTAAATTCAGAAATTCACATATTTTTAAAATTATTTATATAAAATGAATATTATTTTTGGAATCAGGATGTCAAAATTATCGAATGGTGAATTTTTCATAATTTTCTGAGAGATGTTTTTTGGTGTAAAAATTTAATACCGTTTAAATACGTAATGTGTTTTATGACATCATAATGGCCCAATAGTGATGTAATAAAATACTATAAACATTATGTTCGTCCAATATATGTTTTACCATTAGAATAATGTTATTTTTGTTTTATTTATTTATTTTAGAAATCATTGGTGGACCCATCAAGGCTTATAAAACATTTTGTCTTTTTAAATTGTTTTCCATGAGAGTGTGACTCACCTCCACATAAGAAACCCTATTATTTTAAGAAGTTAGTTCATTTTCCTTAGAAAATATTTTTTTCCAATCCCCTTTGGAAAAAACCATGGGCTAAAAATATGGCCTGGTTTTTTGTTTTGATTAGTTTAATGTGTGGTGTCCCAAACCTAAATAATAATGAATTCCCTCTCCTTTCCAATATAAACCCACCCAAGATCCCACTTAATCTACACTAAAATCCTTTTGAGTTCGTCTAACCTCTTCCCTATTCTCTATAAAATCCTCCCAATGTTCCCCATTCTCCTAATAAGCCCCTCCCAAGCCTTTTGGATCACAACTCCAAGTAAGGGATTCCTACCTTTCTCTGTTTATCCAATTTTCTTAATATTTTTATACCCTTTTATTTTCAATTTAAATGTTGGGGTATGATTTTGAACCTCCCCCATACTTCCCTATTTATTTTGGTATGATGATATACCCCTTTATCTCTCATTTAATTCCTTCCTTGTAAACCCGTTACTATGTCAAAATTCTGAAAGGAACTTCTCTCTCTTCAATAACATTCAAGAAATTATTTTGAATTGTGAATTTAAATTCCATTAAAATTGTTGGGAAATGTATCTAAATTAACCCCTTACATTCAATTTCATGTACATATGATGAGACACCCCTTTCTCTCTCATCAACATTTTTTTTTGAATTTTTATGTCATGCCGTTATGCGGCCAAAATTGGCCCATGATTATCCAAGCCAAAGACATTGTGTAGTGAATACCATGCCCATTTCACTATCAAGGGTATTCACATTTATGAACATTTACTTATTGTTTAAAGAGTTTCATGTATTTATTCCACATTCATTTATCATGACATAAATTATGATGTTGAATGATTCCATGTTGTATGATCCATGTGGCACACTTATGCATGAAATGAAATGTTTAAGAAGGGTTCTCCCTGATAGCACTTTAATGCATTGGTTAAAGTATAGTATCATGATATGGCATGTGAAATGTGTGTTGAATCATGCTAATTTAAGTGGAACTATGGGTAACTCATGCTTCATGTGAAATGATGGTTTACTCATGCTCCATGTGCAATGAGCCTTCTCTCATGCTAATTCCATGTTAATTGTCATTTCCACATTTCCATGTTATTATTTTCATGATTTATCATTCCTTTATGTTCATGTTTCTCTTGTGGTCCGTTGATATGCCTATTGTCTAACATTTATTTTATTATTCATGTTATTTTTTGTTTATTCCCTTACTGGGCTTTACAGCTCGCCCTTTTCTTATGCATGTCATTGGGTTATCCCATGCAATGCTATATATGAGGTAATGTAGTGGTCATGTAAAGGATATTTTCAATGAAGATGTTGGATTTAAAATTTTAAGTTGTTATGTAATGATCTTCAGACTCAAAGACAGTAGACCTATCGATCTTCTATGTTGTATCATGTTAAGTTTATGTAATAAATCATGTTTAAGTGTGTAATAAAGAGCAGGGTTTCCATACGATCCTTCCTGTATTGATGATCCATTGGAAAGAATTGTTTATTCCCCTAGAAATTGAAACTATGGTGATATTTAAGCCTTAATGATAATGTATTATTCATAAAAATAGGATATTATAGTCTTCCCTTCTTGCTCCACCAAGACATCATTTCAAAAGCAGGTAAATCATCCATGGTCTATATAAGGGAAGAACATATATGAAACGTATTTTTTGAAGAATCATATAATGTATGAACACCCAAATTCCAAAGATGATTCAACTCTCTTATTGAAGGTTGTAAGTAGACATATATATCATTATCAGGATTAGAAGGTATAGATATCAGTATACTCATGAAAGTGAAATGTTTTTTTCAAACACATACACTGGGTAAGATTACAAACATGAACAAAAACTGACCATGTGTTGTGAGCAGTAAGAATATAACTGAAATAATTAAAATCATCACATGATAGACCCAACCTGACATTACGCACCTCAGTGGAAAAATTAGAATGTTGTCCATAAAATTTCCTCATTGTTAATCCATCTATAGAATGAACCAACTAATCATTACCTTTAATTCTATCAGTATCATGTCATCGGATATTGGATGATATTTCTATAGGCATGAATAGATTTTTAATTCAATAAATCAATGGCAAGTTCCACATGACTGTATGTAGAACATGAGATGGTGTTCCATCAGTATTTTCCTTCCATCGAGATGTAGCACATTCTTTAAAGTCATTACGGTCAGCCGTTTCCTCCCAAAATAAACTGTAATCTTTTGGAGAAGCATTGAATTTAATAGTAGAAAATAAAAGCTTCTTAATTAAAATCCATGGCTTGCGATGATTTAAGGGAATATCTGCAATGACTGAAAATTCTTTTTTTTATTTTCATAAGCCGGTTTAAAGTGATCCGGTACCCAAGAAAACAACCTCAAGAACCAAACAAGAAGCAGACAAGAACAACCCACAAACACAACTTACATGTCCTCAAAGCCAAGCTCCTCTCCGCCTCCCCAGCCGGACTCATCTTCTCCAGTGGCAGAGGCCGTTTCCCAACCTAAAGGCCTCCAATAGTGAGCACTCTAAACTCGATCCCTATGTTTATCCAGTACTGGAAGGTCCGTCAATTCCCTTTCTGTGACGATATTCTTCGCAAAAGACATTGTCACATTCTCCTTCCTCTTAGAGGCAGAACGGGTCTTCATCGGCCACGGAAGACATGAGTAATCCTTCCTTGGCCGGTGTCTTGGGGTTGCACAAACAGGCCCTTCCACAGCCACTGGATTCTGCTTCCCATTCCGCACAACATTGCTAAAGGATCTACCAGTAAGTCCACTTACATTCTCTTTACCGCACTCGGGGATCTCCCTTTCTTTGCCAGCTTGATCCCACAAAACCGGCTCCGGAGCAGTGTTCTCCCTCAAAGGCAGCAGCACCCCCACAGGGAAAACATTGTCCACAGGTGTCATCGAAACCTCCATCAAGTCACCTGCAGCCTTCTCTTCCTGTATCGTAACAACTTCCACCTGATTGGAGCTCCTTCCCTCAGGACAATTGTCAGCCTCCATAGTCTCCTCTCTGTCCAAACTGGCTCCGGTCTCCAAACATCTAACCGGATGAGCCTCTGAGAATTCTTCACCAATCATCTCAACTGAATTACCGTCCTCTTCCAGGAAATCATTCACTCCAGCATCATTCAAGCTCTCAAATCTATTACTCAAATATATAAAAGGAGGACCCTGAGGATCGAAACCCTTGAGCTCTCTAGCACTATCCATGTTCAGGATAGTCTCATCATCTTTCTCAACCAGAGTAATGGTACCAATATTATCCTCACCAGCCACCTTACATGCCTGATTTGAATCACCATCCACAGTAGAGTTAGCCACCTCAGAGTGCCTTCGTCTAACCTTAGGATCCCTCGGCCTCGGTTCAGGACCCCCTCTGCCTCTGAATGAGAATTCATATCCCTCTGCAAAGGGATATTCTTCCCTTTACCAATGACCTCCCTCGGTCTAGGAGGAAGTCCCCTGTGACAATTCTCAACCAAATTCCCCAACCTTCTGCAAGAACCACAAAATTCTATCCAATCCTCATAAACAAAACGTTGTTTACAGCGATACTCTTCACAAATAGTAACAAAAACAAAATCAAAAGGAATATGAGATGCATCAATCCCCACACACACTCTAGGATTCACAAGGTGAAAAAGTGCCTCAGTTCTACTATCGGAACACAGATAGCAGCCGACCATGTTTCCAAGCATCCAAATAATTGAAGGGTTTTGAAACGGTAGTGGGAGCTTAGGGAAACTTACCCAAACCGCAATTGAAGGGGGATCCCACTTCATGTGTAGGTCGAAGGACCATCGGAGGAGAAGAAAGCGAGATCCCATATAGAGTCGAGGATCCCTCGACCATGCTTGAATGAGATCAATTTCGGACTCAAAGCGAATCATTATCTTCCTGATGTCGAGGAAACCTACCACCGCGCGCTTCTAAAGATCCCACGATCCAAAAATGAACTTGTCAAACTCATCCACAGAAGGCCTCATGTCCTTGAAACGAGCAACCAGAGTAAGGTTCAATAGGTTAGCGGATTCCGAAAACTCAGACGATGATAAGGGGAGATCGGCCCCCCATCAACCAAATTTGGGACTTTAGGGTTTAATGAAACTTTCGAAAAGGGTGGGAGGAAATCAGGATTGGAGAAACGAAGGAAGGTCCCCGCTCTCCAACGGGATGACGATTCTCCCTCCCCCATCAAAGGGGGAGGGACCGACACGGTGGTCGTCGCCATCACCACCAGAGGAAAGCCATCGAAGGAACGAACATCTGTGTCACCCCACTACATTCTATATCAAGGGAATATCTGCACCAACAAGAATAAATTCCATAAAAATTTTGAGAGGTTAATCAATGGAGGTATTAGAAATTCCATACATGGTTTTCACATGATATAACCACATTAAATATTCAAAATTGGTTATTTTAGAACATTCCTGATATACTAGTGTTTTTGCATCATCGAATAAATTTTTCAGTCTCTCAACATCATCATATTCAATATTTTCATCATGTGTATTGATATCATTGGCTTATTTCACTAGAATACTATCTTTATCATGATGATTCACAAATTGAAGCTAATAAAATATCAAATTCTCAATGCCACTTATTTATTTTAGTTCATGAATAGTATATTGGTGACTCATCTCTCCATGGTGATACCAAACATAATAGTTTTTTTGAAATAAAAAATTTTGTTATATGGCAGATAAATTCTTCTTGTCTTAAGAAACGTATTTTGAAACATTCATAAAATGGACATTATATATAACCTCCATCTAAAAGCATTGTTAAATGAAAAATTTAAAAAAATATCCAAATTATTATGATACTCAGTTGAAATCTGATTAGTATGATACATTCATCTTCTATCTATTCTATAATAATGGAAAAAAATGATATATTCCAATCAACAATGTAAAACATAATTTTAAAAATCATTACAACAAACAATTTTTATTAAATTAATCAAATCACACTAGTAGTTGGAAGAACAAAGAATAAGAGAAATAACATATGTATAAGTGATGAATAATATCTATTTGTAGCACTGGATTCAAAAGTATAATACTAGGTAATCATATATAACAAATAAATGGATGGATTTACTTAAGGATATATTTGTTTCTTTCTTTTAATTTTGTTTTTCTCATCAATGAGAATCTCATTATGTAAATATCATCTTTCTCAATTAATTATTTACAAAAAATACACAATACTTGTAAATTGTGTCGAGAATTTCATTTTTTATAATAAACTATTAAAATATCATGGATTTTTTAAATACTATGTTTCAAATTCTTATACTCCCATGGTATTATGTGTAACATGTAATATTATACAAAATTAATAATTTTTTTGGTCTCAATAATATTTGATGTTCAATAGTGAAAACCTAAGATCGTTATTCTTCTATAATAAAATATAAAGAATCATTAATATTAAATATATTAGAAAAATAAAATCAATGAGGCGAGCATTGAAACAAATGGTTGTTATTGTAGATAACCAAACAATAGCATCAAGATGGAGTGAATTGAAGATGAAATAAAACTCAATTTTTATCCCACTTGATAATAAAAGGTAATTAGAGGAAAAAATTTCTAAAATAATGGAATATATCATAGCATAAAAAATTTAAAAAGGATATGTAAAATAAAAAATAAATAGTTAAATGTAATAAAAAAATTAATATCAAAACTAGAAACAAATGCATGAAGTACAATATATCAATAAAAATATTCCATAAATTATTCTTATTACCAAATAAAACAAATCATGGATGAAATAAATGTCACTCTAAACTGATAGAATATTTGATAACCAAGATCAATGCATCCAAGAACAAGCTATCAACATAATTGATCTCTCTCTAATTAGAAGATATCAAGTGACACATCAAAATTACAATTTATAACATGAGTTTTGTTAGAATTAGATATCAATTTATATTCATCTTTGGGTAAGTTGCTATGAAAAAATCATGCAAATAATAAAAACCGGATTAAATAAGTAATAGTAATAATGATATGAATATTGAGGAACTCGAAATTTTAAAATTATAATTCAAAACCAATAAACACCAAACCATATCCCAATAAATCTATTTATTCATATTACATGTGGATCAAACTTGAATTAAAATTTTTCAATCCATATGAAATTGAAATTGACCTACCCCCACAAATATAATGAAAACAATTTCAAAAAAATCAACATCATGATTTATTACTTCAATCCATATGCATTTAAACATTAATATCTCATCAAACTAAACAAAACTATGAAATACTAGTGCTCTACAATCTAAAAAAATAGACTTTACCACAACAAAAATAGACACAAATTTAATGGTGAACCAAATCAACCTAAAATCATGTATTCTATAATAAATTGGGTTAAATATAACTAATCTGAAAAAAAACAAAATCAATCATATATCAAAGATAAATGAAACAATAAGAAATGATACAAATTGAATTAACAAAAACCAAACTAAACTAGAATCAATTAACCATATCAGAATAAAGATTATGGACTCACTATCAATGAAAATTGTAATCATAAAACCACCCAATCAGTGGAGAATGTAGGATGAGTAGAAGCTTCAATCATTGGGTGAGAGAAACATCACTCGGGCTAGGGGATTCACATCTTGACCTAGGGGGATGTGCATTGGGTAGGGGAAATACATTCGACCAAATGAGGAGGAGGGGGGTATGTCTGGAAACCAGAGGAAGAGGAGAAGGGGGTTCATGTTGACTAGAGGAGGTGGATAAGAGGGGATTTTCATCCACCAGAGGAGGAAAAGGGGGGATTCATGTTGGGTGAGGGAAATTTAGTGGGAGGGAAAGGGACCTATGAGGGGTGCGGCCTGATGAGTGAAGGGGGAGTGTGGGTGGGGTGAAAATATTTTCCTCTATATCCAAACGGTTCTTTAAAAACTATTGGGATAGAGTATATATACCCATGATATTAAATATAATGTGGGTATAGAATAACTCTATTCAGGATATTCCCATGGTTTACAAAACCCTGGGTATAGATCCATGGGGATATCCCCACTTTGTGGTAGTGAAGAGTGAAAGTCAAAAAAAACTGGAGGAACCATAAATAGAATGGAAGGGGAGACACTTAATTGGTACACTATTAAAGAATATATGGGAAAACCACAAAAAATGGATCCAAAGAGAAAGGGATAATATGGTTCAGGCCTAGGTGCGGCCCCTAGATTGAATGAGGGGATAAATGATGGTGACAGGTGTTAAAATGTTGGAGGACAAGCAAAATATTTCACATTTTATATATATCGGGGTAGGATAAATGGTTTTGCTACATGGTATTCCAAACTATGTTCAAACTTTGTGGGTCAACACTACCTTTTTTGGGCACTTTCATGCTTGGTATGGATAGTTTGGAAAACCATATACCAACCATGTAAAATAAAACTATCATTATTATAGACCTTTTTCATGTTTTACACATAGTTACTTCAAAACTAATCTAACTGTGCAACTTCCCAGTTTTTAAAATTTTAAAAATGTTTAAATAAAAATACCCAAAAAAAGTGAATGATAAAATAAATAAAGAGTGGGAAAATATACCTAAATTTAACATCATGGATGTGACAATTCTCCCTACCATATCAATTTATATCCCTTGAAAGTTAAATCGATGCTTTCTCAAGGAACGGATGAGGAAACCTCCCTTTTATGTGAGGTTTCCACTCCCAATTATTGTGTGAATATAATACATATTACCACAAGAGATTAACTAACAAGATATAGTTCCCATGTAACACTTTATGCTAGTAGTAAACTATTTTAATTTTTCACTTAGTATTCAAGAAACCTGGATTTAATCTGAGTTATTCCCATGTGATCACATGGGATGGATTGGGTTGGTATCTCTTCAATTGATAAACTTTAAATATGTTATGGCTTATTTTTATCATATTTGAAAAAATAAATATTTATACATCCTTACTAACCCAACCAATGATCTAAAAGGGACCAACATAACTCACGAAAATCTTCCCCTACATTCCCAACCTTAGGGAACCCAAAAAATTTGATACCCTAAAATAACCCTGTTATCTATCGTAAACTCAAGGGGTGATTAAAAAACATTTATATAGGATTTATGATAACTCTGATCCGTCACCTTGTTTTTTCAAATAACCTAAACCCTCCTAGTCATTTCAGTGGCAATGTTCAGTCCTACCAAAGAAGTCTCACCTACGTCTGTCCAACATATGGGAGAATGACGTGATCGAACATAGAGAGAATTGAATGAGGCTATCCATATTGATGAATTATAACTATTATTTTAAGAAAAATTGACCAATCCAAGATATATATCCCATGAACTGTAAAAGAGTATAATGCACACACGAAGAATATCTTATAGAATTTTATTGACTTATTCATTCTATCCATTCATCTAGCGATGGTAATATGTACTCAGCTTCACTTGATATCCCATCACCTTTTGAAATAATTTCAATTATCTTGATGTAAAATAGGGTTTCATTCATTTATTATGGTTGACAGAACACCGTGAAACCTCACCACTTCCTAAACAAATAATCTTCTAATATATTCCACCTTCATATTCTCCTTAATTAGTTTGAATGGGTGAATATAGACAACTATATGATCATATACCAAATAGAATATAATATCCAAGGGGTATAAGGAAGTCCAATAATGATTTCTATGGATACTGTGTCCAACATCCAGTGGAAAAATAATATTTTGAAGAAAACCATGGGTCATTGGTGCTCAGCCTTTACCTGCTGATAGGTACAACACCGTGAAACCAATTTTACTATATCTCTCCTCAAACTCACCCACCAATATTGTCACTTCATAACATAATTCATCAGGGAGTAACCAGGGTGGAAAACACAGTGAGACAAATGGAATTCCTCTACAACTACCTTCCCCGTTGAAGAAGGGACCACGAGTGTACTCCTAAAATGACGGGTGTCTTCTCGATATAGAGTCCATTCACTGATGGTCTCCCCCCATATAAATCTCCCTTTAAACACTAGAATGAGTATTGGTGAAAATTTCAATAATTACACAACATGAGTAGTGATAAACATGTGATTATAACTACTATTAAATAAATCAATCACTATATAATATGCAATAATTATGGTACCTCTCATCATCATTAGTCATATATCTAACTCCATGGAAGTTATATCCACTGAATAAAAATATATGGTCTCCTTTTGAGAGTAATATGGCATGACAACATATCTCTTGGGTTCCGAGGATCCTACATCACTCCAGGTAGAGGGGATAGCCTTTCAAAACCTATAAAAATAGAATTAACACTCATAGGGAATGAAATCCTTTAGAGTATCTCAAAATGATGGACTCATATTCCTAGACCTTCCACACTGATAAAAATCATAAGACCTTCAACATGAGGCCGCTTACATTGAAAACTAATAGGTTTTCTTAGAGACATTGTTACCCACCCTTCTTAGCTTAGCACACATCTGTTTCTCCTCAGAAGGACTACTACTACTCCCAACATACATAGAAGGAACCCTAGTTATACATGATATTTTTTCTTGATCAATCTCCACCATTGGTGTCTGATACATAACATCATCATTGGTTGAGATATTCAAACGGAATAAATGAGATCGAATGTCAGGTTGGAGTCCCATTTCAAACCAATGAGACTTTAGTTTTTCACTTCATACCAACTCGGGTGTAAAATGAACAAGATAAGTGAATCTAAATGTATAATCTACTATTATATCACCCTATTAAGGAGAAATAAATTCCTATGATTTTTCTAGTTCCATCATGTCTGGATAAAACTGATGGGTGAAAATCACCTTGATATCCTTCCACTCTGAATTCTCGTGTTGGTTTTCCTGAATGAATGGCTCCCAATATTTAAAACTAGGGAATTTAATATCAAAGGTAGAAAATTGAATCTTAATGGAGTATTAAGTAATAAGGAAGTTAATAAACTTATCAATCTTCTCTAACTAATCATTGGCCTCCTAATTATCATTTCTTCATTGAAAATAGGGAGGTTTATGCTTAATAAATTTATTAGCTCAATCCTTCTTAGAAGATGGATCATATTTCAATGATTGAGTAGGTCCAAAAAGTACCCCTAGTTCTGTACCTCAAATATCCAGAACCACTAACTCAATTAGGTTCTAATAAACTAATGGATCTAATCATAGAAACTTATCTTCAGCATCATATGGAGAGTTCATTGGTCAATTTTGAGGGAGCATTATACTATATAGAATCAATAAAATATGAAAACCATCAAAACTAATAATAACCTATAAATTCATCACATGAATATTTATTAAAATTAAAAAAATAAATCGTGAATAAAGGTAAAGTAACAAACCACAACCTTCCATAAACAAGGAATGCATTCAAGTTCAACTACGCATACAACCAACCCACAATGAAGGGAAAAAAAATCCAAAATCAAGACCAAATTTCCTCCACCCTTTGTAAACTCAAGCTATAATTCTAAGTGTGTTGTATAGATATCCCTTGAAACATATTTCTTGATCCCTAATAGTTATATATCTTGTTTATCCCAACATCACAAATAATATAGATTGAAAAAGAGAGATCTAATGCCATTTTTTCATGAACCAACCCAGGATTCCCCTGAACTAGGTACAACTAGTCTATGGCCAGTCCTAAAAGATTTTCCTAATCCCCATGGGATAGAAACAAGTTTCTAGGTATCAAGGAAAACTTTTGGGAATGGTTTTTCCAATAGAATCAACACACAGTTCTGAACCTATAACCTAACTAGACATTTCCATAACATAGAGAGTTGTCCTTAAAGAGTATTATAAACAAGGAAAATTTAATAAACTTTATATTACGTAATAATAACTCAAATAAAAAACAATTGAAATAATAAACTATAATAAAATCATCATTTAAAATGTATCTAAAATGAGAGTCATACGGAGGAGCCACATATATAATAATACACAAAAGAAATGGGATGGATGCCTAGTAAACAATACATGATACATCAATGAACCCAACCAAAATAAAAAAATGGATACCCATTTTCTTTTGACATGAGGATCATGCTCTCACTATGCCAATATCATCAATCCAAGATATATAGTAAGAATACCAACCACCTCCATGAAAAACAATTCCTTTACTTAAACCTTTTAAAATAAGGTCTACACACACCCATTGGGTGTATTATGGGTGTGACAAGCACTATCCCAATAGTATATCATCAAGTATTCCATGAGTAAACCCTATTATATAACGCAATCATTATTGTATAAAATATATCCCAAAAAGTTTGTTATCACTTATATAGGTAACAAAATAAATAATGTTCTCTAACAGTTTTGAAGTGAAAGTAAATTCATTCAACAGACATTCCATAATCATGAAACGTGGGATATACCTAGGACATATAGGGTTTTTAGGAACCCAAGGTCCTTAAATCAACTTGTGACTAGTGTTTAATAAAAGTGTTCAGATAAAGCTCTAAGGGGTTATGCCTTCAAATAACAGTATAGTTTCACTAGTCTCTTGACACCATATCCATCCAACAGTTATATAGTACATTCCTTGGCTGATTAGTGTCGTTTCCCCCATCCACGATGACATAAACTTTATCCAATCCCAATATAGTTAGTTATAAATGAATAAAGCCAAAATGGATACTTAAAAATAGTCTCCATCCTTAGATACCTCGGTTTTAATGTGATCTACCCATTTCAAACATGTCACATTATAATTATAAATTATTTCCATCAATATACTATAATATATTTCTATTTTTCAATTCTAAAACATGATTTTAAAGTTCATATAACTTCTTAAATATAGGGAAAACATTCAAAACAACCATAAGGTGAACCATAAACCATTAATAATATCATAACATAACATTAATAAATTAAAACACCCTCTATAAAACATATAAATCATGATTGTTTCACAAATCAAAAGTGTCACATGAAACCACCTACATTTATCCATGTTAATCCTTATTCCTATGATAAAAACCCACTTAAGATGCCAAGGGGGCCTCAAGAGATAAGGATAAAACCATAATCCACAAAACTCACACAATAAAATCATATGGGAAGAACCCCTAGTCCAGAATCGCTATGGGGAAGAGTTAAACTCAAGAATAATAGGAGGAAACATTAAGAGGAAGGAAGATATAAACTTAATTGGGTGAATCATAAAGAAACTAGGTTAAATACCCCCAAAAAATACGGCCATGGAGGAATAGATAAGAGGGTTTGTGCATGGGGGAACTTGGTTTGAATGAGGGGAAAAATGAGTGTGAATGGTGATAAAAACACTGAGGGAAAACTAGCCATTTTACATTTTTTAATTTTATGGCCAGGTCGTACAGTTTTTAAAATAGTGCACTGACTATGTGGGTCTGCACTACCTCATCTGGGAACATTCATGGTTAGTATTTATAGTTTGAAAACCCATGCAAAACAACACTATTAATATTTCATACCGTGTTTCATAAATTCCACAGTGTTACCCTTAATCATGGACTAATTGTTCAAAAGGCTAGTTTTTGCAAAATTTTAAATATTTCCAATGGAAAAACACATAAAAAAGATGAATAAAAATGATAAATATACCTAAAAGTGGAATTGTAGGTAAGAAATGCACCACCATTAATGATGTCATAGAATCCTAGACAGAGTCACGATAAAATAAAACTCACATTAGAGGAGGTCATCACACTCAAAATAATTAGGGGAATCAATACAGAGATAGGTATAGAATAAATGACGAGGGGAGGATGATGTGATTAAAGTGAAAAAGACCCATAATATCAGTTATAATTCACTAAGAAAAGGGTTGAATCATTTAATTCACTTCTCCTTTTAAGTCTCTTTAAAAAAAAATTGATGTGCCTATCATGGGGTGGTCCGAAAAAACATTTTTTGAACTTGAATTAAATATAGTAGTAGTGGGAATCAGTTTGTCTCCATATAATATAGATCTATGAGTTTATTTCGCTTTTTTATTTTGGTTTTAATTGTTGAAAATAGATATGGAATATTTGTTTGGTTAATTTAAAATAAAATTCAAAAAAAAAGTGGAATAACCTCAAATATTCCCTTACTACCCTATTAAATCATTATTCATTTTTTCCTCTCCTCTTTTCTCGGTTAATCAAATAAAATCCCACTCTATTACTCTCTCCTAGAATTTTTGGTTCAATTGGAGGGATGAAATGATCATTGAAACCTCCATTATTTCATATCCCTGTAATTAGAGAAGTCCTATTACCCTTAAATAAATGAATACTCATGATTGCAATCAATGGAGTAGATATAAGTAACCTCTCTATACAATCTATTAAATAATATATGATAAATTAAAAAGTTAATAAATGATAAAATATCTTAATATTAATGCACTTTGAATAAATCAAAAAATTTAAAGAATAAATTGAAAATTTAAAATTCAGAATTCATTAACAGTGGATAGGGGGTCTCCTTAGTGCAACCATAGAGGGATTGGGGTGCCATCCCAGGAGATATTAAATAAAAAATAGAAGAAAGATAATAAATAGAAGCAATATAGAATCATATTCAAGAGAGAACATGAGAAAGTGGAAGACCTCTTGAGCATCTTAAAATAGTGTGATATTTAAAGAATAATGATCAGAGCTAATTTGTGAGATTTTAAATTCTCTACATGAGAATCTCCACATTCTACATGAGTGCTCTTGTTTTTTGTATTGGTCAGTGAAAATTGATCCTTCTTTCATTTGAGGGGTGTGATGGTTTTTATTAAAATAAATAAACTTAAACAACTAGAATTAATTCTTCTCACGATTGAGCTCTATAAAATTTAGAGGCGAATCACTTAATTTATTTACAGCACAACGAATATTAGAAATTTTGTTCTTGGAAGATGAATTCATTGGGCTTGGATTTTGGTTTCAGTGGATTGAAAATGAGTGGATGAGGCTTGGGCCTGGAATGTCAATAGGGGGAGGTGCTTGGGTCTTGTTCATCTAAGAACTCATGGTGGAGGACATCAGCCTTAACATTGCAGGGGTGATATTTGGCTTGGAGATGATGGTGTGTGATAGTTTCAGCAGTGGGAATGGGATTCAGATTAGTGGCATGGTATCATTCTTGGACAAATATTCAATTTGGGTATCCTCATTATGATAGTGTATAAGTGAGATTCCACTATGATTCAGATGTAGTGATGGTGCTTAGGTTTGGGGCTACTTATTCAATCATCCATATTTGGGAGAACGCAGAAAGGGTTAATATTTTTAGGGGTTGTATTCTCCGTTGTTATTCAACATGAATGTTTTGGTATTTCGGTATTATACTATTTTAATTTCATAGGAGATCTCATATGTTTTCCTTTGTGGTGGCATGATGATCTTCTCCGTAGTGGTCAGCCAATCTCAAATATGTCGGTGACTCATCTTCATTGGTTAGTGGGATGGTATCATGGGTAAGTGGAGTAGTGGCAGATTGATACCATGTGTAGAATGGTACTGGTGTATAGAACTAGTGGCATCAGGGAAAGGTGGTGGTAGAAGGTTTCATTTATGGTAATAAGAAAAATTTATGGAATTACCTTGGGGGTAAGGCAGTGGTAGGTTTTAGGGAGGTATCATGGGGGACTATATTTTCAATGGTAGCAGGTATGGTAGAATGTTATTCCATTTTGGTGTTTGGTGGTATCTTGTGTGAGCTATCGTAGCAACAAGGTGGAGTGGTAGGTTGAAAACCAAAGGAATAGTAGATTGATAGTAGTGGCAGTCCTCTTCCACTGGTAATTGGAATATAGGATGGTATCAGTTTTCTACCATCACAAAAATTTATCTGGTAGTATAAGGTGCGGAAGTAGCATCATTTTTTCATGCACATTTATTCCTTAATCAAATTAATTTCAAATTCCAAATATAATTAAAATTAATAATTCCTTACTTCAAATAAATAAAATTAAAAATTCTTAAAAATAAATTTCATGTTAATCAATTAAATTTCTAATTTTCCCAACACATAATTTCAATCATTTAAAATTCACTATTCATGTTTTTCAAAAAAAAATTAATTTAAGGATTTTCCATTAAAATCAAAAAACGGTTTTAATAATTTGATCTCAAAATAAATCAATTTAAGAAATAAAATTATAATTGAATCAAAAAATCAAAATTAATTTTTAAAAATACATTTCATTTTACATTTATTCTTTTGAAATTTATATTAAAAAAATGAAAATGAATATATCATTAAAAATCACCAATTTTTTCCATATATCATTTGATTCCAAAATTCAAAAAACCAGAAAAAATACTATTGACCCTTTATTTGTTTAATTAATTAGGTATATTCAAATGAAAATCAGATAATTTCTTTTTAAATTTTGGGCTCACATCACTCCCCAACACTTGAACTATTTCTCTCTCATGAAATTTTAACATTAAATCCAAGAAAATGATAATTATACCTAACTGTAAATATACACCCAGAATTGAAGAATATCAAATAATTCTTCTACTAAATGGCCATGCCACATATGTGAATTTTACATTTGGTTTAACTTTGATTCAAAACTAATTACTAGTTATATGAGTGAATTTCATAGATTGGAGTGGAATTAAAATTATAACAAGAAGAACTTCCATCTTTCTCTTAATAAAAAATTTCCTAAATCAAATTTCATTTCCATGCCTCATTGATACTCCCTAAATGATATTTTTATAAGTTAATTAACCCCTTCATGTTTACTAAAATCCCTTCAATTAAATGAATTATTTTTTTAAAAAGGACACTTTATAAACTTTTTTTAATATTTATATTTTCTGGAGTTTTTCCCATCCATGTATGTGCAGGGAACAATGAGAAGGCACATATTGAAATATATAGATGGATTATCGCGCACCCTGTTCCATTATCTCAATGATCCATTATCTTCTCCCAATTTACCACTTTAATTACATATTCAATTTTATTATATTAATTTCTTCTATAGAGGCTCCCTAAGGTGCTACATAATTACTACATCCAAGTCACATGAGATTGAGTTCAAAATTATAGTGACCACACATTATAATTATTATTCCGCAATTATATTTTCAATCACAAATCTATTTCCCTAGTCCTCAAATAGAATTTCTATATAATGAAGTTTATGCTTTCTTAAAAGTCACTCTCATTCAGTTTCAGGACCATTGAAATCCTCATATTTAAGATAATATATTAATTAGGTCTAAAACCAATGAGGGTAAAGTAAATTTGAATAATCAAAATAGAAACTGTATAAAATCATTGACATTATTTACATACCCAATTTTTTTCATTTTTATGTTTTTGTTATTTTTTAATTAAATTAAAAAACAAAAATTAAATCAAAAAATATATTTTTCAATATTTACAAACAGATCATTTTTTATGTATGTTTTTTTTGTAATTTTTTTATTTACACTCTAAAAAAATCTAAAAACACTACATAAATATTCCTTAAACAAAAGGGAAATTTTTATTTGTTTTTCTATTTTTTTAAATAAAATGGAAATAATTACATTTATATCCTAAAACAACTTTTCCCCTATACCCCACAAATAATCTAGACACTATTCTAGTAATGTTCAACATAACAATTTTCAAAAAATTCAATTAAATAATGAATATCTAGAAAAATGAGGAGGAAAGATATAACCAAGATTCCTTTAGTTGATGGAATCATAGAGGAGTTTGGTATCCTCAATGTACTATTTTCATGGATATTTATGGAAAATTTTTAGATTCTTTATCATCATCTTAAAGGGGTTATATGAATCATCTCCCTTAATCTTCAATACACCATATTGAAAAACATTAGTTACAGTTAAATTTATAGTATATTTGGAATGATTCTTAACATGAATTAGGTTCCCTCATGAAGAGTGTAAAATAACATTGTATCCAACAAGAAAATATTTCTTCTAGGTGAGTCTTTTATGGATAGAACTGGATTTTTCCTCACATAGTTGGGTGTTATCTTGTGAATTTAGTCCTTATTTCTCCATCTCCATCTTCAATAGATTCTTTGGTTTTCCATCTTTCTCAACCTTTGAGTTATCAGCTTTGGTATCTTATTTGGTTTAATTATGCATCTCAATAGATTCTCTTTCATTTCATATAGATTTCACAAGTAATATACATGTGATGGTAGAAACATTAAGTGAATTCTATTAATAATTGTCACCAATTCCTTCAAAATTGTCAGTACTTAAAATAGATTCTAAATTAAATTTATTTGTAAATACATTTTCAGTGAAATCGTGAGATTCCAAATCTTTTTTTAATAATATTATCTCATCCAAAATTTCATTCTATTTTTTATAAAAAAACACGAATCTTCAAAATGATTTAATGTGAAAGTATTTTTTTTGTCATTAGATAATTTCATTGTTTCTAGTATATTAAAATCTAATTTTTCTTCATCAAATGCCATTAAAAGTGTTCCTTCCTTAACATTGATTATTTATTTTATAGTTTTTGAGAAATGGTCTACCCAAGATGATGGGGGAAATATTGTTACCTTTTTTGTCATCCATTTTTATGAAATTATAATTATCTGGGAATGGATAACCATGTAAACTTGCTATAACATCTCCTAAAACACCTACTGGGTAGTCAGTGGCTATGTAGGTAAGTTTTATAACCACTTCGGTTGGTTTTAGTGATCTTATCTATAGATATGAATAGATTTGGTAAGTCGTAACATTAATAAATTATCTTAAATGACATAATTCATTTGAAAATTTGATCTCACCAATGGTGAGATGGATGGAAAAAATACAATGATCTTGGTAATTTTAGGGTATTTGTGGGGTTACAAGAGAAGAAACATTTTTTCTTAAACTTACCCTTTAATTACAACAAAATATTCTTCTTCTGGTGCACATATCTTTAATAAATTTTTCATACCTTAGTATATGTAGGATGGAATCCATTAGGGGGATGTTAATTTCCAGTTTCATGAACAAATTCATCATCTCATGCTGAATTGACTCTTCATTGGTTTTCTTAGGTACTTGTATTCATGTAAGGAAATTTGGTTGGGATTGAATTTGGTCCCATGTCTTATATTTTCCTTTATCTTTCTTTACGGGTGTTGTTTTCATAGGTAGTTTTTCTTCAGGTTCATTGCCAGGGTAAATTTATTTATATTCAGTGGGATGTCCACCAACAGCTTCTTCTGTAGGTGTTGATTATTCATCACTAAATTCTAGATCATTTTTACACCTCAATGTAATGGAACTAACGTTTACTATGGGGTTGGGAACAGATTGGGTAGGAGAGTTACCTGATCTCACTACTATAAATATGGCTTCTAATAGCGCTAAAAACCATCTTTAACAGTGCTAAAAAGAACTGCTATTCTTAGAAAAGATAAGGGGGTATCAGCGCTAAACATAGCACTGATAAAAGGGGACCTTTAGCAGCGCTAAAAAAAAGAATTGATAAAGGTGGGCCTGTATCAGCACTTGCCTAGCGCTGATAAAGGCCCCCCTTTATAAGCGCTTTTTTAGTACTGGTAAAGGTATTATTTATCAGTGCTAAAAATAGCACTAATAAATGGATAACATATCAGTGCTAACAATAGTGCTAGTAATTACAACTTTTACCAGCGCTATTTTGAGCGCTGATATATTATCCATTTATCAGCGCTTAATTAGTACTGAAAAAGGCCAAATTGCTTGTGCAAACCTAGAACCTGCACAGCACCTGCACACATGAGACATCATCGTCACACACAGCACAAACAACACCTACTACAAAGCACAGAAGAAAAAAAATTCTATATACATTTACTTGAAATCATTAATACAAAACAAGAAACTACTATATACATTTCAAAAAATGTTTAATTTTATTACAATTTCAATTATCCAACAAATAGTTAAAAAACATTGATGTTTCTTCCTCTTTTCATCCAAGATCCGCTCTAAAAAAATTTCATCCAAGGTATTAGTTACTGAACAAAGCATTCAAACTTAGAGAAATGATTTCACCTATATAAGAAAACAAATATTATATTAGTAATACAATAATGAAATAAATTAAACGTTAATACGAAAGAATACATTAATAAAATGTCAATTGTTACCTGTTACAACCTTTACATGTCTATATCTACTTGGATTGAATTAATATTTTAGAAGAGGCTCAACATGATACATTGACTTATAAATATTGTTTTGTATTTCTCAGTTTTATAGAGGGCCTGATGAGAACCTACACAATTAGATAGGCCATGATCATACTGCTTAACTTTTATTTTGATATCCTATTTCTTTAGAGTGATTATCCAACCACCCTTCCCTCCCCTCCCCGAGACATCCCCTGGACAGCCCCAGCCTACCGCTGGACAGCCCCCCCCCCCCCACTCCCACCACTCCACCTGCTGCCCTGGTCCCTCCTTCTGACCCCCCCCCCCCCCCCGTAGCCCCCTCCCTACCCATGGATACCCCCCCTCCCACCACTCTACCTGCAGCCCCCCTCCCTCCTCCTGGATAACCCCTCTCTCCCCTTGCAGACCCCCTCTCTTTCCCTGGACAACCCACTTCCCACCTGCAGGACAGCCCCCCCCCTCTCCTGGACACCCCCTCCCCTCCTTGACACCCACTCCCACCCCTCCCCCAGATACCCCCCCTCTACCACTAGACACCCCCTCCCCTTGCGGCCCCCCTCCCACCCACCACTCCACCTGCAACCCCCCCCCCTTATAGCCCCCTCCCTTTCCCTGGAAAGCCCCCTTCCAACCTCCTGGACTGCCCCCCCCCCCTCTCCTGAAGAGCCCCCCCCCCCTCTCGAACACCCCCTCCTTCATGGAAAACCCCCTCCCTCCCCGAGATAGCCCCCCTTGATATCCCCCTCTCTACCCCTAGACAGCCCCCCCCCCCTCCCTTATAGCCCCTCTCCCTCCCACCACTCCACCTGCAACCTCCCTCCCTACTCCTGGAAAACACCCCCTCCCTCCCCTTTCAACCCCCTCCCTTTCCCTAGACAACCCCTTTCCCACCCCTGGACATCCACCTCCCCTTTTGGACACCCCCCTCCCCTTCTGGACACCTCCCACCAATCCCAGATTCCCCCTCCTTCCTGTACAACCGACCTCCCTCCCCTCCCTAAGACAACCCCCTGGACAGAATAAAAACATATTCTTCTGCAATCTATAGTGAACTTGAACCACCAAAAACTAAATGATATCTTTGGACAATGAAAGAAAATGAACTTCAAATCTATCAACGACAATAGAAACAATAATAATAATAATAATATATTTTTGTTTGTATGATCAAATGAACATATTGTCATCAAAAACATTTCTAATAAAAAAAGAAGAAGAAACCATTGAAGATTTCAGAATTAAGCCATTGTATCCAAAATGGAAGCTCTCACATTGCACCTATAGCGGTGGGATCAAGAGTAGCACAAGTGTGAACATGAGTTGACCGAGAAATCTTAATACTGAAAAAACACCACTAACATGTTGCGAAGCATGGATAAATTGCTGCAAAAATAGGGGTGTTTCATACATTGGCGATGCGATTGACTGAGATGTGGGAAAAGGAAGAAGATCGGTTGATGCTGGCTACGGAGGAGACTGACACGTTCTGACGGAGGCAGAAACATGGTGACGAATGGGAGAGATGTGATTGGGATGCCGGTCTCATATTTGGTGGAAACTGTCACTGAAATTGATCAAGAGGATCCATCTACACTTTGTTTTCCATGGGACCACGTGTGGAAGTCGGAAAGTAAGGTGAAACGGGAAGATCATGCGTCTGGAATCGAACAAACTATGGCAGACAATGCTCGGTCAATAGTGACCATGGAGGATATAGCATAGAGGTGAGAACAACAAGAGAATTTGATCACAATTGCATGCAATGGGAACAAAGTTCCCCAAGGAACTGAAAAACCTTTTTCGATGGAAGGGAACTAAGGATATGGGACACATGAGTGGAAACATGTAAGAACATAGCCATAAAAGATGTTTTCCCTACCATTTAGACCACAGAAGATTATAAATTAGGGCTGTTTAATCCAGTGGTATCATCTGACATTTTTGTTCAGAGGAAAAAACCCCATTGATGGAACCACATCATCACTCTTGAGACAGAGAACTATAACAGCTTCTTATTTTATGGTTCGAGGTGAAAATTTTGGAAAAAACCTGTCACAAAATGCTTAGATTCTACAGTATACATTTGAGTGAATTTCAATCTTATCTGTTGGCCTTTTAGTCATGTCTTTGATGGACTAAATGAAGATATTAAAGTCTATTTAAAAGCAACACGGTGATCATGTTAAAGGCTCAAAACATTCTTTTATCATGTTTTCTGATCTACCTCGATGCTCCAGTTAACATCAATGCCCCCCTCCCTACCCCTCAACAGCACCCCCCTCCCTCCCCTTGCAGCCCCCTTACATTCCATATACAAACCCCTTCCCACATCTTGGACAGCCCCCCTCCCCTCTAAGACAACCCCCTCCCTCTATTCCCCGAGACATCCCCCCTACATAGCCCCCTCTATACCCTCGGACATCCCCCCCACCCATTGCAGCCCCCCTCCCTCCCACCACTCCACTTACAACCCCCTCCCTCATCATGGACAAACCCCCTCCCTCCCCATTCATCCCACCTCCCTTTCCCTGTACATCCCCCTTCCCACCCCCTGGACAACCCCTCCCCTCTTGGACACCCCCACACCTCCAGGACACCCCCCTCCCCTCCTGGACACCCCCCTCCACTCTTGGTTACCCCCTCCTTCCTATAAACCCTCTCCCTCCTAGTTATTTAGTGTATACCCATTAATAACCGTCTTTATCCAAATATATTTTCATCATATATTTGAAAATGGAATAAATATTATTCATACACCATCATTCAATAATATTCATTATAAAATCATATATATTTTGAAGATATACAGTTCAACAAATCAAAGAGAAACACTAAACAAAAAATATATTGGAGGAATAGGAACGAAATTTCACATAAATATAATGTGAGAAAGGTAAATGAGGCATATTTTTGGTATTTATGGCATTAAATAAGATATATTGGGAATAAAATTGAACATAAATAGTATTCTTGTGCCTTTACATGGGCGTGGAATTGGTTTGGTTGGTTGGAACATTTGATGCCTCACTACGGACCCACTTCAGGCTACTCTATAAGTGATATAACCATTGTATATTATTAGTATTGAATAGAATTTAATGTATCTTTGTCTAGACACCCCCTCCCTTCTGGACACACTATAACACCCCAAGCTTCCACGATACGCTTCTCATTCAATAATGCAATAGCTTTCATTGTACGCAACTTCGATTTCTAAAACACCGCGACTAATCCGAGTAGTCGTTATGAATAGTAATAACCACTTTTTAAAATTATAAAAAATTTATATTTCAAAATAAATTTCATTTTTGTATTCGTAATATCGAAATTATCCAAAGTTATATTTTTTTTAATTTTCTGAGAACTTTCAATTTTTTATGAATAGTGAAAATCACTTAAAAACAACTTTTTTAATCAAAATAATTTATAGTGATAAATTATACTATTTAGTGGTCTTAAAGTATAATTAGAATATATTTTTAACATTTTATCCAAAGGTGGCCATTAAGATGTCACTATTTTTATATATGATATATAATATGTTTATGTTTTACTTATGCTTCTGTATTTCTCATTTATGGCATACTTTATGATTTCCATTATGGGTAAAACGTGATAATTTCATTTTAGGAAGTGCGGACTACCGCCCCCTCAAAGTGATTTGAATCGTTAATTCCATATGTGGGATGTATAAAGGATTTAGTAAATGGTATTATACACTATATTATACTAGAATTATATTATACATTTATATCATTATGATTTCATTCCATTAAATATGAAATTGAAATGAAAGTAGGGTTCATGCGTATGTACGTCTTACCATCTCCATGAACGGTGCATTTCATTTCTTACCTCTAAATGTTACGTAATATTATGAATGAGTGTATATACTGGATATATATGATATATATGACATCTAAATCATGAATATAATTCTTGAGATAATGGATATTCTACCACATAAACAACTTGTAATTATAAGAAGTTTATTGTTGACTCAAGTACCAAAAATTGACAAAACGACTGTTATTAACATAAATAATTACATAATGTTCATAACATTGTAATAAGTGATATAAAAACGATAATGAAATTGAAAATGGTAGATATTAACTCTAGTTTATTATTCAGGAGGTTAAAGAACAGTCGAATCAAGTCAGACACAAGGTAAGGGAACTTCTTAACCCAATTTCTATTCTTTGGGTTAATCTCCTACTTTCAAATTATTTCACGATATTATTATGTATTATCTTGTATTTGTACATTATTTATGTGTACTTATAGTGAATACACATTATAGATGTACTTTATTTAAAAAAAATGATCTTTTTAAGGACTTCGTCTCAATCCCCTTTCATTGAGGCATATTTGGTTTTATACACAACTTTCCTTTATACGGTGTATAAACCCCTTTGACTTTTACATTTATTCAAAAGGAATATTTTTTATACGAAGCGTTTTGCTAAACAAAAAAATGGAATGTTTTTCTTTCCCTACTTATGCGGCGACAACGACTTCTCCGCCGCCGTGACAATTATTTGAGTTTCGGCTTCCTCTACAATCCATCATTTTTTTAATGAAAATTAAATAAAAAGTTTTAATTTTCTTTTATTTTGGTATTGAAAATGGTTTTGAAAGTGTTTTTATTATATCAATGTGTTGTATTGATATCTTGTGATTGAAATGTGGAAATGTTATGTTTCCTTTATGCATGTTTTATGTGATACGATTATGTTATGGTTTATGATTTGTTTAAACCTATTCATATGAGGAATGTATTGGACTTAATAAGTGACGGGTGGAGCCCGCTATAGCTGCTCGATGCATCAGCAGGTCTCATGAGACAAACTAGTGTCTTGGAACGAGGCCTTGACAAAATCTTATTTGTGGTCTTGGCACGAGGCCTTGGCTACGTGGTTATGATAGTCTGGCATTATGCATTCCATCATTATGAAAGTGGTTACTGATATTGCATTTGATTATTCGACCAGTAGAATATCCATGTGAATAAGTGAATGGAATTATCTCATTTTATTTTTTCCATATTATTCTGAAGTTCAAGTTTAAAAAGGATTTTGTTTTAGTTATACATTGCCTTAAATGTTAATGTTTATTTATGAAAGCTTCCGCAATATTGTTATCCTTACTGAGCATCTGAGCTCACCCCTTTCAATATTTTAATATTTTCCAGGATGTGAAGAAGTATTTTATGAATGACCTGCAGGGATTGTCAGAAGAGGATATGAGTGTGGACTATGGAGACTTTGTTATTGTAGTTTTTCACTTTATGATGTAATGTAACGTTTACGAATGTATCTAGTGTTTCCAAGGCTACTAAACTAATCGGTCTTTCGAGACATGATCTTTTGTGATCATGCCAATGTTACGAAGTAATGCACTGACTCCGGGTAGCTGGGGTCGGGGCGTTACAGTTGGTATCAGAGGACGTTTAGTACAAACCTTGGAAGCTAGATTTAGATAAACTCTGATTAGAGCACGTAGACCTAAGATGAACTTTGAGGATTAGTATAGAAGAACTTCCTAGAATTTTGGTATTGTAGAGATTTTGTGAGTTTTCCGAGAAATACATCCCTGTCTGGATACGAGAAGGTAGAGGCGGCTCTGGCACAGATGTTCCTAGGGGTAAAACCCGAAAACACCGCTTTGAGCTAGACTCGAACGGGAACTGGTGCATGACAACGGGCCTTGCTGCACTCTTGGTTACGACACTCACAGGGGATATGCTTAGGATAACTCTCATTTTCTTTAAAAATCATTATGAAGGGTTTATGTGTATATACTTACTCAAAGAAAACATTTTTATGATTATGGATTATATCCATAAATAGTTCAATTTATTTTAAGTATTTTACAAGTATGGAATTATGTATTTTGATTCATAAACTGATCTAGATTATGCCATTGTTTAGAAATGGCGCCTAGTGGAAGAAATGGAAACCGTATCAATGCACGCACTCCATGTAGGGATTTCCCTCCTGCTCAAGATAATTATAGTGGGGCTGGTGACGCAACTGGTGCCGATCAGCTAATCACCATACTGGGACAACTTACTCAGTTTATGAATAATAACCTTACCCGTATGGAGCACCCTAATCCACAAAGTGGAGGATCAATGTTAGATCGATTCATGAGGCAACAACCACCAACGTTCAATGGGAGTACAAATCCCTTAGTAGCCGAGAAATGGATAAATTCCCTAGAGAAAATATTTCAGGCTTTGGGGAGCAGTGAAAGGGAAAAAGTTATCATGGCTGTTTACCGCCTCACTGGAGATGCTGATCAATGGTGGTCATTGATTCAAAATATGAAGGAAGATGATGAAGTATCAAATATGGAATGGAGGGAGTTCAAAGATCTGTTTTTAGAAAAATACTTTCCTCGCGACCATCGAGCAGATATGGAAAGGCAAATTCTTGAGTCTGAGACAAAAGGAGGATGAGAATGTCACAAAGTATGAGGCTAACTTTACAAGGTTAGCAAGGTAAGCTGGAGATTATATACGTAACCCAAGAAGTAATATTGATCATTTCTTTGATGGGTTAAAACCATTTCTTCGTCGAGCATTAGTCTCACAATCCTTCTCATCATACGAAGATATTGTCTCGTGTGCTATCAAGACAGAAAAGGAATTCTATAAGTCTTATGACAACAAAGTAAAGCAAGAGAAGAAGATAACGGTGGAACAAGAGACAGATAAAGGGAAAAAGGGAAAGAAGGATTTTCCATTATGTGATAATTGTGGGAAGAATCACCCTGTTACTTTTCTAAAAGGAATGGGAGTTTGTTATAAATGTGGAGAAAATGGTCACCCGACTCGTGATTGCAAGGGAAAGAAAGAGGCTATCAAAGTTGAATGTTACAATTGTAGAGAAATGGGTCATTATGCAAATGAATGTCCTAAGCGTCAGAGAAACTTACCTCAGAAAAGGCCAAGGGATCAAGGACAATCTTATGCTGTTACTACAGTTGAAGCAGAATAACTAATGTATTGGTGCTTTTGGACTCATGGATTATATTCTGGTTATTAGAATAATATGATATATATATATATGGATTGTACTGCAATACTTGTTGATTTCAGTAAGGTTTTAATATGATGAAGGTAATTATATTTTTAGTATGTGACAATAAGAGAAACTTTACTTTGTTTGGGGAATCTGATAAATTGATTTTGGAATCAAGAGACCTTTTAGAGAAAGTCTGGACAGAGGTATTTTGGATAACTATAAAGGTTTGAGTAGATTAAGTTGATCTTTGGATATTATTGTTTAAGGTTAAAAAATTTATGAAGATTATTTTTGGAATATTATGATACTATAGTTTTAGAAAAAGGACAACCTGCAGGGTGGGGCATAACCCGTCGCGTCGGACAAAGCTGCAGGAATCGAACCCACAACCATAGTGCGACAGGCCTTTATTTCCTACCACTAGCCTACAGAAAGTCCCTGGTTATTACAAAATAATTTTACTAATCTAAATGGAATGTGTTAACATTTGTAACCTTATACAATTAGGATAAATAGTATATTTTTGAGTTCTGTTACCATTTGGAGTAAAAGTTGGGTTTGTGGTAAAAATTTATTAACGAATGAAAGTATACATAACAAGTATGTATATTCCCTTACTTTCTTAGTAAATCTCCTAAATAAATTCCTCAACATTATAAAAGGTAACTTAAAACAAAAATGTTGTCGGTTAACTTTTCCAACTGGGGATTCAATGACCGTTTAACCAATCACAAGTTTGTGATTTTCTTGTAGTTAAACTTTATCCTAATCCTATTTTCTATAACTCTCCATCTGACCTTGATGGTTTGTTTCTCCTCCATATCCATATTTTCATAGAATCCTAGAATGGGCTATATCGGGTGACCTTTGTACTTATCTTTCTTTCTTTTAATGTTATATATTTATTAACCTTATTTCCGATGTGGGTTTTCCTCAAAGGTATTTTCTCTTTTCAACCTTTTATTTTCAAAGAAAAAATTCAAATTGCGAGGACGCAATTTATTGAAGGAGGGGAGAATGTAACACCCCAAGCTTCCACAATACGCTTCTCATTCAATAATGCAATAGCTTGCATTGTACGCAACTTCGAGTTCTAAAACACCGCGACTAATCAGAGTAGCCGTTATGAATAGTAATAACCACTTTTTAAAATTATACAAATTTTATATTTCAAAATAAACTTCTTTTTTGTATTCGTAATATTGAAATTATTCAAAGATGAATTTTTTGTAATTTTCTGAGAACTTCCAATTTTTTATGAATAGTGAAAATTACTTAAAAACAACTTTTTTAATCAAAATAATTTATAGTGATAAATTATACTATTTAGTGGTCTTAAAGTATAATTAGAATATATTTTTTCCAATTTATCCAATGGTGGCCATTAAGATGTCACTATTTTTATATATGATAAATAATATGTTTATGTTTTACTTATGCTTCTGTATTTCTCATTTATGGCATACTTTATGATTTCCATTATGGGTAAAACACGATAATTTCTTTTTAGGAAGTGCGGACTACCGCCCCCTCAAAGTGATTTGAATCGTTAATGCCATATGTGGGATGTATAAAGGATTTAGTAAATGGTATTATACACTATATTATACTGGAATTATATTATACATTTATATCATTATGATTTCGTTCCATTAAATATGAAATTGAAATGAAGTTAGCGTTCATGCGTACGTACGGCTTACCGTCTCCATGAACGGTGCATTTCATTTCTTACCTCTAAATGTTACATAATATTAGGAATGAGTGTATATACTGGATATATATGATATATATGACATCTAAATCATGAATATAATTCTGGAGATAATGGATATTCTACCACATAAACAACTTGTAATTATAAGAAGTTTATTGTTGACTCAAGTACCAAAAATCGACAAAACGACCGTTATTAACTTAAATAATTACATAATGTTCATAACATTGTAATAAGTGATATAAAAAGGATAATGAAATTGAAAATGGTAGATATTAACTCTAGTTTATTATGCAGAAGGTTAAAGAACGGTCGAATCAAGTCGGACACAAGGTAAGGGAACTTCTTAACCCAATTTCTATTCTTTGGGTTAATCTCCTACTTTCAAATTATGTCATGATATTATTATGTCCTATCTTGTATTTGTACATTATTTATGGGTACTTATAGTGAATACACATTATAGATGTACTTTATTTAAAAAAAATGATCTTTTTAAGGACTTCGTCTCAATCCCCTTTCATTGAGGCGTATTTGGTTTTATACACAACTTTCTTTTATACAGTGTATAAACCCCTTTTACTTTTACCTTTATTCAAAAGGAATATTTTTTATACGAAGCGTTTTGATAAACGAAAAAAGGGAATGTTTTTCTTTCCGTACTTATGCGGTGACAACGACTTCTCCGCCGCCGTGACAATTATTTGAGTTTCGGCTTCCTCTATAATCCATCATTTTTTTAATGAAAAATAAATACAAAGTTTTAATTTTCTTTTATTTTGGTATTGAAAATGGTTTTGAAAGTGTTTTTATTATATCAATGTGTTGTATTGATATCTTGTGATTGAAATGTGGAAATGTTATGTTTCCTTTATGCATGTTTTATGTGATACGATTATGTTATGGTTTATGATATGTTTAAACCTATTCATATGAGGAATGTATTGGACTTAATAAGTGACGGGTGGAGCCCGCTATAGCTCCTCGATGCATCGGAAGGTCTCATGAGACAAACTAGTGTCTTGGCACGAGGCCTTGACAAAATCTTATTTGTGGTCTTGGCACGAGGCCTTGGCTACGTGGTTATGATAGTCTGGCATTATGCATTCCATCATTATGAAAGTGGTTATTGATATTGCATGTGATTATTCGACCAGTAGAATATCCATGTGAATACGTAAATGGCATTATCTCATTTTATTTTTGCCATATTATTCTGAAGTTCATGTTTAAAAAGGCTTTTGTTTTAGTTATACATTGCCTTAAATGTTAATGTTTATTTATGAAAGCTTCCACAATATTGTTGTCCTTACTGAGCATCTGAGCTCACCCCTTTCAATGTTTTAATATTTTCCAGGATGTGAAGAAGTATTTTATGAATGACCTGCAGGGATTGTCAGAAGAGGATATGAGTGTGGTCTATGGAGACTTTGTTATTGTAGTTTTTCACTTTATGATGTAATGTAACGTTTACGAATGTATCTAGTGTTTCCATGGCTAATAAACTAATCGGTCTTTTGAGACTTGATCTTTTGTGATCATGCCAATGTTACGAAGTAATGCACCGACTCCGGGTAGCTGGGGTCGGGGCATTACACACACCCCCTATATCCCCTCCTGGACACCCAACTCATGGACACCCCCTGAACACCCCCCTCCCTTTTGGACACCCCCCACTCCTAGACACCCCCTGGACACCCCCTCCCCTCCTCGAAACCCCCAACCACCCTCACACTTGGACAACCCCTCCCTCCTAGATTTCCCCCACCCTCTTGGACACCCCTCCCTCCTCGACATCCCCCACCCACATCTAAGGGAAACTAAAATTAGAAAATTGAAAATCCAAGATATCGGTTCCTATCAATATTTTATGATGCTCGTGAGTGGATTGAATGATTATGAATTGGTCGACTTCCACACTGTCAACCATTGTAGTCTAATGAGTTATGATTTACTAGAATGAAAAATCATTTCTAAAACCATTCCTCATAACATAAGGGTATAAAACATAATAAAGGGTGATCATATATGCTCAATAAGTTTAAACAAGGTAGATATCAATAATCATATATGGATAGCATTAGTAAGAATTCACCTTCATCCTATTTGTGTATAATCTTACATCAGGTATGCTTCCCATTCATTTCTAAACACATCTCTATCATCTTGTGAATATGAGTTTTTGCAACAGTCATGGTGGTACCGAAAAAATATAAATACACCAAGGATTAATTATTATTTTAAATGAACTCGTAATTATTTTCCAAAATACCTCATTAGGGATGCTAGTTTGTTGGTGAAATAAGATCTATATCATAAATTTATAAACATAATAACCACAGTATTTTCTATTTGTTTTATTTGGAAACTACAGAAACATGGACAAAAATAAGTAATTTGTTTTGATATGTGTTTGGATAGTGCAATGTTATTATATATACCATGATACTTTTCTAGTTTTAGATCTTGTAGGTGTTCTTATCCTTAGGCCCTAGATTAATTCCTTTTAGTAGATGATATTGATGCACCGCCCTATCATAATAGAATCCTCATTAAAATATTACATAAATTATATAACTAGATGTTTTGTTTTAAAATGTTGGATCTTGTGTTTTAAAAATTAACAAGATCCATCATGCGTGGTTGGTTTGTTGGATATCCATTCATTGAATCCAGAAAATAAATCTTCGGTGTATCCTAACTGACTGCAAGCAGCAACCAATGCTGCCTAAAAATACAAAAAGGAATAAGTAAAGAGAGAAATGAAAATATAGTCGATATGATTAAATTGTATAGTTTTAACCTTTCATCAGTGGTTTTAAAAATATTCTTTCATCCGTAATTTTGATTTCAAACGATTTGAGCAAGGATAAAATTATTATAGCATCTTTATCAGAATCTAAATCGTCTTTTGAAGAGGTGGTGTGAGGACTAACATGTCCAAATTTTTGTTCATGTGGAAATCCCTTCAATTGTTTTTTATATATACCCCTGCGAAAAATATAAATTGTATTTAGTCCTAATTATATGTGTATATCAGCTTTTATAAAATCAAATCATGAAATCATACCTCATGTATACATTTATAACTGATGCACCTAGCCATTCATACATGATGAGTTCATTTATATTTTCAACTGTAATGAAATATGATGCTTTCTATCCGTATATATTATTTTCAAAGTCAACTATGTGAGCATTGTTTCCTATCAAATTTGTATCCACATGAGACTGCAATGATATTAACTGTGGAGATAGAACAAGTTGGGTAAAGGTGCTCTCAGTAGACCATTTCAACTGGTTGGTTTATCCTTGAGATAGTTTTGAGATGATATTTCATTTCACCGCCTTCCCTTTGTTGTTATGTAATAACATTCCTGGGTTCCGACCTTTTTTAATTAAATGATAATGTTCCATCATGAAAAAATAAATTGGAAATTGATACCTCCTTGTCGACATGTTTTTTACAGGAATTTTAGGCCATGTGATGAATGTTCCAACAGCTTGTTCAACCGTATGAATGTCGTCATCATCATTTGGAATAGGTAGCTCGGCACTCAACTCATTATCTATAAAAATTATATCTTGCATTAAAACATGGAAGTCATGTGATTTCAGACCCATTAATTTTAAATTTCTCATTGAAACGATGTTCTCCATATTTGATGAATAAACCTGTAGAATCTTTACGGCATTCAAGATGTTGCAAAATTGATATCTCTCCTTCCTTGAAAGAGTGTAAGTAGCAGGAGGAAGAAATGTTAATTTTTCACCATTCACTGGTGCCAACTCTTCTCATATTCTCATCTCAACCATGTCCAATCAAGCATTAATTCCATCCATTGTTTTGACAGGTGCATTTTGCAACAAGCTGATGACACTATCACATAAATTTTTCTTCAAAATACATAACATCCAGAAAATGTCTGACATAAAGACAATTACAGTATGATAATTCAAAAAAACTGATCTCTTTTTCCAAACGGTTTTCATAAGTTTTTTCAAAAATGTTTTACCAAAACTAGTGTCCAAATATTTTTCTATCTTGAACAATTATCACCTATTAGTGGAGATGGTATTGTAAATTCTTCTAAACTTCCATCGAATGATATCGTCCTGGATCGGTGCTTATGTCGTTAGGGTAGAAATTTGTGATGTCCTAGAAACACGATTTTCGATGAATGTTTCAACCTAATTGACTGTGTACCTTGTTCGCAAATAGGACACCCTTGAGTTCCTTTAATTCTATATCCTGAAAAATTTTCATAAGCAGGAATGTCATTTATCATCCCATACAACATGGCTTTCAAAGTGAAATCTTCATTTTTGTAAGCATTATACAACGTAACACCTAAATCCCACAATATTTTCAAATCCTCAATCAATGGATCCAAATAAACATAAATATCATTACCCAGCTGTTTTGGTCCTGATATAATCATAGATAACATAATATATTTTCTTTTCATGAATAACCACAATGGTAAGTTACAAGTTACCAACATAACTGGCCATGTACTATGACTGCTCCTTTGAAAACCAAAAGGATTCACCCCATATGTAGATAACGCCATACAACGGTCTATCGACTCATTTCCAAATTCAGGATACTCATGCTCAATTCTCTTCCACTAAGGAGAGTCTTCTGGGGGATGGAGTTTCCCATTTTTTAATTCTTGTATTTTCATGTCATGTCAATTTTCCTGGAGTCTCCTCACTTCTATATAGGTGCTTAAACCATGGATTGATTGGAAATTACCATAAAAAATTTGTAGGACTATAATAATATTTCTTGTATCAAGAATCACCACACTTTCGGAATTATTTAAGTTATTTTGGACCTTGCGAAACAATATACAGTCATTTGGGAAATCTTGTATTCTTTCAGAGATCATACTCATCAATCATAGCATTCATTTGGCATCGTATGTTCATCTTGGGAGTTCATTATCTTCTAGGAAAATGTCATTCAGGAGAGCAAGTAGTTCCATAAAACGATCATCCCTCTACCCATTGCCTGCATTCAAATTATACAGCCTCAATATGGCTAAAAATGCTGTATATTTAGTGCAACCAGTATACAGTGGTGTTTTTGCACAACTCTTTAACTTCTCAAATAATTTTGGCCAATCAAGAAGTTCATCTTCAACTGTCATTGTCATTTCCTCAATACGATATCCATCATAATTTACATTTTTAATCACATCCTTTATAAAATCATCTTCATTGTTCACACTTGAAATCATATCAGATCATCCATATAACGTCGTGTTATCCAAGCCACTACCTACATTCATTTTTTCCCCATGTTTATTCCAACATGTATAACTTCGATCTATTCTGTGATAGATCAGGTGTTCTTCCAACTCCTATAGACTAATTGTTCTTAAAAAACTGCAGTGTAAATACATGAAAATGATTTGAGAAGGGTCACATGCATGATCTTCTGCAAATATGATAAACTCTTTCACGCCATCTTCATACTATTTTTTCAACCGATTGGCATCTATCCATTCTTTATTCGTATTCATAATCTTTATGGGATTGATCACAAACTTTCCTAATATTGTGTTTTAATTAATCAATTTGAATTGTTTGGGTTTTATAAAAAAATCATGGTAAAAATGCCTCTACAATAAACCATCATTGGATACAATTTAACTGTCACTCTAACCTCACTAACTCTATGTCCACATATTTCATCTCTAAACTATAAAAAAAAAATAAACACATCACATGTGGTTATAAAGGCCATACGGGTGTGATTGTATACATAACCAGTAGGATGCCCCCAAAAAAAATGTAAGGATATAATGGCCTAATCATATATGAAATAGAGGAACCTACCCCAAAACATGTGAAAGTACTTGAACTCTATCTATATACGGGGGGTTGTAACCTGTCTTTTGTATATCTCTATAGAGTACCTAAAACCTATACATGGAGGACCCTTCACCGAAACATGGGGGAGTACCATACTCCATATTTTCTCCAAACATCTCACTATTCACTTGTCAACTCTCAAGTAGAGTGAATATAATTAAAATATCCAAACCACATCGTGTGCAATTTCCAATGATTGATGGAATCATACTATTGTCATTTACATGAAAAGATATTTATAATGGGATAATCATACATGAAATACTATTATCTAAGTGAAAAATAAATAATAATAATAATGAAAATAACATAGCACATAATTTGTTCAATGGATACACAATGTGTAGGGTTCTCAGTCAAGGTTGGTTGTATACTACCATTTCTAAACACATGTGAAATCCATATACATGGTGTGTCTAGTAGGGGGAACATCGTGTATAGACAATATACCGGATTTAATCTGACATATATCAAATTAATTCCAAGTTAGTCTTACAAAGACTACATGATGCCTTTAAAATTACATGACATATATAAAAACATGAGCAAAAGGTATGTACTTTAGATACATACTGAGTCACCTCACCGGATATGCATCACATTTTTGTCAAATACACAGTGTGTAGTCCTTACATGACCACTAGGGGTGTATAGTCTATACACATCAAGTTTCTATGGTATCTATACATGGTGAGAGTGAGGTAAAACACATATCATGTGGTTATACCATTATTTCATGGCATGTACATGGTTTTAGGCTGAAGTATATGTCTTGGAGGTACATTGTGTGTGACCTAGGTTCACATGACATGTAACATTTAAAATGAAACATATTCCAAGTTTGAGTCAGAAGATGAGTCATGTGGTGTAAATTTTGGAGATAAATGTTGTGTGGAATTAAAATCTATATGAAATACATGTATGGTGAAGCATGTTCCATTTAACTAGACTACATACCATGTATTTTAAAAATATATAGAATCTGAAAAACATCATCTTCACACCATAAAGTGTCTCATAGAGTCCTCTAGTAGTGGATTTCTAGGATTCAATGGAATTGCACCAGTAACAAAGTGGTGGTGCCATTTAAATGGGAAATTTTTGGATTGATATTAAATGGTGGAAGAACTACAACATGGAAAAAAATGGCATATCAATCATTCCAACAACCACAACACCATACAAAAACACAATCGTGCTCATAATCGCAACACCATACAAACAAAAAAATCACAATTTCAGATTTTACAGAGTATCCCATGTTCAATTTTTTTTGTTAATATAGGGGTTATCACAGAAGTTTTATCATCCTGGGGTGTTCATTCATAAGTCAAGTATACATAAATTACCAATTTTTTTATTCAAATGTTCAGCAGAAACCGACCAACATGCAATTCATTTACTGTGCAAACAAGGACCACCAACGGCCACGATTTTTAGTAGGGCGTTTAGCCCATACATTTCACATTATAACCATCAATATCAAATAGTAATAACATGCGAACAAGAGGAAACCAATGAGTATCAAGAGAAAACTCACCACAAAGGTGCCGTTCAGCACACTTTAGGGGTGCGTTCATGGCATAGGAGAGGCACACAGCAGAGGAGATTTACAACTGAAAAGAAAACAAAAAATAGCAAAAACCCATGAGAATAAAATAAACAAAAACCAAGTACACCATTTACCACATACCACAAACCCCATGAACCCAGTAAAATATTATGTGTGATATATTTCTCATTATATTTTCCGTTTTGTATTTTACTGGTGAAGACAATGGATTAAAAACTATATTGACTAAATAAAGGGAGATTTATGTGATAAAAAATTCATGAACTCATTTCACACTCTCTTGATTCATTGTGGTTCTCTTCTTCAACCAAAATCCGTATCCATATGGATATTTATGACCATTTTTGGATCACCTCAAGCACGAAATGCCTTTTTTGACACACTAGGGATGTTTGTACATCCATTTCATAAAGAGCCTATACATACACCACTATAGATAATTATAAACTAGGATCGAATAGATATACCATTATAATTCTGTTGAAAATAATTATACTAACATTTACATTGAAAAACTATATATAAGTTATTGATGACACTTTATATAGCTAAACCACCCATCAAAAATCATTTAGAAACACATATTAACATGTCATGTGAGTCCTACATTCTAAACATGATACATGAAGATAAGCATATTTCTAATGGGGAATGAGAAATTTGAAATAATTACATCTAAGGTAAATAACTAGTATTTTGTAAACATATCAACAATAATATCTCAAAACAGAAAATAATAATATTTTACCCTATTAACTATGACTTCCTATAAGAAAGGTTATTGGGGTACAATCAAATCAAATAGACCTTGGAGATTAAGAAGCTACGGTAGAGGCATCCTCAGAGGAGGGAGCGGCGACAAAGGCAGCGGTGGTGGACGCAGCGGCGGTGGAGGCAGCAGCAACGGAGGTAGCGGTGGGAGAGGAAGTGGTGGCGGAGGCAAAAACAACCCAAGAAAAACCAGAAGTGGCAGCAGAGGAAGAGGAGGAGGAGGAGGAGGAGGAGGAGGAGAGGTCGCGGCGGAAGAGGGGCCTGCTTCAGCTTCCACGAAAGCTTGACCCCATGCGTGAGTGGTGGGCCTGTTAGGGTTATTAAGTAAAAACTGCTAGAACTTTTATCAGTTCTCATTAAAACCGCTAATAAAGGTATGTTTTATCAGTGCTAAAATAAAGGTTCTGATAAAACATACCTTTATGAGTGCTTTTTTAGCCCTGATAAAGGTATTTTTTATCAGCACCTTTATTTTAGCGCTGATACTCCAAAAGCCCAAGAACCTGGCAAAACCTGCCCTTTGAAAATTATTAAATAAGAAGAAAAGAAAAAGAGTCAGACAACACTTTTAACGAGTGTTGAAAAAGGTTCCAACAGTTTTTTTAATAATTTATTTATATTCTTATATATTTATTTAAAATGGCATATAAGATAAATATATATCTATTTATTAATAATTATAACAATAAAGAGTATATATTTATAAATATTGGTATAAAATTTTAATTCTATACAAATAAAATTATTTTCGATTATAAATATTATAATTTTATATAAATTAAGATTTAAAACATTTATCAATGCTAAAAAACACTAATAAAGTTGTACCCTTTATCAGTGATTTTAACTACTGTTAATAAAGTCATACCCCTTTATGAGTGCTTTCTGTTTAGCGTTGATAAAGGGCAGCACTTCCCTTTCCATATTTTGTGGTAGTGTCTTTGATTATTCATTTTATTGATGGTAGTTAGTAATTTTCCATTGGTCTTCATAACTTCTTTTAAAAAAGTCATATAGTGAGGATTATTGAGCTTTCATTGATTGGTAACTTGTTAATTCTTGAGAATTTTCTATTTGAAATTGAGGGGCTATATTTTTTGTTGAAATCCTTTTTAAAAGGGTGGCCTTTGAGATTCTTGGTTTCTAGCTCTATTATGAGTGTTGGATTATTCTCTGCATCCATGATTATAGCTAGGTTTTTACTAATATGGTCTACGGTACAGGGCTTCATAGTTTTCTTGAACATGAGGATACTTATCAGTGAAGTGTTCCTAATATAAATTGAGTTGAAACACCTGATGGGGGTATATTAAGTGATGTATCATGCATTTTTTTCTAGTTATATTTTTCAAAATATAGGTTAGTTCATTAATTTTATCAAAAATGTGATATTTGGAACTATTCACATCATGCACTCTCATTGTGGTAGTTCTCATTCCAAATTAAATAAATTTATAGGATGTTCATTTTATGAGGTCTCTGACTTTAGTGGGTACTTTGATTATCATTACTCCTCCATATTAATCATTCAAAAGTTTTTGAATGGTATCCATCAATACTTGGTAAAATAATACCAAGAAATGATTATTTTCATTACATTGGTGTGGGTATGAGTTGTTTTTCCCTTTAAATATCTCCCAATACTCAGAAAATGTTTCGCCACTTTCTTTTTTGAGAGTATAAAGTTCTTTCCTCTGCTGGACACTCCTCGAAGAAGGTAAATTTGTTTGTAGGAAGGCTCAGTACAGTTCCTCCCAAGTGATGATATCTTCGAATTGGATGTTTCACAACCAATCCTTATTTGACCATTAAAAAGATAAGGGAAATCCCTTCTAACTAATCTACGACTTGTTGGATCCTCAAGTTTTTAAAGGATTACAGATTCATCCAAATACTTGTAGATGCATGTTGGTGTATTCTTCTAAAAACCATGTGACTTAGTAATCTGGGTAAGCATTCCAATTTCAAGATAACAATCTTGTTGATTATTTATTTGTAATTATTGATTATTTATATTGAAATTATGTTCATATATTTCTCTTAAATTTCTATTCGATTTAATTTTATTGTATTCCATGTATTGGTTTCTTAAAGTGAATTTGGTTTACCCAAAACATGAGGATGAGGATTCAATCAATGGAATAGTGATAAAATCCCATTACACTTTCTTAGTGATTATAAAATTTATTAATCTATTAAGAAGAGTTCACTCAACCTATGGATCGAAAACAATGAGGTGAGATTATTTTGTTCTGGTCATTTGTTTCATTCATTTTTAAATAGCAGCAAAACAAAAACTCTATCATCCCAAGAAATAGTTCCAATTTTAGTTAGAGTGCCTATCATGGGGCGGTCAGCAAAAAAATTCTTAAACCCAAATTAAATTCAATAATTGTGGGGCTTGGGTTTTTATCTAATGATGATAGATCTATGGGTTTGTTTTATATTTGTCTTATGCATTCAATTGTTGAAAATATAAATGGATGATTGGTTTTTGTTTTTTTTAATTCAATTTTAGTAAATGTAACCTAACCTAATATATCACCTTACAACCCCATTAAACCATTATTATTATTTTAATCTCCTGATTTATCTCTTAATAAAATGAAATATCATTTGATTACTCCCTCCTATAATTTTTTAAAACAGTAAGGATTCAATGATCACTGCAACCTCAGCCTTACCTGGCCCTGTAATCATATATATATGATTACACTTAAATCAAATAACTGCTCATGATTTCATTAAATGGAAGAGATGTAAGTCGACTCCCTATGTGGCCCAATGAAGAAGAGAATATTAATTAAAAATGAAATAAATTAATAAAAATCCAAATGTTGATGCGATTTGAATAAATCCTAAAATTGACAGAAGATAATGAAAAATAAAAATTTAAAATTCATTAACAACGGATAGGGGAATATTCTTAGTGCAGCCTATAACATCCCACATCAGGATCCTATAAAATGGTTCTCTAATCCGGTGGGTCACATGGTCTCACGCATGCCTCCCCATATGTCACATGTAACATCCAATGATTTTATAGTATTCTTCTTTTTAAATTTAACTTCTTCGATAGATTATTAGCTTAACAAATAATTTAAATTTTACAATTTAATTATAATAGTTATCACCTAGATTTTTGGAATGTATGGAATGAATGAGATTAATTAAATTATGAAAATATATATTACAAATTTTTATAAAATTAATTCATTGGTTACCAATTAATTAGAAATGAAAACTAATTGAGTATATAGGATGTATTTTTTTAAAACCCATTTTTATGCCCACAATGACATTTTATATTAATAAATTAAATTAATTATTATTTTGGAAATATATTATTGAAATTTACATATTATATATTCAATAAAATTTCTCACTATATATATTTCTAGAAATTGTCATCCCATCATCGCTTGGAATAATCATGTACCATATAAGCTATGAGCTTGAACTTCCTCTATAAAGGCATCTAAAAATGATCATTGATTGACAACATGGCCTCTAGACATTACTCAATATCCTGAGGAACACCATCCCCCATGTAGGTGGAAGGATAATACTATTGTAACTCTCACATTAACTCTATCATAGTAGGGGCAGGTCTCAAAACACCTTTCCTTGACTAAATCATATTAATAAATCCCTCTTGAAATTTGGTTTGAGTACCCAAGTCAAAAAAATAGGTGATTCCATAGGTGTCACTACAGGAGGTAACATTAATGTCTTAAGTCCCACCACATCTAGGCATGATCCTCACCCCACTCAGGGTGTATTCCTTGAGGCCATCATGGTGGCATGATCCTATAAGTAAAAATGCAAACCTTAGAAAAGAATTTAATAGGTAAAAATATTTCAAATAAAAATTTAGGGTAGGTACATAGCCTTACTATGAAAAAATCACACATATATATATGCTCTTAAAAGGTGATAAGTGGGATACCATAACAATCCATAAGGAACATAAGAGACACCCCCAACTACCCACTACTAAGGCCTAGTTTGGGCCTATGTATCACATCACATGACTGAGGCTCCAGTATATGGAGTTTCAATTACAAGTTATATAGTAAAGCACTCCTTAATTTTCAATTGGCATCCCCATTTAATGGTAGCCATTTCTATAAAAAATTTAGTTTCATTTAAGTTCATATTAACTTACATATACATATATATATATCAAAATCCATATAAATGTGGCACCATTTCCAATTTTTAAAATTCATATGCTTATAAATTTCAATTAGAATGTCATGTAACTACGAAATAGAATTTACATATGGTATTAGGATGTAATAGTTCATACATAATTATAGAATTAAAATGAAATTCCTGTACAAATTTATAGAATAACTTGTTTCATAAATTACCATTATAATTCAACTAATCAAATCATGTAGTGTTTCAGTCCACAGAACTGATGGTTCATGGCTCAAACATGGTATAATTTTTTAATTAAGATTATTTCATCAATATATGCGGGAAAATAATAATTATATTGATTAATAAACTATAATTAATTCAATTATATTATCCCTTCAAGAAAAATTATCAAATTTACACATATAAAAATCTAGGAACTAACTATTCAGCAGGAAATGCATGCAGAAAGTAAATGATGGATGGAAAAATGTATGGAATATAAGTCCTAAAGTGCCTATGACGATGCATGAAATGATACCACCTTACCATAGTATGCCAAGGTAAAATTACATAATAATAATATTGTTACAAATAATAAAAACATCACAAAACATGTGTATCACCTTGTGGTGAAATAGGTGAAATTGTAATAGGGACAAATTAGAATAGTAATATCCCATCCCAAGTAGTTTGGGTTTTCCCTGTATGTGGGATAACTACTCCTAGGAACAACCTCATTACCTAATTCCACTACATTATTAGTCTCCTCTCCAATACACAAATAGTAATACAAAATAAACTAAATGCTCGGATACCACTTTGTAACTTCCCAACCTAGGAGCCACTAAAATAGTTCCATGAGTCGATGGGTCACATGGCCTCAAGCATGCCTCCCCATATGCAAGAGGATTTTGAATAGTATCGAGGGTCTAAGGTGGTATCGTGTGGATATTATGACCTCATATCAGAGTAAAATAGCATAAATAACAGGAATAATAAATTTTTCAAGCATAAAATATAACCAACAACACAATGTAAAAAATACTATAATAAAGCATAGCAGAATAGGAAACATCCAAGAAGTAGTCTAATAATCAATCCATAAGCTGAGTCATATTCCAAATCATTTCATATCATGCTAATATACTAAATGGGGATAAAAAATATACATAGTATAGGAATATACAAAATGCTATGTAAACGGTATAAAATAATGAAATACAACTCCACTAGCATTGAAATAATACACTCGGTCCTCTAATCGCATGCTCCCAGGCTATAAAAAATCATATTAAGAATTTTTGACAAGAAACTTTCCTTTATCCAGACCAAAAATTATGAAGTCTGTTCGACAACCATGGGTTTCCTGAGGAGGGTGGGAGATAAACATTGTTGGCCACCACTAATGTTGTCTACAATAATCCAGTCAGTGTGTATAGTATAGTAGTGTGCAGGTATAACAGATAGATAAAGATGCTAAAAATAAACACCAGTCGACTCAGGTTCCTATAGGACACCTCACAGACTTTACCTACTTCAGCATAGGCCAAAATCTGTCTAATATCAATTACCTTGTACATCCACATATAATTAGTCATATATAATATGATTACGTGTATATAAAATATATATGTTAGGACATATATAGGAATATACATGGATACTAGGTTTTGGCTGGACATGGGACATAACTCAGATTCCCATGCATGATCTAATGAGCTATAGTCTCTAACAAGGGTATAATCGCTAAATCTCATGTGAGTGAGAGATGTCATGATCGTCTCTGAAGAGAGTTTGGTGTATATCATCCCACCTTTTTATCATATAAACTTTTATTACATTATAAAAAATCGAGGATCTTTAAGGTTTAGTGTCTTAGAAACCAGGAACATAAAACATGACGACATAAACCATTCTTATTAAACACTTGAAAGGTTTCTTCATTTTTCTTCCTATGTTCATTACAAAATCTCATAACCTGGGATCATACATCAAAGGAAAGGTTGAGAAGAAGGCCCAGTAAGGGAACAAGGGACACATTTTACATGTGAACATGAGATACATCAATAAAGTCATGAAAAAGAACATTAAGGCTTGAGAAAGAAATAATGAGGAATATCATAATAAAAATAACATGTTCTATAAATTGAATATGTGTCTACAACATTTAACATAGACAATAATTTCTGTTTCACCAAGGTCCATCCCCAAGGTGTCATTAAAAAATCACAAAGGTTATTCACCAAGGTATTGTTAAAATGATCATCTCTAGAGATTAAGTCTTTAACCAATGCATTAGCGCACTGTCAAGGAGCACCCTTAATTTTCCTTTATTATCATGTGAGACACATATATAATCATCAATCATTTCATAAATAACCCATATATCATAAAAAAAATGGGTTTCATTTCATAGTCATAACACTTTAAAAACTTCTTTAAAGATGTGATATTTATGTCACTTTAAACCCATGAAAAAAGAAAAGAGGGTCTCATATATGTAAATCCCAGAATTTAAAATAGAAAATTTTGATATATATGTGAATAACCCTATAGAATAAATATTTTTGAGTATTCAATTAATAAAGTAAAATAATTTTAGAAAAAGAGAGAGACATTTTGAGACGAAAATTAAGCAGCATAACGACTATGTTGCAGGTTTTTAGAAAACATTGAAAAGAGTGAAGAGATGGGTCAACCACTAACAAATGATCCATAAAATAGTTGAGGGACTGAATATAAATGATATAAGAACATTGTAATGTAATTTTAAGGACATATCATATGAAATGAAGAACTTGAAAGGAAGACAAAAATACGATTTCTCGTATAAAAATTCAGCAGCGTAACGACATCACATAAAACATCAAAAAAATGAATTGATGAGATCAAATAGGGTCTCTAATAATATTAACATAAAAGGGAAGTATTATGGATATATATATAATACCTCCACATGATAAAAAATAACTTCAAATACTTGACATGAAAATAGAACTTTGAAAATGAGAAGGGTGGAAGAATCGCTTATAAAAATTTGGCAGCCTAACGGCGCAACTTAAACATTCTTAAAATGAATTGATGATAGAAATATGGGGTCTCTCATCATATTAAAATGAAAATAATAGTAATATAAATATAAAATAACAACCCAAACATATGAACATGTGGATCAAAATAAATTACATAAATGAGAGTACTTGAAAAGAAAGAGAGAGGTAGGATCCTTTACATTGAAGAGTAACTTAGAAATCTTGATGTTTGGGACCTTGGGAGGTTTGAAGGAAGCTTGGGAGGACTCCATGGGAGGTAAAGAGACCAGAACATCTTTTAGGAGGATTTTTGAATGGAATGGATGTGATAATGGATTGGTATTTATAGGGGAAGTGAGGGGACAAGGCATTAATGGCCATGGGACACCTCATTGGTGGTATTGGAAAAACCATGGGCTTGCCCATGGTATTTTCCCATGATATTGGCAACATGGGACACCTATTAACTTATCTTACTATTCATAAGTCCACCAGAATTATTTCATAATTATTACATCCTTAATGATTTCATTAAACACCTGAAACTCTAAACTGAAAATTCACTATTCACAGAAAATTCAACATTCTCAGATATATCCAAAAATTTCACCGTAACCAAATCTCGATGCTCTGATTTCAAAAATGAAATCCATTTTTTTATAAATATTCTAAATATTTTTAATTTAATTTTTATATAAAAACACTATTTATTGAAAATTCAGTTTTTCAGAAAAATCCCCAAAAATCACCATAACCTAATATCGATGGTCTGAATTCAAAAATGAACTCCATTTTATAAAAATAAATTTCTAAATACTTTTCATTTAAATTTTAATTAAAAACACTATTAACCTCAAAAAACTAATACTTGACTAATAATTTCTGAAATAGTTATTTACCTATTTTATTGAATCACATTACTTAATCAAGGTGCCTAAATTATATTAATAATTTCTTTAAGTGATATTACTAATCCATTTGGTCACATTACTAATACAAAGTGTAAAATAACTATTCATAATTTAATTTTCACCAAAAAATAAGTTAATCTTATTAGACTCTAAATTTCATACTGAACACATTTGCAGAAGACCATTTTTGGAAAATCACTACACATTATTAATTATTTAAGGTTTAAATAAATATTTTTAAAATCTCTTTTTTCTAAAATTCAACAATAATATCCATACTATATTTATCCGGACAATTGAAAATTCGCAAACTTCACCAAGAAGAAATCACAATTTTATTTATCTCAAATGATTACACAAAGAAGCTACGGTCTCGTTACATAACCCCTTATAACACCAGCAAAGGACCTAAGTGTAAGGTGTGATAGGGTGATAGAATCTTGGGGCGGCTAGGCCAACATTTCCCAAGTAGTGATTTCAATCAGCTTGAACTTCTCGCGATAGTGATTCTGTTCCAGCTTCACATGATAAAGTCCGGCTTGGGCTTGGTCTAGAGAAAAGCCTAAAGGTGCTACATCCTTCCCAAGTTCCATCAGATGGGATTTGATCAGCCTTAGACTACTGGATGGGCTATCGAATCATCTCTCTATATAATTTAATCAAGATCACTTGTATTTATAGAAAATAATTGTAACGTTTAGTTTCCAACAGTCATATTGACCAACAATCATATAACAGTTGAAACCCAATGGTCTCAATTTAATTATACTCATTTTATTAAATGAAAAATAAAATAACCCACCATAAATAGGTAACAAATTTTACCCAAAAAATATTGGGTCGTTACAATCTTCCCCCCATAAGAAATTGTGTCCTTTCAATTTTTAAAATTGGGCTTGAGAATTTCATTGAAAGTCCGATATCTAAAAAGGATTTAGTACAACTATTACTTTAAAAGAAATAAAGGGAATTACAAAGGTCACCCGAGTTTACCCATACTAGTATTCCATGTAGGGAAAAATGGATATCGAAGAGAAAACAAAGGGTCATGTTCGGATGGAGAGTGATAGAAAACATGATTAAGAAAAAAGTTAACCACAAGAAAATCAAAAACCAATGATGTGTGTAAAGGGTCTTTGATTACCCATTATGAAACGTAAACCAACAACATTTTTGTTTTATGTTCTTTTTCATAATTTTGAAGAATTCATTTACAACATAGAATAAAAACATAAGGAAATATATTTACCTTTAAGTTTAGTTTTATACTTTAATAACTTTCTACCAAAACTAATCTTTTCTCCAAATAATGATCATTCAAAAAGACTTGGTAACATCAAAAGCACAAGAATCATCTTCTAGAAAATCACATAATCCACAAAAAGAGAACTATATATTTCCCTTGTATTTAGACATAAACTAAAACCAAAATGGTTAGTACGAGATCATATAATCCCCAAAAAGGATAATCCTTTATAAAAAAACTATTATTAATCTCAAAAATTTCAACAAATAGTACCCATAGTTCAAGAAAGACCATTCAACACACAATCATCCTTAAAATTCATCAGAATAATCCAAACTAATATTGGAACCCAAAACTCTGAAGGATTTAATCACATTGTCTCCCAATAAATCTTAACAATTATCTCCAAATAACATCGACTACTATTAAAGTCTCATACTAATGTTTAATTAACCTATTCACATATTTTCAATGCTAGGTTCATCACATTCCCGAAATAACCCAAATCCCTATATGTCCATAATAAATACATAGATTCTTACAAAATAAAAATTTCAACCATTCCTCTAAAAATAAAATCATGTATTATTTTTATTTTACTTAGGAATATAATACTCTAAAAGTGAAAACATCATCCAAAATAACCTTTATCATTTAATCACCAAATCATTTCCCTATACAAAGGATATCAATTTGACAAAATAGAAGTTTCCAAAATCATCTTATTCTTGATCCATAAAAATTCTGGTGCATTAGTCAGTCCAAAGGGCATAACAACAAACTCATAATGCCCATATCCTGATTGGAAGGCAGTTTTTTGGAATATCATCATTCTTCACCCCCAATTGATGATAACCAGAATGAAGATCAATCTTAGAGAAGAATTGAGCCCCACGATGTTGGTCAAATAAGTCATCAATTCCTGAAAGAGAGTATTTGTTCTTCATTCTGATCCCATTCAGTTCTCTATAATCAATATATAGCCACATCGATCCATCCTTCTTCTTCACAAAGAGAACTAGTGCTCCCCAAGGAGACACACTTGGTTGGATAAATGCATTCTACAAAAGATCTCAGAGTTGTTTTTTTTAATTACTCTAGATCCACATTTTCCATCCAATAGGGGTTATTTGACATCGGATAAGATCGAGGTACGAGTTCAATGGATAACTCTACATCTCATTCGAGGGGACGTTCGAATAACTCCTCTGGAAATATGTCAATGTATTCCTAGATGATGGGGACTTTTTTAAAAAGAATAAATCCTTCGTGAGAAACTTATTTAATTTACAAATCTTTTAACTAAAAAGGATTTTATGTCTTAAAACTTCATGCATAGACAATTACATTTTTCTATAATTCCTTTATAATGATTCATAAAGAGTTTTCAATTAACCAAACATATCCCCCGGGAGTGTTATAACCAGGAGTGCAGTAAGGCTCGTTTTCGTGTACTAGATCTCGTTTGAGTCTATCTCAAAGCGGTGTTTTCAGGTTTTACCCCTATGTACATCTGTGCTAGAGCCACCTCTACCTACTCGTATCCAGACAGGGATGTATTTTCTTGATAAACAACTTTCACAATACTCGCCAAAATACCAGGAAGATTTCCTATAATTAATGTTTTCTATGGGGTTATTCATAAAGTTTTCATATCATAATTTCCATAAAAAACTAAACCACCCTTTGATACCATCTATAGCATCATGCCATTTTATCGCATAAACTTTCATTACAATATACAAAACTGAGGATCTTTAATGTTTAGTGTCTTTGAAACCATGAAATTAAAACATGACAACATAAACCATTCTTCTTAAACACTTGAACGGATTATTCATTGTTCGTCCTAAGTTCATTACATCATCTCATAACCTGGGAGCATACATCAAAGGAAAGGGTGAGTAGAAGGCCCATTAAGGGAACAAGGGAAACATTTTACATGTGAACTTGAGATACATCAATAAAGTCATGAAAAATAATTTTAAGGCATGAGAAAGAAATCATGTGTCATATCATAATAAAAATAATGTGTTTCATAACTTCAATATGTGGATACAATTTTCAACTAAGAGAATCATTTTTTTTTCACCAAGGTTCATCCCCAAGGTGTCATTAAAAAATTACCTAGATTATTCACCAAGGTATCATTAAAATGGTCATCTCTAGAGATTAATTCTTTACCTAATGAATTGGAGCGCTATCAGGGTGGAACCTTAATTTTCCTTTATTATCATGTGATACACATATATAATCATCAATAATTTCATAAATGACCCATATATCATAAAATAAATGGGTTTCATTTCATAGACATAACATTTTAAAAATGGTTTTAAGACATGATCTTTATGTCACTTTAAGCCCACGGAAAAGGAAAGCGGGTCTCATGTATGTAAATACCAGAATTTAAAATAGATAATTTCGATATATATGTGAATAACCCTGTAGAATTAAGAGTTTTGAGTATTCACTTAATAAGTAAAATAATTTGAGAAAAATAGAGAGACATGTTGAGAGGAAAATTCAGCAGCATAACGGCTATGTTACAGGTTTTTACAAAACATTGAAAAGAGAGGGGACATGGGTAAACCACTCATAAATGATCCATAAAATAGTATTGCGACATAATATAAAGGATATAAGAACATGGTAATGAAATTTTAAGGACATACCATATGAAATGAAAAACATGAAAGGAAGAAAAAAAATAAGATTTCTCTTATAAATATTCGGCAGCCTAACGGCGTCACTTAAAGCATCAAAAAAAATGAATTGATGAGATCAAATAGGATCTCTCATAATATGAACATAAAAGGGCAGTATTATGGATATAGAGATCATACCCCAACATAAGAAAGAGTAACTTTAAAGGCTTGACATGAAAATAGAACATTTAAAATGAGAAGGGTGAAAGAATCCCTTATAAAAAATCGGCAGCTTAACGGCGCCACTTAAACATTTTTAAAATGAATTGATGAGAGAAAGATGGGGTATATAATCATATGGAAATGAAAAGGACAGTAATATGAATATAAAAGAACACCCACCACATAAGAACATGGGTCTTATAATAAATGACATAAATGAGAGTACTTGAAAAGAAAGGGAGAGGTAGGATCCCTTACCTTGAAGAGTAACTTCGAAATCATGAAGTTTGGGACCTTGGGTGGCTTGAGGGCACCTTCAGAGTACTCCTTGGGAGGTAAGCAGACCCAAACTTCATTGAGGAGGATTTTGGATTGGAAAGGATGAGAGAATGGCTAGGTATTTATAGGGGAAGTGAGGGGACAAGGCCTTAATGGCCAAGGGACGCCTCATTGGTGGTATTGGAAAAACCATGGGCTTTCCCATGGTATTTTCCCATGGTATTGGCCACAAGGGACACCTCATACATTATCGTACTATTCATAAGTCGACCAGAATTATTACATAATTATTACATCCTTAATGATGTCATTAAACACCTGAAACTCTAAACTGGAAATTCATTATTCACTGAAAATTCAACTTTCTCAGAAAAATCCCAAACATTCACCTTAACGAAATATCAATAATATGATTTCAAAAATAAACTCCATTTGATGAAAATAATTTTCATAATTTTCTTAATTTAATTTTTATATGAAAACACTATTCACTGAAAATCATTTTTTTCAGAAAAATCCCCCGAAAATCACCATTACATAATATTAATGCTCTGAATTCAAAAATGATCTCAATTTTATAAAAATAATTTTCTAAATATTTTTAATTTAATTTTTAATTAATAAAACTATTCACCTGAAAAAACTAATACTGGACTAATAATTTCTGAAACAGTTATTTAACTATTTTATTGATTCACATTACTTAATCAAGGTGCCTAAATTATATTAATACTTTCTTTAAGTGAGATTACTAATATATTTGGTCACATTACTAATCCTAAGCGTAAAATCACTATTCATAATTTACTATTCATCAAAAAATATGTTGATCTTATTAGACTCTAAATTTCATACTGAACACATTTGTCGAAGACAATTCTTTGAAAATAATTACACATTATTAATTATTTTAGGTTTACATAAATATTTTTAAAATATCTTTTTTCTAAAATTCAACAATAATATGCAAACTATATTTGTTCGGACATCTAAAAATACACAAACTTCACCAAGAATAAATCACAGTTTTATTTATCTCAAAAGAGTACATAAAGTAGCTACGGTCTCGTTACATAACCCCTTATAAAACCACCATAGGACCTAAGAGTAAGGTGTGCTAGGGTGATAGAATCATGGGGTGTCTCGGCCAACATTGCCTGAGTGGTGATTTCTATCAGCTTGGACTTCTCGCGAAGGTGATTCTATTCCAACTTCACACGATGAAGTTCGGCTTGGGTTTGGTCCAGAGCAAAGCCCAAAGGTGCTACCTCCTTCCCGAGTTCCGTCAGATGGGATTTGATCGGCCCTAGACTACTATATGGGTCCATCGAATCTTCATTCTATATTAATTAATCAAGATCACATGTATTTATAGAAAATAATTGTAACATTTAGTTTCCTACGGTCGTATTTACCAACAGTTATATAATAGTTGAAACCCAATGGTCTCATTTTAATTATACTCATTTCATTAAATGAAAAAAAAATAACCCACCAAAAATAGTGAACAAAATTTACTCAAAAAATTCCAGGTCGTTACAATCTTACCCCCTTAAGAAATTGCGTCCTCGCAATTTATAAAATTTTTCATGAAAATATCATTGAATGTCCCATATCAGAAAAAGATTCATTACAACTATTACTTTAAAATAAAGAAAGAGAAGTACAAAGGTTACCCGAGTTAACCCATACTAGGATTCCATGTAGGGAAACATGGATATGGAAGAGGAAACAAAGAGTCATGTTCTGATGGAAAGTGGTAGAAAACATGATGAGGAGGAAGTTAACCATAAGAAAATCACAAAATTATGATGTGTGTAAATGGTCATTGATTACCCAGTAGGAAACTTAAACCAACATCGTTTTTATTTTATGTTCATTGTCATAATTTTGAGGAATTCATTTACTACATAGAATAATAACATAAGGAAATATACTTACCTTCAAGTAGAGTTTCATCCTTTAATAAGTTTTAACCAAAACTAATCATTTCTCCAAACGATGAGCATTCAAAAAGACTTGGTCACGTCAAAAGCACAAGAATCATCTTCTAGAGAATCACATAATCCAAAAAAGGAGAACTATATATTTCCCTTGTATTTAGACATCAACTAAAACCAAAATGGTTAGTACGAGATCATATACTCCCCAAAAAGGATAATCCTTTATAAAAAACTACTATTAATCTCCAAAATTTCAACAAATAGTACCCAAAGTTCAAGAAATACCATTCAATACACAATCATCCATAAAATTGTTTAGAATAATCCAAACTATGATTGGAACCCAAAACTCAGAAGGATTTAATCGCATAATCTCCCAAAAAATCTAAACACTTAGCTCCAAATAACATCGACTACTATTAAATTCTCATACTAAAGTGTAATTAACCTATTCACATATTCCCTATGCTAGGTTCATCACTTCCCAGAAATAACCCAAATCACCATATGTCCACAATAAATACATATATTCTTACAAAATAAAAATTTTAACCATTCCTCCACAAATAAAATCTTTTAGTATTTTTATATTCCTTAGGAATATAGTACTCCAAAAGAGAAAACATAGTCCAAAATAACCTTTATCATTTAATCATAAAATCATTTTCCTGTATAAAGGATATCAATTTGACAAAACAGAAGATTCCAAAATCAACTTATTCTTGATCCATAAAAAAATCAGGTTCATTAGTCTGTCCGAAGGGCATAACAACAAACTCATAATGCCCATATCTTGATTAGAAGGATGTTTTTTGGAATTTCAACATTCTTCACCCCCAATTAATGATAACCAGAATGAAGATCAATCTTAGAGAAGAATTGAGCCCCATGAAGTTGGTCAAATAAGTCATCAATTCTTGGTAGAGAGTATTTGTTCATCACTATGATCCCATTTAGTTATCTATAATCAATACGTTACCACATCGATCCATCCTTCTTCTTCACAAAAAGAACTGGTGCTCCCCATGGAGACACACTTGGTTAGATAAACCCATTCTCCAAAAGATCTCGGTGTTTTTTCATTAATTACTCTAGCTCCACATTTTCCATCCTATAGGGGGTCTTTGACATCGGATAACATCCATGTAAGAGTTCAATGGAGAACTCTACCTCTCTTTCTGGGGGAGGTCCGAGTAACTCCTCAGGAAATACGTCAAAGTATTTTTAGATGATGGAGACATTTGATAAAAGAATAAATCCTTCATGAGAAACTTGTTTAATTTATGAATCTTTTAACTAAAAAGGATTTTATGTCTTAAAACTTTATGCTTATACAATTACATTTTTCTATAATTCCTTCATAATGATTCTTAAAAATCTTGTGATTAACTAAACATATCCCCCTGGAGTGTTGTAACCAAGAGTGAATCAAGGCCCATTATCGTGTACCCATTCCCATTCAAGTCTAGCTCAAAGTGGTGTTTTCGGGTTTTACCCCTATGTATATCTGTGTCAGAGCCACCTCTACCTGCCCATATCTAGATAGGGTTGTATTTTCATGATAAACCACTTACTCAATACTCACAAAAATACTAGGAAGATTTCCTATATTTAAAATTTTCTATAGGGTTCTTCCTAAAGCTTTCATATACTAATTTCCATAAATATCTAAACCTCCCTTTGATACCAACTATATCATCCCGCCTGTTTATCACATAAACTTTCATTACATTATACAAAACCGAGGATCTTTAAGGTTTAGTGTCTTGGAAACCAGGAACGTAAAACATGACGACATAAACCATTATTCTTAAACACTTGAAAGTCTTCTTCATTGTTCTTCTTATGTTCATTATAGCTTATCATAACCTGGGAGCATACATGAAAGGAAAGGATGAGCAGAAGGCTCCGTGAGGGAATAAGGGAATCATTTTACATGTGAACTTGAGATACATCAATAAAGTCATGAAAAATAACTTTTAAGCCATGATAAATAATTCATGAGGCATATCATAATAAAAATAACGTGTTTCATAACATGAAGATGTGGCTACAACAATTAACTTAGAAAATCATTTCCATTTCACCAAGGTCCATCCCCAATGTGTCATTAAAAAAAATTACCAAGGTTATGCACCAAGGTATCGTTAAAATGGTCATCTTTTGAGATTACGTCTTTACCCAATGCATTGGAGCGCTATCAGGGCACACCATTAATTTGAAATTATTATCATGTGATACACATATATCATCATCAATCATTTCATAAATAATGCATATATCATAAAAGAAATGGGTTTCATTTCATAGTTGTAACTTTTTAAAAACTACTTTAAAGACGTGATCTTTATGTCACTTTAAACACACGGAAATGGAAAGAGGGTCTCATGTATGTAAATACCAGAATTTAAAATAGAACATTTTTATATATATGTGAATACCCTTGAAGAATAAAGAGTTTTGAGTATTCACTAAATAATGTAAAATAATTTGAGAAAAAGAGAGAGACATTTTGAGACGAAAATTCGGCAGCATAACGACTATGTTGCAGGTTTTTAGAAAACATTGAAAAGAGAGTGGACCTGGGTAACCAACTCATAAATGATCCATAAAATAGTATAGGGAGAGAATATAAAGGATATAAGAACATGGTAAGGAATTTATAAGGACATAACATATGAAATAAAAAACGTGAAAGGAAGAAAAAAAATAAGATTTCTCTTATAAAAAATCAGCAGCCTAACGGCGTCTCTTAAAACATCAAAAAAATGAATTGATTAGATCAAATAGGGTATCTAATCATAATAAAAAAAATGGAATTATGATGGATATAGAGATCATACCTCAAAATAAGAAAAAGGAACTTGAATTACTTGAAATGAAAATAGAACTTTGAAAATGAGAAGGGTGAAGGAATCCCTTATAAAAATTCGACAGCCTAACGGCGCCACATGAACATTCTTAAAATACATTTATGAGAGAAATATGGGGTGTCTCATCATATGAACATGAAAAGGAAATTATTATGAATATAAAATAACACCCCCAACATAAGAACATGGGGCTTAAAAGAAATGACATAAACGAGAGTACTTGAAAAGAAAGAGAGAGGTAGGATCCCTTACCATGAAGAGTAACTTCAAAATCTTGAAGTTTCGGAATTTGGGAGGCTTGAGTGAACCTTGGTAGGACTCTTTGGGAGGTATGGAGACCATAACTTCGTTGAGGAGGCTTTTGGAATGGAAAGAATGACAGAATGTCTTGGTATTTATAGGGGAAGTGAGGGGACAAGGCATTAATGGTCATGGGACACCTCATTGGTGGTATTGGCAAAACCATGGGCTTGACCATGGTATTGGCCACTTGGGACACCTCATACCTTATCATACTATTCATATGTCGACCAGAATTATTACATAATTATTACATCCTTAATGATGACATTAAACACCCGAAACTCTAAATTGAAAATTCACTATTCACCAAAAATTCAACTTTCTTAGAAAAATCCCAAAATTTCTCCTTAACCAAATATCGATGCTCTAATTTCAAAAATGAACTCCATTTTATGAAAGTAATTTTTTAAATATTTTTAATTTAATTTTTATATAAAATCACTATTCACTAAAAATTCATTTTATTCAGAAAAATCCCAAACAAATCATCATAACCTAATATTGATGCTCTGAATTCAAAAATGAAAACCATTTTATGAAAATAATTTTCTAAATACTTTTAATTTAATTTTTAATTAAAAAAAACTATTCAACGAAACAACTAATACTTGACTAATAATTTCTGAAATAGTTATTTACATATTTTATTGAATCACATTACTTAATAAAGTTTCCTAAATTATATTAATACTTTTTTAAATGAGATTACTAATCCATTTGTTCACATTATTAATCCTAAGCATAAAATCACTATTCATAATTTACTATTCATCAAATAATAAATTGATCTTATTAGACTCTAAATTTCATACTGAACACATTTGCAGAAGACCATTTTTTGAAAATCATTACACATTATTAATTATTTAAGGTTTACATAAATATTTTTAAAATATCTTTTTTCTAAATTTCAACAGTAATATGCATACTATATTTATCCGGACATTTGAAAATTCGCAAACTTCACCCAGAATAAATCACAATTTTATTTATCTCAAAGGATTACATTAAGTAGTTATTGTCTCATTACATAACCCCTTATAACACCAGCAAAGGACCAAAGTGTAAGGCGTTCTAGGGTGATAGAATCTTGGGGCGGCTCGTACAACATTGCACGAGTAGTGGTTTCTATCAGCTTGAACTTCTCACAAAGGTGATTCTGTTCCAGCTTCACTCGATGGAGTTCGTCTTGGGTTTGGTCCAGAGAAAATCCCAATGGTGCTACCTCCTTCCCGAGTTCTATCAGATGGTATTTGATCAGCCCTAGACTACTGGATGAGGCCATCGAATCATATTTCTATATTAATTAATCAAGATCACTTGTATTTATAGAAAATAATTGTAACATTTATTTTCCAACGGTCATATTGACCAACAGCCATATAACAGTTGAAACCCAATGGTCTCATTTTAACTATACTCATTTTATTAAATGAAAAATAAAATAACCCACCAAAAATAGGGAACAAAATTTACTCAAAAATTTGTGGGTCATTACATAGTTAGTCATCATACCCAACACCAAATGGAAAGAAACAAGGATCCTTATTCCCATCATTCAAGTAAAAGTAATGTTTTCAGACTCTATGCCCATAACCCAACAAAGGGGAGTGTGAAACACCATGCTCGAAAATCCCTTAATCATTTTCCACCGACCAATATCCGTGGTCTCAATATAAAAATAATAAGGCATTACCTATTATTAATTTTCATTCATTTAACCTAATCACCCTAAGTTATCATAAATTATATAATTCATATATAAAAATATACAAAATGTGGTTTTGAGTTTACACACACTTTCATTTTCATAAATTAAACGATTTGATATATATATCAAGGAAATCCAATTTTAGGTAAATCCAAACCACATAGGAGGTGGTTGGTTAATAAAAAATTGACTTTAATGAGGGAAATTAATTCAACACAACCAAAGGGGTGGAAAAAATAATGAATACATCATTTAAAAAGTTAACAAGACTCTAAGTGAGTATCATAACATGATACATTTATTTAAAAATGTGGAATGGTATTTTAAGGAAATTTGTGGAAATGTCTATCAGTAAGAAAAACAGAATTAAGCTATAAACACCTAAACTATAAGGGGAAATTCCTATAACACCTACCTTTGTCCAATAGATGACTCCACACCCAATATTGGCTTCAGGTTTTAAGTAGAAAGAAAGAAATCATCAAAATAGACAAATGATTTGAAAATATGGAATATAATATCATACCAAAATAACTTCTTTATGAGGAAGATAAATGAAGAAAAGAGCCTAAAGAGTAAAGAGATTATAATTAGTTAGCCAATACAAAGAAAATAACATGAATCAAAGTTTTAATTAATAAATGGTTTCAAATGCTAACCTTGGGGGAATAAACCGATTACAAAATAAGAGAAAGAGAGGGAGTTATTTCCATTGGTGGAGGAAATAAAAAGGGGTAGGGTTTTTTAAAAAATTTAAGGTCAAAATAATAATTTACCCCTTTATTAATGGTTCTCATGGTTTGATCGCATAGTTGACCAAATCATGTGCCAACAGTGCGAAAATTACTACCTAGGGAACCCCCTCACATGTGCTAGGTGAAAGGTTTGACTAACTGTGTTCATCCCATGAGAAATGGATATATCCATTTTTTGGGACAAGTCACATAGCCATGTGTCCAAGGTAAAGTATTTTATCCTAACCGTGTGGCCCTTTCCATTCCTATGAACACCCCACACGATTTGTCCAAACTCTGCAAGCTTAGGTTCATAGTTCAGTAAAACTATGTTCCTGGTCTATTTCCATAAAAACTCATAGATCTGGGATTTGAACAAGCCCCAAATTATCTGGATACCTATATTAAGCCTTATTGAATGTTTACTGAGATAAAACAATGAAATTAAACAAGAAAATAAATGATTTATACCATTATAAAAAGTTGGTTCATTACACAGCTACTAAGGGATTAGTCTGTCATCGCTGGAGTAATTTCAACAAAAACAAAAGAAAGAAATTAAATTGAATAAATAGAGAATTATCTTCAAACGTGACACAAGACAATGACCAACCTCTAAAGCATAGTGAAATTGTGTGATATTTAAAGATGGATGATCAAAGGTCCTTTTTATGCTTTGAAATTCTCCACGTCAACAGCAAGGGTATCTCCACTCTCTTTGGGGATGTTCTAGTTTCCAATGTCGAGCATCGAATTTGGATTCTTTACACATTACCAATTAAGTGTATTAGTGGTCTTATTTAGTATCATGAATATTACCCAATAGAAATTCATTCCTCCCATGATCATACTATATACAATTTGGAGGTGAACTAATTCGGTTCTTCACAACATAGTGTATGTTTTAAATTTTCTCCATGGAATACAAATTCATTGGGGTTGGATTTTGATTTTATAGGATAGAAAGAAAACAGGCAAGGATAGGTCCTAGAATGCCACTAAAATTGGAATTCATGTGCCTTAAAATCTGAATCATTATATAGAAAAAAATATTACATTACAATTTTTTTAAGAAATGATTATATATATGTATATTATATTATATATATGTATTATTTTTATTTTTATTTTTATTTTATATTTTTATTATATTTTATTTTTCCCCATTTTATTTTTATTCATTTTTTTATTATTATTATTGTTTTTATGTTGAGAGTGGTTCGGGGCTCTTCAGGTGGTATACAAATTTGGTATCTATGGGCATTTGGCGGTGCTTGGTTCATCTCCTTCTCATGACCTCCACAGAGCATCAATGGATGGTGAGGGAAACATCCACATAGACATACTCGGTTTCAACAGGGGTAGTTCTTGGGTCTTGTTTTTCTGGGATCTCAAAGCATAGAGTGTCAGCTTCAGCATCACAGCGGTGAGACTTGGCTTGGAGATGGAGGCCTGTGAATGTTCGTGGTGTGGTAATATGATTAAGATAAATGATGTGGGATCATACATAGAAAAATATTCGATGTGGGTATCCTCCTTACAGTGGAGAATAGGTGATCTTCCTCTGTGATACATATCTAGTGATAGATAAAATTGGGGTAAGGTATTTTAGGAAGTGGATGCTCATTCCCACTTCTCTTGGAATTTCCCTAAGGCATTGATGGATGGGGCTCCAGCCCCTCCGTCCTCAGTGGAGGGGGGTGGTCTACCTCAAACATCTTCTAACTCTAGGCATCACCCCTTCCTTCTGTTCTCTAACCCTAGATTCTTTCCTCATTTCCCAACGATTTCTATTATCCCTAATGTTCTAGATCTCTTCAATGGTTCACCTCAGCTATTTATTTTAGCTGAGAAGTTCATATAGGATTCGGATATCCTTAATATGACATTGGTGTCTCACTTTAGGGATCATCGACCTTCATAAAATGCCTTTGATAGGTTCGTCTCTGGTTCTTTTGGTCTACAAGAGTGAGTGTTGGTCAGTCTTCTCAAAAAGCTACATATGATGTCATGATTTTCTTTATAGGATGATCTGATAAACACCTATTCTAGAGCTTCTCGGTCCCTTAATGGGTTCCAATTCTATCTATTTTTATGTTCTTATAATTTCACATGAAATGACCTGTTCCTTCCACGGTAGTGTGGGTAAGTTTTTCAAAACTACCATTTCCTTTCCAAAATCTGTCTATGTTATGTATGTTGGGGAATATTATAGGACATTATTTACATTCTGATAATCAGAAAAAATTACTGTTTGTCACACAATATGTATCAACCTAGGTATTTATAGAATAATTTTTTATATATTTATTAGAATTTTTTTATTTAAATAGTAGTTCTTAAAATAAATAATTTATTTTATAATTATTTATTTAAAACATTAATTTTTCAATTATTGAATTTGAATTTCAAAAAAAATATTTTCATTTTTTAATTCAGCATGTTGAAATTATCTTAGTATGAATTTTTTAGAATTTTCTAAAAAAGATTAATTTTTTTGAATAGTGAAAAATACGGTTTTTAATAAAATACACTATTTTTAGGATATCTTGAAGACATAATTATGATATAAATTTATTAAATTTTTGGAAAAAATAAATTATGATTTTATAAGAGTAATATTGTACAGAAATAATTCAGAAAATGTAAGTTATAATTTACTTTTGATAGGTATAAAAAATATTTTCATTGTTGACATAATGTCTCCACAGCATTGACAATGACAAATTTGGGTCCTTATAAACAATAATTGAGTGATAAAAATTATTTTCATGACATTTTTATTAATTAATATGTATTATTGATGTTTTTGTCTGTTAAATTATAATTTTATTATTATATAACATTAATCTTACCCAAATTCATGTGCAATAATTGTGTAGGGTATGAAAATACAAAATAAAAAAATAAGAAGTTTTCTCGACATGTATATGAGTGAATATACATAATGAAGGAATATAGAATTTTCTTTTTAATTGAGTTTATTTATTTTTATGATATTATTTTATTTTAAATTTTTATATATGAAATAATTAATAATAATGCATGTGCAACGTTAATGCATTACTTGTGTAAGTATAAAAAAAATGTTTCTAATTAAAATTATAAGAATTATTAAATGACCCATATTTTGGAAAATTATATTTCTATATTCAACTTCAATTCATTATCATATTTTGATTCTAATTTGGGACATTTTAGACCCACAATAATCACATTGAGACCATTATGATATTTTATTCAAAAGTAAGTCACAGTCTTCACACTATATGTTTTCATTTTTATAATAATTTAATTTAAGGTTTTTTTCAGAAATAAATAGTCTATTTAAATTTCAAAAAATTATCTTCTTCATGAAATTATAGTTTCAATTTTTAAGGAATAAATAGATACCTTAATGGCTTGAACAATTATAATGCTGTATTTATTTAATTATTGAATATATCAGATAAATGAAAATAAAAATAATAAAACAAATATAATTTGATATTTTAGGCTAATTCATGAACTGCCTATATTAATATTATTTTTCTATGACATAATAAAAAAATAATTCTATTTTAAAATCATTTTTTGAGGTGTCTAAATTCTTATTTATGAATATTTTTTAATTTGAAAAAATTATAATTTTCTTGAATAAAATATTTTATCAAATTATTTAAGAATCAAAAAATCACTAAAAAGTATAAAACTAATCATATTACTTCTAAAATGTAATACCCTTTAGTTTATAATCATTTTTGGAATCCTTAAACCCTGTAATAGAAATATTATATTTTAATACTTTGAGTTACTCCTATGTTACCTATCACCTCACTTATAGAAGGAGGCCCCTTCTATCACAAATAATCATCACCTTGGGCCTTATTTAGTGACTATTCTCTTCCAAATTCCATTATACTCATCGATTTCAACATTCTTGTGCTCTTTGTCTCACAAATGTACCACTTCCAAGATCCTTAAGGAGATTCTCAAGGAGAAATTTTCACGAAGTAAGATTCCATTTTCTTCTCCTTTAAATTATTTTTTCACTTCTACCTTATCCTCACCTCCTATACAAGGATTCAAGAAAATCCACCATCATATATAAAATGTATTATTTTTTATGGTATATACATCATAAAATTTCCTATTTTCTTCTTATATTCTTAAATAATGAAATCACCGTCTGTGGTGTGTCAATTCATCATTTTTGTGGACGATGGGTTTTTGTCTAACTTTACCAAAATCATGGGAAGTTTTAATTTACTAATAATTGTTTAAAATAAATTATATATATATATATATTTATATTCTCAATTTTGGAGTTTTATTTATTTTTTTAAAATAATTCCATAATAAACCTATCTTGGAAACCGTGAAAAGAACGCACCTGAAACAATGGAAATAAAAAAAATATTTTTAATAAATGGATTGAAAATGTTATAAGAAGAGTATGTAAGGTAATATAAATATGAGTTTTGTTCTTTAATAAATTAATAACACTATTGAAACTATTATAAAATATTTTTGAACACATTTTAAGTAAGTCCAACCCGAGGTAAGGAACTCTTTAACTAAAACATTATTTTAACTATTTTAAATATTTGATCTTATAAATCTTTCTATTTCAGGTACATGTTTTCAAAATGTTTTTTTGAATGTATTTATATGTTTATTACTATTTTAATTTTTCTCATGTGTTTCAAAAATTGATCACTTTTATTTTTTTTTGTTAGGGAATTTCTTTTTAAAATCTTCTTAAATTTCTATTTTACAAAAATTCAAAAATATTATTTTTTTTATTATATATTGTATGAGAGGATTCTCCTTCTTAAATGACTATTTATTATTATAATATTTGTATTATATGTTTTCAATGTTATTTTTTAATAATATTATTTCAATATTATCTTTGTGGCTTTTATATTTTTAAAATTTTTTTGACAAAAAAAGTATTTTAAAATGTGAATGTGTTTTACTCAAGGGTTTAAATGAGTTATCAAGATTTTAATTCATGATATATTCCTTTTAAATTGTTTATTATGGATTGATCTCATTATATCTCAAGTTATGTTGGGTAGATCCCATTATATCTCAAGATATGATGGTTGGTGTCCCATTATATCTCAATATATTTTGGGTTGAGCCCATTATAGCTCAGTATATGATGGGTGAGACCCATTATAGATTTACAATGTATTGGGTACTGTAGATATGAAATTATACCATAAAGTTATTAAATTTGTAATTATTAATGTAACAGTGATTTGGTAATTATGACCCTAGGAGAATGCATGATTTATCTATGTATGCTTATGAGTTTTCAAGGAAAAGGGTTCTAATGGATTTTCATGTCTTCACTGAACTAACGAATTTGTTTCTTTATGTACCTTTCTAATCTTTTGGTTCTCATACCATGTTTTAAAATGTTTTTCATGGGTTATATGTATATGTAACATAATTAATGAATTTAAGTTAAATGTTATGCAGATTTTTCAAAGAAATCATGTTTTATTTTCAAATTTTTATATTTTGAATGAAATGGATATTATTTAATTAGAATCCACTCGGTATATATACGGGATGTTATGTATTTATTATTTCCAAATTACCTAATTATATAAACATAAAAAGATCCCAAATTTTAAATAAATTAAATTTTGAATAAAACTCAGTATTAAGTAAAGTTTTAAGGATGAGTCCTTGTAGTCGATATCAAAGGATGGTTTAGATAAACATAAGAATTAGTATGATGATAAAATAATTCCATAAATTATTTTTACTTTATGGTTAATTTAGAATGATATAGCATTTGAATATTACCATGTTTCTTCATCTAAGATATGTCTATTTTGAATGTTTTCTCATAGAAAAAACATAAAAGATGAAGTGGTAAGTCACCAAGAGGATGATATATTTCCAAATCTAAAGCTTGGAATGGTGGGAATTGGAACCGAACAGTTTGTGGAAGTAATTGCTCAGTTGAATCAGGCGATAAATAGTGTTGGTATTAATTACATATAGAAACCTGAACTACCATGAAGGAAATTGTACTTTATTTATCATTCCATGAGGTAGCATCCCCCATCATTCAGTGGATCATATGACCGGGTGGTAGCCGAAGGATGGATCAATTATCTAGAAAAAATATTTTATGTCAGGGGAGGTTCAAAACATCATAAGGTAATCCTTGGTGTTTATAATTTTGATGGTAAAGCTGAGAAATGGTGGTATTTGGTTAATAATACCAAATAGAAGGAAGATCTTAATTCCATGGGATTGAAAACATTCAAGGATATTTTCCTTGAGAAATATTTTCCAATTGTTGTTTGAATTAAAATAGAAAAACAATTTGTGTAATTGAGGAAAAAGATAAATATTAAGTAGCTACATATGAATAAAACATCAAAATATTTTCCATGTATGTTCCATATTTTTTTCAGGACACTGATAGCAATATTAATCAGTTTTACTCCGAATAGAAACTAAGTTTATAAAGAGAATTGTATACATGAAAATTTAAAAGCATTGAGAAAGTTGTTTGTGGTGATGAAAAGGATGAAATGGATTTTTCTAACACAAATGTTCTTCATGATGAAAATATTAAGAAGAGTTCAGGTTGGTAAGATTCGGGGAATAATTCATCAAATAAATATGGAGGTGAGAAAATAAATTTCCCTTCTTGTGAAAAGTGTGGTAAAAAAAATCTTGGAAAATGTCTTCTGAATTACATAAAGTGCTACCAATGTGGAAATTTTAGTAAAATGGATTGAAATTGCAAGGAAAATGATCATAATAATGAATATAAATTAATGGTAAGATACTTAAACTATAAGAAGCTAGGTAATTGTGCTAATTTTTTTCCAAATATGGTCACTTAGGTGAGAAATCATCAAGATTGGAAACATAATTATATGAAAAAATCCATTGCAACAACTTTATCATATGGTGAGCCATCAAACGAAGTGGTATCATGTACATTACTTGTTACTAAGGAACATGCTAATGTGTTGATTGATTCATGGTTTACACAATCATTCATTTTTGTTAAATTTTCTAGAAATATTGAAATTACACCTTATGAAAAGAATCTAGAACTTATTGTGAAAACACCTAAAAGAAATATTAAGGAAAAAATAAATTATAATAATCTTATAGTTGTTTTATGTGGAATTATTTTAGCTTAAAACCTCATTTTTTCATTGGAATAGTTCAATGTTTTCTTGGGTATGGATTGGATTTCTGTTTACCATTCTAAGGTTGTTTTAGAGATAAATAATTTTCCTTTTAAAAAGAGATTTAGATTATGTACAACTATGAACCCATATCAGGATGTCAAGAAACTTTTAAAAGTTAGAAATGAAAGTTATCTTACACATATTGTTTAAAATAAGGGAAATATTCAGATTAATGATATGTCTGTGGTAAATGACTATATTGATGTTTTTCTTTATGATTTTCCCAGCGTAGTTTCTGATTGGGAAGTTGAGTTAACTGTTGACTTTGTTCCTGATGCTAACCCATATTCTAAACCACCTTATCGAATGGCTCAAGTAGAACTTATTCAATTGAAAAATTAATTTAAAGAATTATTGGATAAAGGTTTCATACAACCTTGTACTTCAACATGGTGTTCTCTTTTCTTATTTTTTAAAAAGAAATATGGATTAATGAGACATATCATTTATTATAGATCCTTGAATAACATCACTATAATGAAAAAGTATCATTTTCCTCATATCGATGATTTGTTTGATCATATCCAGGGAGAACATTATTTTTTGAAAGTTGACCTGAGTTTGGGGTACTATCAGTTGAATGTTAGTGAAGAAAAAATTCTAAAGACTACATTTCATACAAGATATAGGCATTATGAATATATAGTTATGTTGTTTAGGTTAACTAATGAACCTGTAGTATTCATGGATTTTATGAATATAATATTCCATGAGTTATTGGATATGTTTTTGTTTATGTTTACTGATGAAATTTTGGTATATTCTAAAAGTAAATAGGATCATGAAATAAATATAAGGGTTGTTTCGAAAACATTACAAGAAAAGAAATTGTATGGAAAATTCAGCAAGTGTCAATTTTGGTTGCAAAAAAATTCAATTCTTAGACACATTGTTTCTAAAGATGGCGTATGTTGATCCGGATATAATGAAAGTTTTTAATGAATGTAAAAGAAAAAAAAATATAAACAAGCTTCTTTGGTTTAGAAGGCTATTATTAGAGGTTTTTTTGAAAACATTACATTGTTACCGAGTCTATTGACTATGTTAACTCCAAAATGAGTTATGTTTATCTAGAAAAAATAATGTGATGATTGTTTTTAGAAATTGAAAAGAATATTGGTGAATGCCACATTTTTTACCCTTCCTTACAAAAATGATAAATTTTTCATCTATAGTAACGCTTCGTTGAAAGGACATTGTTGTGTCCTAATCTAGAATGATCATGTAATTGATTATACTTCACATCAGTTGAAAACTCATGAGTTAAATTACCCTGAACATGATTTCAAATTATCTTTTATTGTTTTTTCATTAATGATTTTCATGCTTCTTTTTAATGGAATCAAATTTGAAATATATACTGATCACAAAATTTTTAATTATATAGTCGCTCGGAAAAAACTGAACATGAAACAGAGAAGATGGTTGGAACTAATTAATGATTATGATTTCACAAATCATTACCATCTTGGAAAATCAAACATAGTGGTTGATGCTTTGAATTAGAAAAATAATGCTACATTAATCATGTTTCATTTGTAACATGACCCATCAGTTGATGATTTGATAATTTTTGGCTTGGAAGTTATTGGTGCATGAAATTATTTTGTTTTGTTTCAGGTGTTAGTGCAGTCATCTCTGTCATATAGAATTAAGAAAGCATAGAAGGAAGACCATGAGTAACAGAAAAAGGTAAAACTGGTTAAAATTTGTAAGTTGACTAAATTTAACATTTATAAAGATTATGTCTTGAGATTTGGGAAGAGATTATGTTTTCCTTATGATTAACTATTGAATGAAAAAAGATATTGCAGATTTTTTCATGAAATGTTTGACATGTCAAGAGGTTGGAGTAAAATTGTAGTTACCAAAGTGGGTGATTCATCCTTTTCCAGTTACATAGTAGAAATGGGAAAATATATTCATGGACTCCATGGTGGGACTACCAAAAGAATCTTGAGGTAACAAAGAAATCTAGGTTATTATTGATCATTGGACTAAATCTCATCATTTTCATCCTATTTGGGATACTCTATCTTTAGATAATCTTTCTCAAATGTACCTCAAAGATATTTTCTGCTAATATAGAGTGTCTCTCTTAATTTTATATGATCATGATCCCAGGATTACATCTAACTTTGGAAATGCCTTCAGAAGTTGTTGGGTACTGAATTAAATTTCATCACGTCCTTTCATCCACAATCTGATGGACAGTCAAAGAAAATAATTCAGAAATTGTAGGATATTCTTTGATCTTGTTCAATGGATTACAAAATATGTTTTCATCAGTATTTTTTATTAGTTGATTTTTCTTATAATAATATTTTTCATTCAAGTATATAGATTTAACCTTTTGAGGAATTATATGGAAAGTAGTGCCAAACTCCATGATTTTGGGATGAAGCCCAATAAAGGAAGTTTATCGGATTATAATAGGTATAGAAAGTGGTATATATAGTGTATTTTATTCAAACACACATGAGAACAACTCAGATCAGTCAAAAACGCTATGCAAATATAACAGGAGAAAAGACCTTTCTTTTGAGGATTGTGATCATGTCTTCCATTAAATCGCTCCCTAGAAAAGTGTTATGCATTTTGGTAAGATATGAAAATTGATTCCATGGTTCACAGGACCTTATGAAATTCTGGAAAAAATTGGACCAGTTGCCTACCGAGTAGACATGCCTCTGAGTTTATCTCAAGTACACAATTTTTTTCATGTTTCAATGTTAAGAAAGTTTGTGTCAGATCAATCTCCTGTTTTGAGACCAACAGTAGTTCATCTGTATGAGAACCATTCTTGTGCGTAAAACATTGTTATGATCCTTGATTTTAATGATCAAGTGTTTCAGAATACGTTAATTCACCAGGTTAACGTTTTTTGGATAAACCACATGGTTGAAGAAGCAACATGGGAATCCGAAAATGCTATGAGGGAAAACTATCCCTATTTGTTTAATAAGTGAATAAAAGATGCAAGGATCTAATTTAGAAAAGGGGGGAGAATGTAACAACCCTTGTATTTATAGAATATTTATTTATATATTCATTAGTATTTTGGTTTAAATAGTAATTCTTAAAATAAATAATTTATTATATGGGTTTTTACTTAAAACATTAATTTTTAAATTATATAATTTTAATTTCAGAAAACTATATTCATTTTTGAATTAATCATGTTGAAATTATCTCAGTTTGAATTTTTTAGAATTTTCTGAAAAATTTTAATTTTTGGTGAATAGTAAAAAATATGATTTTTTATAAAATACGGTATTTTTATGACATCATGAAGACATAATTATGATATAAAATTTCTTAAATTTATTTAAAAACTAAATTATTTTTTTATAAGAGTAATTGTTTATAAAAATAATTCAGAACATGTATGTAATAATTTATTTCATGGTGGGTATAAAAAATATTGTCAGTTTCGACGTAGTGTTTGCACAACTTTGGAAATGTCAAATTTGGTTCCGTATAAATAATAATTGAGATATAAAAATTATTTTCCTGAAATTTTTACAAATTATTATTTATTATTTATGTTTTTATCTATTAAATTCTAATTTAATAGTTATATAACATTTATCTTATCCGAATTCATGTGGAATAATTGTTTAGGGTAAGACAAGACAAAATAACAAAATTAAGAAGTTTTATTGACATTTATATGAGTGAATATACATAATTAACGAATATATATTATTATTCTAAACCTAATTTATTTATTTTTATGATATTAATTTATTTTAAATATTTATATACGAAATAATTTACATTAATGAATGTGAAACGCTGATATAGTGATTTTACAAGCATAAGAAAAATAAATAAAATGTTTTTAATTAAAATTATAAGAATTATTAATTATCCCATATTTTAGAGACCCAAGCATGATGTACATGGACATTACATTACATTTTCGGAATAATTAATACATAATAAGAACCAAAACTCAAGGACTGTAATAGTTTAGTGTCTTTGGAAACTCGGAACATAATCTTCTAATCATGATGAAAGATCTTCAACATCTCCCATAAAGATCATCCCATTTTGTTTTCTTACCTAAAACCTTTCTTTAAATCCTTGGGAAAAGAAAACATATAAAGGGTGAGCTCAAATTTTCAGTAAGGGTAACCATGGATAAAATAAAACAAATCATATACATTTGATCTTAAAAAAACATGAACAAAAATTTTAAACATCAAAATCATGAGAAATAAATCTTTGTAGTACATAAGGAATAGATCATAAAAGAACATTAATCATGATAAAATTTCATTGGAATAAAACACGTAATTGTGTAAAACCATTAAGAACATGATATGATTTCCATAGTAGCCAAGGTGTTGCTGCCAAGACCATTTTAGTGGACAAACTCCCTTACTGAATCGAGTTCACTCCTCGTTCCAATCCTCTATCATTGAACCGGATTAACTTGTTGTTCCAACCATGACTATCTCATGAGATATAAATCTTTACCAATTTCATTAGAGGGATATATAGGTCTCACCCATCTCATATTGAAATCATTCTTACGTGTTCCAAAAAACAATCATAAATCATTCATCATAACCCAAAGAATAAGATGGATTTCATAAACATCATCTCATCGTGACATAATCCATATAAAAAATGGATATCATTTCATAATAATAAAAATAAAACGTTCTAAATAATAGAGACATTATACTTGAATCATAAACATGATAAATAATGGAATCTTAGATGGAAAATAGTTTTGATAAAACACTTGATATGAATTCTTGAGGAAAATATCTTTTCTTCTTCAAAATCATTTTCTTTTCACAAAATTCCACACAATTTTAAAAGAAAATGATTTTATTGAAAATAATGTTGAAATCTTGTAGAGTATGATTCATGAAGAAAAGGAATTATGAAACCATAATAATCTGTTAATGCTGTATAAGTTAAAAAAACATTATCCTCATTCTTTTAACGGAAAAGTCAAAACGTACCATGTATGGTAAACAAAAGAAAGATTCCTTCCATAACACAAAGAAAATTTCCAAGAGGGGTAAAAATGAATTTAACAATACATGGAATAATATTAAACACTTTATTAGAAACATTTTTATGGACAAGGATGAAAAATAAAACCCATATAAATACTTACGAATAAACAATCTCGGATAAGAATGAGATTGGAATAGTTATCCCTTACCTTAGGTATGATATGCTTAGTACGTATCCGAAACTCCTGTATAATGATTTAAATAATGTAATTTACTTATTAATGAATCGTATTCACTGTTATGATATCATATATGGTTCTCTTATGACATTATATTACCTGTTCTTTTGTAAATTCCATGTTAATGTAGCGTTTTGGTTAAAATCGTTTCATTTATCGTACGTGTTTCGACTTTTTGTTCATAATTATATCCTGATTTACATAATTCCAGAATATAAAACATGACTTATATATAATATATATTCAGAATATAAATACATATGATATATTGATAAATGGAATGAAATACACCGTTCATGGAGACAGTAGGCTGTACGTATGCATGAACGTTGTTTTTCTTTCCTTATCGACTTGAATGGAAGTAAGTAGATGACACACATATATATACATAAATCCAGTAGCATTATTATGTGATATATACCATTATTATTCATTATATATACTTTATAATCATTCTAGAATGGTTAACATGGAGAATGAATCTCATCACGTCATGGAGACGGTAATCTGTACGTACGCACGAGCAATGAGATCATTCCCATAATTATTGAATGGAATTGGAGTAGATGATATAATATCTTAGTATAAGTATGATCTTATAATAACAATATATAGTTACTCTTTACACATTTATACCCATCCAAGTATGGTGGTTGTGGAAAAACAGATTACACCACGGCATGGAGACGGTATTCTGTACGTACGCACACGCGGTGATTTCATTTTCCGTAGGATGGATAGAAGGTGAAATGGGGTTGTTTCATATTTATAATAACATATAAGTATATTAGTGATACTGATGTTATTAATTTAAAATGAAACAACCAATGAAGAAGAAGTTGAAGAAGAAAGAAACTTGAAAGATTCGGTAGACGAAATTACCTCTTCTTCGACACACCTCTTTTAAGCTTCCTCTTAAGGCACTAGAGTTAGAATTTTTAGAAAACCAGAACCTATATAATATAACTAGAGAGGTTGAGAAGAGAAATTTTAAGGGGTTGCCCGAGCTTGAAGGATCAAAATTGAGTGAAGAGGAGAGGGAAGGAGGTGCCCTTATATAGGAGAGGGGAGGCGAACTTTTGGAAACATTAAAAATATTTATTAATAATAAAATGAAACCCCACATAAAATTCTTAAAAAATGACTCGATTCAAAGATGATATGAGATAGGGTTTTAATATCATCAACCAATAAAATTTAGACATGTTTTATGTTTATTTCAAACCTTATCAACTTGATTAATCATTATTTAATCTAATTAATTTTATTTGTGGTAATAAAAATCTAAATTTTAAATTATTGTAAATAAATAATTAAATGTTTCAAATTTCCCATTATTGGATACTTTATAACCTCTTATACCATATAATTTTCAATTTGTAGTTTTTAAAATTTTTTGTGATTTTTAAATAATTTAATAATATGTTATTTTTATAAAGTATAAATAGTGTCAATTTTGAAACTATTCATTATTTGAATTTTAATAAAAACCAAACAGGAGTTCTGTTCGAACCAAAATATATAATAGATTCCTAACATTTCATATTCATCAAAAAAATTCATGGGGAGAATTAATTTGTTCATATGGTATTTATTTTAATATTTTTAAAAACCATTTATTTGGTATATTTCGTAATAAAATAATTACTTAAAATGTTTTTTGTAATTATTTAATATACATATTTGATGCATAAAAATTAAAAATAAAATCCTATGATGAAGATAAATATAATAAATTTCATAATAATATTTTTACTCGAATTTATCATCTTAAAATCACACCATTTAAATTGTTATATTTATTAAATTATGAAGGTGACATCTTCGACATCATTTAAAATAAAATAATATAAATGTCCTAATTGATTTTAAAAGGATCCAAATGGTCCAAAAATAGATTCTTGGATGATTAGGGTATATATATACTCTACCAATAATGTTTGGACATGTTTCAGGTCCTTTTTATAGGTATTTATATTTTAATAAAAACTATATTATTGATTTTTCTCTAAATAAATAAATTCTACATCATTAATGTATAAGAAATTAAGGTAATTAAATATTTATTAAAAATTAAAAATAAATTACCATGATAAATAAAAAAGTTTTATATTTAAAATGAGTATTTATAATAGAATTTATATTCTGAATAACCTTATATTAAAAAATAATCTAATTTTTAAGGTTTGGGTGAGACATATTTCACTTTCCTTTAAATAAAATAAATAAAAGGTCTTAATCAAATACAAGTGGGTTCCATTAGATTTCATTTCGACCCAAGTATGATTTTGGGGAAAATTTAATCATCGAATTATATTAATAAAAGTGTTAGGGTAATTTTATAATATTATATTTACCCTTAATTACCCGATTGACCTTTAACTATGGTAAATAAAATTTACCGTAGTTACTATTCATAATGCCTAAAAATAAAAAGTAGCTTTTTAACATAATTTGGAACTAATGATTCCAAATATAAAATCCATTTTTCCAAATTCAAAACACAAAAGTTACAGTATTTAATTTAAAATTAATCCCGCTGTTGAGAAAACGGGTTTTAAAAATTAAAACGTTGCAAGAGATTATAATGTTTTTTCTTATGAATTCAGTGTAAAATTAATGCTAATGACTTAAATTATATTAAATGATAAAAATATATTCTATTTATACTTTAAAACTATTCAATATTATAATTTAAACATATAAATTATCTCAATTAAAAAAGTAGTTTTTAATTAAAATTTAGCGTATTTTTACTATTCATCGAAATAAGAAACTTATCAGAAAAATATAAAAATTTATACAAAGTAAATTTTTATATCCTTATTATAAATAAGAATTTTAATTTTTCAAATAGAACTTATTAACATGTCAAAAACTAAATTTAATGTGGGTGCACCATCAAAAGGCAGCAAAACTGCATTTTTTGAATAATACTTATTTTACCCGAAAAAATTATTTTTTTCTCATACCATGTTCTATAAAATATGTAAGATAATGTCATAAAATTCAAAATTTAGTTACTACTATTCATAATGGCTAGTTAATAATAATATTATAATAATATATCATTGTTTAGTGAAACTCTGTATTGCGTACAACACACGCTATTGAGGAAGGTTGCTCTTGCGTGCAACACAAGCCAAGAATAATGTTTGCGTATAATATATGCTAATACGGTGTTGCGTATAGCACAATCTAATTTTGGGGTAGTTTACAAAAAGATACATCAATGAAATTAAAATAATATTTTTCATAAAATATCAGGGTGTTACATTCTACCCCCCTTAAAATGAATTTTTCCCTCAAAATTCATCGGGGTTATAAATGGTTTACTACATGAAAGTTTCTTTAATAGAATCCCACATAGTAAAAAGGAATACCAAAACCTAACTTTAAAAACTTAATTATGAAACTTAACGTTTACCCATATTAACTAATCATTGGGTTTCCACATAGGTGAACAAAGGTGAAAATATGGATATAGAAGAGAAATCTAACCATCATGTTCTGATAGAGAGTGGTAGAGAACATGTTTATGAAAAAGCCAAATATCACAATGCCATAAATTTGTGATGATCTAAGGTACCATCTGATTCATCGGATATGAGGGCAATAGGACAATATTTTTGGTTTTCAAGATCATTTCCCTAATGTTGAGAAAATTGGAATTAGAAGAAATACTTTCTTGATTTTGGTACAATCTCACCGTTGGTCATTCCATGAAAAATTTCCACTTCATATATTAAAGAAACGAAGTTGAATTTTTCATTCGTGAAGTGTTAGCAGATCATGTGATAGAATGATAGGCCATTCCATCTGTCTCAAACAAATGGTTAGAAAAAGTTATTAAATATACATAAGTCCATCTATAGTGAGATTAATCGTAAATGGTTCTTAAAATGGACTTATACTTCATATATCATACCACTTAATAAATTAAAACTAATTTCAACTAACCAAGGACTACATATAGGCCAGTGATAGGCGATAAAGGCATGTCGCACTTTAGTTATTGGTTCGATTCCTACAACTTTGTCCGACGCGACGGGTTGTAACCTGTCTTGCAGGTTGTCCCTTTTTCTAAAACTACATTATTATAAAATTCCTGAAATAAAATCAAAAAAGTTCTATACTTAAACAATACTATCTTATGTCTAACTTAATTCATTATAATCTTTAGCCTTATCCAAAATACTTCGGTCCAACCTCATAGTATAAGGAAAATGATTACTTGAATGGTTACATAACAAGCACGTGAATATCATAATTTTTCCCCCTTATATCATAAGATATATCTTGTTGGTCACATTCCAAACATGTGAATACCTTAATCATGTATTCTTTTGAAACATAAATTACCATATAACCTTAGTGAAAATATGAATGATGTCAAAAGTTAACTCTTTCCACATACCAAAATCCAAATAAAATTATATACTCAAACCATGATATCACTTTTTCCTTATATCAGTCATGAGCTAATGAATACTATCAAAAATTTCATTTTCCCCTTATCCCTTCATTATGCGCATATCATCTTCTTTCCAAAAATATTTAAATCACTATTCATGGTTACCAGTACCAAAACAAATTTGAAAACCAATACATAGATATTCCAAAATCCCACGATACTATAAATGAGATTCCATGATACTATTTTGAAATCCCATTACATAAACACTTAATCATTCCACAACATCATTTTCATACTCAACATCACAAATGCTGATCGCATGTGACTTCCCATTGTATTTTTCCTTAAGAGGTCTCTCACATGAATCATCATTAACCCTTGGATTAGAGAATTGATTATCATAATGCCCCATTTCCTTGCACTTGAAGCATTGAAGTGTTGGTGGAACGTTCTCTATAGTCTTGCCTCTATTCAGGTCATTAGAAACCTTTTTCCCATTACTTTGGTACTCAGCTGCTCGATGTCCTTCTTTTCCAAACTTAAAACACTTTTTGGTACCTTTTAGACAATCTCCATCATTCTTCTTTACACACATTGAGCATAAAGAAACATTAATCTTCTTTTAACCATTTTTATGATATTTCTCCTTAAACTCCATCTTTCGTTTCATGTCAAAACCATGAGATGGATATGTAAAACCAACTTCCATTTCTACCTTGATAGCACAACACACTATTTATTTATAGATACAGAAGACTCTTATAGCTAATTCCCTTCGAAGACTTGGTTTTAAGCCACTGAAGAATCAATCAACTTTAATTTTAGGTTGGATGATAAATCCAGATGCATACCTAGAAAGCCTTGTAAAATTATCTTTTTATATACCAACAGATTTATTATCCTTTTTCTTCTTTGTTCTAAGAATACGAGGGGAGTACTGATTGAAAAACAAGTTCTTGAACTCATCCCATTCCATTGATTCAATTTCATCATGGGGCCTTATATTGTTTATTAGAGTCCATCATTCGTCTGCTTCACCTTCTAAAAGGTAAACTGCTAGAATGAATTTTTCATGTTTTGAACAAAGAATTATGGAAAATATCTTTTCAATGGTACTGATTCATTGTTCAGCAACACGTGGATTAGAAGACCCACTAGAAGAAGTTTTGCATTTCTTCATGAAGGACTCAATAAAATATTGTTCCCTTCTCTTCTCATTTCGAAGTCCAGAATGATTCATAGCTGGTGTAAGTATAGCAATAAGATTTTTTACTCCATATCCCATATCATTGGTTTGTTCAGGAGGAAAATCATTGCATTGTCCATTACATTGATCAACATGGTTCCTTCATGTTCCAGCCATCGTCTGAAACCCAAAAAGAATAGTGTGAGAGGCAAAAATCATGCTAGGGAAAACAACATAATAAATGGGGAGTACCATAAATATCTAACAACTTATGTTTAATTCTAATATCATTAACATAATCCAAGGACTATAACCTATACTTATACTTAACCATAGAGACATCCCTAGATATACCATATAAATATCTCTAGGGATCTCACTAAAGTTTTCGCATCCTAGTTTCCAAAGGTTAACTAATCCTTTCCTATGATACCAACTGTAGAGACCCAAGCATGACATAAATGGACATTAAATTACATTTTACTAATAATTAATATATAACAAGAACCAACACTCATGGACCGTAATAGTTTAATGTCTTTGGAAACTCGAAACATAATCTTCTAATCATGGTGAAAGATCATCAACATCACCCATAAAGATCTTCCCCTTTTGTTTCCGTACCTAAAACCTTTCTTTAAATCCTGGGGAAAAGAAAACACAAAAAGTGTGATATCAAATGCTCAGAAAGGGTAATCATGGAGAAAATAAAACAAATCATATACATTTCAACTTAAAAAAACATGAAAAAAAAGTTTAAACATCATAATATTGAAAATAAATCTTGGCAGTACATAAGGAATAGATCATAAAGGAACATTAATCATGATAAAATTGAATGGGAATAAAACATGTAATTGTGGAAAACCATTAAGCACATGATATGATTTCCAATGTAGCCAAGGCATTGCTTCCAAGACCATCTAAGTAGACAAAGTCCCTTTCTGAATTGAGTTCACTCCTCGTTCCGGTCTTGTATCACTGAACCAGATTAGCATTCTGTTCTAGCCATGTCTATATCATGAGATATAAATATATACCCAATTCATTGGAGGGATTTATAGGTCTCATGCACCTCATATTGAAATCATTCTTACGTGTGCCACAAAACAATCATAAATCATTCATCATAACCCAAAGAATAAAATGTGTTTCATACAAATCATCCCATCATGACATAATCCATATAAAACAAATGGATATCAATTCACCATAATAAAAATAAAACCATGTAAATAATAGTGACATTATACTTGAAACATAAACATGCTAAATAATTCCATCTTAGATGTAAAATATTTTTGATAAAACACCTGAGATGAATTCTTGAGGAAAATATCCTTTATTCTTCAAAATCATTTCTTTTCACAAAATACCACACAATTTTAAAAGAAAAGGATATTATTGAAAATAATCATGAAATCTTGTAGAGTATTCCTCATGATGAAAAGGTGTTATGAAACCATAAAAAACCATTCATTCTGTATAAGTTAAAAAAACATTCTCCTCGTACTTTTAACAAAAAAGTCAAAATGTGCCACGTATGGTAAACAAAAGAAATATTCCTTCCATAACACAAAGAAAATGACAAAGAGGGGTAATCATGACTTTAGAAATACATGTATTAATATTAAACACTTTATTTAAAACATTTTTATGTACAAGGATGAAAAATAAAACCCCATTAAATAATTATGAATAAACAATCTTGGATAAGAACGAGATTGGAATAATTATCCCTTACCTTAGGACTGATATGCTTCATACGTATCCAAACATCCTTTATAATGATTTAAATAATGACATTGACTTATTACAGAATCATATTAATTGTTATGATATCATATATGGTTCACTTATGAACTTATATTACCCATTCTTTTGTAAATTCCATGTTAAAGCTGTGTTTTGAGTAAAATCGTTTGATTTTTCGTACGTGTTTCAACTTGTTGTTCTTACTTATATCCTAATTTAATTAATTCAAAAATTTAAAACATGATTTATATAGAATATATATTCATCATATAAATATATATGATATATCGATAAACAGAATGAAAAACACCGTTCATGGAGACGACAGGCCATACATACGAATGAACACTGTTTTCCTTTCCTTATTAACTTGAACGGAAGTAAGTAGAAAACAAATATATATATATATATATATATATATATATATATATATATATATAAATCCAGTAGCATTATTATGTGATATATTCCTTTATTATTCATTATACATACTTTATAATCATTCTGGAATGGTTAACATGGATAATGAATCTCATCACGTCATGGAGACGATAATCCGTACGTACGCACGTGCGATGAGATCATTCCAATAATTATTGAATGGAATTTGAGTGGATGATATAGTATCTAAGTATCAGTATGATGTTATAATAAACATATATAGTTATTCTTTACACCATTAAAACAATCACAGTAAGGTGGTGGTGGAAAAGCAGATTACACCACGACTTGGAGACGGTATTCCGTACATACGTACGTGCGGTAATTTCATTTTACATAGGATGGATAGAATGTTAAATGGGGTTGTTTCACATTTATAATAACATATCAGTATATTAGTTATACTTATTTTATTACTTTATAATGAAACAACTAAAGAAAAATAAGTTGAAGAATAAAAAACATTAAAGAGTCGGTAGAAGAGATTATGTCTTCTTCGACGCACCTCTTTTAAGCTTCCTCTTAAGGCACTAGAGTTGTTCTTTTGAGAAGACAAAAACCTCTATAATAAAACTAGAGAGTTTGAGAAGAGAAATTGGTAGGTTTTAGCCAATATTGAAGGCTCAAAATTGATTGAAGAGTAGAGGGAAGGAGGTGCCCTTATATAGGAGATGCGAGGGGCACTTTTGGAAACCTTAAAAATATTAATTAATAATAAAATGAAACCCCACATAAGAACCTCAAAAAATGTCTCAAATCGAAGATTAGATGAGATAGGGTTATAATATCATCAATAAATAAAATTTAGACATGTTTTATGTTTATTTCAAACATTATCAACTTGATTTATCATTATTTAATCTATTTAATTTTATTTCTGGTAATAAAATTCTAAAATTTAAATTTTTATAAATACATACTTAAATGTTGTAAATTTTCCATAATTGGATACTTTATAAAATTTTAGACCATATAAATTTCAATTTTTAGTTTTTAAATATCTATGTGAGTTTTAAATAATTTAATAATATGTTATTTTTATTAAATATCAATAGTGTCAATTTTGACACTATTCATTATTTGAATTTAAATAAAAACAAGACATAAGATATCTTCGAACCAAAATATATAATAGATTCCTAAAATATCATATTCATCAAAAAAAATCATGGGGAATATTAATTTGATCATATATTATTTATTTTAATATTTTTAAAACCATTTATTTGGTATATCTCTTAATAAAATAATTACTACAAAATCATTGTATAACTACTCAATATACTTATTTGTTACATAAAAATTAAAAATAAAATCCTATGATGAATATAAATATAATAACTTTCATAATAATATTTTTACTCCAATTTATCATCTTAAAATCACAACATTTAAATAGTTATATTTATTAAATTATGAAGGTGACATCATTGACATAATTTAAAATAATATAATATAAATGTCCTAATCGGTCTTATAGGGCTCCTAATGGTCCACAAATAGACCCATGGATGTTTAGGGTATATATATACGCGACCAATAATTTTTTGTCTAGTTTAAGGTCTTTTTGATTAGTATTTATATTTTAATAAAAACTATATTATTTATTATTCACTAAATAAATAATATCTACATCAATAATGTATAATCTATTAAGGTAATTAAATATTTCTTATAAATTAAAAATAAATCACCATGATAAATAAAAACAGTTTAGCTTTAAAATGATTATTTATAATCAAATTTATATTCTGTATATCCTTATATTAAAAATAATCTAATTATTAAAGTTTGAGTGAGACATATTTCACTTTCCTTTAAATAAAATAAATAAATGCTCTTAATCAAATAAAAGTGGGTTCCATTATATTTCATTTCGACCCAAGTATGATTTAAAGAAAAATATAATCATCCAATTACATTAAGACATGGTTTAGGGTAATTTTATAATATTATATTTACCCTTAATCACCTGATTTACCATTAACTATGGTAAATAAAATTTACCGTAGTTACTATTCATAATGTCTAAAAATAAAAAGTATCTTATTAAAATAATTTGGACCTACTGATTCCAAATATGGAATCCATTTTTCCAAATTGAAAACACAAACGTTACATTATTTATTTTAAAATTAATCCCGCTGTTGAGAAAACGGGTTTTAAAAGTTAAAATGTTGTAAAAGAATGAAATGTTTTTACTTATGAATTCTGTTTACAATTAATGATAATGTCTTAAATTATATTAAATGGTAAAAATATATTCTATTTATACTTTAAAACCATTCAATATTATAATTTAAACATATAAATTATCTCGATTAAAAATTTGTTTTTAATTAAAATTTAGAGTATTTTACTATTCATCAAAATAAGAATCTTATCAGAAAAATGTAAAAAATTTATCCAAAGTAAATTTCTTTTATCCTTATTCAGAAGAATAATTTTATTTTCTCTAATAGAATATATAAACATGTCAAAAACTAAATTTAATGCTGGTGCGCCCTCAAAAGGCGGAAAAACTGCATTTTTTGAATAATACTTATTTTACCCGAAAAATTTATTTTGTTCTCATACCATGATCTATAAAATGTTTAAGATAATGTAATATAATTCAAAATGTAGTTACTAATATTAATAATGGATAGTTCATAAAAATATTATAATAATATATCATTGTTTAGTGAAACTCAGTATTGCGTACAACACACGCTATTGAGGAATGTTGCTCTTGCATGCAACACAAGCCAAGAATAGTGTTTGCGTATAATAAAAGCTAATACGGTGTTGCGTATAGCACAAGATAATTTTTGTGTAGCGTAAAACATAATACATCAATGAAATTAAAATAATATTTTTCATAAAATCTCGAGGTGTTACGCATATTTTGGCTAAATCATTTCTGTATGAAATTTTCATTAATTATCATTTTTTTCTTCAAATTTGGGACATTTTGGACCCAGAAAAATCATATTATGACATTTATGATATTTTATTCAAAATTAAGTCATGGTGTTTGAAAAATAAATTTTATTTTGTATAATATTTTAATGTATGGTCTTCCAAAAGAGTTTTGTTGAAATAAATAATTAATATAAATATAAGAAATTTATATTATTCATTAAATTTTATTTATAATTTTTATTGAATAAATAAATACCTTAATGGCTTGAACAATTATGACTATGTAATTATTTAATTTTTGAATAAATAAAATTAATGATATTAAAAATAATAGAATAAATATTGTTTTATATTTTTAATCTAATTCATGAATTTGTTAAATTAATATGATGTGTCTATAATATAATAAATTTTTTTAAAACTTTTTTTGGATGTGTTTAAATTCTTAATTATGAATAGTGTTTAATTTCAGAGAAAATGTTTTTCAAGAATTAAATATTTTATTAAATTATGTAAAAAACATAAACTCATTTAACAAGTATAAAAATGATTATATTATATCTAAATTTTAATAAATTTTAGTTTTTAGGAATTTTTTGGTCTAAAACACTATAATAGATTTATTATATATTAATATTTTGTGTAATTCCTATGTTACCCCTCACAACACTTACAAAAGGAGGCTCCTTCCTAGACAAATATGCATCACCATGAGCATTATTTAACAACTATACTCATCCAAATTCCCTTATCCACATCCCTTTCAATGTTCTAGTACTCTTGGTCTCACAAAAAGACTACTTCCAAAAGCCTTAAGGCGGTTCCCAATTAGAAATTTTCAAGAAGTTTTATTCATTTTTCTTCTCTTTTAAATTATTTTTTCACTTGTACCTTATACTAACCTTCTATAAAATGATTCATGATAACTATTGTATCATATATATACTGTATTATTGTTTTTTATGGTATATGCATCATAAAATCTCTTATATTCTTCTTTTTTTCTTAAATAACAAAATCTTCATCTGTGGTGTGTCAATTCACCGTCTTTGTAGATAATGAGTTTTCATTTCACTTTACCACAATCATGGGAAGTTTTAATTAAATAATAATTCCTTAAAATTACCTAAATATATAAATTTTCTCACTACTGGAGTATTATTTATTTTTTAAAAATTATTCCATAGTAAACCAACCCTGCAAACCATGAAAAGAACTCTCCCGTAACAATGGAAATAACAAAATATTGTTAATAAATGGATGAAAGATGTTATAAAAAGATTATTAAATGTGTTATAAACATGAATTTAGATCTATAATAAACTAATAACAATATTTAAACCATTATACAATAGTTTTGAACGCATTTTAAAGAATTCAAACATGAGCTAAGGGACTCTAACTAAAACAATGTTTTAAATGTTTTAAATATTTATTATTCAAAATATTTATATTTAATGTCCACGTTTTCAAAATGGTATTTATATATGTATTTAAAGGGGTATTACTATTTTAATTTCTCTCATGTTTTTCAAAAAGGTATCTCTTTCATTTGTTATGTAATGGACTTTCCTTTCGAAATATTTTTAGAAGTATCTTTTATGAAAAATAAAAAAGATTTTTTTTATTATATGCGGCATGAGAGGTTTATCCTCTTTTCATGACTATCTATTATTATAATGTTTCTATTATATTTTTTCAATGTTTTTTTGAATAATATGATTTCATTTTTATGTGTGCAGATTATATATTTTTAAATTAGTTTTGATGAAATAAAGTGTATTTTCATGTCTAGATGTGTTTTTCTCAAGGGTTTAAATGAGTTATCAAGATTTTTATTCATGATATATTCCTTGTACGTTGTTTATTATGTTTTCATCTCATTATAAATCAATATTTGTTAATTTAATCCCATTATAGAATAATATATGATGATTTGAGCCCCATTGTAGTTCAAGATATGTTTGGTTGAGCCCATTGTAGCTCGAGATATGACGAGTGATCCCTATTATAGCTCTATAAGGAATTGGGTACTCTATAGATAGAATTTTATCGCAATGTTATTCCATTTGAAAATTTGAATTTAAGTGTGATATGGTAATTTTGTCCCAAGACAACTGCATGATTTTTCTATGTAAGCTTATGATTTTTTAAGGAAAAGGGCTTTAATGGATTTTCTTGTTTTCACTGGACTAATGAATTTATTTATTTTTGTCCCATAATGAGATTTTTGTATTCATAAAAAAATTTTAAATATTTTTCATAGGTTATAAGGATGTGTAAGAAAAAAAAGAAATTCATGTTAAATGTTATGAAAATTTTTCAAAGAAATCATGTTTTATTTTAAAAGTTTTATATTTTGAAATAAATTGAAATTGTTTTAGTAGTATCCACTTTATATAAATATGGGTTGTTATATATATAGTATTAAATAATTATATTATGATCTAAACCTAAAAAGATCATCAATGTGAAAGAAATTATATTTTTACTAAAACTTAAGATTAAGTAATGTTTTAAGGATGGGTCCTTATATGATATACCCACGAAAATGTATTGAGGTTGATTTTTCAATTAATCGAGTGGAATGGTTATGGATAGTGGTCATGGAATAATTTTGATGGAAGAAAATGATGGTTTTTGAGTCATGTACTGATTATGTAACACCCCAAGATTTCATAGTGTGTTATTTCTTCAAAATAATACAATAACTTGCACTACACGCAACACCGAGTTCAAGCGCACCATGACTTACCAAACAAGCCGTTAAAAAGAGTTTATGAATAGTATTTACTAAATTTTAAACTTTATATAATCCTTATAATTTTAGAATCCATATTATGATTTTCTTAGACATAATGTAAGAACAAATTCATTTTCAGTATTGCACTTTTACCAACTTTTAATAATGAACCCTTTTTAAATACAATATTTTAAACTTTTTGACTAAATTAGGACATCAAATATTTAAAATGAAACATCCCAAGCTTCCACGGTACGCTTTCCTTGGAATAATATAGTAGCGTGTGTTGTACGCATCTTCGAGTTCTAACACACACCACAACCAATCAAACTAGCCATCATGAATAGTAATACCTACTTTTTGAAATTATATATATTTTATATTTCAAAATGGACTTCATCTTTGGATTCATAATATCTAAATTATCCTAGGGTGAAATTTTGGTACTTTTCGGATAACTTTCATATTTTGATGAATAGTGAAAATTACTAAAATTTAATTAAAAACAACTTTTTTAATCAAAATAATTAATACTGATAAATTATGAATTTCAGTGGTTTTAAAGTATATTTAGAATATATTTTTACCATTTAATACTATGTTGGTAATTGGACATAATTTCACAATTAAACCGAACATAAACAAGTATCAATCTTTTGAGAGTTATTATATCTTAAAAACACGCTTTTTGTTTTGACAGCGGGAATTAATTTTAAATAAATTTATGCCACTTATGTGTTTTGAATTTGGAAAAATGGATTCCATATTTGGAATCAGGATTTTCAAATTGTGTAAATAGGTAACTTTTATTTTTAGACATTTTGAATAATTACTTTGGTAAATATTTTATTTACCCTGGTTAAGGGTAAATCCGGAAAATAAGGGTTAAAAAATAATATTATAATAATATTAATTACCCTAAAACGTGTCCTAGACTTATGGGTTGATACATGTTTGACCATAGGAATCTTTGGGTCGATTTGGGGACCCCATGGAGCCACTTGTAGGTGATAGGGAAACTTAATTTTAATTAAGTTAAAATAAGTACAAAAATTACAAAAGCATATATCTTTTAGAAAAACAATTTTTACATAGTGTTATATATGTTGTATTTTCGACTATAAATATTCATTAGAAAGATAAAAATATTTCCTACATAATGGTTTTTTATTTATAATTTTTAAGACTTAAAATAATTTAATTTATTTATGACACAATTATGATGCAGTAATTACCATAATAGTGACAAATTAAAATAGTTGATATTATAAATACCCAAATAAATATAATTTTATACTTTTAATGAATTAAAATAATTTTCTAGGATAATATGACATATTAGGATTGATTTAATTCACTTTTTTCGAAGTAATAATTCTTTTATGAGTTTCAGAAAAATCAACTATTGAATAGTATCAAAATTGTCATAAAAGAGTTTTTAAAACAAATATTAAATTATTAATTGATATTAAATTCCTAAAAATAGAAGGTTCTGCCAAGAGACATATATCATGATAGTTATATCATTAATGGATCACTTGGGGGTCTCTAGGATGTATATAGTAAGTTTATTAACTATATAATATAAAAATACAAAGTGGCATGGTAAATGTCAAACTAATTAACTAAGAGTTAAAACTAAAAGATGAGGTTAATATAGTTACCAAAGCCTGTCTAAATTCTATTGGTTGAATGGTTTGCGACCTATCCCCACCTTGAACATTGAATAATAAACTTTTGAGCCATTATAAACCGAATATGAATTTATTATAAATTAATATTTCTACCTTTTCCAAAGGTGCCCCTCAACCCTCTTATAAAAGGGAACTCCCACTTCCCATTACTTAACACCTTCATAGCCTTTTGGATCTGCCAAACTCTGCCCAAATACTCTCCCAAGTTCCCTCACTACAACTTAGGGGCCTTAGTTTGATCAGAAAGCCAACCTAAGGAGCCCTTTTGATCAAATCAAAAGGAAGAACCCGAAGAAGAGGTAATGTTTTCACCACCCTTTTTCAAATTCATTTCTTCTTCAACTTCATCTTTATTTGTTTTTCCCATTATAAAATAATTAATCCAGTATCTCATATATACTGTAATATTATTATAAATATGGTACAACTATATTCAGTATTCTATCCACCCTTTTAATAACATGTCACCATACGTGTGTACGTACTGCTTACCGTCTCCACGTCATGGTGTAATTGTTATTCAATAAATTATTACTTGGATGGGTATAATAATGATGTTTAATTCATGTAAATAATAAATATAACATGATAATTATTCTTTATATATGATATACCATCCATTTATATATTATTTTAATATCAAAAGTGATATTGTCGCTCGTGCGTACGTACGGACTACCGTCTCCACGAATGCGATGAGATTCATTCTCTATCGTATCTATTCAAGTATAATTATCATTTGATGATTTAAAAATAATGTTTAAGGACTTGATATAATTCTGGATATGAATAATATACAACCTATCCATGACAATCATGGTTTACGTAACAAAACATATAAAAGAAAACGAGTAAGTTAACACCCGAAACGACGATAATTCTAAGATATTATTAACAAAGCGGTGTTAAAAGATAATATATGATATCATATTAATGTATATGATTATTTAATAATTTAATAACAAGTATTTCACCATTATACAGGAGGTTAACCTACCCCAACCAAGGAAAAGTACAAGGTAAGGGTTTATTTCACAATCTCTTCATTATCCGAGGTTGTTTATACGCAATTATCTACTGGGATCTCTTTATCATCCACATCCATGTTTCTTCGAAATGTATTTCAAAACATTTTTAATATTTACAAAGAATATGGGTTAAATTCATTTATACCCTTATGTTTTTTTAAAGTAATCTTTCCGTCATTTTCCAAACAAGGCACTTTTTACCTTTCAACAAATTTAAGGTAAGAATGTTTTTTTAACTTATACGGCGGGTGAGGCTATTTACCGCCATTATAAAATCGTCAAAGATTACCTTACAAGCTTATAAGAATATTTTCAAAGTAAATGTTTTATTTTATAATTATGTGACTTTCAAATGATTTCAAAATGAATATTTTAAGAATTTTTGAAAGGTACTCTTTATCAAGATCATAATTTAAAATGTTTTAAAGATTTATCTTTCTAAATATTTTTAATTAATGTCCATGTTTTCAAAATGATTTTAAGGATTTATTTATATGGACATGAAGGTTTTGAAATGATATTTCTTTTCAAAAGTTTCAAAGTGGTATGGGACACTTTGATTCAAAAATCTCATTTAAATTACTTCCTTTATAAATGTGTGACTTTTCAATGATTTAGAGAAAAGAGATATTTCTCTCAAATAGTTTTAATTTCATCTATGTCAATATATTTTGATGGATTTTAAGCTTATTTGAAGTAGATTTATTATGATACAAAACTTCTATATTATATTGAAGGTTTTGTGATATGTTTGACTGTGGATGTGTTATTTTTATACCATTCATGGTTTATGGTGAAAATATTGACATTTCATATTCTAGTTTTAATATGAATGTTTATGTTATGTTTAAACCTTTTCATATGGTAATTCATTGGACTTAATATGTGACGGGTGGAGCCCGCTATAGCTCCTCGATGCATCGGTAGGTCTCATGAGGCAAACTAGTGTCTTGGCATAAGGCCTTGGCAAAATCTTATTTGTAGTCTTGGCACAAGGCCTTGGCTATTTGGTTATGATAGTCTGGAATTATGCATTCCATCATTATGAAAGTGGTTATTGATATTGCATGAGATTATTTGATTAGTAGAATTTCCTTGTGAATAATGTAAATGGCATTATTTCATTTTATTTTTCCCATACTATATTGAAGACCATGTTTAAAAGGCTTTTGTTTTAAGTTATACATTTCCTTAAATGTTTATTCTTATTTATGAAAGTTTCCGCTATATTGTTATCCTTACTGGGCATTTGAGCTCACCCCTGTTCTATGTTTTATTTTTCCCAGGATGTTGAGGAGTAATTTATGAATGACCTGCAGGGATTGTATATGGGGATATGAGTGTGGAATATGGAGACCATGTTGTTGTTGTAGTTTTTCACTTTATGATGTAATGTAAATCTTTATGAATATTTCTAGTGTTTACAAGGCTACTAAACCAATCGGTCTTTCGAGATTTGATCTTTCTTGTGATCATTCCAATGTTATGTAATAATGCACCGACTCTGGGTAACTGGGGTCAGGGCGTTACAGTTGGTATCAGAGGAAGTTTAGTGCAAACCTTGGAATCTAGATTTAGATAAACTCTGATTAGAGCATGTAGACCTAAGATGAACTTTGAGGATTAGTATAGAAGAACTTCCTAGAATTTTGGTATTGTAAAGATTTTGTGAGTTTTCCGAGCAATACATCCCTGTCTGGATACGAGCAGGTAGAGGTGGCTCTGGCACAGATGTACCTAGGGGTAAAACCCGAAAACACCGCTTTGACCTAGACTCGAACGGGAACTGGTGCACGACAATGGGCCTTGCTGCACTCTTGGTTACGACACTCCCGGGGGATATGCTTAGGATAATTCTCATTTTCTTTACAAACCATTATGATGGGTATATGAGTATATACATCCTCAAAGGAGAAATTTTTATGATTATGGATTATATCCATAAACTATTTACTTTAAGTTATGTGTCATACAAGTTTGGGATTAGGTATTATTATTCATAAACTAATCTAGTATATTCCATTGTTTAGAAATGGTGCCCAGTAGAAGGAATGAGAACTCCAGCAATGCACATGATCCAAAGAGAAAGAAGGATCATATCTTCCATGGTCTTAAGCCAGAATTTATAAGAGAAATAGTCTCCCATGTATTATCATCATATGAAGAAATAATATCATTTGTTGATAAGATAAGTAAAGATTTTACTGAGTCCTATGGCTTTGAAGGAAAGCAAGAGAAGAAAAGGATGGAAGAGAGAAATATGGATAAAGGGAAGAGGGAAAAGAAGAATTTTCCCATATGTGATAACTATGGGAAGAAACACCCTGGAACATGTCTGAAAGGAATGGGAGTTTGTTATAAGTGTGTAGGAAAAGGGCATAAAGTACGTGACTGCAAGGGTAAGAAAATGGATTCAAATGTACAATACTTCATTTGCAAGGAGTTTGGACACTACGCGAACCTATGTCCCAGTCATCAGACTATGCCGCAAATGATGTTATTGGATAATAATCAAGTTATGATACTACCACAGATGAAGTGGAATGATTAGAGTTCTTATGTTGATTATGTCATTTGAGTGTTGTATCAACAATGTACTTGTTATAATAATTATGGAGTATATAAGGATTGTACTACAGTACTATTTCATTAAGGACTTGAGATGGTGTGGAACAAAGAAAAGTGACTCAATAGTAGGATAAATTTTTAGAAAATATATGGTTGAGAGAATGATAAACCATAATATAGTTCTGATACCAAGGTAGTGATTTTGGATTAATACATGATTGATTTGGATAAATTATATTGGATATTATTGACTACCGTGAAACTGATTAATGATTTGCATATTTCATCATTATTGGGGTTTAAAACATTTTTGGATTGTTGAAGTATATCCAGCATTCTATATGGAATAAGGGAGCATGAATGTAATGAATAAGGATTATGGTAATTCAGGATGTTTCAGTGTTTTAAAAGAATACATGATAAAGGTATTCATATGCTATTACGGGGTAAAAAGGATCTACATTATGTTTACCTTCCTTATAAATTTTGGACAGTGAGTTTGGAAAGAAGTATTTTGGATAAATTCTAGTTTGAGATTAATTTTGGATTTCTATAAAAGGACAACCCAGAGGTCGGGCGGCAACCCGTCGCGACCGGGAAGGCCGCGAGACTTGAACCCGCAACCGAAGGGGGACAAGGATGTATCACCTACCACTGGCCCACGAGATGTCCTGGATTAAATAATGTAGTTTTTTAAAAAGATCTGGTAGATGAATTATAAATTCGTTTATTTTGGAACCCTGTACGAATAGTATAAATAGAATTTTTTTTACATTCTATTATCTTTTATAGTTAAAGATGAGTTTTTTGTAGAAATTTATTAATGGATAAAACTCTAATTATAAAGTAAGTATATCTCCTTATGATCCAAGCCAATCTCATAAATAAATTCCTCAACATTAAGAAAAGGAACTTAGAACAAAAATGTTGTCCTAGATGGTACCTTAAATCATCAATAATTTATGTCTTTGGGATTGTTGTCCTTTTCATAGCCATGTTCTCTACCACTCTCCTTCAGATAATTGATGGTGAAATTTCTCTTCCATAACCATATTTTCCTACATGGAACCATAGTTTCTGTTATTTTCGGTAATCTTCATACTTTCCACTCTTTATTTTAAATAGAGGCCTCATTAATTCATTTTTCGATGTGGTATTTCAACAAATATATTTTGAAACGTCAAAAATGTGTTACCCTAATACCTTATGTTTTTTTGAATCGATGGTATTTTAAGTCATCATAGATTGATAAATTTAAGGACCTCAATTTTAAACTTGTTTGTGATTGATTACCTCAATCACTACCTATAAATATTTACGTTTTTCCTCCAATTATATGTCTCTAATTGCCACCAATGTTCTCCTAATCGAGATCATAATTTAGTGGTGACCATTTCATTTCTCTTTTCCTCATATTAAGACTAAATTTTAGAAACCCAATTTACGATGTGGGTTTTCCCACAAAGATATTTTCTATTTCCAACCTTTTATTTTCTAAGAACAATTTCAAATTGCGAGGACGCAATTTATTGAAGGAGGGGATAATGTAACACCCCAAGATTTCATAGTGTGTTATTTCTTCAAAATAATACAATAACTTGCACTACACGCAACACCGAGTTCAAGCACACCATAACTTACAAAACAAGCCATTCAAAAGAGTTTATGAATAGTATTAACTAAATTTTAAACTTTATATAATCCTTATAATTTTAGAATCCATATTATGAGTTTCTTAGACATAATGTAAGAACAAATTCATTTTCGGTATTGCACTTTTACCAACTTTTAATACTGAACCCTTTTTAAATACAATATTTTAAACTTTTTGACTAAATGAGGACATCAAAAATTTAAAATGAAACATCCCAAGCTTCCACGGTACGCTTTCCTTTGAATAATACAGTAGTGTGTGTTGTACGCAACTTTGAGTTCTAACACACACCACAACCAATCAAACTAGCCGTTATGAATAGTAATACCTACTTTTTGAAATTATATATATTTTATACTTCAAAATGGACTTCATTTTTGGATTTGGAATATCAAAATTAGCCTAGGGTGAAATTTTGGTACTTTTCGGATAACTTTCATATTTTTTGAATAGTGAAAATTACTAAATTTTAATTAAAAACACCTTTTTTAATAAAAATAATTAATATTGATAAATTATGAATTTGAGTGGTTTTAAAGTATATTTAGAATATATTTTTAACATTTAATACAATTTTGGTCATTGGACATAATTTCACAATTAAACCGAACATAAACAAGTATAAATCTTTTGACAGTTATTATATCTTAAAAACACGCTTTTTGTTTTGACAGCGGGAATTAATTTTAAATTAATTTCTGCCACTTCTGTGTTTTGAATTTGGAAAAATGGAATCCATATTTGTAATCAGTATGTTCAAATTGTGTAAATAGGTAACTTTTATTTTTAGTCATTTTGAATAATTACTTCGGTAAATATTTTATTTACCATGGTTAAGGGTAAATCCGGAAAATAAGGGTTAACAAATAATATTATAATAATACTAAATTACCTGAAAACGTGGCCTAGACTTATTTGTTGATACATGTTCTACCATAGGCATCTTTGGGTCGATTTGGGGACCCCATGGAGCCACTTGTAAGTGATAGGGACACTTAATTTTAATTAAGTTAAAATAAGTACAAAAATTACAAAAGCATATATCCTTTAGAAAAACAATTTTTACATAGTGTTATATATGTTTTAGTTTCGACTATAAATTTTCATTTGAAAGATAAAAAGATTTCCTACATAATGGTATTTTATTTATAATTTTTAGACTTTAAATAATTTAATTTATTTATGACACAATTATGATGCCGTAATTACCATAATAGTGACAAATTAAAATAATTGATATTATAAATACCCAAATAAATATAATTTGAGACTTTTAATTAATTAAAATAATTTTCTAGGATAATATTGCATATTATAATTTATTTAATTAAGTTTTTTCGAAGTAATCATTCTGTTATGAGTACACAAAAATCAACTATTGAATAGTATCAAAATTGGTATAAAAGAGTTTTTAAAATAAATATTATATTATTAATTTATATTAAATTCCTAAAAATCTATGGTTCTGCCAAGATACTTATATAATGATATTTATATCTTTAATCATCCACTTGGGGGTCTCTTGGATGTATATAGTATGTTTATTAACTATATAATATAAAAATACAAAGTGACATGGTAAATGTCAAACTAATTAACTAAGAGTTAAAACTAACAGATAAGGTTAATATAGTAACCCAAACCTGTCTAAATTCTATTGGTTGAATGTTTTGTGACCTATCCCCACCTTGAAATTTGAATAATCAACTTTGGAGCCATTATAAAACTAATATTAATTTATTATAAATTAATATTTCTACCTTTTCCAAAGGTGCCCCTCTCCCCTCTTATAAAAGGGAACTCCCCCTTCTCATTACTTCACACCTTCATAGCCTTTTGGTTCTTCCAAACTCTGCCCAAATACTCTCCCAACTTCCCTCACTACAACCTAGAGGCCTTAGTTTGATCAGAAAGCCAACCGAAGGTGCCCTTTTGATCAAATCAAAAGGAAGAACCCTAAGAAGAGGTAATGTTTTCACCACCCTTTTTCAAATTCATTTCTTCTTCAACTTCTTATTTCTTTGTTTTTCCCATTATAAAATAATGAATCCAGTATATCCTATATACTTTAATATTATTATAAATCTGGTACAATATATTCAGTATTCTATCCACCCTTTGAATAACATGTCACCATACGTGCGTACGTACGGCTTACCGTCTCCACGTCGTGGTGTAATTGTTATTCAATAAATTATTATTTGGATGGGTATAATAATGATGTTTAATTCATGTAAATAATAAATATTACATGATAATTATTCTGTATATATGATATAACATCCATTTATATATTATTTTAATATCAAAAGTGATATTGTCGCTCGTGCGTACATACGGACTACCGTCTCCACGAACGCAATGAGATTCATTCTCTATCGTATCCATTAAAGTATAATTATCATTTTATGATTTAAAAATAATGTTTAAGGACTTGATATCATTCTTGATATGAATAATATACAACCTATCCATGAAAAACATGGCTTACGTCACAAAACATATAAAAGAAAATGAGTAAGTTAACACCCGAAACGACGATAATTCTAAGATATTATTAACAAAGCAATGTTAAAAGATCATATATGATATCATATTAATGTATATGATTATTTAAAAATTTAATAACAATTATTACACCATTATACATGAGGTTAACCTACCCCAACCAAGGAAAAGTACAAGGTAAGGTTTTATTTCACAATCTCTTCATTATCCGTGGTTGTTTATACACAATTATCTACTGGGATCTCTTTATCATCCACATCCATGTTTCTTCAAAATGTATTTCAAAACATTTTTACTATTTACAAATAATATGGGTTAAAGTCATTTATACCTTTATGTGTTTTTAAAGGAATCTTTCCGTCATTTTCCAAACAAGGCACTTTTTACCTTTCGACAAATTTAAGGTATGAATGTTTTTTTAACTTATACGGCGGGTGCGGCTATTGACCGCCGTTATAAAATCGTCAAAGCTTCCCTTACAAGCTTATAAGAATATTTTCAAAGTAAATGTTTTATTTTATAATTTTGTGACTTTTAAATGATTTCAAAATGAATATTTTAAGAATTTTTTAAAGGTACTCTTTATCAAGATCATAATTTTAAATGTTTTAATGATTTATCTTTCTAAATATTTTTAATTAATGTCCATGTTTTCAAAATGATTTTAAGGATTTATTTATATGGACACGAAGGTTTTGAAATGATATTTCTTTTCAAAAGTTTCAAAGTGTTATGGGACACTTTGATTCAAAAATCTCTTTTAAATTACTTCCTTTATAAATGTGTGACTTTTCAATGATTTCGAGAAAAGAGATATTTCTCTCAAATAGTTTTAATTTCATCTAGGTCAACATACTTTGATGTATTTTAAGAATATTTGAAGTTGATTTATTATGATACAAAACATCTATATTATATTGAAGGTTTTGTGATATGTTTGACTATGGATGTGCTATTTTTATACCATTCATGGTTTATGGTGAAAATATTGACATTTCGTATGCTAGTTTTAATACGAATGTTTATGTTATGTTTAAACCTTTTCATATGGGAATGAATTGGACTTAATATGTGACGGGTGGAGCCCGCTATAGCTCCTCGATGCATCGATAGGTCTCATGAGACAAACTAGTGTCTTGGCATAAGGTCTTGGCAAAATCTTATTTGTAGTCTTGGCACAAGGCCTTGGATATGTGGTCATGATAGTATGGCATTATGCATTCCATCATTATGAAAGTGGTTATTGATATTTCATGTGATTATTTGATTAGTAGAATATCCATGTGAATAATGTAAATGGCATTATTTCATTTTATTTTTGCCATACTATGTTTAAGTTCATGTTTAAAAGGCTTTTGTTTTAAGTTATACATTTCCTTAAATGTTTATTCTTATTTATGAAAGATTCCACTATATTGTTATCCTTACTGGGAATTTGAGATCACCCCTTTTCTATGTTTTATTTTTCCATGGATGTGAAGGAGTAATTTATGAATGACCAGCAGGGATTGTATGTGGGGATATGAGTGTGGAATATGGAGACCATGTTGTTGTAGTAGTTTTTTACTTTATGATAAAATGTAAAACTTTATGAATATATCGTGTATTTCCAAGGCTACTAAACCAATCGGTCTTTCGAGATTTGATCTTTCTTGTGATCATGCCAATGTTATGTAATAATGCACCAACTCTGGGTAACTGGCGTCGGGGCGTTACAGATTACTTCTCATCTTAAAAATGATTGGGTAATATTATTTCATCATTTAATTGAGGACGAAGGGATAGGTAAGGGAATAACGCTATCCCATGACCAATGTTCAGGACTCAGACTACGGATAACCCACCCGTGAGAAACACTGTTATAGAATAGGATGATTCCAATCATATGGAGGGCCCTTCTGGTCTATGAGGGGTTGATGAGGTTTTCGAGGCCATTTTTGGGGAACTATGATCCTTCATACCACAGTCCTTATCTCATTTTTAGGTGGTTTGTAATGGCTTCATACCCACACATATAGAGGATATCTATGCAATTAATTAAGGAGACTCATTGGGAGACAGGGCTCTGGATAATTCCATTCAAGAATCTAATGTTTTCCAAGGGGGTTAGGAGAAGCCAATGAGCATGATATGTCCAAGAAATAAAAATTTTCCTATTAATCTAAGTAATCCTTTTGAAGGGTTGGACGAGGATTTTCTAGAGCATGATCATAGGTCATGATAACCAGATTAGGAAGAGGTGACTCAAGCATTAAACATTTCGGCATGTGTGTGCCTTTATCATAGTAGAACCATATAGGTGACCAAGGTTTCTTTGATTCTGATCATGATGAAGAGATATCGACCCCATTATCAGCTAATAGTGTGGAGTGAGCACGACATAAAGGGTGTTATATTCTATGGAAGAAGATGTTATATAAGGGGAACCATGATGTGGGGGGAGGGTGTATTGTGGTTAAGGGGAATAAAACTATAGGTCGTAAGGATTACTCTCAGCTACCTAAGAGAATGGAAACAAGGTCTTCTAGAATGACCAAGGTGATATATGGAGGAACAATTGACCAATATTGGAAATGCAAGAAGAGTTTGTATATTTGAAGTAGAAAGTAAAAGACCAAGAGCAGGACCCTATGTAATATGGGTAGGGCGGTGGGGAAGGTAAGTTGCATGGGAAAAATATAATTAAAAATAAAAACATCTAGAGATCATTCTAAATTATAATGATTAATTTTAGGTAGGGTCCTTCTAAATTAAGGCTTCAAAGTTAGTGGGAGAAAAAATATTAGAAATAGTACATTGAGTTGGTATCAATGAGAATCAAAGGGCATGGATCAGAAAACAAGACCAAATTTTATCATGTGTCTTCAATGAAAGGAAGATTAATGTGGAGGAATAAATATATGCTTGGGAAAATCTAGCCAACCAATTTAAAAACATAGTCAAAAATTATTTGGATATAAAGGTTCATGTACTTCAATGGGGGATTTATAGGGTAAGAGATTCCAATAATTTTAGTCATTTTTTAATAATTTTTTGATTTCTTACTGTATTAACTGACCCACTACATTGAACTGGTTTGGTTTACCTCTTTCCCTTAAAATTGATTTTCGAATAATAATTTTAATTTTCAATCAGATCTAGTGATGGAGACCACGTCATTATTTTCAGGTGTGGTATTCTACAATAGTCTTCAACATGAAATTTTGGAGCTTTTGGTCTTCTCTTATTTGATCTACACAGGTGTTCTCAACTGTCTTCATTGGCGGTGTTGTGGCGATCCTCTCTGTAGTGGCCGACTGATCTGAAATCTTATGGTGACTCATCTTCAGTGATTATTGGGATGATAGAATGGTGGAAATAGAGTATTGGTAGATTGATATAGTCAGTACCATTGTGTGGAGTTGGGGGTACCAGGGAGAGGTGGATGTAAAATGTTTCATTGAAAGTAGTAAAGAAAAATGGACCGTAGTACCGTGGCCGTGAGGAAGTGGTAGCACGGGGGAATTTATTTTCTATGGTAGTAGGTATAGTAGAATATGTTTCCATTGGTTTGTCTGGAGATAGATTTTTTTGAGATACCATAGTTGGAAGGTGGAGTGGTTGGTTGAAAAACAAGGGAACAGTAGATTAAGGTCGATAGTAATCCTCTTTCATTGGTAGAAAAAACAGAGGATGGTAACAGTGTCATACCATCACAAACATTTATCTGGTGGTAGAAGGAATAGTGGTAGAATAATTATTACATGTACCAACATTAATTAATAAAATCAATTACAAATTGGAATAATAATTAAAATTAATAATTAAAACCTTTAAAAAATCCAAATTCAAAAAAATCAATTTCCAGTTATTCAATTAAATATCCAATTATTCGTACACACAATTTCCATCATTTTAAATTCACAATTCACTTTTTCAGAACAATTTATATTTATGGACTTTCCATTAAATTCACCAAAAAAGTTGATATATTTTAAACTCAAAGTAATTCCATTTAAGAAATAAATTTCAAATTGAATCAACAAATAAAAATTCATAGTTAAAAATACATTTCAATTTCAATTGTATAGATTTTTAATTTATATAAAAAAATCTATATATAAATAAAAATAATAAATTTGATCTAGTAATCAATTAATTAAAAAATTGAAAAATTCAATACAATTTTTTATTTACCTGGTATTTGTTTAATTAATGAGGGTTATTTAAAATAAAATGTGACAAGAAAATTCCACATTTTGGACTCACATAAAAAAACCTTTGATGCATGTTAAAGTGAATTATTAGATTTCTGTCACACACACCAAATAACAAAAACATTATGCACATCATAATTTTACAAGGTTCACCACTCAAGATGAGTAGCTACATCCTTGGTATGATTTGGTAAAACCCATTATCCCACGATCTATTATATTCTTCATGTTGGAAACAATGAGAAGGGTTTATCCTTAAACTTGTTATACATAATAAATGTGTAATAACTTGTGTAAATTTCTCCCATTAATTTAAATATAATCAATTTTTAGTAAAAACAACAAACTGATTCTTTAACCAAAACAAATCCAACTTATTTTTGTTGTGTTTTTTATTTTACACTTCAAACACTCATGTTGGAATACAGAAATGGTAAGTGAACCAGATTCATCTTCATATTCTTATTCTTATTCTTATTATTCCACTTCTTCTTTTAATACTTCTCTTTTTTAGGTATTATTTTCACAAAAATAGTAAACATAATCCTCAGTAGCAACAATTTATTCTTCAAATTTAAATTTCAAATTAAAAATCTATAAAAGTAACTACTCTTAAACTTCTCCCACTTCTTCTTTAGAATTTAGATATGTCTAAATAATATATCTTCCCTTGTTTATAATAAAAATACATAATTATTAAATTTGGAGAAGAAAATGTATCACTAAATGTTCCACATCATAAAAAACATTGAATTGTTTGTTCTTGTATAAATCATGAAATGAATTTATACATTTTGGTGTGATCAGATAGTTTTCACTAACTGCTTCTCTAAAAACTTATCCCTTTGTGGTGTGATCAACTTATTCAGGGCAAAATAATTCTCATATATTATCTAGATCATCATGATTATGATGTGATACCATAAATTATGGTTAAATCCAACTAACTACCTCAAAATTTTACAGATCTTAATTTTCACGGCTTCATGTTAGAGTGTAACACTATAATACAACTCACTCTTCATCTTATACTACAATGTGGATTTATCAATATGGTGTGACTATATCTTAATTTAGAAATCCAATTTTAATAATTTTTCATCCATGTATTACATTACATTATTATTATTATCTTCACAATGCAACCCGTATTCATCAACTGCTTGTCTCCTTTACATATCACTCTATTGAAGAGTGACCCTTACCTATACATGGGAATATTTAGGTAACCCTTAAGTATTTCCCAAGAGTAACCCTTACATATAAACCCATACATTCAATAACCTTACAAAATTTGAGACCCAATTTTTCTCAACACCAGACATCTCCAAAATCCATTAAAAACCCTCCAGTCTTCTTTCAAATTTCTCTAGACTTCTGAACAACTTTCCCCTCATATAACTAACATTAATTTATATGGTTTGGAAAATGATTTACATATTTAAAATAAAAACCAATAAAAAAACATATCTGCACCGTTCACTTTACATATTTTCTCCTCTTTGGTAAAAAATCATAATGAAATGGATTCTTCACCAATGCTAACTCCCTTCCCTAGATTATAGAAATATTTTTCAAGGGGATACCCTTAGACTCCATTGCATTAAAACCCTAAAATTTTGGTATTGGTATTATCATAGCATAATAATATTTTATGTACGATGATGAGAAAACTCTCCCTGGGTCTCAATAAACTTCATAAATTCATAGGAACTCCAGATCTCACAATCTTTTTTAATCGAATCTTAGTCACAACAATCTCCCCCATTGAATTTTGTTTTAAATTATGGAATATAAATCACATTTCAAACTCAAAAAACATATATATAAATCATTATTCAATATTTCAAATCCTAAATGAGAAAACATGGTGTTGAAAATAAGAACATTGAATAATAATGGCAAGTTGTTCATTAAAGTGACTTACATTGTAGTGACCAAGATTTTCCTCGACAAGTATTAGCAAGATTTTGAGTTTGTGGAGTCTCAAAACCAACCTAGAGGTAAAATAGTAAATTTAATATATTAGATGACCTCAAAAAATTATTCCAATGGTTTTGTTGATCTCTATGTGGGGTGTATACCCCCAAAATGAAATCTAGTAAATTTTAAAACTATTTAAGTTTTATGGGATATTTTTTATTTATTAATTTAATAAATAATTGTCCCACAAGATCAATGGTGTTATTTCGGACATGGGTTCAGATTTTCTGACATCAGGGATATTTTTAAGTAGTTTTTTGGGATAATTCAATGAGTTGACATGTGAATGCGAGTGTTGTGGAGCCTTAGTGATTAGATAATTAAAATATTATATTATTTTAATTCTGTGCATTTTTATTTTTGATGAAATGAAAATATCTCATAAACAATTTATTAGAAGACAAATATGATGTCGCAGTTGCATCTTCAATGTGTGTTATACCCTTTATATGGGGTTCATTCGGTTCTCAGGTGGTATTTTTTATCTGGGTTGTCATAAATGTATTTTATTTTATTAATTTTAATTTTATGTGTTTTTTATTGCGTAGACCCTAAAATCATATTCTAAAACACTATTTTCGGTTAATAACTTGAGTTAGATACTATTTTCATAAACATAATCACAGAGAGAGGGTTATATGGGAGAGGAGAATCTGATTGTTGTAGAATCAATGATGAATCAGATGAACAATACCAAATCTACAATGACATCAAAGAAAATATTATATGATGGAAACAATGGATTTGAAGCACTAGAAATTTTCCATCAATATAGGTCATTTTTATTTTGTATTTACTCAGTTTGTCATGATTTTGTTTATATTAATTAATAGTATTTCTCTAATTCTTCAATCGGGGCATGGCCCCATCAATTTATTTGATTTTTAAATTTTTAATAGGGATTTTTTGGATCATGAAATTTCATTGTTATATTCAAAAACATTGGTTTTTTCATCCATGAAAGATGGCCAAATTTTAAATGCCATAAAGATTATTCACTTTCATGATTTTATTTTTTTACCTGTGTTTTCCACATTATTTATCACTGGCCTTGAATCGACTAGTGATTCAACTATTTCCAATCCAATTCAAATCCCGATTGAACCCTCAAATTCATGTTATAGTTTTGTAAACAACACATAAGATCTTGGAGCATGGGTGATTCATGAAAAATAGTGGTGGACTATGAAGGATAGGTTACACGGGGTTGTTTTTCCTAGGTGGGGCATGCAGGAATGAAAAACATTGACGTAGTGATTTGGGTTCAATGAACGATGGATAGAAATAAACTTTTGGTGGAGTTATTACTAGAATATAGGTGGTTAATAGTGATTAAAACATTATTTATGACTAATTTGAAAAAAATGGTGACAATATCTTCTAGAAGTTGTGTTTCTAGGAACCTCCTTGCTAAAAAATGTGTATTTCAGAAGAACACAATTCATGTACCTCAGGTGTGGTGGTGGCTTGGTTTTAGATGTAAGTGAATTATCACACACAATATGGATTTTCCCACACATTTTACACACTTATCTAATATCTCTCCATGAATAGGGGTTACACGTCCAGGTTCCTGGTTAGCTCTATACACCGTGTGGAATAACCCACACATAGTGTAACTCTAGTCAGCTTGCTCTGCTTGTACTACGAGTATACTCCCAAGAAACTATACATCCCAACATTCCATGTAGGCTAAACCCACATTCCATGTATCTGAATCTTTAAATTCCATGTTGACACCAGTATATGACTAGGTTTACAATTATAGGTTTCCCTCTATATATCCTATAGACAAGTTGTTTACTTCTTCCAGATCAAAATGTTGGCCATTTATCTATATTCTAAATCTATTTTGGAACTATTAATAATATATTATGAGTATTATTACCCATATAATGGTATGTAGACATATTTTAAATATCTAAGATGTGGTGTGAGGTGGTGAGTGACGGTTTTTCTCTTCAATAATGATTAACGGATGATGGGTTTGGGTTATGATTGTTTAAGAGTTTATGGGGTTGGTTCTCCCCTGACAGGTGTATCAATTTCATAGTAAAGGTCCCACATTTTCCATTTATACATAGGTTTATTCCTCTGCCATGCACATGATGGGTTTAGTTCTTCTATCTATCAAGTCGCAACTCCCCCATCTAAGAACTCTAGTGGGGCACGAGTCCTCTACCCAGGGTAAGAACTCCCATAACAAGTTAGGAAAAAACTAGTGAGGCATAGTTCTCCCACATCTATTCTAAAGAGTTTACATGGTTTTAATCTTATCTATATAGTTATAAATTAGGGGTAATTACTCCCTTGACAATTATATATTCTTGTTCATAGTGTGAGTTCCTCTGTGTTGGTCATGGTGTGAGTCCCTCTATAGGTTTCAATAGAAGATATACATTAATGGATGAGTAAATTAGATTATTTAAGACATTTAATTCCATATGATCCCTATGTTACATTCAATGTACAATGTATGGATATCTATAAACTTCATAATCTATGGAATTTTCAGTTCTTTGAGATTTAATTGGTTCTTATGGGGTGAAACCTTTTAAGGATTACAGGATGAGTGGGTTGGTCAATTTTTTACATACTTGGGAAATATTATTATATATAATATCTTGATTATATTTATTTATTTCTCATTAGGTTACTATTTAGTTCAAGAAGTAATGATCTGACTTGGTGTTCTAGTTTTCCTATCTATATTCCTCATGGTCACCTCCCTCACTAGGAGTTTAGTTGACATATTTCTTTGGGTTTATTATGTTTTTTTTGATGTTTCTATTGGGTATTTTAATAATAACCCAGGCATGAACCATACTCCCACACATGTTGTGTCTATGAAAATGATACATAAGTTTAAAGATAGGTTGGAAAAATGTGTAGTTAGTTTATCTTGTTCAGGGATGGAAGCTAGTGATTCATATAGATTCAATATAGGTCAAGGTGTTTTTTGGTGATTCTGATTACCATTTTGGTTGTAGAGTTATCAAAATGTACATGCATCATGGAGGAGATTCATAGTTCTTTATGTTTTGGAGGATTTTTGGATATATAGTTTCTATTGTACTTACCTTGTGGGATTTATTCATATTCATTATCCCATGAACGAATTTTAAACAATTCAGTTGATTATATATATCTCTCTAGTATTTTGGATTATTTTGGGTATTGTAGAAGGGTATATATTATAGGTTGATATAGGATAAACCCTCCCATATTTTGAGATATACATACTTAGGGCTAGTCACCAGCCCTTGGACAATTAGAGGTGGGATTGAGGTGTCACTCTTGACTGATTTCCCACTTGGGTGGGGTCCCAGTGGGTCAATTCATGTAAGAGTGGTATTATAATGGGTTGTCCCAAGGATGGAGTTTGGAGTTAGTAGTCATGTGAGGATTGGTTTGGAAAATTAGGGAAACAATATTAATAAGTTTTTTAGTTCAGCTATCAAACTAGGGATGCGATTGTAGGTGCATAAGTCGATTTAACCTTTCTCTAGTACCCTGATAACCATTTAGTCAACCTAGATCTATAAGCCATCAATTTTATGGTATGTTTAAGGTTAGTACATATTTCATGAAATCGTTACATATGATCATTCGTGTTTTTTATGTCAGATCATCCAGATATACTCAATTCCTCATGGGTATACCCAATTAATTATAGGGTACTACTGACTAATATCTAGTTTGTGTGTGGAGGTAGGGTCATTATGAGCCCATTTCTACAATTGGTCCTCTAACTACCATTTAGGGAGAGGGTAGGTGATTTTTTTCTGATACTTTATTGAGAGGCATCCTTTCCCAATGAACCAAGTCAATTTATCTAACTAAAGATACCTCATGCATATTTCTAGGAAAAATGTACAGTAGTTCCAACTATGTTAGAAAAGATTATATTTTTGTGGTTAATGCTAATTTAGTTCACAAAAATTCCATCTATCCATATTACGTTTGTTGGAATTTTTTGTGATAGATTATGGGATGAACATGAGATGTAGGAAGCAGAAACAAACCGCCTCCAATGGAATTTGGTTAATATGAAGTTCATATCTATCTAGGGTTCTATAGTGAAGAGTTAGAAGGTATGTAAGTTTTACCAAGTTGATGGGTCACTGGGTAGGTAACCATGCTCAGGTGGTCATGTCTTATGATCTGGGTTTTTAGGGGAGCATGTTTAACTTATTTAACTAGTTGTTCATGGTATATAGGTGTATGGGGACTTCATTGAAAAGTGTGGTTCAAATGAGAATTTATTGGAATACTAATATGTTGGTTAGGATTAATATATTTTTTTAATCTTTTCTCACCCCCGTTAATCCTCTAGTTATAATAAAATCAAGCAGCAATGTGTTTCCCTATGCATGTATGACATAGTCTAAAGCATGTTAAATACTATGTGTTATTTCCCTCATTTATGTATTTTCATTTCATGAATTACCATTGAATTTATTTTTGTTAATTTCTTCTTGTACTGTTGTGTGTGTGATGACCGTTTTGTGTGGTAATTAGGGTTCACTGACTTCATACTTCTGGTACATTCGATTATTGGGAAGTGAATTCCTAGATATTATTTTTCTACTACAAAGACTCCCATGTATGATCTTATAGTGGACTAACATTCAATAATCTAGTGATCTATAAGAATCATGTTGATTTATTTTTTCATGGGATAGCTTTTCCCCCCAGAAATGGTATAAGAGGGTTTAGCATTTATCGGTTCAACACACTGGTTGTAGTGACCTGACCCCAGAAATATTAGAGCCAGTGTCTAATATAATTACATTGGCATAAAAAATGAATAAATTGCATTCTAAAGCACCTAATATTTTAGTTTTCTTGATAAAATAGGTACATGCATTAGTCTTGGATTACAAATGAGTGCACAAATTACAACATGATTTTTTTCTTTCTAGGATAATAACTTTATTCCATATAGCATATCTTTTAATATATTTCTTAGAACACTTAATGGAATCATGGGGAAAGGAAACATAATATGGGTGAGTTAAAATTCCCATTAAGGGTAAATAAAGTGGAAGAAATAATAAATTAATGAGAATAATCATTATGTAATGGTAAATAACTTAACACACATTCCATGTAATCAATAAACTCTGATGGAAGTGCATAAACAATATCGAAAGGTAAATAACTAAAAAATTATTCCATTTAAAAAACTTGATAAAACATAAAAAATATTTCAATGTAGGAATATATAAAATCATTCCATTTAGTCAATAAACTGATAATAAAATGCATCTATATACTATTTATAGTGAAAATTTCATGGGCAATGAATACTAAATTAAAATGAAAGAAATGCTTAATTATTAGAAAACATATATCTGGAACATGAACCACTACCATCAATACCTTTCACATGCTGTTTTATGTTTGTGGTTAGAAACACATCTATTCTACTTGGAAACAAACTTGAAGGGTTTTTCACCAACTAATTTTGTCTCAAGAGGCTATTGATGCGTCAAGGGGATTACTTTAAATGGTCTCCAACCTATAGGGATTGGATAAACTTTTCCCTACCTCATAGGGCTTTCATTTATCGGTCCCCAAACCATATAGTTCATTTCCAAATTATTCTTTATATATGGAATAATCATTTTAAATAAACAAAGTGCCTTATCAAATATCAATATTGAGTAAAGGATGTGAATTTATCAATATTTCCCTAGTCAATAACATAACTATCAAAGTAAAAAACATATGAAAAAATTTAATACGGTCTAGGCAGTAAACATGTCCATGATAAATTATGTGTATAATTAGCATAAATTCAATGTTCAATGATCATAGGAAATTAAATATTTCAAGTGGACTATCAAATGATTCAAGGTAGTACATTTCAATATTATCCTTTTTCAAAGGAATTATAAACCATCCAGAGGAAGAATAAGGATGGTATCAATACAACATATCCCAAATTGAGTAAAATAAAGGGGTTTTTTCATTGATAAATGGAAGTACCATAAAAATATATTTTAAAATAATTCTTGAGGAAAATATTCTATTAGTTTTGAAACATTATTTTGAAAATAATTTTCATTGAAAAAGACTTTTTGAAAAATTTTATCTAAAAATTCACCTTTTAAGATTGTAAAAGAACTTTCAAATAAATGATGAAAGGTAAATCTGTACATTTCAGAAATGTTAAAAATAACATTCCTTTTTCAAGGTAAAAAGGTTATAAAAGTGCCTTGTTAGGAAAGTGACTAGAATATTCCCTTTAATTCATTTTTAAAAGAAAAAAATGGTAAAAAATTATTTAATAAATCATTTTTAGAGGTAAATACCCTTTTTGAAAACCTTTTTATAAAATAATATTTGTAGAAGAAAACAGGTTCTCTAACTAAATAGTTAAATAATGTCAGATTTTCTTAAAAGAAATTTCTAAAAAAATATGAGTACCAAAGAGTGAGAAAATGGAATAATTAGATAAAAAAGGTCATGAATAACCATAAGAGAATAAAATTGAATGTTTTATTAAAAAATTATTCAATAATTTCCTCGGATATAAATTCAAGTGTAAACAATTCCCAAACAAAATGAGATTGTGACATAAACCCTTGAAAAGATCATAATGTTGATGTGGGAATCAATAAATGAATAGATTATGTGTGTCAAATGTAATTCCACATAAAAAAATTTAAATACAAAAATATATATTGAAAATTCATTACACGCATAATCTTATAATATTAATGATAATGAGGCAGTAATATAACCCAATGGAAATGAATCGGGTTATGAAATTATTTACCACATGGTATCTTTTAACATAAATCCCCTTAGAGAAAATAATTAAAATTGAAACTAAAAATACCATGAATATTAAACAATTCATGATATAATATATTAAAATGGTTATTAGATGCACCGTACAAAATATGTAAGTGGTGAATATGTCATTTATCTCACATATGTAAAAATTGACATGAAACCCCTTAACTTGTATTTATTTTTGGGTAAAAATCCTTTAACCTCCCATATAAGGGTTTCAAACATGACACTAACTTATAAAAGAACCATAATCATATTTTCAATATCAAATATTACCTTCTTATAATATCTTTTTACCTATTTGTTAATAATCATTCATTATTTCCATTATTTTAGTTGTTAATTTCCCAGTTTGTTGAGTATGTTTTAACATGTTATATGAAGTTATTATAAATTAGATCATGATTTAATCATTTAATGAATTTAAAACATGATTTATGTACCATATATATCCATTATATATTTTTATAATAGTACATAATGTGTGGATATAGGAAATGAAATACACCACTCTTGGAGACAATAGGTCGTACGTACGTATGAACACTACTTTCATTTATTTTTCATATTTAAAAGAATTAAAAGTTAATAATATATATGTATATGTATATTATAATTCCAGTATCATATTTATTTCATATAGTTCACATATTTTTATTAATTTCATCCTTTAAATGTTTCATTGATAGTGTGAACGAATCGTATCGATTTGAGGTGGTGGTAGTCCACACTTCCACAATTGATATTATCGTATTCCCACAAATTGGAAAGCATAATGGTATGTGTTATATAAAAATTACATAAGAATAAATAAATTATAAATATAATATATATCATATATAAATATCAAGTCCATAATAATTCCCAACCATGAGAGGTGGAAACAGAAAAACGAAAAATCATCGTTTCGCAAGGTGGAAGTTTGTCGTATATAAACGGTAAGTTCATTACTCGTTAGATGGATGTGCGTGTAAGTGTAGGTAAAAAGCATAGAATAGAAATATATTATTTTATTTAAGATAATTATTTTATTATATAAGCATGGAATAAAAATATTTTATGGGTTCGAGAATGAAAATAAAACAAAAGAGCTTCGGGAAGGATGTTACATCTTCTTTGGGTAAATCCGTTTGGTTTGAACGAAAGGGATTCCAAGGAAGTATTTATTCCAAAAAGATGAGTTCTCAGATGAGTTTAGGTATTTTAAGGATCTATTTGGGTAGAAATTATTTGAGAAAATGTGTCTTTATGGGTTTCAGAAAGTGGGAGGGGTGAGTTTCTTTTTATAGTGGAGGAGGAGTTGCATTCTAGTAAATTTTTGAAAAGGGAATTACACCCACGTTTTTCCCATGTCATGTGGCTCAAATAACAGAAAAAATTTGATAAAAGGTAGTATATGTTATAAATATGAACATCCAAAGGATTTTGGACAAGTTTTTATGCCATTTTGACCCTTCAGTTCAAGGTTTAGTCCCTTGTTAAGCTAATTTTCCTTTTAATCATTGTAATTAATTTTAATCATATTACCTAATACTTTTGTTCAAACACTATTCTTAAAATATTAGATATTATAAATTATTATGAACCCAAATATTTAATCCATTTTTCTAAATTCCAATCACACAATTGGTAGAAATTAATATAAATTTAATCCCACAGATGGGATGACAAAGTGGACTTTTAAATTAAAAATGTCCAAAAGTTTGTTAAGTTTTAATTTCCAATTTCAAGGTGAAATTGATTACAATTACATAAATTTTATTTCTTTATGTAAAATTGATTTAATTTAACTATAAAACCTATAAAAACATAAGGTAACCTTATAAATAAATTAGATGAAAAATCAGTTTTGAATTAAAATTAAGTATTTTTCACTATTCATTACAAAATTAAACTTTGCAGAAAAATAATAAAAATTCACACACTACTAATTTTTAAGTTCCTATTTCAATAATTATGTTTATTTTTACATATAATATTTATAAAAGTTCCAAAAATTGGATTTAAAATATGTTCTGCATTAAAATGTGGCTAAATTGCCTTTATAAAATATTGGTTTTTATGCATAATATCTAGTTTGTTCTTGTCTTATGTCTATCAAATATATTTGATAAATATCCAAAATATTTGATTGAAAATATAACATATATATTTCATTAATATCATTCAATAATTTTAATTAATTTTATTTATTAATACAAAACACCTTTGGGAGCATAAAAATATTTCCTTTATAATTAATTGGTATATATTGTCATTTCTAATTAATTGGTGACCAATGAATTTATCTTATGTTTTTATAAAACAAAAATTTTCATAAGTTTGTTAATATTATTAATAACATATAATTTAATGGCTATGTTATATCATATTATATTAAATAATAATGTTTTAATAATATATTATTGGTTGGTAAAACCGAGTCTTGCATATAACGCAAGCCATTGGAGAAACTCATTGTTGCGTACAACACATACTAACTTAGTATAACATTCATTAAAAAATATATCATGGATTAATTTTATTTAAAATATTAAAAATATTATAAAGTCTCAAAATATTATATTTCCTTACAGATTTGGTGTTGTGTGCCATACATTTTATCGAATACAATGTTCCTACTTTATAATTTCCCAGTGTTACATTACTCCCAACTTAAATAAATTATTTCCCTACAATTTAAACTCAATATTGGTAATCTTGGGTTTAATATTTAAAAACTCTTTTTTTAATCTCACATCGTGAGAAGAGTTAATAAAATATCCTCTTAATAAGATAAAAAATATAAGTGCAAGAGTCACATGGAATAACAGATAACTAGGTCTCTAAGTATGATAACATTGGTGGAATGTATAGATATGGTCTTAGAGTAAAAGAGTAAATATTTATAGGGAGTAATTGAGTTCATTGATCACAAACCAGTGAATGGTCAATAGAAATCTTGGGGCATCAAATCCATAAATCTATGGTGATTAAAATACCATCAGTTCAACAAAAATTAAGGTATTAGGATAAAAAAAAATTAAGATAGTTTTCCTCATGTTGATGAATTATTTTATTGACCAATAATACAAGGAAATATACTTACTATATACATTTCAATTTCATAGGAACAATTCAATCTTTTGGTTGTTCTTATATCAAATTCTTATTCATCCCTTACTTCAAGAAATACATATCCAAAAATTAACTTTGATTCCTCAAGCACTAAAATAAACATTTATCAAATCTTAAAGCCCATAAATTCTTTCCATATGTCTCTAAATATTCTTCAAATACAATATGGTTAATATATTAATCTCTAAACATAAAAATTAACACTACAGGTTAATTATTAAAGTTTATTTGTAAATTTTTTTAACTAAAAATAATTACACATTAACCAGGACATTGTGCAGGACGGTGGTAGTCATGAAAACCTTATCATCATTTGGTCATGGATTCAAGTCTCATGTACATTAGGACTTGATGGGTTGTCACCTGACATACATATTGTCCTTTTCTGAAACCATATTAATATAATTTCAAAAAAATGATAGACATCCTTTAAATTTAGTCATTAAATAGCCTTTTAACTAAGGATTTAAATACAACCCCAATACATAAATACTTAATCCATTTATTTCCACATATGTTCTTCCTTGGTCTAGTGTTTATCCTTTAAAATAGGGCATTAACTCAGGTAATTTCCAGGTTCTCCACATTTAAGGCAACAAACCATAAATAGATCTTAAGGTGAGATTTATTTCCTCCCATCATACTCTTCATTCTTTCTTGGAAATTATTTTCATTATGTCCTTATTTCACACTCATAAAGAATTTCTCCTTTCCATTGAGACACCTTCCTAGGTTTCTCCTTCCACATTTATTACTTGATGGAAATCAATAATTTTTTCCTCTATGTTCTCCACTTCTCAAGCTATTTTCAATTTCCATCCTTATCTTCTTTAGTGAGTTCATGAGTTGGTTAAGGCATATATCGTTAATTATAATTCAGGAAGACATATTAGGCAAAACCATGATATCTTTCACTCATATCAAGATCTCATATGGTTTTTCATTGTCACCACCTTATCCTTCATGTTCAATGTTAGCTTGACTCCATTGGGTTCCAGTCATTGACTAAAACTAGAAATCATAGTGTGGGTAACAATAGACATAGTGAGAAAATCATGAGATCATTTATAGTATATCTAAATCATGATGCCTTATTTTAAGTCTAAAACACCTTAGGTTTAACCTAGGTCATTCATTTTCATTATCCATTCAAATCCTTCATAATGGTTTGTAAATAAAATTTAAATTATCCTATAAATGCGCCTCGGGAGTGTCAATACAAATCCATAGTAAGTCCAATTATTTTATACCATGTTACACTCGGGTTAGGATTGATGCACCATTTCAGAGGTTACCACTAGGTACATCTATGCAAAAACCACATCCACTTTTAGTATCTAAACCGGGATGTATTTCAAGGAAAACCACATTATCTCTACCAAACCAAAACGTTAGGATGTTGTTCTATTATTATCCTCAAATTTTTTCTTTTCGTTATGTTCTCTAATCTATGTTTCCGTAAATCTAGTTCTATGTGTTGATATTGAACCTGTTGTGATACCAACTGTAGTGAACCAACCCCAAAAGCCTGGATTTTGTGTCTAATACTATTACATTGGCATAAGATACAAGTATGTCATGTCCTAGAGGACTGAATAGTTTAGTAGTATTTCTAAACTTGATATATATATGATTCTTGTATTACAAATGAGTACACAAATTATAACATAATTTTTTTTATTTCTAGGATAAAAACATTATTCCATTTAGAGTATCATTGAATAACTTTCTTAATACACTTTATGGAATCTTGGGGAAAGGAAACATAATAATGCAGAGTTTAAATTATCAGTAAGGTTATATAGAGCATAATCAATAATGAATCAATGACAACAATCATTATGGTAAGTTAAATAACGTAACACATATGTCATGTAATCAATAAAATGAGAAGTAATTTCCTAAAAAATATGGAAAACTAAAAAACTAAAACCTCATTCCATTTAGTCAATAAATTGATAATTAAATACATCCTTAGAATTTTTCATAGTGAAAATATCATAGGTACTGAATATTGAATCAAAATTAAGGCAATTATTAATTGTTGACATCATGTATCTAGAACATAAAATACTACCATAAAGAGATTTCACAAGATTGTATAATTATATGGGTAGAAACCCACTTATACTTCTTGAAAAAAAAAACTCAATTTGTTTTGAATAATTTCTACTCCTGAGACTACCAATGCATCTAGTGGCTTACTTTAAATAGTCCCCAACTCATAGGGCTTGCATTAACCAGCCCCCAACCTGTAGGTATTTCATTAACCAGTCACCAAACCATATATTTTGTGTCCAAATCATTCCTCATATATCTAACAATCATTTTAAATCAACAAATTACCTTATCAAATATGTATAGTGAGTAAAGGATATAGATTTATCATTATTTCCCAAGTCAGTCAAATAACTATCAAAGTAAACATAGTATGTTAAAATGATATTTGGTTTAGAAAATATGTAGCATCCCCATCCGCGAAGCAACCTGAAGGGGGCCTAGAGTCGGGTTGGCCACATAACCTCAAGCGTATCTCCCTGAATGCCAGAGGCTTCCGACTAGCAGCGAGGGCCATTTTTGTGTCTGTTAGGGAGACTATGCCCTCATAGGTAATAGGTAATATCATAGCGGAATTAGCAACAAATAAATAGTAGATATAGAAAGAATATAAATTAAAAACTTCATAAGAAGAAATATAAATAATCCAACTGAATAATAATCAATTGCAGAAGCTCACAAAACAATGTCATTCCATGATGTCTTTCAAAACTGATAGTACTAAAAATAGAAACTCAAGCATTCTGTCAACTAAAAGAAAAGACACAAAGAAACAAATGCCCCATGATCTAGGATCGGTCCTCTGCCACAGTCTCCATACTAATCGGCAAGAAAAAACCTAGCATCAGAAGCAACATGCTTCCCTTTATCAAGACCTGAAAGCATGTAATCTACTCGAGTATCAATGATGCCTGAGCAGGGTGTGTGATAAAATACTAGTAGGCTTGCAGCCACGTTGTCGAAACCTTTCCATTTCAAGAAATAATAAATTTAATTGTTCCATTAAATAAAAATTGAAGATAATTAATTGAGTTCAATGAAATAAATAACTCCGCCCAGGTTCCAAACGGCACCCGTCCCTAATCGTCTGCTTCGGCCTAAGATGGAAGTATGAAGGGACTACATGTAAGAAGATTAGAAACATTCATGTATATAAAGCCTAGAAAATAAAGGTAAAATAGTAAAGAGGCATACCCCAAGCATGTTCTTTAACTTGGGGTCTAAGTCATGGGTTTACCAGGTGTGCTTCAACATACCAGAAATGTATCACCAATCACATGATTCTCAAAGAGGCATTAATATAAACCTTCAATGCATCATTATTAAGGTTCATGTTGAGAGTTAGTGTCTGATCCAGTCTTGAAGGTATCACTATAGAACATCTTTAAAATTATCCAATACCACCAAGCCTGTCAAAGGCAATATTTTGAAAGACCAAGTATCGCTCGAGGCATGGATTTATCATGAGTTCGTCCTGATCTTGCAAAAAGGGGTCGAGAATCATCTGACACTGGATGAGCCAAATTTCCAATACATCCATCCCCAATGGCCCCTTTTGGAATTGGTATCAATCATAATTATTGGAAAGCCTAGGGATGTCTCAATATGGAAAAGAAAAAGACACCGCCCCCAACGCATAGTGGTTACCAGTTAGGAATGGAGGGTCTCAGCATCGCCCTTAATACGGAACCCACCTTGTTTCCTTACTAATAATTTAATTAATGTTTTCATAGTAGCAGATATGACATAATAAGAATATGAAATTTCATCGTGAAAATTAAATAGATACATTTGTGCATCATAAGGTACAAATTAAATATTGCAGCATAACAATATTAACAAGGAAAGATACCACATCAACCTAAAAAGTTAAAAGAAATATTTAATAAATAGATAATTCATCATAAACAACTACCAGAGATCCAAAAATTCAAATTTCATAATTAATATAAATTAATTATTTAAATTAAACACAATAAAAATAGGTTGTGCAACACATGAAGTTAATTAAATTAAATGCGTGGGATAACAGAATTTATACCGGCCACAATGGTGCACACAAAGGGGTATCCGACCACATTGAAACAAATTAAACAATTTAATTTATGATGAATATGGATGAAATAATTGGTCAGTACAATTAAATTAACTAAAATGGGTGAATTTACATAGGGTCAGTAGGCACCAACTAATGGCACAACATGGCGTTTTCATAAATCGCAACGAAAACAAGGGAAAACAAATATAATACCTACCTTATTGTCTTATATGACTCTAGGATCCGTTGTAGTCATTGATTTGACCTATAACAAATGAAAAGGGAATATTTTAGAAAAAAACCAAAATGGGTAAAATCCTTTCGTGGCGAACTGCGCGTAGGATACTCAACAAAATCCTAAGATTCCAAATTCACAAGGTTACCCTTGACATAAGGGTTACTACGCACCTAACGGTGAAGAAACAAATAATGGAAGGAGGCGTGGCGGTCTTCCGAAGGGGCTGCACTGTGGTGCACCACCTAGGAGAGGGAGTCAAGCAACGCGAGGGAGAGGAGGAAGGGAAGAGAGAAAGAAAAAGAAATAAATAAAAGGAATAAAAGGAAAATAAAAATAAGATAAAAGTAAAAGAAAAGAAAAAATAAAGATAAATGAAAAATAAAATAGAATAAAATGTATGGAAAGGAAAAAGGATGAAAATAAATAAAAATGGAAATGTCCCATTTTATTTATTTTTACTTTTTCCGTAACCCCCTTTCTTTTTTATTTTTAATTTCTTTTTTTCCCTACCTGCTTTCTTTTAAATTTTTTTAAAATATTTTATTATTTATTTTTATTCCTTAATTGATTATTTTAATCCCAATCACTACGATAAAGTTTGAAATCACATTTTTCATAATCCTCAGTAGTTATTTTATTAATTTAAAAAAGTATCTAGGACCTGCAGTGGGGAACGTAGATGCGCACCCCGGGACACATCAAAGATTTAGACCACAAAAATTAAAAACGGTCCATAACTGATTAAGGTCATGACATTACAACCTCCCCTACTTAAGACAACTCATCTGAAAGTTTTCCTTCTGAGGGTAGTGGAACATCGTGAGAGAAAAGATCCTACCATTGCGCAAGTACATCCGTCACTCGCTCTTAGGTCTCGTCCTGAATGCTTCCATGCTTCCATAACACCTGGACCAAAGGGACTAACTATCCTCAGAGGACATCCATAATATGGTCGATGATACAGATCAGATGCTCTGTAAAGGATGCATCTTCCACAAGCTCGATGTCTTTGAGGTCAAAATAATGATATGAGTTTGGATGATATTGTCTGAGCTGAGAAATATGGAAAACATCGTGCATGGAACTGTACCTCTTAGGTACAAGTAACTGATAGGCTACCGGCCCAACTCTCTCCACTATCTTGAATGGCTTGATGTATCTCGGGGATAACTTTCCCTAACTCATGATCCGCCTGTGACTCAACCTCAGAGAAACACGCAGAAAGACTCGATGTCCCACCTCAAACTCTAGAGGTGTGCGGCGATGATCGGTATAAGACTTATGTCTAGACTGATCTATAGTCATACGCTTCTGAATCAGTTGGACTTTCTCATAAGTCTCCTGAATGAGATGAGGACCCAAGAGAGTTGTCTCATCTACTTCGAGCCAGTATAAAGGTGAACAACATGGTATACTATAGAGGGCCTCAAACAGAGCAATTTGAATTGTTGTATAGAAGTAGCTATTATAGGTAAACTCAACAAGAGGTATATGCTTCTCCCAGAAACCTCTAAAATCAAGGATACAAGCCCGTAACATATCCTCTAACACTTTTATGGTTCTCTTGGACTACCCATCGGTCTAACGGTGATATGCAGTACTCAGAAGTACCTGTGAACCCATCACCTTTTGCAACCCTTTCCAGAACCATGAGGTGAAGTGTCCATACCTATCCAAGACAATAGAACAAGGTACACCATGAAGTCGGGATATATCTTGGATATACAGACTTCCCAACTCATCAATTGTAAGGGTCTCCTAGATAGGTAAGAATTGTGCAACCTTGGTCAACTTATTGACAATCACCCATACTGTATTGCTACCTCATTGAGATCTTGGAAAGTCTGTAATGAAATCCATGGTAATTTCATTCTATTTACATTCAGTAATGCATAGATGATTATGGATCCCAATAGGTCGTTGGTGTTCAGCCTTCACCAGTTGGAAGGTGGAGCACCGAGTGATGAAACCTGTTATCTTCTTTTTCATACCAGGACACAAATATTGTCAATACATGTCTCTATACATCTTGGTCATCCTAGGATGGACTGCCCAAACGGAGGTGTGGGATGCCTTCATCAGCTCTACTCGCATACCCGAAGGTACCCTTACATGGCCATGGTAAAGGAGAGTTTTCTTTCCATCAACAACCAACCAGAAGGTGGGTTATCTCATGTAATGGTTTCCCTCAAAAGAAGTCCCTCGGGATCAGTCAACTATTTCCTATGGACTTTCTCTAGAAGAGAGGATGTCATTGTGAGTGCTATTATTACTAGTTTCCTACTCTACTCTTGAACCTCCATATGTGTCACTGAAAAAAATCCATCATCTGCCACTCACTATTGGCTACCTACACGATTTTTTGTCTATTTGTTGTGGATTAAAGCATCTTCCACAACATTACCCATAACTGAGGTAAAATCAAGCTTAAAATTAAATGAATTCATGTATTCGACCCACCTATGCAGCCTTGACTTCATGTTCGTTGAGTGAAGATATATTTTAAGCTTTAATGATCTATTTAAACAACGAATCTTTCACCCAACAAGTAGAATCTCCAAAAGCATAGAGAATGAACCATATCTTCCAAATCAAGTTCGTGTGTAGGATAATTTCACACGTGTGGCCTCAGTTGGCATGATCTATAAGCTGTGACTCGATCACTCTGCATCAAAATTGCACCTAGTTCGATTCTTGAAGAATCGCAATAAAAAGTATAAATTTTCCCTGGTTCATGTAGAATCAGGATCAGGGCTGAGGTTATTCTTCCTTTAAATTCCTGAAAGGACTTTTCACAAGCTTCTGACTAAATGAACTATAAAACTTTCTTAGTTAGGACCATTAGAGGAGCTTCTAAGAAGGAGAAATCTTTTATGAAACACTTATAATAGCTAGAAGCCCCAGGAAACTACGGATGTCAAAGACACTCTTGGGATGATCCCATGAAACTACGTCTCTCACCTTTTATAGATCAACTGATACCCCTGCTTCATATATAATATGACACAAGAAGTGTACCTTATCAATCCAGAAGTTGAATTTATTGATCTTAGCATATTGATGGTTCTCTCTCAATGGAATCATCGTGATATCAATATGGGTTTCATGGTCATGTCTAGAACACGAATACACTACGATGTCATCCACAAAGACTACCATAAAGGAATCAAGATATGGGTGAGAAACCTAGTTCATGAGATCCATGAAGACTGTCGGTGCATTCGTGAGGCCGAATGGCATAACCAAATACTCATACAAGTCGTACCTGCTTATTAAATCCGTATGTGGAATGTCAAATGGTCGCACATTCACCTAGTGATATCCCAACCTCATATCAATCTTGGAGATAATAGTTGCTCCCTGAAGCTGGTCAAAGAGATCATCTATATAAGGCAATGGATATTGATTCTTCACCATGAACAGGTTGATTCGATGATAATCCACCCATAACCTGAGTGTTTCGTCTACATTCTTGTAAAAAAGGACAGGTAAACCCCACAGAGATGTGTTAGGTGTGATGAAACCCTTAGCCTTGACGTCTTCAAGCTACTTTTTGAGTTCATGTAGCTCTATTAGTTCCATCCTATTCAGAGGAATAGACACTTGTGTTGCACCTGGCACAAGGTCAATAGTGAACTCCACATTTCTCGTAGGAGGTAAGCCAAAGAAATCATCAAGGAAGGCGTCCCTGAAAAGATCCACCACTGAGGGAAATCAACAAGCTACATCCCTTGATCGCTCATAAAGAGACTCCCAAACTGAGATGTCACTCTACCCAACCCTTCATATTTAGGATTAGATCTGTCTACCTACATATCTCCTTCTTCATTCTATAGATAGGTGTCTCCCTCATGGGATGTAAAGCACACCGGATGGTGATAGAAATCTAATATAGCATGACAAGTAGAAATCAAGTTCCTACCAATAATGTCTTTGATGCCAGACATGTTGAGGATATAGAAATTCAAAACGAAACAGTACCCACCTATCTCAAGGGGTAACTATTGGAACTAGAGTATTCCCTATATTTTAAATCTTAGCGGGGTGTCGAGAGACAAGACGTTGCAAAGGTATTCAACTGGAAAACGAAGACTTTAAACAACAGAAGTAGATATAAAGGAGTGTGATGCGCCGGTATCAAAAAGAGTAGAAAAAAAGTAGGGGATAATAGAATAGTACATCTAATTGTAGATGGTCATGAACTCTACTCCTCTGGTGTTGATTGCACTGCATACCTGAGACCTGATCCATGACACTGATATGCTTCCTGGTTGGCCTAAGCAGATCCACTATGCTGATGCTAATAATCTGGAACTTGATTTCCTTGACCATGACCTCCACCATTACTTTGGACAGATCGGCTGGTGGAAAAATAACTTTTATCCTACTGTGGAATCATAGATCCCATACCTGACAGAGTTGCAGGTACGAATCCTCTACCACTAGATGCTGAAGAGAAGGAATGGATGAAACGCTGAAGGTGACCCCTCTTGCCGTAAGCTCGGCACTCCTTCAGGTCTCTTGTGCACTGTGGCTTCTTGTGAGAATCTTTACCGCACTGATAACAAGTTAAATTGCTATCAAAACATGCTATTTGGCTAGGATTTCCCCAACATGCACATTCAAAATGAGGTTTCCTACTGCCCATAGAGCCATCACCCTATCTCATAACGGAACCACCCTAGCTCACCGATTTACCTTCCCTAACATCTCACTCTAATATTTGAGCCTGATTTACAATCTCTATGACAGTGGTCAAATGTAAGATGTTCACCTATGAGCGGATATTATACTCAAGTTCACCCAAAAAACGTCCCGCAGTAGTCTGTGTATCGCCAGTTAGAGATGGGGAAAAATTCTGATGTTCTGTGAAATGAGTTGAATACTCTAACATAGTCATAGATCCCTACTGAAGATGTAGGAACTCCCATGCATGGTCATATCTCAGAGTCTTCTGGAAAAGGGGGTCATAAAAAGATTCTTGGAAGTCAGCACAAACCATGTCACCGGTCTTCTCATCCTAAAAAAAACTTCCCGGAAGCGCTCGGCAGAGTCACAAAGCATGTAAACTTCATGTTTGACCCTTCACTCTGGAAGCGTCTTGAGGTGGTTGAAGATATACATTATGGCTTCTATCCATGACTCTACAGCATGAGGACCGCCACTCCCCGATAATGTGGGAGGGTGTTTCTAAAGAAAGTCCCATGTGTGGTCTTCCATAGACAGGGTAGGTCTTGGGATATTATGAACTGACTGCATAAACCTGAGAAGACTATCCCTAAACTGAGCGTCAGGGTTCCTCATAATATCAACAGGAGGTAGTAGCATAGGAGGAACCACAAGAGGTACCACTAGTGGTTCAAGACCCACCATCTCTAGAATTTCATCATTTCCACTCTCATGAGGCACGACACAAAGACGACACGATGACATTGGTCTACAATAGCCAAACACACACCTTTAGACAAGAGTAAAGAAGATGATGAAAAAAGGTAGGGCCCAAAAAGAGGTTAGGTACATGGCTTGCCTCTGAGCACTACACAACAGATAACTTCTTTTAGAACCATGTTTTGATATGGAAGAGACAACATAAAAGGATTACTAAATAGGGTCTACAGTTCATTCCATGGTTTTTTCAGGTTAGCATCTAAAAAATTATCATAACATGATATTTAACAAACCAGAATTCCAAAAATTCAACCACTAGGCATAACATCACTAACATGAAAATAGGAAAATACATGTTGAAAGTAGATATGGCATGGAAATATGCATTGAAATTTAATCTTTTGGTTCTTAATATGATGAATAATATTTTTTCACTCATATCATTGTGGTGCAATGGTAAAAACCCATTATCTCAACAATACCAACCAAAATAACCACACAAACAAAGTGAGTCAACCAACAATGAAATCATATCAACAATAACTCTCATAATCAATAACTGCAATCCCAACCTAAGAATTTGGGATTCCACTGTACTTGGGTTAGCTACGTTCAAGCATAGGGTACATCCCAAATCCCTATATCCTAGTGGCATATTTAAACTAAACAGTAAGACAAAAGGAAAAAAAAGCACCTATGATAGCACTTTGTAGTGTCCCATCCCGGAAGCCACCTGAAGGGTTCCCCGAGCTAGGTTGGCCACATAACCTCAAGCGCATCTCCCTGAATGCTATAGGCTTCTGACTAACAGTGAGGTCCATTTTTGTTTGTGTGGGGGAGACTATGCCATCATAGGTAATAGGTAATATCACAGCCAAAGTAACAAAAAATAAATAGTAAATAGCAGTAGAACATAAATGAATAAACTACATCAGAAGAAATAAAATAATCCAACTGAATAATAATTGTAACACCCCATGATTTCATAGTACGTTATTTTCTTTAAATTCAACAGCTTGTGCTAAACACATCACCGAGTTCGAGCACACCACTACTTACCAAACTAGCTGTTCAAAAGTAGTTATGAATAGTATTAACTAGATTTTGAATTTTATATACTCAGAATAATTTTAACTTATGTATTATGTGTTTCTTAGACATATTATAAGAACAAATTAAAATTTTCAGATAAAAAATATATTTTTCAAAAAATCATTTTTACTGCATTTTAATGGTGAACCCTTCTAGAATCCAATATTTGACCCTTTTACATATTCATTTTGAAAAAATAAAATTTTTCTTTATAATCGGGACATCAAAATTTACTTCAGATGAAATATTGTTATTTTTCTAATAATATTCATTTTTTATGAATAGTGAGAAATAATGTATTTTAAATCAAAACTGCCTTTTAATCTAATTTATTTATACGCTTAGATTATATTTTAAATTGGTTTTTAATTTTTTCATGAAAAAGGGGGTCACTTCTCTCAAATATTTTTTATGATTACATTCATCTATGTCAATATCCTTCATTATTATCGATTGAGGACAATTTATTATAATACAATCTTTCATATTGTATTGAATGAGTTTTGTTTGACTGTGGATGTGCCATTTTTATACCATTCATGGTTTATGGTTAAATTATTGGCATTTTGTATGCTATTTTAACATGAATTTTTATGTTATGTTTAATCCATTTCATATAAAGAATGCATTGTACTTAGTAAGTGATGGGTGGAGCCCACTATAGCTCCTCGATGAATCGGTAGGTCTTATGAGACAAACTAGTGTCTTGGCACAAGGCCTTAACAAAATCTTATTTCTAGTCTTGGAACGAGGCCTTGACTATGTGGTTATGATGTTCGACATTATGCATTCCATCATTCTGAGATTAGCTATTGATATTTCATGTGGTTATTCGACTAGTAGAATACCCATGACTATGTTTTATTATGGAATTATTTACTTATATCATATTCCTACCATAAAGTGTTCATGTTAATTATCTGTAAAGGCATGTGTTTTCAATTATTCACCATGGATAATGTTTATGTTAACTTCCACTGTATTACATACTCTTATTGATTATTTGAGCTCACCCCTTTCTCATGATTCATTTCCCAGGATATGAAGAATTTATTTATGAGCGACTTGCAGGATTAATCTTGGAAGCTTGGATGTTTATAATTTAATAAATTAGTGTTGTTTTTCTTTTCAAGTTGTAGTGTTTAACTTATTTATGTATCTTGTTTCTAAGACTAATAAATTTATCGGTCCTTCAAGACATGATTCTTTGTAATCCTGCCAATGTATTAAAATAATGCATCGACTCCTAGATTCAGGGGTCGAGGCGTTATAGTTGGTATCAGAGGAAGTTTAGTACAAAACTTGGAAACTATATTTAGATACACTCTGATTAGATAACACTGCCCTGAGATAGAATTTGAGGATTAGTATATAAGAACATCCTAGAATCTTGGAAATGTAAAGATTTTGTCTATTTTCCAAGAAGTATATCCCTATCTGGATACGATCAGGTAGAGGCGGCTCTGGTACATATATACCTAGGAGTGAAAACTCTGAAAAGGTGTTTCCGGCATTACCCTAGGTATCCTAGTACATGAAAACGGGCCTTTCTGCACTCTTAGTTATGAAACTCCTGGGGGATATGCTTTGGATAATTTATATTCTCTTTAGAAACCAATTTGAAGGATTTTAATATTATATGAGAATAAATGACCCTGGTTAATCCTAAGTTGTTTTTAATTAAAAATAAGGTGTCATGATTTTCTCTAAATGATTTTATGACTATTATTACACACACAATGTTTTCTGGTTTTAGTCAATGGATATTTTTTAAAGAAGTTATATTAACATTGAGCATGATGTACAAGGTTTGAACGGTGGTGGAAATGAGAAACAAAATGGAATGTTGACATGCGTAAAAGATATTGTGTTCATGCCGAATCAGTTTTTAAAAAATATGATCAACAACATATATATTAGCCAACTCCAAGACTCAATAAGGAAGAGAAAACTAATGAATGATAAGAGCTCCAGCAGTGAAGACCATGGAGAAAAGAAAGATCATTTTCCATCATGTAGGAAATGTGGAAGGAGGCACCTAGGAAGGTGTCTTAATGGAAACAAATAAATGCTTTATGTGGGGGAAATAAGGACATAAAGTAAAGAATTATTGGGGAAAAATGAAGAGTACTATAGAAGAAAATAAAAAAGATCCTAAGAATCCATTTACAGTTATTTGTCGTAAATGTAGGGGACCTAGCCATTACCCCAACGAATGCCTTATTCAATAGGATATCCTCTTGGTCATGGAAGAAGGTAAGTTGAAATAAATCGATGGAGAAATGTTTAAAAAGTTTTAGTGCTCTTTTTTGATGGGATTACTTTCGAATACTTTTCTCTTATATTTGTAACCCTACAGTTTGTCATGTGAAAATTATATTTGAGGAAGAATTATCTTTTCTCTTGTGGATATAGTTATAAATAACCATTTGGTTTTATTGGATCATTGAGTTTGAGGAAATTACAAGTTATTTAATTTTGGAATGAAAATGTGAGGTATGAGATTACATTTGTGATGAAACTATGTTATATTTATTTTGAGGAATCTGTCTCATTTTTTGGAATATTATAAAATTATAGAGTTTTTGAAAAAGTACAACACGTAGACCGTGTGACAACCTATCGCGTCCGACAAAGCTACGGGACTCGAACCCACAACTGTAGTGCAATTGGTACTTATCACCTACCACTAGACTACGTGAAGTCCCTGGTTAGTGTGATTAATTATTTTTAGTTAAATGATTTTATTTAGTTGATTTGGGATCTTATGTCTTGTCAAATGGATATCCTTATTATAGGAAAATGATTTAGTGATTAAGTGATAAATGTTATTTTGGATGACGTTCGCTCTATTGGGAATAATATTTGCCTAAGGAAAAGACAATAATATGGGAATTAATTTGAAGAGTAAAGGTGTTTTTTTACCTATGTTTGTATTGTGGATTTATAGAGATTTGATTTATTTATGGAAATAATAAACCTATCATAGTGAAAATGTCATTTGGTTATTTAATTTTAAGTATGTGACTTTAAGAGTAGTCGATATTATTTGGTGATACAATTTAATGTGGAAAACTACGTAAGAAAATTCTTCAAAGTTTTGCGTTTCAATATTATTTTGGATTATATTGAAAGATTTTATGGAAAATTTTTTATTGAATGGTATTTATTAAACTTTGGGTTTTGTTGATTTAATTTTTGATATTAAGATTTGTATTTATTTCTTTAAAGTATTATCCTTTTTGTTGATCATATAATCTTTTACTAACAATTTTGTTTTAGGTAAATCTCCAAACAAAAGGGAAATATATAGTTTATCCATTTTGGTTATTCTCTATAAGTTGATTCTAGTGCTTCAGGTGTGACCAAGTCATCTTTAATACTCATCATTTGGAGTGAAAGATGAGATTGTGGTAAGAATTAGATAAAGGATTAAAATCTAATTTTCAAGTTAATTTTTGTTTTCATATTCTATGAATAAATTAATTATTGAACATTAGGGATGGGATATTAAAACCAATAATGTGTTATCCTAATGCTTTATGTTTTGTTGAACTAATGATATTTTAAATTGTCATAGATTTATGGCTTTAAGGCCCTCAATTTTACACTTGTTTGTGATTGATGACCTCAATCACTCACTATATATATTTATGTTTTTCCTCCAATTATGTGTCTCTAATTGATACCAATGTTCTCCTAATCGTGATCATAATTTATTGGTGACTTTTTCATTTCCTTTTCCCTCTTGTTAAGACAAAATTTTATGAACCCAATTTCTGATGTGGGTTTTCCACAAAGGTATTTTTCTATTTTTAACCTTTTATTTTCGAAGAACAATTTCAAATTGAGAGGACGCAATTTATTAAAGGTGGGGAGAATGTAACACCCCATGATTTCATTATATGGTATTTTCTATAAATTGAATAGCTTGCGCTATATGCATCACAGAGTTTGAGCACACCACAACTTACCAAACTAGCCATTCAAAAGCTGTTATGAATAGTATTAACTGGATTTTGAATTTTATATACTCGATATAATTTTAACTTATGTATTATGTGTTTCCTAGACATATTATTAGAACAAATTCAATTTTTCAGATAAAAAATATATTTTTAAAAAAATTCAGTTTTAACACCATTTAATGGAGAACACTTTTTAAATCCTATATTTGACACTTTTAAATATTCATTATGACAAAATAAAATTCTTCTTTAGAATCAGGACATCAAAATTCACTTTCGATGAAATTTTTTTATTTTTCTAATTATATTCATTTTTTATGAATTGTAAGAAATAATATATTTTAATTCAAACTGCCTTTTAATCTAATTTATTTTTACAGTTAGATTATATTTTAAATTGGTTTTGAATGTTTTCATGAAAAAGGGGTATAGTTCTCTCAAATATTTTTGATGATTATTTTCATCTATGTCAATATCCTTCATTATTCTTGATTGAGGTTAATTTATTATAACACAATCTTCCATATTGTATTGAATGAGTTATGTTTGACAGTGGATGAGCTATTTTTATACCATTGATGGTTTATGGTTAAAGTATAGACATTTTGTATGCTATTTTAATGAGAATTGTTATGTTATGTTTAATCCTTTTCATATGAGGAATTCATTCGACTTAATAAGTGATGGGTGGAGCCCGCTATAGCTCCTCGATGCATCGGTGGGTCTCACGAGACAAACTAGTGTCTTGGCATAAGGCCTTGACAAAATCATATTTGTAGTCTTGGCACGAGGCCTTGACTATGTTGTTATGATGTACAGCATTATTCATTCCATCATTTTGAGACTAGTTATTGATATTTCATGTGGTTATTCTACTAGTAGAATACACATGACTATGTTTTATTATGGCATTATTTACTCAGATCATATTACTTCCATAAAGTTTTCATGTTAATTATTTGTAAAGGCATGTGTTTTCAATTATTGACCATGCCTAATGTTTATGTTATCTTCTGAAATATTGCTTAATCTTATTGAGAGTTTGAACTCACCCCTATCTCATGATTCATTTTCCTAGGATATGAAGAAGTTAGTTTTGAGCGACTTGCAGGAATAATCTTGGATTCTTCGATGCTTATAATATAATAAATTAGTGTAGTTTTTCTTTTCAAGTTGTAGTGTTGAACTTATGTATATATCTTGTTTCCAAGACTACTAAACTGATCGGTACTTCAGGACATGATTCCTTGTAATCATGCTAATGTATTAAAATAATTCACTAACTCCTGGATTCTGGGGTCGAGGCGTTACAATAATCAAGTGCGGAAGCTCACAAAACAATGCCATGCCATGATATCTATCTAAACTGAAAGTAAATAAAACAAAAACACAAGTATACTACCAAATAAAATAAAAGACACAAATAAAAATATTCATCATGATCATGTCTTGGTCCCCTTCCCTAGGCTCCATCCTTAGAATCAAGAAACAATCAAGCATCGGAAGCAGCATGCTTCCCTTTATCTAGACCTACAAGCATGTAATCTACTCTGGTGTCAACGACGGCCGAGCAGGGTGTGAGATAAAATCCCAATAGGCTAGTATACACGATTTCTAAACCTTTACATTTCATGTAATAATAAAATGTATTGTTCCATTATATAAAAATTTCATACAATTAATTGAGTGCAATGAAATAAATAACTCAGCCTGGGTTCCCAACCACACTCGTCCCTAATTACCTGCTTCAGCCTAACCTGGATGATTTACGTTAGTACTTGTAAGAAGATTACACACATTCATCTATATAAAGCCTATAAAATCAAGTTAAAATAAGGAGGCATACCCCAATCTTGTGTATTAACTTGGGGTCTAAGTCCTGTGTTAACCAGGTGTGCTTCAATATACAATAAAAATATCACCAATCTCAAGAGACTCAATGTGGCATTAATATAAAATTTCATTGCATCATTATTAACGTTCATGTTGAGTGTTGGAGTATGATCTCGTCTTGAAGGCCAGCTTAGCCACATTGGCAACAAATCTATCCCTAATGGGACGTTTTGGAACAATTATCACTCATAAGTATTGGAAATCTTAGGGAGGTCTCGGTATGGGAAAGCCAAAGACATCGCCCCCTAGCGCGTAGTGGTAACCAGTCAGGAATGGAGGGTCTAAGTGTGGCCCTTAATACGGAACCCACATTCTTTCCCCAACATGACTTTAATTAAAGATTTCACAGTAGTATATATGAAATAATAATCATATGAAATTTCAGCTTGAAAACTAAACATATAAACTTGTTCATCACAAGGTACAAATTAAATATTGCAGCATAACAATCTTAACAAGGAAATATACCACAAAAACATAAGTAGATAAATGAAATTTTTAATAAAAAAAATATATTCGAAAAAACAACTACCAAAGATCCAACAATTCAAAGTTCCTAATTAATCTAAATTAATTATTTAAATTAAGAAAAAAAAATTGGTTGCGCAACACATGAATTTAATTAAATTAAATGCCTGGGCTAATGAAATTTATAATAGCCACATCGGCACACCCAAAGGGGTGTCTAGCCACATTGAAACAAATTAAAAAATTTAATTTATGTTGACTACGGATACAAAACATAGGTAAAACAATTAAATTAAATAAATTGGGTGAGTTAGCATTGGGTCGGTAGGCACCGACTAACGACACAACGATTTTTTTTTAAAAAAATATCCCTGAAATAGTGGGAAAGAGAGTAGAAACCCTACCTTATAGTCATAAATGATTCTAAGATCCATGGTAGGCTTTGAATTTACCAAAAACGGAAGAAAACTTAGGATTTTAGAAAAACCCCAAAATAGGGTAAAATTCTTCGGTGATGAACTCCGCATAGGATACTCAAAGAAATCCTACGATTCCAAACGCGCAAGGTTTTCCTTTTCTTAAGTTTTTCTACACACCTGACAGTGAATAAAATGGATGATGTACGGAGGCACGGTGGTCTTATGAAGGGGTTGTTGGGTGGTGCGCCACCTAGGGAGAGGGAGGGTCGTGACGTGAGGGGGAGGATGAGAGAAAGAGAGAAAAAAAGAAAGAAAGAAAAGAAAGAAAAAGGAAAGAAAAATAAGGGAAAATAAGAGAAATGGAGAAATGAAAAATAATTGAAAATTAAAATAGATAAATATGATGGAAAGGAAAAAAGAATAAATAAAACTAGAAATGGAAATCTCCCATTTTAATTATTTTTACTTTTATGTAACCCCCTTTCTATTTTATTTTTAAATTTCTTTTTATCCCTTCTTTCTATCTTTTAAGTTTATTTAAATATTTTATTATTTATTTTCTATCCTTAATTAATTATTTTAATCCCGAACACCATGCTAAAGTGTGACATAACATTTTTCATAAAACATAGAAATTATTTAATTAATTTTAAAAAAAATTCCTGGACCCATAGTGGGGTGCGCAGACGCGTACCCTAGGTCTCTTTAAAGATTAGGACAATAAAAATTAAAAATGGTTCATGCCTAATTAAGGTAGGTAAGTTACAAAATAAACATATCCATGATAAATTATATGGATAATTAGGGAAAATTCAATGTTCAATAATCATCAGAAATTGAATATTTCATGTGGACTAAAAAATGAATCAAGGTAGTGAATTTAAATACAATCCTTTGTCAAAGGAATCATACACCATACAAAGGAAAAATAATTATGGTATTTGTAAAACATATCCCAAGTGGATTAAAATAAAGGGTTGTTGTCATTAATGAATGAAAGTACTATGAAAAGATATTTTAAAAACATTCTTGAGTAAAATATCATTTTTATTTTCAAAATCATTTTGAAAATTATTTTTTTTGAAAATAACATTTGAAAACATTTTATTTAAAAAGTAAACTTTTAAAATTGCAAAGTACATTTCAAATAAGTGATGGTGGGTAAATCCATACATGTGGTACAAGGTAAAAATAACATTCCTTTTGCAAGGTAAAAAGGTTCGAAAATTGGATTGTTTGTAATGCGACAAGAACATTCCCATGAAAACTTTGGTAAAATAAAAATTAATAATAATAAAATTGTATAATAATTTATTTTTAAATGCTAAAAACATTTTTGAAAACCTTTTTAGAAAAAAAAAAGATTTTTAGAAGAAACTATATTCTCTAACTAAAGATATAAATAAATTCCGGTTTTATTAAAAACATTTTCTAAATGATTTTGAGTACCAATGATTGGGAAAATGGTATTATTATATGAAAAAGGTTGTGAATAATCATATCAGGATAAAATTAAAGGATTTATTAGAATATTATTCAGTAATTTTCATGGATGGAAATTCAAGTGTAAACAATCCCAATCAAAATGAGATTGTGAAGTATACCCTTGAAAAGACCATAACGTTGATGTGGGAATAAATCAATGAATATATTATGTGTTTCAAATTTAAATCCACATAAAATTTTTTGAAATAAAATAATATATAGTGAAAAAAAATTTCAAACATAATCTTATAATATTGACAATAATGAGCAAGTAATATTACCCAATGGAAAGGAATCAGGTTATGAAATCCTTTACCACTTGATAACTATTAAATCAAGTCCCCTTAAAAGAAATAAATAAAATTGAAAATCAAAATACCATAAATATAAAAAAATCATGAAATAATATATTTAAATGGGTTGTAGATACACCACACAAAATAAGTGGTGAATATGTCATTTATCTCACAATGTAAAATGTGATATGAAAACCCATTAACTTGAATTTATTTTTGTGTGAACATCCATTAACCTATTGAATAAGGTTTTTAAATATTTTAATAACTTAACAAATAACCATAATCATATTTTTAATATCATATATTTTCTTTTTATAATATCTTATTACCCATTTTTTAATAATCATTCATTATGTTCACTATTTTGGGTGTTAATTTCCTAGTTTATCGAGGATGTTTTAATATGTTACAAGTTGTTATTGTTACATAGATCATGATTTAATAGTATAAATAATTTAAACCATAATTTAATTATCATATATATCTATTATATATTTATTTATAATATTCCATAATGTTTGGATATGGTAAATGAAAGGCACTGCTCATGGAGACAGTGGGTCGTACGTACGAATGAATGCTACTTCTATTTCTTTATTATTTTTAAAATAAAGAAAATTAAATGGTATATATGTATCTATATATTATAATTACATTATCATATTTATTTCATATATTTCAAATCGTTTTATTAATTTCATTCTTTATACGTTCCATTGATAGCCTGAATGAATCTCATCGCTTTGAGAAGGCAGTAGTTCATACTTCCACAAACGATGTTATCGTATTCCCAAAAAATAAGAAGCATAAAGGTATGTGTTACATAAAAATTATAGAAGCCTAAATACATTATAAGTATCATATATATCTTATATAAAAATAAATTCCATAATAATTCCCAACCATGAGAGGTGGTAAAAGAAAAATGAACAATCATCGTTTTGCAAGGCAGTAGTTCGTCGCACATGAACGGTATGGTCGTTACCCATTAGAGAGAAGTGTGTGTATTTGTAGGTAAATAACATAACATAAAAATAATATTGTATTTAAGATACTCATTTTATCTTTTAATCATGGAATAATATGTTTTTAGGGGTGGATAATGAAAATAACATAAAAGAGCTTTAGGAAGGATGTGACCTCTTCTTTGGGTAAATCGTTTTGGTTTGCACCAAAGGGATACCTTGGATAAATTTATTCCAAAAACAAGAATTGTAGGATGAGTTTAGGGACATTTAGGATATATTTGGTTATATATTAGTCTATAAAAAGTGTCTTTAGGGGTGTCAAGAAGTGGGTGGGGTGAGTGACATTTTATAAAGGAGGAGGAGTGGAATTTTTTTATATTTTTGAAATGGGAATTCCACCCACGTTTTTCTCATGTCATCTGGATCCAATAATGGTGAAAATTCAATAAACGGTAGGATAGGGTCGAAATATGACATCCAATTGATTTTTTACAAGTTTCTATGTCATTTTGACTCTTAATTTTAAGGTTTAGTCCCTTGTTAAGCTATTTTCCTCTTAATCATTTTAATTAATTTTAATAACTTTCCCTAATATTTTTGGTCAAACACTATTTTTACCTTATTATAATTTTAGAAATTATTCTGATACCATGTATGTAATCCATTTTTCTAAATTCCAACAAAAAAATGGTATAAATTAATTTAAATTTAATCTCCTAGACTGGATGACAAAGTGGGTTTTTAAAGTAAAAACGTTCAAAAGTGCAATAAGTTTTTATATCCAAATTCAATGAGAAATTGATTAAAATTACATAATTTGAATTAATTTATGTAAAATTAATTAATTTAACATTAAAAATAATCAAAAACATATTTTAAATTTATAAATAAATTAGACAAAAAATTAGTTTTGAAATAAAATTCTGTATTGTGCGTTATTCATTAAAAATGAAGCTTCACAGAAAATACAAAATATTCACACTAAGATAATTTTTATGTTAAAATTTAAAAAAATATTTTGTTTTTGACATATAATATTTATAGATGTTCCAAAAATTGGATTTAAAATATGTTCGTAATTAAATGGTGGCAAAATTACTTATCTAAAATATTGGTTTTTATGCATAATATTGCGTTCATTATTATCTTATGTATATCCAATATATTGGATAAATATACAAAATATTTTATTTAATATATAACATATATATTTCATTAATATAATTAAATAATTTTGATTAATTTAATTTATTAATACAAAACACCTTTGGTAGAATTAAAATATATTCTTTATATTCAATTGGTTCATATTTTCATTTCTAATTAATTGGTAACCAGTGAATTTATCATAGATTTTTATAAAACATATATTTTCATAAGTTTCATAATATTATTCATAACTTCTAATTTAATTTCTAGGTTATATAATATTATATTAAATAATAATTTCTTAATAATATACTATTGTTCGGTAAAACTCAGTCTTGCATATAATGCATGACATTGGAGATACTCTTTGTTGCGTACGATGCACGCTAAAATAATATCACATTAATTGAAAGATATATCATGGATTAATTTTATTTGAAATATTAATTATATTATAATGTATTAGTATATTATATTCCCTTACTCTCTTGGTGTCGTGTGTCATTTACGCTATCAAATAAAATGTTCCTACTTTAGAATTTTGAGGCGTTACATTCTTTCTGCCATAAATAAATTGTTTCCTTAAAATTTAAACTCGATCTTGACAATATAGGGTGTGATATTTAAAAATTCATAATTTTAAATCTCACATCATGAGAAGAGTTAATAAAATATCATCTTAAGAATATATAAACAGAAATAAAAATATCACATGGAATAACATATAACTAGGTCTCTAATTAAGAGAACATTGGTGGAAAGTACAGATATGTTCTTATAGGAAAAGAATAAATATTTATAGAGAGTAATTGAGTTCATTGATCATAAACAAGAGAATGGTTAATTTAAATATTGGGGCCTCAAATCCATAAATATACAGATATTAAAAGACCATCAGTTCAACAAAAACTAAGGTATTATGATAACATTTTTATTAAGATACTTTTCCTAATGTTGAGGAATTTTTTTATTGACCAATAATATAAGGAAATATAATTACTTGATACATTTAAATTTCATAAGAACAATTCCATATTCTTTTATGCTTGCATCAAATTCTAAATCATCCCTTCCATCATGAAATGGATATCCGAAAATTAACTTGGATTCTTGAAGCACTAAAATAAACATTAAATAGATCTTAAGGCCCATAAATAATTCCATTTGCCTATTACTATTATTAAAAGACAATATGGTTAATATATTAATATCTAAACTTAAAAATTAACACTGCAGTTTCATCATTAAAGTTCATTTGTAAAAAAATTTAACTATAAATATTAACACATTAACCAACACTTTGCATAAACCAGTGGTAGGCACAAAACCCTTATCATCCTTCAGTCTTGGGTAAAAGTACCATGACCTTTCTACATTTATGTGTGGTCACCTAGAATATAGATTTTCCTTTTCAAAAACCATACTAATATAATTTCAAAAATAAATATGATGGATATCCTTTAAATTTCGTCATTAAAAAAGATTTGAACTAAATATTTAAATATAACCCCAATACATAAATACTTAATCCATTTATTTCCACATGGGTTCTTCCATGGTCTCGAGTTTATCATTGAGAAGAGGGAATTAACTCAGGTAATGTCCAGGTTCTCCACATTTATGGAAACTGACCATAAATAGATCCTTATAGTGAGATTTATTTCCTCCCATCATACTCTTAATTTTTCCTCATAAATTATGGGCATTATGTCCTTATTTTCCACATATAAAGAATTTATCTATTCCATTGAGACACCTTCCTAGGTGTCTCCTTCCAAATTAATTACATGATAGAAATTTATCCTCCTTTACTCTGTGTTCTCCACCACTCGATCTCTTAGAAACATCCATCCTTATCTTCTTTAGTGAGTTCACGATTTTGTTAAGGTATATGTTTTTAATCCTATTTAGGGAAAACTTATTAAGCATAAGAATGATATTTTTCACTTATATCAACATGTCATATAGTTTTTCATTGTCACTACCTTATCCTTCATGTTCAATGTTACCTTGACTCCATCATGTTCCATCCATTGAATAAAACTAGAAATCATAGAGTGAGTAATAATAGTCATAGTGATAAAATCATATGATCATTTATAGGATATCTAAATCATGAAACCTTATTTTAAATATAAAACACCTCGGGTTTAGCCTAGGTCATTCACTGCCATTATCTATTCAAATCCTTAATAAGGGTTTGTAAATAAAATTTAAATTATCTTAATAATACCCCCTGGGAGTGTCAAACCAAGTGCCTAGTAAGGCCTATTATTGTATACCATGTTACACTTGATTCAGAACTGTTGCACAATTTCAGATTTGTTACCCCTAGGTACATCTATGCTGGTACCATGTCCACTTTTAGTATCCAAACAAGGATATATTTCGAAAAAACCCACATAATCTATACCTAACTAAAACTTTAGGATGTTATTCTTTTATTATCCTAAAATTATATCTTCGGGTTATGTTCTCTCATCCATGTTTCCCTAAATCAAGTTCCAAATGATGATATTAAACATACTATGATACCATCTATGATGACCCAACCCTATAAATCCCAGAGTTGGTGTCTACTACCATTACATTGGCATAAGATACATGTAAATCATTTTCCAAAGGAACAAATAGTTTAGTAGTCTTGTTAAAATAGGTACATATATGAGTCTTGTATTACAAATGAATAAGACAATTACGGCATAATTTTTTTATTTCGAGGATAATAACTTATTCGATCTAGAGTATCCTTGCATATCTTTATTAGTATACTTTATAGAATATTTTGAAAAGGAAACATAATAAAGGAGAGTTCAAATTATCAGTAAGGTTAAGTACAGCAGAAGCAATAATGAATCGATGAGAATAATCATTACGGTAAGAAAAATAACATAACACACATGCCATGTAATCAATTAACTGAGAAGGAATTGTGTAAAAAAATGGATTCATAAATAACTGAAAATATATAAATTTTAAATAACTGGATAAGTCATAATCAATATGGAAAGGTAATAAACTAAAAACTCATTCCATTTAGTCAATAAACTATTAATGAAACGCATCCTTATACTTTTTCATAGTGAAACTATCATGGGTAATGAATACTGAATCAAAATGAAGGCAATACTTAATTATTGGAAATCGTGTATCTAGAACATAAACCAATAACATAAAAAACATTCACAAGATGGTTTAAGTATGTGGGTAGAAACTCGTCTATTCTATTTGGAATGAAACTTGAAGGGTTTTTTGCTTAATAATTTCATCTCATGAGACTACTGATGCATCTAGGGGATTATTTTAAATGATCCCCAACTCATAGGGCTTGTACTAACCAGTCCCCAACCTAGATGTCTTTCATTAACAGATTCCCATCCTGTATAGTGTATGTTCAAATCAATCCTCATATATCGAATAATCAATTTAAAAAAATAGAGTACCTTATCAAATATCATAATTGAGTAAAGGATATAGATTTATCAATATTCCCCTAGTCAATAAAATAACTATCAAAGTAAACATTGTGTGTAAAAATGATATATGGTTTACGCAATAAACATATCCATGATAAATGATTTAGATAATTAGGAGAAATTCAATGTTCATTGATCATAAAAAATTGAATATATCCAGGGTACTAAAAAATGAATCAAGGTAGTGAGTTTCAATACTATCTTTGGTTAAAGGAATCATAAACCATTGAAAGGAAAAAATAAGGATGGTATCAATACAACATATCCAATTTGGATTAAAATAAATGGTTGTTTTCATTAATGAATGAAATTACAATAAAAAGATATTTCAAAAACATTCTAAAAGAAAATGTCATTTTATTATGAAAAAAAGTCAAATTAATTTACATTGAAAATAATTTTTGAAATCATTTTATTTAAAAATTAAACTTTTATACTTGCAAAGGAAGTTTCAAATAACTTATGGTCGGTAAATCTGTACATGCCATACAAGGTAAAAAGAATTCCTTTTGTAGGGTAAAAAGGATAGAAAATTTCCTTGTTCGGAAAATGACAACAAGATTCCTTTGAAAATGTTATTAAATGAAAAAAGGTAAAAATTTATTTAATAAATCATTTTTGGAAATTTAAAAAAAAATTAAAACCTTTTTATAAAACTTGGTTTTTAGAAGAAAACAGGTTCTCCGACTGAAGAGAGAAATAAATTCTGGTTTTCTTAAAAACAATTTCTAAAAAAATGAGTACTAATGAGTGGGAAATGGTACTATTACGTGAAAAAATAATTAATAAACAATGGATAATAAAATTAAAGGGTTTATTAAATAATGGTTCCATAATTTCTTCTGATGAAAATTCAAGTGTAAAAAATCCCGAACAAAATGAGATTGTGAAGTAAACCCTTGAAAAGACCATAATTCTTATATGAGAATAAATCAATGAATAGATTATGTGTGTAAAATTTAAATCCAAATAAAACAAGTGAAAATACAAAAATGGATATTGAAAATTTATTACACACATAATCTTATTATAATAATGATAATTAGGAGTTAATATAACCTTATAAAAATGAATCAGGTTATGAAATGCTTTACCACTTGGTAACTTTTAACTGAAATACCCTTAGAAGGTAAAATTAAAATTGAAAATGAAAATAACAATAAAATAAAAAAATTCATGATATAATATATAAAAATGGTTAGTATGTACACTACACAAAATTAGTAAGTGGTGAATATGACATTTATCTCATTGATGTAAAAAGTGAGATGAAAACCCATTACCTTATGTTTCCTTTAAGATGAACATCATTTCACCATGTGTATAATGTTTTTAAACAAGTAACTAACTTATATAATAACCATACTCATATTTATAATATCATGTGTTAACTTATTATAATATATTATTATCCATTTGTTAATAATCTATCTTAATTTTTTCTATTTTAGGTGTTAATTGCCTAGTTTGTCGGGAATGTTTTAACTTGTTACTTGTGATATTATTTATTATATCCTGATTTAATCATCTATTGAATTTAAACCATGATGTAAATATCATATATATCTTTTATATATGTATTTACAATAATACATAAATTTTCAAGATAGGAAATGAAATTCACTGTTCATGGAGATGATAGGTCGTACGTATGCATGAATGCTACTTTCATTTCTTTTTCATATTTAAAAGAATGAAAAGTAAATGATATATATGTTTATGTACATTATAATTAAAGTATAATATTTATTTTATATATTTCATTTAGTTATATTAAATCCATAATTTATAATTCCATGTATAGCATGAACGAATCACATCGCTTTGAGGAGGTGGTGGTCCACATGTACACAAACGATGTTATCTTATTCCCAAAAAATGGAACGTATAAAGGTATGAGTTATATAAATATTATATAAGTATAAATAAATTATAAATATCATATATATCATATATAAATATCAATTATATCATAATTCCCAACCATGATAGGTGGTAAAGGAAAAAAACCAGCAATCATCATTTCACGAGGCGGTACTTCACTGTACATGAATGGTATGTTTGTTACCCATTAAATGGAATTTCTTATAAGTTTTGTTGTAAAGCATAACATAACAAAATATTAGTATATTTAGGATAATTATTTTATTATTTAATCATGGAATAATAATATTTGAGGGTGTGTAGAATCAAAATAAAACAAAAGAGCTTGAGGAAGGATGTTACCTCTTCTTTGGGTAAATCCTTTTGGTTTGCACCAAATGGATTACTTGGATGGATTTATTCAAAAAGGTAATCTTATAGTATTACGTTATGGATTTTAATAAGATATTTGATTAGATATTGGTTGATACAAAGTGGATTTCGGTGTTTGAGTAAGTGGGAGGGGTGAGTGCCTTTTTATAGTGGAGGAGGAGTGGCATTCTTGTAAATTTTTGAAAAGGGAATTCCACCCACGTTTTCCCCATGTCATGTAGCTCCAATAATGTTACACATTTTATATAAAATAGAATAGGATTAAAATATGAACATAAAATGTATTTTTTACAAGTTTCTAGATCATTTTGACCCTTATGTTTAAGGATTAGTGCCCTGTTAAATTAATTTTCCTCTTAATCATTGTAATTAATTTTAATCACTTTCACTAATCTTTTTGGTCAAAAAACTAAGTTTAACTAATTATAAATTATAAATTATTTTGATTCCAAATATGGGATCAATTTTTTCAAATTAAAATCAAATAATTGGTAGAAATAAATCTAAATGTAATCCCCCATATTGAATAACAAAGTGGGATTTTAATGTTAAAATGCTAAAAAGTTTGCTATGTTTTTATATCCAATTTCTATGTAAATTGATTCCAATGAAATAAATTGGATTAATTTATTTGAATTTTTTAAACATAAATTTAAAAACAATCTAAAACATAATTTATCTTTATAAATAAATTAGATGAAAAACAGTTTTCAATTAAAATACAATATTTTTTACTATTCATCAAAAAATGAAACATCATAGAAAAATACAAAAAATTAAACATAAGCTAATTTTTATGTTCCTATTTTAAAAATTAAGTTTATTTTGAAATATAAAATTTATAAAACATCAAAAAATTTAATATAAACTACGTTCTTCATTAAAAGGCGGAAAAATTACCTTTATAAAATATTGGTTTCTATATGTAATATTGGGTTCATTATTATCTTATGCCTATAAAATCTATTGTATGAATATAAAAAATATTTGATTGAATATATAACATCTATATTTAATTAATATAAATTTCTAATTTTAATTAATTTGATTTTTTTAATAAACTATTCTTCCGGAGGATAAATATATATATTTTATATTCAATTGGTTTATATTTTCATTTCTAATTAATTCGTAACCAATGAATTTATCATAGATTTTTATAAAATGAATATTTTCATAATTTTGTTAATATTATTCATATTTTATAATTTAAAGGCTTGGTTGTATCATATCATATTAAATAATAATGTTTTAATAATATATTATTGTTTGGAAAAACATGGTCTTGCGTGTAACGCATGCCATTGGAGAAACTAATTGTCGTATGTGACACACGCTAACTCATTATCGCATGAATTTCAAGCTATATCATAGATTAATTTTATTTAAAATAGTAAATATATTATAAATTATTGTGATATTATATTCCCTTATGCCTTTTTTGTTACATGGCATACACGCTATCAAATACAATGCTCCTACTTTAGAATTTTGGAGTGTTACACCGCTGGTAGTTTCGGCATGGCATCAAATGAAGGAAGTATCTTAATAAATAGATTTGATGGAATAAATTGTGGTTATTACAAAATATATATTAAATAACTTATTATTAAAAAGTACTTTTAAGTCCCATTATCCGTGGTAAAGTCGGTGCTAATGGATATAGGTGAATGGGAGTGCTTTGATTGAAATGTGCTAGATCTTGTAAGAATGTCTCTTGTAAGGAATGTTTCTTTCAATATTAAATATAAGAAGACTACAGAATATGTTATGAAGGTGTTGGTAGATATATTTGACAAACCAAAATCCCTTATAAAAGCCTTTATGTTATGATATTTGCTTCAAATTAATGATTTCAGAAGGAATTCCAATGAATGATTGTGTTAATGAATTCAACATGATTCTTAGGAAGCTCCAATTGGTAAAGGTAACTTTTTATAATGATGTGTGGGTGTTGTTGCTCTTATATTCTCTTCCAGAGATCTGGGATGGAATTTTTACTATAGTTTGTAACCCAAATAGAATATAGACTTGGTGTTTAATTATATTAGTAATCTGATACTCAATGAGGAACATTGGTGAAGCGGTGTTCATGTGTTAATCAGTATTGACCTTAATACCAATGTTAGAATAAGTTCACCTCAATGGAAGAAATTTTACTAAAATAATTCATTGGTAGATGAGCCTCAGGAAATGAAACATGAAAATATTTGACGCATGGCAGTTGGTCCTAGTCTAACCTTCTAGAAATGTGGTAAAAGGGAAATATTTGGAAATATTTTTAATTTATCAATGAGAATATTGGACAAAATAAATTATTAGTAGTTCAGATGCCATGAACACTATGGAATATTTCAAAATTTACTTTCTAAGCATTTCCACTCTGGTAGAATCGTGGTTGATTGACTCTAGTGCCTTCTATTACTCAAATAGTGATTGATATTGTTTAACCAACTATAAATTAGGGAATTTTTGGAATGTCCATATTGACAATAGTGAAACCCTATTAGTTTTTGTAAAAGGATAACCCATCATTCAAATGAATAATAGAGGATTCCTGAAGCTATCGGAATTTCACCACATCCATGGTCTATGGAATATTATTATTTCCTTTGGATAATTTGATGATGAAGGTTTTTTCAATACCATGAAAAATGGAGTTTGGAAAGTGACTCAAGGATCCATAGTGGCTTCAAAAATCATAAAGTAAGAGACTCTTTAATTGATTATAAATTCAAAAAAATTGAAATGGTCGGATGTTCAACATCTAATGAAATAGAGCTATGGTATTTTAGGTTCCGTCACCTTAGTGAGAAGAACAAAAAGGTTCTAAAGGCTCCGGTCATACTAAATATTTATCACATGGTAATAGAGTAGTGTGAATGTTGTGTGTTGGGAATGTAGAAAAGAGTTTCTTTCAATTTAGATGATCAAAATCCCTGGGATCAGAAGTTAGATATGGTACACTCATACGTTTCGGGACCTACCCATGTTAAATCATATGGTGGTTGTATTTACATTCTTACATTGAACTAATGATTCTAAAAGGAAAGTATGGATATACTTCTTGAAGTATAAGTCTATGGTAATTCCAATGTTTATTTAGTGGAATGTATTTTCATAAAGGGATTTTGGCTAGAAGTGGAAGTTTATATAAATTAAAAACAGTGGTAAGTAAACTAAACACAACCTCTAGAAATTATATACGGAATAATTCATCAAAAATTTATCTCCAAAATTTTTTAAATTATATATGCCTTTAAGATAAAATATGTTAGGTAGTGTTTCATACATGAAACACAGAACCATAAAAACTACAGATAAATATTTAACCATTAGATTATAGCCATAGAATTAGTAGGTAAAAATATAGGTAACTAAATTATAAAAAAGATGCATAAATATAATAAAGTTCTTTATTAATACTTTGTTATACACTGATTTAAAATAGTGTAGTAATGTAATTTATAAGATTGATTTATTCTTGAAAATTCAACCCTTTTATAATTGTATTGTATGAACTTTATTTTAATAAACCTAATATATCATGGATAAATTATGCTATTGATATTAATAATATTTTAACACCAATATAATTACTAATTTATTGGAAATAATAACAAGAATAGTTAATATTTTTAAATGTTATTTTACATTGAGAACAATTTTCATTACATTAATATAATTTTATTTAAACAATAAATATTTGAATTTATGCATATTAGTTTGACCAAATTGACCTAATTTTTTAATTTTTCATGACAAAATTAGTTTAAGTTTATTTTTTTTCAAAAATAATAAATTTTTAGTTGAATGGTGAAAAATACATTTTTTTTAATAAAACCATTGAATTTATGACTATATCAAGAAATAAATATTACATAAAAACTTATTAAACATTTCTCTTGATCAAAAATTTACTTAAGGAGTAAAACTATATATTTAAAAATACTATTTTAAATTTAGAAAACCTATGTTTAACATTTTATAAACATAAGTAATATTTTCCAATAAAAGAAACTATTTTCGGTCACTTCTTTTAATTAAATATTATTTTGGTAAGAATATGTTTTTTCTATAAAAACCAAATAAATTTTATTTTTTATTAGAAACCAATTTATATCATTAAAATTGACAATAGTGATAATTTTATCCTACACATAATTTGTAAGCTTAAAAATAAAAATTTTCAAAAAAAGAGTATTTGTACATTGCATGCTCTAATGTTAAAATTTATTTTATTATAGATAGAAATTTTATATTATGAAACAGTTTTAATATTTATAACAATTAGTTTCAAATTATTTAATAAGGTCTATTTTATTAGTCATTAAAATCAAATTTCTTAGTTTAAAATTAGTTACAACGGCAAACCCAAAAATGGTAAAAGTGAAAATTAGAAAAGTAAAGAACTTGAAAACATGTTTAAAAAATTGTTAAAATGAATGTATGAAGTTTTATAATCCTTATAACATACCCCACTAAATTATTATCCATTTTTTTGTCTTCGTGACATTTGAAACATGTTATATCTTTATATTAAGTTGAAATATTTATGAAAATGTCTTTCTTGCCACTTATAAAAGAGTCCTCTCACCACCCCTTAAAGAAAACCCTAAAATTCGGTTTCTTATTGAAAATATACTATTTTTACTTCTCTTATAATTCTATTTCTTTTCCTTTATCATCTAGTCAAAATTAATTGGCCTAATATCTTCATTTCCAAGTAATCTTCCAAGGGAAATCCAAATTCTTCGACATGAGTACTTTTTTGCTAACTAATTTGCTTTTCCTTCATAATTTCCTAAATATACTTTTATAATTCAAATATAATGATTTCATTATTATTATTATACTTAATTTTATTATGATATGGGAATAAATATTAACTACATCTCCCATTTTTATTCAGAGAAATGAAACTTCCATTCTTGTATAGTACGGACTATCGCCTCCACAAAGCGACAAATTTTGTTTTTCACTACCACCACTATTAGATAGTTATAAGGGATAAATTGAAGAATAAATGTGAAATATATAAAATAATTATGATTATTGAGATAAAAATTATAATACACCTTTTTCCCTCACATTAGTCAAGAAATGAAAACGTTAATTGTGCATTGTGCAAACTACCACCACCATGATGCAACATATCTCATTTTTCATTAATATTATTTATTATTTATTGAAACTTATGAAAGTATTATTCACCACCTTAAAAGTATATCAATAATATAATTAATAATATGTAATAACTATATTATTCACAAAATAAACCACTTTTATAATCGTGATTATCCATTAATTAAAGCATATTAACATTTGGGTTGGTCTAACCACCTACTTGAACAATGAAATAAAATAATATCATGGATAAGTATGAGAAATTAATTAATAATAATATATTATATAAATAATGAAATAATGATTTAAAATTTTACTATAATGGTTAAATTAATTTTAAACTCATTAATTAAGATACCAATGTTTGTTCATACAAAATCACTGAAACATGCTCATAACTGATTTCATATTTAATAATAATATCCAAAAATCCCATGGAATGAAATTATAACATTATAAATAATTATAATACATAAATTATAGTAATTTTTATAATTTTTTAATGATAAACTTTGGAAGAATAATGAGTAACCACTAGTGGAAAAAACACTAACATTGGGTTTTTTCCATTCAACATTGATTTATAATTGATGTTAATCTAGGTGGAATTGTAAGGGAACATTACACATAGGTTTTCATAAACAGACATTAAAATCCCTATTATAATGGGAATTATAGAGGGATTTGTATGTCCATTTTTTATAAAAATAGAATCAAAATCATGATGACATAAAAAGGTATTTCAGAAAAAAAAAATTAATAAAATAGATGTGGAAAGTTGAAAAAAAATTACCAAATCCCTCACCTACAATATCAAACTAAAAAACCAAATCCATCCAAAAAAAGATGAAACAATACAATAGTTACAAAAATCATTGAGAATATTTAAAACAATTTTTACAAATATACAGCTAAATGAAACTAAATATAAAAAAAATTCAAACATAGAAAATATTGTGATAATAAATTTTAACGGTGCTTCAAGTCATTGGATAAGTGGAAAGAACAATCATCAAAAACCTAAAAACTAGGGTTATGAATTTAACAAAATAACATATTTTTAAAAATTATAACTGTTATAATGAATATAAACATTTTAAAATATATAGTTTTTCTAGTCATGATTATCTCATAAATGAATCATAAAACAGAAAATCCACTTTCAATATTCCTTTTTTTATGATGAAATTTAATTTATGAAACAATATTTTATAAATAACAACATCTGATATATAATAAAAACAAAATATTAACTTATATAAAAGTTATTCACCTGAACCTTCACATAATCAGTTTTTTATGCTTCCACAATTGGATAGTGATTCCTGTTGAACCCAATCCATGTCCTCTTTTAATTTAAAATATCAGTTATCAAAACAGATGTAAAACGAAAATTTTTTAATTAAAGAACATAAATCATGGAATAAAACTTACTTATTTAATATTTCACTATAATATTCTTCCAATACAAACTAATAAATAGAATAAACAATATTCTCTACATTATTTTGAGAAACATATGCACAGTATTCAATTTCCAATAAAAAATAAAATATTTAGCATTAATAATAGTATAAAAATATTTCTTCACAATTATATTTATGTTTTTACACATCATGTAATGGAAAAAACTGATATTGTTTCTCTGTGTTTTGAATATTTTAGATACATGTTGAATTCTATCTTCTTGGTTTAAATATTTCACATCTATTGAAATGTATTTTTTGTCGATAAAAATATAAAAATAAGTGAAATTGTATTGGATGTAAAGACTATAGAGGTACCTAATTAAAAAAAATAATCAATTAATTCAATATAAATTATGTTTACTTAATGAAAATTGAAGTTCCCAGTGGATCATGAAGGTACACTAAGAGGGGGTGAATTAATGGGCAAATGTTTTACCAATTTATTATTATTTTCTCTTACCCCTTTTTAATTTGAACCTATGAACTTTTTATAAGGAATATATCTTCCCTATTTACAAACACAATTATACCACATGCAAGATAGAAAGTAAATAAATCAAAGGCCATAGTATTTCTTACAATTTTCACCCCCAATGTGGGTGACTATGTCCTTGACATGTTCGGGGTGATCCGAGACACATATTTTCTACTAAGAATCAATAAAAAAATTACAAGTGGATTGGTTAGGTATTAACTTGAAACCATTATGGGTATGTATGAATCTTTTCCGAAATTATACTAGCATCCCACTAGTGTTATTTATACCAGTATCCCACTAGTGTTTCAAAAACAAAAAACTAACACTGTGATTAAGATCACAAGAACTTCAAGTTACCACTGCAACACAGAACTAAACCGCCTCTTTGATCCGTTATAATAAACTGATTATGAATTTTCTCACATTATCTAAAACTAAACAACTACCACTAATTATAATTAATAACACTACATGCAAGTTGATTTAGTATACTCTTCTGAATAAGTAGAAGTTACCACTTGCTCTTCAACTCAATGCAATATTAGAATGAACAACTGGATATTTCTTGATACTTTCCAAGTTGAATTCTAATATAATGCTTTAGTTTAAATCTCAAAAACTCAATTCACACTTATCATTCAATGAATATTTCATGTACCTCAAGAAGGTAATATTCAATGAAAGGTCTTTTTATTTTTTATGCATTATTTCATGTGTATAAATGCACATCATATTTTTTTCATAGTACTAACTTCATGCATGTATATCACATATTTATGCTTCACCATTCCTTCCTCTATTTAAACCCTTTTGAAATTATTAATAGTTTACACACTCAACTGAATGAATTCTCTTTATTTTGCTACCGTAAATACACAAGATACTCACGGCCCTCAATACTTCCTCTCTATTATTGTATGATGCAAGCACACACTGAACACTTTCATAGAATCACAAACACTTTGTATGCACACAATCACTATCCACACTCTTTTCTTACTGCATATGAAATTAGCACACCCCCTCTTATACAAAAATTTGTAAGAAAATATTCACATTAATTGTTCTTTGTTTCTTCCTTGTGTGTGCTACACCTCCATACACATTTTGAATACACATGGTTCATGTGTGAAATCCTTTGTGAATGACTGTGTGAATTACACTATCTACTTACTCTTTGTCTGATGCCCTTATCAACACTTTTCACAACTAATGACACACTGGATCTTGGATTTGAATTGTGTGCGTGCAACTCAAGAAAAACCTTATCTATTTCATTAAAATCATCAATAAAATATATTGCACAGATTCATGATGATCATCGTGTAAGCTAGGTAGATGTTCATCATACTATCCTGAGTGGATTTGCATAAACGAGTTCCTTTACTATCCACTACAAGTGTGTTGTGGACATGTCGAGTGTCTCATGGATTCCATTTTCCTTTATGCAAATAGAAACACTGTGGAATAATACTTTGTGAGAATCACAAAAATTCATGATGCTATATTTGTTAGGAAATGATATCTTCTCAAACACTCAACAACAACTATATCAAGATCCTTGGGTGGTATTTATAGGCCATGGAGATCATCACAAAACCTCCTAGAATCACAAAATCCCAATAAATATAGAATCTTCAAGAATCATAGATGAACTAATCGCCTCACAAGTGATCACTATCATGAAGATTTGGTATTTTTTTCATGCTTTATTTCATCATTCAATTCTTCATTTTATGATGGAGAAGGAATTAAATCATATTTTGATCAATTTCAGACCGTAAATATAATTAATCGATGATGAGAAGTCTCGTATTGGTCATTGGGTGGTCTGAAAGAGGTACACGATTTTTCTGAAACTGTGCAGCACTTAGTAGTTAACTTAAAGGCCTATATTATAGGAGTAAAAATTCCCCGAATGGTCTACACACAGTTTCCCCTAACCATTCACTTATCTTGTGATTTATTAATAAGGGGAATTGTATCACCGAGAGGTGGAGGGTTTGAATCAATGATATCATTTTCTTTTATATTTCCTTGCTTATGAGACAACCATCACCTCCTATTAAAGATTACTTTCCCTACTAAAAAAATTCAAACACACATCCACATGAACATAAAAAATTACAAGGTTTAATATTCAATAATAATAGCAATCTTCTTGGTATAGTTTGGAAATGATCCAATACTACACAATACACTAGAAAAAAATATTTTTGTGTGGAGTACAATGAGTGGGATAATCCCTTTCACTCATGTATAACGATTCAAACAATTAAATAGTACATGTTCTCCTTCTAGAACAAATTAAGTAATACATTGTTTTGTAACAAAACATACTATGGTGCTCCTTTATCAACTTTCACAAACATAATCTTTCAAAAAAATTATTTTATTTCTTACCTAGGACTTGGAAATAACTTCCTAGACTTTGTTATAAAACTCAATTTGATTTTTCCTGTCAAATTTTCCTAGTCTGATTGATCAGTAAAAAATATATAACTCTATCGAAATATGATTGAGACAATTCTGAACACTTTCTTCCTCAGTCCAAAAAACCCAATATGATATTCCCCTATTTATTATCCATCCCGATACAGTGTCCAAATAAATTAGATAACCAGCTGAATATGATGAAAATCTTGATGCGTTAATCAGATGAATGTGTTGCAATATTATCTCTTATCCTTTCAATTCTGTTTTGCAAGAATTCTTCAAGAAATACAATCCCAAAAATTCTTCTCCCTAGAATTTCAGAGCTTCTCTCTCTTATATTCATGAACATTACATCCATATGAAAGAGAAAAGTTCTTTATCCTTTTATAGGTTACCAAAATATGGTTTTGGTGGGATTCTGAAATTGTTTCCCGATCAACAAAATTTTATGAATTTTCATGTTTCCTTGAATTTTATATAAATTTATGAGTTATTCTACGCTTCTCAACACTTCTTGATTCTTATCAAATATTATAACAACTTCTAATCTACTGTAATCAATATTTAAAAACATCAGGTTGATTCCAATTTCCCATTTTGATTTTCTCAGTACAATTTATTCATTACGTTTCTCTGTACCAATTGTATAAATGAAGAAATAGACATCTCTCATCTTCTTCAAAAACCTCAATCCGACTTTTTTCTCCATTATGATTTCTTGAAATGATTTTATTTATGTTTCTCTACACCAAATGATAAAAAAAACAACTTCTTTGAATTTCAATCTCCCCCATTGAAAACACATCCAACCATCACTAAGTAAGATTATTCTTCTTCTTTTTATTTGTTGGTCCCAAAAAATTCATCTTCCAATGATTATGATGACATACTAAATCTGGAAAATCAGTATCAACAGCTTCGGTCTTTTCTAAATACGACACTAAAGAATTTTCCTACACAAATAATTATTCCTTTGATGAATACGACGATATACTGAATCTGATGGATCAACATCATCACCTTATTTCTTTTCTCAATATGAATCGCATAAGCTTCTTTCTCATAGGACTGAAATATTTTGGCTTTTAGTCAGACTGAAAACCATCACCTTTATCATGATCCTCTCCTTCATCCTTGTTATGATTATCCTCTTTATCCTTTAAAGAAATATGCATTTGGAAATATCATTAAGATGATCTTGAGACCATAAATATTCTAATTCATTAAAATTATTCTTTCAAAAACTTCTACTTATATCATGACTTTTGTAACGCCCCGACCCTAGTTACCCAGAGTCGGTGCATTATTACATAACATTGGCATGATCACAAGAAAGATCAAATCTCGATAGGCTGATTGGTTTAGTAGCCTTGGAAACACTAGATATATTCATAAGTTTTACATTACATCATAAAATGAAAAACTACTACAACAACATAATGTCTCCATAAATCCACACTCATATCCCCACATAATATCCCTGCAGGTCATTCATAATTTACTTCTTCACTTCCTGGGAAAAATAAAACATAGAAAAGGGGTGAGCTCAAATGCCCAGTAAGGATAACAATATAGCGGAAACTTTCATAAATAAGAATAAACATTTAAGGCAATGTATAACTAAAACAAAAGCCTTTCAAACATGAACTTTCAACATAGTATGGCATAAATAAAATGAAATAATACCATTTACTTATTCACATGGATATTCTACTAATAGAATAATCACATGAAAAATCAATAACCACTTTCATAATGATGGAATGCATAATGATGAAATTTAATTTCTTTGTCAAGGCCTCGTCCCAAGACCTTGGGGCTAACTGTAACCGGAACCCAACCCGGAGTGCCTCTAATAACCGGACACCAACCCGGAGTGCCTCTAATAACCGGACTCCAACCCGGAGTGCCTCTAATAACCAGAGACCAAACCGGAGGGCTTACCTTTACCAGTCCCTAACCTGGAGGGCTTACTTTTACCAGTCCCCAACCTGGAGGGCTTACTTTAACCAGTCCCCAACCTGGAACATACTTGTCCAACACATTCATATGAAGTAAAGGTTGAAATATAACATAAACATTCTTATTGGAACTAGCATATGAAATGTCAATACTTTACTCATAAACCATGAATGCTATATAAATGACACATCTACAGTCAAACATACCACAAAACTTCATTACAATATGGAAGATTTATATCATAATAAATCAACATCAAATAATCATAAAATCCATCAAAGGATGTTGACATAGATGAAAATGTTTTTTTTTAAAATTATTGAGAGAAATATCCCTTTTTCATGAAAACATTTTAATGTTACACAATTTAGAAAGTAAGGCATTTAAATACATTTTTGAATAAAATTGTCCCATACCACTTTGAAACTTTTGAATGGAATTAACACTTTTAAAACATTCATTTTCATATAAATAAATCCTTACAAACCATTTTGAAAAAGTGGACATAAATGAGGATGATTTAGAAGAATAAATATTTAAAACATTTAAAATGATGTTTTAGTAAAAGTTCCCTTAGAAATAATCCCTTTGAAAACACTTTTATGAAATATGGACATGGATAGTAAATATGTCCCTGTAGATACTTACGTAAAGACAACCTCGGATATTAAAGAGATTGTGAAGTAAACCCTTATCAATTTGGTAACTTATGAAACATACAACCCATGAAAGAGGTATCATACAATGAAAATGTAAATACACATAAGGTAAAGTGTATTACACAAAGAATACAATTATGGGCAGTACATACACCACACAAAAGATAATAGTGGAAATATGGCTTGAATCTCACGGAAATAAAGAGTGAGATGAAAACCCCTTACCACGTTAATCAACTGAGTCGTATGGACAAAAGTTAATAACCACCAAATTATTTACAGAATAACATGAATATAAAGATAATCATGACAATATATATCAAATTCCAGTACACAATACACCACTTTCAATAATTTAGTGGCGAATAATGGAAATCTCACGGAATTGAATGTGAGATAAGAAAATCCCTTACCTTGTAATTTTCCATGGTTGGGGTAGGTTAACCTCCTGTATAATGGTGAAATAATTGTTATTAAATTATTCAAGAATCATATATATTAATATGATATCATATATGATCTTTTAATATTGATTTGATAATAATATCTTAGTATTATCATTGTTTCGGGTGTTAACTTACTTGTTTTCTTTTATATGTTTTGTTATATAAGCCATGTTTGTAAAGGATAGGTTGTAAATTATTCATATACAGAATGATATCAAGTCCTTAAACATCATTTTTTAAATCATCAAATGATAATTATACTTGAATGGATAGATGGAGAATGAATCTCATCGCGTTCGTGGAGACGGTAGTCCGTACGTACGCACGAGCGACAATATCATTCTTTTGATATTAAAATAATATATAAATGGATGGTATATCATATATACAGAATCATTAACATGTTATATTTATTATTTACATGAGTTACACATCATTATTATACCCATACAAATAATATTATATTGAATAACAATTACACCACGACGTGGAGATGGTAAGCCGTACGTACGCACGTATGGTGACATGTTATTCAAAGGGTGGATAGAATAATGAATATGGTAGTACCATATTTATAATAACATCACAGTATATGTGAGATACTGGAGTTATTATTTTATAATGGTAAGAACAAAGAAAGAATAAGTGGAAGAAGAAAGGAACTGGAAAAGGGGTGGTGAAAACATTACCTCTTCTTCGGGTTCTTCCTTTTGATTTGATCCAAAGGGCTCCTTAGGTTGGATTTCTGATCAAACTAAGGCATCTAGGTTGTAGTGAGGGATGTTGGGAGAGTATTTGGGCAGAGTTTGTCCGAACCAAAAGGCTTTTAAGGTGTGAAGAAATGAGAAGGAGGAGTTCCCTTTTATAAGAGGGGTGAGGGGCACCTTTGGAAAAGCTAGGAATATTAATTTATAATAAATTCATATTCAGTTTCTAATGGCTCAAAAGTTGATTATTAAACTTTTAAGGTGGTTATAGGTCTAAAACCACTCAACCAATAGAATTTAGACAGGTTTGGGTACTTATATTAACCTTATCTTTAAGTATTAACTCTAAGTTAATTAGTTTCACTTTTACAATGTCTCTTTGTATTTTTATATAATATGGTTAATAAACATACTATATACATCCAAGAGACCCTAAAGTGGTCCATTAATGATGAACCTATCATGATATAAGTCTCTTGGTCGAACCTTAGATTTTTAGGAATTTAATATCAATTAATAATATAATATTTGTTTTAAGAACTCTTTTATGTCAATTTTGACTCTATTCAATAGTGGATTTTTGTGAAACTCATAACAGATTGATTACTTCTAAAAAAGTCAATTAAATCAATCCTAATATATCATATTATCCTATAAAATTAGTTTAATTCATTAAAAGTTTCATATTATAATTATTTGGGTATTTATAATATCAATTATTTTAATTTTTCACTATTTTAGTAATTATTGCATCATCATTGTGTCATAAATAAAATACATTATTTAATGTCTAAAAATTATAAATAAAATATCATTATGTAGGAAATCGTTTTATATTTCTAATGAATATTTATAATCTAAAATCCAACATATATAACCTTATGTAATAATTGTTTTTCTAAAATATATATGCTTGTGTCATTTTTGTATTCATTTTAACTTAATTAAAATAAAGTGTCCCTATCACCTACAAGTGGCACCATGGGGTCCCCAAATCGACCCAAAGATGCCTATGGTCGAACATGTATCAACCAATAAGGCTAGGACACGTTTTAGGGTAATTTAGTATTATTATAAATATTATTTTTTAACCCTTATTTACCAGATTTACCCTTAACCATGGTAAATAAAATATTTACCACAGTAATTATTCAAAATGTCTAAAAATAAAAGTTACCTATTTAAACAATTTGGACATCCTGATTCAAAATATGGAATCCATTTTTCTAAATTCAAAACTCAGAAGTGGAAGAAATTAATTTAAAATTAATTCTCGCTGTCAAAACAAAAAGCGTGTTTTTAAGTGATAATAACTATCAAAAGATTGACACTTGTTTATGTTCGGTTTAATTGTAAAATTATGTCCAATGACCAAAATTATATTAAATGGTAAAAATATATTCTAAATATACTTTAAAACCACTCAAATTAATAATTTATCACTATTAATTATTTTGATTAAAAAAGTTATTTTTAATTAAAATTTAGTAATTTTCACTATTCATCAAAATATGAAAGTTATCCGAAAAGTACCAAAATTTCACCTTAGGGTAAATTCGACACTACGAATCCAAAAATGAAGTCAATTTTGAAATATAAAATATATATAATTTCAAAAAGTAGGTATTACTATTCATAACGGCTAGTTTGATCGGTTGTGGTGTGTGTTGAAACTCGAAGTTGCGTACAACACACGCTACTGTATTATTCAAAGGAAAGCGTACCGTGGAAGCTTGGGATGTTTCATTTTAAATTTTTTGATGTCCCCATTTAGTCAAAAAGTTTAAAATATTTTATTTAAAAAAGGTTTCACTATTAAAAGTTGATAAAAGTGCAATACTGAAAATGAATTTGTTCTTGCATTATATCTAAGAAACTCATAATATGGATTCTAAATTTATAAGGATTATATAAAGGTTAAAATTTAGATATTACTATTAATAACCTCTTTTGAATGACTTTTTTTTTGTATTTCATGGTGTGATTGAACTCAGTGTTGCGTGTAGTGAAAGTTATTTAATTATTTTGAAGAAATAACACACTATGAAATCTTGGGGTGTTACATTCTCCCCTCCTTCAATAAATTGCGTCCTCGCAATTTGAAATTGTTCTTCGAAAATAAAAGGTTGAAAATAGAAAATATATTTGTGGGAAAACCCACATCGGAAATTGGGTTACTAAAATTTAGTCTTAATATGAGGAAAAGAGAAATGAAAGGGTCACCACCAAATTATGATCTCGATTAGGAGAACATTGGTGGCAATTCGAGACATATAATAGGAGGAAAAACGTAAATATTTATAGGTAGTGATTGAGTTCATCAATCACAAACAAGTATGAAATTGAGGTCCTTAAACTCATCAATCTAGGATGATTTAAAATACCATCGGTTCAACAAAACATAGGGTATTAGGATAACACATTTTTGACATTTCAAAATATCTTAGTTGAAATCCCACATCGAAAAATGAATTAACGAGGCCTCTATTTAAAATAAAGAGTGGGAAGTATGAAGATTACTGAAAATAACACATACTAGGGTTCCATGTAGGAAAATATGGATATGGAAGAGAAATCTAACCATCAATTATCTGATGGAGAGTGGTAGAGAAAATGGCTATGAAAAGGCCAAAAATCCCAAAGCCATAAATTAGTGATGATTTAAGGTACCATCTAGGACAACATTTTTGTTCTAAGTTTCTTTTATTAATGTTGAGGAATTTATTTATGAGATTGGCTAAGATCATAAGGAGATATACTTAATTTATAATTAGAGTTTTATCCATTAATAAATTTCTACCACAAACTCATCTTTCACTCTAAAAGATAATAGAATGTAATTTTTTTTCTATTTATACTATTCGTACAGGGTTCCAAAATAAATGAATTTATGATTCATCTACCAGATCTTTTAAAAAAACTGCATTATTTAATCCAGGACATCTCGTGGGCCAGTGGTAGGTGATACACCCTTGTCGCCCTTCGGTTGCGGGTTCAAGTCTTGCAGCCTTACCGGACGCGACGGGTTGCCGCCCGACCTCCGGGTTGTCCTTTTATGGAAATCCAAAATAATCCAAACTAGAACTATCCAAAATAATTCTGTCCAAACTCACTGTCCAACATTTATAAGGAAGGTAAACATAATGTAGATCCTTTTTACCCTATAATAGCATATGAATACCTTCATCATGTATTCTTTTAATACACTGAAACATCCTGATTTACCATAATCTTTATTGATTACATTCATGCTCCCTTATTCCATATAGAATGCTGGATATACTTCATCAATCCAAAAATGTTTTAAACCCCAACAATGATGGAATAGACAAATCATTAATCAGCTTCAAGGTAGTCAAGAATATCCAATATAATTTATCCAAATCAATCATGTATTATTCTAAAATCACTACCTCGTTATCAGAACCATATTATGGTTTATCTTTCTCTCAACCATATATTTTCCAAAAATTTAACCTTCTATTGAGTCACTTTTCATTGTTCCACACAATCTCAAGTCTTTAATGAAATAGTACTGCAGTACAATCCTTATATACTCCATAATAATTATAACAAGTACATTGTTGATACAACACTCAATTGACATAATCAACATAAGAACTCTAATCATTCCTCTTCATCTGTGGTAGTATCATAACTTGATTATTATCCAATAGCATCATTTGCAGCATAGTTTGATGACTGGGACATAGGTTCGCGTAGTGACCAAACTCCTTTCAAATGAAGCATTGTACATTTGAAACCATTTTCTTACCCTTGCAGTCACGTACTTTGTGCACTTTTCCTCCACACTTATAACAAACTCCCATTCCTTTCAGGCAAGTTCCAGGGTGTTTCTTTCCACAGTTACCACATATGGGAAAATTATTCTTTTCCCTCTTCCCTTTATCCATCTTTCTCTCTTCCATCCTTTTCTTCTCTTTCTTCCCTTCAAAGCCATAGGACTCAGTAAACTCTTTACTTATCTTATCAACACATGATATTATTTCTTCATATGATTATAATACATGGGAGACTATTTCTCTTATAAATTCTAGCTTAAGACCATGAAAGATATGATCCTTCCTTCTCTTTGAATCATGTGCATTTCTGGAGTTCTCATTCCTTCTACTGGGCGCCATTTCTAAACAATGGCATAAACTAGATCAGTTTATGAATCAAAATACATAATCTCATACTTATAAAACACCTAACATAAATTGAACTATTTATGGATATAATCCATAATCATAAAAATGTCTCCTTTGAGGATGTATAAACTCATAAACCCTTTATAATGGTTTGTAAAGAAAATGAGAATTATCCTAAGCATATCCCCCGGGAGTGTCGTAACCAAGAGTGCAGCAAGGCCCGTTGTCGTGCACCAGTTCCCGTTCGAGTCTAGCTCAAAGTGGTGTTTTCGGGTTTTACCCCTAGGTACATCTGTGCCAGAGCCGCCTCTACCTGCTCGTATCCAAACAGGGATGTATTGCTCGGAATACTCACAAAATCTATACAATACCAAAATTCTAGGAAGTTATTCTATACTAATCCTCAAAGTTCATCTTAGGTCTACGTGCTCTAATCAGATTTTATCTAAATCTAGATACCAAGGTTTGTACTAAACTTCCTATGATACCAACTGTAATGCCCCGACCCTAGTTACCCAGAGTCGGTGCATTATTACATAACATTGGCATGATCACAAGAAAGATCAAATCTCGATAGACCGATTGGTTTAGTAGCCTTGGAAACACTAGATATATTCATAAGTTTTACATTACATCATAAAATGAAAAACTACTACAACAACATAATGTCTCCATAAATCCACACTCATATCCCCACATAATATCCCTGCAGGTCATTCATAATTTACTTCTTCACTTCTTGGGAAAAATAAAACATAAAAAAGGGGTGAGCTCAAATGCCCAGTAAGGATAACAATATAGCGGAAACTTTCATAATTAAGAATAAACATTTAAGGCAATGTATAACTAAAACAAAAGCCTTTCAAACATGAACTTTCAACATAGTATGGCATAAATAAAATGAAATAATGCCATTTACTTATTCACATGGATATTCTACTAATCGAATAATCACATGAAAAATCAATAACCACTTTCATAATGATGGAATGCTTAATGATGAACTTTAATTTCTTTGTCAAGGCCTCTTCCCAAGACCTTGGGGCTAACTGTAACCGGAACCCAACCCGGAGTGCCTCTAATAACCGGACACCAACCCGGAGTGCCTCTAATAACCGGACACCAACCCGGAGTGCCTCTAATAACTGGAGACCAAACCGGAGGCCTTACCTTTACCAGTCCCTAACCTGGAGGGCTTACTTTTACCAGTCCCCAACCTGGAGGGCTTACTTGAACCAGTCCCCAACCTGGAACATACTTGTCCAACACATTCATATGAAGTAAAGGTTGAAATATAACATAAACATTCTTATTGGAACTAGCATACGAAATGTCAATACTTTACTCATAAACCATGAATGCTATATAAATGACATATCTACAGTCAAACATACCACAAAACTTCATTACAATATGGAAGTTTTATATCATAATAAATCAACTTCAAATAATCTTAAAATCCATCAAAGGATGTTGACATAGATGAAAATGTTTTTTTTTAAATTATTGAGAGGAATATCACTTTTTCATGAAAACATTTTAATGTTACACAATTTAGAAATCAAGGCATTTAAATACATTTTTGAATCAAAGTGTCCCATACCACTTTGAAACTTTTGAATGGAATTAACACTTTTAAAACATTCATTTTCATATAAATAAATCCTTACAAACCATTTTGAAAACGTGGACATAAATGAGGATGATTTAGAAGAATAAATATTTAAAACATTTAAAATGATGTTTTAGTAAAAGTTCCCTTAGAAATAATCCCTTTGAAAACTCTTTTATGAAATATGGACATGGATAGTAAATATTTCCCTGTAGATACTTACGTAAAGACAACCTCGGATATTAAAGAGATTGTGAAGTAAACCCTTATCAATTTGGTAACTTATGAAACATACAACCCATGAAAGAGGTATCATACAATGAAAATGTAAATACACATAAGTTAAAGTTTATTATACAAAGAATACAATTATGGTCAGTACATACACCACACAAAAGATAATAGTGGAAATATGGCATGAATCTCACGGAAATAAAGAGTGAGATGAAAACCCCTTACCACGTTAATCAACTGAGTCGTATGGACAAAAGTTAATAACCACCAAATTATTTACAGAATAACATGAATATAAAGATAATCATGATAATATATATCAAATTCCAGTACACAATACACCACATTCAATAATTTAGTGGCGAATAATGGAAATCTCACGGAATTGAATGTGAGATAAGAAAATCCCTTACCTTGTACTTTTCCTTGGTTGGGGTAGGTTAACCTCCTGTATAATGGTGAAATAATTGTTATTAAATTATTCAAGAATCATATATATTAATATGATATCATATATGATCTTTTAATATTGATTTGATAATAATATCTTAGTATTATCATTATTTCGGGTGTTAACTTACTTGTTTTCTTTTATATGTTTTGTTATGTAAGCCATGTTTGTAAAGGATAGGTTGTATATTATTCATATCCAGAATGATATCAAGTCCTTAAACATAATTTTTTAAATCATAAAATGATAATTATACTTGAATGGATAGATGGAGAATGAATCTCATCGCTTTCGTGGAGACGGTAGTCCGTACGTACGCACGAGCGACAATATCATTCTTTTGATATTAAAATAATATATAAATGGATGGTATATCATATATAACGAATAATTAACATGTTATATTAATTATTTACATGAGTTACACATCATTATTATACCCATCCAAAAAATATTATATTGAATAACAATTACACCACGACGTGGAGACGGTAAGCCGTACGTACGCACGTATGGTGACATGTTATTCAAAGGGTGGATAGAATACTGAATATGGTTGTACCATATTTATAATAACATCACAGTATATGTGAGATACTGGAGTTATTATTTTATAATGGTAAGAACAAATAAAGAATAAGTGGAAGAAGAAAGGAACTTGAAAAGGGGTGGTGAAAACATTACCTCTTCTTCAGGTTCTTCCTTTTGATTTGATCAAAAGGGATCCTTAGGTTGGCTTTCTGATCAAACTAAGGCCTCTATGTTGTAGTGAGGGATGTTGGGAGAGTATTTGGGCAGAGTTTATCCGAACCAAAAGGCTTTGAAGGTGTGAATAAATGAGAAGGAGGAGTGCCCTTTTATAAGAGGGGTGAGGGGCACCTTTGGAAAAGCTAGAAATATTAATTTATAATAAATTCATATTCGGTTTCTAATGGCTCAAAAGTTGATTATTCAAAAGTTAAGGTGGGGATAGGTAGAAAACCACTCAACCAATAGAATTTAGACAGGTTTGGGTACTTATATTAACCTTATCTTTAAGTATTACCTCTAAGGTAATTAGTTTCACTTTTACAATGTCTCTTTGTATTTTTATATAATATGGTTAATAAACGTACTATATACATCCAAGAGACCCTCAAGTGGTCCATTAATGATTAACCTATCATGATATAAGTCTCTTGTCTGATCCTTAGATTTTTATGAATTTAATATCAATTAATAATATAATATTTGTTTTAAGAACTCTTTTATGTCAATTTTGACACTATTCAATAGTTGATTTTTGTGAAACTCATAACAGATTGATTACTTCGAAAAAAGTCAATTAAATCAATCCTAATATATCATATGTTCCTATAAAATTAGTTTAATTCATTAAAAGTTTCATATTATAATTATTTGGGTATTTATAATATCAATTAATTTAATTTTTCACTATTTTAGTAATTACTGCATCATCATTGTGTCATAAATAAAATAAATTATTTAATGTCTAAAAATTATAAATAAAATATTATTATTTAGGAAATCTTTTTATCTTTCTAATGAATATTTATAATCTAAACTTTAACCTATATAACCTTATTTAATAACTGTTTTTCTAAAAGATATATGCTTGTGTCATTTTTGTATTCATTTTAACTTAATTAAAATAAAGTGTCCCTATCACCTACAAGTGGCACCATGGGGTCCCAAAATCGACCCAAAGATGCCTATGGTCGAACATGTATCAACAAATAAGGCTAGGACACGTTTTAGGGTAATTTAGTATTATTATAATATTATTTTTTAACCCTTATCTACCAGATTTACCCTTAACCATGGTAAATAAAATATTTACCACAGTAATTATTCAAAATGTCTAAAAATAAAATTCACCTATTTACACAATTTGGACATCCTTATTCCAAATATGGAATCCATTTTTCTAAATTCAAAACACAGAAGTGGCAGAAATTAATTTAAAATTAATTCCCGTTGTCAAAACAAAAAGCGTGTTTTTAAGTGATAATAAATATCAAAAGATTGACACTTGTTTATGTTCGGTTTAATTGTAAAATTATGTCCAATGACCAACATTATATTAAATGGTAAAAATATATTCTAAATATACTTTAAAACCACTCAAATTCATAATTTATCACTACTAATTATTTTGATTAAAAAAGTTGTTTTTAATTAAAATTTTGTAATTTTCACTATTCATCAAAATATGAAAGTTATCCGAAAAGTACCAAAATTTCACCTTAGGGTAAATTCGACACTATGAATCCAAAAATGAAGTCAATTTTGAAATATAAAATATATATAATTTCAAAAAGTAGGTATTACTATTCATAACGGCTAGTTTGATCGGTTATGGTGTGTGTTGAAACTCGAAGTTGCGTACAACACACGCTCCTGTATTATTCAAAGGAAAGCGTACCATGAAAGCTTGGGATGTTTCATTTTAAATTTTTTGATGTCCCCATTTAGTCAAAAAGTTTAAAATATTGTATTTAAAAAAGGGTTCACTATTAAAACTTGATAAAAGTGCAATACTGAAAATGAATTTGTTCTTGCATTATATCTAAAAAACTCATAATATGGATTCTAAAATTATAAGGATTATATAAAGTTTAAAATTTAGATAATACTATTCATAACCTCTTTTGAATGGATTTTTTTTGTAAGTCATGGTGTGATTGAACTCAGTGTTGCGTGTAGTGCTAGTTATTGAATTATTTTGAAGAAATAACACACTATGAAATCTTGGGGTGTTACAACTTTGATCATGTTGGAGATCATCTTCAACATGCTCTGATTTAAAAAGGAAATTATTGTGACTTCCCTATCATTAATCAACATCATTCTTTCCCTCTCATCCTAAATATGATTGACATGATTATGACCGGACAGAATAATATTTCCAACACCTTTTCTCCCACTTTATTTTATCAAACATCAATCCAAGGTTTTATATAATAAATATGATTTATGATAACTCCAATATCATCAAATCATCATCACATTTATATCATAGTAATACAGACTCTGATTCTTCCCCAATAAAAGCAAACCTTTCATTTTGGTTTCAATGTGAATTTGATGATACTTTTCTTCCATCCACCTTTTCTTGAATACGATATATTTTCTTAAACATCATGGGTCCAGTTTTATGAATATAATGGTCCGTCCAAATTTCACCAAAAACAAATTTCAGTGATTTATTTTCTTATTAAACTTACTTAATAACAAAAGACAATACCTGAATATTATCATCATCCTTATCAACTTGATCCTAACAATAGCCCCCTTTATATTTTTTTGTCATCCAAGATTCATAAATCACTAATCATTGTAACCTCGAGATATGGATTACTTATTAATATGTATAACCATATGTGAGCTAACTCATTATAGGAAACAAGAATTATGGATAGTAAATTCATGCTGTACAAAAGTAGTGATTATAAAAACTTCCTCATCTTCCTCATACTTCCTTCCACATCTTTTCAACATTACTATAATAAAATATATATGTTTCCTACAACCACCCCAATAAACAGTTAGAATAGTTCAAACACTTACATCGCTAAATTCATAGTATACACACAACTCTCCCTTTATGCACGCTTCCATAAGGATAGATTTATGAAACAATTATCCCCATTGGAAACACTATCCAAATGTAAGGTTAGTGATGGAGAAAAACACATACCTCAACCTTGATGAGAAGGAGGTTGGATTCCCATGTTCAACCACAATGCATGGAAAGCACCTTAGGTAATGGGTTTTCAAAATGTTATCAACTTGTTCTGATTTTGAAACATACTCCTGCTTCAAATCATTCTTCTCCAAATTCTCTTTTGAGGAAATAGTATTTTGATGTCGATATGTTTTTAATGATAATGTTGTACTAGATTCTTTTTAAGTTGATTTCACTTTGATTATCACAACCTAAAAGTAAGGGAAACTTCACTTCAACATGTAAGTCTTCTAACTGAGTTTTCATCCACTTACGTTGGTTAACATCTTGAGTGGCAGTAGAAAACTCAACTTCAGTCATACTAAGAGTTTCTGAATTTTGTTTATTTTTATGCCAACTAACCCAAATTATCCATCGAAAGAATACTCCATTAGATGTGGATCTTCTATCATCAGCATTTCCTGGAAAATCAGCATCTGAATACCTAAACAAATAAATACTTTCTCAGATATCATAAATGATTCCAAAACATTTTGTGACTTTCATGTATCTAGGAATTCTTTTTCCAGAAATTAAATGTGATTCTTTAGGATCACTCTAAAATCTTGAAAATAATGTGAAAATATAAATAATGTTAGGTCTTGAGGTAGTCAAATATAACAAACTTCCAATCATCTTCCAAAATTCTTTCTGATCAACTTCTTTAACTTGTCCATTATTAGAAAAATTTGTTCCCAGTAAAACTGGTATGAAAAATAATTTCATGTTTTCCATTCCAAACTTCTTAAGAATTTATTTAGCATTCTTTTTTTGAGAAAGAAAACTATTTTTCTTCTTTTCTAAAATTTATAACCTAAGAAATTATTTCATTTCCCCCAGCATAGAAATCTCAAACAACATTTTCATTTCATTATAAAATATTTCACTAGATCTTTCATTATTCTAAGAAAATATAATTTCATCAACATAAACAATTATGATGAGGGAATACTCTTAACATTCATTGATGTAAAGGTTTATATCAACACTTCATTTTATAAGGCTTATCTTCCTTAAAGAAGTATACAATTCAGAATACCATTCCCTCATAGATTATTTCATCCCATACAAGGCCTTATTCGATCTACATACATAACATTCATCATTACAAATTACAAAGACACACAGTTGTTCAGTATAAACATCCTCATCAAGATCCCCATTTAGAAATACAGACTTAACATCCATTTGATTTTTTTTCCATCTTCATTTTACAAAAATAGTAATAAAATTTTTGATTGTTTATAGCCTTTCCACAAAAAAAAGATTAAGAGAAATCAACACCTTCAATTTTTGAGTAACCTTAGGACACTAATCAATCCTTCTTTCTTATCACATCACCTTCTCCATTCATCTTGTTTTGGAAAACCCAATTTTTACCAATAACATTTTTTTATCTAGATTAAGTTTGATTTCCCATGTGTCATTATTCTCTATCTGATCCATCTCTTCATTCATATCTTAAACCCATCTCGGATACTCAAAATATTATTTTATATCATTAGTCTTAACTTTTCAATACAAATATGTATGTGTAATTGTTTTATTTGGTTGCCTAGAACCAACTACTTTGTACTTTATTCATTAATAAAAGCCTTATCACATATTGATTGTTCTTATGCGTGACAATGTATGTGATAATGTCTTAAGGATAGTTGTTGCATTAAAGGGTCATAGCGGATCCCTGCTATGATGAGAATCCGGAAGAGCCATAACACTGTTCTTGAATATATGTTCTATGGCCGGATAATATTTTTTGAGGGACACAAATAATATAGGTCATTAGAGGTGAGGACTCATAAATCGTTGAGGCACCTTCTCATGGTGTATGCCCTTGGTAATATCCAGGAGGATATTATGAGAATGAGACCCGCCAGTAGGAAATCTGCATTTCATAGTGTCATTGCATGTTCCTATCTGCAGACATGTGTATTGGTCCTTAGACATTAAGATTATTATTAATGGGTATTACAACTCATGCACTTTGATGTATTGATGAAAATTGTAACGACACATTGTTCGCAGCGAGGTAGGATACGTTGGGTGCGTCACAAGTAATACTGCATTAATTGAAAATGCGAGAAAGGATTTTCCCTTCTGTTCCATAATGGAAGTAGATATCTTAGGACCTTTGATGGAATTGATATAGCCTAAATAAATCCATGGCCATGGTAAATTATGGGTGAGTTCAGTTCCGGGAATTCAAAGAAATAATAATCGAGCACATGGGTTGATTGAACTAGCATGCAACCCGCTTGATTAGAGATATCAAGACAAAGGGATTATATTACATGGTAAGCATTCGTAGAAGGTGACACGTCATTGCGGTGTTAAATTCTTTCTCTATGGGTGCCTTGGCGTGTTACTAGACGCTAACCTTGGACTTTAGGCAGGCTCCACCTAATGCCACTGAGAAAGAGGCCTAGAGGGTCACACACTTAGTGTGTCCATGTATCTCAGTTAAATATTAATTTAACAACTTAAATAAAGAATATTCCTGATTGTGGTTTAATAATTATTCAAGGATTCCTGATCGCAATTATTTTGACACTAGTTTTTCGAAAGAATATATTGTGGGAGAAATAATATATATTTATTAGTGAGTAATGTAGTTACATTTATTTGAGAAATAAATAGCCATTACTCAAGGTATAATAAATGTGGTGGAGGAAATAAATAAAACTGGAAAAATAAAAGTACACGTCGTGTAGTTTGTTTTTTTGGGATTCATGAGAAAATATTGTTTCTTTAATTAAATGATATTAAATGTGATACATTGGACGCATTTCAAGTAATAATGATGGTAAACTATCATTATTAAGACATAGGGTATTACTAATAATTAAATGAAATAATTAAATGCTTTTGGGCAATTAATTAATTTTATTATTCTAAGTATTATAAATCCTAATTACATTATTCTCATGAGGGTTAGCCATTGTTGTGCACAATGGATTTGGAAACACTCTCAAGCCAATAGAGAATTCCCTTTCCACCATGAATGCTTTCAAGTTACGAAAGCAAGATCTTCCAGCAGATCAAGGCTATCGAAGACAGACATCGCCAGCGAAGGTTCTATCGCACTAGCACCCGGAGTTCCCTTCGATGATGTCCGGAGAGAAGTAGTGCACATGTGGATCACCGCTAGATGAATCATGCACTTGGATTCTACGACGCAACGACGGATCATAGGATCGTGACCAGAGGCATCAACGAAGAAATAATTCCATCGAGGTAATTCTTTTGAATTAATTAAATTAATTATAGTCAACGTATGATGATCCTACCTCAAGGGTTCCGGGACTCTTCTTTTCTTTTTGTTCTTCGTTCTATTCTAATGATTCAGTGTTTTATATCGTGATGAATCTCAAATTGAACGTTGTTTAACGTTAAAATTAATGTTGGGAAAACACACCAACGAGCTTCCACAGCGCCTGGAACCATCAAGTGGTATCAGAGGGGTCATATCATTGATTATAATTTTTTAGTCTTTCGTTGGTGATTTACGCATTTAATAATTTAGTTATTTCAATTCATGTTTAATCATTCTAGAAATCTAAATCTCAAGATCTGTTCTTCCTCCTTTGTTTCTCGTTCACCTCATAGAAATGACATTTTCTTTTATTTTGAATTAAAATAAAATAGAGGAACTCATCTGGAGGAGCCAAACGTTTCTGGCCGTACAACACCAGAATACATGGCGTATATTCAGAAGTACACTCCGTGTAGTCTAGGTTCGATGCATTGACTGATCCTCCAAATTAGGCCGTGTATTGGATTATTTCTAAGAATTTAATACACAGTGTGTTGACCAAAAACAGGTGGCACATGGTTTCCTGATTACACACCGTATGGTCCAATGAACACGGCGTGTGGTCACTTCGGTTTAGGGTTGGGTCGTGTACCCCGTACATGGCTTGCACGGATGGAAACTGTGTAACGTGGAAACTACACAGTGTGTGTCCAAAAGAACACGCCGTGTACTCTGAAAATTTCCAAAGTATTTTTACATGCCCTGTCCCCGGGCGTGTACTTCAGATGGATGGTGAAGAAATGTACACTCCGTGTAGTCAAAACTACATGTAGTGTACTCACCCAAATTTTGCAGATTTATTAAAATTTATTATTATACTATACAAACCCTTGAGACGTGTACCATAGTGTGGGCGTAAAGGCGAGGCACAACACGTGATAGTTGTTTTATATATCTGTGTTTAATTTAACATCTGCGTAATAAATGGGAATTCACCGGGTTGCCTCCAAGGTACAAGTTATGTATAAGGATAATTTTAAATGAATTTATTTGTTTAAAATTATGATGGATGAGAATCTCAAGGAAATTCCGAAAAAGGGTTTAAGATAACAGTATTGATTAATTAAATATAATAAATTATTTCGATCATGATTTATCTTAAAAAAGAATGATTAAATAATTTAATGCTAGTTTTATTTATGTATAAATATCGTTGCATGTATGGATGATAATGAGCTAGACCGAGACCTTTGTTTGCGAATGGTTTCTTTTAGTTTATTTATTTAAATTAAATTTGTTGGCCTGTGATCCATCTCCTCATTAATATGTAGGGCATGCGCGCCCAAGGATTATTTTATGTAAAACCCATTTTTTACCCCTCACCTACATGTAAGATAAATGTATTTGTAATGGATGGATCTCCCATACTAGTGGAGGTTGCTCAATTCAGGAGCCAAGGTGAAACCAATCCAAGGAGATACAAAGGTGAACAGGTGGGAAGTTGTAAAAATGAACCTGAAAGGATTGAGGAGTTTCTCCCCTAGGTCTTGGGTTAGTTTATCAACCGCTATATAAAATATCAAATAGAAAATCTCATGATCATACCATTTCTTTTATTCCTATCAGTTGCATGGTTTCTTTATTGTGGGTGTGTTGTCACGATCACACAATTAATGAATTAAACGAGCATAGAAGATGGGACTAAAATAAAACTGGCTTATATGTAAATATTATCATAGACATGGTTAATCACTTAAGTATATCCCACTTAAAATTAACAAGCATGTAATCTAAGATAATAAAATGGAAATTTACCTATAAGAATAAAATCTCTCAAATTAAGTATTAAGTCGGTATAGCCTTCCATAATCTTGGTTTGAATCGAACCATAGTTCAAAGTGCTTGACCAACCCTTGTTGGGGTGCTTTCAATTATCGGGGAATTCTAATTCAAGATTTTGGGTTGACTTGAATTGGTTTGCATCAAGGGTTGACTACCATAGTAGGACTTGGTGTGACCAATAGGCAAAGTTTGAGGAAATCCAAAATAAAAGGATTTCAGGATTGGGGAGTCCACTCAGTGGATCAAGAAACTGCGAGTTAATGTAGTTGTCATTTGGAATGCCTACCTAAAACCCTTCAAGTTTCTTACCAACCCTAGTAGGGGTAATGTGAAGGGCAATATGGATCTTTGTCACTAGAATATTTAGGTAACAGAATATTCTAAAATCAATGGTGAGGGCTATTGGATTTCGATAAAATAGTGGGAGACCAATAAGTATTAATTTATTTTTTTCTCTAAATTTTTTTAATAAATTACTAAACCTTCTCTCATCATAATTTTTAGAAATGGAAAGAAAATGACTTCAAACATATCATTGTGCACCATACTCGAGAAGGAAAACCTTCTCACTGGCACCAATTTCCAAGAGTGGCAGAGGCATTTACGCGTCGTCCTTCGCCACGAAAGAAAATTGTATGTACTGGAAGAGCCTATTCTAGTTGTTCCAGGGAAAGAGGCTAGTGATGAAGAATTATCTCTCTACATAAAACACATGGATGATTCCACAGATGTCCAGTGTTTCATGCTATAGGCCTTGTCTAATGAGCTCTTGAAGTAACAAGAAAACATGGACGCGTATAGCATGATGTCTCACCTTAATTATCTCTACCAAGAGAAGGCGAGATAGGAGAGGTATGAGATCTCCAATGCTATGTTTACCACGAAGCTTGGAGAGTTTGTGCCAGTTTGGCCTCATATAGTCAAGCTTATTGGCTACATTGAATGTCTGGACATCTTAGGGATTAAATTCCTGGATGAGTTGCGTACAAATCTCATCCTATCATCACAGCCCAAGACCTTCTCTAGATTCATTGTCAAATATAATATGAGCAGCAATGAGAAGAGTCTATCGGATCTTCTGACCTTGATTTTCAAGGTAGATAAGGACATTGGGTGTGACAAACCGGTTGTCCTTATGGTGAACAAGAAAAGGAAGGACAAGGAAAAGGGGCCAAAGACTTATAAACGTTCTGAAGCCCCCGAGCACCATCCCTCCAAGAAGGGGAAGATCCAGAGGCAGGGCAAGGAATGGGAGGCAGTGTGTTTCACATGTGGCAAGCAGGCCCACTGGAAGAGGAACTGCACCCAGAAGCATGGGGATGCTAATGGTGCATTCGTTATCGAGTGAAATCATTATATTTATACACATTGGGTATTAGATATAGCATGTGGGGCTCAAATATGTATTCAAATGCAGAAACCAAGTAGATTTAGAAGGATATCCAGAAGAGAGGTGGATCTTCGAGCTGCCAATAGCGCAAGGCTGGCTGCGTCGGCTATTGGTGACTATCACCTCTCATTGCCAAATGGCAAGATTTTGGTTTTACAAAACTGTTATTTTGTGCCTAGTGTTACAAAGAACATAATTTCTGTATCTTCTTTTGATATGGATGGATTTGTTTTCAAGATTGGAAATAAGGGTTGTCTCTTTTATAAGAACAACGCATGTTATGGTATGACACATTTAAATAATGGTTTGTATGTATTAAATTATGAAAACCAAGTGTTGGCAATCGATAATGAAACAAACTCACATGACTCATACATCACCCAGTTCTAGCATCACCGCCATGGTTATGTAAATGAGAACCGCATGACAAAGATCTGCCAAGATGGCTATTTATACTCTACTGAGCTAAAACCACTTGATAGATGCCAGGCTTGTTTACAAGGAAAAATGACCAAGCTGCCTCTTGGTGAACAAGGTGAAAGGGCCACAGAGCTTCTAGTATTGGTACACACAGATGTGTGTGGACCATTTCCAGTAGAAGCTAGAGGTGGATATTCTTACTTCATTACTTTTACTGATGATTTGAGTAGATATGTATATGTCTACTTAATGAGGTATAAGTCAGAGTCCTTAGAGAAATTTAAGGAATTCAAGAATGAAGTAGAGAATCAGCTTGGTAAGAAGATAAAGAAGATTTGATTGGATGGTGGTGGAGAATATCTGAACCAAGATTTCATCAATCTTCTATGGGAGTCTGGGATTCGATCTCAGCTCACTCCTCCTTATACACCATAGTGGAATGGTGTTAGTTAATGGGGGAACTGCACCTTGTTGGACATGGTCAGGTAGATGATGAGTCATTCAGATCTTCCATTATCCTTTTGGGGATATGCATTACAAACTGCAGCATACACATTAAACCGAGTACCAACTAAGGCAGAAAATGCAATTCCATTCGAGTTATGGAATGGAAGGAAACCCAATTTGTCAGATACACCTGTATGGGGATGCGAGACGTTTGTTAAAGCCTTATCTGCAAACAAACTAGCACCCTGGGGAATGAAGTGTATCTTTATATGATATCCTAAGGAAACGAATGGATATTACCAATATAAACCTCAGGACAATAATGTGACTGTCGCCAGACAAGCTGTCTTTCTTGAGAGGGAGCACATCCTCAAGAAGGATAGTGGGAGCAAGATTGACTTCGACGAAGTGGATGCTCAAGATACACAGGAGTTGGTACAGGAAAAAGTTCCACATGTCCCCTTGGAAGAGGTTCCAGAAACATAGGTACTGCGTAGGAGCTCAAGAGATGTAAGGGAACCAGAGAGATTTGGTTTCCTAGTCACTGAGAATGGTGAATCATTATTGTTGGACAATGATGATCCTCTCTCCTACAAGTAAGAAGTAGAAAGCTCAGAAGCTGCAAGATAGCTAGAAGCTATGAATTTTGAGATGGATTCCATTTATCAGAACCAAGTTTGGGTTTTGGTCGATGAGCCAGTTGATCTAAATCCTGTTGGATTCAAATGGGTATTCAAGAGAAAGATGGACATGGAAGGACAAGTTAGCACCTATAAAACAAGGCTAGTGGCTAAAGGGTTCAGACAGCGTCAAGGAATTGACTATGATTAAACCTTGTCGTCGGTTTCCATGTTTAAATCCATATGAATCATACTTTCCATAGTAGCTTACCATGACTACGATATTTGGCAGATGGATGTCAAAACAGCATTCCTTAACGGGAACCTTCAGGAAGATGTCTATATGACACATCCAGAAGGTTTTGTGACACTAGGTGAATCCAAACGGGTTTTCAAGTTGCAGAAATCCATTTATGGATTGAAGAAAGCATCCAGGGCATGGAACATTCGATTTGATGAAGCCATAAAGGAATTTGGTTTCATTAAGAAAAAATGTGAGCCATGTGTTTATAAGCGGTTTAATGAAAATGCGTTCGTTATCATGGTAGTATATGTTGATGAAATATTTCTTATTGGAAATGACATACCAGCCTTGTAGTCAGTTAAGGACTAGTTGAACAAGTGCTTCTCAATGAAAGACTTAGGTGATGCAGCCTACATTCTAGGGATCAAGATCATTCGTGATAGATCCAAGAGGCTGCTTGGACAAAGTCAGGGTACATACATTGACCAGATACTAAAGAGATTTAGTATGGAACAATCCAATAGAGGATTAGTTCCAGTGTCACATGGCTTACATATTTCTATGAAAATGTGTCCTTAGTCACAACAAGAGAAAGATAGGATGAGCAAGATCCCATATGCCTTCGCTATAGGATCCATCATGTATTCCATGTTATGTACCATGCATGATGTTGCCTATGCACTGAGCATGGTAGGTAGATATCAAGCAGATCCAGGAGAACAGTATTAGACTAATGTTAAGACTATCCTTAAGTATTTGAGAAGAACTAAGGATATGTTCCTGATGTATGGAGAAGACGGGGAGATTGTCATCAGAGGGTATGCTGATGCTGGTTTTCAGAAAGATCACAATGATCTAATGTCGCAATCTAGATATGTTTTATGTCTCAATGGAGGAGTTGTGAGATGGAAGAGTTCAAAGCAGCCAGTTGTGGCCGATTCTACAGCGGAGTCCAAATATATAGCGTCTTATGATGTATCCAAGGAAGCCGTATGGATTCGGAACTTTGTCCAGGAGCTTGATGTGGTGCCTAGTAGTAAAGATCCCATTACATTGTATTGTGATAATATTGAAGTGGTGGCTCTTGCAAAATAACCAAGGTCACATCAACGGACAAAGCACATACTCTGGAAGTATCACCTCTTGAGGGATTTCTATCATAGCGGTGAAGTTGCAGTGAGCAGAGTGTCCACGGAAGAGAACGTGGTGGACCCCATGACTAAAGGCTTATCTCAGCAAAAGCATGAATATCATGTGAGAGCTAGCGGGTTAAATGTTGTTAGAAGTTGGCTCTAGTCGAAGTGGGAGTCTGTTGGAGTAGGTGGCCTGGAACGAACTAATTTGTACTTTATTCATTAATAAAAGCCTTATCGCATCTTGATTTTTATTCTATGGGACAATGTATGTGATAATGTCCTAAGGATAGCTGTTTCATTAAAGGGTCATAGCGGATCCATGCTATGATGAGAACCCGGAAGTTCCATAACACTGTTCTCGAATATATATTCTATGGCCGGGTGATATTATTTGAGGGACACAAATAATATAGGTCATTAGGGTTGAGGACTCATAAAAATTTGAGGCACCTTTTCATGGTGTGCGCCCTTGGTAATATCCAGGAGGATATTATGAGAACGAGACCCGCCAGTAGGAAATCCACATTTCATAGTGTCATTGGATGTTCCTATCTGCAGAGATGTGTATTAGTCCTTAGACATTAAGATTATTATTAATGGGTATTACAACTAGCGCACTTAGATGTATTGACGAAATCTATGATGACACATTGTTCGCAGCGAGGTAGGATATGTTGGGTCCGTCACAAGTAATATTGAATTAATAGATAATGCGAGAAAGGATTTGTCCCTTCTGTTCCATAACGGAAGTAGATATCTCAGGCCCTTTGATGGAATTGATATAGCCTAAATAAATCCATGTCATAGTATGGTATGGGCGAGTTCAGTTCTAGGAAGTCAAAGAAAGAATAATCGAGCACATGGGTTGATGGAACTAGCATGCAACCCGCTTTATTAGAGATATCGATACAAAGGGATTATATTACACGGTAAGAATTTGTAGGAGGTGACACGTCATTACGGCATTAACTTATTTCTCTATGGGTGTCTAGGTGTGTTTCTAGATGCTAACCTTGGTCTTTAGGAAGGCACTGCCTAATGCCACTAAGAAAGAGGCCTAGAGGGTCACACACTATGTGTTTCCATGTATCTCAGTTAAATATTAATTTAACAAGTTGAATAAAGATTATTCCCGATTGTGGTTTAATAATTATTCAAGGATGTCTGATCACATTTATTTCGACACTAGTTGTTTGAGAGAATATTTTGTGGGAAAAATAATATATATTTATTAGCGAGTAATGTAGTTACATTTATTTAAGAAACAAATAGCCATTACTCAAGGTCTAATAAATGTGGTGGAGGAAATAAATAAAACTAGAAAAATAAAAGTACACGCTGTGTATATTTATATACACACGCCATGTAGTTTGTTGTTTCGGGATTCATGAGAAAATATTGTTTACTTAATTAAATGATATTAAATGTGATACATTGGATGCATGTCAAGTAATAATGATGGTCAACTGTCATTATTAAGACATTGGGTATTACTAAGAATTAAATGAAATAATTAAATACTTTTGGTCAAATAATTCATTTTATTATTCTAAGTATTATAAATCCCAAGTACATTATTCTCATGAGGTTTATCCATTGTTGTGCACAGCGGATTTGGAAACAATCTCAAGATAAGAGAGAATTCCCTTTCCACCAAGAACGCTTTCATGTTACGAAAGCAAGATCTTCCACCAAATCAAGGCAATCAAAGAAAGACATCGCAAGCGACGGTTCTACCGCGCTAGCACCCGGAGTTCCCTTCGGTGACGTCTGGAGATATGTGGAACACGTGTGGATCACCACTTGAGGAATCCTACACTTGGATTATACGATGCAATGATGAATCACAGGATCATGACCAGAGCAATCAATGAAGAAATAATTCCATCGAGGAAATTCTTATGAATTAATTAAATTAATTACAATCAACATATGATGATCCTACCTCAAGGGTTTTGGGACTCTTCTTTTCTTTTCGTTCTTCATTATATTCAAAAGATTTGGAGTTTTATATCTAGAAGAATCTTGGATTGAATGTTGTTTAAAGTTAAAATTAATGTTGTTCAAACCCACCAATGCGCTTCCGCTGCACCCGGAACCATCAGTAATAACATTTGTTTTTCTTCTTTCGTGAACCTTTTGATGTTTGTCACCAATAATATTCTGAGTTTCCACTTGATTTCATTGTCTGGGATGAGATTTTCAGATTCTTCTTTATCACTCGAAATAGATGAGTTTGATTATTCTTATTGAGTAGGATTACAATTATTTATTTCCTTATCAGAATCATTAACAAAAACTTCTTTATCCTGTTTAACTTCCTTATCTGCATGAGTGTGCTTATCTTCCACTTCCTTTTCAATAACATTAACTTCAAAAAAATCAACAATTATTCATGTTTCTTTATTGAAAATTCTATATCATCTTCCTTCTGAAGCATAACCAGAAAAAATTCCATCTCCCCCTTTATGCTCAAACTTTTCCAAGTTTCCACCTTTCTTCTTTATAATGGATGGAATCATGAAAAATCTTCTGTGTTTCAAACTTGTAGTTTTTCCGTATATCATTTCGTATATAGTCATATATGAACTTGGCCTATTGAAAAATTGTTTTTGGATATATATAATATTACTCATGGCATTCCTCCAATAGTAATGTGAAACCCCATGTTCAAGTAACATAGTTCATACCATTTCCACAAAACATCAATTATTTCTTTCAGAACCCCCATTTTGTTGAGGAGTGTATGGGGAACTATACTCATGCTTAATTCCATTATTCTCAACATTGCAATGAAATTATTCATTCTTATTCTCAGCACCATTAGCAGTTCTCTACTTCTTCACTGAATACTCACATTCCTTCTCATCTTTCATCTTGAATCTTTTAAACATTTTTAAAGAACCTGACATTTGTTTCGTTTACATAACACAATTAATAAGATTAAAGTCATCAACAAATTGATGAAGTAATTATCTCCAATTTTTTATTGTTTTCTCATTAAACCATAGATGCCAGAATGAATAATTTCAAGGGGTTGTTTTGAACAAATCTTAACTTTCTTATGCACTGAGTTTTTAATTTATACCTTTTGAAAAATATTGCAACACCAATCTCCTCTTCTTGGAAAATAAAAAATATCACAAATAGTATCATTCTTTGATAAATTGATCATTTTTCTTTGAAACATTATTCCTAGCCTTCTATGTCACAATTGATAATCATCCATTATACCAGAGTAACAAGAGTTTTGTATTTCACCAACTTGAAACAAGTTTCCTTTTGTATATTTGACTCTTGTAACTATCTTTCCATATTATTCACTTTCCAAAACAAACCCATTTTTTCTGAAGATAAAATTTTTACCCTCATCACAATGTTTTAAAACACTTAAGAAGTTTTGTTTCATCCCATCAACACATAAAGTTTTCTTAGATTTCATCTTTTCTTTCCCAATGATTGATGATCCAAAACCTTTGATTCTAAAGAATTTATCATTTCCAAATGTAACTATTACTACTTTAAATTCATTCACATTCTTAAAAAACATTAAATATAATTTCATATAATTAGAACACCCACTTTAAATAATCTATGGTCGTTCTCCTTTTATTACATTCAATGATGTTTCTACAACAAGAGCCTTTTCTTTCTTCTCCTACGGCTTCTAAGATTTGTTAAGAAACTTTTTTGGGTCAGTAACAAAACAAAAAATCCTTTTGTGAGATTTCTAGGTTCATAAAAACATTGAAAATTAGTTTCTTATGGTTGGAACCTATTTTAAACATTCATACCAACCTTCTTAGGTTTATTTCAAAAATCTTTCTTAGAATTCTTTCTTTGTGGAGATTGAATTCCCCTCAAACGATACCTTCTATATCCTATGGAATAATAGTAATGTTGTTGGTTGAAAAAACACATATAATCCAAATATCTAAATCCACCCCAATACCATATATAGTCATAGAAAACATATTTCCCTCTTAAACATACATACGGACCGTAGTTATGAGCATGTTTCTCACCAACCTTCTTGCTTTTATTATCTGAATCGCCAACCTTTCTATTATAAATCCGAATAATATTTATCAGCTCAATTTTATTTAAAACATTAATAAAATAATTAAAATTTTAAAAAAATGGATTTAGAATTTTTAAAAAGATTTTCAGACTCATTATATTTTGAAACTTAGGAATTCTCCACTTTGTTAATCATGCACACATTCATAACTTTCCCAGATTGCTTCTTTTTAGAAACAATTATAAATTTCTTCTCACCCTTTGAAGGTATAATTTGTTGATCCTTCATAGGTTTCTACTTATGAGAACTTCAACCAGCTTTAGAGATATAGTTTTTGAAACTTGTACCTTTCTGTTCGGGTTTAGATATTTTTTGTTAGATAAGTTCCAACTCTTCTTCTTTTTTCTTTCAGGTTCACATCTAGATGTCCATTATGATTCTTTTATTCAACATGGTATTTATTTAAATCCTCTATTTATTTCACTAGATTTAATTTATAATCATGAAAACATTCTTGATTTTTTGTTGAGAAACATACATTTTTAAACTTATTGATTTATTTTTCTTGACTACCAATCTTTCTCAGGCATTCTTTCAATTCTTCTTTCAAATGATATTATAATTGAGTTTCTTCTTCTTAAAAACTAATGCTTTCAAATTCCTCATTATTCACTATTATAATAAAAGTATTCTCACCAAAATACTCAAAATATTTTTTAGATTCACCATCACATTATTCTTCTCCATCTTTAGATAAAAAATTTATTCTTTTATATTTGAATAACTTTTTCTCTATCTCTCTAGAAAAATATTTCTCTTCATCACCCTATTTCTTCTATGATCTACTTGGAATAATTTATTCTTCATCACTAACCTATTATTTCGTTATTCAAGGAAAATTAGACACAAAGTGCCCAATGACTCCACATTCAAAGCATTACAAGGGAATTTTCCCTTTGTATTTAATAACTCCTCCTCTCTCATTTTTAGAAAACAAGGAAATACTATCAATATTTTTACATAAAACATTTTTGGAATCAGAATCACCAGATTCTTCTGCTATAAAAATCTCCTTTGACTTTTCTTTATTGGAATCCTTGGAGAAAATTTATCTATCAAATTTTGTTTTTATTTTTATAGCCTTCTCCCGTATCATTTCATAAGTTATGATAGTGGTATGAAAATCATCCCGAGATAATGTTTCATGATCTCTACCCTACAACGAGGAAAATTTACCATAAATTTGTTTAGGAAGGATTCTCAAGATATTTTCATCAAATGTAGAATCTTATAACTTTTCACCAAGACATATAATAGTGTTGAAAATGTTATTTACCCTGGTAAAGAAGTCCCCAACAGATTCATACTCACCCATTTTCAAATCATTATAATTTAGCCTCCAGATTTTTAATTTTTACTTCTTCACTTTTATATTTCCTTCATATATGTTTTTCAACTTTCCCCATATATCATTGGTTGTGGAAACACCCTTCAACCTTAAAAATTAACTTTCAGAAAGTGATGAAAATTAAACATTCTTGTCCCATCCATCGTTTTCAAGATTCTTATTATCAACAGATATAAGAGGAACTTTATCATTAATAGGAGGAAACATGTCTATTGAAGCTTCAAGAGCATCAGATCCAATTGACATAAGATAATGATACATTCTATATTTATAGATATGATATTTCTTAACATAAAAAACTAGGATACCTTTACTGTTTACACAATTCAAATTATCTATTAAATTTTCTTAAAATATTTAGCAAAGAATAAATCAAGGAAACCTTCAACTCAGATACCTATTGTTATTGATAAGTTTGGATAATTGTGTCATTAAGAGGGGGAGGGGTGAATTAGTTATATCCTTTTATTTTTATGTTTCTTTTATTACGAAAAAATCTTCAACTCCTATTAATGATTACATTCTCCACTGAAAATAATTTAAACAAACATCCACACAAACAAAGGAATTTACAAGGTTCATTATTCAATAAGAATAGATATGTATATGGTATGGTTTGGAAATGACCCAATACCACAAAATCCACTAACAAACAATCCTTTTGTGTGGAATAAAATGAGTAGGATATTCCCTTTCACTCATATAGCACTATGTAAACAATTCAATAATGCATGTGATCCTTCTTGAAAAAATGAATTTATACCATGTTTTGTAATGAAAAATGTTATGGTTCTCCATTATCAACATTAAAAAATATAATATTTCAAATGAAATCATTACTTTCTTACCCAAAAGCTGGTAAAGACTTACTGGACTTTGTCACAAAACTCAGTCCCATTTTCCTAGTTTGGTTTTCCTAGTTCGATTGCTTAATAGGGAAAATATAAATCTGTTAGAATACTGTTGAGACAATTCCGAACACTTTCTTTCTCATTCTGTAAAACCCAATATGATATTCACATTCGGATTATCCAGCCTGATACGATGACTAGATCAATACAATGACCATCTAAATAAGATAAGAAGATGAACATAATAATTAGCTGAATACATTGAAATCTTGTCTCTTATCCTTTCACTTCTATCTAACATGACTTCTTCCTGAAAGAAAATCCAGAAACTTCTTTTCCTTAGAAATTCCTAGATTTTCTCTCTTCCTTTTATGAATAGTACATCTGTCAGAAAGTACAGAGTATTTTTACCTTTTATAGGTGACCCAAATAAGTTTTTCTTTGGATTATAAAATTGTTTCCCTCTCAATAAAAAATTAAAATTTTCCTTGTTTCTTTGGATTTAAGATACATTTATAACTTCTCCAATACTTCTCGACTCTTCTCGGTTCTACTCAATATTCAAACAACTTCATATTTGCTTCACAAATTCTTAACAAACACTAGTCTGATTCTGATTTCCCATTCCAATTTTCTTATTATGATTTATTCATTATGTTTCTCAATTCCAATTACATAAATGAAAAAATAGACTACTATCATCTTCTTTAAAAACCTGAACCCAATTTTCTTTCTCCATTATAATTTTCTGAAACAATTTCTTCATTACATTACTCTACACCAAATGATTAAAACAAAACAACTTCTTTGAATTTCAAGATCCCCCTTTGACAACACAACCAACCATATCAATGTAATATTAGTATTTTTATTTTTATTCATTGGTAAAAAAAATTAGGCTTCTTATGATTACGATGACATTCCAAATCTGATAAATTAGTATCAGCAAGTTCGATCTTTTTTTAATACAGTAGAAATTAATTTTCCTACACAAATAATTATATATTTGATGAATATGTTGATATAATGAATCAAATGGATCAACATCAGAATCTTAATTCTTTTATGAATATAATTCCCAAAAATGTATTTCTTTGATGATTTAAATAATTTGGCTTTTGGACTGACTAAAAACCAACACCTTCATTACAATGCTCCTCCTCAACCTCATTATGATTATTCTACACATACTTTTAACAAATTTGCATCCAGAAATATCATTATCATGATCTTAAAACTAAAATGATATAGATTCATCAACTTTGTTCCTTCACAAAATTCATCTTGTATCATGACTTTGATTACATTGAAGATCAACCGCAGCATCATCTGACTTATATAGGAAAGTATTACAACTTCCCTACCTTTCATCAACATCATTCCTTTCTTCTCATGCTGAATACGATTGAAATTATTAATATTAGATTGAATACTATTTCCAATACCATTTCAACCTCTTTATTTTATCAATGTTACATCACAAGTTTTATTGATACTTATGATTTATGAGAACTCCAAGATCAGAAATCATCCTCACATTTTTATCATAATTATAAAGACATCAATTCTTCCCCAATATGATCAAAACATTCATTTCAGAATCAGTGTCAATCCAATGATCCTTTCTTCTAGCCAAATTCTCCTCAATACGATGTACTTTCTTAAACATTGTGGTTCCAATTTCATAAATATTACGGTTAGTCTGAATTTCACCAAAAACAAGGTTTAATGATATCTTTTATTATTAAACATCCATAACAAACAAAAGACAATACTAGAATACAATCATCGTCCTTATCATCTTGATTCAAACATATCCTTCCGAGTAGTTCCACATAGGAAATGCTCTCACACTATTCATCACATGGTTGGCACACGGTTAGGGAAACTATTTGACAAAAACCATTCGAGGTGAGTTTCTTAGGTAGTGGGTGTCGCACGGTTGGTACACAGTTTGGCTAAATCATGCAGCCAAACCATGCGACCCAATTTTGAGGGTAAAATTATATTTTTTCCCTTAATGAAACGATAAGTTTATTTTATCCTTTATTCTCCTCCTATAAACTACATGAGGCCCTCCTTGAGCTGTCGGTTTCTCCTCCAAGATTAACATATGCATCATGATATTTCCTCTATACATCATCCAATTTGAGCGTCGTCGGTCTTTATGAATCCGGATTGGTAAGATCTTGATTTATTTTATATCTTTATTCATTTAATATTAACTTGAAAAATTTATCAAGGTGATAGATACTTTTCCCTATTTATAGGGAAAATGTCCATTTTTTTATTTCTTCCAAACCAGATCGAATCAGACCTAGATATTGGTTGAGTGAAGCATTCTAAGAACGAGGTAGGTGTTTTTGACTTTTTCTTAAAATTTACATCATTTTATTAAAAGAACCACTATGTTGCACACTGAAATTCTCTATGCATTTCTTTATAATTTGATCCTTCATATTAAATTGATCTTCACACCATGTATCACTCCCATTGAGAATTGATTAATTGAATAGAGATTTCTAAATTTGAATAGAGACACCACATGGGTGTTCTGGATTAAATCAACCATTGTAATTAAATGAATAAATTCTTGTAACACCTTCGAAGCATTCAACATGGATTTATAATGAAATTTTACCCTTATCAGAAATTTTCAAATTGACAATGGAAACTTCTAGTTACATATTGAACTTTCAGCTTGTTTTTCAATATGAAATATCCTTCTAAAATAATTCTTTTGGGAAATTGAATTATGAATCTTATATGTGATATTAAGTTATGATTAAATGAATTGTTTATTAAACAATGTCATCTTTTATAATAAAATATCTTATATGGGGTTCTTGAATTCAATGTTATAAAGTGTTGATTAGTTATTTAAATCATGTTTGGTCCTATATCATCTGTGTTGCTCCATGCTTGAATGTTAGTTCATAATAAGTGGAATGGTAGTACATGACCTATTTGATGTTTATTAAATAGAGATACCACTTTCATTTAAATGATCATTTAACCAAATCAACTTCTTAGATAATGACTTGGACCACTCCTACTATTTTAACAATTGATCCAAGCTCATTATAAGGGGCTTGTATTGCTTAATAAATGGTATTTCCGATGATGGAAATTTCTCAATTGTTGAATGAATCTTCTAAGTTCCCTTTGTGTCTTGTTAAATTAATTATCATGTCATGTTTAGTTAAATGACATGTATTAATATGTAATGGAATGTCATGATGGATTTAGTTGCTTGAATGAATTTAATGGTTTCATAGAAATGAATTTTAAATGGTGGAAAGGCCATGCCTTTCAAGAATTATTAGTACATGCCATAAATTTAATGTGATTACCTTAATTTTAATACATCTTATTAAATGTAGTGCATGATAGGTAATGAATCATTGATCTAATTATTAATACTCTTATTATTATATGATTACACCTTGATAAAGGGTATGGAATGATGGTAAGGGATATATTGAGCATGGTGTAAAATCACACTCCCTTACATCAGGTGTTGAGTTCATGATGTCTTGCACCATTGATACTATGTAAGACATGAGATGAGTTTCCACACTCCCTGTTTAGAGTGATGACATGATGGTTCACTCACCATCTCGAGTTTAATTCAATATTTCTCACACTATATTCGAATGAAGGGAATATACCCTATTTCATGATCGTATAGCCTCGTTTAGACTAGTTATAGATCTCTGAGTTACATGTAAACCATCCAGCAACTATTATTCTAGGTATATGGTAATTAGATTTAGCACACACTTGGTCCATATAGGTGGATGAAATATATAACTATATATATATATATATTATTACTATACATATAGTTATTGGTTAGACTTCTCATTCCGGCCGTGAGCTGATGTTGGTAGAGCTTTCAGGTGTCCTTTAGGCACTTGAGTGGGATATTGTTTATTTATTTATTTATACTAATTGAACATTTCTTTACTTTGTATATATAGAAAATATTCAATTATAAGAATATTGGGTGGTAACCAACTGGGATTTCTATCTCACACCCTACTTGGGCTTCCATTGCACCGGGGTACCTGATTAGACCTTCATGTTTATAGGATCATAATATTTTTCTTGTGATATTTTGATGGTACATAATAATTAGGAGCACATGCATATATGGAGATCATGATGGTCATGGAGATCACCCTTGGGGATTTTCTTTCTTTATTTTGTTTATGTATTGCAGTGTATATTGGTACTTTCTATATATATGATATTTTATTTGTGTATCATCATTTGGGATTGCATGAATTGATGTATATTGGAATTGTACGTCATTTTTATTCAGTTTATATTATTCTTCCATAACATTTTCTTTCCTTTATTTACTTATTTTTTTGTGGTTTGTTGTTTACTTTCTGATATATGATTGTGCTACTCTGATCATGAGGGCATAGTCTCCCTACTATCACCTCCTTAGACCCTAACTAATAGTCAGTAGCCTCTGGCATATGGGGAGGTGTGCCTGATGCCATTTGAACCACCGGTCCAACTACCAGTTTAGTGGTTAGTTCGACCGGTATTTTACACTATTGTAGGTGGTATTCAGGATTCATTATCTCCCTTATCTCATTTCTATCTCAGGAGGGGTACTTTGTAGAGGAGGTGTTCATGACAGAGTGGTATCAAAGGTTTAGGCTGAGGTATATGATATAGTTTAGAGGGAGTAATAGGTGATAACTACATGGTTTGGTAGGGGAATGATGTCAGCAAAGTTTAATAAGTAATGTAAATAAGGTAGACTGGTCAAGACATGTGTATTTAGACTCCCTATGATCTGATGCCCGGAACATTAATTTTACTAAGCCTCCTAAGTGAAGTGATACTGGATATAAGGTAAATACCTAGGAAAAAAATTTACATCAATATTATTTTCACTCATATTTAAAATGGGTAGACATTGGTATTAGTTTGAACCTTAAATAGTTAAATAAATCTTAAATATTATGTATTCTATGTTTAAGAGTCCTTACTAATTTTTTTATTTTGAGGGTATGGGTCTAAGATGGCATCCTCATCAGGTTCACACTAAATATGTTCAAAAATATGCTCTAGTATATTTTCATAGAGTATAGGTTGATGATGATGACACTTGGGGGAGGGAACTTTGAGTGTATCAGTGCCAGAGTCTTCAGAATGTGAAGGCTGAGCACCATCTTCCTAGTGTTTTTCTCCACCATTAGATGTTCCTTAGTGGATGTGGGAGGACATTTAGATGGACTATATCACTAATTTAACTTGAAATAAGGGAGTCTTATATGATATATGGGTGATAGTGGGATGTTTGATGAAATCATCCCACTTTATAGCAATCAAGGAGTCAAAATTATTTGAGGTTTTGTTGAGGAATTACCCGGAGGAGGTGGTGAGACTCTATAGATTCTTGAGGATGATTGTTTATGATCATGATCCTTATTTTAACTCAATGGTGTGGAGTGATATCTAGTATGATTTTTAATCTCATTAATTACTTAAAATTTCTTTTCAACTATACATGGATAGTCAGACAGGTCAGACTACACAGAAACTTAAAGACATGTTGCGTTCTTGTGTCCTAGATTTTGGAGGTTCCTCGAGTGGGAACCTACCATTGTTAGAGTTTTATTATAATAATATTTTTCACTCTACTCTTGGTATGGAAAAATTTGAAGATTTGTATGGATTAAATTTTCATTCTCTATTATGTTGGAATAGTGTCATAGAGTCAACAATCCTCAAGACAAAACCAGTACATAGCCTGAAAAATATGCTTTAGATTATTCATTATATGATGAAGGTAGTATGGTATCATCAGAAGTTTTATTTTAATCATATGAAGAGACCTATGGAGTTTGATGTTGGAGACTATGTTTTCCTAAAGGTGTCTCCTCAATCTAGGAATTAAACATTTGTGTGTGAGAGTAATACTTCTCCATTGTTTATTAGGACTTTTGAGGTGTTGGATTGTGTTCGAGATGTTGCATATCAAATATCTCTTACCCTATAGATGATCCATATACATGATGTATTCCATGTGCCTCAGCATATCTATTATCTTCATGATGGGTAACACATCATTTATTGGGGTGAGAATGATGCGGATGATGATGCAACCTTTGAGGAGCAGCCTATGGAGATCCAGAACTGCCAAGAGAAGGTGTTGCGTGGTCATGATTTTCCTTTGGTTAGTTTCCTTTGGTGGAATGGTGGCATGAAGGAGAGAACCCAGAGATGTGATTCATAGATTCACACTCAGTATAACAGGTTTTTTTATGTTTGACTATTCTCTTGAAATGATTTTATTTTTTGTGGTTGTTAACAATTATCTAGTTTATTAGAGGCTTCTATATTCCTTATTACCTGGTTTGTGGCCTTACTCTTGTTTGATAGGAATCTACCCTAGGATATTTTTTAGGATTTTTCTTTTGGTGTTTTATATTTTCATGATTATTTATTATGAGTTGGGTGGTTGAGTTCCTATGATGGTGATATTTTTGTGAGGTATATCACAAGGTGGATGTTTAGACACTCCCTTTTCTTTTCTTTTGTTTCTAGGTTTTTTTAATTCTCAAGGACAATATTTTATTGAGTGGTATTTGATGTAAAGGCATGAATCCTTCCATCCCATTATTTTATGTGTTTTAAGGTTCGTGGTTCTTAGAGGAATCCAAGAGAAGTATCAATAGTGTTTTGGAAATGGAATCTGGTTGAATGAGGAGTTCATGACATGAGTGGACAGTTCATGGCCCGAAGTGGTTTTTCCTGGCTTGCATAATAATGTTCATGGTTTAAGAGAGGGAGAATCATTGGGTGAAATTGATGAAGCAAACCATCGGTTCATGATGTAAACGGATAAAGAGTCGCATTTCATAAACATGTCTCCAAAAACCCATGGCATGAACACTTAGTTCACAATGTGAATTACTCCTAGGTTTGGTGGATTTGGTCAATGTTGTTTTCAATGGATCTTAAAAACTGATCATTTCGACATGAATGACCCATTTATGTTGTGAAATTTTGTCAAGAATAATGCCTATAAATCCTACCACACAATTAGTTTATTTCAAAACCTTTGATTTTCTCCCGCCTCCAAGTGGCTGGAATATCTATCTCATTGTATTTCAAATCCATTTCACAATGTATTCATCCATAACATCCAATGATCGAACTGTGGTGATATGAGGTGACTTTTTCATCATTCTCTTATAGATTCTTCTTCAATATATCTGGTTTCCTCTCATTATTTATTTCCATTCCATAGTTGTTTATTTCCATTATTTTTATGGGGTAATTTTTATGTTTATTGGCACAGTTTTGGCCTGAATTTCTCATAGGGATATAGTTTCCTTCCAAAAGAGGTGATTAGAGGTCTATATTTCTTGTTCCATTCTTGTTCAAGAATATTAAAATAATTGAGGCAAGGGATTTGTTTTTTCTCGTATTATATTATGTGATATTGTATGGTAATAATAATTTATATCTTTGAGTGATGGTGGAAATAAATATAATAAATAATAAACCATATTAATTAAAAAATAGTTTATGGTTATAGAGATCATTGTTTTTTCCATCGTGATAATGGTCTGCCTCTTGATTTTCAAGATATTGTGCTATCTATGTTTATTCTTTTTTATAGTGTTTGTTATGATTCACTTTATATTTTTAATTTTACGACAATGGTTAAATAATTTAAATGTGGTAATTTTGGTTATATAAGTAACTGAAGAGGCATATTTTTTTAAACTGTTCTTCTTATGTTTCATGGTGACACACTTTTTATTATATAAATATTTCATTTCGTGATAATAAAATTTACAAGATAGAAGATCTTTTGGGGTTTAGTGTCTTAAAAATAGGAACATAAAACATGATAAGACATAAACATAAACATTATTCAAATCCAATTTCTAGGAATCTTTATAGGTTCTTCCTAGGTTACTCATACTCAATACCATATCCTGGGGAAATACATCAAAGAAAGGGGTGGACATAAATCCCAACTAGGGAATAAATAATGGAGATACTAGCACATGACCAAGAGGCATTACAATAAGTCATGATCATATGAAAATGTGGAATATAATAATAGAAATAACATGACTCATATTATGTAAATGTGTTTATAATATAAAAATATGGCATTCATAATCATATCACCAAGGTATCTTAAATAATAATTACCGAGGTTATTCACCAAGTTATCAAAAGCATGTCATCTCTATATATTAATTATTTACCCAATGAATTTGATCCGTATAAATGTGTATCGTTACTATATCGTAAATTATGCGAGCCACATTGAACATAAAGGAAATAACATCATCAATAACTCATGGAATTATATTTTGGGTTTCGTATAAAACTCATTGTGTACAAAGTACATAATGTCTTGAACATAACATCATTTTATACCAATTAAAATAGAATATGGGATTTATATATATAAATATCATAATATTTAATATATTTTTACATCTATGTTAATACCCATGGAAATGGAAGAGGTCTGGGTATTCACAATATGAGAATATTTCAGGAAAAAGCAAAAAATTCCTGAAATAATTTTGACAACATGACATTATAAAACATGGATTATGGGAAAGTATAATGATAGATAATTTCGGTATACGATTAGTAAAACCAAATTTTTGAATTATATGTAAGATTAAAATTTCATAAAAACTAAAGAATCTTCAACATTTAGAAGACTCACAAAAAGGAGTACTTGAATGAAAGAAGAATAGAGGAGAATTCTCTTATTTCGGAATAGTAAAGGATTCAGAATATGTTATAATGAGAGGGGATAAATGATTTATAATCCTTAAAAAATAAAATTTATAGTAAAGGAATATTTATAAATATGTAACAACATATCCATTTGAGAATAAAAACGGTAAATACAAATAAGAATCTTGAATGAAAATAAGAGAGAGAAATCCCTTACTAAATTTTGACATAGTAATGACTTAAGTAAAGGTTATAACAAAATAAAAAAAATTAATATCATTATAAGATCATAAATTTTATAGTAAATTAACATTTCTGAAGTCTTGAAAATAGATCCAATTGAGATTAAAAAGGATGATACAAATAAGAAGCATGAATGAAAAAGAAGAGAGAGAGAACCCATACTGAATTTTAACATAGTAACGGTTTAGGTAAAGGTTATAAAGAAAGGGGATACATTACATATCATTATAATAACCAAAATTATATAGTAAAGGTACATTTATAAATGCTTTACAACATATCCAATTATGATTAAAAGGGATAAAAACAATGAAGAAGCATGAATGCAAAAGAAGAGAGAGAGATCCCTTACTTCATGAGGATGCTTCTTAAAGCTAGATAAGGTCTCCTTTGAAACATGGAACCAAATTTCAGAGACAATTAAGAGAATAATATAGATATTATTCTTGATAAATTTATTTTTTGTTGAAATTTAGGAGGTAATTGTGGGTATTTATACCTGAGTAGGGGTGGTTTCAAGTGATTAAATAATGATTATTTTGTATTTAAAGATAACCACTTTTGGGTGCAATTAATATCAATGAATTTGGTTGGTAATTAATGTTTTAAAGTGTTTTTAAGGCCTTAAAATAAATAAATAAACCCATTTAATGTTTTATTTTTAGGTATTTTATGATTTTACATTTTATCATTAACCCGCTATGTTATTTTATTAACAATACCATAAATCTTTTTTTACCACAGTAGGGTTTTTTATTTATAAAAATAAAATTGGCCCTATTTCCTAATCTGGAACTTATAATTACAAATATTAAATACATTATACTTAATTAAATATATAAAAGTGGTAAAAATAAATTCTAATGTGATACACATATAACTCCTAAAAACAGTTTTTTAAAAGGTAAAATCACAGTTTTCAAAATGTTAGGCATGTGTTTCTATGTGTAAAAAAGTATGTATTATGTAATTACATAAATTAAATTTGACCAATAATAAGGTTTATTAAATTTTAAATATTTATCATATCAAAATTCTATCACAATATTCTTTGTATTTCATAAAAAAATAATATATTCACTTTTTAACCCAAAAATCAACTTTTTTAAGAAAATCCACAAAACAATACCCTAAACTAATTTTTATGTGATGATTAAAAAAATGAAATTTATTTCATAAAAATAATACTCTAGGTATGAAAATTTTAAATTTTAAATAAAAAATTATTTTAATGAAAACTAATAATTATATAAAAAAATCAACATTCTGGCCGTCATAAAAATTTGTTTTGGTTTCATTAAAATAAATTATCATTTTAAAAGCATTTTATATGTTTATTTCATGCAATAAATTTTATTTAAAACTTACACATAAATAATTTTTTAATATAATATGTTTTTAGTCTCTGAAAATAATAAAAATTTTCGTTTTAAATAATCCTAATAATTATTTAAATGTGTCGATGTAACCAACAACAGTAATGAAAAACTATTTTACATACTAATGGTTATAATAATGTTAAACTATATTATTTTAAAAACATAAATTATGATTATCATATTTACCAATAAATATACCATAATTATTACTCTTTATAATACACTCTAATTCCAATCAAGGTTCAATATCGTTTCCAAAATGAATATTACATTACTAGCTCTCTATTTTTTTATATAGTTCTCTTTGTGGTGGGATGATTATAGGGGATATAGGTGACCTAAATTTGTTTATTTTACTTTATTTATTCTCTATTATTCGTCATATTTTAATTTTTTTTATTAATAATATGAATTTTTCTAGACTAAATGTAATGTTCTTAAATAATGAAATAAAGTGTTTTTGGTTTCTTGTATGTGATTTCCATCCCCTTATTATTCATTGTTGTGCTAGTTCATATCAACATATGATGTTAAAATTTATTTATGGAAATTAAAATTAATTATATGTGTTTATAATAAAATATTAATCATAAAATAAGAGTTCTATTAACAACATAAAGGTGTTCCTAGGCCATTACATTCCCCCTCAAAGTAATTGAATCTATACAAATTTCTCTTATTGATCGATACCTTCAACTAAAATGATTAGGGTCTTACCTAAAATTTCTAATATTTAATTAATCCTTCATTATAAAGTCCAAAAGTAAAATATAGAAATGTTCCAGCCCTTGGTGGTGTTTCCTTTTTCGAAATAGATGACAAAATTGAGATTTTACAATGACATTATAAAGATACCACGATCCATATAAATTACAATGAAATAAAAATGGTTTGGATATATCAAATAGTTTATTGTTGTTGATTTGAATATTTTAAAAACTTACTAAATCATTTTTACTATCCTTTGTAATAATATTGTTGATTAAATAATCTGGAATGGAGAAAAATGTTTTACATGACTTCTTTCCTCCCATTTGATAAGTGATCTGTTGAAAATGAAAAGTTAAAACACTAAATTAATTATCATTAAATAAATTACAACATGTTTAATTATGTACTATTTATATTCATTATCTAAAAATAAGAGATACATTAATATGAATAATGTTACATTTATTTAAAAAATTCACTAAATAATGTATAATTTGATTTGTAAGAAATACATTACCATAAACATTAAAATGCGATACAATAATCATAAATATGATTCCTCCTGATGAAATTAAGTCATTTTGGGTTGTGAATAGATGTTTTTAGAGGAAATCCTACATAAAATAGACTCACAACAAGACTAAAAAAACTCTAGAGTATTAGTTCATAATCGTCATAGTGTAGTCCCAATTTAGTTCCCCTAGTTAAGAGGTAACATCTTCTTTTCATACTTATTATCCATTGGAAAAGGGAATTGAATTAGATAATTCCCAAGTTCCCTGAATATACAATATGTAACTATTAATGGAACCTTAGGTTCAAAATTTCCCCCTCCAATATCATATGATTTGAACAATGATTTGTGAAATTACAAATCTCCCCACACACGAAGCATTGCATGACAGGTTGTTCTTGCTCTATCTTCCCTTTCTCATTGTAATTTAGATGTTAATTCTTTAAATCTATATTAACTTTTTTAGCTATATGACCATATCTTCAAAACTTTTCGAACATTCCACTTACATGAAAGAAATTTTTAAAATGTTCCTCCCAATATTTTTTGCATGTGGGGCATTGTACTTTCTTCTTGTTCGGATTTTCCCAAAATTTTCTTCCAAACATCTCTTATTTGTTATGGTTTCAAAATCATTTATATTATATTTTTTATTCATAATAAACGATAACTAGTTTGGAATAAACAAGATATTCCTTACTTCATCTCCCGCTTATTGGGAAGGACTTCATAAACAGGTGTTACATATATTGTTTGAATGAGTCCTTCTATTTCATATTGTTTTTTTCTAGAAGTAGAAATCCTAAGTGATAAAATTTTAACCATTAGGAATATTATAATAAAAGTATTAATGGAAATATTTCTCTTAACCTTTTATAATATCATGATTCTTGGATGATATAATTCAATATAAATAAAATTATTACATTATATTTATATCCTTCATAATGTTTTGTAAAATATTATTATTAGCCAAAGCATATGTCATGAGAGTTTCAAAACAGTTGTGAAACAAGGTCCATTATCATACAATAGGTCCCAATAAATTAGTTCTAAATATGGTTTTTTAGAGTGTTACCCCTAGGTAAATTTGTGCCAGAGGAACATTCACTTGTAATAACTAGACATGGATGTATTTTATTAGAAACCACTTAATGTTCACCAAAATACCATAATTATTTCATATATTTAATCTTATCCTTTGGATTTAAACCAATTTTTTCTAATCCTAATTACCATGATTAACTAAACCATCCTTTGATACCAACTATGGAGACCCACCTTTTTATTACATAAATCTTTCATTTTGTGATACAACAATTAACAATACAGAAGATATTTCAGGGTTAAGTGTCCTTGAAATAGGAACATAATACATGAAAATCCATTAACATAAAAAATATTCTAATATAATTTCTATGAATCTTAATAGGTTCTTCCTAGGTTACTATTACTACATCTCATATCATGGGGAAATACATAAAATAAAGGGGTGAGCATAGGGCCTGGTAAAGGAATAATTAAAGGAGATACTAGCACATACAAAGAAGCATTACCATAAGGAATGGTTATATGAACATGAGTAATATCATAATATTAAAAACATGACTCATAACATGTAAATTTGGATACAATATAAAAACAAGAAATTCATAATCATATAACCAAGTTGAAATAAATCCTAATTATCGATATTATTCACCTAGTTATCGTAATCGTGTCATATCTAGATATTAATTATTTACCCAATTCATTGAATAACTATAAATAAACTGCACTAATATGTATTAAATAATGAGATCCACATTAAATATAAATGAAATCATTTCATCAATAACTCATGGAAATAAATAATAAGTTTCGTATAAAAATCATTGTGTACAATGTGTATATAGTTTATAACAGAAATTCATTTTTATCCCATTGGGAATATGGGTTTCACCTATTTAAATCCTAGTATAAGTAAGATATTTTAACATCTAGTTGAGTAGCCATGGAAATGAAAGTGGTTTGAGTATTCAAAATATTATAATATTTCATGAAAAGGAGAAAAAATCATGAAATAATTTTGAATCATAACTATATACAACTTGAATTATAGTAAAATAAAAATGACAGATAATGGAGGTATAACATTGGTAAAAATTATTTTTCAAGTATAGGTAAAATCAAAATTTCATAAAAATGAAAAATCTTTGAAATTTATAAGACTCCCAAAATGGAATACTTGAATGAAGAAAGAGAACATGATAATTCGTTTACTTCAGCATAATAACATCTTAGATATTTGTTATAATGAGAGGGGATAAATTATATATCAGACTTATAATATAAAATAGAAATTAAATTAATATTTATAAATACCTAACAACATATCCAATTGATATTCAAAAGGAAAAATACAAAGAAGAAGCATGAATGGAAAAGAAGTGAGAGTAACCCCTTACTTAATTTTGACATAATAATGTCTTATGTAAAGGATATAATGAAAGGGGATAAAATATATATCACTATAAGAGAATAAATTGGTTAGTAAATGGATATTTATAAAGTCTTTTCAAAATATCCAATCGCGATCCAAATGGTTAAATACAAAGAATATGACTGAATGTAAAAGAATAGAGAGAGATCCCTTACCTTGGTAAAATGCATCTTAAGGATAGAGGGAGACTCCTTTGAACCTTATAACCACCTTGGAGAGAATATTGAGATATTATTAGGGAAAGGATTCATGATAAATGTATTTTCTTTGGAAAATGAGGAGGTAATGGGGGTATTTATACCTACGGAGGGGTGGTTTTAAGTCATTAAATAATGACTATTTTTTATTTAAACCTCACCACTTTTGGGTGGAATTGATTTCAATGAATTTTGTTGATAATTAATGTTCAAAATTATTTTTAATGTTTTGAAATAGATAAACCACATATTTAGTTTTTTAATTTTTAGTTATTTTAATCTTATACCTTTTAACTTTAACCCACCACATTATTTTACTTATACTATGGTAATTCTTTTTTTACCACGATGAATTTTTTATGTATAAAAATTAAATTAAACTTATTAACTAATTTGGAACTTATATTTACAAATATTGAATCCATTTTTATTAATTAAATTTATAAAATTGGTAAAAATCAATTCTAATATGATACACATATAACTCCTAAAAATTATTTTTTACAAGGTATAATCATGGTTTTAAAAAATGGTAGCCATGTATATATAAGTGTAAAAATTTATTTATTAGGTCATTAATTAAATTAATTTTGATAAATGATAATTTTTAGTAAATATTAAATATTTATCATATCCAAATTAAATCATAAGAGTTATCATAATTCGTAAAAACAACATTTTCAATTTTTAACCTAAAAATCAAATTTTTTTAGAAAATTTCCAAAAAATACCAAAGATAATTTTGATGGGTAGAGTATAAAATAAAATTCATTTCATAAAAATTATCCTCTTGGTATGATAATTTTAAATTTTATATAAATAATTATTTTAATGAAAATTAATCATTAAATAGAAAAATCAACATTCTAACCATTATAAAAATTTCCTTGAGCTTCATTAAATTGTATTATCATTTTAAAATCATTTTATAATATTATTTCATGGAAGAAATTATTATTTAGAACATAAAAATTAATTTTATTTTAATATAATATTTCTTTAGTCTCTAAAAGTAATTTAATTTTTCTTATTGAATAATCACGACAATCATTTAAATGTGTCAACGTAACCAACAAAAATAATGACCAAATGTTTTATTTAATAATGGTCATAATTATGATCAACTGTATCAGATGAAAATGATAAATTATGATTATCATATTTCTGTATAAATACGCCATCATTCTTACACTTCATCAATCACCTCAATTCAAATAATGGTTCAATATCGTTTCCAGAATAAATATTGTATTATTAAATCTCTTTTTATTTTCAATAGCACTATTTGCATATCAGAATAATATAGCAAATCAAGGTGATGAAAAGTTTTATATTTTACTTTATTTATACTCTCTTAATCTACCCATTGTAATTTTTGGACTAATAATAATAATTTTTATAGATCGAATATAATGTTTTTAAATAATAAAATAAAGTGATGCTTATTTCAAGTATGTGTTTTACATCCCCTTGCGATTCTTAGTTATATGAGTTCATATAAACATATGATGTTCAAGGTTCTTTATGGAAATTAAAATTATTTCTATATGTTTATAATTAAACATTCATTAAAAAATAATAGTTTTATCAATAACATAAAGGAATTTCTAGGGCGTTACATTTTAATGGGAAATCAAAAGTAAGGCTTAATGAATGTTTAATTGAAATTATTCTTCCTTATATTAATGAAATTTACTAAAGAATATGATTCTATAAAAGCTTATTATTGAAAATGATAAATAATCATGTTTAATTAAAATGAATTTTCTTAGTTTGGTGAAACTGGAAGTTATGCTTTAGACCATGTTTAATTAATTTATATCTTTTAATAGTGGATACCTTTGAATACCCATAGTTGTAACCTATTAATATTGAATTAGATAATTCAAGATAGTAATGAAACTAGTTTTTTGATAAAGATAAATATTTTCGGATGAGAAGTCCCATTTTCATCTAAAGGATGGATGCCTTTTTTCATGGTTTAGATGCCCTATTGAATCTATTTGTTGTATGATAACTTTTGTGTTTTCGCTGGATGTTGGAATTTCTATGATACATGATGTGGGAATAGGATGTATGATGGTTTAGGATACATTGATGGAGGTACCCATGTTTTGGGAATTTTTTGATGCCTATGATAACGAGATTTATGTTGATATACATTGTGGTGTCGGGGATGGGACTATGATTGATATAATGGGTTGAAGATATGGTTTCCCATTATTTTTCCAAAATATGGATGCTTTCTTCATTATGTTTTTTAAATGATAAATGGGTAGGTTTCTTGTTTACATGCATTCTTTTCCCCACTACATGAGGTATTTGGTTTTTCTTGGTTATACATATCTTTTATTATAGATTGGATGTTTCCTAGAGTACCTGAAATTATGAAATGATAATGAATAATAATTTTTTTAACCCATGGGGTTGGGGTATGAATGGAATGAACATTTTGATAATTTTGTGAAACAATGGAATCGGTTGTATTATGCCGGGAGGTAATAGAATTTAGTTGATAGATAATGAAATGTGAGAAAAAATATTGTTAATTCATAGAAAATGAATTAATTATTGTAAATTCAAATGGGAAAGGTAAATAATTAACAAAATAAATTTCTTCTTGAATTCGTTCATTCTAGTATGATATCTAGTTCTTAGTGGTGGTAGTTGGGTTTCCAAGTGATTGTAGCTACAATTGAGATGAAGACTAGGTTAATGCCCCTAGTGTGGTTGTAAGCTATATTATATCCTAAATATTTTGTAATTTTATACGCGATCCCACCCATGTATATAGGGTGACTAAAACCTAGTGGACTCTAGGAGGGTGTTTTCCCCAACATCAAGGTTGGTGAGGAATGGATGGTGGAGTACCCCCTTTGACCCCTATTTTCTTTTGGAATTATTATCTATTAATATGAAAAATGGTTAACTTTCCCTATATATGTGTGTATAGGGATGTAATTACTTATGGTAATTTTACACATATGTGTATCTGAATATAGTATAACATGGATTATTATAGATATGTTGTGTATGGGTTTCAATGGCCTGAGGTATAATACATGACATACAGGCTTCAATGGCTGCTAGAAACCACCAGTTACTATCTGGAGATGTGGCATGAGATGATTAGATGATTTTATGTATGAGGTTCATGGTATGTGATAATATTATGTGATACATGTTGTGATACTTTATCCTAGGTGTCTTCATGTTGGATTATTTTGGAGAGAGATGGCCCAAGATGTGTGACATTGGGGAAGAGTAGAAAACCATCAGGAAAGTGGTATTAGGGTTCCCCTTTTATGTTATATTATATGTCCACTAGTATGTGATACTTAGTGAGATATACCCACGGTAAGGTTGGTAACATGGAATACCTATTTAGGTAATCATTTTGATTCACATTTTTCTCACTGGGCTATAGCATACATTCTTTATATTTTGAATGAGATGCTTTTGGGAGGATCCTACTTAGTACACCTATTATGATAACAAAATGTTTATATAAACTATTTTTTAGGTCATCAAAAGAAGTTTGGTGATTGGGTTAGACACTACAAACTCGTGGGTTGTTCAGAAGATACTGGGATTTCATGGTCACTCTTGAGGACTATCTTTTGGTACTTGTAGTTTTCATATAGTTGATTAGTTGTATGTTATTTTATGAATGTATTTGGGATCTCTCTTAACTTTTATCTTGACCAGGATATATTTGGTTCTTCTATCTTATATCTCTTATTTATTATACCTTATAGGTTATTGCCTCCAATCTGTGCATATGTTATCTCTTCAGCGATTTTTTCCAACCCGTGGCCTATTAGAGGTGGGATTTGGGAATCATTATCCCACTTCCCTCATTTCTAGATCAGGAGGGGTACCTTTGCTATAAACGGTCTTAACATTTCCCTAGTTCTTATTTTTTTGAAATAGATTATTTATTCGTGATTTTTCTATTTCTTTCATGAAAATTTCTATTTTAGAACCAAGAAAATGAGTGTGATAGAAATAATTTTGTGTAATTAAAATTATAACATGAGGACACATTAAATTTGAACATGAACCTAGGCTACGTAGCCTTTGTAAAAAAGTACACCTCATGGAGATAACTAAAAATACATTTATCTAAGTCCCTTTAAAATGTATTAAAATTGGCAATTGGGATACCTCATGAAGTTCTGAGATGATTTTCCATATGTTTCATGTGTAATAAAATCAATTATACATTGAATAAGTGCTCACATGGATGAGTAAAATTCAATGAGCTCTTAATTATAAAAACATGGATTTAGGTGATGATATTATTAAAATCAAATTAAAAAGGTATAAATTGACTTATAAGAATTTTATTTGAGTTATATCAAGGAAGAGGAAAATGAAACATTGCCTCATGGAACCTAGGAAAAGGGTATTAATGAAAGTACCCCTTGTTAAAGTTTTCATTCAACTGAAATCTATTGTTTCATCACTCCTGGAACTGTAAACTTATCCTCAAAATAATTAGGGAAAATTATTAGATTTATAGAGGAGACATAACAATTGAAATGACAGATGAATCCATGATTTCTTTCATTTCTGTTAAGTATTTAAATCTATGGAGGATAATCTTTTTATTTGGATGAATTCAATTCATTTCCTGATAATGTAATACTATCTATATGGGGGAGTGATGAGTTCCAATATTTTAAATTTTTAAAAAACTTTTTCATTGGAAATTAACCCCAAAATTTAAATAAAACCATATCAAATTTTGTATTTTTTCACTTTAGTGAATCTGCAATTGAAATTTAAAATGGATTAAATCATGAGTTTTAATTTTTTTATTCATTCATGGAATTTTTAGTAAATACATACATTGATCCTATAATTAATTTGATTATAGGATTTAAATTTTTATTTTCATTATTTAATACATTTCTATATTAATTCAGGCAATGCTTACACGGAGTTTGATTTTCATGGGGTGCAGTTCAAAAAATTATAATGGATAACATTTCATATGATTTTAAACAGCCTAGTGTATGCCTCAGAAATAGAGTGTATGAATTCCACCATATTATATGAATTTTTTCCCTCCATATGAATTTTTTAACTCCATAGTTTTTGACTATGATGGCCTTTTCAAAAGTGTTTAAGAATTACACATGTCGAGCATATGAACTTGAAATCTCATTTAACTTCCATCAGAGGACTTTAGAGCTTCCCAACGTTTGAATTTATCCCCACCGTAGGAATTGAATGTCTATAACATGAATTATTCATCTGACATCATCATAAAACTTTAGAGAGTGTGTGGATTTTCATAGTATGTAGTCACATCAGACTTTAATATAAGACTTTCTGGCTTGGAATCAAACTTCCCAGATAGTATGACATTATGTTTTTTGCAAAATTTGGAAGAACTATAACCTCATGAAATAGAAAATAGGCATGCCCTAAAATCAATGTCATTTCCCCATGTCAACTCTATGAGAGAGAACTATAACTACTAAGCCATATTAAATTCATTTAGATAAAGAATAAGACCATAATCATGTGAGGAATAATCTTGAAAGAAGCAGATTCAAGAGGTGATCCTAATGGTGGGATCTAAACCCTAAACCATGAAATATAGTGTCCATCAATTTAATACAATCTAGATAATGAAAAACATGAATATTCTGAAGGCAAGAGGATATCCCAAGGGATAATAAAAAGACCATGTTACACATGTAGGTAGGGAATTTTTTGAAACATGGAAGGAAAACATAATCATTCTTAAAAACTTATAAAGTTGTCCATTAATCATTTTTGGGGGGTAGGGTGATCGATCGATTCAGCAACTGCTACTTAATTTCTTCTTTATTTAATTGTACTATAATCTCCAGTGAAGGAACACTAGGCACTTAATGATAGATACAAGGAGAATCTCACCACCCTTATTAATGAATTCAGTTATTCAATGCTAAATTATCTTTTTCTTATTTTTTCTATAAGTTTTTGAGTGCCTAGAAAATATGAGATTTCTATTGTTTTAGGAATTTATGTTATTATTTTCCCATTATCATTTTTCCACACACATGCCACCTTGGATTTCATCACCACATATAGTGGTGAGTAATGGGTTAATTCAATAGTGATTGTAGATATCCAATCCCTCATCTTGTAAAGGATATGGAATTTATTTTTCATTACATTTATCTATTCAAGATTAAATCACTAGGTGGGGGAAATAAATTGAGGTTTCATCTAATTTGAGAGATTTAATGATACTTAATTTGAATGATGATTTTAAAATTGAGGGAGGAGGTTATCTAAGGTTATACCACTATCATTAAAATGAAATTCAAATAAACTTATAAATTTCATTTTAAAAACAATCAATAATTATTTTCAATACACACCAAATCCACATAATTCAATAAGAAAAAACATATTAAAACACCCTTATCTCCAAAGACAACCTGAGTCTCAATATTTCATTTAATTTTATTGGGTTCATAAAATTGATTGATTGGATCCCTATGGTAGTATCTTCCTTACTTATCTACACTATTTATTTTATAATTATCAATGAATCTAAGATAACATACTAAAATGGATGAGATAATGATATTTATTGAAAGATCACGATTAAAATTGAATCTAACATTTTCCAATAAATCAATGTACACTATTTTCCCGAGTACATGAAGACCATATTGAACTTCATATTTCAATTTACTTGTGTTAGGTGTAATAATAACCTAATTCATTTATTTATTAACTTTATCCTAAAAAATATATTGTAAATGATATAACATTGTGTAAACATTAATTTCCTCGTATCTCTTTCTCTAAACAGTACACATTGATCATAACATAATGATGTATTCAATAACTGCATCATCCATGCATCTCTTATAAGAATCATTTTTACCCTCACCTTATTCATGAGGTGGGTCATCTTATAGTGGGGAATTTGTGACATATACTTTCCTTTTATATCATAGTACCATAAACAATCCTATGTAAAACTATTATAAATTAGTGTTGAGAAGGACATGTTCATTTTCCAGTATTGGTAATATTGAATTTTTGGAATTACATGACATTTTAAAAAAATAAACTTTAGTAGATTAGAGATGTTATATTGATTAAAATATTTATACGTTATTTATTTATTAATCTTAAATGTCTCAAACTATTTTATTCAAATCCTTTTATCCATCAACTACTTGATTTGTAATAGTTAGATGATTATTGTATTCTAGTGGGAAAGGATCCTTAAACCTATCTTTATAAATTAATTTATGGAACTTACACTAATACAATAGTCTAAGGTTGCCTTTTGGATGGATAACCACATTAACACATGGTTCCTTGATTTTTTGAGTGGAGTCTCATCTTATATAAATCATTTACTTAGACTCTCTCAATGAAGCCTATAAAATTTAACCAGTCTTGATACAACTATTTATTTGATTCAAATTTTAGTCTAGTCAACACACCACTCTTGTTAGAACTCTATGATAGAATGATGAACCCTCTACTATGGTTTATGGGCACCTAAAACTACATTTTCATTCTAATTTAAATGATGGGAGGATTTTATGAAATAATAATTTCTTTAAAGGTTTTAATGTCCTTTTATTTTTCTTCCTAACTAAAATACGATTTAATTTATCATGATTATTACTATGTGATCATGGTCACGAATTTAACTAGGAATTAATAGGAACCATCAATTATATATGTTCATTTATTTTATCTATTAATTCTCAATAACTATCCAATGTGATCATGTTTCATCCATACATTCACAAACAATTAAACATGTATATGAAAAATAAATTACATGATCATGATGTATTTATAATGGTTCATTTATCGAGAGAATGATGGATCAACAAGGACCACAAGGTAAACTTTTTAAGCTGTGTTTAACATGAGTTTCATCTGTTACCCCAACTAATACATCTAACTATCATCTGGTTCTTTTCCAACCCTGTCATGAACTACGTCTCTTTATCTTCTAATTATAAAATAATACTCACTCATAGGTGATGAGGGTCTTGGAATATACTATATAGATAAATAATATCTATCTGGGACATGTATAACCTCATACATATAATGAGGATGAGTGATGATGTGAAGATCATCATTTATTAATTTATTTTCATAAACATTTAAAATTATAATAAATAAATAACTATATAATTAAACACTAAAAAACATCATTCAGACAAGATCTTGATCATATGACATTCATTAAGCTCACATAATAAAATGAAATTTTCAAATAATTATAATTGTGGGAATTTATTATAAATTAAAATAAATTATATTAATTTTAATCCATAAAATTGACGTTGAATGTCCTATAAAATTATTTTAATAATTGTTTTTTATTTTAAAAATATTATTAGAAGATTTTAATAATTATCCCCAACTTCTCGGGTCTTAAAATGGAACCTGAAGGGGTTTTGGATGCTAAATAGTCCCAGATGGGCTGGGTAGGCTGGGTTGACCATGTTGGGTAGCCTGGTAGGTGGAGGAGTGTGCCCTATTTTGGGAATGTGGGATCTAATAAGTGGAACATGTGTGGTTCTTCCATATACATAAAAAAATAAAAAAATAAGGATTACCCTCACATGTTGTAGGTGGATTCCACCCAATGACAACATAGGGTAACCACTTTTTTAAAAGCATGGTTATATTTTCCCACCCACGAATATAATAATTTTTTTATGTTTTCATGGAATGTGTGGAAAAATGAGTGTAAAACCATTCCCACGATGATTTTTCCCTGGTATTGGTTCCTCCCTACATTTTCATCTCCTACTCCTCATACTAAAAAAATATAATATACATTTTATATTTATTTATTATTTATTAAATCAATTTAATCTACAAATAACCATTTCTTGGTCATTGAAACTTGGATTGACATGTCATCAATGGCGTTGAGACCGTATCGAATCCATTTATCATAATTATAGAAAATTTAATTACAATTTCAACTCTAAATAGTTTCATGATTGCTTTGATACCAATTTAATGATTTCGGTATTCTATAGAAGCATGAAAATATATAAATTATAATTTTTTACAAAAAAATATATCCCAAGACACTTTATTCAGTAGGGTTTGCCCAATTTATTCCATGAATCACATGCAATTGAATTTATATATAAAAAATTAAATGAATGAAACCTTATACATTTGTTCGATATTGGGGTGTGTTGATCATTATTGGTACATCAATGTTTCAAAGAATAAAAGTTTGGACCCCTATAGATCATCAATATTCACACCCAAATCTCTTAGAATATCATTCTACAATCTTCATGTACTAGTACTAAAGGATTGAGTGCTTAAAAAAGTTTCTTCGATCAGGGGAATGAAATTTGATCAATTGATTTGAAAAATTGATATGATACCATTATTTCTTTTGATTTCTCTCTTTAAACCTCATTAGATTAAGTGGTAATAGATAACTTTTAGCAACAATCTACCAACCCATAATTAGGGTCTTGAAATGGTTTAAATACCTAAGATAAACTATTTATAAATTTTTGTTATCCCCTTGGAAAGATTTAACCCAAAATTAATCATGTAACACTATTAGTGACTTAGTTAACAAATCATAGATTTCATCAAACAATTATGACACCCTAATGTATCACATTATGAAACATGTGCCATTAAAGTGTTTTATTCCTCATATAAGTATTTAATGAACCATGAACGTGTAACTTGTTTCAATTTTTTTCATATTTAACTTTTATAATTAAATAACCTGTGAATATCTTAAGAAATAAATTCAATTATTATTATCATTATAAACCCAAATAATATAACTTAATTAATTTATTGGTGATCATTCACACTTTTTAATTCATTGGCCCCCACATGTGGGGCCTAATTCATCCTAAAATCTAATTGTTCTGAATTGGTGGAACTTGTGAATACTAGCAAGCTAACATTTTCAATCATTTTTATTCACTTTCAATGTTTTTAATCAGAACATTTTTACCATTTTTAACGAAATTATCAAATTTCTTAGATTAAGTAATAATTTGGAATTTAAATATTAATTGGTTTAAAACATTATTTTTAATTGAATATTTTATCTTTGGAAGTATTACAATAATTCTTACACTTAACTATGGATATTTTGAAGTTATTCTAGGATATCTAGAGGTGATGTTGAGGGTCAAGATTTGATTTCAAGAAGTTCTGATTCAAGTTGATTTTGATAAAATATGGCTAAATAAATTATCCTACCGAGTCTATAATCAATATAAAAAAGGAATTCATGTAGTATAATTCAACTCATAGGACAATTTATCAATTTTTGGAAATATTTTTTTGGAATCAGGAAGAATTTGACAAAGGAAATTATCCCATGACACCTTCAATTGTAATATTTCACCTACATGGTTCCTGAAAAGTAAATTTTTAAAAGATGATAGAAATGTTGGAGATATCATGTGATATGTGATGGTTTTTGAAGTTTCAAAAGGAAAATTTTATATAGTGTGAATTATTTCAACAAATTGTTAGATTTTTTAAGCTCCCTGTGATTTTTCAAAGGAACAAATCCTATGTGAGAGAAAATTGGTCACTTTCATGACATTTCATAAACTCATAAGATATTTCCAAAATGAAAAATTGGAAAAGGGAAACATCATATGTGTGGGATATTTTACCTCATCATATGATATTTTACTCAATGTAGGATATTTTGGCCACATATGATAACTTACTTTTCAAAAATCTTGCTAATGATTTAAAAGGGGAGTTTAGTAGAATCATATGAACTTAAAACTAAGGCCTTGGGATTCCACATCATAATTTAATCAACTATTCAAGATATTACACATTTAAAATCATATGAATTGTTTTTTGAGTAAGAACTAACATAAGGAAACCTTCATATTTCATAGAGATTTCGGGTTTGTGAAGAAGAAAGGAAAAAATCATAGAAAAGAAAATATGAATATTTCAAATGCATGAGGATTTATAAGGTTGAATTAGGAATCAAGAAGATGTAAATAAAGGCCCTTGAAAATGAACATGAGGCCAAACCAAATACGGGGACTTGGCTTGTACATATTTCTAGAGTTTATTTGAAAATGTTGGCACTTTCATTCGTTATTTTTACTACTTTTATTGTTTCATATTGAATTGTATTTCCCTATTATTCTTTATTTACCTTTGAATGTAGGGGTAATTTTTTTAGTGGTTGGATAATGGATTGAGATTTTTTGTAATGCTTGATCCCTCTTATAATAATGAATAAAAAATCTCTTATATTGAATGATTTCAATTTTTAGTGGTTGTTTGGTTCTTTTAATACATTTGTGTTTAAACTCTTAAACTTTTTATTGTTTTATACTTAGCTTAATCACTTTTAATCTCCCTTCACTTGGTATATATTTTCTCAAAGTAATAGGTTTTATTGGTTGTGAGTGTCTAACATTCACTTGAACATGTGTGGAGGCAATGGGTTACTTCAAGGTTTTCTTGGAGCACCAATAACAGCCACTATTAAGTAGGTATTCACAATAAATCTAAATCAAGGGTCATTGATAAATCAATAAAGGATTTTATTATTATCACTTTGGGATAACCACATTGAGTGGGGGTGAATCAATGTGAGATGGATTTTTATCACAATAATTTTATCCTCTTTTTAATCATTTATCATTTATTTAGTGAATGTATCTCTTATCTTCTTAACCTATGGTTAGTAAACATACACACAAAATTAAAAATCATAAATAACACCAAGATATTTAATGAGGTTCACCTAAAATGTGGATGACTATGTCCTTATTGTATGCTTGTTATTATCCCACTCATAGAAAATTTCCTTTTTATTTTCAAAGAAATCCCGAGCAAGGGGATGAACTTGTACCCATTTTCTTAGCATTGAAAAATTACAATAAAATATTTATATTTGAAGAATAAGAATATAGGATGTCATATTATCCCTGTTAAAGTGATAATCCATGTAATACAAGTATTCTCCAATAGACAAAACAAATTCTGATCAACTTCTTCCATGTGAACTAAACTATTGGGTCGCCTCTACTTAACAACAATAAAAGAGATGTCACAAGTATGCAACAATCAAGTTAGTTTTTTTCCATCATTTAGAATAATATGAATATGTTGTAGATCAGAAATCTTATAATTCCACTAACCTATATAATAATGAAAATTTATTTACTTGGTCTTTAATTCTTCTTCTTCTTTTTATCTTTGATAAAAAAACTTGAGATATCAAATTACAGTATTGGTTTCTCTCACTCTTCTCAGTATTGTTCACTTGAAAGTGTACTTCTTTGAATGGATCAATCAATTAATCAATTATTTTCCTCATTCATTAATTTTTTTGTGACATCCATGTAATCTTAATAATTTATCATGCATTTATAAAGTGTATCATGCATGGAATATATCAACCGACTTTCTTTCTTCTTGGTGTAGTACAAAAAAGCCTAAAATATCAATGTCTTTCTTCAGATGTGTGCACTGTTATGTATTACTTCATTCTAGGGCTAATTTATTCATGTACATATTATATTATGTCTTCTTTTTTCATGAAAATATTATTCTTTTTTTCTCTAATCATCATTATTATTTTCATATTCGTACAAAATACCCCTTCAAAAACATAAAGAGCATGCAGGTTCTCTTATGAATTGGTTCTACTTCATGAATATAAGTTAGCTAATGAGATTTTATTCATGTAGATGAGATCATAAGACCACTCTCCTTCATGAAAGTATTTCACATGATTTATTCTTCTTCACAAAAGTAGAGATATTTGCAGAAACTTGGTTGGCTTTCACGTAATAGGGTAGGAAGAAACCCAATCCTTTTCTTCTTCACACTTTAAGAGGATTTCAAGATCCTTTTCCTTCTCATAAAAAAAGTATGTGGGAGGGAATTTATTAAGATGATCTATTTTATTTTAAAAAGGATATATCTCAAAATATAATAATGGTATCATCTTTCTCAACCTTGGTTTCTCAATATTTATAGATGAGGTTCTACTACCATAGTCCCTGTGATTCACTATCTCAAACTATTATAAATAAGTGGAGTAAGGTTTTCTATTAAAATTCCTTAAGATATAAAGATTTTTTTTATTATTCAAATATAGGTTTCCATGACATAATAACAGAAAGATTAGTATCTATTTCTTTGTGCACTTGAATCCTTCTGTAATGTTAATGGGATCGCATGCATGTGTTAGACATCATATGAATTATCTCATTTCAGAAATTGAAATTAGTGTTTTATTTGGGGATGGATAATCTATTTTACTGATGTTTTCATGAAAAGTGAATCTTTATTTCATGTTGTTTCATTGTCTCAGGATTTCAAGATTCATTTAGTTGATCTCATCTTGATTGTTGCATGATCACTAGATATAGAAGACATTGTGGACTAAAAACGCCTCATGCAGTCGAGATCAGGTCATCAAGAAGTTGAATATGTGGAATGATTTAATCAGATGACATTGATCAGTATTATCAGATGGTTTCAATATAATTATAACATTTCTATTAGATAAATAGTTCATGGTATTTCATTTATCCCTCATTGGTCTTCTGTTCATCCAGGTGTCTCTTTATAATACTCACCACAGCTTCTACATCTCGAGTTGGTAAAAGTGTCTCCAAACCATTCTATGGTCCACCATGACCTCACTTATATGCCCCTTATGCATCCTACAAGTTGGTAGAAGTAGATTACTTAAGAGGGGGGTGAATTGAGTTTCTATTCAAAATTTATTTTTAAAAATTATTCCTAAAACGTTTCCCCAATAAAGTTAAATACAACCCAATTAATCAAGGTTATACTGTTATGAATGTTTGACTATTTAAATAACTTCTTAGAAGATTGATTAATTCTCAGTAATCTTAATATTGGTTATTAACATTTATTTTGAAGCTATTCTAATAAGGCAATACAATTATAACTTCTTTCTACGGTTAACTATCAAAGTAAATTTAGTGAATTCTGAATTAAACAGTAAAGGAGAGAAAACTAAATTAAACAGCACATTGGATATAAAATAAGTGGTTCAGTCTCAAGACGAGACCTAATCCACTCCACTTGGTGATCAAATTCCACCAACTAGTTTAGATAAATAAATTTTATCCACACCCTAGGTTGGGGTTAACAACAGTACATAGTAATATCCAGGTCACACGACCTCTTCCACAGTTCTTCATGGGTACAAACTACCAGCCCACACGGGGACCTCTTCCACACTTATCTGTGGTTATACAAAATTGTAAAAAGATGTTTGAGAAATGATATCATGTATCTTTCAGTTTAATATAGGATACAGGGTGTGTTGTTATATAGATACACACTGCTCTAAAACTAATAATATAATACACAATAGAGATGAAATGATGAGATAAGGTTATAAGTGCTCTGAGTGATTGTTTATGAAACTCTGGACTTATAGGATGAATTCTAAGCAGAAATAGAGTCCTCATGTGTAAAAGAGAGTATCGCAAGTCAGCTAGATATGGCATGTGTTTTTCTTGGTGTTTGATAGTGTGAATATGTCCTCAATTCTGGGATTTTGAGTATACTTTGTGTTTTCTTCAGTAGAATCAAGATGCATGTGTTGATCCTCTTTTCGAAAATTTTCTAAGCGTTTTCTTCATTGTTTTTCTCACACCCTTTTCTTTTCATGTATTGTTTTTGGGCCGCACTTCTCTTTTATTCTAGAGTGCATGTGTTAGAGTTGACAGGTTCTATGTATTTTTCACCTCATACCTCGTACTGTCAGATGATATGTCTATAAAGAAACATTAATTATGCCACTGTATTTAAAGTCTTCAAATAAGACCATAAGAGATTAAATTGAAAAATGTATAAATAGATTATGAAACGATGTCACTGTATGTCAGAAAATTGTGTCACACTATGTCAGGAAGAAGTGTCTTCATAACACAGTGTCTTCTTGAAATAGTGTCTCTATCTTTTCCTTTGAGTGTTGAGACAACTAGATGTCATGGTTAGAAAATGATCAGGAACTAGTATCACGGATGTGGTGTTATGATCACGGTGTATAGTCATGATAACGGTGTCTGGTCACGGTGTCTGGATGGTCACCATGTCTAGATGGTCACAGTGTCTATATGGTCATGGTGTTTGGATGGTCATGGTGTCTAGATGGTCACGGTGTCTGGATGGTCACGGTGTCTGGATGGTCATGGTGTCTGCTGATGGTGTCTACTGACGGTGTCTGGGTCCTTTGCTAGAAAAACATAACCGATGGCAGACTCACGGTGTCTTAGATGTAGCCAAATATCAATATTTAGACTTGAGAAGTGATATTCATAGAATGAATTAGACTTAATCATTCATCAAGGAAATCATTGTAATGTAAATCAAATATAGTTTATAGTAATCAAACATAATGTATAGAAATTAAGATCTTGGATATCGTTACTTAAAGCATAAAGATACTAATAATTTGTACATTATTTTAGACAGATTACACAGGATTACCAATATTTAAAGAATATATATGATTTTTGATCATTAAAACCTGATTAATACATGAGGAGGCCAACAATATCCCCATTTTTGATGATCACAAATCATTTGTATTTAGAGTGTATACTTTTCCAATGTATATATACACTAGTGTGTATATTTCTCACCCTTTTGGGATTATAAAAAAAATTGAATAAGACATAGTAAATAAAAGTGCACAATGCATTAGGGTAGAGGAGAAGGTAAGAAAACTAGATCTCATAGGTGTATCTGCAGGAGCCACAATAGAAGTACTCTTTACATGAAGATAAGGCCTTAAAAGCTTGATGAAGTCAGCAATGATCTCTCCACCATACCGCATGGATTTTTCAAAGTCATACTTGTTATATATAAACATGTCCAATAAATGAGTAAACTCTGAGAGATTTTGGACTAGAGTCTTAAAGGCATGAGTAATAGGAGGAATCCTCAGATTTTCTACAAGGTACATAAAATTATTGGTCATGTCAGTCTTAGAGAAGATCTGGTTGAGTAGAAGTCCACCTTCTTGAAAATTTCTTGATGATCATCATTAGAAATATTGGAATGGATTCTGAAAAAATCAAGAACTTTGTTACTGTTCTTGATAACTTCTGATAGATATTCTTTATTAAAACCACTATGCACATCCTGAGGTTCCTCTTCGACCACTATTTGAAACAGATCACTGTCTAAGGAAGGTTAAGAAGATTTTCTGGAGCCATTAGAAGCAGTGACAATCAAAGTAAGATATTTCAGTTGATAGAGAAATTTTTTAAGGAACCCATTATACTCATCAGTTAACTTGTTAAGTCCAATAACAAGTTTACACATCTCTTCAAAAAAAATTGTTTCTTCGACTACTTTTTTAGCTAAAGAGATTAGATGAGGTTGAATCATAGAGGCTAAATCCCATGGGTTCAGAGTAACAATATTCTCAACAGGATGAGAAGTTGGCGTTGGACTTGAGGTTATCACTTTCTGCATATTTTCAATCATACCTCTTAGAGTCTTTACGTCGTCACTATGCAGTTTTTCTCAACTCTGACTTCCTGAATATCATGAAGCATTATGGTTTGAATCATACATCTGTCTTTTTCCAATAATAAGGAATAATCCCTCTCACTTAAATTGGTTATAGAAGCTGGTTGGTTATTCAGGATCTTTTCTACCCGTGCCAAATGGGTAGCTCCAAATTCTATCAGGTCATCCTTATTCACCAAGGTTGGAGGTTATTTTGAAGTCTTAGAGATATAAGTTGAAATAGGCTCAGGTTCTTTGGAAAAGATAGCTTCAGGAGAAAATACCATTTTCTACTAAAACTTAGTAGTCAAATCAAGACCTTTGACTGAGACTTCCTATGAATCAGTCACATAAAAATAATTGGGGAATTTTTACAATGTCTCCACTAAGTTTGGATCAATTAGATTTAACACATAAACAGATTCTAGACTAGGGGGTTTCTCCCCCTCAATAGGTGAATCCTTCTTCGGACTGAGAGGCTTAAGACCGTGATCTATTTTCATTAATCCATACCTTAATTCCTCAATCATTTCCTTTAGAGCCAATTGAAAGGTTTGCCACATTCTCTCTTTAGCATAAATAATGAATTCTGGAATAACTTGTTCCTCTGGGACTTCCTTAAGGGAAACTTCTTGCATAATAAAAATATCTTCTTCTATATGTTCTTCCACAGTATCCTTTTCAGTTTCCATAGCAATAGATTCTTCCTCAGTATTGGTTTGTTCTTCAAAATTAGAAACATCTTTAGGAATTGGTATTTCCTTCTCAAGAAATATTCCAAAACAAAGAATTCACTTGGAGGTGGAGGACCTCTCTGGTAGTCCTCCCTAATTCCTTCTTGAGGTATTCAAAGGAATACAGCCCATAACCATGAAGAAAAAATGCATCTCTTGTCATTTATCCATCAACTTACAATATATCCATCTTCAAAATCATAATAAAATTGTGAAAAAAGATTTGTGTAGATAGGTCTATCCTCATTAGTAAAAAACTCTAGCCAACACTACTTCGTTATAACATTCCTCACCAAAGCATTACTTTTCAGAATCAAATTAGGGCATATCTCTTTCTCAGGTACTACAATTTTGTTCACCAGGTTGGGATTCAAAGGACCCTTGGGTGCTAACTTTGGTGTTATCATCAACGTATTCTTTGAATTTCATTTCTCAGGAGACAGCGACGAAGGGAATTTGATCCCAGGAATTCACTAAAGGTTCAAGAGATATGGGTTGAAGGGTTGAATAAGGTTTACATTTTTATAGAACAGAAGAGGGCTCAAGTGAAGAATTAGTGAAACATATTCTATTACATAATTTAGGAATACCAATCGTCATAAAAATAAAAGCACCAGAAAGTGAAAAGGTAAAATTAGTAATTATCGTGATACAGGATATAATGTTTAGATAAAATAATAATGCATATTTATGGTGAGACATTAACTGACTCACATGGTGAGATAGTAACAGGCGTTCACGGTGATACCGTATGGTTTGAGATAGTAAGTGTCAGACAATAAGCAAGAAATAGTAACTGTGAGACCATAAACATGAAATAGTAAGTCTTAATACAGTAAAACTATAAAACTATGAGAGTTAAATTATAATCTCAATATAGTGATTTGTGAAACCATAAAGTCAAAAACAGTAAGATATGAAATAGTAATATATCTAATAATCTAGTAATGTTTGTTTTGTCCACAAAAGTTGTGCACAACAACTACCAGCGGCTATGTATTCAGATTTTGCAGTAGATAATGAAACAGTATTTCGTTTCATACTACACCATGATACTAGTGACTTGCCTAAAAAGCGACATCTTCCAGACGTTCTTTTTCTATCTAACTTACAGCCACCGATGTCAGCATCAAAATAACTAACTAAATCAAATGATTTTCCTCTAGGATAGAATAGTCCTAGATTGGGCGTATGCTTGAGGTATTTGAAAATTAACTTAATAGAATTTAAATGAGATTCCTTAGGATTAGCTTGAAAATGATCACACATACACACACTAAATAGAATTTTAGGTCGGCTAGCAGTTATGTAGAGTAAACATCCAATCATTCTTTTATAAGTGCTTTGATCAATAAATTTTCCATCTTCATCAACATCCATCTTACATGTGCTACTCATTGGAGTGTCACTACTTTTAGTGTTGTCCAATCCAAAATGTTTTAGAATATCTCTTGTATATTTACTTTGATTTAAAATACTACCATAATTATTTTGAAATATTTGAAATCCAATAAAGAATTTTAGTTCACCCATTAATCTCACTTCAAATTCATTTTTATTCATTTTAGAAAAATCAATACCAAATTTTTTTTTGATGATCAAAAGATAATGTCATCTACATAGATTTTAACAACTAAAACATCATTATAAATTCATTTTATAAAAATGGTAGGATCATCAATTCCTTTTATAAAACCATTGGAAATAAGAAATTTACTTAATCTATTATACCAAGCTCTTGGATATTATTTCAAACCCTATAAATCTTTTTATAATTTAAAAATATGATTTGGAAAGTGAGGGTATGAAAAACCAGGGGGTTTCTCAAAAAATACATCCTCATATATATAACCATTTAGAAAATCACTTTTCACATCCATTTGATATAGTTTGAAATTCATATGTGATGCATAAGAAAGTAGAATTATGATGGCTTTAACTCTGGATACTGGTGAAACAGTATCATTATAGTCAATTCCTTCTTCTTGACTATATTTTTGTGAAACTAATCTTGCCTTGTTTCTCACTATGTTACAAGCTTCATCTACCTTATTTCGAAAAACACATTTAGTGCCTATGGTGAATGTGTCTTTGGGTCTTTCAACAAGTTTCCAAACAATGTTTCTTTCAAACTGATTATGTTATTCATGCATAGCCATTACACAAAATTCATCATTGATAGCATAATTAATGTTTTTAGGTTCAAGTTGTGACAAGAAGACTTGATGTTCAACCTGATTTCTAAGAGAATCTCCAATGTGAGTTCTTTTTCTAAGTATCCCACAACATCATCTAAGGGGTGATTTTTAAGAGTTCTAACTGCTCTAGAAAAAGGACAAGTGATTTTAGGGTCATCAATAGGTTCAGTATCATTTTGACTTGAGTCTAAGAAATTTCCAGAACTGGAAGTTTTCACAGATCCCTTCACAGGATGGTTTGAAGATTTTGAATTAATTTCCAAATTCGATACATCATCCTCCATGTTCAATAGAGTGGTTTTAGGATCATGTGGATTTTTTTCATGAAATTTGATATGGACTGATTCTTCCACACATTTAGTTCTTTTATTAAACACACTATAGGATTTACTAGAGATCGAATATCCTAAAAAGATTCCTTCATCACTCTTGGATGCTATTTTTCCAATATTTTCCTTAGTATTAAGGATATAGACCTTTTAACCAAAAACATTGAAGTATCTAACTTTGGGTTTTATATTATTCCATAACTCATTAGGAGTACTTTTAAGAATAGGTCTAATTGACACTCTAATGATTATGTAGTATGCTATATTGATAGATTCAGCCCAAAATAAATAGGTAGGTCATATTCACTTAGCATGGTTCTAGAAATCTCTTGAAGGGTTATATTTTTTCTATCTACAACTCCATTCTATTGAGGAGTTCTAAGGGAATAGAAATTATGATTGCATTCATTTTTTGAGATAAATGAATAAAACTCTTGATTTTCAAACTCACGGCCATGATCACTTCTCAAGGTCTTAATTCTAAGTCCACTTAGATTTTCTACAGTTTTGAAATATTTATTGAAGTAAGAATATGCTTCATTTTTTTGAGCTAGAATGTATACCCAAGTGTATATAGAAAAATCATCTACAAGAACATAAACATAGTGATTCCCATTTAAACTAGAAAATCTAGATAGTCCAAACCAATACATCTGAACCAGTTTGAGAGGTTAAGAAGTTGACACTTATTTATTTGGATTGAAGGAAATGTTGTGTTTCTTTCCTTTTTGACAATGATTACACACTTCAACATTTGGAAACTCAAGATTGGGTAGGTCTTTGACCAAGATTTTTCTAGTTATCTATCTAAGGGAGTGAATATTACAGTGTCCTAGTCTCCTATGCCAAAGCAATGATCAAAAAAGAGTACTTTAGAAATCAACACTGAGTTAGAGTTACAGATTTGGCCAAGGCCAATAATATTTCCTTTCACATTGTCACTAAAAGTGACATGTCCTCCATCAATTTCTATTGAATTCTTGAAGCACGAGTAGTATCTTGTCATGTTTCTTGAACACCCACTATCCAAGTACCATATTCTCTTACAAGAACTCTTTAAGAATATTTCCTACCAAATAGTAAAATAAACACATATTTCAGTACCTATAATTGTTTGGGTCCTATAATATTAGTGATAAGTTCTTTAGGAACACATATGTGCCTCATTGGTTTCCTATAAGCATTAGGTAAAGTATATCAAAAATAAACTCTATTTGGTCCAAAAAAAACTTGAAACAATAGAGATTTTGTTATAACTTGAACTAGTTGATTTGTTTCTAGAACTGGGCATAAGGCTGTATGTCCTAGATTTAGAAACAAAGTTAGTTCTTCCAAAATTTATTTTTCCAGATTTATAGCCAATGCCAGTAGTATATTTAGGGGAAATTAGTTTACCTAGAATTTGAGTAAGATTATTTTCCCAATGGTAAAATTTTCTAAGTCATTATTCAATTTCTCATTAGAAATTTTTAATTCATTGTTCTCTTTGAGTAGTTGAGCATTTTTCTCTTTTTCAGTTGTGAGTTCAGATTTAACAGTTACAGTAAGGGCATGTTGTTTCTTCAAAGATTTGTATGTATCTTTTAGTTCATTGCATGTATCTTCAAGCATGTTACAGTATTAAAACATTTATTCATTAGAAATATTTTCAAAGTCACTCTCATATCCAGAATAGTATGAATTATGTACAAAATAGTCTAGTGTTACCTCAGACGTGTTTTTCATAAAACACATATTGACTTTGTTAGCCTGTTAATCATGTGGGGATTCTGTGTCACTCGAACTGTCCTCAGAAGCACTTCATGTTGCTTTCATTGCCTTTTTATATTTTATTTACTTGTCCTCATATTTATTTTTGTACTTGAGCTTGGTACAGTCAGCCTTGATATGTCCTTTTCTCTTACATTCAAAGAAGACAATCTCATCAGACATTTCTCTTCTTTTCCATTCCTTCTTCTAACTTCCATTTTGACCATATTTTCCCTTGAAGTTGGTCTTTCTAAAAAAGTTCTTCTTCTTGTAAAATCTCTTAAATTGTTGGATAACTGAACCATCTCCTCATCACTATCAGGTGATGATTTTTCACTGCCAAAACATTCTATAGAACCTTATAATTTCTCTTTGTCTTTGTATTTAGAGGTGGTGGTCTTGAATGCCACAGATTTCCTTTTGGGTTCATCCTCCTCTTCCTTGTTGACTTTCATCTCCTCTTTATACATCGTCAGTTTTACAATGAGTTCTTTTATAGTTATCTTGCTGATATCACATGATTATATAATAGAGGCAGAGGTTCCTCTCCATCTATTAGGTAGACATCTTATAATTCTCATGATATGTTCCTTGGAAGTGACTTCTTGTCCAAGATAAATCATCATGTTGACAATTTCATTGAACCTGAGATACATGTCAGAAATAGGCTCATCAGGTTTCATTTTAATGTTATCATATTTAATAGTATAACTATTAAGTCTCATTTCTTTCACAATATATGTTCCTTCATATGAAACAGAAAAAGTAACCCAAATTTCATGGGATGTTATACAATCATAAATTCTATTAAATCCTTCACCACCTAAGGAGCAGTATAAAGCATTCATAGCTTTGCAATTGTTATTATAGGCAGTTTTGGTAGGTTCATCCCAAGTGATTCTATCAGTAAAAGGAATCTTATATTAATCTATAATTGAATACAATATTTAAAAGATCATACTTTCTAAATGTATTTTAATTTTAAGTTTTCATTGAGCATAATTGGTTCTATTAATGAATGTTGGTCAATTGGTTGCAGAACCTTCCAATATATTTTCCATGATAAAGAAATACATTGAAAGAGATAGAAATATAGAGTTAACTGAAATTTACATATCTTTAAAGTAAAACTACAATCACAGTTGAGTAAGGTTAAAAAGAGAGTCTTAATAAGATTAAAAACAACTATTTGATACAAAATGATGGTTGCAGTAGATTACTCAAGAGGGGGGTGAATTGTGTATATATTAAAAATTTATGATTAAATGGTATTCCTCAAATGTTTACACAATAAAGTTAAATATAGCACAGTTAATCAAGGTTATACTGTTATGAAAGTTTGACTGTTTAAATAACTTCCTAGAAGATTGATTAATTCTCATTAATCTTAATATTGGTTATTAACATTACTTTTCAATCTATTCTAATAAGGAAACCAAATTATATCTTCTTTCCAAGATTAACCATCAAAGTAAATTTAGTGAATTCTAAATTAAACAGTAAAGAAGAGAAAACTAAATTAAATAGCACTACGGATATAAAATAGGTGGTTAAGTATCTAGAAGAGACCTAATCCACTCCACATGGTGATCACCTACCACCAAGAATTTTATATAAATATACTTGATCCACACCGTAGATTGGGGTTAACGATAGTAAATAGGACTATACAGGTCACATGACCTCTTCCATGGTTCTTCATGAGTACAAACTACCATGCCACACAGAGACCTCTTCCACACATATCTATGGGTATAGACAATTGTAAAAAGGTGTTTTAAAAAGTATATCTTTTATTCATCAGTTTAATGTAAGAGATAAAGTGTTTTTATACAGATAAACACACTGCTTGAAAGCTACTAAAATGATACACAATAGAGAAGAAATGATGAGATAAGGTTAGAAGTTCTCTAAGTGATTGTCTATGAAACTCTGGACTTCTAGGACGATGCAGATGTAGAAATCAAGTCCTCATGTAGAAAACAGAGTATTTCAAGTCAGTTAGATCTGGAATTTGTTCTTTTTGGTGTTTGACAGTGTGAAGATGTCCTCGACTCTGGGATTTCGAGTGTCCTTAGCATGTTCTTCAGTAGTGTCGAGTTTTATTTGTCAATCCTCTTTTCGAAAATTTTCTATGTGTTTTTTTCATTGTCATGATCAGACCATTTTCTTGTTGTTTATTGTTTCTAGGTTGCACTTATCTTTTATTCGATAGTACATGTGTTGGAGCCAACACGTTTCATGTATTCTGCACCTCGTACCTCATACTGTTATATGATATGTATACAAAGAAACATTAATTATGTTAGTGAATTTAAAGTCTTCAAATATGACCGTTAGATATTAAATTGAAAAATGACAAAATAAATTAAGAAACTGTGTCATGGTATGTCAGGAAACGGTGTCACAGTATGTTAGGAAACGGTGTCTCCATGACCCAATGTCTTCTTGAAATGGTTTCTCCCTCTTTTCCTTTGAGTTTTGAGACAGCTATAATGGCACAGTTAGACAACGATCAGGAACTAGTAGAACAAATGTGGTGTTAGGATCATGGTGTATGGTCATAGTCACGGTGTCTAGTCACAGTGTTTAGATGGTCATAGTATCTGGATTGTCATGGTGTCTGGATAGTAACAGTTTTTGGATATTCACAGTGCCTAGATGGTCATGGTATCTAGATGGTCACGGTGTATGGATGGTCATAGTGTCTCATCATAGTGTCTGGGTCCTTAGCCAGAAAAACATAATTGGTGGCAGACTCACGGTGTCTCAGACTTAGCCAAGTATATGTATTCACACTTAAGATGTGATATTCATATAATGGATTAGATTTAATCATTCATCAAGGAAATAATTATAAATTAAATCAAATATTATTTACAGTAATCAAACATAATATATAGCAATTAAGATCTTGGATAGATTTACTTAAAGCATAAGGATACTAATCATCTGTACATGATTTAAGACAGATTACACATGATTACCATGATTTAAAGAATATATAAGATTTTTGATCATTAAAACATGATTAATACATGAAGAGTATAACATTATACACTTCCCCATGCACTCCACGTGGGAGCTATTTATGACTGCTACCTACCTCCATTGCTAGCCATCCTAGCTGGATATCCCACATGGTTGATCTTGCTCCCATATGAGTGTGATTGAGATGGAATTTATTATCCCACATGGTTGGCATATTTTTTATTTTAAGTCTGAAAATATACTTGATAATTACCAAGTATTAAAATTAAAATCCAACATAAGAAATCCCTCAATATCGTCATTTCCAATCTCCCTTTTCTCTTCTTTTAATATTCCTTATGAAAAAAATGTAAGTAATTTTTTCAAGGCCTTCATAATAAAACATCTCATTAAATAATAAAAATTTTCATATCCTTCTTCAATACATTCCTTTGTGAAAATAAATATTTTCATGGTATTCACCCTTTTTAAAAGTTATAAATAATGTTCACTCTCTTATTACAATTGGAAAATGTCATTAGACTTTAATAATCATTCAAAAATCATCATAATTAATTAACTTCATCCAAAATATATGACCTTTGAACTTCTTATGGGTTGATCTTCTTAAAAAAATAAACCACTTCAACTAATTATATGGTTCTTGATTAAATTTCTATCCTCATAAAAACATTCACAATAAAATGCACATATTTTCTTAGGAACTTGAATCTTCACACATTTCCAATCTTGGGGACACTAAAAACATACTTCATTCTGATTTCTTATTCAACACACATTTACATCTAGGGCTATATCTCTTAATGAATTATTGATAATAAATATAATACAAAAAAAAAGTGGGATCTTCAATCTACCCACTTCGTATTTGTTGTCAATAGAAATATAGAAAATGATACAATATGGTATCATTTCTTTCACAAGAAATGTTCCATCAATTATTCCACACTAAGTCAACTTGATCCATGATCATTATACAAAAAAATCAAGTTGAATTTAGACATTAATGTTGTCCATTTTAAATTTAGAATATGACACCAACGAATATAGAATAACTTGTATCCTTCATCAGAGTCTGTTCATTTTTTTAGGATAATAGTAATTAACTGATTCCAATTGAAAAAATGAAAATTGAACTTATATGATTCAAATTGTAAGTTATATTATCAAGATACATTTAAATTGAAATTTTTACACTCATCTGAATATACAAATTAAAACATTAAATTATAATAGGAATGCAATGTTCATAAAATAAGTCCTGGAATGTATTCAAGATTATTTTTTTCATTTAATCGATTCATTTAATGTTACCCCCCTTAATATCATAAATTATTTGAATTTTTTTGAATAATGATAGGAATGTGTTCCCACATACCTCATCAATGAGCTATTGAACAATTACCTTCCATAGATATAAATTTTAAATGAAATATGGCACTCATGGAACTTATTTAGATACTCCCCCTCAATGGATGATCTTCACTTTCACTTCATTAAGATGGATATTTTCATTAGTTGATTTTTATGGATTCCAATTTATGTGAATACCAATTATTGTGATCTCATCCCAGATAGTGACATGAATTTTTTTGGTCAGTTATGATAGCTTGATCATCTTCATCAAAGTTGATCTTTGATCTTTTGTAAAAAATAATTTTGGAGATAACAATAGATAAATCAAACTAGGATGTCATATCCCATTAATCGTGGAATGGATTTTACACCTTACAGATATTGAAATATAATTTTCATTTTAGTTCTCCCCTTGAATATGTGCAAGACCTCTAATTACCTATAAGTAACGAACAAACATAATGTATATGGGAATAAGGTGGGTCACATTTTTTTCTCAGTAAGAGAAAAAAGGATGAGAATTTATTCTCAAAAATGAATCTCCTTTATATTCTTATCTACGTGAGGGTGAACATTTTGTACTGAATCTAATAGATTTATAAGTATCCTTGGGTATCTTGTAATATTTACTTTTGTTAGCAGTGACTTCGGGTGTAATTTTCTTGTTAATGTTGTCCATCAAGAAACATTCATTATTTAGTGATTTATATATATTTTTTCATGTATCTTATTGATTTTGAGTTATAAAAAAATTATATGAGATGTTTATAGCCTTCTTTCACCTTCCACATAGAACCTACGATATTTTTTTTCATCATTTATTGACAACCACTCATGAAATTTGATTTCTTCCAATAGAATATTATGATTTCCTTTAGAATCTACCTTAATCATTATTTATTCCATTTTATTTTATATATCCAAATCATCTTTCCAAATAAAAATTATATCATTTGGAATATTTAAATCAGTATTTGTACCTTCATATGGATTCTCAAGTGTACCCTTTACTATTTAAGTCCATTTACTTTTCTCATTGACCAGTTTCTCCATTTGTCACTTAAGATTGCCTCTATTCATTGTGATTAACATGTACTTCTTATAGTGATCCATTGTATGACCTATCCGTCCATAAAATAAGTATATTATTCTATTTTTTATGACACCATTTTACTTTTTCTTAGGTTTATTGTGAGTATTATAATTCATTTTGTTACAACCCAAGGTTGACTTGTCTTTATTTTTTATTGCTTGCAGTATTTTCTTCTAAATTTTTTTTATTGGAAAATTTAATGATTTATACTTTAATTTTTCTTTTGAATTACAACTACCATTGAAAACCATCTAGAGATTCATCAAACCTTCTAATATGTTTTTAACAGTTAGCTTCTTTCTGTTATTCTATGAAACTGGATTCATTTCATCTTTTCTCTACCTTGATATATGCTTACATTGATTTTTAGACACTGTCAGATTATTCCCGTAATTATATGCTAGGTTCCTAAATCTATCACAATAGCAATAGTAACAAAATAATATTGATATTTATTTTTGAGTAACATTTTGTCCTAATTGACATCATTTCTCTTGTTATATCTTTTCATTCTTCTAACATGATTATTTAGGGGAGAACTTCTTTTACATTTATCGATCTTCACCAAAAATGTAGTGTTCGTCATTTCACTAACCTTATTTTTCCAATTTTTCATAAGAATTGATTTTGAACCTGTATTTTTTATAAAAATAGCAAGAACATTATTCGAATTGGATGGTATCTTCTGCTTAAAAATTTATTAAGATTGAACATTTAATGATTTTAACTTGTTCTTTCCACTAAGTGCAGCTATTTTAAGAAAATAATCCATTTTATAAGTTTTTTGGCAATAAATCTTTTAGTAACAACACTTCTTTTAGATTATTGTGAAGGTTGAACTTGAGTATGTTGATAAATTTTTAGTCTGAATTAAAGATCATGAAATTTCATATTTATAAATTTTTTCTCACAATACATTGACATCAAACTGTCCTCAAATTATTTTTTAATATTCATAACTTCCTCATGATGAATTTTATATTTCTCAAATAGCAAGGTGACAAGATCCTTAATCATTTTTCTTTGATCTCAAGTTGAGAATTCATGGAATCTATTATGGATTTCTATTTTTCTTCTAATTCCTGGACCTTTTCTTCTAATTCTTTAGTGGAATATTCTTTATATTATTTTCTATTTATCCACTAATCATCAAAATTGTAGAAAATTTATTCCTGTTTAATATTCTCTACATATTTGGCTCCAATTTTTTAGAGGTCTTTATATTGGATTGAATTATTTATTCAAAATATTTCTATAGGTTCTCTAAATCTTCTTCAATCTCTTGAACTCTTTCCCTGTTGGAATTAAATTGTTTTGTGAGATTAACGCATGTTATCACATTTTTCTCCAATGAACTCTCTATTTTATTAGATTATTCTTCTAAATGGATGATCTTTTCATGTAAGTTCATTCTCTAATTTGTACAACTTTCATTGTCTGAGGAATTTTCTTCATTAATTTTTTAGTTTTTTTATGGGAAAATTTTGTCATAACATTTTTGATACCTCTCCATTAATATAAGATGTAATGTTTTTGTCTATATCCTTTCTGGTATATAGAACTACCAGGTATTTTACTTCCATGTTAGTCTTTTATTTATTATAATTACATCATGGGGAAACTGATTCTTCTTATTTAAAACATTATATACTTCCAATACTTCCAATATTATTGTTGAAACATTGATCCTCATAAAAAAATTCAATAGAATGAAAAACATTTCTCCGGAACTACAATCTTTACACATACCGATATTGGGGACACAAAAAACAAACTTCTAAGATAGTTTAATCTTCAATATATTGACATCAAGTACTTCATATATTAATGAAATAATGAAAACAAATACAACACAAACACAATTTAGTATCATCAGATTCTTTCATTAATAATTTCATAAAAATATAAGTAAAACTATTTTTAAAGACTATGATAACATTATAAATAGAAATCCAACCCAAAATCCATCACTTTTTGCATCATCTTTATTTTAAGCAGATTTCTTCGATTGATTTTACTTTTTTTCAAAGTCAAACAATTTTTTTAGACAAATAACCATTTTTATGTTCCCAACAAGAGAAAATATATTTTATTCCCTATTATCTAAGAGAAAACATCAGTTTACCACTATAAATATATTTTAACCTAGGAATAAATTTCATTTTCCACACCCCAAGATAGTAGCATGTAAAAAATTAAAATTTTGATCATGGGATCGATGAAAAAACTAAAAAAACTAAACATTAATTTACATAAATTGATCTTTCAATAATAAATTGTTTGAATTTGAGGCTAAAATTGAAATAACTATAGGTAACAGGCTTAGAAACATAAATTTGTTATCATAGTTAGAAGACATTAGCTTGAAGGTTTGAGTGAAACAATAAATTTTCAATTTGAGACTATTAACATGGATATAAATCCCACCCAGACCCTTAAAGACATTTGTGCACCATATATTATTAATCAAAATAACTCAATTTCTATTCCAATGTTGCAAAATCATTTTTAATTAATAAATAGAATAATTAAATTACTCCTCAAATTTCATGGCCTCATAAGAGAGTATCCTAAATAGACTATTAAAGAGTTCAAACATGTGTTCTCAACTTTGAAGCCTAGTGGAGTATCTTATGAATAAGCAAGGTAGAGGGAATTTAACTTTTCCAAAATAACTACTACTTTTATTTATAAAGGATGGATAAAATCCAGCTAGATATAAGGAATGGTTTTACAATCTACACCCATGAAATATTCAAGATTATAATTATATAAACCAAGTCTTTATATAAAGATTATTCCCTATCATTAGAATCAAAACCATCAATAAGGATCTATAATCTATAAAACCATATTATAGAGAAACTCATTATGATTATTGGGAATGATTCAAGAAGTTATATGATAGTTTTTTATATAAAGATATAGAGGAGAACCAAATTATAGTATTCTTTCACCAAGGATTACTGGACAATGACATGAACCTTCTAGATGCCTCATCTAGATGAGACTTGATAAAAAATTCACCAATATAATCCAAAGGACTCATTAAAAATATTTATCAAAAATCACATCAAATTGGTAGGAGGGGTACTAGTAGAAGAGAAATAAATGATGTAATATCATCTAACACATATCCATGATTAGAATCATTACCTGAAGAGCTATCAATACTTGTGAGATAGATAGCTTTGAAACAAAAAATTGAACAATAAGAACTAGTTATGGTATGTAGTTTATGCTCATTACCTAACCATTTCATTGATTATCCTGTTAGAGAACATGACATATAGAGTTGTGTATCAACCTTTTAGCAATGGAAATTTCAAAAAAAATCATGGATTGATTAGAAATCCCCAAATCCGGTTTGGAATTGGAAATAAATAGGAGAAATATTGACCACCATATCATAACTAATACCGAAAACAAACCACCCTAACGAAAACAATTCCAAAACTCACCACCTCTCCAACAGTCTTACAACGAATATTATAACCAACTGACTAATAAAAACCCCCTTTTCCAATAAAATAATCCTTATGAACGTCCTTCAACTAGTTAACCATACTTGTCAGAATAAAAAAGTTCCAAAAGTTAAGAAACTTAATAGTATTGTGCGAAAGTTAAGAAATCATACTAGAAATTTTGTAAATATTTTAACCAAAAGCCATGACATTTTGGAAACTCAAAAAATACCTAACCTTATGGATAATGTGATCATGATAACCACCATAAGAAGAAATAAAATGAACATGATCATGCTTGAACAAAAACAAGATAATCCTAGTAATTATGGAGTATATGAAGAAACTAATCTTGAATAAGCACAACATGATATTAAAGATCATGTTCTTGAGGAGGCTCAATAGAATCAAGCATAAACTGTTTATGAAGAATATTGGAAGTAATCCAAAGCACCATAGGAAGAATAAGAGAAATGAGAATAGATAGTTAAACCATAAATGAAAAAAGGAAAAGAGAAACCATGTAAAAGGAATAAAAAGGAGAATAAGTACCTTCTACTTCCTTTATCATCAATAATGGTTTATTCTAAGAACATCCAGGAAGAATAACTCCAAAGAGTAATCTTGGAAACTTTTCAAAAAGTGAAATTAAAATACCCCTTCTTAATGATCTATATAGGATTGCTAATTTTTCTAAGTTCCTCAAGTATCTTTTCAACACAAAGAGGATTATTCAAGGGAATGAAAGAATTAATTTCAGAAGGAGTGTCTCATCTTTAATCACACCATTATTCCAAATAAAATATCAAGATTTTAGGAAATTTTTTTATTCTCAACACCATCAAATCTATAACTTTTTCAGATTATTTATGATATATAAGTTATTAAATAAATTTTATTCCCCAATTGGTGTTTATATCTTTGTAGATGGGAGACTTCAATCCCATAAGAGTAGTTGTATATCTTGAAAATAGATTTATTTTTTTTCCCAATAAGAATATTAAATGATTTATTTTCGAAAGTGTAATATTATATTATCCCAACTGTCTTCTAGGTAATAAACATGGAGAAAGATAAATCACCAAGCCACTCACCAATTATTTTATGGAAAATATTTTTGAAGATAACCAAGGAAATTATCGATATAGATGATGGAAAATCACTATGGAGTTCAGAGATAACATAGTCTATTTCAATATCTTTGACTCTATGAATAACCCCTTAGATAATAATTTACTCCTTATGCTTTCAATATTTTAATATATTAAACCCATTGAATATTTTGGTATCTTACATGAATTTTTAGACTTGGGAAAACACTCAAATATTGAAAATTCCATAGATAGTGAAGCTATTCAAAATTATAATTAATCTATTTTCAATGTAGATGATGAGGTAACTATTTAATGATGAGGTATATTATATTTCATATTGTGTGTATAAATTAAAATAAATTGAAGTAATAAATCAGAAAATTTATTTCATCATCAGAATAACCATTGAACCAACAATTGAAACCATCACCCACAAGTTTGTGTACTTGGTAGAAAAAGAAAAAATACTACTTATATAGACAAAAACATTGTCATATCCAATAATGTAAATTAATTAACCTCTGTAGATAGAATTTATAAGAAATATGTTGGAGTTTAAGTTAAATCCTATGAATTAATCCCATAATCAACTCACATAACATTTTCATGAGGTGGATTCTAAAACTTTTAGACAGCCTCAAGGGAGGCTAAATCCTACCATCATAGAGGTAGTGAAAATAGAGATATAGAAGATATTGGGATCATACATAATTTACACAATATATAAATCATAATGGTTCAACACCATCTAGGATGTTCCCATGAAAACTGAACTAACCATTGTATAGAATGAGAAAAATGAGTTAATACATATTAAAATCTAGAATAATAGGAGAGGTTTTCATTGGTTAAAGGAAGTTGAACTAGGTAATTAGTAAATAAATTTTACCAATTAAATTTATCAATAAGATGTTATAAACGTTGAAAAAACTCATTATTATTATTATATGAATTTTTAAGATATTTTTAGTTGCCCATTTCCTAAGAGGACTAGAAGATGCAACCTTCGCATGTCCCTTTGGCACATTTTCCTACAAGACGATGTCATTTGTATTATGTAATTTCAAAATTATATTTCATAGGTGTATGGTATGTAAATTTTCATATCATAACGAATATTTCATAGAGGTATTTACTGATGAATTTATTATATTTGGGAATTCATTTTATCATTTCTTAAATAATTTATAAAAATATCAACAAAATGAATTGAAAAGAACTTGGTTGTTAATTTTAAGAAGTTTCATTTAATGTTGAAAAAAGTTATAGTCCTAGGGAATTTCATTTTATAAAATATAATTGAGGTGGATAAATAAAAAATTTAAGTAATACATTATTTTTCTTACCCAACTTGTGAGAAACATATTTGATAGTTCCTTGAAAATTTAGGATTTTGCAAGAGATTTTTCAAGGTTTTAAGTAAGATTTATATTCAATTATTTAGTTTACTTTTATAGGATACTAAATTTTATTTTAAAAATAGTGAAAGTAATATTTTTTTGAATTAAACAGTAGATTAATCACCTAAAGAGTGATGAGACCACAGAACAAGGAGAAGACCTTTAAGTTATTTTTTGATGATTCCAACCAAAGTGTGGGAGAATTTATTCCTAAATGAATTTAGGGTAGACCACAAGTCATTTCCCATGCTTCAAGAACCTTATATTATACCAAACTGAACTATACAACCACATAAAAATAATTCCTTAGTAAATTTTACTTTAGATAAATTCTTATCCTATTTTCATGGAACTAAAGGCAAAGTTTTTTCTGATAATGTATCCCTAAGATTCTTAATGAAGAAGGTAGATTCAAAGCCATGGATGGTCAGATAGATGTTACATTATTACAAGGTCATATTGGAAATCAATGATAATAAAGGATATGGGAACCAAGTGGATGATCACCTAGGTTAGAGTCCCAACACCATTAAAGAAACAATTATGGCTGCAAACCCATTGAATCACCACATTCTTGGACAGAAGATATATTTATTGGAAAGAGAAGTTCCATAGTATTCTAACATGGTAAATTTGTAACTTCTTAGGTAACATCTCATTTAAATCCCCAAAAATTATTAGTCTTAAATATGAATCAAAATTTAATTTTTGGGAATAACCATACATATAGAAAATCTCAAATGATCAAGTGTTAATTAAGTGTTTACATGTAAGTGAAAAATATATATTTTTTAATTTTTTTCATAAAATATCTTGTTTATGACACTTTTATCCCCAAATAACTACAAGTAAGGTTTTTGAATCTAGAATATATTGGTCAACTTTTTTTAATTTAGAAATGAATTTTAAAAAAAGTGTGAAACATGTCAATTTAATGGAAACATTTAAAAACATGAAATTCCAAAAAATCTCATAATATTTTGTGAAATACTTAAATTTTGAAGAATTTAATCTTTGAGAAATTTTACCATGTGTTTTGGGAACATATATATTCTAGTTTTTGTGGATTATGTCTTAAAATGGGTGGAAGCTAAGGCCATCAAAACTGATGACTCTTATGTCATGTGTGATTATTTCAAGACTAACATATTTGGATGGTTTGGAGTGATAAGATCCATCATCAATAATCAAGGGACCCACTTTTTTAAGAGGAAAATTCATTACATGCTAATAGAATAAGGAGTATATTGCAAGATATGCCACCTTACGATCTAAATACAAATAGACAAGTTGAAGTATCTAATAGTGTAACATCCCAGGTAAATATAGAATATAACATTTTTATATTTATTAGTATTTTTGAATTAAATATTAATTTTTATTTAAATGTTATTCTATGTTCTATGGCGTACCTGAGCGCAACAACAGGTTTCTTTGAATTCTTACGTTGCACACAACGTTCAGTTATACCAAAAAATAATATATATTATTATTATTTTAAATGGTAGTTAACACATAGTCGTAGTATTGGTGAGAATGAACATAAATAACTACAATATTATTACTCATGTTTCTAAAATGTTTTTACTTTTATCCATTAAAAGTTAGAGGATTAAATGTTGAATGAATCTAATTTTTAGTACAAATACTCTAATATTCTTTAAAAGGTCGATTTACCTCCTTTTGATGGTGAACCCATTTTAAATCTAGTTTTTTTTCTATTTTAAATGTTATATTTTACAAATAAACTTCTTCTTTAGAAGTGGGACATCATAATTTACTTTGGGTAAATTTTTTGTATTTTTCTGATACAATTCATTTTTAATGAATAGTGAAATATAACGCATTTTAATTAAAATATTATTTTTCATATAATTTATTTATATAGATAGATTTTTTATTTTAATTTGTTTTAAAGAGTGATTATATTATATTTTTACTATTTAATCAAATTTTGTTCATTGTAAGAAATTTCACTCTTAAATTGGACAAAACCACATGTCTATATTTTGGTGGTTATTATTTCTTAAAAACACACTTTTTGCTTTGGACAGTGAGAATTAATTTTAAATTAATTAATTCCACTTTTATGTTTTTAAATTGGTAAATTAGACATCATTTCTGATTTTGGAATATAAAATTTAGCTTACGGTGAATTTTTGGTATTTTTCTGAAAACCTTAAATTTTTTATGAATAGTGAAAAATATTTCCTAGTAGTTAAAAACAGACTTTTTCATTTAAAGGAAATTTTACCACTTCTATGAATTTAATTTCAGAAATACAATGTACACGGTTGTTATGAGTAAGTAAAATTGGGTTCAATGGGATGAAAATAATTTATGGTGAATAGTAACTTTTAATTTTTATTTACTGCGGTTATAGGTAAATACGGTAATTCAAGGTTAAAATAAAATTATAATAATATAAAATTACCTTAACACTTGTCCTAAAATTATTGGATAAGTCATGGATGACCAATAAAATTATTGGGTCAAACCATTGGCATTTGAAAGCCACTTGGGTAAGATAATTACATTAATAACTGTTTATTTAAAGTAAAAATAAAAATATCATAAACTTGTATTGTTTTTCTAAAACAATTTTAATGTGAAGTTATATAATTAATATATTTTACTATAAGTATTAATTAGAAAGATAAAAAAAATTATATCATAATGGTATTTTATTTATAGTTTTTAGACATCAAATAAATAAATTTATTTTTGACACAATGATGATGTAATGATTACCTCATTAATGTATGTTTTAAATAAATGAGATTATAAAGGTTAAAATAAATTTATTTTGAAACATTTTATGCCATCCAAGAATTATTTAGATGAGTATGGATATTTATATTTGAATTAATGAAGGATTTTCAAAATAATTAAGTTTTTTGGATTTTTAAAAAAGTTATGATATGAATAGTATTTAAATTGACATAAATTAGTTTTTCAAACTAATATTATTTTATTAAATGATATAAAAATTCTAAAAATATATTATTTGTCCAAATTAATTAGATAAGGTTTAAAATTTCAATAATGAACCACTTTTGGTTAGATTGTAATTTTATAGTGACTGTATTAACCTCATAGAGTGAATACACAAGAAGACATGGTAAGAGTCAAATTAGTTAACTAAGGGTTAAAAATAAAAGATAAGGTTAAATATGTAAACAATACCTGTCTAAAACCTATTGGTTGAGAATATTTAAAATAATATTCATCTTATATTTGAATTTAATAAGTTTGGGACCTTTTGAACACAGAATGTATTTTATAATAAAATAATATTTTCAAACTATCTTAAAGAGCCCCTCATCCCCATTATAAAAAGCCATCACCTCTATCCCAATACTCACACCACTAAAGCCCCTTGTATCATCCAAAATCAACCCAAATATTCTCAAAAACTTCACTCTATTCCACCTAGAATCCTTAAATTAGGCAGAAGGCACTTTAAGAAATCCTTTTGGTTCAAACCAAAGGTAGTTACCCGATTTAAAGGTAACATCTTCTCTTAAGTTCTTTTATTTTATTTTACTTATCCAACCCGATAAACACTTTTTATTCATTTATTTTATAAAAACACAATTATCCTAAATATAGTAGGTTTTTTATGAGAATTATTCTAATTAAACTAACAAAAATCTCCTTCTAATGGATATGAACATACTATTTATGTGTACATCAAACAACTACCTCATTAAATGATGATTATTCAATTATCTCCTACCACCTCTCATGGTGGCCATTATGATGGAACTTTAATTATATATGATATTTATGATATTTAATTTATCTCCATGATTCTGTAATTATCTTTTGTAACAAACCTTTATTCTTTTCATTTTGTATATATACGATAATTTCATTTGAGGAAGTACGGACTACTGCCCCCTCAAAGTGATATGACTCGTTCATACCATACATGGAACATATTAAAGAGGGTGTTAATGAAATTATTTTACATATATAAAATATTATATTATACTGGAATTATAATATAGCTATGTATCATCTGTTTTTCATTCCTTTAAAAATGAAAAAAAAATTAAAGTAGCATTCATGCGTACGTACAGATTACCATATCCATGAACGGTGCATTTCATTCTCATATATCCAAATGATATGGAATATTATAAATAAAAATATACTGCATATATATGATTTATATTATATTTAAATTGTGAATATAATTCTGTATATAATGGACTTTTGAACACATAGACAAATTGTAATTATAAGTACCAAATATCGACAAAACAAGAATTATTAACTTAAATGATTATGTAATGATTATAACGTGGTAATAAGTGATGTAAAAGGAATAATAAACATGGAAAAGGTTATTAAGAAAGTAAAAATTAAATTTAGTTTATTATTTAGTAGATTTAAAGAATGAACGAGTCAATTCAAACATGAGGTAAGGGAATTCGTCTCAATCACCTTTCATTGAGGCATATTTTGATTCATACACGGCTTTCTTTTATAAGGTGTATAAAAACATTTGACTTTTCATTTCATTCAAAGGGAATATTTTTCTATGAAGTGTTTTACTAAACCAAAAAAAGGAATGTTTCTTTTTAACCTACACGGTTATAATAACCTTTTTGTCATAGCGAGTATTATTTCATCTTTGACTTCCTTAAAAATACGTAGTGTTTTTATTTTAAAGGAAAATAATTACCATATACTTTTTTTACATTTTTTTGTATTGAAAATGGTTTTGATAAATCATTGACTATTTCAATATCTTGAAATAATATATTTTGATTTCAATGTGGAAATTTTGTCTTTCTTTAATGCTTGTTTAATGTGTTATGATTCTTGGGAATTGTTTTACATATATGGGTGGTTTCGTGATAAACCTTGGGCAGGTGAGCTCGAGATATATCTCTAATGTATTGGGTAACATGATGGAGTTAAATGTTAGTGTTTCTCCAATGATATTTAATAAATATATTATGATAGTTATTCCAAATGAAACTCCTTACGTAGCTTTGAAATCAATAACTTAAGTATGTTGTGGATTCAACAAGTTACCATTAAGATTTATGTTTTCTATGTGTTATTCATAAATCTTATAATTTCATGAGGTATGTTAAAAAGATTAGTTTTTTATGGACTATTTTTTTCTTTCTTTAATTTATAACCCTTACTGAGATTTTTATGCTCATCCTGAGTTTTGAAGTGTTTTTCACCGAACATAAAGATGAATAGGGTCACGGATGGGATCAAGTAAAAGTAATGTTGTCTAAAAAATGAAACTAAACATGACTCTTTTTTAAGAGTTTTTATTTTATGAAAAAAATGTAAACTGAGTAGAAGTGTCTACTTTTTCATTTCTGAGATGAAATAAAATATTTATGGCATAATTTTCTAAAACTCTAAACCTGAAAATATCCTCAATGTGAATTATTCATTTAATTAAAGATTTATGTAATTTTTTAAGGCTGGGGACTTATAAATAGATAAATCGTGGTAATTTTAGAAAAGACTATAAAACATAATAGAATATACTAGAGCCAAAGGTTGGAAGACACTATATCGGATTATAAGAAATTTAAAAAGACACCCATAAGAATAAGTTTATACAAATTGATTTATTGAAGGAGTTTTCATTCTCCCATAGAAATAGAATATAAATAATATTAGGCTTTGAAATAGATGAATCTAGATCTGGACAATTCTAGAACAAAGTGTAGATTGAAACTATAAGAATTAGAGAAAATTAGAGGAGAATCTTTTAATAATTCTATAATTTACAAAGAAAGAACTCAAATGGATTAGGAAAAGTTGATATAAGAAAATGACTTCCATTCAAGATACCATGTATTTGTATACAATTCAAGACTCAATCTAATTCATGGTAAACTTTTTGTAAACAGGAATGACCACTTATAGTTACTCATATATATACTTTTGGTGTTGTGAAGGTTTTCAAGAAAGGAAACAAGAACCCATTCAGTGTTAGTGGGAACAAGATTTTGATATTCCATGGGAATGTTTCTATAAAAATAATGGAGGAAAACACACTCCTTAATCCTTTTATCAATAAAGGTTCATCAGTTTGTACCTCTCTTTAAAAGTTTATTGCATACTGGGATTTTTTTAAAATTTATTTACATGTTTAATATACTTGAATTCATTGAGGAAATTTCATCATTTAGGTGCAAGGGATGAAACCTGTATAGTTTATGAAATTTTTAAAAAGTTTTTTTATAAATTATTTATATTTCAAACATTTTTGTGTTCTTTTTTTCATTTTAACTGTGTTTTTGAATCCCATGGAGATTAAATTTAATACCCTTGAAATTTTAAAATATAGGGTAATATTGAGAAACTAATTTGACCAACTTAACTCATCTTTAGTGAATGATGAAATGAAATTATTTTTCAAATTATTAAGGCGGTAAATTCATTCAAGGATTATTTATTTTTGAATCTCATTCCATGATATAATATACTACATTTTAAAATCTCCTTCCCGAGAGGCTTCTAAAAAAATTAAAAATATTCATTATAATTCCATATTTATTAATAGAACCAATACATTCTTGAATAACTAGAAATATCTAATTGATATAGTAAATACCATAGAGTATTCAAGGAACTTCTTTATAATTGATATAGGAATTTGTTTGAATTAAATCATGTTTTTATGACAACTTCTATTTTCTATACTACCTTTAAATTAATCCCTATCAACCTTGGTATCCATGAATGAATTTTTTATTACTCCATTTTATTAGAAAAAAATCTATATATACCTTCATAAGAATGATAATATATTATCTAGGATTAATTTATGTGTGGTGAAATGGAGAAATCAATCTGAAACAAACTGTTTTTCAAATTCTATTTGAGCTAAATAGAGAACTACTGCAACATTTATTCTACTATTTTGTGAAGTAAAATATTCTAATAAGGATAGAAAAATATCCTAGATTCATTAAAGTATGGGAATTTAATTATTAAAATATTTTGAAGATAAAATTACCTTCCTTTTCCAATTTAAACTCAAATTGGTAAAAGTATTTTAGAACAAAAATTCCTAAACTAGATTTGAATGGAAACCATAAAAATGATACAAAGGGGGAAATATAGAAACAATATATCATTTATGATGAATTTATAAATGGTGTACTATCCAAGAAATTGAGTAAATAAGTTGGGAGGATAAATATAGTGGAATTATAATTTAAATTTATTGGGAGTTGTTGAAATCTATCAAGTATTTTCAGTAGGTGTTGTTTAAAAGGAAGCAGTGAATTGGTTTAGAAGAAGGTCGTGTAACACATTAAAGGAAAGGAAATATTTTATAATCTTGTTCTAGGTAGAACTCAAACCCACAAGAATAAAAATCTTAATACATCATTTCATTTATGTGTATAATAAAAAACCATAAATAGTTGATGGAAACAGAGAAAGGGACATTTATTACTACTAAAATGATAAGAGGTTTGGGCTATCACATAAAAACAAAAAAGGGTAAATTTGAATCAATAGAACAGAAAGCAGGGTAAGAATCTAATATTTAAGGAAACTTAAAATCCTTAATTAAACATTAAAATATATCAAAAACTTATAATATACTTAAAAATTTAAGCAATAGAAACCACCCCCCTTAATACATATAACAACCATAAAAATACCACATCATATGAACAAAAATATTACTCATCGAGTGGATATATTTTAATTCATCCGGCCTATAGTGAAACATACATTATATTGGAATGAGGAAAAGTTTTATTGATATTAATATTTGAGTGTTGGGAGAAGAATTTTCTAGATGGTGGTTATAAATGTACACAAGTGGATAAAATAAGTGGAAATTAATTGAATATAATTAATGAATAAAGTGGAATAAAATAATTTAGGAGGCAATATAACATGATGAGTATAGTGTTAAAAAGGGAACTCACATTGTCTTAGTATTTTAATTTTTCTTTGGTAATATTTAAAAAGTTTACTTGTTTGAGAGTTGAAGGATTATGTTTGGGGGAATTGAAAATCCAACCTTTTCATACATTTTTGTTATGTTTCAATAGTTTCAATCCCACCATTTTAATATTTGAAATGAAATTATCGCATTTCTTGGTTTGAGGAATAAATTGGAATTTAATTATTAAATGGATTAAAAAAGATTTTTAATTAATTTATTATCTATTTAATTATTATAACATATCCTATATTAACATTGGTTATTTTTATATTGTTCTAAGATATTAATATATTAGTTTGAGAGGCCATATTTGATTTCAAGAAATTTTGGTATGTTTTAGGATAATGAAAATATGTCTAAAGAAAATATCCTACATAGTATGGAATCAAAGTGAAAAAGTTATCCATGTAAGGAAATTCAAAATCTAAGATAATTTATCTAATTCTAGAAAAGATGAGCTACAATCTAGATAATGTTGTCTAAGGAAATTATTCTATGACCCTTCATGAAGGATATTTCACCTATGTGTTGCATGTGTCAAAAAAATTTAAAGTTAAAGGATATTTTTTAGATCTTTTATGATATTTTATGTTTTCTGAAGTTTACGGAGGAAAAATTCACGTGGAGTGAGACATTTAAACAGGTTGTATGATGTCTAAATATCCATTATGTTTTTCAATTGGCTACATATATAACATTTCATTAGTGTGTAGTCGATTTATGGAGTGAACAACTAGCAAAGGTAAAAATCATATGTGTAGTGAATTTTTCTTAATTTTATACTATTTTACTCCATGTAAGATATTTTGTCCATATATGATAATTTATTTTTCAATAATTTTACTAAAGGATGAAAAACAAAGGTATTTTTGGGGAATCATTTTCACTTAAAACTAAGGCTATGAGCTACCAAATTAGTATTTATGTAACTATTTAGGGGATTCCATATGGAAAACAGTATGAATAATGTTTTGAGTAAGAACCAATATAAAGAAATATATGTATTTCATATAGATTTTATGATCATAGATAGGAAATAAATGCCATGGGAGAAAAGGAAAGATGAAGAGTTCAATCACATGATGTAATTAGAGATTTGACCATGAGCAAATAATATGGAAACTGTGGTTCTTAAAAAATAACATGAGTCTGAACTGAAGATGGGGGAATGACTTGGGTGGAGTTTTGGTGTAGTGTCATAACAGCTCCTACTTTCATTCATTATTCTTACTCCTTTATTAGTTTCATAATGAATTATCTTTCCTTATTATTTTCTATTACTCTTTGAATATAGGGGTAATCTCTTGAGTGATTAGGTAAGGGAAAGAGTCTCGTTGTAAAGATTGTGTCCTCACACCTTAATGAATAAAATATCTTTTCTATTGAATGATTTTATTTTTCAATGGTTGATTGGTAATTATAATGAATTAGTGTTTAAAGTCTTAAACTTGTTCATTGTTTTCTTCTAAGGTTGATCACTTGAAATCTCCCTCCACTTAGTATAGCTTATCTTGAATTAATAATTTTTATTGGGTGGTGAGTTTCATTAGCTTGTGTGTGGAGGCAGTGAGTTACTTATAAATTTCCTAGGAACACCAATACATGATTGGGTATTACCTTGGTAGATTAATAGTAGTTTACTAAATTTTTACACATAGAAAGGGATTATAACCAAATAATAACCAATGTTATGTAACTCACAATAATAAATTTCAAAAAAGGGTTATTTAAAAACTAATCAATAATTATTTAATTTATAAATTAATAAGAACATAAGTAAAACTATTTTTAAATACTAGGATAGAATTACAAATGGAAGTCCAACCTTAAGTCCATTACCTTCATTATCATCTTTCTTTCAAAATACTTGTTTCCGTTGATTTTTATTATTTTTTAAATCAAAAAAATTCAAAACAAACCCCTTTTTTTCTATAACCAACAAGTAATGATAGATTTTGTGTACTCCTCTCTATGATAGAACCTTAGGCTACCATTCTAACTGCATTTTAACCTAAGCATAAACCGATTTTTCTAAACCTTGTGATATGTGTGTCTCAAATACCATTTATATGTGACCCTCTATACCCTTTTCTCAATATTAGTGAGTCATACTCATAGACTAGGAGTTGTATATAACAACACATTATAGACCCCAAATATATAAGGATAAGTCATAGCCACAACAACCTCCTACGAACAATTATCATGTAATATTATCTCTTTGATTTGGTATATCTTATAAAGTAAGATACATACTCTGTGTTATCATACATGAATGATTTATTTTTATTTATTTATTTTATTGGATGGAATTTACTTCCTCCACCATTGAAATGGATTTATTCAAGGCACTACCATTCCAATCAAGTGGCTAAATAAATCTACATTGCTTTTGAAAGTGACAAATACTATTATTATTATTCAATCAATGTCATACCACCAATGATTCACCCAACACAAGATACCCATAGATAACCTAAATTTCATGGTTTTTATATTAAATCAATGTTCTAAATCAAATGACATGTATTGATAATGGTCTCAATTCAAGTGACCAATACACATGCTCACAGATATGAACATCTAATGACACCCAAAACATGTTGTCTTTTTATTAGTGGGTTATACCTCATGATTTCCTCTAATCAAGATCACTATTTGAAACTTCCATAAGAAAATGTTTCAATGAAAATGATTCACCAATACCTAATAGTAAGGCATAAAATATATCCCATTAGTATGATATATCTAGATAATATGACATATGTGATAGATAATTCTATAATATCTCAAGGTTATCAATATACCAGGCAGTTTCCATATAAATTTTTATATAATAAGTAATGAGATGAAATCATCCATAAAAATATATATACATGATATGGTAATTGAAAAAAACAATTCATGTTTTTTCTAAGGAACCCACTATTACAACATTTATATTTTTGGTTGATATGTGTTTTCCACCATTGGTTATAGAAAAATACAAGGGGATAATTTTTTTATGTGAACATAAATAATTTTTGTTCTATATTATGTTACAAATATAAAATAGGTTGTGATATCCATATGATGGATATCATAGAATATGATATGTTTGAATTTTATGAAAGGGAAAATGATGCCTCTGCTGCCTATGTCATATCATACAATATGATTCATTATTACATCCATAAAGTTCATGGATCCTCCTGCTTACTCCCATGTGGATTGATTCAATTTATATTCCATTATGAATGGACTAAACATGGCGTGAATATACATTGAACTGTTTTAATGAATTTTATAATGGGGCATAATTCATGGGTTCCATTTGATGACATTATGGTAAATTTCAGATGGATGATTTATTATTTATTCAGTGCGGAGCTGTGAGTATGGATTTATAAATGAATGATTTCATTAATTGGTTGTGATCATGACCATAATTTTCATTAAAATATTTCTAAAACTCTCTTCCTCTCATAGCATTGTTCATTGAATATAGTGATGGTTATATAACCCCTCCGGATATATGGGAATCCTCATGATACAATCATGAATCCAAAGGATATTGTAGTCCCCTTAGAGGTAGAAATATAATTGATTACTACTCTTGTGATCTTTATTAAATAACTCTAAAAATACGGAGGCTTCTACAATTTTCATATAGGTATTTTATTCTTCATAAATACCATGTATGTTTATTTTTGAAGATATAACGATCATCATTTGGTTTATATTTTCTTTCTAATGATAATAATATAATCCCCCAAAATCTATCAGTGGTATCTGAGTATTTTACTTCAAGGATTCGTCATATTAATCGAACAGGATTTCAATGTTTATAATATTGTAATTGAAATATGATGATATCATAATATATAATATAAAGGGTTTGTTATGTTTTATTCGGTCGTAGAATATGATTGGAACATATCATAAGGTATTATGTAATGAGAACCATTGAATTTTCTCTCTATCATATCATACAATATGTTATATCAAACAACACAACTCAATCTAGGGTTTTTGTAAAACAGATACCTATGTCATATTTACAATATCTCATGATATCATTAAATAGTATTGGTGTTATATGATAAAACCTTTCATAATCAATGATATGTATCATATATTATGATTGAGTTTCATATCATAAAATGTGATAATTATGTAGAAAAACCTCCCTCTCGCATCGGTTTTATTTTATGATTGAGTGTAAGTAATAAAATATGACACATGTAAGAAATATATTAATTTTGTTATATTTTCAATTGTAATTTATAAATTGTTTATAAATTATTATTATCATGATTTATAAAAAAATAATTTTCATGCATAAAAATTATAAAATGTAACTATTGGCCTCTCATGTTTGGTAGAATTAATAACATGTTTCTTTTTTATTTTATATTATTTATGGTTATAAGTTTTTTTATAGAATGTGAATAATTTTTATACTTAAATATATATGATCAATTGATTTTAAGAGTTAGATCCTTGTATTATATTATATGTATTACTTCATATGATTTAGTTTTTCATCTACCATGACCTCTATTTTTTAGAGTTATAATCTTGAGAATTGTTTTTGAAAAGATTTTATGCATTTTAGGTGCTAGATATTTCATGAATTAATTTCCATATTGATTAAAGTATTCTTGGGGAGAGGGAATTGGGGTCAGTATACAAAATGTATTATAGAATTATTGTTTTTTTACAACGGAAAGGGGTTGGCTATCTTCTTATTTAGGATAACTCATGTGGAGATTGTAAATCAAATACAACTACATCCATTTACATGAGAAGTTCACGTACCTTATAGATAATATCCATTCAGATATGTATTAATATGTTAGATTATTTGATTGGGTGAATAACAAAAACTTGTGAGTTGTGTTAAGAGTTACACATTAATTTGGTGTGAACACATTATTTTGGTGGAGGAATTGGAATTCCAAAACTAAATCGTTATAATCATGCATATATGAAGGGATAAAACATGATATAATAATGATTGTGTGATATTAAATGGATAAAATATGCATGTTTTGAATATTAAATAGGAGAAAATTTTAAAATACCCCCTTAAAATACTTTGTGTGGTATTCCTTCCAATGTTTCACATTTCAAGACCTCAATCATTCAATGTGGGTGACCCTAACCATTATGATCCCATGGATTATATTGTGTAATTAAATAAAGATTCAAGGTGACCCTAACCATTAGGTTCCTTATTATTAGTGTATTCTTTATGTTGCACTATCCCGGAAACACTAACCATTGTAATTCCATAGGAATTTAATTGAGGGAATCCTTAGAGGGTTTCGATAAATAGTTTATCCAATAAGTTATCCAATAATCAAATATGATATGATTGATTTTTTTTCTACCAGATATATTCATGACTTATTTACATGTTATGTAGCGTATTTTATGATGAAATATGGATATTTTTTCACTTTATAGATATGATATATCAGGCTATAATTTTTAGTGGTAATAATTTCATTAAAAGTCCTTCATGAAAATATGTAATACATGATACTCATCCTTATATACGTCTATTATAGATTAAGTCTTATATCATGATAATTATATTCAGATCCCTAATAAGTATGACCTATATGATTGGAAAACATTGGTATCTAGGGTTGATAAATGATCTTAAATAAAATAATTATGAGCATAAAAATGTGAATTTTATAGAGGTCAATTTCACAAACTATGACTCTTGGGTATTAGACCCCAGTTGTGAATCACACATTTGTGCTAAAAAACATAGACATAGAGAAAGAAGAGAATTTAAAAAGGTGAAGTAAATATTTATGTCAATAATGTAGAAAGTTGTTATGCATTAGAAGTTTGAAAATATGATTTGATATAACCAAGTAGATTTACACTAGAATTGGAGAACTATTTTTATTCTTCCACCATAAACATAAATTTTATTTTTGTATCTTATTTAGACAAGATAATATTTTATTCACTATTAAGAACAATATTTTTTCTATAAATAAGAATAAAATTTTTTATGTTATCAGGACTATGATAAATGGTTTATATATTCTAGATATGGATAATTTTGTATATAACATTTAAAATAATAAGGTGAAGGTTGGTTATAATCCCACCAATCTTTCACATTATTTCCATAGGAATCTAAATGTGAAAAAATATAAATAATTTATATAGATCGATTATTATAATCATTATATTATGAATAATTGGAAAATTATGACTCTTTTTAATTATAAAAAAGGACCAAAACACATTTTTTGTAGAAAAGGTAAAAGTTCTAGAGGACTATTTGATCTTATATATAGTGATGTATATAGAGTAATGAGTACTTAATCAAGAGGTAGTTTTAGGTACTTTGTGAATTTTAATACTGAATTTAGATCGTATGGATTTGTGTTTCTGATGAAACACAAGTATGAAAATTTTCAAAGTTCAAATAGTTTAAAAAAAGTATAGAATCTTCTGGGAAAATCATAATGATTTTCTAATCAAATCCGGGTGGTGAATACTTGAACATGGAATTTATCAATTATCTGAAGGCTTAAGGATTTTTTTTCACATCACACTCCTACTTGAACCCCATAATAGAATAATTTGTCTAGTATTAGAAATCATACATTGTTATATATGGTTTGATCAATTATGAGTTAATATAACCTTCCCATTACATTATGGTGATATACTATAGAGAATGATATATTTTTACGAAACCAAATTCAACCTAATGAATCCAAAAATACACCATATGAGATATGGACTAGGAAATTTACCATTATGGTATTTATTAATATTTGGGTATGAAAAGAATTTATATGAAATTTGGATTTTGCGAATCATGAATCCAAATATGACTAATTTTTATTTGTTGGTAATCCCAAGGATAGAATGGGATCTTATTTCTATAATCCTACTAATAAAAAAGTGTTTGTGGATAGATTTTATAAATTTATTGAGAAATATTTTTTCAATCTTGGAGTTAGTGGTAATAATTTTGAACTTGGAGAAGTTCAAGACCAACAAACAGGAAATGTTTCTAAGATGGAAGTTGAGCTGGTTCCATAAAGAGTTCTGAAAGAAGAATTAACACAATACACACAATAACCTCAACACTTTGGTAGAATTCATCAAGATATCATGAGATATAGATTTCCCATAGCTAATGGTTATGATATAATCTTCATAGGAGATGAATATAGTACCTATTATGAGGCTATATAGAGTTTTAATTATGAGAAATGGTTAAAATCCATGGAATCTGAAATAGAATATATGTACTCTAAAAGAGATTGGATCTTAGTATATTCACCCAAATATTTCTTACCCATTGGTTTAAAGTGGTATTTATTTAAGAAAAGTGACATTTATGGTATAGTGTCTACTTATAAAACATGTATGGTGGAAAAGGGTTATAAGAAAATTCATGGAATTATTTATAAATAAACTTTTCAATGATAATGTCTATTTGAATATTTCTTTCCATATCAACTTATTTTGATTGTGAGATATATCAAATGGATGTAAAAACTTCTTTTCTTAACCAAAATTCAGTCGAGGGCATGTATATGATACAGCCCAAAGTTTTTGAAATTCCAATTGAGACTGGAAATGGATACAAGCTATAAAAAACCATTTATGAATTGAAGCAAGTTTCTCAGATTTCGAATATCTAATTTGATGATGAAATCAAAGAGTTTGGTTTTCTATTAATTCCTTATAGTATTTAATCACAAGTGGAAAATTCGTGGATATTTACTTAAATAAGGCATGTTATATAATATGTTTCACCTAGACCATAGCCTATGATATCCAAAAGATAGATATTATAGCATGTAATATTTTTAAATCATATAAAAGGTATAAGATAAATTTTCTACCTTTTTTGTATCATACAAAAAGGTTCATGATTACATGAATGAATTGAATTCATCTATATTCTCCACCATATGGTTTCCTTTAGATTTTAATCCATTAATAATTGATTAAACATGACTTATATATACATTAAATGAGTTAACAAGATTCTCCAATAAGACCTAATCAATGAGTTTCAATTGATAACACCCCAATCCGTTTCATATGGTCAAAACATTCTTCATTAAATAAGTAGCATCAAGGATGACTATATAAGGGAATTATTTACATCATTGGTTATGTTAGTGATCATCAATTTCATGAAAATATTTTTTAAGCTCTCTACTTCCCATAACATTATTCATTATATATAGTGAATGAACTAGTACTCCACTCTATGTATGAGAATCCCTATAGTACAATTATATATCCAAAGGTTTTTGTAATCCCCATAGAGGTTGGAAGCAGATTGTATGCTACTTGTGTGATCTTATTAAGACAACTCCAAGAATATGAAGGTTGTTCTGATTACTATACTGAAATGATGTTCTTTATAAATACCATTCCTGTTTATTATTGAAAATATATTTAGCATCATATGGGTTTTATTCCACTGTAAATAATCAAAATATGATCCCCCTGCAATCTATCACAATTCACATGTAGTTGTAATGTGTCACATCACTACATTTAGAATCGTAGGATATGGCTATGTGATAGTTTCTAGTGTGAGATTTGTGTTAGGTAAAGGAAGAAGGAAAACTATTAAATAGGATAATGAATATTCAAACCTATAATTTTACCTAATGAATACCCACCATTCATCCTAACATTCATTTCATAACATATTTATAAATTTTTTATTCTTCTTTTTCAACCATCATTAATTTTCTTTCATTGATTAAAAAACTCTAAAAAAATATTAATAAGGTGAAGTCCAGTGAGTATTTTATGCTAGGTTCCTTAGAGACAAACCCAAGGCCAGCTACTAATATGATTTCATGCTATATTTTTGACATATTATTTTATATACTAAATCCTATGAAATTTTTGTACTACATAAAATTTAATGTTGTTACGAGAGAGAAAAAAATATTTACTTCACCATTTTTTCATTTTTTAATTACTTTGTATTGTTTTATTTAAAAAAACTAAAAAAACACATGTATTTTGATTGCATTAATTCATCCAAGAAAGATCCCTTGAATGAAATAAAAATACTAGTTGATAAAATCACACCTATTTACTATAATAAAAACTTATATCCCTAATTTTATGTTAGGGAATAAATTTAATTTGATGAATGTAAAATATATTATAAAATGTAGATAGAGGTTTCAAAAAAACTAAAAAAAGAAGAAGAGGATAAATTCAAAGTTAAAGCATATATATTTTATATAGAGGAACCTTTAAAGGCCAAAGGTGAACTCATTATAAAACTACTCTCATACCTCACAAAAATTCCAAAAGTGATTCCTAAAGTAATTATGCTAGCTGATCCATTTTAGGGAGAGTTTTCATATTTTATTTTTTTATAATATATTTTTTAAAAATGAATTTTGAGCCCATTATCCATATATTTTAGTGTAGGAACATCACCAATGCATGCCTAGGATATTGAAGATGATGATAATGAACCCATCAATGAGGAAAAGTTGGAGATATATGTTTAAGAAGAATAATTTCCAATGACCATCCATATTGAGATAGAAATAAAAGTTTCTATATATAAGTGGGATAATTTCAATTTAAATTAATATTTTTTCAATTTTTCCCAAATAGAGTTGTTTGTTGAATCTTTCTATGTTGTGAATGTAAAAAAATACCATTGAATCTCATCCTATATACATGATATTATGATGATGCATGTATAGTGGGTGATGGGGGAAAAGGAAAGAGGATATAGTCCCATTACCTTTCATGCACACTATTAAGTGGGAAGTTAATAAACTAATCTTTTAAAAATGGAACATCTATAACAAAAAAAATAGTGAAAAGAGAAGGGAATAAGAAGAAATCACATGTGGTGGTTCATACCATATAAGATCAATACCCCTTTGGACTTGTAATAATAGCTGGAACTACCAAAATAGATGTAGTAAAAACCTATAACCCACATGGGAGTTTAAACCATGACTCTTTCCCAATCTCTTTATTTTTAATAATTTTTTTTAAATAATTTTTTTAATTTATTTTTTTTACTTATATTGTTTTTCATAGATTAGTGTATTGGAAATAAATTTAATCACTTAGTATGTTTCCCAACCAAAATAGCCATCAAGTTGTATCCATCCATCTCATTAGTTTTCTATAACCCAGGTCATTTTTTATGTAAAATACCTAATTTATAAATATGATTATATGAGGGTAGTAACATCTTAGTGTGGGTGATAAAATAAATCCTTTTGTTAGATTATGATTTTTTGGTTTTATTTTTCATTTTTTTTTATTTTTGTGTAATAATTAAGATTTATTGGACAATTCTTTTGTAACTCCCCGACCCCAGTTACCCAGAGTCGGGGCATTATTACATAGTATTGGCATGATCACAAGGGATAAAATCCCGAAATATAGATTAGTTTAGTATTATTGGAAACAATATTCATACATAAGTCAAACTTTACAACTTGAAAATAAATACAACACTAATTTATTCCACTAGAAACATACAAGCCTCCTAGATTATGCCTGAAAGTCACTCATAACTAACTTCTTCATATCCTTTGAAAATTAAGCATAAGAAAGGGGTGAACTCAAACACTCAGTAAGGGTAAGCAATATAGTGGAAGATAACATAATCATTAGGCATGGTGAATAGTTGAAAACATATGCCATTACAAATGATAAACATGAACACTTTATGGAAGGAATATGAGATGACTAAAAAATTCAATAATAAGACATAGTAATGGGTATTCTACTAGTAAAATAACCACATAAACCATCAATATTATCTTCATAATGAGTTAATGTATAATTCCATACATTTGGAAACATTTTTTCAAGGCCTCGACCAAGACGTAAAAACTGATTTAGGCCTCGGCCAAAACCATATATCAAATTGGGAAAGGCCTCAGCCAATTTCACGTCTAATTGTATCATGAGGCCTACCGATGCATTGAGGATCTGTATCGGGATCCACCAGTCACATACTAATTCTAATACATTCCTCACTTGAAATGGTTGAAATATAACATAAACATTCATATTAAAAAATAATTATGAAATGTCAATACGTTAACCATAAACCATGAATGGTATAAAAATAACACATCCACAGTCCAAAGTATCACAAAACCTTCAATAAAATATGGAATATTTGTATCATATTTAAGCGACTTCAAACAAATATAAAATCCACTAATAGATGTTGAGATAAATGAAATCAAAACTATTGGAGAGAAATATATCTTTCTTTTTTCGAAATCATTTAAAGCCAAATAATTATAAAATAAAACATTAATTTTTAAAATATTCTTATAATATTGTAAGTTAAGATTCTACGGTGTTATAATGGTGTAGAATAACAACACCCACTGTATAAGTTAAAAAGAGACATTCTTGCCTTAATTTTGTCGAAAAGGTCATAAAGTGCCTTGTTTGGAAAACGATGGATAGATTCCTTTCAAAAAATATAAGGTCAAATAGGGGTATAAATGAATTTAAGAAATGGTCTAGTAAATACAAAAAATGTTTTAAAATTCATTTTTAAGGAAACACGGATGTGGATGACAAAGAGGTCCCAATAGATACTTACGTAAAAACAACCTCGGATAAGTGAAGAGATTGTGAAATTAACCCTTACCTTATACTTTTACTTGGTCAAGGGTAAATTAACCCCATATATAATAGTTAAATAATTGTTATTAAATTATTCATGAAACATATACGTAATTATGATATCATATATGATCTTCTAATAATGTTTTGTTAATAATATATTAGTTTTATCGTCGTTTCGGGTGTTAACTGATTCGTTTTCATTTATATTTTTTGTTATTGAGTCATCATTGTTATGGATGGGATGTATCTTATTCATATCCATAATGATATCAAGTATTTAAAAAATATTTTTAATCATCAAATTAAAATTAGTCTTGAATGGTTATGATGGGGAATGAATCTCATCGCGTTCTTGGATAAGGTAATCTGTACGTACGCAAGAGCAACAATATCATTATTTTGATATTAAAATAGTATGTAAATAGATGTTATATCATATATACAGAATCATTAACATGTTATATTTATTATTCACATCAATTATACATCATTATTATACCCATCCAAAAATTATGTATTGAATAACAGTTACACCATGACGTGGAGACGGTAAGCCATACGTACACATGTATGGTGAATTTTTCATCCATATGATAGACCGAATAATGAATATGGTTGTACCATTTTTATAATAACATAAAAATATATATAATATACTGGATTTATTATTTTATAATGGAAACAATAAATAAATAGAAAGTGGAAGAATAAAATAATTTGAAAGAGGTGATGAAATATCTACCTCTTCTTCGAGTTCTTCCATTTGATTTGATCAAAAGGGCTCCATAGGTTGGCTTTATAACCAAATTAATTCCTCTATGATGAAGGGAGGATAGTTGGGAGGATATTTGGGTAGGTTTTGGCCGAGTAAAATGGCTTTGGAGGTGTCAATGTGAGAGAAGGGTACCTTCCCTTTTATAAGAGGGGTGAGGGGCACCTTAGGAAAAGATTGAAATATTATTATATAATAAATTAATATTCAGTTTATAATGGTTAAATAATGGGTTTTTTTTAGAATAAGGTGGATATGGGTCGAAATCCTCTCAACCAATAGGTTTTAGATAGGTTTAGGTCACCATATTAACCTTATCTTTTATATTTAACTCTAAGATAAATAGTTTGACATTTACCATTTCTCTTTGTATTTTTATATTATATGGTTAATAAAATTACTATAAACTTACAAAAGAACCCCAAGTGGTTCATTATTGACATATATAACTTTATCGGAATCCTTTGGCTGACCATTATATTTTTAGGAATAGAATATCAATTAATAATATAATATTTGTTTTAAAAACTCTTTTATGTCTATTTTGACACTATTTAGTAATTGATTTTTTTTAAAGTCCTAAAAATTTTATTAATTCGAATTAAATTCATTTTATCAATCCTAACATGTCATATTAATCTATAAAATTCGTTTATTTTATCAAATGTCTCAATTTAAATTTATTTGGGTATTTATAATAACAATTATTTTAATATTTCTTTAATAAAGTAATTATTGTATCATCATTGTGTCATATATAAATTAAATTATTTATTGTATAAACATTATAAATTAAATAAAATTATTTAGGAAATAATTTTATATTTCTAATTAATATTTATAGTCGAATTTATCTTATGTATAACCCTATATTAAAAATGGTTTAGTTATTAAACTTTGAATTTGACACTTTTAACTCTTCTTTAAATAAAATAATAATAAATGTCCTAATCTAACCCAAGTGGACCTAAAGGATAATATTTTATACCTAAGGTTTTTTTGGGTCGAAATAAACTTATCCAATATAATTAGGACATGTTTTAGGGTTATAATAATATTATTTTTACCTTTAATTACCCTATTTACTTGTAACCGTGGTAAATAAAATTAAAAAGTTACTATTCACCAAACATTATTTTAATCTTATTGCATCGTATTTTACATAATAATATCAACCTTGTCTCTAATATATTTGAAATTAAATTCACAGAAGTGGTAAAATTATTTTTTATGGAAATTTTCAAATGCTCCTAGGAGGTGGGTAAAAGACTGTAAAAGTTCAATAAAATTTGTATATATCGAAACTTATTATAAAATGACTCCAATGAATTAAATTGAAATTATATAGGTATTAGGTATCTATTTTGACCTAAAATATATTTAAATAAAATAAATAATTATTGAAATGAAAAGTTGGTTTAAACCAATAACGTAGATTTTTTCATTATTCATCAAAAATTGAATGTTTTCCGAAAAATACCAAAAAAAATCACCCTAACCTAATTTCAATATTCCATATTCAAAAATTAAGTCCATTTTGAAAAATTAAATTTATAAAATTTTGAAAAGTGGGTATTACTATTCATAATGGCTAGTTTTATTGGTTGCGATGTGTTAGAATCTCGAAGTTGCGTACAATGATAGGTATTGCATTATTCAAAGGGAAACATATCATGGAAGTTTGGGGTGTTACATTCTCCACTCCTTCATATAATTTCATCCTTGAAATTTCTAGAATACTACTACATAAAATGATTTATGTGGTTCTTCATCATAAGTTCCTCGGGATCCCACGTTGCCTCTTCTATCTTATGGTTTCTCCATAAAACTTTTACCAGACGAGTCGTCTGGTTTCTCAACACTTGTTCTATGGTATCCAGAATCTTGACAGGCTCTTCACAATAAGACAGATTAGGTTCTAGTTCAATTTCCTCATAGGTGAGTACATGCGTTGAGTCAGTAATGTATTTTCTCAATAGTGATACATGTAACACATCATGTACTTTGGAGAGACTTGGTGGAATTTCCAAACGGTAAGCTACAGCCCCAATACATTCTAGAATTTAGAAAGTTCTGATGTACCTGGAACTCAATTTAGTGTTCTTACTGAATTGTGTAACTCCCTTCCATGGAGATACCTTCAAGAAAACATGGTCTCCTAATTGAAATTCCAAATCTTTCTTTCATTTATCAGCATAACTCTTTTTCCTTCTATGAGCTACTTTGATGTGGGTTTAGATAACCTTCACCTTTTCCATTGTTTCATCAACATGTTCTGGGCCTACGATTTTTCTTTCACCAACATCATCCGAACAGGTTGGTGTGTGACGTCTCTTTCCATATAATGCTTCATATGGTGCCATCTGAATACTTTAATGGAAGCTATTGTTATAGGAAAATTCTACCTGAGGTAAATATTGATCCCACATTCATTAAAAGTCAAGTGATCATGATCTCAACATGTATTCTAAAGTTCTAATAGTCCTTTCTGATTGTCCATTTTTTTGAGGGTGGTAGGTAGTGCTCAAAGGATGTTCAGTATCCCGGTCATTCTAAGGACTTTTCCAGAATCTTGATGTAAAATGGGGATCACGATCAGAAACAATCGATAGGGGTACTCCATGAAGTATTAAAAATTCATTAATATATAGTCTTTCTAGACGCTCAAGTGTTGAATCTTCTCTTATAGTAAGAAAATTTCCTTACTTGGTATTACAATCAATAACCCAAATTTCGTCATTTCTTCTATGAGTCGTTGGTAGCCCCATGACAAAGTCCATTGTAATATAATCCCATTTCCACTCAGGTATGGGAAGAGGTTGCATGACTCTTCTAGGATGTTGTCTTCTAGCTTTCACTTGTGGACAAATGATACATCCCGACACAAAATCAGCAATCTCCATCTTCATGTTGTCCCACCAAAAATGTTCATCAAATCTCTGTACATCGTAGTTCTACCAGGGTGTATTGAGAAATTAGAGATATGAGAATCATCCAATAATTCACTTTTTAGATTAGGTATATCAGGAAAACAAAGCCTCTTCCCAAATTTCAAAATCACATCTTCATATACAAAGTCGATCAATATCCCACCATTCACAACTTTAATTTTCTTTTGAAACTCCTAATCATCATCCTGAGAACTTTTCATCCTTTCTAATAAAGATGGTTTTGAAACCATTGAAAAAGTATCAATGATTCACCATCCATGATTCTTCCCATATCAATTTTTACTAGATCCATGAAAATATGATCCCTTTCAACTCTCATCTTATTCATAACTCCATGATCATTTCTACTCAATGCATCTTCCACCTTATTTTCCTTCCCCGAGTGGTAGTGTATAGTGTAATCATAATATTTGAGTAGTTAAATCCATCACCTTAGCCTCATGTTGAGTTCCTTCATTGAGAAAATATAATTCAAACTCTGGTGATCGGTATATATCTCACATTTTTCACCATAGAGATAGTGTCTTCATATCTTCAAAGAAAATATTACAACTTCTAACTCAAGATCATTATAAGGATAGTTTTTTTCATTATTTTGTAGCTGTCATGATGCATAGGAAATAACTCTATCATTTTTCATAAGGACACAACCAAGTCCTTTCTTTTAAGAATCACTATAAATAACAAACCCATCATTCCCAGATGGTAGATTCAATATCAAATAATTGACTAATATTCTCTTCAGTTCTTCAAAACATTCTTCACACTCTTTTTTTTCAAACAAATTTAACCCCTTTGTGTGTGAGCTTGGTTAATGGGTTAGCCAATCGGGCAAAATTCTTGACAAAATATCGATAATAACCTGTTAAACCAATAAAACCATGTACCTAAGTTATACTCATCGGTGTTGGCCATTCATGGATTTCTCTCATCTTAGAAGGATCAACGAAGATTTTATCATTAGAGAAAATATGGCCAATAAAATAAATCTCTTGAATCTAGAATTCACACTTGCAAAATATCCTCAATAATTCATTTCTTCTGACAGTTTTTAGAATGGTGTTCAAGTGATTTTTATGATCTTCTTAGATTTTGGAGTATACCAAGATATCATCAATAAATACCACTATAAATCCATCAAGATATTCATTGAAAACTCTGTTCATTAGATCCATGAAAATTAAGGGTGCATTAGTTAGCCCAAAAGGTATTACGGTAAACTCATAATGCATGTACATGGTTCGAAATTATGTTTCTGGAATGTCTTCCTTCTTCACACACAACTGATGATGTCCAGATCAAAGGTCAATCTTTTAAAAATATTGAGATCCATGAAGTTAGTCGAATAAATCATCAATGAGAGGTAGGGGATACTTGTTCTTTATTGTTATAGCATTGATCTCCCTGTAGTCAATGCACAACCTCATAGATCCATCTTTTTTCTTAACAAAAAGAACATGGGCTCCCCATGGAGAAACACTAGGGTGAATAAATCCTTTATTACTCAATTCCTCTAGTTTTTTCTTTAGTTCCACTAATTACATAGTGTCCATTCTATTAGGGGTCTTTTATATGGGCCATGAACTAATAATTAAGTCAATGGAAAACTAAATTTCTCGTTCTAGAGGATGTCCAGGTAAATCCTCTGGAAACACAACAACATATTCTTGCACAATAGGAACATCGTATATTTGAACATTGCTTTCCTCACCCATAGTAATTTGATCCTATTCCTCCCCAATAATTGAATTTATTTGAGATACTAGGGTGGAACTAGATAAGAATAGGGTTGTGACGTTTCTGCTCTAAAGATAAGGTACTCCTTATCATCATCAAAAAATTGTAACCTCCTTCTTCCTACAATAAATTTTCGCATCATGGTCCGAAAGCCAATCCATACTGAGGATTATATCAAGTTCAATCATGGGTATGAATATGATATCAGTAGATAAATAAAATTTATATTCCTTAATGTGGAATGATTCAAAAAACATTATTGAAATTATACTTCCCTTATGGGTTTTCACTAACAAATCCCTTGTTAAATCAAATTGGAAATATCTAATTTTCATAACAAACATGGAAGATATGAAACAATGCGATGATCCATAATCAAATAAAGAATTGGCTAAACTTGAGGAAACCATTAAACTACATGTCACCACATCTTTCGGATCTTCAACCTCAATAGTAGTGATTTCATAATCTTGTCCTTGATCCCTTGTCATTTTCTGAGTTATGTTTCCTTAACGCTTAGGAAATTCATTTTTTTAATGTCCCATCTCCCTACAATTGTAGCATTAATCATTGGTAGCTTCTTTCTTTCCCTTAAAATCACCAAAAAGATGGAATTTATATCCACATTTATAGCATACTCTTTTTCCTTTTAGACAGACACCAGGGTTCTTCCTTCCACAATTATCACAGGGTGGAAATTCAACTCTTCCCTTCTTCCATGTTTCCTAACTTCCTTTCACGAAGTGTTCAGTAGATCTCTTCTTCTCTTGCTTTTCTTTAAAGTCGTAAGACATAGAGAATTAATTTTCCTTCTTGATATCCCATGAGACAATATATTCATACAATGAGAAGGGTTGTGATAGTAATTTTCTATGGAGAAATGGTTTTAACCCATCAAAGAAAAAGTCAATCATACTTATTTGGTTATGTATATAATCTACAACATGCCTTTCAATCCTTGTAATGTTAGCTTCATAATTTGTGACATTCTAATCCTATTTTTGCCTCAGACTCATAAATTACCTTCCCATATCTGATTGATGGTCACAAGGAAAGTATTTTTCTATGAAAAGTTCTTTAAACGCCCTAAATTCCATACTTGAGACTTCTTAATCCTCCTCTGTGTTTTGAATTAATGGCCACTATTGATCTTCATCTCCGGTGAGGAGATAAACTATCATGACAACTTTTTTTGTTTTGCTACTCCCCAAATAATGAAATATTTTCTCTAAGAAACTTATCCATTTCTCAGCTACCAATGGATTTGTATTCACATTAAATGTTGGTGGTTTTTTCCTCACGAAGCGGTCTAACATTGATCCTCCACATTGTGGATCAGGGTGCTCCATATGGGTAAGGTTATTATTCATAACCTGTGTGAATTGTTCTAGTATGGTGATAAACTGATCAGCACCAGTTGCATCAAAAAACCCTCTATAATTATCTTGAGTAGGAGGGAAATCCCTACATGTATTACATGCATTTATATGGTTTCCATTCCTTCCACTAGCCACCATTTCTAAACAATGGCATACACTAGATTAGTTTTTGTATCACAATACATAAGTCCAAACTTGTAAAATACTTAACATAAATTGAGCAGTTTATGGATATAATCCATAATCATAAACATATTTTCTTTGAGGATGTATATACTCATAAATCCTTTATAATGGTTTGTAAATAAAAAGTTAATTATCCTAAGCATATCCCCAGAGAGTGTTGTAACCAAGAGTGAAGTAATGCTCGTTGTCATGCACCAGTTCCCATTCAAGTCTAGCTCAAAGTAGTGTTTTCGGGTTTTACCCCAATGTACATTTGTGCCAGATCCGCCTCTACCTGCTCGTATTGAGAAAGGGACGTATTGCTTGAAAAATACAAAAAATCTCTACATTACCAAAACTCTAGGAAATTCTTCTATACTAATCCTCAAAATCTATCTTAGGGTATTGTTCTCTAATCATATTTTTTCTAAATCTAGTTTCCAAGGTTTTTACTAAACTTTTTTTGATACCAACTATAATTCCTCGGACCCAGTAACTGAGAGTCAGAGCATTTTTACATAGAATTGGCATGATCACAAGGGATCAAATCCAAAAATACCGATCAGTTTAGTATTATTGGAAACAAGATTCATACATAAGTCCAACTTTACAACTTGAAAAGAAAAACAACACTAATTTATTAAATTAGAATCATTCAAGACTCCTAAATTTTTCCTGGAAGTCACTCATTACTAACTTCTTCATATCCTAGGAAAATGAAACATAAGAAATGAGTGAGCTTAACTGCTCCATCGGGGTAAGAAATATAGCGGAAGATAACAGAAACATTTGGCATGGTGAAAAATTGAAAACACATGCCTTTACAAATGATAAACATTAACACTTTATGGTAGGAATATGAGTTGAGTAAATAATTCCATAATAAAACATAGTAATTGGTATTATACTAGTCAAATAACCACATGAACTATCACTATTATTTTTAAAATGAGGGAATGTATAATGTCAGACATTCTGAAACATTTTTTCAAAGCCTCGTCCAAGACGTCTAAAAATGATTTAGGCCTCGGCCAAAACCATATATCAAATTGGGAAATTCCCCTTCCTATTTCAGGTCTAATTGTCTCATGAGACCTACCGATTCATCGAGGAGCTATAGCAGGCTCCACCCATCACTTACTAAGTCCAATACATTCCTCATATGAAAAGGATGAAAAATAACATAAACATTCGTATTAAAACTAGCACAGGAAATGTCAATATTTTAACCATAAACCCCGAATGGTATACAAATAACACATCCACGGTAAAACATATCTCAAAAACTTCAATACAATATGTAATATTTGTATCATAAGGAATCGACTTCAAACAAGTATAAAATCCTTCAAGGATGTTGACATAGATGAAATAAAAAATATTTGAGAGAAATATATATTTCTTTTTTTGAAATCATTTAAAGCCACATAATTATAAAAGAAAACACCTATTTTGAAAATATTTTTATAATATTGTAAGGGAAGCTTCAATGATGTTATAACAGCGGAGAAAAACTAGACCCTCTGTATAAGTTAAAAAGAGACATTCTTACCATAATTTTGTCGAAAAGGTCATAAAGTACCTTGTTTGGAAAATGAAGGAAAGAATCCTTTCAAAACATATAGGGTAAAATAATGATATAAATGACTTTAACCCATAGCCTAGTAAATATTTAAAATTTTTTAAAATACATTTTTAAGAAAACACGGATGTGGATGATAAAGAGGTCCCAGTAGATACTAACGTAAAAACAACCTCTGATAAGTGAAGAGATTGTAAAATTAACCCTTACCCTATAATTTTACTTGGTCGAGGGTACATTAACCCCATATATAATAGTTAAATCATTATTATTAAATTATTCAAGAACCATATACATAATTATGATATCATATATGATCTTATAATAATGCTTTGTTAATAATATTTTTGTATTATCATCATTTCAGGTGATAACGGATTCGTTTTCCTTTATAATCTTTGTTACGTGAGTCATGTTTCTTATGGATGGGATGTATAATATTCATATCCATAATGATATCAAGTATTTAAACATTATTTTTAATCATCCAATAAAAATTATTCTTGAATGGTTACGATGGGGAATGAATCTCATCACGTTCGTGGAGACGGTAATATGTACGTACGGACGAGCGACAATATCATTATTTTGATATTAAAATAGAATGTAAATAGATGTTATATCATATATAAATAATAATTAACATGATATATTTATTATATAAATCAATTATATATCATTATTATACCAATCCAAAAATTATGTATTGAATAACAATTACACTACGACGTGGAGACGGTAAGCCATACGTACGCATGTATGGTGACATGTCATTCATATGATGGATAGAATAATGAATATGGTTGTACCATTTTAATAAAAACATCACAATATATTGAAGATACTGGATTTATTATTTTATAATAACAAATAATGAGGACGTGGAAGAAGAAAAGAACTTGAAAGAGGAGATGAAATAATTACCACTTCTTTGGGTTCTTCCTTTGGATTTGATCAAAAGGTCTCTATAGGTTGGCTTTATGAACAAATAAAGGCCTATTGGATTAAGGGAGAATTGTTGGGTAGGTTTTGGCCGAGCCAAATGGATTTGGAGGTGTGAACTTGAGAGAAGCAGAAGTGCCCTTTTATAAGAGGGGTGAGGGGTACCTTAGGAAAAGATTGAAATATTATTTTATAATAAATTCATATTCAGTTTATAATGGCTCAAAATGATTTATTTAGAGGCTATGTTGGGGATGGGTCGAAATCCTTTCAACCAATAGGTTTTATACAGGTTTAAGTCACCATATTAACCTTATATTCTATATTTAACTCTTAGTTAAATAGTTCAACCTTTACCATGTCTCTTTGTATTTTTATATTATATGGTTAATAAACTTAGTATAAACGTACAAGAGAACACCAAGTGGTTTATTATTGACATATATAACCTTATATAAGTCCTTTGGAATAACCATAGATCTTTAGGAATATAATATCAATTAATAATATAATATTTGTTTTAAAAACTCTTTTATGACAATTTTGACACTATTTAATAATTGATTTTTGTTAAAGTCCTAACAACTTTTTAAATTTTAACTAAATTCATTTAACCAATCCTAAAAAGACATATTAACCTATAAAATTCGTGGATATCATAAAAAGTCTCAATTTACATTTATTTGGGTATTTATAATATCAATTATTTTAATATTTCATTAATAAGGTAATTACTGCATCATTATTATGTCATAAATAAATAAACTTATTTAATGTATATAAATTATAAAAAAATTAAATTATGTAGGAAATATTTCTTGATTTATATATAATATTTATAGTTGAGTTTATCTTATGTATAACCCTATATCAAAAATGGTTGAGTTATTAATCTTTGAGTTTAACACTTTTAACTCTTCTTTAAATAAAATAATAATAAATGTACTGATCTAACCCAAGTGAACCTAAAGGATCATAGTTTTTTCCTAAGTTTTTTCATGGTTGAAATAATCTTATCCAATAGAATTAGGACATGTTTTAGTGCAATAATAATATCATTTTTACCTTTAATTACCCTATTTACTTTTAACCATGGTAAATAAAAGTCAAAAGTTACTATTCACCAAAAATTATTTTCATCTTATTTAACCACATTTTACTTACTCATATCAACCATGTCTCTTGGATTTTTGAAATTAAATTCACATAAGGGGTAAAATTATGTTTTATGCAAATTTGCAAATGCTACTAGGAGGTGGGTAGAAGATGGTAAAAGTTCAATAAAATTTTTATATATATAAACTTATTTTAAAATGACTCTAATGAATTAAATTGAACTTATATATGTATTATGTATCTATTTTGACCTAAAAATATTAAATAAATTAAATAATTATTTAAATTAAAATTCAGTTTCAACCAATAACGCAGTGTTTTTCACTATTCATCAAAAATTGAATGTTTTTAGAAAAATACCAAAAATTCACCCAAAGCTAATTTCAATATTCTCAATTCAAAAATGAAGTCCATTTTGAAAATTGAAATTTATAAAATTTTAAAAAGTGGATATTAAAATTCACAATGGATAGTTTTATTGGTTATGGTGTGATAGAATATCGAAGTTGCATACAGTGCAAGCTATTGAATTATTCAAAGGGAAACGTACTGTGGAAGCTTGGGGTGTTACATTTTTCATTTTTGGACCATTAATTTAATTTTGGCAGTGTTCTCGAATTATAAATCTAAAAACTCAAATGATTGTTGTTATGTTTTTTATCCCAAATTAATTTTGATCATTTAATGAATTTCAGGTTCATTGAGATGTCCATCTATCTAACATAATGTAAAACCAAATATTTCCTAACATTATAGGTTTCAAAATATTTTTAACATATTTGTATATTTCCCTATTTATTAAAATCTCAAGACTTTTTTCACAATCTAGAAAATTATTTATTGACTTATCCAAAATTTTATGATCATAGGTGTTCCTAAATGATAAATTATTATTTTTAAATGAAAAGACCCTTTGTTATACTCATTTCAGGACTACCTATATATAACTCTTCTTTGGATGAGCTTTAGAGACCATGAATGGCCTTATAAGAGATACATTACAAGACAAATCCATTCCCACCCATCTCTGGATGATTAAATATATGTTTTACAATTCAAGATAAGTGTGGGGAGGTTGTTCTTGGGGAACAAAATTGTTGGAGATTCATTTTTTGGAGGATTTAAGGGTAGTGTTTCCATTTTTAATGGGAATATAAGTCATAATATTCCTCCAAATTCATTTTTCCCTCTTTTTATTTAAAATAAACAAATAAATGCTATATAAAGAAATGAAAATTGAGATGGGATTAAAATTTACAATGGTATTTTGGATAATTCATTACCCTAACCACAAAATAAAAGACCATAAATTGTCAATAGTAATTTATTTCATTCATTTGTCATCCTTTTCACCGTGATTTTTTCAATATATAAAAAATGGGATAAGAGGATGATTAAATTATTCTAAATATTGATAAGTGACTTATCATTTAAGGGGGATGGAGATATTTGAGAATTTTGATTCATTTGGGGAGGAATAAGAAGTGAAAATATTATTTATCTTTTATTATAAAAATTTGGATTTGGAATTAAGATATCAAAATACTCATTGAATCCTTTGATTTTAAATACCAAACCATCAAATTTTCTTCCTAAAAAACCAATGTAAAATACCCTTGATTTAGAAAAAACATTCTCTTTTAGGGGAGATGTAGTCACATTACAAGATTATAAAAAGTGTTGATGATTCCAATAAGAGGAAAAAATTTCAAAAATTTATTTCTTAAGAGTGAGAAATACATGTCTAGTTGTGGTAGGAACACATGTTCCTAGATGTATCAGGGGGATTAAAATAAATTTATTGAATATAAGAAAAAAAGGGAAATTAAAATCATAAACGAATCAAGATTTGGTTAAGATGGACAAAGATAGACCACTTAAACTTTTGATTCAATTGGTGGAAATTAAATTATGTGTTGATATTTCCCAAGACTCTAATAGAGTATGTATGTATGATTGATGAATTCAAAAAATGTAAATTTTAATCAAAATTTTACTTTTAATATTCCCTCATACTTTCACTAATTTAGGTAAATTATTACATTTTTTTGGAAAAAATTGGAGTTTTATTATAAATGAATTAATTTCATGATTTTAATTATTTTATTAATTTTTTAATTAATTTTTGAACAATTACTAAACTTAAAATTGGTTTTTAAATTTTTATTAGGTTTTGTGGATGAATTAAAGGTATTTTTGAGGTTTATCTACAATTAAATATAAATTCTACAAGGTTGTGTGACATAAAATGGGTAACCTGCACTTGTGTGTGATTAAAGTGATTTCTATCCAATTCATATTAAATTAAATGCGTATTTTATGACTTATATGTGATTAAATCCAACACTTCCACTCATGTCTGATTAACTAGTCATGACACCCAAATGATACATAATATTAGAATCCACACCCTTTAATATGTGTATAAATAAATCCATTGGAAAACTTACGACATTATATTAAACTGTGGGTATGTAGAATCATGTATGAATAATCTCGCCTCAATGCTGCTTTTTAAAAGTATTTTGGCCAAATCATATGGTGCATCAGAATAGATCTAGTCAGCCATATTATATTTAATAGTAACTCTAGGAGAGTGATACCTTCACATCTTTTATCATTGAATATGATTAAATGGGCAGACAAAAAATATATGAGTGATTAAAATATAATTTTCAAATCCTATATTAGATTAAAATGAGTTAGTGTTTGATTACATTCATCTTTCGAAACATAATTTGATAAATCTATAGAAGTTGGATAGCTTCTAGTTATGACTGGTAGCATTGAAATGGGTTTATGATTCCATGTTTCCAAATATTTTAATACCCAAGGCACTATAAAATGAATTCAATGTTCTGAACCATGAATCATTGTTCAGGAGACCTCAAGATTATTTTGGAAGTAGAAAGAATGATTTTTGAATACCATGGAATTTATAAAAAATTTGTGTGTTTTCCCTGAATTGGATTCCTAACCATGATAATATCCTTGTTTTTATTTTATTTCCAAATTGAGAAATACCTATAAGATCTTCCTATAAGTTTTTCATCCAAGAAAAATCATCTTACAGATCATGGTTTGATTTAAGAAGTATATAAAGAAGAATATAGATCATGGAGGAAGGATTTTCAAGCTCTCAATTGCCACATGTAAATAGTACATGAATAAATTTTTTGATATAGAAGTGATCCCACACACTCTATCATGATATTGGATCTTTAAGTAAAAGACTAGGGTATGGGAAATAATCATTATGAGGTTCCCAATCCTGCTCAATATTTCATAGTTTTCTCTTTTTCATTTTTCATTCTATTTCGATGTTTCCTACCCTATAAACCATCTTATCCCCATTGTTATGGAGAGTTAACCCCTATGTGGGTGTACCAAGGGGAAGAAACCCGCATAGTGTAGTTGAATCTAAATATATTTACCTATTCAAATCAATCTTTACTTGATGGGGTGTGTGTGTGGGTTATTTGAGGGTTTCAATTAGAAGTTTTCACTATTCCTCTATTATATTACATTCCGATTCATTTACTACAGAGTATTAAACATTTCCCTTTATTGAGTTGTTATTTATACGGTGGATATGGTAAGCTCAATAGAGAATGGTATGATGATTATTAACCATGAAAAGTGGATCTTCTATTCATAGTAAGGCATGATAAGTTTAGTTGATGGGGGATTCTATTATTTGTTGAGATTTGATTTCCACAACTGGTCATAGGAAAACACAAGTGTAAAATAAACCTATAGATGTAATATGCTACATCATTACATTTGGAGTTGTGAAATATGATCTGGTGATAAGTTCGATTCTAATTATTGAGAGAGGTTAATAAAGAGAGAAATATATTAAATAGGATAAGAAAGCTACAATATTGGATTTTTCACTTAGGGATACCCAAAAATTATTCATAACCATTATTGCATATTATTTTTTATAACTTTTTCAGGTTTCTTTTTCAATCATCATTCTTATGCTTTCATTCTTTCGAAACTATATAAAAAATATTAATATGGTGAAGACCAGTGGGTGTTTTGGGCATGGTTCCTTAGATATAATCTCATGGTCATGTCTCTAGCTGCTTTTATGAGGGATTTTTAACATTATAATTGATGCCCAATGTCCTTCAACAAGATTCTAGTGGATCTGTGAACTAGATAAATCTTGTGTGGCTAGCTTGTATAGACTGGATTGACTAGTGAAAGGTAAACCTTTTTATTCTTTATTTTATTAAAAAATCCATATATATAGATATATCATAGTCATTATGGTGATTTTGAGTTGTTCTCCCACTACATTTAGAATAGTATAAATCCCTATAAGACTTATTACTTTCTTCTAATAATTAAAATGATTATATTAGAAATGTCTTATTTAGTTAAACTCGTATATAAATTTATTTGATTGGGTTAACTTTTTATAATTTTGAATATGTTTATGAAATTTTTAACACTTTTTGGATTCAAATATATATATATATATATATTTACATGTTATAATAAATGATACCATATAAATAAATAGTGACAACATTAATTAGACATAATACAAATGTATATATAACCAATTCATAATGAAGCACACTTCTATAATAATATCATATGTATTCAATTGTATTAATAGTTTGGTTAACCAATATAAGCCTTCATATGATAAACATAGCACATATTGTTTCAATTACTTTTTTTCAATTATTTTGATGTTGACATATCTCAAAATCTATTATTATCGATGTGTTTTGAAAACATTAAAATATATCATCAATATTAATTATTGACATCTTATAATTGAACTACTACTAGAGTAACTTATGGGAAAATATATTAAAAACATATTATTGATGATATATTTATTTTTATATTTATTGGGAAATTTTATTTATTTATTTCCACTCATGATAAATAATAATTTTATATTTAAGTTCATCCAACTTTTTTGTGTGTATAATAAATATACCAGACTATTTAATTTTAGCACTTTACAACTAAATTATGTATATAGTGTTTTGAACATCTTTTAAATGATTTTATAGGGTCATTTTATATATGGTGTGTGATGGTAAATAATTATTTCAATCAAAAATAAAATGATATGCTATATATTCACTGTAAAATAATAATATATGTGACTATTCCACAGACTCATTTTTTATAAAATGTATATATGGTTTATTTGGTAGGTGGGTTAATCCATATATATATTCAATAATTTATACTACACATAACTACTTTGAATTCACATCCAATATATATTATAATAATATAAATAATAGATAACCCATGTAATGTCATTATATTTAGTCATAGAGCATTCATTATATCATGAAGAGAATAAAAAAATTCTCTCACAGATGAAAATTTAGTATATATACATATGTTAAATAAATTAATGATTCACCCTATATGGATGTCTAATAAAAAAACATATGAAAAACATTATTCTCGATAGGTGTTAAGATAAGTTACAAATACATACAAAAAACTATATGAAAAATATATACATAACATGTCTAGAAATTTTTTTAAAAAAAATATGCTTGATAGAAAAAAAAATAACCTACAAGTGGTATAACCTGAATACTATTTTGATATAATGAATATATTTATATTAATTAATATGTATAAAATTTCAGTCACCTAGAGAAAATCGAGATACAAAAATCATATTATTTTATCATTTTAAATATATGAAATTTAAAACCAAACCAGAAATCAATGAAACATTTTTATGAAATAAAAATTGTTAAAATAAATCATGAGGAAAAATAGATTACCATTATGGTAGGAGGAAGAAAATGTATAGACTTATTCGAGTCACTAAGAGTATAGAAGCACTTGACTTATCATGAACTAACTCGGGCCACCATTGAATCGGGTACCCGAGCCATCATATGGTAATGAAAATAGCTAATTCTCAATCCCCACAGGTTTGAAATAAGTTCTTGGGTATTAATAAACTACTTTGGGAATGGTTTTACCAATAGAATCATCACATGGGTCTGAACCACAAATCTGGCATGACCTTTCCAAAACATGGAATGTCATGATTCAAGAGTATCATAAACAATCAACAATTATTAAACATATCATAGAATAATAATAAATAAAATAAAAACAAGTGAAGAATTAAACTATAATATAACCACCATTTATAAGGTATCCATAAATAGACTCAAAATGAGGACACATATATATAACCAAATACCAAAACGAATAGGTTTGATACTGATTATGTGATAAAAGAAACATCTATGGATCAAAAAACAAAAGGGATACACATCTCTATTTGACATTAGGATCAACCACCCACCATGTCACCATCATCATTTGAATATCCACTATAAATAATATCTACCACCCCCATATAGTGCCTTTTATTTACCTAAATTGGTCAAAACTAGGTCTACTCACACCCATTGGGTGTATGTTGGGTGTGAGTGACAATAGCCTGATAGGATCTCACAAGGTGTTCCATGAGTAACCCTTTTTAGATAAACAAAAATATTCTAGTTCGAAATAAATCAAAAGAAAGTATATTTTCACTTATAAAAGAAATATAACAAGTAAAATTCTTTAAAAGTTTATAAATGAAAGTAAATGATATGAAAATAGGCATTCCATAATCATGAAACATGGTAGATTCCTAGGTTATTTAAGGTTTTTGGGAACCCTAGGATCTCATATCAATTTTTTTCTAATGGTGAATATGTGTGTGCAGATAAACCAATCAGGATGTCATGCCTTGCCCTAATAGTATATTTCCACCTATACCATGACATTGCATCTAACCAACCACAAAATAGTACAGACCTTATATTATTAGTATGTTGTCAATCATTTATGACAGCATAACCATTGACCAATCCTAATATAGTTATTTAGAGTGGCATAAATCCAAAATGGACACATAAAACTAGTCTTCCCCCTTATATACCATAGATCCCATGTTCTTTTCCCATTTCAAACATGTCACATTCTATTTAAAAAGGTTTTTCATCAATATGCTACAATCCATCTCCATTTATTATTTTCAAAACATGATTTTAAAATTCAATTTACTTCTCAAATCAAGAGAAAACATTAAAATAATTGTAAGGTCTACCATCAACTATAAATAATATCTTAACACAATATTAATTAATTAAACAATTTATCTATAAAACATGAAAAGTAAGATTGTTTCAAAAAACAAAAGTTTCACATGAAACCGCCTACCTTAATCCAAGATAAATATTATTCCCATAATATAAAACCACCTAGGATGAAAATAGGGATCCTAAAGAGAAAATAGTAAACCATAACCCCCAAAACCACATCATAGAATCAATACAGAGGAAACCCCAGGAATCTAGGGTCATAGGAAAGAGTAAAAATCAATATAAATATGAATAAACATCGAGAGGAAGAAAGGTAAGACACTTAATAGAGATAATATTGACGAAACTGGGGGAAATACCACATAAATGGATCAATGGATAAAGGGATAAGAGGGTTCATGAATGAGGGGGGGTTCTAATTAGGGGAGAAATGAGGGTGAGTGGTGTTAAAATGTGGTAGGAAAAAATAAATATTTCAAATTTTATATTTTACTAGGTATGATGCATAGTTTGGATATATGGTTTTATAAACCAAGTACCAACCTTTTGGGTCAACACTACCTCATCTGGGAACTCGAATTGTTGGCCCTCTAACGCAAGCCTTTAGTAGATCATAGAAAAAGAAAATTTATTTTCTTAATGCAGCACAGTGGTTGACCAGGCTCATCTCACATGAGGAGCATTTGTAGTCGGTTTAATCGCTGATTCTAGTTTACCTATTCTAATTATTTTTGTTTGTTTTTATAATTTAATAAAAATTCAGGTTTTAGGGGTTTTGAAAAATAGTGAAATTAAAATAATGAAATTAAAACTTTAAATCTAAATGTAGATGCAGATGTAGTTAGAATGAAATTAGGGAAGAAAGGTCTTGGTCCTATGGTTGGATAACACGAGTTCATTCGTTATTTATTTATTGTTTAAATTAAATTTGGTAATTCATTTTATGAAACCTCATTAATGAAATAATTTCCTTTGATTTATCAAGTGTGTGATTTTAGCATGCGTCTGGCACACCAAACCACACCTCCTCCAGTAATCAAGTAGGGTAACACCTCAACCGAGAATGTTATTCCTACAAGACCCGGCTCAACCGTATGTCGTTTCATCTCTTATAAAAACCCCAACTCCACAGTATGAAGGTTTTGCCTAATAAAAGAGAAAGAAAATGATTGATCAATGAAAATAAATGGATTTTGAAATAGTATCATGGTGGATGATCGCCGCACCCGTGCAATATTCTCGTCTCCACCACAAATAAATTTAAAACATTTAAAATTGAACTAAAATAATAAAGAACACCGTGAAAACTCCCCCGGAGCCAAGCCTCTAGTTAGTCACTTTCCATGGTTAAGTTCATAGAGATCAAAAATTGAAATATGGAAGAGAGAGATTGAGATTAGAAGAGAAAAGGATTGAAAGAAGAAAGGGAAACAATTTAATATAAAAGATATGAATTCTTTACATGAGAAAAGAAAACTAAAATAAAAATAAAACAAAGAAAAAATAAAAACCTAAATTGACCTATCCTCCTCTCCTTGGTTCCACCGGATGGTTTTGTGAAGGATTGTAATGATTTTAGAGGTAGGGAGCTCACCTCTTTTTATAGGTAGATTTCTGTCCTCCGAATGTTGTCGCGTTTTGGACCTTATTTTAAGAATATGTCATTCAATGGCCAATTTAGTTGATTCCAAACTCCATGTAATTTATTTTATGAACGCCTATTTGAGTCTTCTTTTATCTCAAAGTGTAATAATCGAATTTGGATGTGTCTAGAGTGAAATATGCTTTCGATACGTAGGTGGTATCCACACTGTCAGCCCGGAAAAAGCTTCAAGTTCATTGATTTTTTTACGGCCTCTAGATGATTGATTCAGCCCCTGGTCCAAAAGACAAAAATGAAGGAAATAAAATTCTTATTCTCAAAAAATTATAATTAGAAAATTTGGAATTATATTTTTCAGTAAATGACCAAAATACCCTTAACGTAAAAATCTGTCAAAAATCCAGAATTAAGAACATTTCACAATTTAGCTCATTTTTATTCTATAATCCAAATTTCCCATTATTTTAATAAAAATTTAAATACATGGGTTTTATCATTTAAAAAAATCAACAATTCATTATTATTATATTAAAAATATGAACATAAATTTTCTCTGTCAAATACCCCCACAATTAAACCATGCTTGCCCTCAAGCATAAAATCTCAGCATGGAATTCAGAGGAAACCAATATTACCAATATTCAAATTTCAAAGTAAAAAAATCACACAATTTTTAGTGTCAAATCAAATTTTCAATAATACACATAAAATATGAATTTAATTTCCCAATTTTTAATAAAAAAATTAATTCATATATTTTACTTTTCCCCATTGGAAAAATGATGGAACTTATTATTTCATTAATTCATGTTTCTCAATTCATTATTATTAAACATGTCACATCCTGATTTACCTCACCTTTGAATTTTTCCTCTCATCTCTCATGATAAAATTCAAGTAGAGTTGTTCTCATATCATGAGAATACGAACCTTATCCATAATCTTGTAAAAGAACTACTTTCTCCACTTTGTAAAGACAAAACGCACATAAAATCATGAGGACTTGCAATAAAGGTTCAAATGACTCTATAGATTTGGGTTGGTGGGTATATGATTGAAATAATTTAAGGCTAGAAGTAGGAGGTTTGACTCTTAAGTACAATTCATGATTAATCAAGTGAAAACACAGGATGAACCTCACTCAAATCCCATTGACTATGTGAAACACAATTCTACCCCTTTTTTATGACATGGGACATGAGTCAATAATTGATTACAATGAATGATATCATCCAAGTTCACCCCCATTTTAAATAAGTTCCAGAATGGCATAGATTAATTTATCTCTATTTTTTAAAAATTTTATTTTGTAAATCTCCCGAATGGAAAAGATTTATTTTCAATTTTTTCACTTTTTTTAAGGAGAACCAGATGAAATGAACACAAGCATAATGAAATGATGAATCATGCCCAATTTTCTAATAATAAATTTCACAAAATGCTGACAAACACCTCACACCACCAACAAATGATACACATCCCAATAAACGCACATGAAAGACCCTTCCCCCACACTCAAACTTGAAATATCCATGAAAAAATACTAAAAGAGTGGGAAGGTAAGGAAAAATCGGTTTGTAATGTGTCTTAAATCTATAAGGAAATTCATGGATTATATGGGATAATAAAGGATAAATGTAAGGGTGGGTCTCAAGAAAATATTTGGATAGCCAAAGTAGTGCCTCAATTATCTTAAATATGTTTTTTCACAGTCATAGCTTTGACAAGTTTCAATACAAGTTCTAGCAGGTGACACGTCCCAAGATCACTCAAGAAATATGCTCAGGATAAAATAGAAAATATTTGGTCTATAAATTCTCTCGAGAATGGAAATAGGATATTGGACAATCACTTGTGGAATGATTAATACTAACAAATTAATTCACCTGAATTTCAGAAATTTAAAGCATGAAAAATGGTGGGAAATTTTCATTTACATGAATCAATTAATTCCATCAAATCATGAGTCCTCATTTCAATATCAATGTTTCACTTTAAACTTTCTATTTTCCATTTTATTTATTCAATCAGATTAACATTGAAATCTTAAACATAGAATCATAGGATTCTTATGAAACTCATGTCTCCTAAATAAGTCAATTAAAGCAATAATTCACATGTGGACATGAAATTTTATCATTAAAGTTCTAAACATGTTTTGGACCAAAAAATGAAAGGAGTTTAAAATATTAAACATTAAAAATGAACTCCATTTTGAAAAAAAATATTCAGTCATATTCCTTTATCTAAGGCTTCATTTTCCCATATATGAACCTACAAAATAGAATTACTCACTTAAGAGCGAGGATCATGTCATTAAAGCTCAAAAAGATAAGAGGGATTGGGCCGCATGCTAGAATTATTCTTAATACTGAATTTGAAATTTAAATTCCTAATATTGACAATGAAAGTACTAAAAATTAAGTAAAGGATAAATCTTGGTATGATCCCCCAAGTGGGCCCTGGAATCCTTTACTGCCTCCAGAGGGCAGTACCAGCTATTATCCAAAATCAGAGGGTGGATGAAGCTTCTTTGATTTAAACCACCACATGTGGCCTTTACCAGCATCCACATATCTATTTGTCTTGAGGAGGACTACATGGATAGAGTGAATCAAATCCTCCACCTTCGTATTGTGGTATAGCTTACATGGCGGGGGTAAGACGAAGTATAGAGCATCCTCTTTATTGGTAGCTACTTGTGCAACCTTCTTATTTTATTCTTGTACTCCCTCTAATGAATCTTCAATGTCTTTTGGGGGCATAAAGTGTTCCACAACAGGTGAATATTCTTTTTCATCTTCTTTTATGGAAATGTATGGATTGACCAAAACTGAAATTTCAAAATTATAAGGAGTGATTCTCAAATAGGATTGGAGGAAATCCGAAAGGGTAGAGTTCATGGTAGGATTATCTCCATGAGTTGGATCCGGTTCAATAACTTATTCAGTTAAAAGTGCCTCTTGGAGTTTATTATCACTGGATAGAGGTAGGTAGTCGGTATCCTCCATATTGACTTCAAATTCCACCAATTGGGTGGGGTCTTCTTTCAGGGGTGTTGGCCCTTATTTTTTTCAAGGCTGGGAGAGATCAAGTAGCTCCTCACATTCATTCCATAATTTATCCAATTCTTATTGATCTCCCACATTTGGCTCAATAGGAAAGTCATCCTCCTTTTCATCTATCTCGGATATAATTGGTTTAGTGAGTATGAATGATTCTTCAGGTACCCTAACATTTACCTCCTCTGGTTCTTCAATGATTAGTGGTGAAATTTCTTCCACCACTATCTCATGTTCTTACTTCGGCTCAGGGTAGGGTTGCTCCATCCTTAAATGAACATAGTCAAATTCCCATTCCAGTTTCCTCCCCAAATCATCCATATTATTACTAATCCCTTCAACCTATTTATTTAGATCCCAATTATCAATTTCTGGTTCTTGATATTGCACTTGCGAGTAATCTTCCCTTGCATAAAAATTTGAATTTGAATACATCACGGAAAAAAGAATTTCTTTTATATTTTTTTTAATGAAAAAAATAAAATATTTACAAAAATGTGAATTTTGAAAACGTGATTGAAATAACTACTTATCTCCCCGGAAACGATGCCATTTTTTATGCACGCCTGTCGAAGGTTGTGGCAAAAGAAAATTTATTTTCCTAATGCAGCACAGTGGATGACTAGGGTCATCTCACATGAGGAGCATTTATAGTCAGTTCAATCACTGATTATAGTTCAAATATTATAATTCATTTTGTATTTTTTTATAATTTACTAAAAATGAAGGTTTTAGGGGTTTTGAAAAATATTGAAATTAAAATAATGAAATGAAAACATTAAATCTAAATGTAGATGCAGATACAGACAGAATGAAATTAGGGAAGAAAGGTCTTCGTCCTAGGGTTGGATAACACGAGCTCATTCAATATTTATTTAATGTTTAAATTAAATTTGATAATTCATTTTATGAATCCTCATTAATGAATTACTTTCCTTTGATTTATTATGTGTGTGATTTTAGCATACGTCCGGCACACTAAACCACACCTCCTCCATTAATCAAGTAGGGTAACACCTCAACCGAGAATGTTATTCCTACAAGACCTGGCTCCACTGTATGCCATTTCAACCCTTATAAAAACCCCAACTCCACCATATAAAGGGTTTTACTAAGAAAAGAGATGGAAAATGATTCATCATTGAAAAGAAACGGATTTTGAAATAGTTTCCTGGTGGACGACCGTTGCACCCGTGCAATATTCACGTCACCACCACAAATAAATTTAAAACATTTGAAATTAAAGCTCAATAATAAACAAAAACCATGAAACCTCCCCCTAGCCCAAGCCCCGAGTTAGTCACTTTCCATGGCAAAGTTCATAGAGATCACAATGCAAATATGGAAGAGAGAGATTGATATTGAGATTGAGATTAGAAGAGAAAAGGGGTGAAAAAAGAAAGGGAAACACTTTAATATAAAAGATATGAATTCATTACATGAGAAGAGAAAAATAAAATAAAAATAAAACAAATAAGTAATAAAAATCTAAATGGCCCTTGGCCTCCTCTATTTGGTTCTCCCGGAAGGTATTGGGATGGATTGCAATGATTTGAGAGGTAGGGAGCTCCTCTCTTGTTATAGGCAGATTTATGTCCTCTGAATTGTGTCACATTTTGGAACCTTTAATTGTCCACTTCACACGTGGACCCCCTAATTAAAGTTTTACATTAATGTGGTGGTCATCCACCCTCCAAATTTCATCTCATTTGGCCACCGGTTGTAGGTGTTTTTATTTTTTCATAGTCGGTTTTTGTTTATGGATGGAGCATCTAGACAGCTTCCTTTAAGAATATATCATTCAATGTCCACTTTAATGGATTCAAAACTCTAGTTAATTTATTTTTTGAACGCCTCTTTGAGTATTCTTTCGTCCCAAAGTAGAATGACCTCATTTGGATGGGTGTAGAGATAAATGTGCTTCCGTTACATAGGTGGTGTCCACGCTGTCCACCCAGAAAAATCATCAACTACATTGATTTGTTACGGCCTCTAGATGATTGCTTCAGTCCCTGATCCAGAAGACAAATATGAATGAAATAAAATAAGGATTCTAAAAAAATTTGAATCATAATATTTGGTGTTAAATTTTTCATTAAATGATCAAAATACCCTTGACATAAAAATCAGTCAAAATCCATAATTAAGCACTTTTCACAATTTAGCTCATTTTTATTCTATAATCCAAATTGCCCATTATTTTAATAAAAATTTAATTACATGGTTTTTATCATTTAAAAACATAAAAAAGTAATTATTATTATATTAAAAATATTCACATAAATTTTCTCTGTCACCCACACAGTTTGGAAAACCATGCACCCACCATATGAAACAACATTGTCAGTATTATATACCCATTTTCACATTTTCCAGATGTTTACTCCCAACCTATGCTAACTGTGCAACTGCCCAATTTTTCCAAAAAAATTTAAATTACAAATGAAAATACCAAATAATTAAATAAGAATAATTATATAAGTAAATAAAAGAAAAAATATACCTAACAGTGAAATTATGGGCATAAAAATTCTCCCCTCCATATCACATTATATCCCAATAAATTCAACCCGATTCATTCTCAAGGAACTTATGAGGCCAATAATCATTCATGTATGTATACCAATTCCAAGCTTCATGTGAATCCAATCTATATTTCCATAAAACATGAGCTAACAAGATGGATTTCCCATGTAACACTTTCTCCCAGGAGAAAACTATTTGAATATTTCACTTAGTAATCAAGACGTCGGACCATAATTTGAGTTCCTGCCATTCAATAATATGGGATGGATCAGGTTGGTATCTCCTAAACTGAGAGAAATGAAATAAATTATGTATTTTTGTTATCATAGGAGGAAAATATAAAATTCAAGCAACCTTCCCATCCCGGCCTATAATCTCAAAGGAATTGACATACCATAGAAAAAGCTTCCCCTAATTTACCAACATCTAGGATCCCAAATAGGGTGATACCATTAAAAAGAACATGTCACCCACCAAAAATTCATTCGGAAATTTATGGTAATAGATATAGAATTTAGGATAACTCTAATACATCACCAAGTGATATTTAATAACTTAAACCATCATTGGTCTTTTCATGGACAATGTTAGGTCTCACCATGAAGGCTCACTTACCTCTATCCAACTTAGGGGAGAACAAAATTGTCAACCATAAAGAGATTTGAATGGGTCCATTTGTATCTATGACTAATAAATATTATGTTATGAACAATTTACTAGTACTATATATGTATCCTAAAAACTATCAAAGTTGAGAATTCACACCAGAAGCATATCCTACGAATTTTTTTTGTCTCATTCGGTTTGTCCGTTCATCTGGGGATTGTAAGATGTACTCAGCTTCACCAAAGTGATCATCCCTTATTTAAGTAATTTCCATAATATTGATGTAAAATAGGGTTACCAGTCATATATGGTGGGTGAGGTAATGTTGTGTAATCTCACCACTTCCTACACATAAAATCTTCCATGAATTTCCACCTTCATCTTCTCCTTGATCAGTATAAAGGGGAAAGATTTAGTTATTAATTTGATCATGGCCTAAATATAATTTCATCCCCATGGGGTATTAAGATGTATAATATGAAATTACAATAATTAATTCCATGTAAACCTCATCCTACATAAAGGTAGGAACAATAAGAGGTTGAATCAAACCAAAGGGTTATTAGTGTTTAGCCTTTACCTACTGAAAATTATAGCATTGAAACACCAAGTTTTATATATCTCTTCTCAAAACAAGACACCAATATCTTCACTTATATCATAATAGATCATAGTGTAACCTGGGTGGATAACACACTAGAACTGATGGTGGTCCTCCATAACTAGCTTCCTCACTAAAGAAGGGACCACGAGTCTGCCCTTGAAATATAGGGAACCTTCTTGATATATAGGCTATTCATCAATGGTCTCCCCACCATATAATCTCCCTTAAAATAGTGGCATGTGTATCTCTGGATTTTTTAATCATTTCACAACCTGAGTAGATATAAACGACTAAGGATAACCAGTATCAAATAAAACAATCACCATAGAATATTTAATAAGTATGGTACCTCTCACAATCACCGGTTCTATTTCTGACTCCATAAGAGTTGTCTCCACTATGTACAACTAATTGGTATTGGTCTGAGAGACATCTGATTGAATAATGGATCCCCTGGGTTTTGAGGATCCTACACCACTTTGGAGATATGGACTATATATACAAAAACCGATACAAGTGGTATAAACACTCATAGAAATGTTAATCCTTTGAAGGATCTTGATATGAGGGCCTTGTATACCCAATGATTCCACACTAATAGTAATAAAGATACCCCCTACATTGAACCTCTAGCATTGAAAAATAATACGGGCGCCTACTCACCCTTCTCTGCTCATCATGCTTCTATTTCTTCTCTAAAGGACTACTACCAATCCCAACAGATAGATAAGGATCATCAGTCATCCCTGACATCCATTTCTAATAAATATCCACCATAATTGCCTGATCCAAATCCTTAGTGTAGGTTAAGAACTTTAAAATTATTACATGAGATTTAATGTTTGGTTGGAGTGCCATTTCAAACCTCTAAGACCTTAGTTTTTCATTTGATACCAACTCTGGTGAAAAATTAACACGCTTAGTGAATATGTTTGATTACTCTATAACATTTCTATAACCCATATAGAGAGTAATAAATTTATGATACTTTTATAGTTCAATCATTTCTAGATAACAATTTTGGGTGAAAATCACTTTGAAATCCTTCTGATCCATATTTTCTTGCTTCTTTACTGAATTACCAACTCCCACAATTTCTTACTGGGGAATTCAACCATGAAGGTAACACAATTCACCTTAATGATGTATAGAGTCCTAAGGAATTCCATGATCCATTTAATATTCTCTAACTAATCATCATCCTTATATGGATCATTGCTTCCCCAAAAATAGTAAGTCTTATTATTATGAAATTCCTAATCTTGATCCTTTTAAAGACTTTATAAAACTTTAATAGCTTGAGTAGGTCCATGAACCACCCCTTCGTCTATAACTAAAATAGCCTAGATGAATACCTCAATTACATTCTGATCAACCGATGGATCTTATGATGGGAATTTAAATTCAAAATCCTATAGAGAGTTCAATGGTCACTTTTGAGGAGGCATAGTGCTATAAAAAATTAATAAATGAGGAAAACCACAAAAAATAATAACAAAATATCATTCCAAAATAAGAAAATTTATTAAAATTACAAAAATGTCATAAATAAATATAAATTAAAAAACTATAACCTTCCATGAAACTAGGCATGAATAAAAGGTCTACCACCCATACACCCTACCCATAATGAAGGTAAAAAAAATTTAAAATTAAGACCACATTTCCCCTATCCCTTATAAACTCAAGGTAAAATGATAACTGTGATGAATAAACACACCTTCTCACCTCTTTATTTATCATTGATGGTCCTAACTTTTGGTCTATCCCGACTCTTAAAATAATATAAACCCAAAACGAGAAACCTTATACCATTTTTCCATGAACCAACCCAGGCTTCCCCTAAATAGGGTACTTGATCCAGCCCACAACAAGTACCAAAATCTTTTCATGATCTCCATGGTCCAACAACAAGTTTCTAGGCATCAAAGAATTATATTGGGATTATTTTTTCCAATAAAATCATTATTTAGGTCTCAATCATGAGGTCGACATGACATTTCTATAACATGGAAATCCTTGCTTTAAGATTATTTTAAAAAAATAAAAATTAATAATCATTCCATAACATAACAATAAATCAAAGAAAATAAATTTAAGCGATAAACCATAACATAACCATTATTTAAAAGGTATCCAAAATGAGATTCAAAAAAATTATCAACATATATAACCAAAAAAAAGTAATGAGATGGATGTTGAGTATGTGATACATGATACATCAATAAACCCAACCAAAAATAAACAAAAGGGATACCCATTTTCGCTTTACATGATGGACAAGGTCCCACCATATCATCATCATCAACCCAAGCTTTATAAGCAAGAATATTAACCTCATTCATGAAGCACCTATCCATTAATTTAACCCGTAAAAAATGTCTACACACACCCATTAGGTGTATGTTTGGAGTGAATAACACTATCAGAGTAGGATCTTACCATGTTTTACATGAGTAGCCCTTGTTAAATAAAAACAAGCATACTAGTTTGAAATAAATCACACAAAAGTATGTTTTCATTTATAATGTTAACAAAACAAATAATGCGTTTTAAAAGTTTGTAAATGAATGTAAATTCCATAAAATAAACATTCCATAATTAAGAAACATAGGATAGACCTAGGACATCTATGGTTTCCGAGCACCTAGTTCCTTATTTCAAATTGTGATCTAATAGTCTATTTATGTGTGCACAAAAACCACTGAGGAGTTTAGGCCATGGAATTGTGGTATAAGTCCTCTCATCCCATGACACCACATCCAACTATCTACTAAAGTGTATATTCCTCATCCTATTAGTGTGGTTTCGCCCATCTAAGACACCACATCCTTTATCCCAGCCTAATATAGTTAGATAGAATGGCATAAATACAAAAGGGATACATAACACTAGTCCCCCCTTAGATACTTGGGTTCCCAAGTGATTTACATATTTCATTCCTGACACATTTTATTCAAAATGTATTTCCATAAATATCGTAAAACACTTCTCTATTTATCAATTCCAAAACAATCTTTTAAAAAATACTTTACATCTTAAATCAAGGGAAAACATTAAAAAACATGAGGTAAATCATTAACCATCAATACTATCAGAACATAACTTTAACCAATTAGAATACCCTCTATTTCAAGAATAATTATTTCAATAATAAAAATTTTCACAAGAAACCACTAACCTTTAAATAAGTTAATCCTTCCACCAATGATATAAAATTTCTTAAGATTCCAAGGGGTTCCTAAAGAGATAAGGAAAAAACATAAACCCCAAAATCAACACCATAAAATAAATTAGGAGGACACCCTAGGCCACCATGGTCATGGTGATGAGTAAAACTCAAGAAAAAGATGAAGAAATGTTAAGAGGGAAGAAAATGAGATTCTTAATTGGGTGAATCTTGAAGAAACTCAGTGAAATCCCACCCAAAAATGGAGAAAATAAGAAAGGGGAAGAGGGTTCGTGCATGGGGGAGGCACTTAGTTTGATTGAGGGTAGAAATGAGGTAATGAGGATAAAACACAAAGGAGGTAAAACTTGACATTGCACATTTTTATTTTTACAGGAAGGCTACAAGATTTTCAAAACAGTTCACTAACTGTGTGGGTTAACACAACCTCACCTGGGAACTCACACAGGTTTTCATAGTTTTGAAAATTGTGCAAAAAACCATTTTCAACATTGCATACCCTATTTCATGGTTTCCACATTTTTACTCCTAATCATTTTCTAATTGTAAAATAACCTAGTTTTTTCAAAAAAAATTAAAATTTCAAACGAAAAAACGCAAAAAACAAAGGAGGGATAATAAAAAATAGATAAATGGTAAACATACCTAAAAGTGAAATTGTGGGTGTGACATGATCTGCAATTAAAGATGTCATAGAATCCTAGATGGGGGAATGATAAAATAAAAAACATGTGATAATAGGCCATCAAAATCAAAATAATTATATGGATCATGATAGAGATAGAAGAATCATAAATTATGATAGGTAGTTGATGGGATTGAAGTGAAACAGACCTACAAGATCAGTAACAATTCACTAAGTGGATGGGTGAATCATTAAATTCACTTACCCTTTTATGTTTCCTTAAAAAACCATGGGATGTTGTTAAAGTGAATGACTAGATTGTTTACATATGCACAAAATAAAAAATATAATAGTAACATCATTAATTTTACAAGATTCACCACTCAAAATGAGTAGTTGCATCTTCGGTATGATCTAGTAAAACCCATGATCACACGATCCACTAGAGTCATATTGTTGGATACAATGATAAAGTCTTATCCTTGAATTCATGATACATAATAAATGTATCATAAACTATGTAAGTTGATCATACAAAAACAAAGATAATCAATTTTCAATGAAAACAAAAAACTAATTCTTCAACAAAAAAATCAATGTTATAATTGTTTTTTATTTTTTTTACACTTCTAACACTCATGTTAGAATATATAAATAGTAAGTAAAAATGATTATTCTTAATCTTATAGTAATAATTATTTTTCTTATTACTATTATCCTTTTATTAATTCTATTTTTTATATAATATTTCAATAATATTAGTTAATATAATCATCGGTAGTAACAATTTCCTCTAAAAATTCAAATTTCAAATTCAGAATATGGACAAATAAATACAATTTAACTTCCCCCACTTCTTCTTTAGAATTTAGATATTTCTAAATAATATTTCCACACTTTTATATAATAAAGATTCTTAATTATTAAAGTTAGAGTTGAACATGTAGCAAAAAATGAACCACAGATTAAATAACCTTGAATTTTTGGCTATGGTATAAATCATGGCATGAATTTATACATTTTTGTGAAACTGACCTATTTTCCCCTAACTTCTCCAATAAAAACTTATCTCTTTGTGGAGTAATAAACATATTCATGGAAAAATAATTCTCTTCTTTTATCTAGTTATTCATGACCATTATGTGATACCATACATTATAATGAAATTAATCTAACAACCTCAAAATAATGAAGATCTTCATTGTCGTAGATTCAAATTGTAGTGACACGTTGTCCTCTCAGTCACACATCATCCTATATTACAACATGTCCTTATCAATATGGTGTGATTTTTTCTCAATTATCATATCCAACTATAAGCCTTTATTCATCCATGGATTTCATTACAGTGTGATTATCATCTTCACAATACGGCCCTTATTCTCCAACTACTTGTAACCCTTATGCAATGCTCTATTACAAAGTGACCCTTACCTATCCTACTGAAACATTAGGTAACCATTAAGTATTTTCATAGATTAACTCTTATTTTTTAACCCTTACATTAAAGGACATTACAAAATTTTAGACCCAGTTATTATTTACACCAAACATATCCAAACTTCATCAAAACACCCATAGTTTTCTTTAAAATACATATAGAATTCCAAAAAATCTTATCCTCATATAATAAAAATTAATTTATATGGTTTTGAAATTAATTTATGTGTTGAAAAATAAATCCAATACAAAAACATATCCAAACAATTCACTTAAAATCTTTTTTTCTCTTAAAAAATCATAATGAAAGGGATTCTTCACCAATGATAACTCAATTCCCCCTAATTATAAACATATTGGTAGAGGGTATACCCTTAAACTCCATTACATTTGAACACCAAGATTTTAGTATTGGTGTTATCACCACTTAATAAAATTTTAAGAAAGATGAAGAGAAAACTATCCCTCAGTCTCAATAAACTCCCCAAAGTCATAACAACTCCATATCTCACAAACTTCCTTAATCAACTCTTAGACACAATAATCTCCCCCTTTTTTATTTTGTTATAAACTATTGAATATTAATAACTATTAAAACTAAAAAAACATATAAATGAATCATTATTCAATAATTATAATCCTAAATGAGTTATCTTAGAGTAGAAAACAATAAAATTTAATAATAATGTCAAGTTATTCATTGAAGTGACTTAAATTGCAATGACCAAGATGTTTTGGGCCTATTCATTGATTAATTTTGAGTTTTTAAATTCCTAGACCCATTCTATAGGTAAAAAAATAAATTTACCACATTAGATGACCTTGTAAAAAATATCTAATGGTTATGTTGATCTCTAGATGGAGTATTTAACCTTGGGCTGGGTTTTGGTAAATTTTTATATTATTTGAGATTTCTGGAATATTTTGTATTTTTTACATGAATAAATAATTATCCTACAAGATAAATGGTGTTGGTTCAGACATAGGTTTTTATGATCATATTAGGTCCTACAGGGTAATTGATGATTGTTTGGGGGTGAGTAGATCAGATTAAGAATTTATTACAGAAATAGATTAATTATGTAAAATATTATAAAGGACAATTATGTGAGTTAATTTTTAGCAGAAGTAAAATAATAAAATCAAGGATGTTTCTTATAATATTTTGGTCCAAAATGGGCCCAATTTACTCTTATACATCTCTACTATAAAAGAGATACATTCTACACTAATCTTATTTTTTAAGGTAAATCACAAACTGATTAGAGAATGTATATCTACAAAGTGGAGGGATAACCGCCCTAGATTTTGTAAGGAGATTCAAAACCAAAATACAACACTAAATTTTGAGAATAAAATTAAAAAACCAATCTATCATGACATTATAATCCTGGAGTCACAACATCATGAATGATAAGAAGAATGCTTTTGAATTTAAAAGCATAAACAGAAAGTGAGAGGGTGTGAGAGAGATGGGAAGCAGTGTTACAAATGAAAGAAACTAGAACAGAATAAATATAATAAGGAAAACAAAGAAATAATATTTATTGGTTCAATATTAGTGTACTGGTATTTATTATAATGTTTGTAGAAGTCAAATCATATTAGGTTCGATCCTTGACAGATCCTCCATCAGATGAAAATTTGATTGCCCATGACATGGTTTGTACATCTCTTCAATGTTCAGTGTAAAGTACTTTTGATTCTCAAAAGTTCATGTTTTCATAAGTAGTATATGTGTATCTACTTTTAATGTATCTTGTGGCCTTTAAATAGAATATATAAAAAAATAACAAACCAATCTCCAATCGGGTAAAACAATTGAAATTCACATCACACAATTATCTAGGAGAGAGAAAATTATCATCCACAATAATCATGACAAATAATCATTTGAAATAAAAAAGTTAAAGATCAATTAAAACCAATTTAAATTACCTTTTAAAAATTTCAAATAGACTCTATAATAATATTTCAAAGAAATCTCATAAATATCATAAGATAACTTTATTATTTAAATTCAAATTTCCAAACACTTCAATACAATGCATAATAAAAAATTAAATTATATTGTAATAAATGATTAAAAAAATATTAAATAAATTCCATCTTACTAAATATAAATTTATAAAATAAAACTCAAAGAAATCAATTAGAAATATAAAAACCCAAATAATCCAAAAATATGTTGTATGTATACGCATGAATAAATAATAAATTAATACATATTTTAAAGATGACTAAAATATTATAATAATAATTCAAATGGACTTGAAATAAAATATAGGAATTTTATTAATCAATAAAACACTTAAAACAATTAATATAAGTTTATAGTTAATGATATTATAAAAAATAATTAAAAACACAACATGTTTAAAAATTCAAATTTTAGAAAAAATAATTAAAGAACTAATCGTGTGCACCAAATGCATTGTCAGTCAATATAATTACCATTTTGTGTGGTTAGTTCAAGTATTCCTGCACTTGGTTAAAATAATTCATGTGGTAGGTACACCGACCATGGATTCATGGTCGGTATACTAACCGTGATAAAATATAGTGTGTGGTAGGATCAATTATCATAAGGATAAAAAATAAGGTGTGGTTGCTTCAAACCAAAAAATGAAAGAACAAAATAAGATAAGAGAGTATACATGTTGTGGTTGATCAACGTGGGAAAATAGGCTTGCATGGAATAAATCATCGGGTTTGTTTCAACAAGAAAGGTTTAGATGAGGTGCACCTCTGTTTGAGTGTAGTAAGTTCTGTGTATGTGGCTATGAAATATTGTGTCTCAATTTCTTCAACATGACCCACATGAAATTGAAAACCTATAATATATGGACAAGATAATATGGGTGTGATTATCTTGAACTATCTATAAATAACACATTTAGTCACTTATATAATTTTTATTATATTTAAACTCCAACACGTGGTAGCTTCAAAACCATCATGTACTCACTTGGACACCACATGTGGTAACATCAGTGTTCATGTGGTAAGTTTAGTAAGTGGTTCACGATAATTTTTTTTTGGTCATGTAGTTAATGATAATAATAAAGATTCAGGGTAGGTGTAAATAAATGTTTATGGTAGGTTGAAAATCTTTTTCATGGTAGGTTGAGAAAAGCTTCACGGTAGGTTGAGCAAATCATTATGGAGAGTATAAACTAGAAATCTGAATAGCTGGATGACATAAACCCTGGTGATTTTTAGACACTTCAAATAACTAAATCATTGAATCGTACATAATAAAAAAAATTATATAAACTTTGTATCTTTATAATGAATCAAATAAATATTCTATCTAACATCTATAACATGAGATATAATAAAAAACAGTGAAGAACATAAACAAAAACCACAAAACAATACTAAAGAGGTTGCAGATATTCAGTTAATTTTTATGGAATATAAACATATTTTAATCCTTTCATGTTGTTGAATGAAATGTTAATGTATGTATTATATTTCCAAATCAATAAATTTCATGCAATTATGATGAATATTTCCAAAGTTATCATTGAAAAAACTGAGTAAAATATATTTTGTGAATTCTGGAATTCCAGAATAGTTTCACAAATGTTGGAAAAAATTTAGAGAATTTAAAAAAATTCAGACTTACTCATAGTTTAATTAAATTTAAATAAATTAATTGGATATCCAATCTAATAATTCATGTAAAAATATGATTTATATAACTCAAGTTATAAAAAAATAACTAAAGAAAACTTTAAAATATTATAAAATGAAAATTATAAATACAACTAAAGACATTTATCATGTTTAGACCAAAATGTGAACATTCTAGAGATTTATTTAGTCTTATTCATATTTGAATAAAATTAAGATAAACTTATTATCTTTCATATAAAATATTATTTATTAAAATAAAATCACTATAACTCAAGATATGATAAAAATATATAGAGCTATTTAGAATAATTTTTCACATAAAATAATGAGAGGGCTTGAAATATTAAAAAACATAAAATATAAACAAAGAGTAAAAAAATGCCAACAAACTACCCCTTTTGAAAATTAAAAAACCCAAAAAGGATTTTATAAGTCCCCCATAAAATATTTCTAAAGGATAATTATTAATAAATAAAAAGAAAATTAATTTAAAAATAGATAAACTCTCACTTATAACTTTATGTTTAGGTAATTAAAAAAAAATTAAACTAAATTTCTCACATACCAAGATCAGATTTAATTTTATCAAATTGAACAAAGTCTAAAGGCTTAGTAATGATGTCTAAAATCTGATTATAGGTAGGCATAATTTCCAAAACAATATCTCCCTTATTCATATGATCTCTAATAAAATGATCTATAAAATTGATGTGCTTTTATTGTGAATGATGTAAATGATTTTTAGAAATGGAAATTGCATACGTGTTGTCAAAGTAAATCAAAAATTTATCAAGAAAAATACCAAAATTATATAATTTTTTTTAATATATAAACATTGAACATATTACTAGTAGTATAGATAAACTCATCTTCTATAGTAGATAGAGCAGTGGATAATTTCTTCTTAGAAGAACAATAAATTAAAATTTTCCCTAAAAATGACACATACCTGATGTGTTTTTTCATTCAATTCTAAATCCTCCAAAATTAGAGTTAGAATAGGATATTAAAAGAAAAAAACTATATTTAGGATAAAAGAAACCAATGTTAAAAGTTCCTTTAAAATAACTAATTATTCTTTCCATAGCTTCAATATTACTCTATTTAGGATCTACTCAAAATATTTTACATAAAAAAAATTAAATATGATATTGGCTCTAAATGTTGTTAAATAAAGGTAGCTACCTACCACAGATCTATAAAATTTAACATCATCAGATTTACTAAATGCATCAACATTTAATTTAAAACTAGTAATCATGGGATTTTCATTAATCGATACCAAACCTTTTAAACAGCTATCTAGAATACTCATATTGATTAAGAAAGATCCCATATTTCCTCTGAGAAATTTAATGTGTGTGAAAGAAACTTAATTCTCCAATTAATCTGATATCAAAATTAGATGAAATAAAAGTAGACAAATCATTAAAAATAAATTCATAAGAAGAACTAAATACTATATCATCAACATAAATTTCCATAATTAAAATATCATTAGAAATTATTTTAATATAAAATTTAGGATCAACATTTCCTTTCTTAAAACCATTTTTCAATAGAAACAAATAAAGTCATTCATAACAAGAATGAGGTGCTTGTTTGAAACCGGACAAATATTTATATAATATAAAAACTTGATTAGGAAATTTTCCATTTTCAAAACTAGGAGGTTGAAAAAAATAAAATTATTTAGTTATATGACCATTTAAGAAATCAATTTTAACTTCTATTTGATAAATTTTAAAATCTTGAAAACTAGAAAAATATAACCAGATTATAAAAGACTCTAACCTGGGAATAAGTGAAAATTAATCTTCAAAGTCTATATATTCATCTTGGGAGTATCCTTGGGTAACAAGTCAATATTTATTTTTTATAATCTATCCAGATTCATCTAGCTTATTTCTAAAGATCCATTTAGTCCCTATAATATGCTTATATAAAGGTAGTTCGACTAAACAATGAACATTATTTATAGAAAATATATTAATCTCATCATGTATAGAAATAATATAATTAAAATCAATTAAATAATCATCATTATTATTTTGAAAAAAAATAGAAAATAAAATCAGAATTGGCACAAAAGTTTTATACAAAATTTATAATTTTAATACCAAGATCAATATTACCAAGAAAATTTTCAATAGGATGATATCTATGAATCTTATATGATATTTTATTAGGTCGAGTAGGAGTAATCTCCCCCACAATTGATTCATCTTTATCCTAACGTTTTTCTTCACCAAATTTAAAATCTCAATACTCATCATCAAAATCATTTGAATCAAAATATAATTTCACATTATTTTCATCTAACACAACATGAACCGATTAATCAATTACCATAGTTATATTATTATAAACTTTATATGATTTACTATTATTAAAATAACCAGGAAAAATGTCCTCAACCGCATTAACATAAAATTTATGTAAATTATCCTTTGAATTCAAAATAAAAACATTGCAACAAGAAACACTAAAAAACCAACTTTATAATTTTTACCCAATTCATAAGAATTTTTTTTTAAATGTATAATAAGAATTATATTTAAAATATAAAAATCAGAAAAAATGGATTCATCCCAAAACTTTCTAGAAACAATATATTACATTAACATAATCCGGGTTATTTCATGATGAGTAATATTTTTATATTCTTGGACACCATTTTTCATTGGTGTTTTAGGAGTAGAATAATTATGAAAATAACCATTATTTTTACAAAAAATTTCAAATAATAAATTATGAAATTTAAATCCTTTATCACTATGAGTAGAAATAATCATATAACCTTTTCATTTTGAAATAAATTACAAAATGCAATAAATCTAAATAAATTATCATTTTTATGTGCATGGAAATATACCCATGTAAATATAATATAATCATTTATGATAATGAAAGTATATTTCATTCCAATAAGAGTATAAATTTGAGTCCAAATAGATCAAAATTTATTAATTGTAAATTTATTTTAATACATATCTAATTGATGGGTCTAAAAGATATTTACATCATTTCCCTTTCATGCAAGCATCATAAACATGAAGCAGTTCCTTCTTCAAGGTAGGTAACTATAGAACATTCTCATGTTTAGAGATGTTATGAATCATTTTGAAATTAAAATTACCCAATTTTTAGTTCCAAATAATACTATCACTCCTTTCAATATTGAAACACATTACATATTGAAAATTTTGTCTATAAATCAGTAATATAAAAAAAGTTCTTTTGATTAGAATAGAATAGTAAAGAATCATCCTTAGAAACTAAACACTTATCATTTGTGAATTTAACTTCTATTCCATCATCACATAATTGAGATATAAAAATTAAATTATGCTTTAAACCATCAAATTATAAAACTTTATAAATAAAGTTAGAATTAAAAATACCAACTTTCCAAAAAAAACATTTACTTTTCCTTTGTAATTGTCTCAAAATGTAACAGATCCTCTATCACATGTGTTTTAAGTGAAAATATCTTATGGGAATCCAATCATATTCCTAGATCATCCACTATCCAGGTACCATATGTCGTTCTTGAGACATCCAAAACAATTTTTCAAAAAAAACTATTTACTTTAATTTTTTGGTACCCAAGCTACTTTGGGTCCATTGAGATTATTAAAAATAATTTTTTGGTACCCACATAGAATTTAAATAAGTACTATATGGTAGTTTAGATAAAAAATATTTAGTAATGTGAGTCATTGAAAATAATATAGTTTATTTGAATCTATGATAAAAATCATTCACATAGTGACATTTAATGCCACATTAAAAACATGTAACAATATAAGTACAACCATTTTACTTTTAACAAAATTATTTTGATACATTTGAGGAAATCTAGTATCATGTCCAATAACATGTTTTTATTTATTTATTTTATTCAAAGACATCATTTTAAGATATTTTTCATGACCTTGAAAAAATGAAGACAATCTTTTCTTGAGACTTTGAACTTCATTTTTTTAATTTTTTATTCAAATACTAAGTAGATTTAAAATCATCATACACTTTTTAGTAATAATAAGAAGTATCATTCCTTAATTTTTCATTTTATTTTAAGATTGCTTTATTTTTAGAAACAAGTTTTTCATTATTTTCCATAATATTACTATATAATCCAGCATATTTGTAAACATATTTTCTTAACCTTTCAATTTCTTAATTTAAATAAGAAACATTCAGATTTTCAAACTCATAGTAAGAATTACAACATCCAGAATAAAAACCTGAATCACTTATCTCATTTGGGGATCCATAAAGCATAAGTTGAAATATTCTTTCTCATTTCCAAATTGTTTACTAGAATCATATTCTTCAGTACCACTCTAGCTGGTTGTTGATGCCTTTTTGTCCTCCTTTTTTGTATTTGTATTTATTCTTTTATTTGGAAAATTCATTTTAATATTACCTTTCTTTATTCACTCAAAAAAAGTAACAACTAAAGTATTCTAATTAGTAATTCATTTCCTATCACCCTTGTGTTTTTCCTTTAAAGGGTTTATTTTAAATAAATTCTTGAATCCTTTCTTTTTCATTTGTTTATAGACTATAGTCACGATCTTATCCATATATTCCTTTTCAATATCCTATAGATTAGAGTCAATTGATTCAGTAAAACAAAATTATAGATTTAAATTCTCCACCATTTCATTTTTTTATCTCCTCCTTTCTAGTTTACTCTGTTCTATTTCATACTAAAACAATGATCTTATCAATTCATAAAGAGTGTACTCTTTAAATTTAATTATTTCATTAATGGAGACCTTCTTTTTGTGCCATTTCATTAGTAGTTCTTTTAAGTATCTTTCAATAAGTAGAGGGTTCCCCAAATCTTCTCCAAGGGAATTCATTCCATTCAAAATTATTTTGGTTCAGTGGAACATTTGGTATAAAATTTCATATTCACCCATATTGATGTCCTTTTAATCATCTTCAAGCATTCCAAGTTGGTTCAAATCAATTTTTATGATCCAAGCTAAGTTACTTGTAGAATCTTCCAAATCTCATGAGTTGTTTTACATGAATAAACATGACTAAACAAACTTCTCTTAACAACAAAATATTAAATATTCACAACATTATAATTTAAAACATATTTAACAACCTCATTTCCTATAAGAATATCTGGGATAACTTTTGGTAGTATGTACAATTTTTCTATGATATAATAGTGTTCTATGCTGAATTTCTTGAGGTGTGTCTCCATTATAGATTTCCTATAACCATAATTTTCTCCATCAAAGTGAGGTAGAATATGAGGAATCCAAGCATAATCTACGTTTATTCCTGCCATAATAAATATCTTGTCCTTAGAATGTGAGGTCTAGGAATAGTTTTTCACAATAAAATCTAAAAAACATACTCTATAGAAGGATAGACTAAATTCAAAAAGGAGAAAATTTTGATACCAATTATTAGGTATTAAGAAATAGAATAAAAGATTTTAACAATTATTAATAGGGTTATCCAATGATACAAATTTTTATGTCCTAAAGTATAATGGAAGATGGTCTATAGGGGGGTGAATTAACCAGATTAAGAAATTCTTAAAGAAATAGATTAATTATATAAATTAATAATGAAAGTTAATTGTGATAATTAATTTAAAATGATAATAAAAGAATAAAAACATAGATGTTTTTTATGTTATTTCAGTAAAAAGTGCTCCTACTATACTATTATACCTCTATAGTAGGTCAGATATACATTCTGTACTAATATGGTTTTGAAAGGAGAATCATAAACCAATTACAGAATCTTTTTCTACAAAATTGAGGGGTAACAACCCTAACACTACCTTATTTTATGTGGAGTTACAACCCAAATAAAATAATTACATTAGAAAATGGGAGTGACAACCCAAATAGTCCTGAATTTAGAATCATGGAGTCCCAACCTAAATAAAGATAAGAATAGTTCTTTTTAATTTAAATGCATAAAAAAGTGATAGCATGTGAGAGAGATGATAAGTAGTGTTACAGACTCAAGAAACCAGAATTAAAAATAGAGAAGAAGAAAAATTAAGAAAGAATAGGTTTTGGTTCTTAAGAAGTGTATCAAGATGTATCATCAAGGTATTATTAGTCGAAGTATATTAGGTTCAGCCCTTGATAAATCATCTAGAAGATTAAAACTTTCTTTCATAGGATATGGTCTTCACAGCTCTTCAAAGTTCATTGTAAAGCACTTTTGATTCCCAAAATTTCATGTTCTCAAAAGTAATATATGTGTATCTAACTTTAATGAGTCATGTGTTCATTAAATATAATCCATAAAAACTAACAAACCCATCTTTAATCAGGTAAAACAATTCAAATTCAAATCACACAATTATTTAAGAGAGAGAAAATTACCTACCAGAATAATCATAAAAAATAATTATTTGAATAAAAATTTAAATACAAATTCAAACCAATTTTAATTGCCTTTTAAATATTTAAATTTGAATCCATAATAATAGGTCAAAATTATCCCATAAATAACCTAAGATAATTTGACTATTTAAATTAAAATTTCAAAAAACATTAATGTAGTGCTTAAAAAAGTTAATTTTTACTACATTAAATGATGAAAAACATGATTGAATAATTTCAATGTTATTAAATATTAATTTATAAAATAATAACTTGAATAAATAAACTCAAAATCTAAAAGCATAAATATTCCAAAAATATGTTGTATGTGTATGCATGAATAAAGAGTAAATTAATACATAATTTAAAAGAGATTGAAATATTATAATAACACTTAACAAGGATTTGAAATAATACATATGAAATTTTGAAATCCATAAAACACATAAAAAATTAAAATACGCATGTAGTTAAAGACATTATAAAAAGTAATGAAAAGTAGATCTTGTTTTAAAATTCATATTTTAGAAAAAATATTTATAGTTTTGAACTAACTGTTAGCAACAAAGGAAATTTTGGTTGTTATACTTACCATGATATGTAGTTGGTTCAAGTTTTCATGCAGTCACATAAAATAACTCACACAATAGGTATATTGACCATGAATGCATAGTTGGTATACTGATCGTGACAAAATATAATGCGTAGTAGGTTCACGTACCATGAGGGTAAAAAAATATGGAAGGTAACTTCAAAAAAAATGAGAACTCGTGATAGGATAGGATATGAGAGTATTCATATTGTGGCTATTCAAAGTGCGACAAGAGGGATACATGTAACGACTCCTCTAGTTTGTTACAACATGTAAGGTAGAGATGAGGTGTCATTCTATTTGAGTTCTATAAGTTCAGCACATGTGGCTATGAAATAATGTGCTTCAATTTTACAGCATGACCAAAATGAAATAGAAAACCTATAAGATGAGGAAAAGGTACTGTGGGTGTGAATCTTATGCGGTAACTATAAATAACACATGTGGTCACTTCTATAATATGAAGTGGGTTTAAAATTCAACATGTTGTAGCTTCAAGACCATCATGTAGTCACATGTATACCACATGTGGTAACTTTAGTGTTCATGGGGAATGTTTAAGTGTCTCACAATAACTCCCTTTTCAGTGCAAGAGAAAAATCAAGATTAGAAATAGGTATAAGTAATGCTTCATGGTAGGTTGGAAATACATTTCATGGTAGGTTGAGAAAAGCTCTATGTTAGATTAATAAAATCTTCACGACAAGTATAAACTGAAAATATGAACAACTTGATAATAGAAATTTTAATGATTTTTTAGAGCATCTAAAAAATTGAACCAGTGAATGGTATAAAATACATAAATGTATTTAAACTTGAGTTATTTCTAAATTATCAAATAACACTTCGATATGAAATCCATAGCATTATATATCATCAAAAAATTTGAAGAACTTAAAATAAAACTGTATAAAAAACACTAAATAAGTTATAGATATTTAGATAATTTTTAAATTATATAGATAGTTTTTTCAATATTTCATATAGTTTAATGAAATATATATATATATATTATATTTATGATGAAATTAACATCATGAAATTCATACGAATATAACCAATGTTATGAATAAAAAACCAAATAAAAAATATTCTGGGAATTCTGGAATTCCAGATCTGTTGCATAAATTCTGGAATTTTTTAGAGAACATAAAAAAAATTAAGACTTAATGGTAGTTTAATGAAATTTAAATAAAATTATTATATATCCAACCAAATAATTTTTTTAGATATTCAAGCTATATAACTCATGATATAATAGAATAACTAAATCAAACATCAAAACATTGTATACTAAAAATTATAAATACCACTAAATACATATAAAATGTTAAAACCAAGATATAAACATTCTAGATATTGATTTACACTTTTTAATAGTTTGATAAAAGATATAAAAAAATATTATATTTCATATTAAATAGGATTTATAAAAATACAATGAATATAAATCAAGATATAATAAAAATGAAAAGCTCTAGTTAGAACTAATTTTCACATAACATAATGAGAGTGTTTATAATATTAAAAACATATAATATAAACAATGAATAAAATATACTAATAGTTTGAACATAAGTGATATTTATAAGTAGTATTTAAAGATAATTTACCGAGTTTACATGGAAATTTGAGTATTACAGAGCCTTGATTAGGATATAATAAAAATGTTATATTATTTTTATTTCCTACATGTGTATTTTTGATAAAATTAAAATATCTCTTAAATAATTCCTCATAAGAAAAAAAAATGATGCCATGATTTCATCTTGAATGGAGGGTTTACCCTTTATATATTGTAAGTTTGGTTCACATGTGATATTTCTGAGATAGGCTGATGCAAGTGTCGTTTATTTTACAAATTTTATTTTCCTTCGTTTTTTATGATGTGAACCCTAAAATTGGACTATAAAACCCTCTTTATGGATTCTATCTCGAGTTATCCACTATTTTTATCAACATAAACAAAGAGAGAGGCATATAGGGGAGGTAGAAACAAGATCGTGGCAGTGTCAATGATGGATCAGAGGAGTAGGACTAGATCTACATTGACATCATAGAACAGACCCTACAATGGAAATAATGGATTTAAAGAATGATAAAACTTCCATCAAGTTGAGGTATTTTTATTTTGAATTTATTTGGTTCATCATTATTTTATTTAGACTGATTAATAGTGGTTCTTTAATTCTTAAATCGGATCATGGCCCCATTATTTTTTTTCTGAATTTTTAATTGGGATTTTTGGATCATGAACTTGAATTTTTCTACCCTAATACTTTGTTTTTTTAACCCATGATCGATGAAAAAGTTTGAAAAGGGCTCCAAGATTATTCACTTTCCTTATTTGAAGGTTTTTTAACCCCCATTCTATACATTCTTCATCACTATCCTTGATCGGCTAGCGATTGAACTATTTTTGACCCAGTTCAATTCTCAATTGAACCTTCATATTCATGTTGGGATTTTTTAAACAACACTACAGATTGTGGTGCATGAGTGATTTATGAACAATGAAGGTGGAATATGAATGAAAAATGATATAGGGTGATTTCTCCTATGTGGAGTCATACAGGAATGAAAAACTTTGATGTTGTTATTTTGATTTAATAAACGGCGGCTAGAAATCAAACTTCAGTGAAGTTATTACACAAATATAGGTGGTCAATGGTGATTAAAACCTGATTTGTGAAATATTTGATAAAAGTTGTGAGAATATCATTGAGAATTTCAGTTTCTAGGAAAATATCCCCTACATGAAGTGTAGTTTGGAAGAACATACATCATGTACCTTGGGTGTGGTGATGTTTAAGGATTCAGTTTGAGTTAAATATTCACACAATATATGTAATGTCTCATACATCTTGTACCTATAGATGGATGTTTCTCTATGTAAAGAGGCTATACTCCCAGGTTATTGGTTGGATCTACACATTGTGTGGATAAACTCACACATCGTGTACCTCTAGCTGGATTACTCGACTTGTAATGGGAGTGCATTCCCAGGATCCTATTTGGCCCAACATTCCATGTAGGAAAAACCCACACACAATGTATGAAAATATTTACATTCCATTTGGGCACCATTACATGATCATGTTTTTGATTAGAGGCTCCCCTCCATGTATCCTATGAAAACGCCATATACTTCTTCTAGATCGACCGGTTAACTATTTCTCCCCATTCGGACTCTGATATAAACATATAAATAGTATTTTATGATTATTCTTCCAAATAGAATTATTTTTAGACATATTTTCAATATCCAAGATGTGTTATGAGGTGATGAGTGTAGTTTATTCACTTTACTAATGATTTACCAATGATGGGTTTATCAAGAGTTTCATGGGTTTGTACTCCCATGATAGGTGTATCGATGTCATAGTGTAGGTCCCCCATTTTCCATTTATAGATAAGTTCAGTTCTCCCCCATGCACACTTGGGGAGAGATTCCTCTATATTTGGAGTCAATACTCCCACATCTTAGATATAAAATGGGGTGTGGGGTCTCCGCCCAGGGTAGGAACTCCCTCGACTAGTTATGCAACCAATGGTGAGGCATAAGTCTCCCACATCAATTCAAGAGAGGCTAGATGGTTTTACTCAATGCATGATAGTTATGATCATTGGGTTTAGTAATCCCGTGAATATTTTCTATCCTTGATCATGGTGTGAGTCCCTCTATAGGTTTCAAAAGTGGACATACATTAATGGATAATTAGATCGTATTATTAGAGACATGTGATTCTTCATGCATCCCTAGGTTACCTTCAAGTTACAACATATGGTTGGATATCGAATTCACACTCTAGTACTTTTAGTGATCCAAGAATTAATTGGTTCTTATGAGTTGCATCCTTTAATGATTGGGGATGATAGGATTCGGAACATTCTTGCATACTTTGGAAATATTATTATTGAGAATATGTGGATTATCATTCTTTATTTATCATTAGGTTACTATTTAGCTCTAGAAACATTGAGCTGAATTGGTGTTATAGTTTTCATATTTATCCTCCTCCTAGTCACCTCCTACACTAGGAGTTTAATTGAATTATTGATTTTTATTTCTTTTGGGGTTATATGGTTTCCTACTGGGTATGTTAATACTCATCCTTACATGGGAATTATTCTCATTCATATTGTGTCTATGAATATGATTCATAGGGTTAAATGTGGAGATGGTGTGGCTTTTTTAGAGCTGAAACCTAGTGATTCTTGGTGACATATTATGTGTCATGGGGGTTTTTGGGGATTTTGATGAACACTGTAGATAGAGAGTGATCTAGGCGTACATGCATCATGGAGGATCTTCCCAGTTCTTTATGTTTCAATGTCTTTTCAAATGTATTGTTTCTATTGTTAATACCTTGTGGGATGTAATCATATTCATTATCTCATGAAAGAATTGTATAGTATTAAGTTGATTATATATATCCTACTAGTAGTTTAGATCATTTTATTAATTGTGGATATGTATATATTTCAGGTTGATATAGGATATGGCCTACCATATTGTGAGATATGCATACTCAGTGCTAGTCACCATCCCTTGGCTAATTATAGGTGGTATTGAGGTGGTACTATTGACTTACTACTAGATTTGGTGGGCCCCCGATGGGTCAATTCAAGCTAGAGTGTTATAATAATGGGATTCCATAGGGATTGATTTTAGAGACTGTATTCATGTGAGTATTGGTTTGGAAACTTATGGGAATGTTGATCATTGGGTTTTGAGTGTAGTTATTAGACCAGAGGGACAAGAATAGGTAATGAATCTGATTTAACCTTTCTCTAGTACCCCAATAACGAGTTATTCAATGAAAACCTTTAAGAAATCAATTTCAAAGTATAGTTAAGGTTATTATATGCATCATACAATAGTTAGTTTCAATCATTAGTGATTTTATCCATGTAAAATCATCTTAATACACTCAATTTCTCATAAGTATATCCAATAAATTATACAGTACTACCCACTAATAGCCAACTTGTGTGTGGTGGTAGAGTTATTATGAGTCCAAGCCAATATTTGGGCCTCTCTCTACCATTTTGGGAGCTGGGAGGAAATGTTTGTTTGATATTTAGTTGAGATTCATACATAACCCATGAAGTGAGGATTATTATATTACCTTAAATGTTACATGTATATTTCTTGGTAAAGTGTATGATAGTTCCCATTGAGTTGGAAACAATCATTATTGGGAGTTGAATTTTCTTTCATTTCACTGGAATTTCATCCACCATAATTACGTTCACTAGAACTTTTTGTGATACATGATGGATTGAACTTGAAGTACTTGAATAGAAAACTAAACTTCTCTAATGGTAGTAGGTTCATAGGAATTTCATATCTATGGAAGGTTCTATGGAAAAGTGTTGGGGTTCAGAAGTTTTGAAAAGTCGATGGGTCACCAGGTTGGTAACGAAGCATAGGTGGTCACATTTTATGATCCGAGTTTTTATGGGTGCAGGTTTAAATTTTCTGATTGTTTTTTATTATTATGTATGTGTGTGGGCCCTTTAGTACAATGTGTGGTTCAACTGAGCATTAACTAGAAAGTTGAGAATTCGGAGAGTAATACTTGATTTTTTAATCTATGTGAAACACCTATAATATTTCAATTATAATAAAATAAAAAAGTAATGTGTTTCCCTATGCACATAGGATATAGTCATAATTATGTTAAATACTTTTTTCATTCACTTCATTATGTATTTCTTTTACCATTGAATGTAGTTTTTGGTAATTATTTGTCTTTACTATGGCATGTGTGAGGAATAATTGTTATGGTGAGTAGGGTGCAGGGACTACCTACATGTGGTCCACTCGATTGTAGAGAAGCGGACTTATATAGATTATTTTTTGACTATGTAGAGTCTCCCACATGCGATCCTAAAATGGACTGACATGAAATAATCTAGTGGTATTATTAGAAGCATGAAGATCAGTTTTTTCACATTGTTTTTTATGAAAACACATATTTCTATCTTTGAATGGTTTCTAATGGGTTATTTTGCAGAACTGGAAACACCAAGTGGTTCAATATCTGTAATGACTCAGAGATATGCTTTCCAAAGGTAGGTGCCCACTGGAAGGTTTGGACAACAATACTTAAGAAATCCCATTGGTCGAGAGGATGGGAGGTCTGGCTTATCAAACCCTTTTGGGGGAATTATTGATTACTCCAGTACTCTCTTATAGATTTAAGATATGTTCATGAAAAATTATTATTTCCCAAGTATGAAGTTGGTCCTCCTAGATTTGATCAATCAATTATTAGCATGTATATATATTAGAATCATTTGTATGTATCTGGGGTTCTTCATCAATGAATCTATCTATATGTATCCAAGGTTCTTCATTGATGGTATCCTATTATATATAGATTATAGATTCTTTTTTGTGGTTATTCTGATGATATTGGTTTTCTATCCATAGAGCGGGGTGCTCTGTAGTGTATCATAATCTAGAGATATGGATGTTTTTTTGGTTTTCGGATCAAACCCATGTGATGGTATTTCTATATACCCACGTGAAAGGAATCGGAACCCACATAGTTTGGTGTTGCTTAATGGCACCCATAACACCTTTTAAGTTCACGTGATAAGGACCTAATCATATAATTTGATGTTATGTGGCAAGGATGTCTCGGCGGAAGGTGCCTAGTCAAAGCTTGGTGTGGGAATTATGCCGGAGCAGCCCAGGGAACTTGAAGGGATACGAATTTCTAGGTTTAATTAGACCTTATTGGGAATGTGGCCCATAGAGAATAGGGTTGATATAGTGTGCCCGGTTTGAACCTCAAGGATCCTTCCTACATATCCCATTTAGATGGGAATTAAATTCCACATAGTTCAGTTTGTCTCATAGGGGAGTGTGGCCCTTTGAGGGGATTAAGTTGGTGATTACTCCTAAAAATGATTCCCTTAATTGGTTTGGTTTAGGGATTACCATAGAGAGGGACGCCTATGATAAGATGTTGGGGACTATACCAAGTGTATGACCAAGGGTTTGGTGATATTGGGGCTTACTCTTGAATAGGATGACCAAATACGGGTTGGGATCATGTGGATGTCATAAGAACCATCAACCTCTAAGCCCATATGAGTCATGATCGGTGTGAGAAATAAGAGAAAATTAATGATCTGAGAAACCAAGGTTGGATATTCATCCTTGGGGGCTCACGTCAAGGGATCCCTCCTAAGGAAGGTAAGAGAAATATTCAAAGGATGATTATCTTTCAAAACATGAATTAGACCATATGGATTCCATGATCGTGGATAATACATTATGTCCCCATGAGTCAGGATAAGTAATGCCTGAATGTGATAGATAAGAGGAAGTGGAAGATCAAGAAAAGAACACAGTTCTCATCCACCACTGTTATAAGAGGTTGGGGATATGAAAATTCATTCCCATTTCCTTACCTTGGACTAGTTCCAGGGTATGGATACTGAAGAAGGAATGAAGAGAGAGAGAGAAAAGATAGGCATTCAGTGCCCATGCCCTCTCTGATCTAGTATCGAAGGAGGTGAGTAGGAGAAGTAGTGCAACCTTCTACAAGAAATCCTAGGGGATTACCCCATGAGAGATGCCCAAAAATTAATCTCATAGTGAGGGGGAGGAAATAATTCCACGATGAATGGAAAAGTAAGCATAATCCTTACCCTCCCCACCGAGAACTGGAGGCTCCATGTCTTAGAGATGATAAGGGTATGAAATAGTCCAAGAGCTTGTATCTAAGACTTGTAATGTAATGACTCGACCATAGTAAGCCTGGATTGAGTGTCTAACATTAATTTCATCAGCATAATATACAATTAAATGTCGTCCCAAAGGACCAAACAATTTTGTAGTCCTGGTAAACCAGATACATACATGAGTATTGTATTAAAAAAATGAATAAACTAATTATAAAATAATTTTTTTTCTAAATAACTTCAAGGATCATGACTTTATTCCATATAGAGTATCCTTGAATATCATTCTCAGCACACTTCAGTGAATCCTCAAGAAAGGAAACATAATAAGGGTGAGCTCAAATGCTCAGTAAGGGTAAAGTAAAGTGGAATAAATAATGAATCAATGAGAATAATAATTATGACATGGTAAATAACTGAGAAAACATACCATTTAATCAAAAAACTGAGAATGAAGTGCATAAAAAATATGGAAAGGTAATAACAGAAAACACATACCATTGAAATAACTAGATAAGGAAAAATAAATATGGTAAGGCAAGAAACTGAAATGTATTCCATTTAATCAATGAACTGAGAATGAAATGCATCTATGGATATGTTGACACAAAATATCATGGATAAATAATAATTTAATCTAAATGAGGGAAATGATTAATTATTAGACACCATGTTTCTTAGGTACATGGAACAATTACCATCAAGAACTAATCACAACATAGTTTAAACTATTCAATGGGTAAAATCCCATCTATTCTTCTTGGAAACAAACAATAAGGGTTTATCTCAAATTAATTTTGTCTCATGAGACTACCAATGCATCTAGGGGGTTTCATTAACCAGTCCAAAACTCATAGGGCTTACCTTAAATGGTCCCAAACCAGTGTCTTACCTATCCTAAGCATTCCTGATATCAAATAAACAATACACCTTATGAAATATTTGTGTTGAATAAAGGATACAAATTTATTAATATTTCCACAAATATTTAATTAACTTTTAAAGTAAATACCATATGAAAAGTTGTATATAGTTGAAGTAATAATCATATCCATGAAAAGTGATATGGATATTTAGGGGAAATTAAAGATCTAATGATCATAAGAAATTGAATATTTTAAGGGGAATAAAATGAATCAAGAAAGTGAATTGTAGTACTATCATTGTCCAAATCAATAATAACCCATCCAAAGGAGGAATAATGATGATATAAATACAACATATCCCATGTTGATTAAAAATAAAGGGATCTTGTCATTGACAAATAGAAATACTATAAAATGATATTTTAATGACATTCTTGAAGAAAATATCCTACTTTTTGAAAATCGTTTTGAAAAAACGTTTCTTTGAAAATCACTTTTGAATTTTTTTTATTAAAATTTAATATTTTAAACATGAAAATGAATCATAAAATAAATAATGGTGTGTAAATCCATATATTTCATATGAGGTTAAAATAATATTCCTTTTTCACAGTAAAAAAGTGTTAATAATGCCTAGTCTGAAAAGCGACAAGAATATTCCTTTGAAAAAATTGGTAAAAGTAAAAAGGGTCAATATTTATTTACAAAATTATTTGAAAAATTTGTTTGTAAATATTTTAATAAATCATGGTTCTTAGAATAAAATAGGTTCTTTGATTAAAGATATCAAAAATGTCGGGTTTTCTGAAAAACATTTTTTAAAACATTTTGAGTACCAAAGAGTGAAGAAATGGTACTAATAATTGAAATGGGTCATGAATAACAATATTAGATAAAAATTAAGGTTTTATTTAATAATTTTCATATCATTTCATAGAATGGAAATGACATTGAAATATTATTAAAAATATTCTTGAGAAAAATACTATTTAAACATTCCAAAGAGTCTATTACCACTTTGAAACATTTAAAATCATAAGTGTCATGAAGGAATAAAATTAAATGAAAGTTTAAAAACCATGAATATAAAATAATTCATGATATAATATATCAAAATTGATAGTAGATATACCCCAAAAATAAGTAAGTGGGGAATATGACATTTATCTTACAGATGTAAAAAGTGAGATGAAAATCCCTTACCTTAAGTTCAAATTATATCATGTTTACTTATATTCCTGAATAATAAAATTATGTTAATTACTTAATTATTTTATAAACTTTATCAGTTATATTAATACTTTTATTTCTATTATTACCATATTTTGTAAAACTACTTAAACAATTATGGTTATGTTGACTGTTTTGACCAAATTCGGTTCATGTGTCAAAAATATTTGGTAGGTCTACTATGGTAAAATAGGTCATTACATAACAATAATAGAATTATAATTATGACATAATTTTCATATTTATACATCACTTATACTCTTAAAACAAATAATTAAATATGGTTATGAAAAATGAACCATCATTACAATCATGGAGACGCAGACTGTATGTACGCATGAGTAACGTTCCCATTTTTCAATGATTTTTGTGGAAAGAAGGTTAGTAAAATAATATATTTCTAGAATTATAATAATACCATAAATAATATTTTTTTAATAATATATACTTATATATATAATTCTTAGGATGTAAAAGGAATCACATCGTGTTGAGGAGGTAGTAGTCCACACGTCCAAGAACGACGTTATCACTTTTTAAGTGTGTGAAAGGGTAATAATGAAAATTATATATTATATTTATAGAAAGGTAATTATGTAATTAATATCATATATATTTTTTTATGCCACGTGTTTTTAATTAAAACCATCCATCATACATTACATGTATCATGTGAATGAATCCCATCACTTTTAAGAGGCAGTAGTCCACACTTCCACAAATGATGTTATCGTATTTACAAAAAATGGAAAGTATAAGGGTATGAATTATAAAATAATTAAAGAAACATAAATACTTAATAAATGTCATATATTTCAAATATAAACATATTTCCTATCATAATTACCAACTATTTAATGTGTTAAATTAAAACAAACATTCGTCATTTTGTGAGGTGGTAGTTTACCGTACACAGAAACAACATGTTCATTAACCATTAGATGGAAGTGTGAGTGAGTGTATATAGAAAAAATAGATTAAAACACATAAATACTAGAAAAGTCCGGACCATAGGGGTCCCCATGGCCCAAAACAATTATTATAAAAGAAAACCATATAGGAACAAGGAGAGTTCAGGGTAAAATTGACATACATCATCAAATGAATCAGACAGGAAAAATCATTATCACTTATTTCTAGCACCACGTCCACGTCCGCCTCGGCCTCTTGGGTGTCGCCCTCTCTGCCATTGCTTTGGGGTCTGCCACGCATCATGTTGTTCAGTAGCCTCCATCTCAATGATTTTTTTTCCTGCTTAGCCACAATCATCGCATCATCCATGCCTTGACCACCACCAACAGATTCACCCAGCTGGAACTCCTTGATGGTATCCTGCTTGGACAGATTAGGTGAGTTATCCACTGAATAACTTAATGCATTCTTACCTTTTCTCTCCCTGCTCTCCATGTAAATCCTGTTGAATTTAGGAGATTTCATATACTCACACGCATTAAAAAAATTATTCTTCATATTTTCATGCCGTTGAACCTCCAATGGAGCCTCCAAGTCGACTTCAGAGGCCAGAACAGAAGCCTTAGACAGCACAGAGCTTTTAAGTCTCTCTGTCCCCATGTCATGAGGAGTATCAGGCAGAGCAACTGGTTCCAAATGTAATTTCCCAGAGGCAAGAAACACATCACCTGTAAGGATGTTTTTAAAAGAGGGTTTATCCAGCACTCCAGAAACTAGCTGTGTCTCCAAATGTCCAATGGAAGATGGGTTAATAGCAGGCGTTGTCACCTACTCAGGATTAGCATGCACAAAATCTACTGGTGCAGGTAACAAATTCCCATCAGGGTCCCCTTTCAAGGAACCACAAAATTTTTCCTTTATAGAAAAATATCCCTTGAGAAGAGGATTTTTCCATCACAGAATCGCCGGAAACACCAGTCTGAGTCTCTAACTACACAATGGCATATGAATTAGCAGCATGTGTTATCCCCTTCTTAGAAGCTTCATGCACCAATTCAACCACAGGTGTAGCCAACAAAAGCCCAGCAGAGCCCCTTTTATGGGAACCACAAATTTTTCCCTTGGAAAAAAACGGCTCCTCCAAAAGAACCGCAGAATCCACTACGGTATCACATTCATGTCAATCATGTAAAACATGGGTGGAGGGCATGCAGTTAGGCAGCACACCTCCACTACTGTTAATATCAAGACTATCATCAGATGGATTCCTATCAGCCACAACATCAGCAAAAGAATCCAGGCCTGCATTTTTAGTTGAAGTTCCACGCAACATAGGTCCCTTGATGGGTGAAGGTGGATCAACATTCACATCATCAGGAGCACACTTTCTTTCAGAAGCACCAGGTAAAATAAATTTGAAATTCCACACAAGGTTCCCATAACGTTTACAGTGAGAACATCGCAATCCCCTTTGACAATTCTCCTTAACATGCCCAATTGATGATCAATTAAAACAGAAATCTGGAACATGTTCAAATTCGATCTCATGTTCAAACTTGAACTCGCCAGCTATTACATACAAAGTCACCACAAGAGATAAATACATATCAAACTCGACTAAGATGCGAGCGAAATGACCCAATCGAACCGATGATGTTTCCTTGTCCCGCTTGATGGGAGTCCCAACCACTACTGCAATATCCCATAAGATGCTTGGGTGATAGAATACCCAGCTCAATCCTTTCACACGAATCCAGGATTGAGCTACGGTATTCTTGGCCAGAAAAGGGTCGAACCAAGGATCCCAGTTCGGAAAACGTGTTGGTCGGTTTAGGGGGTATTCAGGTGGCCTTACCCCACCCCCTGTCGGCCTCCCCAGCTGGGCCCAAGGTGGCCAACCTTGGGCTTGGGCCAGTTCCACACGGAGTCTAGGGGATGAGAGGATCACTGGCGTGTAGTGCGTGTTTCCTTTGCGAGGACTCAAACCCGGAACCTCAACGACAGGATGCCACCACCATGAACCAACTCACCCAGCCCCCCGTGGGCAAACGTGTTGGTCGGTTTAGGGGGTATTGAAGCAGCCTTACCCCACCCCCTATCATACGTCCCCAGCTAGGCCCAAGGTGGCCAACCATGGGCTTGGGCCAGTTCCACATGGAGTCGAGGGGATGAGAGGATCATTGGCGTGTAGTGCACGTTGCCTTTGCGAGGACTCGAACCCGGAACCTCGACGACAGGACTCCACCGCCTTGAACCAACTCACCCAGTCCCCATGGGCACTAAAAACATAAAAATATATTGATGATATTTTTTTCATATAAGCATGAAATATGGAGAGTTGTGTGGTTGGATAATGGAAATAAAACTAAGGATCATAAGGAAAGATCTTACCTAATCTTTGGGTAACTCCTTTTGGATTGAAAAAAATGGATTCCATGGATTGATTTATTCTAAAAAAGATAATTCAAGGAGAAAGGGAGGGATTTTTTGGAGTTAATTGAGTATATATTTTATGAACCTAAGTGTTTTGAGAGGTGTGAGGAAGTGGGAGGTGTGGTGGCCTTTTATATGGGAGGAAAAAGACTCACTTGGTATTTCTGAAAATAAATTTTTGTAGCCATGTTTTTACCTAAATATTATCTTACCAAACACACAGAAATAGATAAAAGGGAGTATAGTGTCGATATATAGACATTAAATATCTTTTTTATAAGTTTATAGCTCATTTGGGACATTAAGTTTAAGGTTTAGTCCCTTGTTAAGCTTAATCGTTGTAATTAATTTTAATTACATTCTCTAACATTTTTGGTCAAAAACTAAGTTGACCATATAAGAAATTATAAATTATTCTTATTGAAAATATAGAATCCATTTTTCTAAATTCAAATAACATAAGTGACAGAAATTAATTTAAAATTAATCATACCGATGGGATGATAATACGGGTTTTTAAAGTAAAAACGTTTATAAATTTGTTATGTTTTAATATTCAATTTCAAAGTTAAATGGATTCCAATGACCTAAATTGCATTAATTGATACAAATTTAATCTTATTAAACATTTAAAATGATTAAAATTATAATTTTACCTTCTAAATAAAGTAGACAAAAAGTAGTATTGAATTTAAATTCATTATTTTCACTATTCATCAAAAAATGAAACTTCAAATAAAAATACCAAAATTCACCCTAACATAATTTTTATGTTTATATTTCAAATATTAAGTTTATTTTTACATATAATATTTATAAAAGTGTAAAAATTGGTATTTAAAATATATTCTCCATTAAAATGCTGTAAAAGTTCCTTAATAAAAATATAGTATTTTATGCTAAAAATTAAGTTTTTTCTTATCTAATGTCTATAAAATCTAATGGATGATTATCAAAAATATTTTATTGAATATATAAAATAAATATTTTATTAATATAATTCACTAATTTTTAATTAATTTGATTTATAAGGAAAAAATTATTTTTCTACAAAAATAGTATCTTTATATTCAATTGGTTCATATATTCCTTTCCAATTAATTTTTTACCAATGAATTATTTTTATATTTGTGTAAACCCTATATTTTTATAATTTATTTAATACTATTTATAACCACTAATTTAATGTCTAGGTTATGTCTTGTTATATTAAATAATAATATAATATATTATTGTTCGGTAAAACTCGGCATTGCGTGTAACATAAGCAATTAAAGAAACTTGGTGTTGGATGTGATGAATGCTAAATCAGTATCGCATATATTAGAGACTAAATTTTAGTTTGAATTTATCCGAAATATTAAACATATTTTAATGTATCATGATATTATATTCCCTTACGCACTTGGTGTTGCATTTCATACATATTATAGAATACAATATTCCTACTTTATATTTTCGGGGCATTACATTCTCCCTATCATAATTAAATTTATTCATCGTAGTTCAAACTCAATATTAGATACATATATTTTGATATTTCCTATGTTTGAAATCCCATATCATGATAAGGGTGTGTAATATATCCTCTAGAAAAGAGAAAATATGAAGTACAATGGTCACAAGTAATAACATATAACTTGGTCTCTATGTAGGAGAACATTAGTGGAAAATAGAGATACGTACTTGGAGGAAAAGAATAAATATATATTGGGAGTGATTGAAGTCATAAATCCAAAAAAAAAAGTAATGATCAATGTAATGTTGAGGGCCACAAATCGACAAATCAATGATGATTTAGAAGACCATCGATTCAACAAAAATTAACATATTAGGACAATATTTTTTTAAGATCATTTTCCTCATTTTGAGAAAATAATTTACTACCTAAGAATATATGACAATTTACATATATTATACAATTTAATTTCATATGTCCATTTATATATATTTTTTGGGATTTGATTAAATATGAATTCATCCCTTACTTCAATAAATGTGTATCTAAAAATTAACTTTGATCCCTAATGAACTAAAATATACATTTAACAGATTATATGGACCATAAAAGAGTGAAAAATATTTACATTTATCTCTAATTATTCTCCAAATCCAACATGGTTTAAAAAATAATATATAAACCTAAAAAGTTACACTACTAGTTCATAATTATTATTTATTCATCAAAATGTTCAGCTAAAAACAATGAAATATTAACAAGGAAATTGTGAAGGTCAAGGGTTGGCATGAAACCCTTATCGTCCTTCAGTCAAGGGTTCAAGACATGTGACCCTACTGGAAAAGATTGGTTATTTCCCAACATACAAGTTGTCCTTTTCTAAGACCAAATTAATACAGCTAACAAAATAAATATTATGGACATCCTTGAAATAAGGTTAATCACTAAATAGCCTTTTAATGAAGGTTTTCAACAAAACCCCAATACATAAATACTTCATCCATTTATTTTCACATAGGTCCTTCTATGTTCTAGAGTTTATCCTAAGTCATTCATTGTCCTTATCTATTCAAATACTTATTAATGATTTGTAAATAAAATGTGAATTATCCTAAGCATATCCCATGGGAGTGTCAAACTAGGTGCACAATAAGGACCCTTTTCATGTACCAGGTTATACTGAGTCAGGCCGACATAACTTTTTAGAGTTGTTTCCCCTAGGTACATCTATTCTAGGACCACGTCCAATTGTACTATCTGGATAGAGATGTATTTCTAGGAAAACTACATAATATATACTTTACAAAACATCTTGGATGTTATTCTATATTATCCTCAAAGTTTACCTTAAGGATATGTTCTCTAATATATTTTATTTTAAATCTAGTTCCCAAGGTTCGTACTAAAATTGATCTAATATTAAATATAGTAACCCAACCCCAGTAAGCCTAGATTCGATGTCTGCTGTCAATTACATTGGAATAATATACAATTAAATCATGTTCTAAAGGAATAAACAGTTTAGTATTCTTGGTAAATTTGATACATACATGGGTCTATTATTAAAATATAATAAATTAATTACAACATATTTTTTTATAAATAACTTTTAGGATAAGAAATTTATTCCATCTAATGTATCCTTTCATATCTTTCTTAGCACACATTAGTGAATCCTAGGGAAAGGAATCATAATATGGGTGAGATAAAATTCCTAATAAGGGTAAAGTGAAGTGCAAAAAATAATGATTCAATGAGAATAATAAATATGGCATGTTAAATAAATAATCACACATACCATGTAATCAAAAAACTGGGAATGAGGTTCATAAACAATATGACAATGTAATAACTGAAAACTCATGACATTGAAATAACTAGATAAGTCAAAATAAATATGGAAAGGTAAGAAACTAGAAAAAATTCAATTTAATCAATTGAATTATAATGAAATGCATCCATAGATACATCGACAAAAAATCTCATGGATAAATAATATCATAATATAAATATAATAAATGCTTAATTTTTGTATTATATATTTCCTAAGTACATGGAACCATTACAGTCAAGACATAATCCCAAGACAATTTAAACTATTTTGTGAGTAGAAACCCATCTATTATGCCTAGAAATAAACTCAAAGGGTTTGTCACCAACTAATTTCTTCCCATAATACTAATAATACCTCGATAGATTTTTATTAACAGGTACCCAACCCATAGGTCTTACCTTAAATGGTCCACAAATCACGTCTTACCTATCCCAAGCATTCCTCATATCGAATAAAAAATATGGATTATCACATATCTGTATTCAATAAAGAATACAGATTTATCAATATTTACCCAAATAATTAAATAAGTTTCAAAGTAAACACCATATGAAAAATGGTATCTAGTTCATGAAATAATCATATCCATGAAAAGTGATATGTATATTTATGGAAAATTCAATGTCAAATGATCATAGGAAATTGAATATTTCAATGGGAATAAGAGGAATCCAGGGAGTGAATGTCAGTACTATCCTTGGAAAAATTAATCATAACCCATCTATAGGAGGAATATGTATTGTATCAATAAAACATATCCCAATTGCGGTAAAAATAATGTGTTTTTGTCATTTATCAATAGAAATACTATAAAAATATCTTTTAAAAACATTCTTGAGGAAAATATTTTTTCTTGATAAACCTTTTTAAAAAATGTTTCTTTGAAAATATCTATTGAAAAAACATTATTTACAAATTATTCTTTTAAAAATGAAAATTAATCTTCAAATAAATGGTGGTGGGTAAATCCGTACATGACTTATGGGGTTAAAAGAAGATTCCTTTTGTATGATAAAAAGGTTTAAAAACCCCTAGTTTGGAAAGCAATAAGAAGATTCCTTTGAAAAAATTGGTAAAGAAATGGTAAAAATTTAATTAAAAATAATTTTAAAAACATTTTTGAAAACATTTTAATAAATCATGGTTTTTATAATAAAACATTTCCTTCGACTAAAGATTGAAATAAAGTCGTCTTTTTTAGAAAACATTTTTTAAAACATTTTGAGTACCAAAGAGTGGAAAACTAGTACTAATAATTGAAAAAGGCTGCAAATAACCATAGGAGAGGAAAATTAATGTTTTTATGAAAAAATGGTCATATAATTTACTATAATGGAAATACCATTGAAATATCATTAAAAATATTCTTGAGGAAAATAATATTTAAACATTCCAAAGTGTTCCATGTCACTTTGAAACATTTTAACTCATATAACTCATGATGGAATAACATCATATGAATGTTTTAAATAACATTAAGATAAAATAATTCATTATATAATATATCAAAATGGAAAAAAATACACCACACAAATAAGTAAGTGGTGAATATGACATTTATCTCACGGATGATAAAAGTGAGATGAAAATCCATTAACTTGAGTCTGAATTGTCTCATGTATATTTATATTCCTCAATAATAAAATTATGTTAATTATTTAATTTATTTAGAACCCTTTTCATGTATATAATTACATTTATTTCACTTATTACCATTTTTTATACAACTACTTAAATAATTAAGTTTATGTCGAGTGTTTTCACCAAATTTAGTTCATGTTCCAAAAACCACTTTGGTAGGTCAAATATAGTCAAAGGGGTCATTACATAGCATATCCTGAATATTATTCAAGACATAATTATAATATTTATACATAAATTATACTTTTAAAACCAATAATTAAATATGGTTAATAAAAATGAACCAATGTTACAATCATGGAGACGGTAGGTCGTACGTACGTATGAGTAACGTTCCCATTTTTTAATGATTTCTATGGATAGACGGTAAGTAACAACACATATTTCAAGAATTATCATTTTAACATAAATAATATTTTATTTAATCATATATACTTATATATGTAATTCTTTTTATGTAAAAGGAATCACATCATGTTGAGGAGGCAGTAGTCCACACATCCACGAACGACGTTATCACTTTTTAAGTGTGGGAAGGGTAATAAAGAAAATGATATATTATATTTATAGAAATATAATTATGTAATTAATATAATATATATGTTGTGTATGTGACATATGTTTAATTAAAACTATCCATTATACATTTCATGTACCGTGTGAATGAATAACATTTCTTTTAGGAGGCAGTAATCCACACTTCCACAAATGATGTTATCATATTTACAAAAAATAGAAAGTACTAGGGTGTGTGTTATAAAAAAAATTAAAGAATCATAAATACATAATAAATATCATATATATAATATATCAAAATACTATCTATCATAATTACCTACCATGAAATTTCATAAATGAGAATTGATAATCATTGTTTCATGAGAAAGTAGTTCATCGTACACATAAACAATATGTTCGTTACACATTAGATGGAAGTGTGTTTGATTTTAGGTCAAAAAGTTGGCATTAAAACATATCATTATATTGAGGATAATAGTGTTGTTACATAAGCATGAAATAAGGATAGTTTAGTCGGTGGATAATGGAAATAAAATTAAGGAGCTTGAGGAAAGATGTTACCTCATCTTTGGGTAACTCCTTTTGGTTTGCATGAAAGGGATTCCTTGGATTCTTTTATTCCCAAAGGGAGGATTAAATGAATAAGGTATTGATTTGGGGGATTTAATTTGGTATATATTTTCTAAACCTATGTGGTTTGAGAGGTGTGAGGAATTGGTAGGTGTGGTGGCCTTTTATAAGGGAGGAAAAGGACTCACATGGTATTTTTGAAAATAAGTTAGGAGTACCCAAGTTTTTACCTAAAATGTTGATTAACAAACGCATCAAAAACTATAAAATGGAGGATAGGGTTAATATATGGCCATTAAATGTATTTTGGACAAGTTTATAGGTCATTTTGGCCCTTAAGTATAAGGTTTAGTCCCTTGATAAGATTAATCACTACAACTAATTTTAATTACTTCCACTAATATTTTTTCTCAAAAACTAAATTGAAATTATTAAAAATTATAAATTATGTTCATTAAAAATATGTAATCAATTTTTATAAAATCCAATCAAATAAATGGTAGAAATTAATTTAAAATTTATCATGCTGATGGGACGACCTAACCTGAAAATATACTATTTTATTTTAAAACATTTTTAAGGGGAAGTGAGAACCCAAGTCGATACAAATTATAAAGAATAAAATAGAAAAAGAGACAGATGAACCGTTGAAATCATGTTTAAGTCTATTAGATGCATTATTCCTATAATGTTTCCAAAGAAGTCAATTTACCTCGAAATCTGGATCGTCTTTGTTAAGGTCCTTGAACCAAAATTAAAACTTTTCCCATGTATGTATGAATTCATCCATGTTTAACTTCCCTAAATTAAATCATCTTTCCAAAATACGATTTTCTTGTTGATCCACTCTGTCTGCACCTGCGTATTGGCCAAACGAAGTGATCTTTCAGACATCTTATCACCATCCTCTTTCGAGGCATTGAATGGAATAAGTTTCTCCAACATTTTTTCCTCAGAATGGATAATAAGTTCCCATAACTCCCCTTCAAGTTGTTGTCCAGGATGGAATATGGCCTCCTTCACTAGTGTCGTGTCCTCGAGATATAGAGTTTTCTCCCCAAACCGAACCTCTAACCTATCATCTGCATCCTCCAAAGGGTTCGCCAAAATGACCTAGCTATCCTATTCCTTTGAAACCTCCTTACCATGTTCTATAGACCCGTATTCTCCAACGTGTTGTACCTCCTCTCCCACCACTGATTGGGCCCCATGTTCTTTGTATTTACCACCTTTTTTGGCTAACCATGTATCTATTGGCCTAGGGATATAGAATTAGTCTTTGCGACCCTTTGGTTTTTTCTTATAGAGACAATGAATCCCCATAAATCCTTGTTTTCTTTACTATCCTTCTTCCTCCGTAGATTATGCAGGCCTTTAATGATCTCTCCTATAACATTGTCATCTAAGGTTTTTCCTTCTCCATCAGACTCAACTTCTGGGGGACAGAAGGAGTTGAATTCAACTCCTCTATCGGAACGTAAACACTCAAAGCGGTTGTTCAAATTGAAATAGGCTAGAGTCTTCCTTAGATTGAATCCCTATTTGGGACTTAGCTACCTTGTTTCTCTAAGCGTAGGAACCTCCCACTCCGGAACATCCATAGAGTTTCCATTTCTAGACAGATGGATCACCTTTTCAGGGTTGTTACAAATTCTTGCACACACAGGCCTAGTATAGGTGCAGGAACTTGGGAACACCCCACCCTTAGAAGTTGAAACCTCAGCTTGCTTTTTCTTCTCTGCTTCACCCAAAAATACAGTACCAACATTCCTACCAGGATCTCGAACATATATTTCACTACCATCAACAGACCTATCTCCTTTCATATCTAGGATCCTTCCAAAACATCAAAAGAACCACTGGGGCCATATTCACCTCATAGTTAGGATGTGACAACTCCTTCTTCCTGGAACAAAAATCATGCGGTGAGTGTATCAAATGAAAACACGACGATCAGTAGTTGTACCAAGCCTCGAACAGAACTGTTTTATGAAATATGATTTTCTTCATCCACCCCAATCCATAAAAAATCCATAGGAGGCTTAGAAACATCAATTTCCATGCAGATGTGAGGGGTAATGGGGTAAAAAAGCGAATGTGAGCAGTTATCAAAAGCAAAAAAATGTCTGCTGAGAATACCTAAAATTCATAGGATAGATGGGTTTTGAAAGGGAATGGGTAATCTTGTGAAACTTACCCAAATTTACATGGTTGGAGGATCCTGATTCCAGTGAAATTCTTATCCCTGAGTGAACAAGAAGAAGTGAGATCCCCCACATGACCATTGGCCCTTAGACCAAGACTCTATGAGGTCATCCTCATTAGAAAAATGAAGAAGGAAGTGTCAAGGATCCAGCAGCCCTACCGTGACTCACCCCTTTAGAGACCAGGTGTCATTAATGAATCCTTCAATGTTGTCATGCGGGGGGTGTCTCCGACCGAAACGAGCAATCAGGAAGAGGCCAAAGAGGGTCGATGCCTTAGATAATTCATTTAGGGAAAGGGGAAGCGAGGGGACCCCAAGGGAAAGAGGGTGGAATTTTGATCCATGGTGGATACTGGGAAAATCATAGAGAAAGTCTGGTTTAAACCTAATTAAAATTATATTTTAACCTAATAATTAAATTAGACAAAAAAATGTTTTGAATTAAAATTTAGAATTTTTCACTATTCATAAAAAAATAAAACATCACATAAAAATAACAAAAATTCACCCTAACATAAATTTTATGTGCCAATTTCTAATATTAAGTTTATTTTAACATATAATGTTTATGAAAGTTCTAAAATTTTTATTTAAAATTGGTCTCCATTAAAAATGGTAAAAGTTCCATAATACAAATATAATATTTTTATGCATAAAATTGGGTTTATTCTTATCTTATGTCAATCAAATCTATTGTATGGTTATAAAAAATATTTGATTGAATATATAACAAATATATTTCATTATTATAATTCACTAATTGTAATAAATTTAATTTAGTAGGATAAACCACATTTTTTAGTATAAAAATATTTTTCTACAAAAATATTCTCTTTATATTCAATTAGTTCTTATATTCATTTCCAATTAATTTGTTAAAAATGAATTAGTTTTATATTTTTGTAACCATATATTTCCATAAGTTAGTTAATAATATTTATAACTACTAATTTAATTGCTAGGTTAAGTCTTATTATATTAAAAAATAATATAATATATTATTGTTCAATAAAACTTGGTTTTGTATGTAACACAATCCATTGAAGAAAATTATTGTTGCATGCAACATATTCTAACTCATTATCAAGTGTATCAAAGGCTAAATTATAGTTTGAATTTATTTAAAATAGTAAATATATTTTAAAGTATCAAGATATTGTATTCCCTTACACACTTTTTGTTGCGTTTCATACACATTATCGAATACAATGTTCCTAATTTATATTTTCATGGTGTTATATTCTCCCCACCATAATTAAATTGCATCCACTCAATTTAAACTTGATCTTGGTGATTTGTTATTTGATATTTCCTATTTTTCAAATCCCACATTGCTAGAAATGTTCATAAGAAATCATCTAGAAAAGAGAGAATTGTAATTACAATGGTCACATGGAATAACATATAATTAGGTCTTTGAGTAGGAGAACATTTTTGGAAAGTAGAGATGTATACTTGGAGAGAAAGAATAAAAATTACATGATACATTTAATTTAATATGACCACTTACATATTTTGGTTCTGATTCAATCAAATTATAATTCATCTCCTAATTCAAGAAATTGGTATCCAAAAATAAACTTTGATTTGTGAAGCACTAAAATAAAAATTTAACAGATCGTAAGGCCCATAAAAGGGGGAAATTATTTTCATTTATCTCTTACTGTTCTACAAAGACAATATGGTAAAGACATTAATCTCTAATACTAAAAATTTACACTACTGGTTCATCATTAATATTTATTCATCAAAAAAAATTAACTAAAAACAATGACATATTAAAAATGACATTGTGTAAGTCAGTGGTTGGCATGAAACCCTTATCTTCTTTTCATCATTGGTTCAAGACCTATGGCCCTGAAGGAATTTATTGGTTGTCACCCGACATACATGTTTTCCTTTTATAAAACCAAATTAATATAATTAACAAAATAAATATTATGGAAATCCTTGAAGAAAGGTTAATCACAAAATTTCGTTTTAATAATTTTTTTCAACACAACCCCAATACATAAATAATTTATCCATTTATTTTCACGTAGGTCCTTCCATGGTCTGGAGTTTATCCTTGGTCATTCATTGCCATTATCTATTCAAATTCCTTATAATGAATTGTAAGGAAAATTTCAGTTATCCTAATCATATCCCCTAAGAGTGTCAAACTAGGTTCGCAGTAAGGCTCATTTTCATATACTAGGTTATGTCGAGTTAGGCTAGACACACCTCATCGAAGTTGTTAACCCTTGGTATATCTATGCCAGATCCATATCCACATGTAGTATCCAGATAGATATGTATTGTTAGGAAAATTACCTAATATATACTTTATAAAAATTATATTTTGTTCTTATATACTTATCCTCAAATTCTCCCTTAGGGATATGTTCTATAATCAATAGTTTCCAAGATCTAGTTCCCAAGTTTTCTACTAAACTTGCTCTGATACCAACTATAGAAATATGACTCAAGTGCGCCTAGAGCCAGTGTCTGATATCAATTAAATTCCAATAATATAATATTAAATTGTGTGCCAAAGGACCAAACAATTTAGTAGTCTTGGTAAACTAGATAAACACATGATTCTTGTATTAAAAATATGAATAAACTAATTACAACATAATTTTTTCCAAAATAACTTAGAGGATAATAAATTTATTCCATCTACCATATCATTTCATATCTTTCTTATCAAATTTTAGTGAATACTAGGGAATGAAAAAATAATAAGACTGATCTCAAATGCTCAGTCAGTTAAAGGTATATTAGAATAAATAATGAATCAATAAGAATAATAATTATGGACTGGTAAATAACTGAGAACACATACCATGTAACCAACAAACTAAGAAGGAAGTGCCTACACAATATTGAAAAGTAATAACTAAAAACACATTCAATTAAAATAAATAGAAAAGAAAAAAATATTGAAATTTAAGAAATTTAAATACATTCCATTTAACCAATGAACTGAGAATGAAATGAATCCATAGAAATTTTGACATAAAATATCATGGATAAATAATAAGTGAATCTAAATGATAGAAATACTTAATTATTGGACACCATGTTTCCTAGGTACATGGAACCAATACCATCAAGACCTAATATCAAGATAGTTTAAGCTATTCTATGGGGCCTTTATTAACTAGTCCCTAACCTATAGGGCTTACCTTAAATGATCCCCAACCCATGTCTTACCTTTCAAAATAATTCCTTATATCAAATAAATAATATGATTTATCAAATACCCTAATTGAATAAAGGATACATATTTTTCAATGTTTCCCCAAATAATGAAATAACATTCAAAGTAAACACCATATGGAAAATGGTATATAGTTCAGGATATAATCATATCCATGAAAAGTGATAGGGATATTTAAGGGAAATTCAATGTCAAATAATCATAGAAAATTGAATATTTTAAGGGAAATAAAAGGAATAAAGGAAGTGAATTTCAGTACTATCCTTGAACAAATAAATCATAACCCATCCAGAGGAGGAATAAGGATGGTATTAATAAAACATATCAAAAGTGGATTAAAAATAAAAGGTTTTTGTAGTTTCTGATTGGAAATACTATAAAAAGATATTTTAAAAATGATATTGATGAAAATATAATTTTTCATTAAAACCCCTTTTAAAAAAATATTTTCTCTGAAAATAACTTTTGATATCATTTTATTTAAAAAGTATTATTTTAAAAATGAAAAATAATATTCAAATAAATGATGGAAGGTTGACCCGTACATTCCGTATGAGGTAAAAAGAACATTCCTTTTTCATGGTAAAAAGGTTAGAAAAGTGACTTTTGGAAAGCGATGAGAAGATTCCTTTAAAAAAAATAGTAAAAAAAGGGTAAATATTTCTTTACTAAATAATTTGAGAAAATAGATAACATTTTAAAAAAATCAAGGTTTTTATAGAAAAACAAGTTCTTCAACTAAGTAGAGAAATAAATTTTGTTTTTCTAAAAATCATTTTCTAAAACATTTTGAGTACCAAATAGTGGGAAAATGGTACTAATAATTGAAAAAGGACATGAATAACCATAATAGAGAAAAATTAATGTTTTTATTGAACAATTTTGATATAATTTATTCTAATGGAAATACCATTGAAAGATCATTAAAAATATTCTTGAGGAAAATAATCTTTAAACATTCCAATGTGTCCCATTCCACTTTGAAATATTTTAAATCATAATCCTCGTAAAGGAATAAAATTAAATGAAAGTTTTATATACCATTAATATAAAGTAGTTCATGATATAATGTATAAAATGTATATGAGATATACCACACAATTAATTAACTGGCGAATATGACATTTATCTCACAGATGTAAAAGTGAGATGAAAATCCCTTACCTTGAGTCTGACGTGTCTATTGTGAATTCATATTCCTGAATAATAATCTTATGTTAATTTTTTTCTTTATTGATAAAATTTTTCATGTTTATCATTAATTATATTTCACTTATTCCAATTTTGTATAGAAATACTTAAACAATTATGTTTATATCTGGTGTTTTGACCAAATTCGATTCATGTGTCAAAAACAACTTTGGCTGGTCAACTATAGTAAAAGGGGTCATTACATAACATCTCCAGAATAAAAATCATGAAATAGTTATCATATTTAAACATCAATTATACTTTTAAAACCAATAATTAAATATGGTTATGAAAAATGAACCAACGTTACAATCATGGAGAGGATAGGTCATATGTATGCATGAATAATGTTCCCATTTTTCAATGATTGTTTTGGAAAGAAGGTAAGTAACATTATATATTTATAGAATTATTATTATTCCATAAATAATATGTTATTTAATAAAACATAATTATATATATAATTATTGTTATGTAAAAGGTATCACATCGTGTCAAGGAGGTCGTAGTCCACACGTCCCCAAACGACGTTATCACTTTTTAAGTGTGTGAAAGGGTAATAAAGAAGATGATATATTATATTTCCATAAATGTAATTATTTCACTAATATCATATATATTTTTATTTTGTCACATATTTTTAATTAAAATTATCCTTTATACATTCCATATACTGTGTGAACGAATCACATCACTTTTAGGAGGTGGTAGTCCACATTTCCACAAACGATGTTATCGTATTTGGAAAAAAATGGAAAGTATAAGGGTATGTGTTATAAAATAATTAAATAAGAATTAATACAAAATAATTATCATATATATTATATATAAACATATTGTCCATCATAATTCCCAACTATGAAATGTGGTAAAGGAAAACGAACAATCATTGTTTTGTGAGATGGTAGTTCGTCGTACACATAAACAGTATGTTCAATACCCTTTTAGATTGAAGTGTGTGTGAGTGTAGGTATAAAAATTATCATAATAAAACCTCAGTATATTTATTCTACTGGTGTTATTTTAAAATCACAAAATAATGAGAGCTGAGTGGGTGGAGAATGGAAGTAAAATTAGGGAGCTTGAGGAAAGGTGTTACCTCTTCTTTGGGTAACTCCATTTAGTTTGCACCAAATGGATTAATTGGATTGATTTATGCCCAAAGGTGGTATTCAAGAAGTAATAAAGGAATTTTTTCGAGTGAATTGTTCATATCTTGGACATACCAAAGTGTTTTGAGTGGTGTGAGGAAGTGGGAGGGGTGGTGGCCTTTTATAGGGAGGAAAATGACTCACTTGGTATTTTTTAAATGAAGTTCCTTGTACCCACATTTTTACCTATCAATTTACTTAAAAACACAAAAAAATAGATAAAATAGTGGGTAGGGTCGAATTATGGTTATAAAATGAATTTTTTACAAGTGTCTGTGTCATTTTAGCCTTTAAGTTTAAGGTTTAGTCCCTTGTTAAGCTTAATCATTGTAAATAATTTTAATTGACTTCAATAATATTTTTCGTAAAAAAACATGTTGACCATATTAGAAATTATAAATTATTATGGTTCAAAATATGAAATCCATTTTTCCAAATTCAAATAAAAAAGTGGAATAAATTAATTTAAAATTAATCCTGCCAATGGGATAATAATGCAGGGTTTTAAAGTAAAGATGTCCAAATAATTACTAAGATTTTATATTAAATTTCAAATTGAAATTGATTCCAATGAAATAAATTATATTAATTTATAAAAATTTAATCTAATTAAACTTTAAAACAAATTAAAATTATTTTTTACCTTTATAAATAAATTAGACAAAAAGCAATTTAGAATAAAAATTCATTATTTTTCACTATTCAACAAAAAATAAAAATTCAAATAAAAACACCAAAAATTCACCCTAACCCAATTTTTTGTTCCTCTTTAAAAGAATAAGTTTATTTTTACATATAAGATTTATACAAGTTCCAAAACTAGGATTTAAAAAAGGTTTTTTATTAAAAGGCAGTAAAAGTGCCTTAATAAAAAATATACAATTTTTATGCATGAAATTGGGTTTGTTCTTATCTTATGTCGATTGAATGTACTGGATGATTATAAAAAATATTTGATTTATTATATAACATATATATTTAATTAATACCATTCACTAATTTTAATTAATTTAATTTATTGGGATAAAACAGCTTTGTGAGTATAAAAATAGTTTTCAATAAAATTATTAACTTTATATATAATTGGTTATTATATTCATTTATAATTAAGTTGTGACCAATGAATTAGTTTTATATTTGTGTAAAACAAATATTTTCATAAGTTAGTTAATACTATTTATAACCACTAATTTTATGGAAAGTTTAAGTCTTTTTATATTAAATGATAATTTAATATATTATTGTTCGTTAAAAATTAGTATTGTATGTAATTCAAGCCATTAAAGAAACTTGGTGTTGCATGTGATGTACACTAACTCAGTATCAAGTGTATTAGAGAATAAATTATAGTTTTAATTTATTTAAAATAGTAAATATATTTTAATGTATCAGGATATTATATTCACTTACATTATTGGTGTTGCGTGTCATACACTTTATCGAATAAAATATTCCAACATTAGATTTTTGAGGTATTATAGGGAATTCCCAAACACTATTTCTAGAGTAAGGGTCCTCGTGATTAAAATAATGAATATCTAAATGTACCTCGAGGACCCTTACCATTTGTAGAACAAGTGTGGGAAACCTATGACTAAAGGAATGAAAATCCAAATTGGAGACACACTGGTGTGCCCCACTTCATGGTTTTACATGTCTGTCGGCTTCAGTGGAAGTTTCAACATGGTCTGTTTCAGATTAAGGATCTAAAAGAAGAGAGTTGCATCAATGGATGTATTTTAAGAGGGCTTGATCAGAGGATCTCATAGGTTTGTGGTTAGGGAAAACCAAAGGAGGGGTCATTGAGGTAGGCTATGGTGAACCAATAGAGGGTCACATAAGTAGCCCGGAATATGTGATGGTATCTTGTGTGATGGACCACCTAGGAAACTAAAATTAGGAGAGACTATGTTCTAGATTTTAAGGGTCTCCAAAGGTTTTCCCGAAAGTAGCTCTCACAGATCCTTGATTAATGAAGGGGACTTTATATTAGTTCTCATCAACCATAGTTGAGCGAGTGACTCGCGTAGGTGTTGTTATATTTAAAACCCTAAAAGGAATTTTATTTTTACTATTCCCCTTTAATTCCCTCCTATTTAGGTTTTGGAGGAGTACCTAGAAGGTTTTGAAGGGCTTGGGTGAAGGACTAGGGAGATCATAGCATCGAGAGGCCATCGATAATTTTCATCCATGAAAATGAAGACCTCATGGTCCTATTTATAGGAAAATATTGGACCTTGAGTGAAGGGTCTATCTCACTCAGGGGTTCCGCATAGGTATGTCCTGCAGACTCTCTTTCAGACTCGTCTCTTAGGCTGATGTGTTGGTACCCAGAGCGACAATGGTGCTTTGGGTACTTGTGATAATGACCTTTGGAGTAATTTTACATCCCTTTCCTTCTTCTTTTATCTTCTTCTCTTCTCCCTATGGTATTTCCCTTAGTTGAATTTTCATCTATGTGAAAAAATGAAGTTTCAACAAAAGACTCCCCTCAAGATTGGATCTAATCAAAAGAATATGGTATGGTCTTGAGGTAAAGGGATAAAAATGTAAGATGTATCACATAGGTAATCCATGCCAATCATCTACACTAGTAGTCTTCCAAGGTCTGTTGTGTAAGAGGGTCTTGTATTTGGGCCATTCAGGGGGGCTTCCTCTTTTATAAATATGGCCCTTAGTTCACCGACTGACTCTTATGAATCCGTATTTGAGGTCTCATCATTCTAGTGTTTTATGTAAACCCTCCACTGATTCTCTTTCTCTAAAATAATCCTTCATGAATACATGATATGTATCTATCTACGTGATGTGTATACCTGGTCGAGTGACTTTTGTAGGGACTATGAGCGATGGCCTCACAAGAGTCACTTGTATGAGTCACCTGTGCTGATTCATGCCTTTTCTAAATTTTCTCCATTTTTAAAATTACTTGAAAAAGAGACTCATCCAATACTAAAAACATGATGCTTCCTTGCAGGTTCCATAACTGCTCAAAAGACTCAGGTTTCTGATAAACAAGCAAATAATCACCACAAGGATATGGTAAAAGTTATAGTCCATGACTACTATGATGTTCATGATACTACTCTACCCAACTTGGTGGGACATATGAAAAAATATCACCACTAATTTCCAGAGAGTAATTATATACCTCTCTATGACCATCGTCATCTGAAGGATTTCTTCATACCAGCTTTGAATAATTATACTCATCTCCCATGGTTTTAAGATTCCAGAAACTTCACCAATTCCCATGTTTCTAGTGTGGGAGCATATATCAATGTTGAGAAGTCATCCACAACCTATGTCATTAACCATATCTAGTGTCCTCCAGATCTAAAGCCCCACACACCTAGATTTATGCCTCATTGGTATCCATATGTCTTCCATGATTCTCAGATAGATCAGTTGAAGGGTTGAAGGAAAGATTGAGACTCACACCCATGAGGGGGTGTTAATCCTTCATGGATGTGGGATTACTGGGTGTCCCAAACCTCTGCATAATTCAAAAATAATCTATGAGACATCCAAATATATGAGGCTGTTTGGGTGGGGAAAACTTATATATATATGAACACTGAGTTCATCCTTGAGTTGTTAAGCTGATGGAGCCTACAGATGAACTCGTTCCACCTGATGCATGGGGAAGTTAGTATCAGATTTTGGGAATTCCATAAGGTCTCTAGAGATCTGATCCTTAGAGATATGTATGATGAGTTCATACATCTAAAGGCAACATGGGGTGAGGCTAAAAGGATACCAAATCTAGCATATGAACTGTTAAAAATGACTCATGATATTACAAAGGAATACCCCCACCTGAAGGGGATATCCATCCTGATGTGTGGATGAGTTCCTTTATAGAGATAGAGGGGAAATGACCCACTTGTAAACATCCCACTGGGAGTCCTAATATAGTAAATCAGAGTGCTCTTGGAATATTCTGTCCGACATTGGAGAAAGGGGAGTACAAAAAATGGGGGTAAAATCCCATGTCTAATGTTCCTGCAAAGACATGTCTCGTAATATTTTTATCCATGTGGACAAGCGTTTACTTACTTCCTTTTTATGATTCCAACAATGGAATGAGGTCAAGGACATTTATATCAGTGGCCAAGCTAGCTGGGAAGAAGTATGTGGGGTTTGAAATCCCCATCTTAGAGAGTATTTACTGGAGCTTGATGTGTGTCCTTATGGGGAAGGACCCATTCAGAATCACATGACTGTTTGAGGTATTGTGTAGCTGGGTTGCATCCCACTTTAGAACCTATTTTGTGTTGACCAGGGTTGAGATCCCTGAGAGCTAGATTCAGCTGAATGTTCAGGCTGTTTCTAGTATTCTCACTTTTTCCCTAAACCCTAGTGAGACCCAGTTGATTCTGAGCCTATTCATGGAGTTTAATTTCTTCCCATATGAGTACCCACTTATTGAGATATTCATTGATGACAGGAAGGATAGCACTAAGATAAGATCATATCTGATGGCCTTTAAAGATGGTGGTTTGGAGACTCTTATAAATAAAAATGTTATATACAAGGCTTATGCTCCATACAGGTTTTCACATCAGTTTAACTGCATACAGAAGATAACCATATCTCCTCTGGTACATGTTTGATTAAAAATGAATCCATTGGTATCAAGATAGCTATGGATGATTTAATAAATGGAGTCGAATCAAGTGGTAATCAACTTACCTCTAGCAAATTCATCCATTGGTTTGACCTCTTGGTGTTTCAAGGAATGGATTACATCATATCCTAAGGGAGTGTTGGAAAAATTTATTCCTCAAATTGGTACTGGGAAAACAACTAAGCGTAGAAAGAGAGTTAAGAAGGATTTTTCTCTTACAGAAGATATTTATTCTCCCCTATAGGGTGCTTCATCCTCTTTGTAAGGTGTTAAAGACAGGTTCTTGAGTTCATCTAAAAGACATTGAGTAAGGTCCATTCCACCAGCCAGAATCAAAAGGTCTACTAAAATTGAGATTTCACCTAGAAGGTTCATTCATCATCACGAAGAAGTTACCTAGGTTCCATTTTATTGTCCTCCATCTATGAAAGATGGGGTTGGGAAGCCTATGAAATCCAGGGCTGTTGAATCTTCTTCACGACAGGACAGGATGGACTCAGAATTCGTGCAACCAGTGGCAATACAGCTTTGGTAGGACATGTCCTCTAATTTTGAAATCATATGGGAACTCCTTTTTACTAGGATGTGGATTTTGGGGATAGGAGATGCTCGAGCCATATCTGATCTTCTCTTTGAGGATAATATTAATAAGGTGAGGATTTATATTCAAGAACTAGGGATTCTCATTTATGCAACTAACAACCAGATCCCTACCACAAGATGGGTGGAGGATATGATGATGCAGGGTTCTGCTGAAGGGATTGATCACCCTTCTTCTGAGGAATAGAATTATTATACCAATCCTGAGGATGTAATTACCCCTTTTATCATATCCTCTTATATTATTCATTTCCTTTATATAGAATAAATCATTTTTTCTAAGGGGATGATGATTTTGATTTGCATCTGTCAGGGGGAAATCAACTTCGGTTCTTTTATAGTAATATGTCCCAACCGGTACCTCGCTCGGGATTGATGATTTATCTCCCAAACTAAGAGAGATATCCCTGTTCCATTGAACAATGAAGGCTGAGATGGTGGGGGGAAACTATATTTCGCCCATTGATACCTGTATGTTAGGAGTTTGATGTTATACCTTCTCTTTCAAAAAATAAATAACACCGAAGGATAAAGTATTTAGTTAAGTTCCTCATCAGTAGTGGTAAGTTTTCATGGCACCATTAATCTATAATTTATCCAAAACAAATGACTAATACTTTTTGGATTGTGAAATATCTTTCCCTCTCATCTCTCAAGGGACTTATAAATGATCATCCAAAGAATAAGGAGGGTTATCTGAACCAAGAAAAAATCATGGATGGTGATTCAAACCCCCTGACAGAACAAATGTCGAGGGTTGAGGATAAATCATCTACTCCGATCACTACTCCTGTTTCTATAGAGAGGGAGGAGGATTCCAATAATGTCAAAGGTATGTCATAATGTGTTGTATACGTGTTTTTGAATTTCATCCCTATGATATTTTAGGTTAAACTCATGCACTAGGGTACCATGTGACATTTGAATCTAACCCTGCAGTGGTCATCGAGGAAGTTGATTAGGGTCTCAAGTCATTAGAAGTGGGTGATGTACCGGGTATCGACTCAAACATTCCAAGTGTCTCCACGAGTGAGATTACCATGAGGCTTGGTATGTTGATAGATTCTACAAGAAACCTTGGAATCACCTTTTATGAAATGCTAAAATATATTAATATTCTTAATGCTTTAGTAAAATTTGAGGAACTTAATAGGGAATTGAATGGATGTGAGTCTTTATTTTTTTTGTGCAACCGATATTTTTATGCCTGATACTCTAATCATGACTGGTTGAAATGCATAGCTTCATCCACGAATAATGTCACAATGTAGGTGCATGAACAATATGTCGAAGTCCATCCCAATCCCACTGTTTATGGGGGGTAGCTGAGGTGGACCTTGAAATGAGGAGTCTTCCTAAACCTCATTTGGTGAACATTGGGAAGACCCAAGATATTTCCACTCATTAAGATGTTCCAATTTAAAATAATGAAGTTGGGGATTTTATGGCGAAATCCGCCCCCGCTGCTAACCCGTTACTGGGTGAGTGTCGTTGATTGATTTAATCATCCCCTATTTATTATATTTTTTATCCTTTTAAGTCTAATGATGAGTGTTTCCCACTATCCAGTGTCATCAAATATTTTGGTTGGGTCTGAGGGATAATCCTATATGCTGAAGAAGTCAGTAATAGAAAAAGAAGTATTTATTGAATAAGAGGGAGTGCTCCAAAGTGTTTTAATAAGTGAATTGATCCTTGAGTACATTTCTCCCTCTCGTAGTGGCTCCGAGTCAGATATAGAGCAATAGAATTCTCTTCAAATCACATTCCATGAGGTTTTTTGGGATATGTGGAGAATAATTTCTAAGATATCTCTTGAAGACCTACCTTTGTGAATCCATCGGCTTTCATTCCAGTTCAATATACTAGGATATGAAATATTTGATTACCAAATGATTCATATTGTTGTGAAGGAAATAATTCAAAAACAAGAGTGATATCTTGAACTTCATCAGGAACTCATAATGTCAAAGTTTCTTATTAACACTGACGATTTTGAGGCTGAATTTTCCCAAGCGAAGGCTGACCTTACCATGAATCTCGTAGAATATAAATAATAGATAATTGAGAATACCAATCAAGTGCCACACCTTTAGAAAGAATTGGATGATTCTTAGGTGGAGCTCGTATAACTCTTCCATTCATTAGGATCCCATACAAAAGGGTAAGATTCTATTACAGCTGAAGTGGAATCACTTCGTCAGGCCAAGGAGACTGAAGTCGTTTGGTCAGCTGGGCGTCAACAGGCAGCTGATGGGTCTTGGTATTCCATTCAAAAAATGAAGTGTTATGTTAATGGTCACATGAAAATTTTGATGCAGACTCTCTATCTTGTGGATTCTCCTCTATTTTTGTATTTCTCTATAAATAGATAGAATTTTTTTAATTATTTATTTCTTCATCCCTATTTTATTTCTATGATCGTAATATTACATTAAATTAAGAAATAATTTTTTTTAACACCATCTAGTCATAACCATAGTGAAGCAATGGGGAAATGCTCTAATTTTTTCTTAAGTCATGGAGCCTAGCGAGCATAGCTTGACTATTTATAGGTTTATATGGATATCACAAAGAACTTTTGTCTTTTATCTTTTCATTTCTCAAATTTTTCCTAAACTATATGGAGTTTAGTTCTAGTGATATGAAAATCAGCTTTTGTTTGGAGTCCCCTTTACGAGTTTTCAACATGGTGAGTATTATGTCACTTTTTTGGGGCAGTTTAAAGTCATGCATGCTAGACTAATGTGGCTAGTGTTTTAGGTCGAATATATTTGACCATAAGTTTTAAAATGATGACCCAAATGAGGCTTAATAGCCAAGAATGTTATAAAATTATTTAAATATTTGATGGGGAATCTTGAGCCATGATTTTGTGGTTCCCAAATCTAAAACATGATATTAGGGAATATAATAGGTCTCTCATGAGGAATAAGTTACCACTAGTTGAAAAACCCATTTTTGTGGGATTCTTTAGGAAACTCCAGCTAGGGAATGTTACTACATAGTCAAATAATGGAATCCTTTGGTTGACATGCCCTGAAATTTGTGTGAAACTTATGTAAATATAATTGGGTCATATTACATCATAGTTAGGAAAAGAATCTTTCAAAAATTATGACATTATATTGCTGATGGTCAAAGGGAGATTATTGAGATTTAGATTTCTCAAGACAACAGTGGGTGGTTTTTCCAAAGCAAGGTGTCTGAAAATGAAGGGAATATCTATATTGGAATTTTTCATGAATGATAAACTACTCCTACATGAATTTAGATCGAGTGAAGGATGGTATATTTTGTGAGATGGTTGATGTCAAGGGGAATCCCCCTTTCTAACAATGGTTAATGTATCATATAGTTTAATTTTATGCGGCCAAGACATTGATTGTGTAGTTTAACATCTTACGGTGAGGACGTTATTGTATGTAGTTTAAGGTCATACAACAAGGACGATATGATATACAGTTTAAATTCATGTCGCAAGGACATTATTCCATTCATTTTAAAGTCATATAGAAATGAAATTATGGTGGATATAATTTAAGGTCTTTAACTTCGATTGAAATGTTGATGATTCTCAAATTCCTTATAGTGTTTTTGGAAATATGATTCCATATTCAGGTGTGAGAGGAGAAAGTTGTAAACTGTGATTTGGGGATCCCTGGATCCAAAGAGTGGTATGGGAAAAGGGATTATGGCATTAGAGGATGTATCTACTGAGGATGAAGTTACCACTAGTTTAGAAACCCATTTTTTGGGCTGTTATGAAAAGAAAACTAGAGCATATTACAACATATTCAATAGTGGAATCCTTTGGCTAACTACATCTAGAGTTTATGAGAAACTTATGAAAATACGACTGGGCTATGTTATAAAATATTCTGGAAAACAAGTCCTTATTAATTCTGAAATTATATGACTAAAGGATGATGGAAGTTTTTAGAGATTCGGATTTCCATGAGCACATAGTTTTTTCTATGGGAGGAAAGTACCTAAATATAGAAGGAGTCTCTCAAGTCAAAATCATCCAAGAATGGGAATAAGAGATCTCTTATGTGGGTTTGATCTAATACAGGGAATATGGTTCCTATAGTTTTAGGTCGTACGACTATGACCATAGAATTATGGGAATGATAGGGATGTGTGGAATTTCAAACCAAGGTCATTCCGGAATACATTGAAAATGAAAGAGGATATCATAAACCATTGTCTTGGGGGTACTCAGATCAGGAGAAATGATATGGGAATAATATGTGTGGGATGACCGCAAACAATTTCAAATCATGGGTCCCAACATAATTCCATCAAACTTAGGATGACAGAAGAGGCATCTCCCGAGGGAGAAGTTACCACTGGTTGAAAACTTGTTTTGTGGTATGTTTTAAGCCAAGACAATTAGGGTGTATTACAAAAAATTCTAAAATAGGAATTTTTTAGCTGAAAAAACCATTTTGTAGGAAAATTATGACAAGAAAACGGCGGCATGTTACAACATATCCAAACAAATAAGTCCTTGGGTATCAGATATTCTATCACCCAAAGCTGAAGAAATATTATGAAGATCTAAAAGTACTCCAGATTATGAGTAGTCCATGTGGAAGATATTTGTATGAGCACAAAGGTAGTGTTTGGACTGATATAGACCATGATTTTGGAGTCCCTTTCATAGATCTGACTCATATGTAGAAGGGGGGCATCTCTGTTTCCTTGGAGGACCCCTTACCTAAATAAAAATATCCAACACAAATCTTTGTTTGTACATAAGAGAGGGGGTATTTTTATTTATCCCATGGATGGGACTGGGACTTAATGTTTACGCATCACTAGGTATCTTATCGAGGCAAGAATCAATCCAATCATAGTTATAAAGTAAAGTCCCCCACACAGATTGAATTCATGTGTGAAGGAAATTGGTTATTTTTTTCATATGGTTTCATGCATAGTGTGAGAACCCATATTGGATCCCCTCATGTAGATTTGAATCATACATGGGAGAGCGATGGAATTTCATATATTGGGTTGTTGATAGACCCATGATTGAATATATTAAAGTCAATACAAATACTATTAAAATGAGAATAAATCCACACATAGTCCTTGAAGAAATCATGCAGTTTATCATCACGTGATAAGGAAATCTGGTGTACCTTTTATAGTCTTACATCCATGACCAAGATAACCTCAATGTGAGTTGATATTCCTAACTTGTGTGGGGAACTCTTTTACTAAAAATCTTAAGCTAGTGTGAGCTATGCTCGGTGTGAGAAACAAGGAGTAACAAAGGCTAATTTCTCTACACAAAGGAAATAAAATGGAAGGATAAGGGAATTTATATTTTTTATGGTAGTTGGGATAGGGTGATCAAGCCATATTGCTGGTCCTGAGGATAAAAATCTGAGGAGTAACAAAGCATCGTCTCCCACACAAGGTTCATCTCCTACAGAAGGTGTCTCTACATATTACATTTGGATGGTAATCAATCCATATATAGTTCTTAAAATCCCATATAGTTTAATATCATGTGGTAAGGATGAAGATAAACAATTGTAAAAGAACGGAAATGTTGCAGTTGGGCCTGAGGATTGAAATCTGGGTGCCACTACATATCTCATGGGAATGATAATCAAGATACATGTAGTTCTTCGGAGGTTCCTTGTGTAGGTTTGATATATATAGATGGAGTGTGGGATTTTTTTTTATTATGGATGAACATGGTATCGGAGATTTGGGCATCACTACATATCTTGATATAGCAATAATCAATCCATATGTAGTTCTTGGAATTTTTTTCCCACATCAATCAAGATTTCACATGGGGAAATGAGCTTCAATACATTCCTAGAATAATGGTTGGTCCCAAGACACATGGTCTAGGTTTCACTATGTATCCCATTGTAATGAGAATAAATCCATATATTCTGGAAAAGTTCCTTGTGTAGATCTAGTTCGTACATAGGGAAAAGAGGGATTTTATTTGTGGTTGCAGCCGAAGGTGATATTAGAGATCCAATCTTCACTACATATCTCATTGGAGTGAGAATCAATACACACTTAGTTCTTAAATAATAGTTCATTTTAACATCATACGACAGGGACGTGGGTCACCTGATGTGAGATGAATATTTCAACTGGACCAGATGATAGGACCTGGGTGTTTCGACGTATCTTGTTGGAGCTAAAATCAAGCCACACATAGTTCTTGAAAAGATTCCATTTGATAGTCTAATTCATACCTAGGGGAAAAGGTCTATATATATATATATATATGTTCTATATGGACACTGGATTGGAAATCTAAGTGTCACTACATATCTCATTGGAATTAGAATCAAGCCAAACATTATCCTCGTATAGATCATGCAGTTTACCATCATGCGGTGAGGACATTTGTCATGCAATTTATTGTCTTTTAGAAACGATTTGATAATGTTGAGGATTATGCCTATAAATGGGCCCAAGTTCCACAATGGAGTGGAAATGACATGGGTAGAGATTATGTATGTAATATTTGTATCTTTTCTTCCTCATCTCTGGTCAAGAGGGAATCTCGACCCACTGAGGGGTTAAAGGGGTGTGATTGGGACTTACACCAAAGATGGAGGCCTGTATATAAGGGACCACTATGAGTTTTTCAACTCTTGTTACTTTTAGTGTTTCTTAAATTTGAATGACAGGTACATTAACCATGCAGTTTAATTCCATGTGATGAGGATGAATGGTGTCTTACAGTTTTAAGTCAAATGATCAGGACCTTATGTCGTGAAGTTTATCATCATGTAACCAGGATGATGATGCCACATAGTTTAAAGTCATCCAAAATTGACATTATTTCATTCCTTTTAAGTTCATATGAAAAATAAAAAGTACATAGTTTAACGTCTTACATTTGGGATGTATATAATTCTATTTAGTTTAACATATTTCAACTAGGACATTATGTCATGCCTTCTATGGTCATACGATAAAGACCAACTACACAATTTAACATCTTGCAGTTGAGATTTTTATGATGCAATGTAGTTTAACATACTTCAACTAGGACATATGATGTGTGATTACCTGAAATTTTTCTTTAGGAACCTTGCATTGGTTGGGTTGTAATGAGCTCTCCATCTATTTAGATCAAATAATAAGCTCCATTAGAGTGGACCTTGTGTATAGAGTAAGGTCCCTACCACTTTGGATCATGTTTTGGAGGCTTCATTCCTAGTATCATGGGAGTACTTAGGACCAATACTGGTTCTCCTTTGAGAAATTAACATAGGAAAACCTTCTTATTAAAGTCCCACACTATCTAATTTTGATTGAAATCCAAGTGATGCAGGGTGTGCAATATTTTTTTTATCCATTCACTCCAATTAGACCAGTCATTTTTGGGACTCCTCATCATAAAACAGTGGGTCACATATGGAAATATGAAGCTATGTTAACTGAAACTCAATGTGTATGAATACTTCTATTCTTTTTTACTAGTGAGTATAGGGTTTCCCATGTAGCAGTACAAGTTGTAGTCCGATAATCCCATAAGTCATTAAAGATCATGTCAAGACAAAAAAAATTACCTTTATCCACCATATTTTGAATTATGTTTGACAGTGTCTTATTGAAATAATCTATCAATCCATTAGCCACTACATGATAGTCGGAAAAATGGTTGGATTTGATATTGTACTTATGATATAGATTTTCCACCTTAGTAGAATAGATGTCGTGGACATTTTTTATCTGTATTTTATGAGGGACACCAAATCTAGTAATAATGTTGGATTTCAGGAAGCTTCCAATGATTTTGGCCCCAAATTATTTTAGGGGTATTACCTCTTCCCATTTAGAGAATAAATTAGTAGGAGTCAATATGTATTTCAAATTCTTTGCTATAGCTAGGGGTATAGCCCCAAAATATCCATTTCCCATATAGAAAATGGATAGGAGTATTTGGTTGTATGTAGAATCTCTAGGGGTTTATGGATGATGTTGGCATGCACTTGGAAGGAATAAAATTTCTTGGTGAATTCTGTGAAATCCTGTTTCATCAAAGGAAAAAAGTATCCAAGCCTTCAGATTTGACCAGAAAGCCTACACCCTGACTGGTGGGTACTACAGGCTCCTATATGTAATTATTCCATAATAGTTTTAGTCTATTATCTATCAATACATTTGAGAAGGAATGCATCAAAGCCTTTTTTATAAAGGACTCTCTGGTGATTTTGGATATCATAGAGGGTGAAGTTGACTGCTAGACGCCATATTTTCTCTTTCCTAGCTATATGTGGCGAGAGTACTCCATTTTAGAGGTAGTTCATGATGGGAATCATCCATCCATTTTTAGGGCCATATAGATTAGGGATGGGAATGATTTAATTAATCTCTCCTACTCTGATTTGATGGAAAGGTGATACCATTCAACGATGGGTGATGTTAGTAACTGTTTCATCTCAGTTTGAATCTTCCATATCTGTAGCTATATTTTCCAATGCATATTCCTGGGAATTCTGTGATCGCGGGATGTGATTCAATGTTGTTTTTTAGGGGAACTCTGCCATCAACCTTTAAACATAGTCAAGTAGGTGGATTAATTCCTCTTTTCTCATGGAGTAATCCCCATTAATATGATTGATTACAAACTCTAAATCTCCTTTCAACTCTACATGGTCCATTAGTATTTGGAGTGGTAGTTCTAGGAATTCAAAGAGTGCCTAATATTTTTCCTCATTATTGTTACAACCTTCTGACATCAGAAATGAGTATAGTAATATTTTATTCATTGAAAAAATGAGCACAATCACTAAACCAACTTTGTTGAGATTAGGGTCTTACATTATCTTCCCAATTGGCCCCTGGATGCACTGCCAAAATTCATTTCCCATGTTTTGGGGCCACCTTGAATAGAGATTACATATTCATCCAGTGGTTTATTATTTAATGAGTTCATTTCTATAGATGGATATTCTTCAAGTAAATATGCCATGGCCAAGACATTCCATTTTTTCTAAGGCACGAATTGTATATCAAACAACTGTAGAATAACTTCCGGTCATGTTAGATTTCCTATCAAAATAGGATAGGTGAGTATAAATATGTGTGGGTTATTTAAAGAGACCAATTATATCTCATGGTGATGTAAGTAGTGTCTATATTTATGAACCATGAAGATTAATGCCAAAAAGATATTCTCGATATCTGAATAACAAGTATTCACATCGATCATGGTTTGACTGAGATAATAAATGTTGTTTTCAATTCCAATGTTGTTTTTTTATGTGAGTAATGTACCCAGTGATTACTCCAAATATGTCACATATAGGATGAGTGGACTTCCCTCAACCAGGGGAATTAATACTGATAGAATCAAGAGATATTTCTTGGGGGTGTCGAATGATTTTGGGCTGTCATTGGTCAATTGATATGTGACCCCCTTATTCATCGACCAAGTGAAGGAAAAGCACTCTCCTGCAAGGTTGGATATGAAGCGTCAGATGTAGGACAAGTGTCATTTAATTCCACTCAACTCTTTAAGGTTTTTATGATGTGAAATTATAAGGATTTTTTTTTTTCTCATGCTTGAATTTGATGATGCGGTGGCATATAAAGAAGCCAAGAAACTTCCATGAGGTTACCCCGAAAGCACATTTCAAGTGGTTTGTATTGAGGCTATGTCATTGTAGCTTATTGAAGATAGTATTTAGGACATCAAAGTGACAAGATAATTCTAAGGACTTCACTACTAGAACATCAATGTAGCATTCAACAAACTTCCCCAGAAAGATTTTGAAGTTGTGGTGCATGGAATGCTGGTATGTGGCACTATCATTCTTCAATCCAAAGGGCATTACCCGATAGAAAAATAATCCTCGGGGGATATAAATATTGTGGTTTATTTATATTCTAGGTCCATCCAAATTTAATTTTACCCTAAATAGATATCCATGATGGAGAGGTCTTGACAACAAGACATCGCATCAATTAGGTGTTCTTTGATCGGAACCAGGAATTAATCTTTCAAATATTTCTATTGAGATATCTAAAGTTGATGTAAAATCTGATTTTTCCATTCTTATTTTTTACTAGGACAATTTTGGAAAAATATTTCAGATATTTCACTTCCCAAATGAAGTCATAATTGATTTTCTTATCCACTTAAGCCTCAATTTTGGAGGCATGATTCGGTTGTGTCCTTATAGCTTCCTGATTATATCTTTGATGATATTTTATAAAACTCAAGTGATTAGTGGCCACCTTAGGGTCAAGGCCTATAATATCTGTGTAATTACATGTGAACGCATCCTGATTTTACTTCAAGAAGTAGGTATATACCTCCTATTCGTTGGGATTCATGGCCGCACTAATCAAAATGGGTTGTGGATCTTCTTATGTGCCATGATTTATCTCTATGAGTTCATACAAATTGGTGGAGACACGTTACTCAAATGTTTAAATGGAATCTATGAGGTCTTCCTCTTATTCCTCTTCCTCACACTTTATTTATTTTGCATCTTCTTGGGAGTTAGGTGATGTTGAAATAATATTGGAGTTAGGGGAAGATTCATCATTTGGACATCCAAAAGATTAGGAAATCATTTCTAGCTCAATCAATGGCATGAGGCCTTTTTGGAACACCAAAGGGGAGATGAGGGATTGAAAATGAACATCTGTTTATTATCCTATTATCATGAAATCTTCTTCCATCCTTGCTGATGAAAAAATGATTTTTTGAAGCATAGGGGATGGAATGAAGAAATTTTTGTCTAGTATTTCTTCACTGCTTGAAGAGTTGATAATTTCTCTTAATCTATCCGGTTTAGTTGTCACGACTGCAACTAAGGAAGTAACTGTATGAGTTATTGAATTTGGGAATACCCCTTTTATTCAATTAATGGGTAGTACATAGTCTTCACTAGGTTTCTTGAAAGGATTATCCAAGATCATCTATTGACCATTCTGTGGAATTAATTCAAGCGACATCATCATCCATGGACTATTTTATTCCCTTGCAGTAGAAACCTGCATCAATTTATTTTGACACTCAATATTTTAGTGGGTCCTTATAGCCATTAAAATCTCCTAATTTGACTATTGATAGAATATTTGAGGCATTGGTGGTATAGTGAACGAATTTTTGCATGTTGATGCAGCCAAGGTATTCCCAACAGGACATTGATGGTTGTAACCTACTGAACAAACATGAATTCTAAGTCAGACATGATATCTGTAAAATGAGTTCTAAGTGTGATATTTCCAAATGGCTCTTTATCATTCTTTTCATAACCCTGTAGCATCAGAGTTGTGTGGGATAAGTGTGATTTGTTGAAAACTAGTTGGAAAGGTGTCTAGACTAGATTGAGGTTGACTCCTGAGCCATTTTCAATAAAGGTTCATCTAATATTAATGGAATTCATTCTGATAGATATATTAAATATCCTAGCATGTCCTTGTATGATATCATCCTCATTCTGGTATGTGAAAGATATAGCCACATGAAAATTTTAAATATCATTCTATGCATGATATACTTCATTAGGGGAAACCTTAACTTCAAACTCATGGTAGCTTGAAAAGACCTCTATGTGTTCTTACCAAAGGTCTTTTGATAGAATAAAAGAATCCTGGAATGAAAACACATCCAACACTCTAGTTGCTTCAAAACATCATAATTTTTATCCAATGGTCTTGGCTTCCCAGTAGAGGGATGTTCTTTCATAGGTGATTTTGGAGCTGATGTTACTGATGTAGACGGACCGTCCCTTGAAATATGAGTTGAAATAGATTCCACTCTTGATGGTTCAGGTCATCTGGGTCTTCCTACATGTTGAGGTTGATTAGGCAGTAGCATACCCTCTAGTTAATCTTCTAGGATGATCGTGTTAGGGAAGACCCTATCATGTTCGTGGGAATTCTTTTGTTCCTACTGATCTCACTGGAGATCTCTCCCTTGAGTTTTATCTACGTAGACTATAACACCCCATGATTTCATAGTGTTTTATTTCTTCAAAATAATTCAATAACTTGCACTACACGCAACACCGAGTTCAAGCGCACCATGACTTACCAAACAAGCTGTTCAAAAGAGGTTATGAATAGTATTAACTAAATTTTAAACATTATATAATCTGTATAATTTTAGAATCCATATTATGAGTTTCTTAGACATAATGTATGAACAAATTCTTTTTTCAGATAAGAGAAGTATTTTTTTAAAAATGCACTTTTACCAACTTTTAATAGTGAAACTCTTTTTTTTAATCCAATATTTTAAACTTTTATATATTCAATTTGACTAAATAAATTTAATTTTTAGAATGTGGACATCAAAATTTTACAATGAAAGACCCCATTCTTCCACGGTATGCTTCTCTTTGAATAAAACAGTAGTGTGTGTTGTACGCAACTTTGAGTTCTAACACACACTACAACCAATCAAACTAGCCGTTATGAATAGTAATACATAATTTTTTAAATTTTTTAAATTTTATCTCTTAAAATGGACTTCATTTTTGGATTCATAATATCAAATTTATACTAGGGTAAAATTTTAAAACTTTTTGGATAACAATTATATTTTTATGAATAGTGAAAATTACAAAATTTTAATTAAAAACAACTTTTTTAATCGAAATAATTTATATTGATAAATTATGAATTTGAGTTATTTTAAAGTATATTTAGAATATATTTTTACCATTTAATAAAATTTTGGTCATTGTACATAATTTTACAATTAAACTGGACATAAACAAGTGTCAATCTTTTGATAGTTATTATCTCTTAAAAACACGCTTTTTGTTTTAACAATGGGAATTAATTTTAAATTAATTTATGCCACTTCTGTGTATTGAATTTCAAAAAATGGATTCCATATTTGGAATCAGGATGTTCAAATTGTGTAAATAGTTAACTTTAATTTTTAGACATTTTGAATAATTACTTCAGAAAATATTTTATTTACCATGGCTAAAGGGTAAATCTGGTAAATAAGGGTTAAAAAATAATATTATAATAATAACAAATTACCCTAAAACGTGTCCTAACCTTATTATTTGATACATGTCCGACCATGGTCATCTTTGGGTCGATTTTTGGATCCCATGGAGCCACTTGTAAGTGATAATGACACTTTATATTAATTAAGTTAAAATAAATACAAAAATGACATAACCATATATCTTTTAGAAAAACAATTTTTACATAGGATTATATATGTTTTATTTTCGACTATAAATATTAATTAGAAATCTAAAAAGATTTCCTACATAATGGTATTTTATTTATAATTTTTAGGCATTAAATAATTTAATTTATTTATGACACAATGGTGAGGCAGTAATTACCACAATAGTGAAAAATTAATATAATTTATATTATAAACACCCAAATAAATATAATTTGAGACTTTTTATGAATTAAACTAATTTTATAGGTTACTATGACATTTTTTATTGATTTAATTAACTTTTTTCGAAGTAATAATATGCTTTTTACAAAAATCAATTATTGAACAGTGTCAAAATTGACATAAAAGAGTTTTTCAAACAAATATTATATTATTAATTGATATTAAATTCATAAAAATATAAGGTTCAGCAAAGAGACTTATATCATGATATGTGTCTTATTAATGGATCACTTGGTGGTCTCTTGGATGTATATAGTATGTTTATTAACCATATAATATAAAAATACAAAGAGACATTGTAAAAGTGAAACTAATTAACTAAGAGTTAATACTTAAAGATATGGTTAATATAGTAACCCAAAATTGTCTAAATCCTATTAGTTGAGTGGTATTAGACCCATCCCCACCTTAACCTTTAAATAATTCACTTTCGTGCCATTATAAACCGAATATTAATTTATTATAAAATAATATTTCTAGCTTTTCCAAAGGTTCCCCTCACCCCTCTTATAAAAGGGAACTCTCCCTTCTCATTAATTCACACCTTCAAAGGCTTTTGGTTCAGCCAAAATCTTCCCAAATAATCTCTAAACTACCCTAACTTCATCCTAGAGGTCTTCATTTAGTCAGAAAGCCAACCTATGGAGCCCTTTTCATCAAATCAAAAGGAAGAACCCGAAGAAGAGGTAATGATTTCACCACCCCTTTTCAAGTTCCTTTCTTCTTCCACTTCTTCTATCTTTGTTATTACCATTAAAAAATAATTACTCCAGTATATTATATATACTTTGATGTTATTATAAACATGGTACAACCATATTTCAGTATTCTATCCATCCTTTGAATGACATGTCAACATACGTGCGTACGTACGGCTTACCGTCTCCACGTCGTGGTGTAATTGTTATTCAAAACATTATTATTTGTATGGTTATAATAATTATGTGCAATTCAAGTAAATAATAAATATAACATGATAATGATTCTTTATATATGATATACCATCCAATTAAATTTTTATTTTAATATCAAAAAAATGATATTGTCGCTCGTGCGTACGTACGGACTACCGTCCCCACGAATGCGATGAGATTCATTCCCTGTCGTATCCATTAAAGTATAATTCTCATTTGATGATTAATAATAGTATCTAAGTACTTGATATCATTATGTATATGAATAAGATACAACCTATCAATGACAAACATGGCTTACGTAACAAAACATATAAAAGAAAATGAGTAAGTTAACACCCGAAATGACGATAATTCTAAGATATTATTAACAAATAAATGTTAAAAGATCATATATGATATCATATTAAGGTATATGATTATTGTATAATTTAATAAAATTTATTTCACCATTATACAGGAGGTTAACCTACCATTAACCAAGGAAAAGTACAAGGTAAGGGGTTGTCATCTCACTCCTTATTCCCATGAGATTCATGCCATATTACCACTATTACATTTTGTGTGGTGTATGTACTACCCATAATTGTATTATTTATGTAATACACTTTAATTTATGTGTATTTACATATTCCATGTATGATACCTTTTTCATGGGGTGTATGTTCATAAGATACCAAATTGGTAAGGGTTGATTTCACAGTCTCTTTATTATCCGAGGTTGTTTTTACGTAAGTATCTACTGGGACATATTTATTATCCATGTCCATGTTTTATGAAATAGTTTTCAAAGGTATTATTTTAAGGTACTTTTTACTAAAACATCATTTCAAATGTTTTAAATATGTATTCTTCTAAATCTTTCTCATTAATGTCCATGTCTTCAAAATGGGTTTTAAGGATTTATTTATATGGACATGAATGTTTTTAAAATTTTAATTCCTTTAAAAAGTTTCAAAGTGGTATGGGACACTTTGATTCAAAAATTTATTTAAATGTCTTCTTTTCCAAATTGTGTGACTTTTAAAAGTTTTCAAGAAAAAGTGGTATTTCTCTCAAAGAGTTTTACAAATCATTTTCATCAACGTCAAAATCCTTTAATGGATTTTAAACTTATTTTGAAGTTGATTTATCGTAATACAAATATTTTATATTGTGTTGAAGGATTTTCGATATGTTTTACTGTGGATGTGTTATTTTTATACCATTCATTGTTTATGAGTAAATTATTGACATTTCGTATGCTAGTTTTAATACGAATGTTTATGTTATGTTTAAACCTATTCATATGAAGAATGCATTGGACTTAATATGTGATGGGTGGAGCCCGCTATAGCTCCTCGATACATCGGTAGGTATCATGAGACAAACAAATGTCTCGGCACAAGGCCTTGGAAAAATCTTATTTGCAGTCTTGGCACGAGGCCTTGGCTATGTGGTTATGATAGTCTGGCATTATGCATTCCATCATTATGAAAGTGGTTATTGATATTGCATGTGAATATTCGATTAGTAGAATATCCATATGAATAAGTAAATGGAATTATTTCATTTTATTTTTGCCATACTATGTTGAAGTTCAAGTTTAAAAATCTTTTGTTTTAGTTATACATTGCCTTAAATGTTTATTCTTATTTATGAAAGTTTCCGCTATATTGTTGTCCTTACTGGGAATTTGAGCTCACCCCTTTTCTTTGTTTTATTTTTCCCAGGATGTGAAGAAGTAATTTATGAATGACCTACAGGGATAGTATGAGGGGATAAGAGTGTGGACTATGGATACTATATTGTTGTAGTTTTCATTTTATGATGTAATGTAAACTTTATTAATGTATCTAGTTATTCCAAGGCTACTAAACTAATCGGTCTTTCGAGACTTGATCTTTCTTGTGATCATGCCAATGTTATGTAATAATGCACCGACTCTGGGAAACTGGGGTCGGGGCGTTACAGTTGTTATCAGAGGAAGTTTAGTACAAACCTTGGAAGCTAGATTTAGATTAAATATGATTAGAGAACATAGATTTAAGATGGAATTTGAGGATTAGTATAGAATAACTTCCTAGAATATTGGTATTGTAGAGATTTTGTGAGTTTTCGGAGCAATACATCCATGTCTGGATACGAGCAGGTAGAGGCGGCTCTGGCATAGATGTACCTAGGGGTAAAACCCTAAAACACCGCTTTGAGCCAGACTCGAATGGGAACTGGTGCATGACAACGGGCCTTGCTGCACTCTTGGTTACAACACTCCTGGGGGATATGCTTAGGATGATTCTCATTTTCTTTACAAACCATTATGAAGGGTTTATGAGTATATACTTCCTCAAAGGAGACATTTTTATGATTATGGATTATATCCATAAACTATTTAATTTATTTTATGTGTTTTACATGTTTGAGATTAGGTATTGTTATTCATAAACTTATCTAGTGTATTCCATTGTTTAGAAATGGCGCCCAGAAGAAGGAATGAGAACTCCAGCAATGCAGATGATCCAAAGAGAAAGAAGGATCATATCTTTCATGGTTTTAAGCCAGAATTTATAAGAGAAATAGTCTCCAATGTATTATAATCATATGAAGAAATAATATCATGTGTTGATAAGATAAGTAAAGAGTTTACTGAGTCCTATGGCTTTGAAGGGAAGCAAGAGAAGAAAAGGATGGAAGAGAGAAAGATGGATAAAGGGCAGAGGGAAAAAGAAAAAATTTCCCATATGTGATAATTGTGGGAAGAAACACCCTGGAACTTGCCTGAAAGGAACGGGAGTTTGTTATAAGTGTGGAGGAAAATGGCACAAAGTAAATGACTATAAGGGTAAGAAAATGGTTTCAAATGTAAAATGCATCATTTGAAAGGCGTTTGGACACTATGCGAACTTGTATCCCAGCCATCAGATTATGCCACAAATGATGCTATTGGATAATAATCAAGTTATGATACTACCACAGATGAAGAGGAATGATTAGAGTTCTTATGTTGATTATATCATTTGAGTGTTGTATCAACAATGTACTTGTTATAATAATTATGTTATATATAAGGATTGTACTTCAGTACTATTTCATTAAGGAATTGAGATTGCGTGGAACAAAGAAAAGTGACTCAATAGTAGGTTAAATGTTTTGGAAAATATATGGTTGATAGAAAGATAAACCATAATATGGTTCTGATGCCGAGGTAGTGATTTTAGAATAATACATGATTGATTTGGATAAATTATATTGGATATTCTTGACTACCTTGAAACTGATTAATGATTTTTATATTCCATCATTGATGGGGTTTACAAAATTTTTGGATTGAAGGAGTATATCCATTATTCTTTAAGGAATAAGGGATCATGAATGTAATCAATAAGGTTTTATGGAAATTCAGGATGTTTTAGTGCTTTAAAAGAATAAATGATGAAGGTGTTCACATGTTATTACGCGGCAGAAAGGATCTTCATTGTGTTTACCTTCCTTATAAATTTTGGACTGAAGTATTTTGGATAGTTCTAGTTTGGATTATTTTGGATTTCCATAACAGGACAACTCGGAGGTCGGGCGTCAACCTGTTGCGTCTGGCAAGGCCGCAAGACTTGAACCCACACCTGAAGGGAGACAAGGGTATATCACCTACCACTGACCCACGTGATGTCTTGGATTGAATAATGTCATTTTTTAATGGTTCTGCTAGATGAATTATAAATTAATTTTTTAACCCTATACGAATAGGATAAATAGAATATTATTTTTAAGTTCTATTATCTTTTAGAGTGAAAGATGAGTTTGTGGTAGAACTTAGTTAAAGGATGAGACTCTACTTGTCAAGTATATATTTTTATTTTTCTCTTATTAAATGAAGAAATTATTTCCAATTCTTTAGTGAAGGGTTATTAAAACAAAAAAATCTGTTATCCTAATACCATATGTTTTGCTGAACCGAAGGTATTTTAAATCATCATAGATTGATGAATTTAAGGCCCTCAATTTTACACATATTTTTGATTGATGACCTCAATCACTACCTATAAATATTTACGTTTTTCCTCCAATTATATGTCCATAATTACCATCAATGTTCTCTGAATAGAGATCATAATTTGGTGGTGAACCTTTCATTTCTCTTTTCCTCTTATTAAGACTAAATTTTATTAACCCAACCTCCGATATGGGTTTTCCCACAAATATATTTTCTATATTAAACTATTTATTTTTCAAGAACAATTTCAAATTGAGAGGACAAAATTTATTGATGTAGGGGAGAATGTAACACCCCAATATTTCATAGTGTGTTATTTCTTCAAAATAATTCAATAACTTGCACTACATGCAACACCGAGTTCAATCGCACCATGACTTACCAAACAAGCTGTTCAAAAGAGGTTATGAATAGTATTAACTAAATTTTAAAATTTATATAATCCTTATAATTTTAGAATCCATATTATGAATTTCTTAGACATAATGAAAGAACAAATTCTTTTTTCAGATGAAAGAAGTATTTTTCAAAAAATGCACTTTTACCAACTTTTAATAGTGAAACCCTTTTTTTAAATCCAATATTTTAAACTTTTATATATTCAATTTGACTAAATAAATTTACTTTTTAGAATGGGGACATCAAAAATTTACAATGAAACACCCCAAGCTTCCACGGTACGCATCTCTTTGAATAAAATAGTAGCGTGTGTTGTACGCAACTTCGAGTTATAACACACACTACAACCAATCAAACTAGCCGTTATGAATAGTAATACCTACTTTTTGAAATTTTATAAATTTTATCTCCTAAAATGGACTTCATTTTTGGATTCGGAATATCAAATTTATCCTTGGGTGAAATTTTGGAACTTTTCAGATAGCATTTATATTTTGATGAATAGTGAAAATTACTAAATTTTAATCAAAAACAACTTTTTTAATCGAAATAATTTATATTGATAAATTATTAATTTGAGTTGTTATAAAGTGCATTTAGAATATATTTTTACCATTTAATACAATGTTGGTCATTGTACATAATTTTAAAATTAAACCGGACATAAACAAGTGTCAATCTTTTGATAGTTATTATCTCTTCAAAACACGCTTTTTGTTTTAACAACGGGAATTAATTTAAATTAATTTCTGCCACTTCTGTGTTTTGAATTTGGAAAAATGGATTCAATATTTGTAATCAGAATGTTAAAATTTTGTAAATAGGTAACTTTTATTTTTAGACATTTTGAATAATTACTTCGGTAAATATTTTATTTACCATGGTTAAAGGGTAAATCCGGTAAATAAGAGTTAAAAATAATATTATAATAATAACAAATTACCCAAAAACGTATCCTAACCTTATTGGATGATACATGTCCGACCATGGGAATCTTTGGGTCGATTTGTGGACCCCATGGAGCCACTTGTAAGTGATAATGACACTTTATATTAATTAAGTTAAAATAAATACAAAAATGACATAAGCATATATCTTTTAGAAAAACAATTTTTACATAGAGTTATATATGTTGGATTTCTGACTATAAATATTCATTAGAAAGATACGAATCTTTCATACATAATGCTATTTTATTTATAATTTTTAGACATTAAATAATTTAATTTATTTATGACACAATGGTGATGTCGTAATTACCATAATAGTGAAAAATTAAAATAATTGATATTATAAACACACAAATAAATATAATTTGAGACTTTTTATGAATTAAAATAATTTTATAGGTTACTGTGACATTTTAGGATTTATTTAATTAAATGTTTTTCCAAATAATCATTCTGTTATGATTTTTAAAAAAATCAATTATTGAATAGTGTCAAAATTGACATAAAATAGTTTTTAAAACAAATATTATATTATTAATTGATATTAAATTCTTAAAAATCTAAGGTTCATCCAAGAGACATATATCATGATATTTGTATCATTAATGGATTATTTGGTGGTATCTTTGATGTATATAGTAAGTTTATTAACCATATAATATAAAAAAACAAAGAGACATTGTAAAAGTGAAACTAATTAACTAAGAGTTAATACTTAAAGATAAGGTTAATATAGTGACCCAAACCTGTCTAAATCCTATTGGTTGAGTGGTTGTCGACCCATCCCCACCTTAAAATTTAAATAATCCACTTTGGAGCCATTATAAACCAAATATGAATTTATTATAAAATAATATTTCTAGCTTTTCCAAAGGATCCCCTCACCCCTCTTTTAAAAGGGCACTCCCCCTTCTCATTAATTCACACCTTAAAAGCCTTTTGGTTCGGCAAAAATCTGCCCAAATACTCTATAAACTTCCCTCACGGAATCCTGGACGCCTTCCTTTAGTCAGAAATCCAACCTAGGGATCCCTTTTGATCAAATCAATAGGAAGAACCCGAAAATAGGTAATGATTTCACCACCCCTTTTCAAGTTCCTTTCTTCTTCCACTTCTTCTATCATTGTCATTACCATTAAAAAATAATAACTCCAGTATATTATATATACATTTATGTTATTATAAACATGGTACAACCATATTTCAGTATTTTATCCATCCTTTTAATGACATGTCACCATACGTGCGTACGTACGGCTTACCGTCTCCACGTCGTGGTGTAATTGTTATTAAAAACATTATTATTTCGATGGTTATAATAATGATGTGTAATTCATGTAAATAATAAATATAACATGATAATTATTCTTTATATAGGATATAACATCCAATTAAATATTATTTTAATATCAAAAGAATGATATTATCGCCCGTGCGTACGTACGGACTACCATCTCCACGAACGCGATGAGATTCATTCCCCATCGTATCCATTCAAGTATAATTCTCATTTGATGATTAATAATATTATCTAAGGACTTTATATAATTCTTTATATGAATAATATACAACCTATACATGACAAAAACAGCTTACGTAACAAAAAATATAAAATAAAACAAGTAAGTTAACACCCGAAACGACGATAATTCTAAGATATTATTAACAAATCAATGTTAAAAGATCCTATATGATATCATATTACTGTATATGATTATTTTATAATTTAATAAAAATTATTTCACTATTATACAGGAGGTTAAACTACCCTCAACCAAGTGAAAGTACAAGGTAAGGGGTTTTCATCTCACTCCTTATTCCCGTGTGATTCATGTCATATTTCCACTATTACCTTTTGTGTGGTGTATGTACTGCCCATAATTGTATTCTTTATGTAATACACTTTAATTTATGTTTATTTACATATTCCATGTATGATACCTCTTTCATGGGGTGTATGTTTCATAAGATACCAAAATAGTAAGGGTTGATTTCACAATCTCTTCATTATCTGATGTTGTTTTTACGTAAGTATCTACTGGGGCATATTTATTATCCATGTCCATGTTTTATGAAAGAGTTTTCTATGATATGAATTTAAGGGACTTTTTACTAAAATATCATTTCAATTATTTTAAATATTTATTCTTCTAAATATTTCTCACTAATGTCCATGTCTTCAAAATGGGTTTTAAGGATTTACTTATGTGGACATGAATTTTTTTTAAAATTTTAATTCCTTTAAAAAGATTCAAAGTGGTCTGGGACACTTTGATTAAAAAATGTATTTAAATGACTTCTTTTCCAAATTGTGTGACTTTTAAAAGTTTTCATGAAAAAGGTGTGCTTCTCTCAAAGAGTTTTAAAAATCATTTTCATCAATGTCAAAATCCTTTAATGGATTTTAAACTTTTTTTGAAGTTGATTTATCATGATACAAATCTTCTATATTATGTTGATGGTTTTGTGATATGTTTTCTTGTGGATGTGTTATTTTTATACCATTCATTGTTTATGGGTAAAGTATTGACATTTCGTATACTAGGTTTAATACGAATGTTTATGTTATGTTCAAACCTGTTCATATGAGGAATGCATTGGACTTCATATGTGACAGGTGGAGCTCGCTATAGCTCCTCGATGCATCGGTAGGTCTCATGAGACAAACTTGTGTCTTGGCTCAAGGCCTTGGAAAAATCTTATTTGTAGTCTTGGTACGAGTCCTTGGCTATGTGGTTATGATAGTCTGGCATTATGTATTCCATCATTATGAAAGTGGTTATTGATATTTCATGTGAATATTCGATTAGTAGAATATCCATGTGAATAAGTAAATGGCATTATTTAATTTTATTTTTTCCATACTATGTTGAAGTTAAACTTTAAAAGGCTTTTGTTTTAGTTATACATTGCCTTAAATGTTTATTCGTATTTATGAATGTTTTCCCTATAATTTTATCATTACTAGGCATTTGAGCTCACCCATTTTCTATGTTTTATTTTTCCCAGGATGTGAAGAAGTAATTTTTGAATGAACTGCAGGGATAGTGTGAGGGGATAAGAGTGTGGACTATGGAAACTATATTGTTGTAGTTTTCATTTTATGATGTAATGTAAAATTTATTAATGTATCTATTTATTCCTAGGCTACTAAACTAATCGGTCTTTCGAGACTTGATCTTTCTTGTGATCATGCCAATGTTATGTAATAATGCACCAACACTGGGTAACTGGGGTCGGGCGTTACATAGACAATTCAAGTAGGAGCGTGGTTAAATTAGTGACTCCTAAAATGATTGCATCTTCCACTATAACCTCGAATTTGATGGCCTCTTCCCTCAGTTACCCAATAAAGTATAGGGAATCTGGGTTCATAATCATTAACATCATTTGTGAAGGGATCCATTAAGTGAATAACATTAATTTAAATGAAGATAATCCACTCATCTGATGAATATTCCATCTGGTCGGTCGACTATTATTGTACCTTTTGACAGGGTGGTACCCATACTCCTCGGACTGTGAGCATGAAGTTTGTTAAGGTCAAAGATAACTTGGGATTTGACATGATCCCATCTTCTTGTGTTTACTTCTTACCCTTTTGACCATTTATTTTTTGGGGGGGACTGACTTTTGGAGGACTGAGTTGTCGATGAAGTTGACTATGTCATAATGGAAGTGATTGGAGGCACAACCGGCTGCCAAAACTATGTTCAAAAGATAACATGAGTTCGGTTGAACATTTTCCTGACCATCCAATCAACGAAATTCTATGCACTCATTCTCTTAACGTCTTTCCATTCACTTCCATACTCTATATTAGTTTCAGAAACATAAGAAACTTTGGAAAGAAAATTTTTTAACTTCACTTGCCTAGAGTCCTCCATCTTTTAGAGGAGGTATTTGAAAACAAAACAATCTGAGATATGGTTCCCCAACACCTTATCTAAGGGTAAATAATTTAAGAGAAATTTGTTACCTTCTTTGTTCATCTTCCTGGGATTTGGAAACATGAACATGTTTTTTTTCCAATGTCGAGATAAAGTAGCAGGGGACTTGGTCATTTCTAAAAGAATAGACCTTGTATTTCATTTTATCAAACTTTTTTTTCCTATGATATCTCTAATTATCCTGATGAGGAGTGAGTTATTTTTTATGATCGATAGGTGGATCTACACAATATGGTGTAGGATTTAAAGTATAAGTGGGTACATGTTCCTTATTAAGTGTAACAATGGAAGCCTCTAATTTTCCTATTCTCCTTCCCTAAGATAATGGAATTACTTGGGAATATTCCTTAGTCTCTACAATGGAGTCTTCTACCTTTTGAACAATATCGATAGGGTCTCAAAACCCTATCATATATTTCATAGGAATCAACGTCATGAAGAACTCACTATGATGATTCACTATAAATATGGGAAACAATTATTCTTTAGCGAGTGTTAAATTTATGTAGTATGCCAATCCATTCCACTGAGCAATGAAATTAGAAACCATTTCATTTTCCCATTGTTTTCAGTTGGTGATATAAAATAATTTTGTCTTATAAAGAATTGATTTAAACTGGAAAAGAAACCTATAATGGAGGTCTTATCATCCATTGATTGACTAAGACTACTAGATAGTGTAGCATATGAAGGCTGGTCCCTCCATCGATTGTAAAAAACATGAGTTTCATTACCTTCTATTGTTCAGGGGTACCCATCATGGGATCACAGTCAGAGAAGAAATGAATCAAGTGCTACTCTGGGTCTCTCAACAAATTAAAAGTGGGAAATGTCAGATTCCCAAAGTTCGGAGGGGGAGAGTCATATATACCCATTGAGTGAAATGATTGTTTTCCAATAGTATTTGTGTGTTTAGTTCCTCTATAGATTCCAATCGATCCATTAGATACTCAACATTTGTCATAAGAATTCGAGGAATGTATGGATGAGCCGAATCTTGAACGAGTGTGATATCCAGATTCTAGATAGGTATAGTGGCTGGTAGCACCCTTTTTTATAGAAAAACTGTTACTTTCCATAGGTAACCTATAAGGGAAGGATTGTAAGGGTGTTTCTGATCATATTCTAGTTGTGCACCCAATGGGGGGAACTCTTGATCTTCTACTTCTGGATCCAAGTATATTGGTAGTTGGTATCCCACATTTACTGGATGTTCTAGATTTTCTTGAGTTTGATGGAAAATCCTCTTTTTGAAGGTCCACCAGCTAGAAGCATGAATTAAGGATCTTCTGGAAGAGCATATCTAGAAGGAATGTCGCCTCAAAATAGTTCTATATTAAATCTCATAAAATCATTCATCTAATCCTTCTATTTTAAAAATAATTATTCTATGGAAAGGGGCTTGACCTCTATGGGAGGGAGGCGAGGTACAATCTATTCCTTACCCTTTTCCCTGTTAGATACCATTCATGTAGGTAATGATGGATTGTTCGATGGAATGACCAGATTCATGGAAAGCCTCTAGCTCTGGTTATGCACACCTCATTAAACGTTTTTAGTGTGGACCACATTTTGAACCAAAACTTCTTACTCAGACTCCTCTAAATTGAAATCAGGTTCTGTAGAATCTATGAGGGCGGCATTGTAGAGACCCGAAGCCTGACGTACATGGACATTACATTACTTTTTCCGAATACTTAGTACATAACAAAAACACACACACAAGGATCGTAATATTTTAGTGTCTTTGGAAACTCGGAACGTAATCTTCTAATCCTGGTGAAAGATCTTCAATATCTCCCATAAAGATCTTTTTTTTTACCTAAAACCTTTCTTTATATCCTGGGGAAAAGAAAACATAAAAGGGTGAGCTCAAATTCTCAGTAAGGGTAAACAAAAGAAATATCAATCACATCATATTCATAAGAACATAACATTTTGGAAATCATAACCTGCAAAAGAGAGCATAATTTCATAACATGGGATAAATCATGGTAGTGAAATGTAATCACAATAATCATAACTTAAAACATGAAACATTGTGGCATACACACATAATCATAGAGAATCATTTCTTTTTAGTCAAGACTCATTGCCAAGACTATCTTAGGGGACAAAGTCCCTTTCTGAATCGAGTAACCCTCGTTTCAGTCATGTTTCACTGAACCGGTATAACCTACCATTTCAGCCATGTCTATCTCATGAGATATAAAATCTTTACCCAATGCATTGGAGGGAGATATAGGTCCCACCCATCTTATAATGAATCCTTTCTTATGTGTGCCACATCATCATAAATCATACATCATCGCATAACACATGTAACAAAAATAGGATTCTTGAAACATCATGACATCATAAAACAAACCATATAAGGTAAATGAATTCATAAAAATAATTCCCTCACAACATAATCAAATCAATGTAATAATAGGGATAAAAACAGAACCCTTTATTATCTTAGATGGAAAATAATTTTGATAAAACACTTGAACTCCATTCTTGAGGAAAATATCCTTTCTTTTTCAAAAACATTTTTCCTTTCATAACATGTCATATGAATTTAAAATAAAATAAGTTGATTAAAAATAAACTTGAAAACTTGTAAAGTAAGCTTCTTGGAAATAATGTTTTAAAAATCCATTCATGCCGTATAAGTTAAAAAAACATTATTCTCGTACTTTTGTCGGAAAAGTCAAAAAATACCTCGCACGAAAAAAAAACGACAAAATATTCCTTTCATATTCTTTACTAAAAACTCACCAAAGGGTAAAATTAGATTTAAACTATTGTAAGCGGATGGAAACAATATTACATATTGATGGAACATGGATGTGGATGATAAAATACACCCCAGTAAATGCCAAAGTATAAACAATCTCGGATAAAAATGAGATTGTGATATTTCCCTTACCTTAGGTCCGACTTGATTTGTAAGTGTCCGAACCTCCTGTATAATGATTTAAATCATGTTATTGACTTATTACAGAATCATATTCATTGTTATGATATCATATATGGTTCACTTATGACTTTATATTACCCGTTCTTTTGTAAATTCCATGTTAAAGAAGCGTTTTGGGTAAAATCGTTTCATTTATCGTAGGTGTTTTGACTTGTTGTTCTTGAAATTATTATTAATTATATCATGATTTACTTACTTCCAGAATATAAAATATGATTTATATATCATATATATTCAGTATATATATATATATAATAGATAGATAAATGAAATGAAAAACACCGTTCATGGAGAAGGTAGTCCGTACGTACGTATGAACGCTGTTTTCCTTTCCTTATTGTCTTGAATGGAAGTAAGTAGATGACATACATATATATATATATATACATAAATCCAGTAGCTTTATAATTTCATTTCATTATTATTTCTTATATATACTTTATAATCATTCTTAAATGGTTAACATGGAGAATGAATCTCATCGCGTCGTGGAGACGGTATTCCGTACGTACGCACGCGCGGTGATTTATTTTTCCGTAGGATGGATAGATGGTGAAATAGGGTTGTTTCATAATTATAATAACATATAAGTATATGAGTGATACTGATGTTATTACTTCATAATGAAACAACCTAAGAATAAGAAGTGGAAGAAGAAATAAAGATGAAAGAATTGGTAACGGTAATTACCTCTTCTTTGAAGCGCCTCTTTGAGACCTCCTCTTAGGGCACTAAAATTGGTCTTTGAGGAAGACCAGAACCTCTAGGATGTTGCTAGGGAAGTGGAGAAGAGATTTTGGCAGGGGTTGGCCGAGCTTTAGTGCTCAAATTGGTGTGAGGAGGAGGGGGAGGAGGTGTCCTTTTATAAGGGAGGAGAGGGGCACCTTAGGAATTCTTAAAAATATTAATTTATAATAAATCTAACCCCACATAAAAGCCTCCAAAAATGACTCATATTCGAATATTAGATAAGATAAGGTTGTAATATCATCAACCAATAGAATTTAGACATGTTAGGAATTTATTTTAAACATTATCAACATGATTTATTCTTATTTAATCAATTTAATTTTATTTGTGGTAATAACTTTCTAATTTTTAAATTATAACAAATAATTACTTATTTGTTGTGAATTGTCCATAATTGGATTCTTAATAACATTTTAGATCATATAAATTTAAATTTATAATTTTGAAATATTTTGTGATTTTTAATCAACTTTATAATATGTTTTTTTATAAAATAACAATAGTGTCAATTTTGACACTATTCATTTATTTGAATTTAAATAAAATAAATACAGAAGATATTTTCGAACTAAAAGTTTTAATAGATTCATAAAATTTCATATGTATTACATTAAATAGTTCATATAATATTTATTTTATTATATTTGAAACCATTTATTTGGTTTATCTCTTAATAAAATAAATACTACAACATTTTTGTATAATTATTTAATATACTTATTTGTTGCATAAAAATTAAAAATAAAATCCTATGATGAAAATAAATCTATTACCTTTCACAATAATACTTTTACTCGAATTTATCATCTTAAAATCACAATATTTAAATTGTTATATTTATTAAATTATGAAGGTGACAACTTTGGCATCATTTAAAATAAAATAATATAAGTGTCATAATCGCTTTTATAAGGCTCCAAATGGTCAAATATTCGACCATTGGATGCTTATGGCCAATAAGTTTTGGTTAGGTATTTGTGCATTTTATGGTCACTATTAGTTTAATAAAAACAATATTCTTGATTTTTCACTAGATAAACAATTCCTGCATCACTATTGTGTCATAATTAATGATAATTATTTAATCCCTAAAAATTATAAATAAATATATATGATGTAGATAATTTCATTAGCTTTCTGGAGACTATTCATGTTCGAAGTTTCATGAAGTTTATCACTAAATTAAAATTAATATACTTATAAGATTTAAGAGAGTGACATGTTGTCACTTTCTTTGGTTTTAATAATAATTAAGTTATTTTCATGGACAAATGTCCATTAAATGATTCTAATCCGACCCTTAGGTGATATGGGTCGACTTTTAGTCATCCAATAGGATTTTTACATTTGTTAGGGTAATTTTAAAATATTATATTTACCCTTAATTACCCGATTTACCTTTAACTATGGTAAATAAAATTTACCGTAGTTACTATTCATAATTCCCAAAAATAAAAAGTAGCTTATTAAAATAATTTGGACCCACTGATTCCAAATATGGAATCCATTTTTCCAAATTCAATACACAAAAGATGCATAAATTAAATTAAAATTAATCCCGTTGTCGAAAGAAAACTGGTTTTTCTTTAAAACATTGCAAAAGATTGAATTGATTTAACCTACGAATTCAAGGTAAAATCAATGCTAATGACATACATTATATTAAATGGTAAAAATATATTCTATTTATACTTTAAAACTATTAAATATTATAATTTAACCACATAAGATATTATGATGAAAAAAGTTGTTTTTAATTAAAATATAGCGTGTTTTTACTATTCATTAAAATATGAAAGTTATCGGAAAAATATCAAAACTTTATCTAATGTAAATTTTTATATCCTGATTCAAAATAAGAATATTATTTTGTCAAATTGAACATATAAACATGTCAAAAACTATATTTAAAGTGGGTACGCCATCAAAAGGCGGTAAAACTGCATTTTTTGTAAAATACTTATTTTACCCGAAAAATTTATTTTGTTCTTATACCATGTTCTAGAAATGTGTAAGATGAATAATAATGTTATAAAATTCAAAATTTAGTTAATACTTTTCATAATGGCTAGTTCATGACAATATTATAAAAATATAACATTGTTTATTAAAACCCAGTATTGCGTACAACACACGCTATCGAGGAAGGTCGCGATTGCGTGTAATGCAAGCCAAGTCAGGGTTGCGTGTTGTGAAAGAATCCTTCATTGTTTCGTATAACAGAATCCAACCATATTTCATTTATAAATTTAATATATATATATATATATATATATATATTCTCAATGTTGCGTAGAATAACTATTATCAAAATTATGTGTAACACGGTCAAAGAATAGTGTTGCGTATACTGCAAGCTAATACGGTGTTGCGTATAGCGCAGGGTAATCTTGGTGTAGAATACAACACAAGACATTAATGAAATTAAAATAATATTTTTCATAAAATTTCGGGGTGTTACATTCTACCCCACTTAAAATGAATTTCGCCCTCGAAATTCGTCAGGGTTATAAATGGTTTACTATTTGAAAGTTTCTTTAATAGAAACCCACATCGTTAAAAGGAATACTAAAACCAATCTTTAAAAACAAAGGTATGAAACGTAATGGTTACCCCAAATAAACTAATCACTGGGTTTCCACATAGGTGAAAATATGGATATGGAAGAGAAATCTAACCATCATGTTCTGATGGAGAGTGGTAGAGAACATGGCTATGGAAAAGCTAGCAATCACAAAGCCATAAATTTGTGATGATCTAAGGTACCATCGGATTCATCAGATATAAGAGCACTAAGACAACATTTTTGGTTTTCAAGATCATTTCCCTAATGTTTAAGAATTTGAATCAGAATAAATACTTACTTTATTTTGGTACAATCTCACTGTTTTTCGTGCCTTGAACAATTTCTACTTCATCTCTTAAATAAATGAAGTTGAATTTGTTATTCATGAAGTGTTAGCAGATCATGTGATTGAATGACGGGTCATTCCATCTGTCTCGAACAAAAGGTTAGCAAAAATTATATACATAAGTCGATCTATAGTGAGATTAATCATTTATGGTTCCTAAAATGGACTTATACATCATATATCATACAACTTAATATAATAAAACTAGTTTCTACTAAACAGGGACTTCCTGTAGGCCAGTGGTATGCGATAAAGGTCAGTCGCACTTCAGTTGTGGGTTCAATTCCCACAGCCTTGTCCGAAGCGATGGGTTGTCGTCCGTCCTGCAGGTTGTCCTTTTTCTAAAACTATATTACTATAACATCCCATCAATAATATCGAGAGAACTTCTATCCTTAAACAATACTAACTTATGTCCAATATAATCCATTCCAATCTTTAGGCTTATCCATAATACTGCATTCCACTCTCATAACATAGTGAAAACGATTACCAGAGATTTAATACTGTCGTTAATCCCCATATATCATAAGATATGTCTTGTTGGTCACATTCCAAACATTCAAAGGCCTTAATCATGTATTCTCTTGAATACCCATTGAACCCTAGTGAAAACATGAATGCAGTTAAAAGTTAACTCTTTCCACATACCAAAATCCAAAAATTCTCTATACTCAAGCCATGATATAACCTTCTCCTTATATCAGTCATGAGCTCATGAATACTATCAAACATTTAATTTTCTCCTTATCCCTTCATTATGCGCATATCATCTACATTCCAAAAATATCTGAATAACCTTTCATGGATACTGCTAACATTAATCAGACAACAGTGTAACAATCCTTACATGTCTCTTTAATCCATAGTACCATGATATTACTTATACAACATTACACATGATAAACATGTAATCATTCCACTACACTCCTAAACCATTGACCGAGCTTTAACAATTCTTTCATCTCACATATCATTTGTAGTCTCTTCATCATCATCCACATAAATACTTCCCATACGACCATACTGATTATCTTCATGAGACTTTCCCTTAGGGCATTGGTTTGCATAATGCCCGTACATTCCACATTTAAAACATTTAACCATTGTTGATGTCGTAGCAATACCATTAACCTCATCCATGGTGTTAACTGAACCTTTTCCTTTGCACTTACTTGCTTTGTGTCCTTCTTTTCCACACCCAAAGCATCTTCCAGTTCCTTTGAAACATTCTCCTTGATGCCTCTTCCCACGTGATTTACAAAGGGTAAATTGAAATTTCTTTCCTCTATGATCATCATGAAACTCCATCTTTCTCTTATTAGCCGAGTCAGGAAACTTACCAAATTTTACTTTATTGATCATATTATGAGATTGCTGATTCGGCATAATAATGATGTTTGGACTTCCAAATCCCATTTCATTATGAATAATATCATTCCATTGTCCATCATATCCTCCATTATCGTGAATCATCTTGTTTCCAGCCACTTTCTAAAACCCAAAAAGAATAGTGTGAGAGGCCAAAAATCATGCTAGGGAAAACAACATAATAAAGGTGGAGTATCCTCAATATATAACATCTTAGGTTAAATTCTATGATCATTACCTTAGTTCTAGGACTGTATCCTATACGTATACTTATCCTTAGGTACATCCCTAGACATACCTTATAAATACCTCTAGGGATCTCACTAAATTTCTCGCATCCTAGTTTCCAAAGGTTGACTAAACCTTTCCTCTGATACCAACTGTAACGGTCTGGAATTACTTCCAGTGGACTATAGTTGATACCTATCAGGGCACTCCATGGGAGGCTACACCCCCTGGGTGGGACACACCACCATCCCCAGTGGCAGCCATTTCCACATGAAGCCCTTGGGCGGAGAGCCATGCTTCGTCCAACGCTCACATTTGAGAGTTCCCAAGGATCGGATACATTCATACCTCCTTTTCCTCTGATACCAACTGTAGAGACCCGAAGCCTGACGTACATGGACATTACATTACTTTTTCGGAATACTTAGTACATAACAAAAACACACACACAAGGATCGTAATAGTTTAGTGTCTTTGGAAACTCGGAACGTAATCTTCTAATCCTGGTGAAAGATCTTCAATATCTCCCATAAAGATCTTACTTTTTTTTACCTAAAACCTTTCTTTATATCCTGGGGAAAAGAAAACATAAAAGGGTGATCTCAAATGCTCAGTAAGGGTAAACAAAAGAAATATCAATCACATCATATTCATAAGAACATAACATTTTGGAAATCATAACCTGCAAAAGAGAGCATAATTTCATAACATGGGATAAATCATGGTAGTGAAATGTAATCACAATAATCATAACTTAAAACATGAAACATTGTGGCATACACACATAATCATAGAGAATCATTTCTTTTTAGTCAAGACTCATTTCCAAGACTATCTTAGTGGACAAAGTCCCTTTCTGAATCGAGTAACCCTCGTTTCAGTCCTGTTTCACTGAACCGGTATAACCTACCATTTCAGCCATGTCTATCTCATGAGATATAAAATCATTACCCAATGCATTGGAGGGAGATATAGGTCCCACACATCTTATAATGAATCCTTTCTTATGTGTTCCACATCATCATAAATCATACATCCTCGCATAACACATGTAACAAAAATGGGATTCTTGAAACATCATGACATCATAAAACAAACCATATAAGGTAAATGACTTCATAAAAATAATTCCCTCAAAACATAATCAAATCAATGTAATAATAGGGATAAAAACAGAACCCTTTATTATCTTAGATGGAAAATAATTTTGATAAAACACATGAACTCCATTCTTGAGAAAAATATCCTTTCTTCTTCAAAAACATTTTTCCTTTCATAACATGTCATATGACATTAAAATAAAATAATTTGATTAAAAATAAACTTGAAAACATGTAAAGGAAGCTTCTTGGAAATAATGTTTTAAAAATCCATTCATGCTGTATAAGTTAAAAAAACATTCTTCTCGTACATTTGTCGGAAAAGTCAAAAAATACCTCGCACGAAAAAAAACGACAAAATATTCCTTTCATATTCTTTACTAAAAACTCACCAAAGGGTAAAATTGGATTTAAACTATTGTAATAGGATGGAAACAATATTACATATTGAGGGAACATGGATGTGGATGATAAAATACACCCCAGTAAATGCCAAAGTATAAACAATCTCAGATAAAAATGAGATTGTGATATTTCCCTTACCTTAGGTCCGACTTGCTTTGTAAGTGTCCGAACCTCCTGTATAATGATTTAAATCATGTTATTGACTTATTAAAGAATCATATTCATTGTTATGATATCATATATGGTTCACTTATGACTTTATATTACCCGTTCTTTTGTAAATTCCATGTTAAAGAAGCGTTTTGGGTAAAATCGTTTCATTTATCGTAGGTGTTTTGACTTGTTGTTCTTGACATTATTATTACTTATATCATGATTTACTTACTTCCAGAATATAAAATATGATTTATATATCATATATATTCAGTATATATATATATATATAATAGATAGATAAATGAAATGAAAAACACCGTTCATGGAGACGGTAGTCCGTACGTACGCATGAACGCTGTTTTCCTTTCCTTATTGTCTTGAATGGAAGTAAGTAGATGACATAAATATATATATATATATACATAAATCCAGTAGATTTATAATTTCATTTCATTATTATTTCTTACATATACTTTATAATCATTCTTAAATTGTTAACATGGAGGATGAATCTCATCGCGTCGTGGAGACGGTATTCCGTACGTACGCACGCGCGGTGATTTATTTTTCCGTAGGATGGATAGATGGTGAAATAGGGTTGTTTCATACTTATAATAACATATCAGTATATGAGTGATACTGATGTTATTACTTCATAATGAAACAACCTAAGAATAAGAAGTGGAAGAAGAAATAAAGATGAAAGAATTGGTAACGGTAATTACCTCTTCTTTGAAGCGCCTCTTTGAGACCTTCTCTTAGGGCACTAAAATTGGTCTTTGAGGAAGACCAGAACCTCTAGGATGTTGCTAGGGAAGTGGAGAAGAGATTTTGGCAGGGGTTGGCCGAGCTTGAGTGCTCAAATTGGTGTGAGGAGGAGGGGGAGGAGGTGTCCTTTTATAAGGGAGGAGAGGGGCACCTTAGGAATTCTTAAAAATATTAATTTATAATAAATCTAACCCCACATAAAAACCTCAAAAAATGACTCATATTCGAATATTAGATAAGATAAGGTTGTAATATCATCAACCAATATAATTTAGACATGTTAGGAATTTATTTTAAACATTATCAACATGATTTATCCTTATTTAATCAATTTAATTTTATTTGTGGTAATAACTTTCTAATTTTTAAATTATAACAAATAATTACTCATTTGTTGTGAATTGTCCATAATTGGATTCTTAATAAAATTTTAGATCATATAAATTTAAATTTATAATTTTGAAATATTTTGTGATTTTTAATCAATTTTATAATATGTTTTTTTATAAAATAACAATAGTGTCAATTTTGACACTATTCATTTATTTGAATTTAAATAAAATAAATACAGAAGATATGTTAGAACTAAAAGTTTTAATAGATTCATAAAATGTCATATGTATTACATTAAATAGTTCATATAATATTTATTTTATTATTTTTGAAACCATTTATTTGGTTTATCTCTTAATAAAATAAATACTACAACATTTTTGTATAATTATTTAATATACTTATTTGTTGCATAAAAATTAAAAATAAAATCCTATGATGAAAATAAATCTATTACCTTTCACAATAATACTTTTACTCGAATTTATCATCTTAAAATCACAATATTTAAATTTTTATATTTATTAAATTATGAAGGTGACAACTTTGGCATCATTTAAAATAAAATAATATAAGTGTCATAATCGCTTTTATAAGGCTCCAAATGGTCAAATATTCGACCATTGGATGCTTATGGCCAATAAGTTTTGGTTAGGTATTTGTGCATTTTATGGTCACTATTAGATTAATAAAAACAATATTCTTGATTTTTCACTAGATAAACAATTTCTGCATCACTATTGTGTCATAATTAATGATAATTATTTAATCCCTAAAAATTATAAATAAATTTATATGATGTAGATAATTTCATTTGCTTTCTGGAGACTATTCATGTTCGAAGTTTCATTAAGTTTATCACTAAATTAAAATTAATATACTTATAAGATTTAAGAGAGTGACATGTTGTCACTCTCTTTGGTTTTAATAATAATTAAGTTATTTTCATGGACAAATGTCCATTAAATGATTCTAATCCGACCCTTAGGTGATATGGGTCGACTTTTAGTCATCCAATAGGATTTTTACTTTTTTTAGGGTAATTTTAAAATATTATATTTACCCTTAATTACCCCATTTACCTTTAACTATGGTAAATAAAATTTACCGTAGTTACTATTCATAATTCCCAAAAATAAAAAGTAGCTTATTAACATAATTTGGACCCACTGATTCCAAATATGGAATCCATTTTTCCAAATTCAATACACAAAAGATGCAGAAATTAAATTAAAATTAATCCTGTTGTCGAAAGAAAATGGGTTTTTCTTTAAAACATTGCAAAAGATTGAATTGATTTAACCTGCGAATTCAAGGTAAAATCAATGCTAATGACATACATTATATTAAATGGTAAAAATATATTCTATTTTTACTTTAAAACCATTCAATATTATAATTTAACCACATAAGATATTACGATGAAAAAAGTTGTTTTTAATTAAAATATAGCGTGTTTTTACTATTCATTAAAATATGAAAGTTATCGGAAAAATATCAAAACTTTATCTAATGTAAATTTTTATATCCTGATTCAAAAGAAGAATATTATTTTGTCAAATTGAACATATAAACATGTCAAAAACTATATTTAAAGTGGGTGCGCCATCAAAAGGCGGTAAAACTGCATTTTTTGAAAAATACATATTTTACCCAAAAAATTTATTTTGTTCTTATACCATGTTCTAGAAATGTGTAAGATGAATAATAATGTTATAAAATTCAAAATTTAGTTAATACTATTCATAACGGCTAGTTCATGACAATATTATAATAATATAACATTGTCTATTAAAACCCAGTATTGCGTACAACACACGCTATCGAGGAAGGTCGCGATTGCGTGTAATGCAAGCCAAGTCAGGGTTGCGTGTTATGAAAGAATCATTCATTGTTTCGTATAACAGAATCCAACCATATTTCATTTATACATTTAATATATATATATATATATATATATATATTCTCAATGTTGCGTAGAATAACTATTATCAAAATTATGTGTAACACGGTCAAATAATAGTGTTGCGTATACTGCAAGCTAATACGGTGTTGCGTATAGCGCAGGGTAATCTTGGTGTAGAATACAACACAAGACATTAATGAAATTAAAATAATATTTTTCATAAAATCTCGGGGTGTTACAGGCATTATGACATTCACTAATGAAAAATTCATTGCATAAATTTTATCAGTGTCTTTGCGAGACTGTATTCTTATATTCCCTCCATGAGGCCTTATCCTCACCTTTTCTAATTATATGGGAGATTCTTGGTGAATAGTAATATGAACGGAATATCTAGAGAGTTTAGTTGTGCATGTCCCTAGTGAATGTAACAAATCATAGAATGGAATGAACTGGTAGGATCCATTCGGCAACATTTTCTTTAATTGGGAGAAGAAAGATTCTTTCATGGGGGGTTAGGTGAAAAATCCCCCAGCCTTGAGGGATAGGGATATTCTTGTTCTTCCTTCACAACCCTTCAGGCCAGGTTCATTGACTTTGAGAGTTGGGTTAAAAAATACCCCATCCCTATAGGTTGGGGTTGCTTCTGAAGTACTGTGTCTTGTACTTCCATAGATGACCTTCTGATTCTATGGAGTTTTGTTTGAATGTAGGCTTGGTGCATCATTTAGAACACACTTAAATCACCCTCTTCTAAATACCATTTCACTATTTCTAACATTTTCATTATTTGATGATGTATTTACCCTAAATGGTAGGCTTTCTTGATATTCTCAGATTCATTATGAAAAATTATCTCAATAGATGGATCTCTTCTAGCCTAATGTCAGTGAGAGTTGATCAAGGCCTATATTTTTTTATCATGTCTTTAGTTGTAAACATGTTCCATTTTTTAAAGCCAGACTATGCTATAAAATTGCATGCTAAAACCTTCAGTATGATTTTATGGTTAAGGAGTGTGGTGGAATGTAACACTCCATGTGCACCCTCATCCTCTTATATGAACACTGGATGGGGTATCCGTGATCATCTATCACAACCTCATTAATGTGTCGAGGCATGCGCATTGAAGGAATCCTTAATGTTTCTTGACCTTGGGATGTCGGGAATCTAGCAGAGCTACCAAGTCAATTTGGAATTTCAACCCTTATATTACCTTGACCTGACCTTGATACTCATCATAGGTGAATACTTTCAATTTCAAGTAAGGAAGTGTTTTTCATATGTTTAGGTGGATTTAATGCACCCGATATTCCAAAAACACATCTATAATGCTATATCTAGGGGTGGCTAAAGGCCAAAACATAATCGATATGTGATTTTTAGTCATTTGTTTCCTCATTTTTAGCATGTGTTCTACTTCATTCACCAGATGTTCCTCTACCTGTCTGACCATAGTGGATGCTTCCCTATCATTATATCATATGATGTGAGACCGATAGGAGTTTCCCTCTATTAGACTGGAAGGTAGGTGAACCAAGGGAGGTTTGGAGAATGATTGTCAAATTGGTTTGTCTTCCACTTGAGAAAGGATTTCACCTGCCAATGAAAAGGAATCAGACATGACTAGCCTTGTTTTTGAAAGTTCCTCACAATAGGATGGAATTCTTGTTAATAATTTTCCAATTGTAGAATTCTTTTGACAACATGAAACACTACTATATATATAACTTTCACAATGAAATCCATCTTGGCAAGGTCTGCCATGGTGGATTATAGAAAGGGGAAGATCGTCTTTCTCCTTGATCTTCTAGCCACATAGAGGTTTGTCGTATCTCTAATCATAAGATGGGATCTTGAGATTGATAAGATTGTGGACATGAATTAATCCTTCCAAGTTAAGTGTTTGGAGAGGACATTCAGAATTACTACTACTACTACCATAATTTGGTAATGAGAGAGTAGGATCTCAATCCTCCATAGACAAGAGTATGAGCACTTCAATAATTCCAACATATAGTAGAGCGGGATCATAGATTGAATCCTTGTTTTCCAATTGAATTCGTAGAGTTTTCTTCTTGGATTCTTTCATGTGAGTAATTGGGGACACTTTGTGGGGGAATTTATTTTCATGGGTAAGTGTTTGTGCCCACCATGGAGTGGCCATCGGGATAAATCAATTAACACCAATTGGAACGAGTGTTTGTTCCCAATCCAGTTTTCTATATAATATGGGTGGGTTTGACCCATGACCCTCCTAGATAAAATCAAATCTATGTTTCTACTTTTGGGTGACATTATAAAGTGGAAACCCACTTGTGGGGATAGAGTTACGTGTTTCTCCCTCCAGCACTACGGTCGTCACCATTATTATGTCCTGGAATGTCTCTATGATGTGGGATTTCATTTATATCCACCCTTTAACCATTGTTAGGATATGCTTGGTGACTTCAACAATGGTAATAGGGATATATGAACATTATGTATCTATAATAGGTTTATATTATTTAACCTTTCCTCTATTTCCTACTAGTGGATACTGACAGTACTCATGTGTGTGGGTAGAGAGTTGGGTCTTCCCCCAATCTTCATCAGTACATTCTAACTGACTTCTCGGGATGCTACCAGATGAGACTGGTGGAAATCTTGATGAATTAAGGTAGGTGTGTGTGCTTACTCATGGATCACATCGAATGGTTGATGGGTTTCTTTTAGTGCTTCCAGAAGATTCTGTTGGTAGAATTGGTGGGTGATGGAAGGTGTATGTTCATACTCGCGGGTTTCCACCAGATTTGAATGGAAAGCTTCTTTGGGTTCTCCCAAATGAGTCTTTTGGATAGCTAAATTAAGTTGGGTAGGAGTATGTTCCCTCTCACAGTTTTACACCAAACATGGTTGGTGGGATTCTGCAGAGAGGTAATAGGCGTGACCTTGCTCCCTATTAACTGGATGCTACCCCCAATGGCTCATCTTGCATGCTTGGATCTGGATGACCTAGGATGGTCAGCTGAGGAAGACACTCGTATCATGTTTAGGGATCACTACTTCAAGGAATTAGTGATTATATTTGATGGATTCATCCCTTGAGAAGGACCCATGTGTCTTTTGGATGAGGTTGTGTGTGGACTCTTGATTCACCTCCCTAAGGTAAGATAGGGACTGGTTATTGTGTTTTGGGGAAAGGCTCCTGAAATGGTTGAAGACAGTGGTGGGCGCCGTCTACTTCAAGACCACTAGCCATCGCTGACCAGATGATCGGTGGGGATTCATGAGCTTGAGGGCCTATCAAGTGACTTATAAGATTTGGATTATTCAATTTTTATGGTATTCATGGACCAAAAAGTTTTAAACCCAGTGTTTAAGACACTAGGTTGTTGATGGTATCCTCCACAAGGATGAAGACCCGGCCTAATTCATATCCAGGGCATGCTTTGCTGAAATATGGAAGGACTTCATTGGATTTATGGGAGTTCTTGAAAAGATGTTTCTGGATATTGAAAAACATAAACAAGATAAAATCGTCAAAGAAATAACTCATTTTAATGAACACATGTGTAAATGATTATCTTGTCTAGTCCTCTTTCATTTTAAGAGTGAAAGGGGCCTAACAGGTGGGTGATACTATCATTTTATTTAAGGATTCATGCCGAGTTCACCATTTTTTTCATTTTCGATGAAAACACAGTTTTCTATCTTTGAATAGTTTCCAATGAGTTTTGTTCAAAGAACTAGAAACACCCAACGGTTCTACATCCATGATGACTCAGGGACCTACTTTCTTATGGTAGATGCTTGTTGGGAGGTTTGGAAAATGATACATAAGAACTCACATTAGTCGAGAGGATTGGAGGTTGAACTCATCACAACCTTTTGGAGGGAATTGTTACTAACTACGAGACTCACTTGTAGATTTAATATATATTCATAAATCCTTTATTAATTTCTAGGTATGATGTGGGTCACCGTAGAGTTAATAAATCAACTATTAGCATGTATAGAGCATAGATTCATCAGTATTTATTTGAGGATCTTCATCAATGGATATACTTGTATGTATCTGAGGTTATCCATTAATGGAGTCCACTTATATACTGATTAGAGATTCTTTTTGGTAGTTATTGTGATGATGCTAGTTTTCTAGCCACACAGTGGGGTTCTATAGAGTGTATCATCATACAAGGAGACAAGAGTTATTTTGGTATTGGGATCAAACCCATGTGATCGGATTCATACATACCCTCATAAAAGGAATCATAACCCTTGTATTTCAGTGATGCTTACTAAGGAATGTCATACCATTTAAGGTCATGTGATAAGGACCTAACCATATAGTTTAACATCATGTGTAAAGGACCTCTACGTGGAAGGTGCCTAGTCAATGCTTGGTGTGGGACTTATGTCGGAGAAACCCAAGGAACCTGAAGGGATATGGATTTCCAAGTTTAACTAGAACCTATTAGGAATGTTTCCCAGAGAGAATAGGATTGAAATTGGGTGTTGGTTTTGAGCCTCAAGGATTCTGCCTAAGTATCCCATTTGGATGGTAATCAAAGCCCACAATGTTTGGTTGGTCTCAAAGAGGTGTCTAGCCCATTTAGAGTATTGAGTTTGGGCTTATTCCTGAAAAGTATGCCCTTAAATGATTTGATTTGGGGCTTACTCCTGAGAAAGATTCCCATGATAAGATATTGGGGCTTATACCAAGTAGTAGGCCTAATTTTTTGGTGTGATTGTGGATTAATCTTAAAGAGGGTGCCCAAATATGGGCTTGGATCATGTGAATTTCATGACCACCGTCATCCTCTAAGCTCACATGATTCATGCTCAATGTGAGAAACAAGAGGAAATGGAAGAAACATGAAACCTTAAAATCTGTTTTCCCCTGAGCTTGGATTCACGTCCTTGGGGACTCATGCTGAGGGAGAACTCTAAAAGAAGGTGAGAGGAAGATTCAATGGATTCTTCTCTTCTAAAACATCAATACAACAATGTGGATGCTATGATAATGGTTAATCCTTTGTGTCCACATTATTCAGGACGATTCATTCTTGAATGTGATGGATAATAGGAAGTGTAAGATCATGAAAAGCATGCACATCACATCCTCCATTGGTGGAAGATGTCGAGGCTATGACACTTCATTCCCATTTCCTTACCCTGGACTAGGTCCAGGGTTTGCAGACTGAGGAAGGAATTAAGTGAGAGAGAAAATAAAGGGCTCTAATTTTTACCCCCTCTCTGATCTAATAGACAAGGGGGTTAGGAGGATCATGGGTGAAACCTCCTATAATAAATGATAAGGGATTACGCCAAGAGGGGTTCCCTAAAATTGGTCCCACAATGATGGAGGATTATATCATTCCATGATGAATGTAAAATCATGTGTAAAATTGACCATCCCCATTAAGAACTGGGGACTCCAGATATTAGAGATGATAAGGGTAGAACATGGACCTAGCCCTTGTATCTGAGATGAAGAAATATCTAACACTATCCTTAGATTAGGGTTCCTCATGACCAAAATAATGAAAATCAACATGAACCCTGAGGACCCTAATTATTTGGTAGGATAAGTGGATGAAACCTTTGACCTGAAGTATGAAAATACAAATGGAAGACACGCTGGTGTGCCCCACTTCATGGTTTTAGAAGTCTAAAGGCTTCAATGGAGGTCTAAGTTTTTTCCATTTCAGATAAGGGATCCAAAATAAGAGAGTCCCTTCCATAGATGTCTTTAAAGAGGGCCTATCGAGAGCCTCACATAAGATGGAGCCTAGGGAGATCCAGAGTATGGGTCATAGAGTTAGGCTTGGGAGAACCAAGGGTGTCTTGTGAAGGTAGCCTAGGTGAGGTGATGGTATCTTGGGTGAAAGACCTTCAAGGAAACTACACTTGGGAGATACCTTTATCAAGCCTTCAAGGCTCTCCACAGGTGTTCCTGGAAGTGTCTTGCACAGATCCCCGATTAATGAAGGGGACTTCATGCTGGTGTTCATTAACCACGGGAAAGTGAGTGGCTCATGCAGGTGTTATTTTATTTCAAACCCTAGGATTACTTTTATTTTAACTATTCCCATTTAATTACCTAATCTTTAGGTTTTGGAGGAGTACCTATAAGGTTTAGGAGGGATTGGGAAAATGACTAGGGAGATCAGTGCATCGGGAGGCCTTCGGGAATTTCCTTCAACGCAAATAAAAACCCTAGGGTCTTATTTATAGTAATATAAGATAACATGGGTGAAGTTAAAATATCTCACTTTGGGGTGCTGAGAAGTTATCTCGTGCAGGCTCTTGCTTTGACCAATCACATAGGCTGACGCACAGGCACCCTGAGTGTTGACAGTGCTTTGGGGTACTTGGGCGAATGGCCTTTAGAGGACTTTATGATCCTTGGTCTTCTTCATTTATCTTCTTCTCTTCTTCCTGTGGTATTTAACATAGTCACGTTTTCATCTATGTGATAAAATTGAGAATCAACACATGATCTATATCATTCCCCAACGAGTGGTATCAGAGGCTTCAACATTCATAGGTTCAACACACTTGTATATTTTAGGCATTCCATGAGAAGATGGAATGATCTGGATCAATAGATTCTATATAATAGATTTTTGTTACTATAAAATATATATTGAATACCATTTTATTCACAAGGGCATGGAATTCCCATTATCTAGGGTAAAATCGGTGCGAATAGAGAAAGATGAGTGGGATCTCTTAGATATAAAGGAATTGAATATTATAAGAATGTCTCTTGTAAGGAAATTTTCTTTCAATATTCAATAGAAGAAGACTACAAAAGATGTTATAAAGGTGTTTCCAAGTATATATGAAAAAACTATTGACCTTAAAAAAATATCATGTTGTGATAGTTTTTTCGATTAAGGTTATCAGAATGAATAATAATGGAAGAGTATGTTAATGAATTATACAAGATTCATGAGAATATATAATTGGTACAGGTAACTTTTTCTAATGATGTATGGGTATTGATACTCTTATCTTATCTTCTGGAAAAGTGATGAAATGATTAATATAGTTAGAAACTCTAATAGAAAAATAGAATTTTTGTTTGATTATATTAGGAATATTATACTCAATGAGTAACTTTGATGAAGGTAAGTTCATGTGCCAAGCAATAGGGCCCTTAATACTGATAGAAGAGGATGTTCACCTCAATAGAATAAAATCTACTAGAAGAAGTCATCAATATATAAGTATCAATAAATCCAGTAGGAGAAGAGATGAGTAAATATAGCTTGTCCTATACCAACTTTTTGGAAATGTTGGAAAAAAATTCATATCAAGAAATATTAAAAAGTCTCAATGAGAACACTGGAAAAACATAATTGACTAGTAGTTCAAATTCTATGAACACTACGGATGATTTCAAGACTTGATATGAACTTCCACTCTAGTGGAAGCTTGGGAGATTGAATCTAAAACCTCATATCACTCAAATGGTGACCGATGCTGTATAATAAACTATGAATTAGGGAGATTTGGGAAATTGCATTTAAAATATAGTGAAACAATGAAAGTTTTTAAAAAAAGAGTTCAACATTAAAATTCAGAATGGAGTATTTTTTAAGCTATAAGAATCTCACCACATTTATGGTCCATGAAAGCATATTATTTCTATTAGACAATTAGTTGACGATGGTTTTTGAACTACATTTGAAAATTGGATCTGCAAAGATACTCAAGGATCCATGGTGATTGTAAAAATCATAAAGTATGAGACTCTTTACTTGATCAAAAATTCAAAAAAAATATAATGGTTGAAAGTTCAACTTCTGATGACTTATAATTATGGAAATATTGGTTTTCTCATATTAGTGGGAAGAACATGAAGGTTTTGAAGGTAAATATGATACTAAATCTTGATCACATGGAAATAATAAAGTTTAAAATTTATGTGTTGGGAAATTAGAAAAGAGTGTATTTCAACTAAGATGGTTGGAAGCTCAGGGACCAGAAGTTAGATCTCATACACTCAGAAGTTTAGGGACCTACCCATGTTAATTCATATAGTTGTTGTATTTACTTTATTACTTTAATATATGATTCTATAAGGAAAGTATCAATCTACTTCTTGAATTCTAGTTCTGATGTATTTCAAGTGTTTATTCAATGGAAATCATTGTAAGAAAAGGAGTGCATATGAAAGTTGAAGTGTATATGACTGAAAAAACGGTGTTGAGTACACCGAACACAACTACCATAATTTTTGTAAGAAGGGGTGAATAATAAAAGATAAGTGTAACACCTAGAAATTTTAAATTATATATTATTTTAAGGCCCTGTATGTTCTGTAACATTTGATACCTGCAATACTGAACCACAACAAACTATAGAACAATATATAACCATTAAAATGTAGCCATAGAATTAGGGGGTAAAAATAAAGGTAACGAAATTATGAAAAATAAAAATAAATAAAATAAAGGTCCTTATTAATACAAATACATTGATAGATTTCAAATAGTATAGCTAAGTAATTAATAGAATTGATTTATGTTTGAAAATGTAACCCTTCTAGAATTGGATTTTATGTTGTTTATTTTAATAAATGAAATATATTATAAAAAATTTATTTTTTATGATAATAATATATTAAAACTAATATAATTACTATTTTATAGGATATAAGAATAATAATAGTTAATATTTTGAAATTTTATTTTCCTATAAAAACAATTTTATTATATTTTTATATTTTTTTAAAGTTAAAATTTTAAATTTATGAATTTTATTTTTACCAAATTGAATCAATTTTTTTAATTTATCTTGATAATATTTGATTATTGATAATTTTTGTGTTTTTTCTTAAATATTTTGTTTTTAGGTGAATAATAAAAAACACAGTTTTTACTAAAACCGTAGCATTTATGAATATATAAAAAAGTAAATATAACTAAAAATTTATAATACATTTATCAAAATAAATTTTTTTAAGGAGTGAAGCTATACATTTCAAAATACTATTATAAATTTAAAAAATATATTTTTAACATTTTATAAACTTCGGTAATATTTTTCCTATAAAATAAACTATTTTAGCCTTTTATTTTAATTAAATATTATTTTGGTAAAATTTATTTTGGATTGATATAAATACCAGATAAATTTTAGTTATTTTATAATAAACTAGTTTATATCATGAAAACCAATTATGATGAAACTTTTATCCAAAAAATAATTTTTAAGGTTAAAAATACTCTTTTTCTAAAGATATGTTTTTACGCGTTACATTCACTAATTTTAAAATTTATTTTATTATACATTGAAATTTTATTTTATTAAATTAATTTAATATTTTGAATCAATAGACATAAATTATTTAATAATTTTCTTTTTATCGTTATTCATTAAAAGTAAATTATTTAGGTAAAATTTAGTTACAACAATAAAACAAAAAATTGTCAAATTGAAAATTCTAAGAGTAAAGGACTTAAAAACATGCAGAAAACATGTTTAAAAATTAATTTATAAAGTATTATCTGATATATGGCATCCCCCAATCCATTATTATCCATTTTAGAGTCTTCTTTACATGTGAAACAATTGCTTTCTTTATATTTAGTTGGAATATTTATAAAAATTCCATTCCTACCACTTATAAAAGGGGCCACTCACCACCCCATCATGAAAAATCAAAAAAAATGTTTTATATTAAAAATATAAAATATTAACTTCTCCTATAATCCTATTTCTTTTCCTTTATCCTCTGTTCATGAGATATTTTCCTAAGACCTCTATTTCCAAGTAATCATCTAATGGAAAACCAAAGTCATCAACATGAGTTCTTTTTTCCTATCTTTTTTTCCTTTTCATTATCAATTTCAAAAATATAATTTTATAATTAAAATATAATTATATAATTTTTTTTATATACTTAATTTTATTATTTTAAGGTAATAACTGTTAACCAAATTTCCTTTTTTTTATTAAGAAAAACGAAATCGTCGTTCGTGTGTTGTGCGGACTGCCGCCTCCACAAAGCGACGACTTCTATTTTTTACCATCACCTATATTAGATAGTTATAAGGTTAAAACAAATTAATTAATGTTAAATATATAATATAATTATGTTTTTGAAGATAAAAATTAAAATAAACCTTCTTCCCCTCCTATTCTTTGAGAAATGAAAAAGTTAACCATGCGTTGTGTGGACTGCTCCCTCCATGAAGTAACATATCTTGTTTTTAATTTAGTTTATTTATTACTTATTAAAGAATATTAAAATAGGATTCATAACCATCAAATTATCTAAATAATATCATTAATCTTATATAATAATTTTATTATTCCCAAAATTAATAAATATCATAATCATAATCATCCATTATTTATGGTATGTTCATGTTTGAGTCGGTCTAACCACCTAATTGAACAGTGTTATAAAATAATATCATGGATAAATATGATAACATAATTATTGATAATATATTATATGAATAATCAAATAAATATTATTTTTGGTTCTATAATGGTAACATTTATTTTATAATAATTAATTAAGATACCAATGTTTGTTCTTGTAAAATCTCTAAAACATGCTCATCACTAATTTCATCTTTAAGGATCATAAAAAAACTCCCTAAGAAAGAAATTATTAAATTATAAATAATTAAAAAACATAAATTAAAATAATTTTATGATATAGGAATGATGAATGTTTGGAAAATAATGAATAAAAACACTGTTATTGTGAAACTAGTTAAAAATGATCAATATTTCTCACACGAGATATCAAAAATAGAAATTAACTAAACAATATTCCTATAGAGAATAATTATAAATGAATTTTATAAAATATTATATATAGGAATAAGGTTCCAAAATAGGTGATTAAGATAGTTCTCTTTGTTATACAGGATATTCAAGTGCTTTAGTCGAAATCAGGAATTATGGAAAGTGTTTCTGCTAACTCAATTATCATTCATTAAGTTACAAACATTCTTATTGACATATTTTGTTCCACATTTGATTAATTATAACTAATAATTAATTTTTATTATATTTCATCCTTATTTTTTTCACTCTATAATTCTTCCTTATAATCATATTATCAAATAATTCTTACCTCCAAGATTATGTTCGTTGAAATTTATTTCTTACCCCAACTCTAATTTTTCTAAGTCATGCTTCTTGTTATACACCTATTTAATTTTTTATAGTTTTTATAATATCTATTTGTTATATTATATTATGAATTATCTTTTATGCTATTTTAATTTTATTTTCAATCTCTTTATCCTTCAAGGGTTCTGATTTAGATGATACTCAAGCCGTAAGAGTTTCTTTGTACCATTTTTAAATCTATGAGACATGTATGATATTATTCACCATTATTTAATTTATATGGTTTATTAACTTCTTAATTTCCTTCAAGTATAATTTATATATTTCATTTAATGATATTTTAATTTATATATCATTTTTTACCTGTTATGTTCTTTTTATTCTTAAATTACCATTACTATAAGGATTTTCTTTAACTCAACTCATTTATTTGATTTATAATGATTATTCTTAAACTATTTTGTTCCTAGATTTTTTTATTCCACTCTAATATTCTATTTAATGGTAAATTATATTTATATATGGTTGAAAATATCATTTTAATTCATATATTTTACCATGATAAAAATTTATTTCCCAAAAAATATATCATTATTGAGAATAATTTTCATCCAAATTAATGATATTTTCCCCTCATTGTCCATATTTTCCCTCCCCACCAATGTTATCCTACTTATTTGGAGACCTAATTGTGAATTATTTCATGTGGTATTCATTTTCCCCTTTATCCCTTTTTAAAAGGATGTTTTTCATCCTTTTTATGATATGGATTTTCAAAAAATGAATTTTTAAGTATTAGAAATGTTTTACTTTCATTTATTGGTCAGGTAAAATTATTGACATAACAATATACCATTTCTCCATATGGAGTTAGTTAGATGGATTATTATATTGGAATCTATTCCATTTATTTATTGGGGAAATATTGAAAATCTAGAAACTTGTTATTTCAATATTGATATTTAGTAATTATTAAGTAATATTGGTTATGTATTTTGTAGCTTATTCATTCCTTTATATAATGAATTAATTGGACTTAATTAGTGATTTATAGGGCCCTAAATATCTCCTTGATGCATCAATAGGTCTCATGATACAAACAAGATTGGGACTTTTGGTGTATTCCTTCCCATGAAAAAATATTTCCTGGACAATGGGCCTTGGTGGTAAAATCATGATGCTTAATATCATGATGTCTCAGATTAGGTAATGGAATTAGTTGTATGGAATTATACATTTCATCTCTAAGTAACCAATTATTGTTATTAATGTTTTATTTTCATTTAAAATGGTATCCATGGGTATATTATGATTTTAGTTCATTCTATTATGGCACTGTCTTTTTATATCTATTCCGGCCATATTATTTATGCTCACCTTATACTCACTTATGATATTTGATTATTATTGATTATTTTTACCCTTACTTATAATTTTAGATCACCTATTAATATGTTTCCAATTCCATAAGTTATGAAGAAAATTATCACACATGATATTTCTTGAATTGTAGCATGTGTGGAGAATTCTGTGGGAGATGTTGATGACTTATTATGGATTAAGTAGTTTCATATATAGTGAAGAAAATTTCAATTTGATGATAAATACATGGGATTTTTTTAGTTAAAAGTTTTTTCTAACTCTCTAAAACTATAAACCTAAATGTTTCTTTAAATGTTGGTAACTTAATATTTTTTGGTTATATTGTAATAATTTATGGTTAAAATTTGATCTCTTCGGTTCATTTTGAAGCTGGTATGTAAAGAAGGTATTTATGAGCAATGGAACTGGGAATGTGGGTCCATGCTTATGAGTAACTAAAGTTTACTCATAAATACCTATCTAATGAGATATAATCTCTTAACCAATTCATTTAAGGGAAATATATGACCCCACCCATCATTCATCCATACATACTTGTGCCACTTAAAAGTCATTAACTTTTCACATCATAAAGAAAACATGGAAATAAAATTGGTTTCACAAAACATAAAATGAAAATCATTATAATTTAATAATTAAACCATGGAAATGAAATAGGTTTCATAAAAAATATAAATTAAAATAATTCACTTTTCATTAATAACCCTTAGAAATAAAAATGGGTTTCATAACATTTCCAAATAGTATAACAACATGAAATAAATAGATTGACATCAAAAACATGATCACTAAAAAATAATCACATATTAATCTAATAATCAAGGGTGAAACACGAAACATAACTTCATTAGAGATAGATATTTTTTAATACATAGGGTAGAAAAGAAAAACAAATCGCAAAATAGATTTCTCGAAAACATTTTGAAGTCATCGACGTAAAAGTCATAGTTATTACCCTCTTTTAAAAAAGTAACTTTTCTATTAAAAAAGTGAAAACAACATAATAAAAGTTTATTTGAATTTAAAAAAAAATTACCCCAAAAATAAAAACATAGAATCATTTAAAAATAAAATTATTGTAAAAAAATGAACTTCAATAAGAAACTGTGTAACTCGAAGAAAGGAGTTTGAGTTACCAAGTCCTTTACCTATAAACTTTATTTCTATTGAATTTATTTAACCTACTATATCATAAATATAACCATATTAATTACCTATTTCATAACCCTGTTCATATAAAATTCCACTTATACTCACCATTAATAATAATTATCTTCATGTATTATATTGTGGTAATATCTTTTTCACATCGGGTGTTAATAACTTTAACCATTTACACATGTTATATAATGTTTATATCATTGAAAATTCTTTGTTTCTAATTTAATTACTAATATATCATTTAATAAAGTGTAATATATAACTTAAATTTATTTATAAATCATTTATATCATTTTATTAGTGTTTTAGTTATGCTGTGTCAAAATGGAATCAATATTGGATTATTTTAGTGATTTTAGAGAATTAAGTTGATACTTTAATAATATGGTAAATAAGTAATATAGTATTTATAGAACCATATTTAAATAAGTATTTGATTATTATATTATATTATTATTATTATTTATGTTCCTATATCCATCCATGATAGATTTTTATTGCAACATTCAAGTAACTCGTAAAATCTATCCAAACTTGAACACACTTTAACTCGATGGTTAAGTATGTTTAAGGTGGTTTTTGGTCTTGGTGGAAACTCAAGAGGGGGTGAATTGAGTTCTTACATAAAATTTATGTTAAAAACTTTATGACAAAAATCCTTAAATTTGAAATAGCCCAGTTAATTAAGGAAGTAGAGATATAAATCATAAATTGGTCAACAAGTTTATCAAAGGTTGATTAGTCCTCAGTTGAATCAGTGTAAAATACTTATCCAGCTTTTTAAATAGGTTTAAATAATTAAACACATATATGCACCAACCAAAACTAACTATTAGAGTTAATATAAAATAGTGTTTAGTTTTGATGTTATAAGCAGCAAAAAATAGAAAAACAGAGTCTTACAGAATATAGTACACAACAGAGTTAAAAAATAGTTTTAGTCTCAAGACGAGACTTAATCCTCTCCACTTGGTGATCCCCTACCAACAAGAAGTTTATATTAATAATAAACTTGATACACAACCTATATCGGTCTTTAAAACAGTTTTTACAAACTGTCCAGGGCTCACACCCTCTACCAGAGTTCTTTATGGGAAAAATAGACAACCTGGCCACACACAGTCTCTTCCATGGTTACACCTGGGAAACAAAGTGTAAGTAATGTTTTGTGTGAGGATTTTTAGTATCCTCCAGTTCAAGCACAGAAGATTGTGTGTGTAACAAACAAACACAAACTTCTCAGAAATGTATGATAAGAAAAAAAATAGAGCTAATGTTATAAAGATTGAGGTTAGAAGGATCTATGTGTTTTCAATTCAAATCTTGACTCCTTGAAGTGAGAAAATTGCAGTTTGAGTCTTTCTCTGGAAGTTGTCTCCAAAACAGAGTGTCGCAACTCCAGGTTCTAGCTTTCAGGTACTGAGGTGTTCTGAATCTTATTTTGAAAGAAATTTGATGAAGCATAGAATATAGTCTTAAGTTTTTTCTCCAAAATGATCTTCTTGAAGCTCTTGTGTTCACAGTGTAAAAGCTAGTGTGTTCTCTTTGTTCTTCAGGTCAGTCGTGTAATGTCTCTCTCTCATGCATCCCCTATTCTCTTCCTTGGTCTTATATTTTATATTTGAGGTCTGACAATTGGAATAAGAAAACCACATGTGGTATTCCTTGTACCTCATACTGTCTCTAGATACAGTCTATTGATATGTCTACAATCAGCATTAATTAATGTCAGAAACATTAAATTTAACAAATATGATCATTAGAATAATCTTAAGAAATTGGAAAAGTATGGAGTAGAAGAGTAGGTATCGGTATACTAGTAGTGGTAGCCTTATCAATGGTAGCCTTCATCGCTAGCCTTCATCGCTAGCCTTCATCAGTAGGCTTCATTGGTAGCCTTCATCTGTAACATTTATCAGTAGGCTTCATCGATAGATTTACAAAAGTAGCCTTTGAGCGATAGAATTGCAGTGGTGAGATCACATTGATGACTCGGTGGTAAGGATCCTCAGTGGTAACCTCTATCGGAAACCTTTTAGCGGTATACTTCCAGCGATAACCTCTATCATTAACCTTCCAGTGGTAACCTTTATCAGTATCCTTCCAGTAGTAACCTCTATCGGTAACCTTCCAATGGTAACCTTCTACATAGAGAAATTTTTCATTGTAAAATTTATCAAGAGACCAATGATATTAAAAATAAAATTTTATTACCTAATTGAAACTATAAATATTAATGAAACATGATTATCATATAAGAGAGACATGATTTGGGATTATCAAAATAGGTGAGTCCAACAATCTACCCCTTTTTGATAATCACAAATTATGTTAGTGAAATTTATATTTAAGAATTTTTTGAATCATGGTTAACACATTTTCTAATCTATTTAGAGATCTTATTATACATATATTACATATCAGTAGTTGAAATAACATAAAATTGAACCTTGTTTATTATTGAAAATATATCAGATCATATATTCAAGGGCCGCAGTCTTAAAACTTCTCCCCCTTTGTGATTAGAAAAAAATAATATAAGACAAAAATTATACAAAAGAAGATTTTTTTATTAATGAAATAAGAATAAAATATACAAAAATATTATAAATATCCCTATCAACTAATATTTCCCACATTCAATCCACATCATAGATGTCCAAGGGAGAATTTTATTTGAAAGTTGAGGAGGCAAGTTCAGAAGATGGAGGTATAGCCCTAGGTATGGAAGTGAGTAAGGTAGGAGGAGCTACTACAGAAGCATCAGTAGACTGATAATGAGTAGATATCTGAGGAATCATAAGATTCATGCTTCTGATGGCCTGTGTAGGAGTCATCAATGGGGAATCATTGGTAGAGCTTGAAGTAGTTGAGGAAGAAGGTATGGCTGGAGGAACAATAATGGGAGTTCAGTACACATGGAGGAAGGTTAAATGGAGATTCCTAAAATCCATAATAATGATCCATCCTCTTTCCATAGCTGGAATGAAATCATCCTTATTCTCCATGAACATTTATAAATAAGGAGTAAACTCTCCAATCCTACTTACTTGATCATAAAAAGCATGAGTGACGTGTGGGATCCTAAAGTTCTCTAACAGCAGCATGAAGTGACCATCAATCTGTTGCTTAGTGTAAACCCTTTTATAATAGAATTCAACCTGCTCTTTGATGGCCTTCTAATCTTGGACATCCTCCCTCAAGTAATCTTCTACAAGATTATGAATATCTATGGTAGTGTAAATGACCAAAGTTGTAGACTGTGGGTCTAGGGTACCTGCACCAGATAGTTTCTATAATTCTTCTCGAACAACTAATCTGAAAAATCCTAGATCGACGGGAGGAGTGGCTAATGAGGAAGAAGATGCACATAGTGGATTCATGGTAAAAGCTATTTTTTCCTTAAAAGAATAGGTCAGTCCACTAATCAACCTCTTTAAATCATCATTCTGACCACTTACATGTGTCTTCATAGGCTTCTTAAAGTCCTCAAACATAGTGACCATCTAATAAACAACACTCTTAAAAAACTTATGGTATTTGTCCACTTGAGATCTGGAATCCATATATGAATCCAAACTCATAATAGACTGTTTCACAGACTCCGCATATTTTTCCAAGGTTCTGAATTGATTCTGGAATTCCTTCACTTCATGTATCTAGTTGGAGTGAAAGGTAGAGATTATTATTTCCAAGGCAGATGCCACAACCTATTGATTGAGATCCATTGTTCTCTATATCCCAATGTATTTCTCATCAAAGTGTCTCTTCAAATCGGATTTTAATGATTCCAAGTAATCCCTCTTCACATAATCCTGAGGTAGAAGAACCACTAGTTGCACAATAGTGGTCTCTGAAACATAATGAACTGAAGGTCTTCTGTTAGGTTTTCCATCTTCTAAATCTTCATAGTCAAGGTCCAAAACCATGAATAGAGGGTCCTCTAACCAATATTCTATTCCATGGGAAACAAAAAACTGAACCTGTGCCAATAGGTTCCTCCCCCTCACTTGAAGCATCCTCATGGTAAACTATATCCACTTCTTCCATTCCTCCTTGAAAAACTTCATCAACAGGAGAGTCCACTATTATTTCTTCTACAAAATCTTCAACCACAGCCATAGAAATTACAACTCCAACCGAGTCACCATCCTCTTCCTATTAACTCTCTCCCACTTCTATAAATCCTATCAAATGGCTAAGACTTAGGTATTCCTCTTCACTTTCATCATAAATTATCTCAAATTTTTCATGGCAAGATTCAGCTTCATACTCCTCCTCTGAGGTCTCTCCAACAGTAATGTATCTTGAGACATTCTCTTCTCCTTATTCTTCACTTGTCTCTTAATCATCACTATCCCTTAAGATAGTCTCTCTTCTGGGTAATATTTTTGGTGGGATAGGCTCACCAAAAGATTCAGCATTGACATGAGGACTTGATGGAAGATCAGGATCACTCTTGTCATCAACAGGAGAATCCTCTCTCTCTTGCACATCAGCAACCTCCTCTTCTTCATCTGAGTACACTGGATCCACTTCATTAGGCGTTAAACCTGGATCTCTTTTATTATTTATCCTAGTAGTATTGGTAATAGGATTTAATTACTTACATAGTTTAGGCTCATAAATCACCCACTCCCTTTTCTAAGGGTTCTAGTTTATCTTCATAAACTTTCAAATCATTTTGGTAATGCAGAAGTTGTCCATTACAACTGTAATTTCTTCCTTATTTCCAGCAACTCCTTTCCCTATTAACATTAAGGATGTAGACTTGACATGAAATAAATATTTTGACTTGGTACTAGGCTTTTTTATATCCTCTAACCGAACCATTAACAACCCGCAAAGATTTATCCTTTGTCTATGATTCAATAGATACAACAAAAATATGTATTTATACTTAAATGTAGCAATATCCCCTCTCCTAGGACTCAAGACATATTGAAAAAATTTAAACAGTAATCTGTTTTCATTATCCATCTCAGTAGCTATCACCTTCCTAGGAATTCCATTTCATGTCCGTTTGTCCAGGGCCTATTCATAGAATAAATACTCACTGGTGGGAGGCATCAATCCAGAGTAGTAGTCAAATATGACTTCATGTGGGTATCTTAATCATTTATCCCGTTCAACAGAAGAGAAGCTCACACTTACTCCATTTACCTTAGAAATCATTTGGTTCTCATCCCCAGACTGTTCAAACTTCATAAACTCATAAAATTCCTTTACTAGCTTTGGGTACTATGGTCCATTGTTATTGGAAAAACATTCTACCCAATCCTGAGCTTTGAGTGTCTTTAGCACCAGATACCTGCTCAACATCAACCATTCTGATCTTAATTCCCTTTTGACCATGGTTTCCCTCTTAAAAAAATGAGGATTGACCAGCTTCATGAAAACCTTTCATCCACTAATAGACCCAGTTCGGGGTCTATTGGGGTTCAGCACATCTCCTTCATCCACAACCATCAGTCTCTTCAGTCTTTCCATTGTGATCTGATGCGGTTTAATGATTTTAGAATAACTTTAGGTTAAATACTTCAGGAGAAAATTGTTCGGGAGAGGATTGAAGTAGATCGAAATGTGGATTTTACATTGTTTTTATCATTAAGGGATCAAAAAACAAATCGAGTAAAATAAATAAATAATATTAAAACCTTTCAGATTCGAGCAGAAAAACGCTATGTCCGGGACTTAAGTTTGGTCGCTTATTCGTAAGGTGCCAATGGTGAGGTCCTAACGGTGAGGTCCTAACAGCAAGGTCCCAACGGTGAGGTCCAATGGTGAGGGCCAATAGTGTGGTCCTAACGGTGAGTTCCAACAGTGAGGTCCAATGGTGAGGTCCAATGGTGAGGTCCAATGGTGTGGTCCTAATGGTGAGGTCCATTGGTGAGGTCCAATGGTGAGGTGCACAGTGAGGTCCTAAACTAACAATTTATCATACCTAACTCATGTTTGATGTAATTTATCCTCTCATAATTCAATGTATTTGTGAATATATCAGCCAATTGATGTTCAGTGCCAATGAATTATAGATTGATATAACCTCTTTGATAATTATCTCTCATGAAGTGACGTCTTACATAAATGTGCTTTGTCCTATCATGAGATACTGGATTTTTAGAGATGTTAATAGCACTGGTATTATAACAGTTTATAGAGACATGTTTTAATTGATATCCATAGTTCAGTAAAGTGTGTTTCATCCATATAATTTAATCACAACAACTATTAGTAGCTATATCCATCCAAATTATCATTTTTATTATAGATAAAAAATTTATGGAGAATGTGTAAAACCATACAGTACAACCAAGAACATAACACCATATTATAGGTGGAAAATCATAAAGGTCTTACTTCAAATTATTAGATGTGTCCTCCCTATATAATTTCTAGGAGAGTTCGGTTAGCTTTTTATCAGGATCAACTCTGATGCTTTCTTCAAAATGATAGGCTAGATTTTCCCACATCTGTATGAACTCTTCCACCATTATTTTCTTCGCATCGAATCCTCTAGTCATGATGAGATATTGCTTGATGATCCAATATTCCTAGTCACTGTTAAGGACCACTTTAAATGGTTCACCATTCAGCCTTGCTGCGTCCTCTATAGAAGCATTAAAGATTAGGAACTTCTCTATCATTTCTTCCTCGTAGTGCATAATAAGGTCGCATGGCTCCTCCTTTGAAACTGCCTATGGTGAGCCCTATATGGTGCCCATTGGTCCACCCTCTTCAACCTCCTTAATTGGTATCCCCTAAGGAAGAGGGCCATTGATATAGATCCAAGACTTAACATCCTTCTTCTCCGTGACCTGATCCTTAAACCTAGGTTCATCTGTTACACTTCCACTCCCCAAGTTCACGCCAACCTACTTTTCTTAATCATTTTTTGTTTACCTAACTTCCATTACGTTTTTCCTACCCTTTTCAGTGGATATTTTCTCCATAGGCCTTAGGAGGTATGAGTAGTCCTTGTGGCCTTTGGATTTTCTTCTCTGGCACACGATGCAGCTACCCAGGTCCCTATTTTCTTTATATCCCTCCTTCTTCATCGGGCTATGAAGCCCCCTCCTAGACCATTCTTTTTCACTATCCTCCGAGTGTGGGCAATCACTCTCCCCACCCCCATACTTCAGACCTGAAGTAAATTCATCCCTAGTTGACACTGGGTCAGGATTGTCAGATCCCAAGCCATCAAAACGATTGTTGGTGTTAATCCATGATAGGGGAAAGCCCCACCTTGCTCTCCCCCACCCTTCACCCACTCCCCCAATTCTCCTGGTACTTCCTGTAACGGAAGGATATGTCCCCTGTTGTATGTTTCCTTATATCCCTTACCGGCCCAAGCAACTTCTACATAGGAATGAATCCTTGGGGCCTCTGCTCTACTGGTTCCCCCTAACCCCAAAAGATCCTATGCAAGACCCTCATCCAAGTCATTCACCAACTGCACCCCCTCATCATTACTCACACACCTCTGATTTTCCACACTGGTCGCACCTTGCTAGGCCATTCTGTCCTCCCTCGCACTAACAATCAACTTGCTACAGGAGGAGGGTCCTTCCAGGTCCGGCCTCTAGAGGCTCTCTTTCTATCTAACTTGCAACCAGTAAATTCAGAATCTTAATAGCTTATCAAATCAAATTATTTTCCTATTGGATAAAATATTTCTATGTTTTTAGTATACTTGAGATATTTAAAAATCCTTTTAACAACGGTTAAATGATATTATTTTGGATTGGCTGGAAAATGAGCACACATGCATACACTGAACATAATATCAGGTCGACTAGCAGTATGGTAGAGAAGACTCCCAATCATACCTCTATAATTAGTTTGATCCATTGGTTTACCAATTTCATCAACATCCAACTTACAAGTGGTACTCATAGGTGTATCACTACCTTTATTTCTATCCAAACTTAAAAGTTTCAAAATATCCTTAGTATATTTACTTTGATTTAAAACAAAACCGTTTTTATTTTTGAAAAATTTGAAATCTAAGGAAAATTTTAAGTTCCCCCATTAAACTCATTTCAAATTCATCTTGCATCATCTTTGAAAAACCAGGACATAAAGAATTTTTAGAAGATCCAAAAATAATTTCATCTACGTAAATTTGTACTATTAAAACATATTTGGAAATACTTTTAAAAAAACAGTAGGATTAGCTATTCTTTTAGTAAAACCCTTCGAAATAATAAAAGAACTAAGTCTATCATATCAAGCTCTAGGAGCTTGTTTTAGACTATATAAAACTTTTAGAAAGTTTAAAGACATGATTTGAAAAATGGGGATTTGTAAAGCCAAGGGTTGTTCAACAAACACATCCTCAACTATATACCCATTTAGAAATGCACTTTTTACATCCATTTGATAGATTTTGAAATTTAGATGAGATGCATAAGCAATTAGTATCCTAATGGCTTCCAGTCTAGCTACAGGTGAAAAGGATTCCTCATAGTCTATTCTTTCTTCTTGACTATATCCTTGTGTAACAAATCTAGCCTTGTTTCTTACTATATTTCCAGACTCATCGACTTTGTTTCTAAAAACCCATTTAGTGCCTATGGTCAAAGTGTTCTTAAGTACTTACAAAAATTCCCACACTTTTTTTCATTCAAAATTATTTAATTCATCTTGCATTTCTATTACCCAAAATTCATCATTGAGGTCATCATTAATATTTTTGGGTTCATGCTGTGAAATAAAAGTGTGATGTTCAACCGGGTTTCTCATAGAAGCTCTAGTTTGTGTCCCTCTATTTAGATCACCTACAACAGAATCTAAAAGATGATTCTTGAGAGTTCTAATACCTCTAGGAAGGGTTGGACTAGATTTCTTATGGTTTTCTACAAGTTCAGATTCAACATGCTCTGATTCTGGAAAATTTACAGAAATAGGTGTTTTCACTGGGGGTTCACTATTTTTATCATTAAGGTCTAGAATTAAAATATCTTCCCCAAGATATTAAAGGGAGATTTTAGGTTCATCTTTATCAGTCTCATCAAATTTGACATGAACGGATTCTTACACACATTTGGTTCTCTTATTTAATACTATATAGGATTTACTAGAAATTGAGTAACCTAAAAAAATTCCTTCATCACTTTTGGAAGAAAATTTTTCAAGATTATCCCTAGTGTAAAGGAAAAAAGACTTTGCAACAAAAAACTCTAAAGTAATTAACCTTACATTTTATATTATTCCCTAAATCATAAGCAGTTTTCATAATAATAGGTCTAATTAAGATTCTATTGATGATTTAACATGTTGTATTAATAGCTTCAGCTGAAAAATAGATTAGTAGGTTAAACTCATTAAGCATAGTCCGAGATGTAACGCCCCGACCCCAGTTACCCAGAGTCGGTGCATTAATTACATAACATTGGCATGATCACAAGAAAGATCAAATCTCGAAAGACCGATTGGTTTAGTAGCCTTGGAAACACTAGATATATTCATAAGTTTTACATTACATCATAAAATGAAAAACTACTACAACAACATAATGTCTCCATAATCCACACTCATATCCCCACATAAAATCCCTGAAGGTCATTCATAATTTACTTCTTCACTTCCTGGGAAAAATAAAACATAGAAAACGGGTGAGCTCAAATGCCCAGTAAGGAATATAGCGGAAACTTTCATAAATAAGAATAAACATTTAAGGCAATGTATAACTAAAACAAAAGCCTTTTAAACTTTAACTTCAACATAGTATGGCATAAATAAAATGAAACAATGCCATTTACTTATTCACATGGATATTCTACTAATCGAATAATCATATGCAATATCAATAACCACTTTCATAATGATGGAATGCATAATTCTAAACTTTAATTTCTTTTCAAGGCCTCGTCCCAAGACCTTGGGGCTAACTGTAACCGGAACCCAACCCGGAGTGCCTCTAATAACCGGACACCAACCCGGAGTGCCTCTAATAACCGGACACCAACCCGGAGTGCCTCTAATAACCGGAGACCAAATCGGAGGGCTTACTTTTACCAGTCCCTAACCTGGAGGGCTTAGTTTTACCAGTCCCCAACTTGGAGGGCTTACTTTAACCAGTCCCCAACCTGGAACATACTTTTCCAACACATTCATATGAAGTAAAGGTTGAAATATAACATAAACATTCTTATTGGAACTAGCATAAGAAATGTCAATACTTTACTCATAAACCACGAATGCTATATAAATGACACATCTACAGTCAAACATATCAAAAAACTTCATTACAATACGGAAGTTTTAAATCATAATAAATCAACTTCAAATAATCTTAAAATCCATCAAAGGATGTTGACATAGATGAAATCAAAATTCTTTTTAAAGAAATATCTCCTTTTATTTTGAAATCATTTAAGATCCATATAAAATAAAACATTTTCTTTGAAAATAATCTTATAATCTTGTAAGGGAAGCTTTGAAGATTTTATAACGGCAGAAAATAACCGCACTCGCCGTATAAGTTAAAAAAACATTCTTACCTTAATTCTGTCGAAAAGGTTAAAAGGGACCTTGTTTTGAAAACGACGGAAAGATTCCTCTTATAAAAATTCAAACAAGGGTATAAATGACTTTAACCCATATTCTTGTAAATAATAAAAATGTTTTGAAATACATTTTTAAGAAACATGGATGTGGATGATAAAGAGATCCCAGTAGATTATTACATATAAACAACCTCGGATAATGAAGAGATTGTAAAATAACCCTTACCTTGTACTTTTCCTTGGTTGGGGTAGGGTAAACTCCTGTATAATGGTGAAATAATTGTTATTAAATTATACAAGAATCATATATATTAATATGATATCAAATATGATCTTTTAACATTGATTTGTTAATAATATCTTAGAATTATCGTCGTTTCGGGTGTTAACTTAATCATTTTCTTTTATATGTTTTGTTACATAAGCCATGTTTGTTGTATCTTATTCATATCCAGAATGATATCAAGTCCTTAAACATCATTTTTAAATCATCAAATGATAATTATACTTGAATGGATACGATGGAGAATGAATCTCATCGCGTTCGTGGAGACGGTAGTCCGTACGTACGCACGAGCGACAATATCATTCTTTTGATATTAAAATAATATATAAATGGATGGTATATCATATATACAGAATCATTAACATGTTATATTTATTATTTACATGAGTTAAAAATCATTATTATACCCATCCAAATAATAATATATTGAATAACAATTACACCACGACGTGGAGACGGTAAGCCGTACGTACGCACGTATGGTGACATGTTATTCAATGGGTGAATAGAATACTGAATATGGTTGTACCATATTTATAATAAAATCACAGTATATGTGAGATACTGGAGTTATTATTTTAGAATGGTAAGAACAAAGAAAGAAGAAGTGGAAGAAGAAAGGAACTTTAAAAGGGGTGGTGAAAACATTACCTCTTCTTCGGGTTCTTCCTTTTGATTTGATCAAAAGGGCTCCTTAGGTTGGCTTTCTGATCAAACTAAGGCCTCTAGGTTGTAGTGAGGGATGTTGGGAGAGTATTTGGGCAGAGTTTGGACGAACAAAAAGGCTTTGAAGGTGTGAAGAAATGAGGAGGAGGAGTTCCCTTTTATAAGAGGGGTGAGGGGCACCTTTGGAAAAGCTAGAAATATTAATTTATAATAAATTCATATTCGGTTTCTAATGGATCCAAAGTTGATTATTCAAAGGTTAAGGTGGGTATGGGTCGAAAACAACTCAACCAATATAATTTAGACAGGTTTGGGTACTTATATTAACCTTATCTTTAAGTATTAACTCTAAGTTAATTAGTTTCACTTTTACAATGTCTCTTTGTATTTTTATATAATATGGTTAATAAAATTACTATATACATCCAAGAGACCCCCAAGTGTTCCATTAATGATGAACCTATCATTATATAAGTCTCTTGGCCGAACCTTAGATTTTTAAGAATTTAATATCAATTAATAATATAATATTTGTTTTAAGAACTCTTTTATGTCAATTTTGACACTATTCAATTGTTGATTTTTTTGAAACTCATAACAGATTGATTACTTCGAAAAAAGTCAATTAAATCAATCCTAATATATCATAATATCCTATAAAATTAGTTTAATTCATTAAAAGTTTCATATTATATTTATTTGGGTATTTATAATATCAATTATTTTAATTTTTTACTATTATAGTAATTACTATATCATCATTGTGTCATAAATAAAATAAATTATTTAATGTCTAAAAATTATAAATAAAATATAATTATGTAGGAAATCTTTTTATCTTTCTAATTAATATTTATAATCTAAAATCCAACATATATAACCCTATGTAACAATTGTTTTTCTAAAAGATATATGCTTGTGTCATTTTTGTATTCATTTTAACTTAATTAAAATAAAGTGTCATTATCACTTACAAGTGGATCCATGGGGTCCCAAAATCGACCCAAATATGCCCATGGTCGACCATGTATCAACCAATAGGGTTAAGACACGTTTTAGGTTAATTTAGTATTATTATAATATTATTGTTTAACCCTTATTTACCGGATTTAACCTTAACCATGGTAAATAAAATATTTACCGCAGTAATTATTCAAAATGTCTAAAAATAAAACTTACCTATTTACACAATTTGAACATCCTGATTCCAAATATGGAATCCATTTTCCTAAATTCAAAACACATAAGTGGCAGAAATTAGTTTAAAATTAATTCCCATTGTCAAAACAAAAAGCGTGTTTTTAAGAGATAATAACTATCAAAAGATTGACACTTGTTTATGTTCGGTTTAATTGTAAAATTATGTCCAATGACTAACATTATATTAAATGGTAAAACTATATTCTAAATATACTTTAAAACCACTAAAATTCATTATTTATCACTATTAATTATTTTGATTAAAAAAGTTGTTTTTAATTAAAATTTAGTAATTTTCACTATTCATCAAAATATGAAAGTTATCCGAAAAGTACCAAAATTTCACCTTAGGCTAAATTTGATATTCCAAATCCAGAAATGAAGTCCATTTTAAAATATAAAATATATATAATTCCGAAAAGTACGTATTACTATTCATAACGGCTAGTTTGATTGGTTGTGGTGTGTGTTAAAACTCAAGGTTGCGTACAACACACGCTACTGTATTATTCAAAGAAAGCATACCGTGGAAGCTTGGGATGTTTCATTTTAAATTTTTGATGTCCCCATTTAGTAAAAAAGTTTAAAATATTTTATTTAAAAAGGTTTCACTATTAAAAGTTGATAAAAGTGCAATACTGAAAATGAATTTGTTCTTGCATTATATCTAAGAAACTCATAATATGGATTCTAAAATCATAAGGATTATATAAAGTTTAAAATTTAGATAATACTATTCATAACCTCTTTTGAATGGATTTTTTTTTGTAAGTCATGGTGTGATTGAACTCGGTTTTACGTGTAGTGCAAGTTATTGAATTATTTTGAAGAAATAACACACTATGAAATCTTGGGGTGTTACATTCTACCCTCCTTCAATAAAATGTGTCCTCGCAATTTGAAATTGTTCTTCAAAAATAAAAGGTTGAAAATAGAAAATATATTTGTGGGAAAACCCACATCGGAAATTGGTTTACTAAAATTTAGTCTTAATATGAGGAAAAGAGAAATGAAAGGGTCACCACCAAATTATGATCTCGATTAGGAGAACATTGGTGGCAATTAGAGACATATAATTGGAGGAAAAATGTAAATATTTATAGGTAGTGATTGAGGTCATCAATCACAAACAAGTATAAAATTGAGGTCCTTAAATTCATCAATCTATGATGGTTTGAAATACCATCGGTTCAACAAAACATAGGGTATTAGGATAACACATTTTTGACGTTTCAAAATATCTTAGTTGAAATCCCACATCGAAAAATGAATTAATGAGGCCTCTATTTAAAATAAAGAGTGGAAAGTATGAAGATTACCGAGAATAACACATACTAGGGTTCCATGTAGGAAAATATGTATATGGAAGAGAAATCTAACCATCAATTATCTGATGGAGAGTGGTAGAGAACATGGCTATGAAAAGGCCAACAATCCCAAATCCATGAATTAGTGATGATTTAAGGTACCATCTAGGACAAAATTTTTGTTCTAAGTTCCTTTTATTAATGTTGAGGAATTTATTTATGAGATTGGATAAGATCATAAGGAGATATACTTACTTTATAATTAGAGGTTTATCCATTAATAAATTTCTACCACAAACTAATCTTTCACGTAAAAAAATTTCTATTTATACTATTCGTACAGGGTTCCAAAATAAATGAATTTATAATTCATCTACAAGATCTTTTTTAAAAAAACTACATTATTTAATCCAGGACATCTCGTGGGCCAGTGGTAGGTGATACACCCTTGTCGCCCTTCGGTTGCGGGTTCAAGTCTCGCAGCCTTGCCGGACGCGACGGGTTGCCGCCCGACCTCCAGGTTGTCCTTTTATGGAAATCCAAAATAATCCAAACTAGAACTATCCAAAATACTTCTGTGCAAACTCACAGTCCAACATTTATAAGGAAGGTAAACATAATGTAGATCCTTTTTACCCCGTAATAGCATATGAATACCTTCATCATGTATTCTTTTAATACACTGAAACATCCTGAATTACCATATTCTTTATTGATTACATTCATGCTCCCTTATTCCATATAGAATTCTAGATACACATCATCAATCCAAAAAATGTTTTAAACCCCAACAATGATGGAATATACAAATCATTAATCAGTTCCAAGGTAGTCAAGAATATCCAATATAATTTTTCCAAAACAATCATGTATTATTCCAAAATCACTACCTCGGTATCAGAACTATATTATGGTTTATCATTCTCTCAACCATATATTTTCCAAATATTTATCCTGCTATTGAGTCACTTTTCCTTGTTCCACACAATCTCAAGTCCTTAATGAAATAGTACTGTAGTACAATCCTTATATACTCCATAATTATTATAACAAGTACATTGTTGATACAACACTCAGTTGACATAATGAACATAAGAACTCTAATCATTCCTCTTCATCTGTGGTAGTATCATAACTTGATTATTATCCAATAGCATCATTTGTGGCATAGTCTGATGACTGGTACATAGGTTCGTGTAGTGTCCAAAATCCTTGAAAATGAAGCATTGTACATTTAAAACCATTTTCTTACCCTTGCAGTCACGTACTTTGTGCCCTTTTCCTCCACACTTATAACAAACTCCCATTCCTTTCAGGCAAGTTCCAGGGTGTTTCATTCCACAGTTATCACATATTAGAAAATTATTCTTTTCCCTATTCCCTTTATCAATCTTTCTCTCTTCCATCCTTTTCTTCTCTTGATTCCCTTCAAAGCCATAGGACTCAGTAAACTCTTTACTTATCTTATCAACACATGATATTATTTCTTCATATGATGATAATATATGCGAGACTATTTCTCTTGTAAATTCTGGCTTAAGACTATAAAATATATGATCCTTCTTTCTCTTTGTATCATCTGCATTGCTAGAGTTATCATTCCTTCTACTGGGCGCCATTTCTAAACAATGGCATACACTAGATCAGTTTATGAATCAAAATACATAATCCCATACTTATAAAACACTTAAAATAAATTGAACTATTTGTGGATATAATCCATAATCATAAAAATGTCTCCTTTGAGGATGTATATACTCATAAACCCTTCATAATGGTTTGTAAAGAAAATTAGAATTATCTTAATCATATCCCCCGGGAGTGTCGTAACCAAGAGTGCAGCAAGGCCCGTTGTCGTGCACCAGTTCCCGTTTGAGTCTAGCTCAAAGAGGTGTTTTCGGGTTTTACCCCTAGGTACATCTGTGCCAGAGCCTCCTCTACCTGTTCGTATCCAGACAGGGATGTATTGCTTGGAAAACTCACAAAATCTCTACAATACCAAAATTCTAGGAAGTTCTTATATACTAATCCTCAATGTTTATCTTAGGTCTAAGTGCTCTAATCAGATTTTATCTAAATCTAGCTTCCAAGGTTTGTACTAAACTTCCTCTGATACCAACTGTAACGCCCTGACCCCAGTTACCCAGAGTCGGTGCATTAATTACATAACATTGGCATGATCACAAGAAAGATAAAATCTCAAAAGACTGATTGGTTTAGTAGCCTTAGAAACACTAGATATATTCATAAGTTTTACATTACATCATAAAATGAAAAACTACTACAACAACATAATGTCTCCATAATCCACACTCATATCCCCACATAAAATCCCTGCAGGTCATTCATAATTTACTTCTTCACTTCCTGGGAAAAATAAAACATAGAAAAGGGGTGAGCTCAAATGCCCAGTAAAGATAACAATATAGCGGAAACTTTCATAAATAAGAATAAACATTTAAGGCAATGTATAACTAAAACAAAAGCCTTTTAAACTTTAACTTCAACATAGTATGGCATAAATAAAATGAAATAATGCCATTTACTTATTCACATGGATATTCTACTAATCAGATAATCACATGAAATATCAATAACCACTTTCATAATGATGGAATGCATAATGATAAACTTTAATTTCTTTTCAAGGCCTCGTCCCAAGACCTTGGGGATAACTGTAACCGGAACCCAACCCGGACTGCCTCTAATAACCGGACACCAACCCGGAGTGCCTCTAATAACCGGACACCAACCCGGAGTGCCTCTAATAACCGGAGACCAAACCGGAGGGCTTACTTTTACGAGTCCCTAACCTGGAGGGCTTACTTTTACCAGTCCCCAACCTGGAGGGCTTACTTTAACCAGTCCCCAACCTGGAACATACTTGTCCAACACATTCATATGAAGTAAAGGTTGAAATATAACATAAACATTCTTATTGGAACTAGCATAAGAAATGTCAATACTTTACTCATAAACCATGAATGCTATATAAATGACACATCTACAGTCAAACATATCAAAAAACTTCATTACAATATGGAAGTTTTAAATCATAATAAATCAACTTCAAATAATCTTAAAATCCATCAAAGGATGTTGACATAGATGAAATCAGAATTCTTTTTAAAGAAATATCTCCTTTTATTTTGAAATCATTTAAGATCCATATAAAATAAAACATTTTCTTTGAAAATAATCTTATAATCTTGTAAGGGAAGCTTTGAAGATTTTATAACGGTAGAAAATAACCGCATTCGCAGTATAAGTTAAAAAACATTCTTACCTTAATTCTGTCGAAAAGGTTAAAAGGGACCTTGTTTTGAAAATGACGGAAATATTCCTCTTATAAAAAGTCAAAAAAGGGTATAAATGACTTTAACCCATATTCTTGTAAATAATAAAAATGTTTTGAAATACATTTTGAAGAAACATGGATGTGGATGATAAAGAGATCCCAGTAGATTATTACATATAAACAACCTCGGATAATGAAGAGATTGTGAAATAACCATTACCTTGTACTTTTCCTTGGTTGGGGTAGGTTAACCTCCTATATAATGGTGAAATAATTGTTATTAAATTATACAAGAATCATATATATTAATATGATATCATATATGATATTTTAACATTGATTTGTTAATAATATCTTAGAATTATTATCGTTTCGGGTGTTAACTTACTCATTTTCTTTTATATGTTTTGTTACATAAGCCATGTTTGTTGTATCTTATTCATATCCAGAATGATATAAAGTCCTTAAACATCATTTTTAAATCATCAAATGATAATTATACTTGAATAGATACGATGGAGAATGAATCTCATCGCGTTCGTGGAGACGGTAGTGCGTACGTACGCACGAGCGACAATATCATTCTTTTGATATTAAAATAATATATAAATGGATGGTATATCATATATACAGAATCATTAACATGTTATATTTATTATTTACATGAGTTACACATCATTATTATACCCATCCAAATAATAATATATTGAATAACAACTACACCACGACGTGGAGACGGTAAGCCGTACGTACGCACGTATGGTGACATGTTATTCAAAGGGTGGATAGAATACTGAATATGGTTGTACCATATTTATAATAACATCACAGTATATTTGAGATACTGGAGTTATTATTTTAGAATGGTAAGAACAAAGAAAGAAGAAGTGGAAGAAGAAAGGAACTTTAAAAGGGGTGGTGAAAACATTACCTCTTCTTCGGGTTCTTCCTTTTGATTTGATCAAAAGGGCTCCTTAGGTTGGATTTATGATCAAACTAAGGCCTCTAGGTTGTAGTGAGGGATGTTGGGAGATTATTTGGGCAGAGTTTGGACTAACCAAAAGTCTTTGAAGGTGTGAAGAAATGAGAAGGAGGAGTGCCCTTTTATAAGAGGGGTGAGGGGCACCTTTGGAAAAGCTAGAAATATTAATTTATAATAAATTCATATTCGGTTTCTAATGGATCCAAAGTTAATTATTCAAAGGTTAAGGTGGGGATGGGTCGAAAACAACTCAACCAATAGAATTTAGACAGGTTTGGGTACTTATATTAACCTTATCTTTAAGTATTAACTCTAAGTTAATTAGTTTCACTTTTACAATGTCTCTTTGTATTTTTATATAATATGGTTAATAAACTTACTATATACATCCAAGCGACCCCCAACTGGTCCATTAATGATGAACCTATCATGATATAAGTCTCTTGGCCGAACCTTAGATTTTTAGGAATTTAATATCAATTAATAATATAATATTTGTTTTAAGAACTCTTTTATGTCAATTTTGACACTATTCAATTGTTGATTTTTGTGAAACTCATAACAGATTGATTACTTAGAAAAAAGCCAATTAAATCAATCCTAAGATATCATATTATCCTAGAAAAGTAGTTTAATTCATTAAAAGTTTCATATTATATTTATTTGGGTATTTATAATATCAATTATTTTAATTTTTCACTATTATAGTAATTACTGCATCATCATTGTGTCATAAATAAAATAACTTATTTAATGTCTAAAAATTATAAATAAAATATAATTATGTAGGAAATATTTTTATCTTTATAATGAATATTTATAATCTAAAATCCAACATATATAACCCTATCTAACAATTCGTTTGCTAAAAGATATATGCTTGTGTCATTTTTGTATTCATTTTAACTTAATTAAAATAAAGTGTCATTATCACTTACAAGTGGATCCATGGGGTCCCAAAATCAACACAAAGATGCCCATGGTCGACCATGTATCAACCAATAGGGTTAAGACACGTTTTAGGGTAATTTAGTATTATTATAATATTATTTTGTAACCCTTATTTACCGGATTTACCCTTAACCATGGTGAATAAAATATTTACCGCAGTAATTATTCAAAATGTCTAAAAATAAAACATACCTATTTACACAATTTGAAAATCCTGATTCCAAATATGGAATCCATTTTCCTAAATTCAAAACACATAAGTGGCAGAAATTAATTTAAAATTAATTCTCGTTGTCAAAACAAAAAGCGTGTTTTTAAGAGATAATAACTATCAAAAGATTGACACTTGTTTATGTTCGGTTTAATTGTAAAATTATGTCCAATGACTAACATTATATTAAATGGTAAAACTATATTCTAAATATACTTTAAAACCACTAAAATTCATTATTTATCACTATTAATTATTTTGATTAAAAAAGTTGTTTTTAATTAAAATTTAGTAATTTTCACTATTCATCAAAATATGAAAGTTATCCGAAAAGTACCAAAATTTCACCTTAGGCTAAATTCGATATTCCGAATCCAGAAATGAAGTCCATTTTAAAATATAAAATATATATAATTTCGAAAAGTACGTATTACTATTCATAACGGCTAGTTTGATTGGTTGTGGTGTGTGTTAAAACTCAAGGTTGCGTACAACACACGCTACTGTATTATTCAAAGAAAGCGTACCGTGAAAGCTTGGGATGTTTCATTTTAAATTTTTGATGTCCCCATTTAGTCAAAAAGTTTAAAATATTGTATTTAAAAAGGGTTCACTATTAAAATTTGATAAAAGTGCAATACTGAAAATGAATTTGTTCTTGCATTATATCTAAGAAACTCATAATATGGATTCTAAAATTATAAGGATTATATAAAGTTTAAAATTTAGATAATACTATTAATAACCTCTTTTGAATGGATTTTTTTTTGTAAGTTATGGTGTGATTGAACTCGGTGTTACGTGTAGTTCAAGTTATTGAATTATTTTGAAGAAATAACACACTATGAAATCTTGGGGTGTTACATGAGAAATCTCTTGAATTGTCCTATTTCTTTATTCTATAACTCCATTTTGTTGAGGTGTTATAGGAGCATAGAAATTGTGATTATAGACATTATGTGAGCAAAAAGATTCAAACTCCTGATTTTGAAACTCACGGCAATGATCACTTCTCAAGATCTTAATTCTAAGTCCACTAATATTTTCTACAGACATGGAATATTTAATGAAGTAAGAACATGCTTCACTTTTGTGAGCTAGAAAGTATAACCAAGTGTATCTAGAAAAATCATATACAAGAACATAGATATAGTTTTTCTTTTTTAAACTTGAATCTCTTGATATTCCAAAAAAATCCATGTGGATCAACTCAAGTAATTGAGAAGTTGAAACTTCTTTCAATGGTTTGAAAGAAACATTGTGTCATTTTCCCTTTTGAAAAGGATTACAAACTTTGTTAAGTGGGAATTCAAATTTAGGTAAGTCTCTAACTAAACCTTTTCTAGTCAGTTTCCTAAGTGATTACACATTACAGTGTCCTAATATTCTATTCCCCAACCAATATTCCTTATGAAAATCATTTAAACAATAAACATTTTACTTATCTAAAGAGTTTAAATCCACAGCATATACATTTTTATTTCTAAGAGTTGTGAATACTAAATCATTTTTTGAATTAAAAAAATTACATGCATCATTTTCATACTTAAAATTAAAGCCATCATCACACAACTTAAAGATACTAAGTAGATTTTACTTTAACCCATCAAAAAAATGTACTTTTTAAATTCATACAGTATTCGGGTTTCCAATTTGACCTATGCTGACAATCTTTCCTTTTGAATTATCAAAAAATGTAACATTTCCACCATCAACATTGATTAGGATTTTAAAGAATGAATAGTCTCTGATCATATGTCTTGAATATGCACTTTCCAAATACCATAGTGTTATATAGGAGCTCTTTAGACAGTTTTCCTACAAAACAGATTAAGTAGAGGGTAACTTTGGTACCCATTTTTTCTTGGGTCCAGACAGGTTAGCAAGTAAGGATTTGGGAACCCATATTTGTCTTATAGTATTCCTATAATCAATAGATATGTTTTGATACATGAAAACTTTTTTAGGTCCTTTAGAAAATTATTTTTCAAAAGATGGTCTATAACTTGAACTAGTAGTGAACTATCTATATTTTTGAACAAATTTGTTCTTAAGAATCCTTCTCTTTCCTGGTTGATATCCTAAACCAGTTGTGTATTTTGGGGTAATTTTTATCCCAAGAAACTAGGTCAAGGTATCTATACCGATATTAAACTTCTCAATATCTCTTTTTAATTTCTCATTTTATAATTTTAGTTCTGTATTTTCTTTTAATAAATGAGCATGTTTTTACTTTTCAATATCCAAATCATACTTATAATTCGAATTTAAAGAATGTTGTTTTTTTATTAATTTATATTTATCATTGAGTTCATTAAAGGTATCCTCATGTATTCCAAAATATTCAAATAGTTCATCCTTAGTCATATTTTCCTCATTATTTGATTCACTCTCATTCAGAGAATAGTAAGAATTATGTGTAGGATAATTGAGTGTTACCTCAGATGTTTCTGTCATGAAACACAGGTTTCCATGATTGTTCTTTTCAGTGTCAGAAGTGTCAGATCCACTGGAGCTATCTTCTTAAGCACTATAAGTAGATTTCATAGACTTTTTATATCCTTTGCCCTTGTCTTCATATTTCTTCCTAAACAATAGCATGGGTAAATCATCTTTCACATGAAATTTTTGTTTACACTCATAACAGATTATCTCATTTGTGTTGTCAATCCAAATTCTATCCTTTTTCCAATGTCCTTTAATATCATACCTTCATTTATAATTTGACTTTATAAAGAACTTTTTCTTTTAGTAGAACTTTTGAATCTTCTAGAAAGATGATCCATCTCATCATCACTGTCAAAGTCTGAATCTTCACTGGTGGATCTATCTACAGAAACTTGAACTTCTTCTTTGACTTTTATCTTTGATGTAGCAGTCTTGAATGCTACAGATTTCTTTCACAGTTCTTCATCTACTTCTTGATTCACCTTAATCTCTTCCTCATATATCATGATTTTTTCGATTAGTTCATTCACTGGTAGCTTGCTTATGTCGTAGGATTCCCGGAAGGAAATAGAAGTTCTTCTCCATCTGTCAGGTAGGAATCGAAGCAATTTCATAATCTGATCCTTATTGTCTACTGGTTTCCCAAGATGACTCATGGTATTTACTATTTTATTGAACCTGAGATACATTTCAGAGATAGTTTCATTAGAATTAATTGTATAATTATCATATTTAATAGTATATGTATTTAATCTCATTTCTTTAACATTAGTTGTTCCCTCATAGGAAACAACCAAAGTATCCCAAATTTCATATGTAATTTTACAGGCAGATATTCAATTGAATTATTCTTCACCTAGAGCACATTACAATGCATTAATTTCATTACAATTATTATTATATGTAGCTTTAGTCAACTGATACCATGTGTCCCTAGCAGTAAAAGTTAATGCATGTTGTTCTTTGATTGTGTACCATATTTTAGGACCCATGCTCTCTAGATACATTTACATTTTCAATTTCCGTTGAGCATAGATAGTACCATTAAATAAAGGTGGCTTGTTATTAGTCTCACCTTCAACTTGGTTATCCATAGTTAATTAGAATTTAAAGAACAGGAAATTTAGATATGACATAAATTTTAAGATCTTTAGGATACAACTAAAATCACAGTTGAAAAGAATATGAAAATATTGAAAAACAGTACTGGTGATAGAAATAAAAAGCACCTCTAATACCAAATGTTGGTCGGGGTGGAAACTAAAGAGGGGGTGAATTGAGTTCCTACTTAAAATTTCTGTTAAAAATATTATGATAAAAATCCCAAAATTTGAAATAGACCAGTTAATATTGGTAGTAGAGATATAAATGTTCAATTGGTCTATAAGTTTCTCAAAGGTTGATTAGTCCTCAGTTGAATCAGTTTAAAACACTTATCCAACTTTTGAAATATGTTTACATAATTAAACACATATATAAACCAACCAAAACTAAATATCAGAGTGAATGTAAAACATTTTTCTCTTTTGAAGTTATAAGCAGTAGAAAATTGAAAAACATAGTATTACAAAATATAGTAAACAACAGAGTTAAACAATAGGTTCAGTCTAATGTCAAGACTTAATCCTCTCCACTCGGGGATCACCTACCACCAAGTTCTTTATATTAACAATAAAGATAATACACAACTTGTATTGGTCTTCACAACAGTTTTCACAAACTGTCCAGGGATCACACCCTCTACCACAGTTCTTCATGGAAAAAAACATACAACCAGGCCACACACAGCCTCTTCCATGGTTACACATGGAAAACAAAGTGTTAGTGATGTTTGGTGTGAGGATTTTTAGTATCATTCAGTTCAAGAATAGAAGAAAGTGTGTGTAACATAAAAACACACACTTCTTAGAAATGTAAGATAATAAACACAAAAAACCTAATGTTATAAAGATTGATTTTAGAAAGCTCTATGTGTTTTCAGTTCAACTCTTGACTCCTATAATAGAGGAAATTGCAGTTTGAGTCTTTCTCTGGAAGTTGTCTCCAAAACAGTGTGTCGCAACTCTAGGTTCTAGCTTCCAGGTATTGAGGTGTTCTACTTCCTAGTTTGAAAGAGATTTGATGAAGCATAGAATACAGTCTTGAGTTTTTTCTCCCAATTGATCTTCGTGAAGCTCTTGGGTTCACAGTGTAAAAGCTGGTGTGTTCTTTTTTTTTCTTCAGGTCAGTCATGTAATGTATCTCTCTTATGCATCCCCTAGTATATTCCTTGGTCTTTTATTTTATATTTGAGATCCGAAAATAGGAATAATACAAATATTTCCAGTATTCCTCATACCTCGTATTGTCTCCAGATACGGTCTCTTGATATGTATACAATCATCATTAATTAATGTCCGAAGAATTAAACATACAAAATATGACCCTTAGAATAATCTTAAGAAATTGAAAAGGTATGGAGTAGAAGAGTGGATATCGGTAGACTGGTAGTGGTTTCCTTTTCAACGGTAGCCTTCATTAGTAGCCTTCATCAGTAGACTTCATCAGTAGATTTACAATAGTAGGCTTTGAGTGGTAGACTCATAGTGGTGATCTCACATTGATAACTCAGCGATAAGGTTCCTTAGCGGTAACCTCTATCAGTAACCTCTATCAGTAACCTCTATCAGTAACCTTCCAGTAGTATCGTTCCAGTTGTAACCTCTATCAATAAACTTCTAGCAGTAACCTCTATTGGTATCCTTCCAGCGGTATCCTCTATTGGTAACCATCCAGCCATAACCATCCAGTGGTAACCATCTACTTAGCGAAATTTTTCATTTTAATCTTAATCTAGAGACCAGTGAGATTAAAATTACATATTTATTACCTAATAGAAACTATAAATATTAATGAAACATTATTATAATATAAGAGATACATGATTTGGGATTATCAAAACAGGTGACTCCAATAGTGGTGTTTATTTTGAAATAATATCATTATAATATACTCATAATGATATTATTTTTATGTTTTTATAATTATGAACTATATTTAAATATTTTTGGAGAAAGGATTAAAAACATGAAGAAAAATGAACAACAATTCATCATGGAGGTAGTAGTCTTCTCACACAAATGATTGGAATTCCTTTGTTTTTATATGTGGATGGAAATGAATAAAAAAAAATTTTAATATTAATATAAAAAATATAATTATAATAATTATACTAAATTTATCATATTATTATGGTGATGAGATATTTTCAAAAGTATGATTAATAAGGAAAGCATATAAGAAGGAGGTAATACTTAAGCTAGAGACTTGATCTTTCCTTGGCATACACCTTGGAATTGAATGGATTAGGATAACTTAGTGTTTATAGGGGATTTGGGAAGTATGATATGGTTATATATAGATAAAACTAGTAGTGTTTAATGGAGGAATTTGAAGGTGAAGTGTAACTGGAAATGGTGGAAGTGACATCCTTTTATAAGAGAAAAAAATGGAACTTTTGGAAACACTCGTCATTTTTCAATAATTCCATGAATCTATTCAAGGGTCAGTGAATCCAAAAATGGGAAAAGGTGGAGGGGGAAGTGGGTGTGGAACTAAAATCACTTCAAAAACTCATTTGAAAACATTTTTTTAAATTTTTTTACACTTTTCCCTTAGTAAAAGTCTTTTTACAAGGGTAACTAGCTTTTAACCTTTGTAATTAATTTTGAGGACCAAAAAAAAAATTGAACTTATTACCTAATTTCTGACTTATGATTTAAAATTTTAAAATCATTTTATCATATAAAATTCCTAAATTTCTGAAAAAACAATTTTAAAACAAACACACTTAATCATGTAAAAACAGTTTTTATAAAAATGATGTTTTATAGCTTTAAATTAATATATAAGATAAAATTATCATTATTACTAATTTTATTGAATTAAAATTGTTTGTTATAAATTGAATGAAATTTATGTTCCTTTTAAGGCATGAAAAAATATAATATATCCTTGAAAATACTTCTTTCAAATAAAAGATAGAAATTTTTTTTTATTAAACTAACATTTTAATTTAGTTCTAAATAAGTTTGAAATAGGATTTATAATCTAAAAGAATGTATTAAAATGAAAAAATTTATTCCTTAAATAAATATTTTAATACTGAAATTTTTTATACTTCTAGGATACATTTATATGATGATAAAATCAAAAAATCATAATTTTCTCAAAAATTGTATTTTTGGATTAAAAATCAGTATTTTCATAAAAAATCAAAAAAAATTATACTAAGTAAATTTTGATGAGAGTAATTAAAAAATTTCATTTTATTTTATCAAATTTACATAATAAAATTCTTAAATTCCATGTTTGAATGAAAGTAAAATATAAATAAAATGGATTTTATTGAAAATAACCTTTTTCAATATTAACTTGTATTAATTATTTATCTTCTAAAGGTAATAGATTTTAATGGTTTACTATTGTATTATTTATTATAGATTTATTAATAATTTTTTAATAATATGTTTTGATTTTTTTAGGTTCAGTTGAGTTTGTAACACATGTTATCAATCACAATATATATTTAAGGATGATAAATACTCAGGTAATTATAAAAAAATTCAATTTGAAATATTTGTTTGAACTTGTCCATCTGATAACTTATTTGTATTGTACATGTTGGTATGAACCCTCTATTTGATAACTTCTCCATCTAGTAAACTCTATCTAATGACCTATGTATAGTACCTTGTTTGTCCAATACCCTCTCTCTAGTATCATTATGTCGGATACTGCTCTCTCTGGTATCATTGTATGACTCCCTCTATCCAGTAGCATAACATTTGTTGCTTAAAAAATAGATCTCTCAAGATCCTTAGTAGTCACCTCACTTCTTCAAAAACACATATATCTATGAAAAACCCCTTCATATTTATCTGTCTTCCCTTTATATAGGCCCTGTTTCTTCAAAAACATAGGGAGAAACACAAAATTCACATTTGAGTTTCCAGCTCCAAATTTGAATCCCCGCTTGAATTTTTCTTCAATTGACCGCCATCAAACCTTTAATTAAATTGTAGTCAAAAAAACATAAAAAATAATTTCCTCAAATATCATTTTCAATAATCATCTTCAAAATTTCTACAAAACTGAGCTAGTTTTATGAACTTTGAAAGAACATCTCAACATTATCACAATTTAGGAATTAAAAAATGTAAATATCATCTGTCCTTCACCAGATTTTATTTAATAGGGACTTATCTATCTAGTATAAATTCATATTTGTTCATTAAATAATGTTTACATACTTCCTATATCCATATATCTTAGATTTAATATGTCTGATGGATCTATACAGAAGTATTTATCCAATGAGTGTGCTTAGAAACCTCTGTTAGATGACCTTGCTTGGAAACCTTCATCCAATGCTTTCATATGGAAAATTATTTCTAATATCCTCTCTTATAATATTCTGCCAATTGACCTTACTTTGAGACCTCTGTTTTATATCCCTCACAAACATTCTTTTTCCCAATGTCCTCTCCAAATTTCATTTATCCAACAAAGTCATGAATTTTCATTTGGTCTTTCTCTATTAAATAGTTCCATGACTATTCTTTTCCTGATAGACTTTTTTTGGAATCCACATATATATTCAAATACTTATATTGAACAATATTGTCTATAATCATGAATACCTTAAAGTAATAATTGTATTTGGTACTTTAAAAAATATAAAATAATCACTTAGATTCCTTTTTTCAAACATCTCCCTCTAATGGAACTATGAATACAATTGAAAAACCATCTTGTTTTATTTTCTGTCCAATCAACTCAGTACATTCAACCCATATATCTCTATCTAGAACACTATTTATGGAAAATTTAAAAGAAAGGCCCAACATTTTCAATTAATTAATGTACTAATAATAAAATACAAGAAAAAGGAAACCCTATTTCTATTGAAACGCAATTCAACACCTCTTGGTGTCAGCAATACTTATGCCACACTACCTACATAAGAGTAAGAAAAAACATCATATAGGCCATATAAAGATATATAGAAAGATTTTTTATAGTTCTAAATTAACTTTAGAATCTTCAGGGTAGATTGAGTGATCATGGGAATCACATAGTAGGTTGAGTGGTCATGGGATTCCCATAATCGATATGATGTAGAAAATCAAAAAGATGCTGCAGAATTGATCAAGTGAATGCATGGAACATGGTTTATCTAGTGACCACGTGATATTTCAGTTGATTCAAAGTGAAATGTTCTTCAATGATATATATACATCAATATGTGGTTATTTTGATCCTTGAAAGCAGGAAAATTAAAATAGTGATTTCCATGATGTGGTGCAACAATGGTTGTTTTTTTAGAAGAATATTTCCATTGAGTTTTTCTTTAATGTTTTAAAAAGGGATCAATATGTCATGCAGAATTCCATGGTGTAATGTAGAAGTCAGATTTAAAAACACCGAGTGACACCATGATGTGGTTCTCTTTCAGTGGAAATTTTGTTGTGTTTTTTAAGATTTATAGTGTTATATATAAGGGGAAACATTTAGTAGTTGTGATACTTCATTAATATTATATCAGGTGAGGAGTTATTTTATGAAAAAAATATTATAATACAATTTTTATCGTGATTAAGGATGTATAATGAAGAAAAAAGAAAGAAGATCTTATGAAGCATGTTTTTCAATGAATGAGATTTCCTTGATCAAGATTAACGCATTCATATATTTATAAGAGTTTTTAATACCTTAAAATATCATTGGTAGAATAAGTAATGGGATGTATTTTTAGAATTATTATTCACCACAAATGAAGTTTCATGATCATATTAAATTTAATGCATGAATACATGGTGTTCTTAATGTATGATAATTATTATCAATATAAAAAGAAGATAAGTTATGGAATTCATTCATATATTGATATTCATTTTAAATGCATGTAATTTTTCATGGGATGTGATGAGGAAGAATACAAGAAGGAATTATCCATGATCATGTCACTGTATCATGCATGTATTCAGGTATACATGATGTTTTTTAATTGAATTCATCATGGATTGATGAAGAATAAAGGCAACATGATTTCTATATTTCTACGTGAAATTATTACATGTTGTTATTCAGTGGCTATAAATATGGTGTAATAGGAATTCAAGATCTAATATTCTATGTGTTTTTAAAATTCTAAAATATAAGTGTATTTGAATTAATATATTTATGTGAAACTATTAATACAGAAATGAAAGATAGAAATAAGAGGAAATATAATTTACTATTGACTATTATTCTATATATATGTATACATACATATATACATATATATATATATATTCAGGTTGAAGAATTGTAAAAAACAAGAAGAAGTTTACGATATTATATCAGAGAAAAATATCATGTATTCTATGGTAGGAAGAAGTGACTCCAATATGATATTATTATTAAGATGTTATATGTGTTTAAACCACTGGATAATAGAGAAGATATAATTTATTTTTTCCTACACTGAATAAGAAGTAAAAGAAAAGGTAATAGGAATAATAAGAAACTAAGTTTGCCGTGATTTTTATTAGAAGAAGAAGATATCTACAAACTCTCATTCACATGGAATAATAATAATAATAATATAAAAGTAGATGAATAAGTGGATGATTTAGTCATGAAGTTCATTTAATAATTAGTGGCTTTGTATTTTAGTTTTCATGGGTTAGAAGGGGAAGAAGAATTTGTATCATATTAGTTTTCTAGTAGGAATAAGAAGAAGTTATAGGCACTATTGCACATAAAAATAGAGTAAGTTACTTGAAACTTTCCAAGAAGAGGAGAAGAAGAAATAGGAAGATCATGTACAACAATTTAATTAGTATTCTAAATTGGTTTCATATTATATTCTTTTCACCCCTAAAATTCATTGCAAAGGTATGGGATGTAGTTAAGTGTGGGATTCACAAAAAAAGTGTGTAGGGTGGGAGCTCTACACTGTCGGGAGACAATAGCATAAATCTTACAAGTTGATACTAGTGAATTGTGTGACCATGAAGGAATCTATTTCACACTAAGGACTATCCATATCTCATTGAGTGGTGAAAATTTTAAATTGTGGTGACTCTTTTGTGTGTGTGTGTTTGGTTCTACTATAATAAAGAACAAAGGTGAGGAGAGTGAACAAGAGTAATCCATTCACCTTAAAAAGTGACAGAAGGAAAATAAAAGGGATAAAAGGATTTAAAGCCACCAACACTAATCCCGCCTCTTAATGTGGTCTATATCCCATATGGTCTCTTTATTTAGGTCCCCAACAGATAAGAAAAGAGGGTAAGTTGACCCTCATATTTTTCAAGCCTTTAAATATCTCAAAGAGTGTTGAAGAAACTTCCAATTATCTCTCCTTACCTCTAAAATTCAGTACCATGCATAGTATCTTCAATGTTTTATAATCTAGAAAGTATATACCTGATCCTATACAAGTAATCTAATACAAAAATATTGAGATTAAATCTGGTGCATATTATGTGGAGCATCCCATTTCCATCATCAATCAGAGTGAAAAATTATTTTGAGGTAAGGTGATTCCTCTTATTTTGGTTGTGTGGAAATATGTAAATATTCCTGATTAATTATGGGAGAGAGAAGTTGATATGAGAATTTAGAGACAAAATTTTTTTCCTAAATAATATAGTTGAAGATTCTTAGGGATGAGAAGCTTGATGGTAGGGAGGTTGTAAATTACTTCATCTTTATAGTTTAATATTCTACTTTAATTATATTATTTTAATATATTTTTGGGTGTAATTTTCAATTATGAATAAGTTATAGGAGTTGGGAGGAGACGTAAAGGAGGATAAAAGGTACCAAGGTGTTAGGACATAACCAAGAATTTGGTGGACATGCAGTAGGTTACCAGTAGTACCCCCGGTTTCTATTATGTAACCCTTTCTTGATTATTTTAATGGTTTTATAGTTAAGGGTAAGGAATGGGAGAGTTGGGAGAACTTTGAATGAAGTTTTGAGGAAAAGGGGAAGTCACACGGATGGTGCATGGTTTGTATAAACTGTGCAGAAAAACTATGCGTAGTTGTTCTTGGAGGTTGTAGCTTCCACATGGGCAGTGCACGGTTTGTCTAACTGTGTAGCCAAACCATGCGTGGAGGTTCTGATGAGGTAGTGACTAACGCACAGTTACCACACAGTTTTTCTAACCGTGCGGCCACTTAAACGAGATCCTATAAAGGTGGATCTCACAAGATTTTGCCTCTAAGTGGCTTGTTTTTCTTCCTAAATGGCCCTGAATCAGGATTTTGATTATCCTTAGGTTAGAGGAGGTTCTCCCATCGTTCCGGAGGCGATTTGAAGTCTTCTCTTGGCGAATCAAGGCCGTTTTCTTGTGGTATGTGATCATTTTTCATCGTTCTTGGTCGGTTTCTTAGATCTACTTATATGTACTTCTCTTCTTCACTTGGTTTCTTATATCTATTCCCGTTATGGGTATATCTAAGTGTTTGGATGCCAAATATGTTTAGTTTTAGTCTTGGTTTTGTTAGGAGAAGAGATCTAAGGAGGGTTCTTGGAGAATTGACCCGGGTTTCTTGAGCGTTCTTTGACCATTGTGGTTTTCGTCAAAACCTTTGAGGTAGGAGGCTTCACTCTCGACTCCTCTTGTTAGAATTGATTGTCTCAGTTTCAAATTGGTTTATTTGAATGGATTTTATTGTGAAAATCATGGAATAAATCTTATTTAGTGATAATTTATGGTTTTGATGAAATTGTGAAATCTTGGTGAATTGTTGTGCAAAGTGATTTGGATTCTTGAATTTAAAATTTTGATTTTAAATTATGATTTTTGAAATTGTAAATGGTTTGATGAAAAATGGGTTTTTAATAAAAATGGTGTTTTATTGAAATGGTTCGAGATTGAAATGACTGATGGATTTGGTTTTCAATAAAAATGGAGTTTTATTAAAATTGCTTGAAATTGAAATGATTTGAGATTGAAATGACTTTGATGGATTTGGTTTTCAATAAAAAGGGAGTTTTATTGAAATGGTTTGAAATTGAAATGGTTTTGATGGAAATGGTTTTCAATAAAAATGTGTTTTTATTGAAAGTGTGTTTTAGCATGACCGTTGGGAATATGTGGTGTGTGTTCATGTTGCATGTACAAGGCTTGGTTGAAATATGACCTTATGCTCGATGCCAAACATTTAATGGAACTTGGTAACTAATTGTATGAGGCTTGGTTGAAATATGACCTTGTGCTCGATGCCAAAGGTGTAATGGCACACAGGAAACAATTACCTTGTGATGACATGGTAGATCCATGAAAGACCGCTCATGAGTATGGAACATTCATAATGAAGCATGCATGGTTTGTGTCATGGGTTGCAAAGTGGTTGGGTATGCCAAAAATGAATGTTTTTGAAATGGTTCTAAATATTATTTGGTTATTTTTTTGGAAAACTAATTTTCTGGGAAATTGGTTTCCATTGCTCTTGGAATACCTTTGGTTATGAATGGTTTTGGAAACTTGTTTATATTTAGTTATAAACTGCTTTTGTGAAAATGTTTTATATAAAGTATTTTTATATAAATATTGCAAACTCTTATATCCTAGTGGTGTGAGTAGGGAATTCATTGGGGAAACCTACTGAGTTTTATACTCACCCTTTCATTGGAACTTTGGTGATTTTGCAGATGTCGTGTTCCGGGATACAGGTAAAGGTAAATCATCTTATTTCTAGTGGCTCCTGGTGATGCTTGAGTGATGTTGTGGAGCTTGGAGATTGGGGAGCACAGAGTCATGGTGTCTTTTGCGAGTCATGAGTTGTTCATCTGTTGTGTACTTTTATTCTTGGTTTGGTCTTCCGCTGTTGTGTACATGATGTGGTTTGACATGAGTGAAGTTTTTTATTTGTCATTAATTTGTTCATGCATCATATATTGAATGTTTGGTTATGATTGATTGGTTTATGGGTTATTTCTTAAGGGGTAAATCATCCCTCAACTTGTATTTGAAACCCTTCGGCATTTATTTCTTGCCTTTGGAATCTTGGGGATGTCGCTTAAGGCCTAGTAATGACTTATTGTACTATCAAGCCAATGATAATTGGAAAGTCATTACAAATGGCATCATCTTGTTCGGTCCTTTCCTAACAAGTGGTCATCGATTTTCTTGGTCTTGGAGTTGAAATTCATTCTTGAATCTTCCTTGGGTCAAAATCATAGACAGGATTATCATTTCCAAAACTTGAAATGTATAGCATAAAAGGATGTAGCTAACCCGTTTATGCTCTACTTCAAGTTACCAGGGTGTTGGGTACATAAGTGTTTTGTATACACATATAGAATGTTAGGAAATCTCATTGTTAGGGGTTTAGCCAATGAGAAGAGCATGACATGAATTGTAGAGGAATTACTTCCCACTAGGATTGCTTATCTCATTGTGAGGAATGATTTGTGATTTTGGGCAATGTGCGGATTTTTGAAAAAAATGAAAAAATTATTTTCTATGAAATATTTTGAAAACTGGATATTTAGCATATTTTGAAAATGGGTTGATTTTAAAAAGGCATGAAGAATGTTTTCAAAAAAATTTGAACATGGTAAAAAGGGAAATTTTGGAAAACAAGTTGTTATAGATGATGTGATAGAATTTGAAATGCTAAGCCATCAGTTACTAGAGAGTGATATTGACAGAGGTGGTTGTTGTTTTAGAAAATGGCACCCAGTAGGCGTCGTCGAAACCAACCTGAAGAAGTTGCGGAGATTGTGGTTGAACCTGAACCACGGGTGAATCAAGAGCTGGTTCAGAGTATTTTTCAAGCTTTTCAAGTTGTCGATATGGGGAACCAGAGGAATGAACCAAGCCATGTGGATCATACCATCCAGTTCATGAAGCAGAATCCACCAAACTTTCAGGGTGATGTTGAGCCCGAGAAGGCGGAGGTGTGGCTAAGTTGGATGAATCGTAACTTAGATTTCATCGACACACCAGTAGAGTTGAGATTAAAGTTAGTGACGTATATGCTTGACGATCTTGCATGTCAATGGTGGGATTTATCGGTGCAGACTAACTTGGATGAAGGCCTTACATGGGAGGATTTTGAAGAATTTTTCAACAAACAATTCTATCCTCACATGTTCAAAATCCAGAAGACGGCGGACTTCTTCAGCCTGAAACAGGAGAGCCTCTCTATCACAGAGTATGCGGATAAGTTCATGAATTTAGTCTGTTTTTCACCAGTGGTTGTGACAAGTGCATCTCTGAAGGAACGCATCTTTGAATCGGGGCTAAGGTAGGAGATTCGATCGAAGATTGCGGTGCTCTGTATTATGGATTATTCAGAGATGGTGAACAGAGTGACTGTTGATGAACGTGATATCTCGTGATCAATAGGAGGAGGGATGATCATACCTACAGGAAATAGTGGGAACTCTACCACTGGTAACAAGAGGAAAAGGGAAACCTATTTCCATGGTGCGAGTGCAAATCAGAACCAGGTGGAGGGATCAGCGAACCTTCCTCCACGACCCTAGAGCAAAGAAGGTTGCTTTCAATGTGGTTCTACTGACCACATAAAGCGAGAGTGTATAGTGCAGACAAGAGCATGTCACAATTGCAATAAAATGGGGCATCTACAGCTCTATTGTTGGAATGCTCTGAGGTCGGGTGCACGTGACACTTCCTAGGCATCGCAAGCATCGTATGCTTCGATAAGACGAGGACAGCAGAGTCAGTCTCGTCAGCATCATAGATCTATCCATGGCGATTCTTGAAATACCATGACTCCTAATCTAGGGAAATCTCATCAAGGAAATAAGGAGAACAATGCAGCGACGAAGCAATTTTATGGAGCTGAGTAGATGATGGTCGATGATTAGGCTAGACTATATGTAGTAAGAGGTACGATTCTTTTTAATTCTACCTTTGTCCAAGTGTTTCTTGATACCGGTGCATCACATTCCTTCATTGCTTCTCGTGATGTTGACTTGCTATGTTTAAAACTAGAAATGATGCCTTCTGTTTTGAAACTGAAAACTCCTATAGGTGAAAGAGAATGTCAAGCCTTTGTGTGTAGAGCATGTGCTATAACTGTCGATGGAGCTGAGTTAAAATGGGACTTCTCAATGTTGGACATGGATATCTATTACGTAATCTTGGGTATGGATTGGTTGACAATGTTTGAGGCTCACATCGACTGTTATAGTAGAACAGTTAGTTTCACGACTGAGGACGGCATTGACCATCTCTATAGAGGAGAGAGGATGGAAAAGAAAGGTGCAAAGATCTTGTTAACACCAATCATGGGAACGGTCTCTTACCAATTGGCAGCGTTGACTTTGGAAGAGATCGAGGAAAATAGTTTTCCATCTCTTGTGGATCAATTTCCAGATGTCTTTCCCAAGAATTTCTTAGGGATACCACCTCTAAGGGAAGTGGTGTTTAAGATTGATCTCCTCTCGGGGACCAGTCCTATTTACCTTCCATATTTTATTATGGAACCAACAGAGTTAAGGGAATTGAAAGTGCAGTTAGAGGAGCTGGAAAGAAAGGGTTTCATTCGGCCATGTATGTCTCCATGGGCAGCACTGGTTTTGTTCGTGAAGAATGCAGATGGAACTCTTAAGCTATGTGTTGATTATCGTAATCATAACCAAGTTTTGATAAAGAATAGATATCCACTTCCACACATTGATGATCTATCTAATCAATTAATGGGAGCTCAGTGGTTCTCCAAGATTGACTTGTGATCAGGATATCACCAATTGTGAGTTCAGAAGGAGGATATTTCAAATATAGCTTTCAGAAGTAGATATGGCCACTACGAATATGTAGTCTTGCCTTTCGGACTAACGAATCCACCAGTGGTCTTCATGGATTTGATGAATCGGATATTTCAACAATATCTGGATCCTTTTGCTGTTGTGTTTGTGGACGACATTTTAGTGTATTCAAAGACAAGGACTGATCAGGAAGTGCACCTGGAAACAGTGTTAAAAATCTTGAGAGATCATCGTTTGTATGCCAAAATATCAAAGTGTGATTTTTGGATATAGGAAGTACGTTTCCTTGGCCATGTCATTTCGCAGAAAGGTGTTTCTGTTGATCCTAAAAAGATATAAGTCGTTATCTCATGGAAACCACCAAAGAATGTGTTCGAGATACGAATTTTTCTTGGTCTAGCTGGTTACTACCAATGCATTGTGCATGATTTTCACGACTAGCTTCTCCAATGACAGCCCTGACTAAGAAGAATGATCCCTTCCAATGGACGGAAGATTATCATAAATCCTTTCAGGAACTGAAGGTTCGGCTTACATCGGTACCTATCTTGATCTTTCCATAATCAGGGCAGGGATATGTGGTATATTTTGATGCTTTAGAATCGGGGTTGGGTTGTGTTCTCATGCAAAGAGATCATGTGGTTGCTTATAGCTCAAGGTAGTTGAGGGTTCATGAGAAGAATTACCCAACACATGATTTGGAGTTAGATTCAGTTGTCCATGATTTGAAAACACGGAGACACTATCTCTTTGGTGAGAAATTTACTGTGTTTATGGATTACAAAAGCTTGAAACACATTTTCTCACAGCGGGATTTGAATCTGAGGCGAAGGAGGTGGACGGACTATCTCCAAATGTTTGACTTTGACTTGATGTAAACATTGGGAAAAGTAAATTCAGAGGTGGATGCATTAAGTAGAAATTCATATGCTCAGTTGGAAAAAGAAGCTTCAGATGAATAGCAGTTGATGTCGGTCTTAGCCGACATGCATGTAGAATGTGAAGACCGAGGTGATGTTGTTGTTTCCTTTTTAGCTATGATTGTTCCTGATTTAGTAAATATGATCAAAGAAACACAAACATCTGATGTCGAATGTCTGGTTGTAAGTTCAAAACTCAATGGTGGGGATACCATTGATGGTTGGAAACTTGATGGGGGTTTAGTTTTGTGTTTCCGAGATCAGATGGTTGTACCAATGGATTTTTAGGAACAAATTTTTCATGCTTACCACCATTCAAGATGGGTTGTACACCCAGGTACACAGAATACGTATAAGACATTGAGGATGCAGTTTTGATGGAGTGGCATGAAAACGAAGGTGGTTGAGTTCGTCTCATGGTGTTTAACTTGTCAGTAGGTTAAAGAAGAGCATCAGATACCAGCTGGTATGTTACAACTTTGTCTATTCCAGTGTGGAAATGGGATCATATAGCAATGGATTTTGATACAGGTCTTCCATGAATGGTTTGGAAACACGATTCCAATTGGGTGATAGTGGATCATCTAACCAAGTCAGCCCATTTCATCCATATTCGTGAAACTCATACTATGGAAGATATTTAAAAAATATATATCTGAGAGGTGTTGAAGAGACATGGTGTACCAATGTCTATAGTCTCAGATAGAGATCTAAGGTTCACAACTCGTTTCTGGAAATCATTATTGTAATCCCTTGGAACTCAGCTGACTATGAGCATGGCGTATCATCCTTAGACGGATGGGCATTCCGAGCACATGATACAAACCTTGAAAGATATGTTGTAGGCTTGTGTAATGGATTTTTGTGGCTCATGGGAGGAGCATATACCCTTAGGGGAGTTCTCAAACAAAAACATCTATCAAGACTCGATACGCATGGCTCCGTTTGAATTATTTTCTAGGTGTCCTTGTCGTTCTCCACTATGTTAGTTTGAAATGGGTGAAACATCACTAGTTAGGTGAATCCTTGTCCAAGAAACAATAGAGAAGATCCAGTTGATTAGAAAGATGATGGAGACAGCTCAGAGTCATCAAAAAACTTGTGCATATCACCATTGAAGACCGTTGTCATTCGTTGTGGGTGATTATGTCCTCTTGAGGATATCCCCAAGGCTTGGACTTCATCGTTACATAAAGTAGGGCAAGTTATCTCTTAGATACATTTCCCCTTTTGAGATACTGGAATGGTTTGGAGAGGTGGAATATCGGTTGGCATTACCACCACAGTTTAGTTCGTTCCATAATGTGTTCCATGTATCTCAGTTGAAAAAGTATCAGCCTGATCCTAACCATGTGATCAGATGGGATCATGTTGACATAGATCCAGATGCTTCGTTGATACATATCTTGGAATGAATTGTGGATAGGCAAGAGAAAGTCATGCATGGGAAAAATCATCCGTCTAGTGCGGGTTTTATGCAATCATGGTCAGATTCAGGAAGAAACATGGGAATGTGAAAAGTAAATGAAAGAGAAGTGGTCGGAACTCTTTCAGTTGGATGAAGGTTTTATACTTTCTGTGGAAGGAAAGACCAATGGTGGGGAGAATGTAGTACCCTTGTTTTCTGGTATGTAACCCTTTCTTGATGATTTTAATGGTTTAAAAGTTAAGGGTGATGAATGGGAGAGTCGGGAGAACATTGAATGAAGTTTTGAGGCAAAGGGGAAATCGCACAGATGGAACATGGTTTGTCTAAACTGTGCGGCAAAACCATGCGTAGTTGGTCTTGGAGGTAGTAGCTTTGGCATGGGTGGCACATGGTTTGTCTAACTTTGTGGCCAAACCATGAATGGAGGGTCTGCCGAGGCAGTGGCTAATGCACGGTTAGCACACATATTGTCTTACCGTGCGAGCAAACCGTGCGGCCACTTAAACTAGATCCTATAAAGGTGGATCTCACAGGTTTTTTCCTCTAAGTGGATATTTTTTCCTCCTAAGTAGTCCTAACTCAGGATTTTGATTCTCCTTAGGTCAGAGAAGGTTCTACCATCATTATGGAGGCGATCTGAAGGCTTCTCTTTCCGAATCGAAGCTGGTTTCTTGAGGGATGTGATCGTTTTTCATCCTTATTGATTGGTTTCTTAGATCTACTTCTCCACTTCTCTTGGTTTCTTAGATCTATGAATTTTACGGGTAGATCTAAGTGTGTGAATGCCAAATATGTTGAGTTTTGGTCTTGGTTTTGTTATGAGAAGAGATCTAAGGAGGGTTCTTGGAGAATCGACCCGGGTTTCTTCAGCGTTCTTCGACCATTGTGGTTTTCGTCAAAACCTTTGAGGTAGGAGGCTTCACTATTGACTCCTATTGTTATAATTGATTGTATTAGTTTGAAATTGGTTTATTTGAAAGGATTTTATTGTTAAAATCATGGAATAAATCTTCTTTTGTGCTGATTTATGGTTTTCAGGAAATTGTGAAATCCTGGTGAATTGTTGTGCAAAGTGATTTGACTTCTTGAATTTAAAATGTTCATTTTAAATTATGATTGTTGAAATTGTAAATGGTTTGATGAAAATTGGGTTTTCAGTAAAAAGGGTGTTTTATTGAAATGGTTTGATATTGAAATTACTTTGATGGATTTGGTTTTCAATAAAAAGGGAGTTTTATTGAAATGGTTTGGAATTGAAATAGTTTGAGATTGAAATGAATTTGATGGATTTAGTTTTCAATAAAAAGGGAGTTTTATTGAAATGGTTTGGAATTGAAATGGTTCTGATGGAAATTGTTTTCTATAAAAATGTGTTTTTATTGAAAGGGTGTTTTGGCATGAGCATTGGAAATATGTGGTGTGTGTTCATGTTGAATGTACAAGGCATGGTTGAAATATGACCTTGTGCTCAGTGCCAAACATTTAATGGAACATGGTAACTAATTGTACGAGGCTTGGTTGAAATATGACCTTGTGCTCGGTGCTCAATGTGTAATGGAACAGGGGAAACAATTACCTTGTGATGACTTGGTAGATCCACGAGAGACCACTCATGAGTATGGAACTGTCATAACGAAGCAACCATGGTTGGTAGCACGGGTTGGGAAATGGTTGGGTATGCCAAAAAGGAATGTTTTTGAAATGGTTCTAAAACTTGTTTGGTTGTTTTTCTGGAAAAATAACTTGTTGGAAAATTGGTTTCAATTACTCTTGGAGTTCCTTGGGTTGTGAGTGGTTTTGGAAACTTTTTTATATATAGTTATAAACTGCTTTTGAGAAAATGTTTTATATAAAAAAAATTTATATAAATTTTGCTAACTCTTCTATCCTATTGTCATAAGTAAGGAAGTCATTGGGGAAGCCTAATGAGTTTTATACTCACCCCTACATTAGCACTTTGGTTCTTTTGCAGATGTCGTGTTCCGGGATACAGGTAAAGGTGAAGCATATTATTGCTAGTGGCTCCTGGGGATACTTGGGAGATGTTGTGGAGATTAGAGCTTGTAGAGCACAGATTCATGGTTTCTTTTGAGAGTCTTGATTTGTTCATCCATTGCGTGCTTTGATGCTTGGTTTGGTCTTCTATTTTTGTGTACTCGATGTGGTTTGACATGAATGAAGTTGTTTATTTGTCATTCATTTGTTCATGCATCATATAGTGAATGTTTGGTTATGCTTGGTTGGTTTATGGGTTATTTCTTAAAGGTTAAATCGTCCCCCAACTTGTATTTGAACCCCTTCAACATTTATTTCCATCCTTTGGCATCTTGGGGATGTCACTTAAGGACTAGTAATGACTCGTTGTACTCTCAATCCAATGAGAATTTGTGGGTCATTACAAATTGTATCAGCTTGTTCGGTCCTTTCCTAACAAGTGGTCATCGATGTTCTTGGTCCTGGAGTTGAAATTCATTCTTGTCTATTCCTTGGGTTAAAATCTTAGACAGGAGTAGGATTGTCGGAATATGAAATGTATAGCATAAAAGGATGTAGCTAACCCATTTATGGTATACTTCAAGTTACCAGGGTGTTGGGTACATAAGTGTTTTGGATACACTTCTAGAATTTTAGGAAATATCATTGTCATGGATTTAGCCAATGAGATGAGCATGACATGCATTTTAGAGGAATGACTTCCCACTAGGATTGCATATCTCATTGTGGGGAATGATTTGTGATTTTTTACAAGGTTTGAATTTTCGAAAAAAATGTAGAAGTTATTTTCAATGAAAGATTTTGAAAACATGATATTTGGAATTTTTTGAAAATGGGTTGATTTTCAAAAGGCATGAGGAATGTTTTCAAAAATGTTGGTACATGGGAAAAAGTGTTGTTTTGGAAAACAATGTTGTGATAGATGATGTGATAGAATTTGAAATACTAATCCATCAGTTTCTAGAGAGTGATATTGACGGAGGTTGTTGTTGGTTTAGAAAATGGCACCCAGTATGCATCATCGAAACCAACCCGAAGAAGTTGTGGAGAATGTGGTTGCACCTGAACCACGGATGAACCAAGAGCTGGTTCAAAGTATTGTCCATGCTTTTCAAGATGTGGATACGGGGAACCGAAGGAATGAACCAAGGCATGTGGATCATACCATCCAGTTCATGAAGCAGAATCCACCAAAATTTCAGGGTTATGTTGAACCCGAGAAGGCGGAGGTGTGGCTAAGTAGGATGAATCGTATCTTCGATTACATCAACATAATATTAGAGCTGAAATTAAAGTTGGTGGTTTATATGCTCGATGATCTTTCACATCAATGGTTGGATTTAGTGGTGTAGGATAAATTGTATGAAGGCCTTACATGGGAGGATTTTGAAGAATTGTTCAACAAACAATTACATCCTCACACGTTCAAAATCCAGAAGAAGATGGACTTCTTCATCCTGAAACAGGAGAGCCTCTCTGTCACAGAGTATGCGGCTAAGTTCATGAATTTAGTCCATTTTTCACCAGAGGTTGTGACAAGTGCGCCCTTGAAGGCACGAATCTTCGAATCAAGGCTAAGGCAGGAGATTCAATTGAATATTGTGGTGCTCTGTATTACGGATTATACAGAGATGGTGAACAGAGTGACTATTGATGAACATGATATCTTGGGATCAATTGGAGGAGGGGTGATGATACCTATAGGAAATGGTGGGAACTCAACCACTAGGAACAAGAGGAAAAGGGAAACCTATTTCCACAGTGCGAGTGAAAATCAGAACTAGATGGCGGAATCAGTGAACCTTCCTCCATGACCCCAGAGCAAAGCAGGTTGCTTTCAACGTGGTTCGACTAACCACATATAGCGAGAGTGTATGGTGAAACCTAGAGCATGTCACAATTGAAATCAAATGGGGAATCTATAGTGTTATTGTAGTAATTCTTTAAGTTCGGGTGCGTGGGACACTTCCTAGGCATCGCAAGCATCGTATGCTTCGATAGGATGAGGATAGTAGAGTTAGTCTCATCGGCATCACAGAGCTATCCATGGTGATTCTAGAAATACCGAGACTCCTCAACCAGGGCAATCTCAGCAAGGAAACAAGGAGAACAGTGTAGCAACGAAGCAATTGTATGGAGCTAAGCAGATGATGGTCGATTGTCAAGATGGACCATCTATAGTAAGAGGTACAATTATATTGAATTATACCTTTGTGAAAGTGTTGTTTGATACTGTTGCATCACATTCCTTCATTTCTTCTCGTGTTGTTGACTTGCTATGTTTAAAACTGGAAATGATGCCTTATATTTTGAAACTGAAAACTCCTCTTGGTGTAAGAGAATGTCAAGCCTTTGTGTGTAGAGCATGTGCTATAACTGTCAATGGAGATAAGTTAAAATGGGACTTCTCGATGTTGGACATGGATGTCTATGATGTAATCTTGGGTATGGATTGTTTGAAAATGTTTAAGTCTCACATAGATTGTTATAGGAGAATAGTTAGTTTCACAACTGAGGACGACATCGACCGTCTCTTCAGAGGAGAGAGGATGGAAAAGAAAGGTGCAAAGAGCTTGTTAACACCAATGGTGGGAATGGTGTCTTGCCGATTGGCAGCGTTGACTTTGGAATCAATGGAAGAGATCGAGGAAAATAGTTTTCCAGCTATTATGGGTCAATTTCCAGATGTCTTTCCCAAGAACTTCTCAGGGATACCAACTCTAAGGGAAGTTGAGTTTACAATTGATCTCTTTTCGGGGACCAGTCCTATTTCCCTTCCATCTTATAAGATGGAACCAACAGAGTTACGAGAATTGAACGTGCAGTTAGAGGAGCTGGAAAGCAAGGGTTTCAATCATCCAAGTACATCTCCATGGGTAGCACCGTTTTTGTTCGTGAATAAGGAAAATGGAACTCTTCGGCTATGTGTTGATTATTGTAAGCTTAACCAAGTTACAATAAAGAATATATATTCGCTTCCACACATTGATGATCTATGTGATCAGTTAAGGGGAGATCAGTGGTTCTCCCATATTGACTTGCGATCAGGATATCACCAATTGTGAGTTTGGAAGGAGGATATTTCAAAGAAAGCTTTCAGAAGTAGAAATAGCCACTACAAATATGTAGTCATTCCTTTCAGAATAACGAATGCACCAGCGGTCTTTATGGATTTGATGAATCGAATATTTAAACAATATCGGGATTATTTTTTGTGGCATTTTTGGATTACATTTTAGTGTATTCAAAGACAAGGGATGATCATGAAGTGCACCTGGAAACAGTGTTACAAATCTTGAGAGATCATCATTTGTATGCCAAATTATAAAAGTGTGATTTTTGGATACATAACGTACGTTTCCTTAGCCATGTCATTTCTGAGAAAGGTGTTTCTGTTGATCCTAAATAGATAGAAGTCATTATCTCATGGCAACCACCGAAGAATGTGTTCAAGATACGAGATTTTCTTGGTCTAGCTAGTTACTACTGACGCTTTGTGAGTGATCTCTCAGGACTAGCTTCACCAATGAAATCCCCGAATAATAATAATTCTCCCTTCTAATGGACGGAATAATGTTAGAAATCCTTTCAGGAACTGAAGGTTCAGCTTAATTCGGCACCTATCTTGATCTTTCCAGAATCAGAACTGGGATATGTGGTGTATTGTGATTCTTCAGGATCAGGGTTGGGTTGTGTTCTCATGCAAAGATATCATGTGGTTTCTTATGGCTCAAGGTCATTGAGGGTGCATGAGAATAATTACCCAACACATGATTTGGAGTTAGTTTCAGTCATCCATGCTTTGAAAACAAGGAGACACTATCTCTTTGGGGAGAAATTGACTCTGTTTACGGATCAAAAAAGATTGAAACACATTTTCTCATAGCGAGATTTGAATCTAAGGAAAATGAGTTGGATGGATTATCTTCAAATGTTTGACTTTGGCTTGATGTACACACAGGGAAAACGAAATTCGGTGGTGGATGCATTGAGTAGAAAGTCATATGCTCAGTTGGAAAAAGAAGCTCCAGATGAATGGCAGTTGACGTCGGTCTTGGCCGAAAAGCATATGGAATGTGAAGACTGAGGTGATGTTGCTGTTTTCTTTTCAGCTACGCTTGTTCCTGATTTAGTAAAGATGATCAAAGAAACACAAACATCTGATTCATAATGTCTGGTTGTAAGTTCAAAACTCAATGGTGGGGAGACCATTGATGGCTGGAAACTTGATGGGGGTTCAGTTTTGTGTTTTAGAGATCGGATGGTTGTGCTTATGGTTTGTTTGGAACAACTCATTCATTGTTACCACCATTCAAGATGGGATGTACACCTAGGAACACCAAATATTTATAAGTCATTGAAGGTGTATTTTTGGTGGAGCGGCATGAAAAAGAAGGTGGTCTAGTTCATCTCACGATGCTTAACTTGTCAGCAGGTTAAAGCAGACCATCAAAGACCAACTGGTATGTTACAATCTTTTTCCGTCCCAGTGTGGAAATGGGATCAGATAGTAATGGATTTTGATAAGGGCCTTCCAAGAACCATTCGGAAACACGATGCAAATTGGGTGATAGTGGATCGTCTTACCAAGTCGGACCATTTCATCCCTATTCGTTAAACTCATATGGTGGAAGATATTTCAAAAATCTATATCCAAGAGGTGGTGAATAGACTTGGTGTACCAGTGTCTATAGTCTCAGATAGAGATATGAGGTTCACATCTCATTTATGTAAATCATTACAGCAAGCCCTTGGAACTCAGTTGACTATGAGCACAGCGTATCATCCTCAGACGGATGGGCAATCTGAGCGGGCGATACAAAATTTGGAAGATATGTTACCGGCTTGTGTAATATATTTGGTGGCTCATTGGAGGAATATATACCCTTAGTGGAGTTCTCATACAATAATAGCTATCCAGCATCGATACGCGTGGCTCTGTTTGAAGCATTGTATGGGCTTCCTTGTCGTTCTCCACTATGTTGGGTGGAAACGGGTGAAACTTCACTAGTCGGTACCAGCATTGAACAAGAAACAACAGAGAATATCCATTTGATTATAAAGAGAATGGAGATGGCTCTAAGTCATCAAAAATCTTATGAAGATCACCGTTGAAGACCATTGTCGTTCGTTGTGGGGGATCATGTCTTCTTGGGAATATCCCCAAGGCTTGGACATCGTCGTTTCGGGAAGCAGGTCAAGTTATCTCTTAGATACATTAGCCCTTTTGAGATACTGGAATGGGTTGGAGAGGTGGCATATCAGTTGGCATTACCACCATGGTTTAGTTTAGTGCATAATGTGTTCCATTATCTCAATTGAAAAAGTATCAGCCTGATCCAGACCATGGGAACAGATGGGATCACATTGACATAGAGTCAGATGCTTCGTTGATACATATCCCGGTATGGATTTTGGGTAGGCAAGAGAAATTCTTGTATGGAAAAAGCATCGGTCTAGTGTGGGTTTTAGGGCAGCATAGTCAGATTTCAGAAAAGACTTGGAAACGTGAAAAGGAAATGAAAGAGCAGTGGTCGGAACTCTTTCAGTTGGATGAAGGTTTTCTACATTTTGAAGAAGGAAAGACCAATGGTGGGGAGAATTTAGTTTCCCTGGTTTCTAGTAGGTAACCCTTTCTTGATGCTTTTAATAGTTTTAAAGTTAATGGTGATGAATGGGAGAGTCAGGTGAACTTTGAATGAAGTTTTGAGGCAAAGGGGAAGTCTCATGGACGGCACACGGTTTGTCTAAAATGAGTGGAAAAACCATGCGTAGTTAGTCTTGGAGGCAGTAGCTTCCACACGGGCGGTGCATGGTTTGTCTAACCGTGCGGCCAAACTGTGCATGGAGGGTCTGTCGAGGCAGTGGCTAAAGTACGGTCAGCGCACATTTTGTCTAACCGTGCGAGCAAACCGTGCGGCCACTTAAACGAGATCCTATAAAGGTGGATCTCATGTGTTTTTTCCTATAATTAGATCTTTTTTCCTCCTAAGTGGCCCTAACTCGGGGTTTTTCTTCTCCTTAGGTCATAGAAGGTTCTCCCATCATTCTGGAGGCAATCTAAAGGCTTCTCTTGGTGAATCAAAGCCGGTTTCTTGAGGTATGTGATCGTTTTTCATTGTTCTATATCAGTTTCCTAGATCTACTTAGATCTAATTCTCCTCTTCTCTCAATTTCATATATCTATACCCGTTATGGGTAGATATAAGTGTTTGGATGCCAAATATGCTGAGTTTCGGTCTTGGTTTTTTAGGAGAATATATCTAAGGAGGGTTCTTGGAGAATCGACCCGGGTTTCTTGAGCGTTCTTCAACCGTTGTGGTTTTCGTCAAAACCATTGAGGTAGGAGGCTTCACTCTCGACTCCTATTGTTATAATTGATTGACTTAGTTTAAAATTGGATTATTTGAATGGATTTGATTGTGAAAATCATGGAATTAATCTTCCTTAGTGATTATTTATTGTTTTGATGAAATTGTGAAATCTTGGGGAATTTTTGTGCAAAGTGATTTCGTTTCTTGAATTTAAAATGTTTATTTTAAATTATGATTGCTGAAATTGTAAATGGTTTGATGAAAAATGGGTTTTCAATAAAAAAAGGGTGTTTTATTGAAATGGTTTGAGATTTAAATGACTTTGATGGATTTGGTTTTCAATAAAATGGTAGTTTTATTGAAATGGTTTGGAATTAAAATGGTTTGAGATTGAAATGAATTTGATGGATTTTGTTTTCAAAAAAAGGGAGTTTTATTGAAATGGTTTGGAATTGAAATGGTTTTTATGGAAATGGTTTTCAATAAAAATGTGTTTTTATTGAAAGGGTGTTTTTGGAATGACTGTTGGGAATATGTGGTGTGTGTTCATGTTGCATGTATGAGGCTTGGTTGAAATATGACCTTGTGCTCTGTTCCAAATGTTTAATGGAACATGGTAACTAATTTTATGAGTCTTGGTGGAAATATAACCTTGTTCTTAGTGACAAAGGACTAATGGAACATGGGAAATAATTACCTTGTGAAGACTTGGTATATCCATGAGAGACCGCTCATGAGTATGGAACTGTCATAACGAAGCATGCATGGTTGGTAGCATGGGTTGGGAAATGGTTGGGTATGCCAAAAAAGAATGTTTGTGAAATGGTTCTAAATATTGTTTGGTTATTTTTCTGGAAAAATAACTTTCTAGAAAATTGGTTTCAATTTCTCTTGAAATGCCTTTGGTTATGAATGGTTTTAGAAAATTGTTTATATTTAGTTATAAAATGCATTTGAGAAAATGTTTTATATAATTTTTTTTATAAAAATGTTTCTAACTCTTCTATCCTAGTGGAATGAGTAGATAAGTAATTGGGGAAACCAACTGAGTTTTATACTCACCCCTATGTTGGAACTTTGGTGCTTTTGTAGATGTCGTGTTCCGGGATACAGGTAATGGTAAAGCATCTTATTGCTAGTGGCTCATGGTGATGCTTTGGAGATTTTATGGAGCTTGGAGCTTATGGAGCAGGGAGTCATGGTGTATTTTGAGGGTCTGGAGTTGTTCCTCCATTGTGTACTTTGATGCTTGGTTTGGTCTTCCGCTATTGTGTACATGATGTGGTTTGACATGAATGAAGTTGTTTATTTTTCATTCATTTGTTCATGCATCATATAGTGAATGTGTTGTTATTCTTGGTTGGTTTATGGGTTATTTATTAAAGGGTAAGTCATCCCCCAACCTGTATTTGAAACCCTTTGGCATTTATTGCCAGCCTTTGGCATCTTGGGGATGTCTCTTAAGGCCTAGTAATGACTCGTTGTACTCTCAAGCCAATGATAATTGGCGGGTCATTAAAAATGGTATCATCTTGTTTGGTCCTTGCCTAACAAGTGGTCATCGATGTTCTTGGTCTTGGAGTAGAAATTCATTGTTGTCTATTCCTTGGGTCGAAATATTAAACAGGAGTAGGATTGTCAGAACTTAAAATGTATAGCATAAAAATATATTGCTAACCCTTTTATGCTAAACTTCAAGTTACCAGGATGTTGGGTACATAAGTGTTTTGGATACACTTCTAGAATGTTGGGAAAACTCATTGCCATGGGTTTAGCCAATGAGATGAGCATGACATGCATTATAGTGGAATGACATCCCACTTTATTTCATATCTCATTATGAGGAATGATTTGTGATTTTGTGAAAGGTGCGAATTTTCGAAAAAAATTGCAGAAATTATTTTCAATGAAAGATTTTGAAAATGGGATATTTGGCGTATTTTGAATATGGGTTGATTCTCAAAAGTCCTGAGGAATGTTTTCAAAAATGTTTCAACATGTGAAAGGGATGTTTTGGAAAAAAAATGTTATGGTAGATGATGTGATATTATTTGAAATGTTAAGCCATCGGTTGCTAGAGAGTGATATCGACGGAGGTTGTTGTTGGTTTAGAAAACGGCACCCAGTAGGCGTCGTCGAAACAAACCCATAGAAGTTGCAGAGAATGTGGTTTCACCTGAACCATGGGTGAACCAAGAGCTGGTTCAGAGTATTGTCCAGGATTTTCAGGCTGTGGATAGGGGGAACTGGAGGAATGAACCAAGGCATGTGGATCATACCATCCAGTTCATGAAACATAATCCACCAAACGTTCAGGCTGATGTTGAACCCGAGAAGGTGGAGGTGTGGATAAGTAGGATGAATCGTATCTTCAATTTCATCGACACACCAATAGAGCAGAAAGTAAATTTGGTGACATATATGCTTGATGATCATGAACGTCAATGGTGGGATTTAGTAGTTCCGGCTAAATTGGATGAAGGCCTTACATGGGAGGATTTTGAAGAATTGTTCAACAAACAATTCTATCCTTACACATTCAAAATCCAGAAGTAGATGGACTTATTCAGCCTGAAACAGGAGATCCTCTCTGTCACAGAGTATGCATCTAAGTTCATGAATATAGTCGGTTTTTCATTAGAGGTTTCAACAAGTGCATCTTTGAAGGCACGAATCTTCGAATTAGGGCTAAGGCAGGAGATTTGATCAAAGATTGTGATGCTCTGTATTACAGAGTATACAGATATAGTGAATAGAGTGACTGTTGCTGAATGTGATATCTCAGGATCAATAGGAGGAGGGATGATGATACCTACAGGAAATAGTGGGAACTCAACCACTGGGAACAAGAGGAAAAGGGAAACCTATTTCCACGATGCGAGTGCAAATCAGAACCAGACGGCGGGATCAGTGAACCTTCCTCCATGACCCCAGATCAAAGAAGGTTTCTTTCAATGTGGTTCGACTGACCACATAAAGCAAGAGTGTACAGTGCAACCTAGATCAGGTCACAATTTCAAGAAAATGGGGCATCTGTAGTTCTCTTGTAGGAATGATCTGAGGTTGGGTGTGTGTGACACTTCCCAGGCATCGTAAGCATCGTATGCTTCAATAGGATGGGGATAGCCGAGTCAGTCTCGTCAGTATCACAGAGCTAGCCATGGTGATTCTTGAAATACCATGACTCCTCAACTAGGGAAATCTCGGCAAGGCAACAAGGAGAACAGTGAAGTGATGAAGCAATTGTATGGAGGTGAGCAGATGATGGACGATGATCAGGCTGGACCATCTATAGAAAGAGGTTGGATTATTTTGAATTCTACCTTTGTGAAAGTGTTGTTTGATACTGGTGCATCACATTCCTTCATTTATTCTCATGTTGTTGACATTCTATGTTTAAAACTGGAAATGATTCCTTCTGTTTTGAAACTGAAAACTCGTCTTGGTGAAAGATAATGTCAAGCCTTTGTGTCTAGAGCATGTGCTATAACTGTCAATGGATCTGAGTTAAAATGGTACTTCTCGATGTTTTACATGGATGTTTATGACGTAATCCTGGGTAGAGATTGGTTGACAATTTTTAAGGCTCACATCGACTTTTATAGGAGACCAGTTAGTTTCAAGAGTGAGGACGGCATCGACCATCTCTTCCGAGGAGAGAGGATGGAAAAAATGGTGAATAGAGCTTGTTAACACCAATGGTGGGAACGGTATCTTACCAATTGAAAATTTTGAATTTGGTATTAATGGAAGAGATCGAGGAAAATATTTTTCCAGCTATTGTGGATCAATTTCTAGATGTCTTTCACAAGAACTTCTCAGGGTTACCACCTCTAAGGCAAGTGGTGTTTACGGTTGATCTCCTTTCGAGGACCAGTCCTATTTCCCTTCCATCTTATAGGATGGAACCAATAGAGTTGCAGGAATTTAACGTGCAGTTATAGAAGCTGGAAAGAAAGGGTTTCATTCAGCCAAGTACGTCTCCGTGGGCAGCACCAATTTTGTTTGTGAAGAAGGCAGATGGAACTCTTCAGCGATGTGTTGATTATCGTAAGCTTAACCAAGTTATGATAAAGAATAGATATCCACTTCCAAACATTGAGGATCTATTTGATCAATTAAGTGGAGCTCAGTGGTTCTCCCAGATTGACTTTCGATCAAGATATCACCAATTGCGATTTCGGAAGAAGTATATTTCAAAGAAAGCTTTTAGAAGCAGATATGGCCACTACGAATATGTAGTCATGCCTTTCGGACTAACGAATGCACCATCGGTCTTCATGGCTTTGATGAATCGGATATTTCAACAATATCTGGATTCTTTTGTTGTGGTGTTTGTGGATGAAATTTTAGTGTATTCAATGACAAGGGCTGATCACGAAGTGCACCTAGAAACATTGTTACAAATCTTGAGAGATCATCGTTTGTATGCCAAATTATCAAAGTGTGATTTTTGGATAGGGGAAGTAATTTTCCTTGGCCATGTCATTTCTGATAAAGGAGTTTATATTGATCCGGAAAATATAGATGCCGCTATCTCGTGGTAACCGCCAAAGAATGTGTTTGAGATACAAAGTTTTGTTGGTCTAGCTGGTTACTACAGACGCTTTGTGGATGATTTCTCATGACTAGATTCACCAATAATAGCCCTGACTAATAAGCGTTCTCCCTTCAAATGGAGGGAAGAATGTCATAAATACTTTCAGGAACTGATGTTTCGGCTTACATCAGCACCTATCATGATCTTTCCAGAATCAGGAGAGGGATATGTGGTGTATTGTGATGCATCAGGATCAGGGTTGGGTTGTGTTCTCGTGTAAAGAGATCATGTGGTTTCTTATGGCTCAAGGAAGTTGAGGGTTCATGAGAATAATTACCCAACACGTGATTTGGAGTTATCTTTAGTCATCCATTCTTTGAAAACATAGAGACACTATCTCTTTGGTGAGAAATTTACTATGTTTACGGATCACAAAAGCTTGAAACACATTTTCTCACAGCGAGATTTAAATCTGAGGAAAAGGAGGTGGATGGAGTATCATTAAATGTTTGAATTTGACTTGATGTACACACCGGGAAAAGTAAATTCAGTGACAGATACATTGAGTAGAATTTCATATGCTCAGTAGGAAAAAGAAGCTTAGATGAATGGAAGTTGATGTCGGTCTTAGCCAACATGCATGTGGAATGTGAAGATGGAGGTAATGTTACTGTTTTCATTTCATATAATATTGTTCCTAATTTAGTAAAGATGATCAAAGAAACACAAACATCTGATGCAGAATGTATAGTTGTAAGTTCGAAACTCAATGGTGGGGAGACCATTAATGGATGGAAACTTGTTGGGGTCAGTTTTGTGTTTCAGAGATCAGATGGTTGTACCTATGGATTATCAGGAACAACTCATTCATGATTACCATGATTCAAGATGGTTTTTACACCTAGGTAAACAGAAGATGTATAAGGCGTTGAAGGCACTATTTTTGTGGAGCGGCAAGAAAAGGAAGGTGGCCGAGTTCATTTCACAGTGCTTAAATTGTCAACAGGTTAAAGCAAATCATCAGAGACCAGTTGATATGTTACAATATTTGTCCATCCCAGTGTGGAAATGGGATCAGATAGCAATGGATTTTGTTACAGGTCTTCCAAGAACGGTTCGGAAACATGATTCCAATTGAATGATAGTGGATCGTCTAACCTAGCCGGCCCATGTCATCCCTATTCATGAAACTCATACGGTGGAAGATCTTTCAAAAATCAATATCTGAAAGGTGGTGAAGATACATCATGTACTAGTGTCTATAGTCTTAGATAGATATCTAAGGTTCACATCTCGTTTTCAGAAATCATTACAGCAAGCCCTTGGAACTCAATTGAATACAAGCACGGCGTATCATCCTCATATGGATGGGCAATACGAGCGGATGATACAAACTTTGGAAGATATGCTAGGGGATTGTGTAATGGATTTTGGTGGCTCATGGGAGGATCATATATCCTTAGTGGAGTTCTCATATAATAACATCTATCAAGCCTCGATATGCATGGCTCCGTTTGAATAATTGTATGGTAGTCCTTGTCGTTCTCCACTATGTTGGGTGGAAATGGGTGAAACATCACTAGTCAGGCCAAGACTTGTCCAAGAAACAACATAGAAGATCTAGTTGATTAGAAAGAGGATGGAGATGGCTCAGAGTCCTCAAAGATCTTATGCAGATCAATTTCGAAGACCGTTGTCATTCGTTGTGGGTGATCATGTCTTCTTGAGGATCTCCCCAAGGTGTGGACATCGTCGTTTTGGGAAGCAGGGCAAGTTATCTCCCAGATACATTGGCCCTTTTGAGATACTGAAACGGATTGTAGAGGTGTCATATCTTTTGGCATTACCACCATGTTTTAGTTCGGTGTATAATGTTCCATGTATCTCAGTTGAAAATGTATCATCCTGATCCAGACAATGTGATCATATGAGATCACGTAGACATAGAGCTGGATGCTTCGTTGATACATATCCCGATATGGATTTTTGATAGGAAAGATAAATTCTTTCATAGAGAAATCATTGGTCTGGTGTGGGTTTTATGGAAGCATGGTCAGATTCAAGAAGAGACTTGGGAACGTGAAAAGGAAATGAAAGAGCAGTGGCCAGAACTCATTCAGTTGGATGAAGGTTTTCAACTTTCTAAGGACAGAACAACCAATGGTGGGGAGAATATAGTACCCCCAGTTTCTGGTATGTAACCCTTTCTTTATGCTTTTAATGGTTTTAAAGTTAAGGGTGATGAATGGGAGAGTCGGGAGAACATTGAATGAGGTTTTGAGACAAAGGGTAAGTCACACGGACGCCGCACGGTTTGTGTAAATTGTGTGTCAAAACCATGCGTCATTGGTCCTAGAGGTAGTAGATTTCGCATGGGTGGTGCATGGTTTGTCTAACTGTGCGGCCAAACCATTTGTGGAGGGTCTGCTGAGGCAGTGGCTAACACACGGTTAGTGCACGGTTTGTCTAACAGTGCGATAAAACTGTGCGGCCACTTAAACGATATCCTATAAAAGTGGATCTCACGCGCTTTTGCCACTATGTGGCTCTTTTTTCCTCCTAAGTGGCCCTAGCTCGGGGTCTTGCTTCTCCTTAAGTCAGAAAAGGTTCTCCCATCATTCTGGAGGTGATCTGAAGGCTTCTCTTGGCGAATCGAAGCCGGTTTCTTGAGGTATGTGATCGTTCTTCACCATTCTTGAATGGTTTCTTAGATCTACTTCTCCTCTTCTCTCGGTTTCATAGATCTCCACCCTTTATCAGTAGATCTAAGTGTTTGGATTCCAAATATGTTGTGTTTTGTTCTTGGTTTTATTAAGAGAAGAGATATAAGGAGGGTTCTTGGACAATCGACCCGAGTTTCTTGAGCGTTCTTCGACCGTTGTGGTTTTCGTCAAAACCTTTGAGGTAGGAGGCTTCACTCTCGTCTCCTCTTGTTAGAATTGATTGTCTTAGTATCAAATTGGTTTATTTGACTGGATTTGATTGTGAAAATCATGGAATAAATCTTCTTTAGTGATGATTTATTGTTTTGATGAAATTGTGAAATCATGGGGAATTGTTGTGGAAAGTGATTTGTCTTCTTGAATTTAAAATGTTTATTTTAAATTATGATTGCTGAAATTGTAAATGGTTTGATAAAAAATGGGTTTTAAAAAATAAAGGGTGTTTTATTGAAATATTTTGAGATTGAAATGACTTTGAGGGATTTTGTTTTCAATAAAAAGGGATTTTTATTGAAATGGTTTGGAATTGAAATGGTTTGAGATTGAAATGACTTTGATGGATTTGGTTTATATAAAAAGGTATTTTTATTGAAATGATTTGGAATTTAAATTGTTTTGATGGAAAAGGTTTCAATAAAAATGTGTTTTTATTGAAAGGGTGTTTTTGGCATGACCGTTGGGAATATGTGGTGTGTGTTCATGTTGCGTGTACGAGGATTGGTTGAAATATGACCTTATTCTCGGTGCCAAATGTTTAATGGCGCATGGTAACTAATTGTACGAGGCTTGGTTGAAATATGACCTTGTTCTCGGTTCCAAATGTGTAATGGAACACAGGAAACAATTTCCTTGTTATGACTTGGTAGATCCACGAGAGACCGCTCATGAGGATCGAACTGTCAAAACGAAGCATGCATGGTTAGTATCATGGGTTGGGAAATGGTTGGGCATACCAAAAGAAATGTTTTTGAAATGGTTCTAAATCTTGTTTGGTTATTTTTCTGGAAAAATAACTTGCTGGAAAATTGGTTTCAATTGCTCTTGGAATGCCTTTGGTTATGAATGGTTTTGGAAACTTGTTTATATTTAGTTATAAACTGCTTTTGATAAAATGTTTTATATAAACTATTTTAATATAAATGTTTCTAACTCTTTTTTATTAGTGGCATGAGTAGGTAAGTCATTGGGGAAACCTAATGAGTTTTATACTCACCCTTGTGTTGGATATTTGGTGCTTTTGCAAATGTCATGTTCCGGGATACAGGTAAAGGTAAAGCATCTTATTGGTAATGGATCGTGGTGATGCTTGGGAGATTTTGTGGAGGTTGGAGCTTGTGGAGCACAGAGTCATGGTGTCTTTTGAGAGTCTAGAGTTGTTCATCCATTGTGTACTTTTATGCTTGGTTTGGTCTTCTATTGTTGTGTACCTGATGTGGTTTAACATGAATGAAGTTTTTTATTTGTCATTCATTTGTTCATGAATCATATACTGAATGTTTGGTTTTTATTTGTTGGTTTATGGGTTATTTATTAAAGGGTAAATCATTCCCCAACTTGTATTTGAAACCCTTTGGCATTTATTGCCAGCCTTTGGCATCTTGGGGATGTCCCTTATGACCTAGTATCGACTAATTGTACTCTTAACCCAATGAGAATTTGCGGGTCATTACAAATGGTATCAGCTTGTTCGGTCCTTGCCTAACAAGGGGTCATCGATGTTCTTGGTCTAGGAGTTAAAATTCATTCTTTTCTATTCCTTGGGTCGAAATCTTAGATAGGATTAGGATTTTCAGAAGTTGAAATGTATAGCATAAAAAGATGTAGCTAACCTGTTTATGATATACTTCATGTTACCAGGGTGTTGGGTACATAAGTGTTTTTGGATACACTTCTAGAATGTTGGGAAAACTCATTGTCATGGGTTTATCCAATGATATGAGCATGGAATGAATTTTATAGTAATGACTTCCCACTATGATTTCATATCTCATTGTGAGGAATGATTTGTGATTTTTTGCAAGGTGCTAATTTTCGAAAAAAATGCTGAATTTATTTTCAATTAATGATTTTGAAAACATGATATTTGGCGTATTTTGAAAATGGGTTGATTTTCAAAAGGCATGAGGAATGTTTTCAAAAAAATTTGAACATGGGAAAGGGATGTTTTAGAAAACAATGATGTGATAGATGATGTGATAGAATTTTAAAAACTAAGCCATCAGTTGCTAGAGAGTGGTATTGATGGAGGTTGTTGTTGGTTTAGAAAACGGCACCCAGTAGGCGTCGTCGAAACAAACCCGAAGAAGTTGCAGAGAATGTGGTTGCTCCTGAACCATGGGTGAACCAAGAGCTGGTTCAGAGTATTGTCCATGCTTTTCAATCTGTGGATACGGGTAACTGGAGGAATGAACCAAGGCATGTGGATCATACCATCCAGTTCATGAAACAAAATCCACCAAACATTCAAGGTGATGTTGAACCCGAGAAGGCGGAGGTGTGGCAAAGTAGGATGAATCATATCTTCAATTTCATCGACACACCAGTAGAGATGAAAGTAAAGTTGGTGAAGTATATGCTTGACGATCTTGAACGTCAATGGTGAGATTTAGTAGTGCATGCTAAATTTCATGAAGTCCTTACATGGGATGATTTTGAAGAATTGTTCAACAAATAATTCTATCCTGAAACGTTCAAAATCTAGAAGACGATGGACTTCTTCAGCCCGAAATAAGAGAGACTCTCTGTCACAAATTATCCGGCTAAGTTCATGAATTTAGTCCATTTTTCACCAAATTTTGTGACAAGTGCATCTTTGAAGGCACGTATCTTTGAATCGGGGCTAAGGCAGGAGATTCGATCAAAGATTGTGGTGCTCTGTATTACGGATTATATAGATATGGGTAATAGAGTGACTGTAGCTAAACATGATATCTCATGATCAATAGGTGGAGGGATGATGTTACCTACAGGAAATAGTGGGAACTCAACCACTGTGAACAAGAGGAAAAGGGACACCTATTTCCACGGTGCGAGTGCAAATCAGAACCAAACGGCGAGATCAGTGAACCTTCCTCCATAACCCCAAAGCAAAGCAGGTTGCTTTCTATGTGGTTTGACTGACCATATAAAGCGAGAGTGTATACCGCAACCTAGAGAATGTCACAATTTCAAGAAAATGGGGAATCTACAGCATTATTATAGGAATGTTCTGAGGTTGGGTGCGCGTGACACTTCTCAGGCATTGCAAGCATCGTATGATTCGATAGGATGAGGATAGCAGATTCAGTCTCATTAGCATCACAGAGTTAGCCATGGTGATTCTAAAAATACCATGACTATTCAACTAGGGCAATATCAATAAGGAAACAAGGAGAATAGTGTAGCGATGAAGAAATTGTATGAAGCTGTGAAGATGTTGGTTGATGATCAGGCTAGACCATCTATAGTGAGAGGTCTGATTATTTTGAATTCTACCTTTATGAAAGTGTTGTTTGATACAGGTGCATCACATTCCTTTATTTCCTATCGTGTTGTTGACTTTCTATGTTTCAAACAGGAAATGATGCCTTCTGTTTTGAAACTGAAAACTCCTCTTGGTGAAATAGAATGTTAAGAACCTCATGGGTTTAGATTGGTTGAAAATGTCTATGGATCACATCGACTGTTATAGGAGAACAGTTAGTTTACAACTGAGGAGGACTTCGACTGTCTCATCAAAGGAGAGAGGATGGAAAAGAAAGGTGCAGAGAGCTTGTTAACACCAATGGTGGGAACAGTCTCTTACCAATTGGCAGTGTTGACTTTGGAATCAATGGAAGAGATCGAGGAAAATAGTTTTCCAGCTATTGTGGATCTATTTTCAGATGTCTTTCCCAATAACTTCTCAGGGTTACCACCTCTAAGGGAAGTGGAATTTATAATTGATCTCCTTTTTGGGACCAATATTATTTCCCTTCCATCTTATAGGATGGCACCAACAGAGTTGTGGGAATTTAAAGTGAAGTTAGAGGAGCTGGAAAGCAAGGGTTTCATTCGGCCAAGTACGTCTCTATGGGCAGCACCAGTTTTGTTCCTAAAGAATGCAGATGGAACTCTTCGGCTGTGTGTTTATTATCATTAGCATAACCATGTTACGATAAAGAATAGATATCTACTTCACCACATTAATGATCTATTCAATAAATTAATGGGATCTCAGTGGTTCTCTAAGATTCACTTGCGATCAGGATATCACCAATTGTGAGTTCGGAAGGGGTATATTTCAAATAGAGCTTTCAGAAGAAGATATTTTCACTACGAATATGTAGTCATGCCTTTTGGACTAAAGAATGAACCATCTGACTTTATGGATTTGATGAATCGAATATTTCAACAATATCTGGATTCTTTTTTTGTGGTGTTTGTGGACAACATTTTAGTGTATTCAAAGACAAGGGCTGATCATGAAGTGCACCTAGAAACAGTGTTACAAATCTTGAGAGATCATCATTTTTATTCCAAATTATCAAAGTTTGATTTTTGGATACATGAAGTACGTTTCCTTGGCCATGTCATTTCTGATAAAAAAGTTTCTATTGATCCTGAAAAGATAGAAGTCATTATCTCGTGGCAACCATCGAAGAATGTGTTTGAGATATGAAGTTTTCTTGGTCTAGCTGGTTACTACCAACACCTTGTGCATTTTTTCTCACGACTAGATTCACCAATAACAGCCTTGACTAAGAATAATGCTCCCTTCCAATTGAGGGAAGAATGTCAGAAATCCTTTCAGGAACTGAAGGTTCGGCTTACATCAGCACCTATCTTGATCTTTCCAGAATCAGGAGAGGGATATGTGGTGTATTGTGATGCTTCAGGGTCAGGGTTGTGATGTGTTCTCATGAAAAGATATCATGTGGTTTCTTATGGCTCAAGTAAGTTGATGGTGCATGAGAAGAATTACCCAAAACATGATTTTGAGTTAGTTGCAGTCATCCATACTTTGAAAACATGGAGACAATATCTCTTTGGTGAGATATTTACTGTGTTTACAGATCACAAAATCTTGAAACACATTTTCACATAGAGAGATTTGAATTTGAGGCAAAGGAGGTGAATAGAGTATCTCCAAATGTTTGACTTTTACTTGATTTACACATCGGAAAAAGGAAATTCGTTGGCGGATGCATTGAGTAGAAATACATATTCTCATATGGCAAAAGAAGCTTTAGATAAATGGAAGTTGATGTCGGTCTTAGCCAACATGCATGTGGAATGTGAAGACCGAGGTAATGTTGTTGTTTTCCTTTAATCTAAGATTGTTCCTGCTTTAGTAAAGATGATCAAAGAAACATGAACATCTGATGCAGAATGTCTGTTTGTATGTTCAAAACTTAATGGTGGGGAGACCATTGATGGATGGAAACTTGTTGGGGGTTCGTTTCTGTGTTTATGAGATCAGATGGTTGTACCTATAGTTTTTCAGGAATAACTCCTTAATTATTACCACCATTCAAGATGGGTTGTACACCCAGGTACACAGAAGATTTATAAGGTGTTGAAGGCGCAGTTTTGGTGGAGCGGCATGAAAAAGAAGGTGGCCGAGTTCATCTCATGGTGATTAACTTGTCAGCTGGTTAAAGAAGAACATCAGATACCAGTTGGTATGTTACAATATTTTTCCATCCCATTTTGTAAATCGGATCAGATAGCAATGGATTTTGTTATAGGTCTTCCAAGAACGGTTTGGAAAGACGATTCCAATTGAATGATAGTGGATCGTCTAACCAAGTCGGCTCATTTCATCCATATTCTTGAAACTCATACGGTGGAAGATCGTTCAAAAATCTATATCTGAATAGTGGTGAAGAGACATTATGTACCAGGGTCTATAGTCTCAGATAGAGATCTGAGGTTCACATCTTGTTTTTGGAAATCATTAGAGCAATCCCTTGGAGCTCAAATGACTATGAGCACAGCGTATCTTCCTCAGATGGATGGGAAATCCGAGCAGACGTTACAAACATTGGAAGATATGTTTTGGGCTTGTGTAATGGATTTTGTTGGCTCATTGGAGGAGCATATATCATTAGTGGAGTTCTCATAAAATAACAGCTATCAATCCTCGATACGCATGGATCAGTTTGAAGCATTGTATGGGCGTCCTTATCGTTCTTCACTATGTTGGGTGGAAACAGATGAAACATCACTAGTCGGGCCAAGCCTTGTTCGAGAAACAATAGAGAATATCCAGTTGATTAGAAAGAGGATGGAGATGGCTCAAAGTCATCAGAAATCTTATGCAGATCAATGTCGAAGACTGTTTTTGTTCGTTGTGAGTGATCATGTCTTCTTGAAGATCTCCCCAAGGCTTGGACATCATCGTTTCGGGAAGCAGGGTAAGTTATCTCTTAGATACATTGGCCCTTTTGAGATACTGGAATGTTTTGGATAGGTGGAATATCGGTTGGCATTAAAACCATGGTTTAGTTCGGTGCATAATGTGTTCCATGTATCTCAGTTGAAAAAGTATCAGCCTGATCCTGACCATGCGATCAGATGAGATCACATTGACATAGAGCTGGATGCTTCATTGATACATATCCTGGTACAAATTTTGGATAGGTAAGAGAAAGTCTTGCATGGAAAAATCATCGGTCTAGTGTGGGTTTTATGGCAGCATGTTCAGATTCAAGAAGAGACTTGGGAACGTGAAAAGGAAATAAAAGAGAAGAGGCCAGAACTCTTTCAGTTGGATAAAGGTTTTCTACTTTCTAAGGACGGAAAGACCAATGGTGGGGAGAATTTAGTACCCCCAGTATCTGTTATGTATCCCTTTCTTGATACTTTTAATGGTTTAAAAGTTATGGGTGATGAATGGGAGAGTCGGGAGAACATTGAATGAAGTTTTGAGGCAAAGGGGAAGTCGCGCGGACGGCGCACGGTTTGTCTAAACCGTGAGAAAAAAAATGCGTAGTTGGTCTTGGAGGTAGTAGCTTCCTCACAGGTGGCACATGGTTTGTTTAACCATATGTCCAAACCGTGCGTGGAAGGCCTTCTGAGGTAGTGGCTAACGCATGGTTAGCGCACGGTTTGTCTAACTGTGCAAGAAAAATGTGCGACCACTTAAACGAGATCCTATAAAGGTGGATCTCACGTAAATTTTCCTCTAAGTGGCTCGTTTTTTCTCCTAAGTGGGCCTAACTTTGGATTTTGCTTCTCTTTAGGTCAGATAATGTTCTCCCCTTGTTTTGGAGGTGATCTGAAGGCTTCTCTTGGCTAATCGAAGCCGGTTTCTTGACGTATGTGATCGTCATTCACCGTTCATGATTAGTTTCTTATATCTACTTAGATATACTTATCCTCTTCTCTCGGTTTCATAGATATACACCTATTATGGGTAGATCTAAGTGTTTGGATGCTGAATATGTTGATTTTTGGTCTTGGTTTTGTTAGTAGAAGAGATCTAAGGAGTGTTATAAGAGAATCAACTCGGGTTTCTTGAGCGTTCTTCGACTGTTGTGGTTTTAGTCAAAACCATTGAGGTAGGAGGCTTCACTCTCGACTCCTCTAGTTAGAATTGATTTTCTTAGTTTGAAATTGTTTTATTTAAATGGATTAGATATTGAAAATCATGGAAAAAATCTTCTTTAGTGATGATTTATGGTTTTATTGAAATTGTGAAACCTTGTTGAATTGCTCTGCAAAGTGATTTGGCATCTTGAATTTAAAATATTTATTTTAAATTATGATTTCTGAAATTGTAAATCGTTTGATGAAAAATTGGTTTTCAATAAAAATGGTGTTTTATTGAAATGGTTTGATATTGAAATGACTTTGATGGATTGGTTTTTAATAAAATGGGAGTTTTATTAAAATGGTTTGGAATTGAAATGGTTTGAGATTGAAATGAATTTGATGGATTTGGTTTTCAATAAAGGAAGTTTTATTGAAATGTTTTGGAATTGAAATGGTTTTTATGGAAATGTTTTTTAATAAAAAGGTGTTTTTATTGAAATGGTGTTTTGGCATGACTGTTGGGAATATGTGGTGTGTGTTCATGTCTAATGTACGAGGCTTGGTTGAAATATGACCTTGTTATTGGTGCCAAATGATTAATTGAACATGCTAACTACTTGTACTAGGCTTGGTTAAAATATGACTTTATGCTCGGTTCCAAAGTTGTAATGGCACACGGGAAACAATTACATTGTGACGACTAAGTTGATCGATGAGAGACTGCTCCGGAGTATGGAACTATCATAACGAAGCATGCATGGTTGGTAGCATGGGTTGGGAAATGGTTGGGTATGCCAAAAAGGAATGTTTTTTAAATGGTTCTAAAGCTTGTTTGGTGATTTTTCTAGAAAAATAACTTGCTGTAAAATTGGTTTCAATTGCTATTGGAATGAATTTTGATATGAATGGTTTTGGAAAGTTCTTTATATTTATTTATAAACTACTTTTGAGAAAAAAAATTATATAAACTGTTTTTATATAAATGTTTCTAACTCTTCTATCCTAATGGAATGAGTAAGGAAGTCATTGGGGAAACCTACTGAGTTTTATACTCACCCATGCGTTGGCACTTTGGTGATTTTGTAGATGTTGTGTTCCGGGATACAGGTAAAGGTAAAGCATCTTATTACTAGTGGATCATGGTGATTCATGGGAGATTTTTTGGATCTTAGAGCTTGTGGAGAATAGATTCATGGTGACTTTTGAGAGTCTTGAGTTTTTCATCTGTTGTGTACATTGATTCTTGATTTTGTCTTCCGCTGTTGTGTACTTGATGTGGTTTGACCTGAATGAAGTTGTTTATTGACATTCATTTGTTCATTCATCATATAGTGGATGTTTGGTTATTCTTGGTTGGTTTATGGGTTATTTCTTAAAGGATAAATCGTCCCCCAAATTGTATTTGAAACCCTTTGTCATTTATTTCTAGCCTCTGGCATCTTGGGGATGTCACTTAAGGCCTAGTAATGACTCATTGTACTCTCAAGCCAATGAGAATTTGAGGGTCATTACAATACCAGTGGGGAATAATTCTCTATAGTTACACTATCATCCCCACCAAGTACTCAATGACCTGTATTGGGTACCCAGTAGATCTACATGTTCATTTTTTCTATATTTATGTAAAATTGGTCTTTTATTCAAAAATACAATCCCTAAAGTCCCTTTTACTTGGGGCTTCCCTCATTTTTAGTCATGCACCCATCTCTTCCAATATATTTATCTCTTTTCATTCCACTTTAGCAAGTATACCAATAATTTTTATCCATATTTCCTCCATAGGTTCTTCAAATCTCAAATTTTATAAGATGTGTGTGGGTACTTCCTCAAATATTCTATTTTTCTCTTCTCTTCATAGAAGGGAATGCCATCACTTAATCTAAAACCCAAATTATTATAAATCTAATTAATTCCATCAGTCTTATATTTTTCTAGCTACTAGGTTGGGGGTATATTCGGTTAATTTAAGGTAATAATGTTAATTTCATGACCAATATCCATCTCCTCTTTCATCAAATGGGAAATGAAATCGTTGATTGTGTGTATGGAGGATTACCGCATCATGAAACGATCGTTTTCCACCACAACCTCTCATGAGTGTATATAATAATGAATTTAAATTATATATATAATATTTATTTCATAATTATACTTCTATAATTATAATATCACATCTACCTTTTTACCTTCTAATCCATTGGAAAATGATAACGCCACTCATGCGTACGTGTGGACTACCGCCTATACGAGGCGATGTGGTATGTTTTTAATTTTATTTTGACATTAATGGTAATAAGGATAGATTTAATGAATATAAATTATATACATAATATAAAAATGATTTTGGTAATTTTAATTCAAATTTATCTTTCTTTCATTCTATCCTTCAAAAAAATTGAAACAACGTTCGTGTGTACGTACAACCTACCATCTCTATGAACGTTGTAATTCAATTTTTCATCTCTAACATTTCTGAATGACTCTAAATATGTGTATAATTTATATATATAGATATATATAATATTATATAATAATTAACATTATAAAAATGATAGAAACATAATCAATGTATGAGGACCAAAACTACCAGACCAGAACATATATGGAAAACGAAGCAGTTATCACCTAAAACCGTGATTTCAATAAAAAAAAATTAATAAATGGGTGAAAAGAGGTTATAATTAAATTATATATGGTATGATATATGTTATTACAATTTTAAAATATATTTATAATAAATTTATATTTATTATAAAGTAGTTTTTTACATGTATGAAGAATGTCGAGACTTGAGTTAAGGGATTTCTAGTATCTCTTTTATTTCTGGGAGACTTATTCCATATTCACTTGTCATTTATTTTTTAAGGTGTATATACTGACCATTTAAAAGGTTACATCAGTAATATTCTTCTTTTAATTATATTTAATTTTTCATTTGATGTTAGTTTTTAATGGTTCTTATGATTCAAAAATTTCCAAAAATGGTAAGGGATATTCATGTCACTTTTTTTTTCTATGGGACACATGCCATATTATCCACTTGTTTCTTTTATGTGGTGTATATAATTTCTATTATTGTACTTTATGATTATTATCATGAAAATTATGGGATATACATTTGAAAATAATTTTTATTCTTTCATAGGTCTTACAATTCATAATTTACCACTAGTAAGGGTTTTATGTTCTAATCTCATTATTTTTAGGGATTGTTTATGATTATGCTTCCATTGATGAAATATTATGATATATATCTCAAAAAACTCATTTATTTTCTTCTAATCTATTTATTTATTTAAATTATATGTTTTAATTTTATTTTAATGTATTTATTCACTCAATATTCCAAAAGATTTTTTAGGGAAAACCAACTCTATTTCTCTCTTCAGTCAAAATCATTTTTCTTCCTTGTCCATGTTTTCTAAAGACGTTTTAAATAAAGTTTTTACCATTATAAAATTATTTTTTAAATAATTTTTTACCCTCTTTTGACTTTTTAAAAAAATTAAGGGGAATCTTCTTTTAATTTTACTAATAAGGTACTTTTTGACTTTTTACCAAAAATGTGAAATCAATCCTTGTTTTAACCTACATGACATGAACAGAATTTTCCACCATCAGGATCACTAATTGATTTAAATATTTCTTTACAGGTTTTCATGTTTATTTTAAAAAAATGTTTTCTTTAATATTTACTAAATTTTTATATTTTAAATAAGTGATTTTAACACCTCTATTATTTCTCTAGATGGTTTATGATTATGATGAATATATGCTTATGAAGAACGTTTCCTTTTCATAAGTTTTGATATGATGAATGTTTTATGATATTATGGAACACATATCTATTATTTCCATTATGTGAAGGGTGGACCTGAAATTAAATATCCCTTTAATGCGTTGGGTAATGATTAATGTTCTATGAGTTCAAATGTTACACAAGAGGTTATCCCAATCCCAAAAGAGGGTACATGGGGGGTTATACTAAGCCTAGAAGGTGGTACACAAGAGGTTATCTAAATCCCAGAAGAGGGTACATGGGAGGATATACCAATCATGAAGCAGGTACAAGTGAGGTTATCCCAATAATAACATGTTATGAATGTCATGATGGGTATCCTTGAAAAATATTTTATATTCTTAATTGAATTCCAAAAATCTATGTCATATTCCATTGTTATGTTGTAATGGATAATATTCATTGATTAATTTTTTATTCATCTCTTATGAAATTCCAAGATTTATTTCATGACACAATTTTATGATATATGATATGTAGGGTATGGTTTTCAAATATTATCCTCATTTTATCATACCTTTATACTCATGTTAAGTCGATATCTCCCTTGTTTACCCTTACTGAGCATATGAACTCACCCTTTATTATGTTTCCTTTCCTCAGGTTATGGATAAAGGTATTATGTATGATATGTCTAAGAAGGGTTCTAGTTATGAAGAACTTAAAGGGAAATGATGTAGTTCACCTATGAACTGGTTTTTTAAGTATCCAAGTTTCCAAAGGCACTTGAGATAATCGATTATAGCATGGATTATTATATTTTATAATGAATATTCATCTATTAAGATGTGATATCAATTTATGAAAAGTATGGGTCTCTATTGATGGTATCAAAGTAAGGTCTAGTTAACATTTGGAATCTCGGATGAGAAAAAATTAGTGAGAACCCTTGGGATAAGTCAAAGTATATAAAAATGTATTGGAATTTTGTTAAAGGATGGAGTGAGTGGTTTCAATGAAATTTCATCCCCATCTGGATATCATAAGTGGATGTGGATCTGGAATAGTTCTACGTAGGGGTAATAACTCTGAAAATGGAACATTTTGATTTAACTCAATTTTCACCTGGTGCATGACAATGGGCCTTACTGCACACATGGTTTGACACTTCTGACTAATATGTTTTTTAAATTCACAAACTCTTTATGAAATATCAGGAAGGATTTGAATAATGACCATGAATGTCCGCGTTTAATTCTAATGTGTCATAGATTGAAAATAATGTGTCATGATTTAGGAATTGTGTGAGTGATTTTCATGATTATGTGGTTCCCCACCATGATTATTGTTGATTACACACTGTTTTTTGGTTTTAGTCAATTGATGGAACCCAAAGGAACCATGTTAATACTGAATGTAATGGACAATGAAATTATTGTCCTCCGGAGGAACTAAACAACATGGGAGTTGGGATAAAAAATATCATTTCTATGCTCACACAACTTTCTCAAGATATAAATCATGGTGAACTTACAAATAAGAAAAGGAGGGAAAATGTTTTTTTATTCCTTCATAAGGAAATTCCAACCTTATTTTAGTGATTCTAATCATCCACTAGTTACTAAGGAATTTATCAGTACCATAGAAAATATATTTTCCACTCTGCATTATTTAGAGCATGAAAAAGTCATTTTGGTTTTCTATCATTTGGAAGGTGAATTAGATGAATGGTAGAATCTTATCAACAATATGAGGAAATAGGAAGAAATCCACTCAATAGAGTGGCATGAGTTTAAGAACATATTTTTCAATAATAATTTTCCGTGTATTTTTATTATGAAAATGGACAAGTAATTCCTTGAGCTAATGTATAAGGATGATGAATCCATTGGTACCTATAATGAATATTTTAAAGGAATTTCAAGGTACGTATCTAGTAACATAATCCAACCTAAAAGTTAGTTTAATATATAATTCAATGGATTAAAACCAGTTATCTAAAGGGAGTTATCTATAAGGTATTTCATTAGCTATGAATAAATCATTCGATGTGATATCAAGGTAGAAATGGATATTGGGGTTACCCATCAAAATCATGGTTTTGACAACAAACAAAGATTGAATTTAAAGTAAACTCTACAAACCATAGAAACAAGAAGATGAGCTTTCCTTCATGAAATAAGTGTGGAAGGAAATATTAAGGAATTATATTAAGTGGGGTGGTAAATTTTTTAAGTGTGGGAATAAATTCCATCAATAATATTAATACCAATGTTATTAGAAGAAGATATCCAATGATTTGAATAAATAGAAAGCTCTAAATAATTCACCGCCCACACCCCAATGTTTCAAATGAAAGGAATATGGGAATTATTCCAACCAGTGCACAAATATGAAGGTTAATGACAATGATGAATGTCAGAAACCTCTTAATCCATGATACAAAGGGAAATTTCATGTGGTCATTATTTTTGATGAGGCGTACGCTAATGATGTGGTGAAATGTAAACTTATCATTAACTATAGAACTTATAATATCTTATTTGATTCTAGATCAACCCACTCTTTTATATATGAAGCATTTTATAAGGGTATTAAAATTCCTCCAAAATGATTAGATGTTAAATTAGCAATGAAAACCACTAATGTTATGCTAATTTCATCATAAGTTTTTGATTCTTCTTTGGTAGAATCTTGCAGGAATGAAATTCTTATAAATATTTTTATTCTACCTATGGTTGAATTTTATGTTATCTTAAGAATATATTGGATTTCTCTACATAAATCCCACATCAATTTCTGAGGAAGGGAAGTCATGTTTGATATCCTGAACCAACCTATGATTTTCTACCAATGTGATGATAAATATGAACTTCCAATCGAAATTACACCCATTTTATGGGTATTGATCACATTCAAAAGGGGTGTTTATCTAATATGGTTAGGGAAAATAAACATCAATGATATTCTTATTACAAGTGAGTTTGTCATTTTATTTTTGGAATAGTTTCCTAGTTTTCCACCGAATCATGAAGTTGAGTTTTCAATAGAACTCATACATGGTTCTACACCAATTTCAAAGACTCCACGTAGAATGACCCTAATTTAGCTACTGGAATTAAAGAATAAACTCTAATAGAATCTTGAAAAGGGATTCATTCAGCCTATTGTGTCACCATGGGGTGCACCATTTCTTTTTTTAAGAAGAAATATGAATCGATGTGACTCTTCATTGATTACTGAGAACTAAAAAAGATCACAATCAAGAACATGTATCATATACCCTGAATTGATGACTTATTTGATCAAATACCCAGAGCTCAATACTTTTCCCAGATGGATTTTCATTCTAGATATCATCAATTGGGGTTTAATAATGAGGATATACCCAAGACAACATTCCGTAAAAGGTATGAAAAGTATGATTATATATTGATGCCATTTGGTCTTACTAATGCCTCCACTATCTTTATGGATTTAATAAATAGAGTCTTTATATGTAATGGCCCGGAACTCTCCGGTCCATTTCTTTGTAAAAAAATTGATGTGGTCAAACACGACACGTGTTGTAATAATAATTTTTTTATAATAATAATTGATAATGGTGGCGTGAAAATATTTGGTGTTAATTAGATAAAATGGTTTTAATTTAATCATTGTAAAATATAAGAAATAAAATCGAATATATTTAATAAAATGATGGGAGGCGCATGGAATAAGTTATAAAGGAATAAATTACAATAAATGAGGCTCATGTAATAAATTATAAAGGAATGAAATGCATGGGGTGCATGGGTGTGACCTTGTACAGGAGGCGTTGTGCGGTTCTCCACAATTAAAGTTGGAATTATGTTAATAACATTAAAAGGGTATTATTATATAATAATTTGTTATAATAATAATAACATGAAGAGGCACGTGAATGGGGTTCCCAACCATGCGTGAATATAATGTTATGGGATATATGGAGTAATTATATGAAAATAATGGGCGTCAATAATAATAATAATTATTAATGTTAATGATGGGGACCCGTTGATGAAATTGAAAGAGGATTTATTACTATTGAATTAAATAATAATGATAAAGGTGACAGAAATATGTGTGTGATTGGTAAATTAAATTAAATGGGTTTAATTTTTGGTTAGTAAATTAAATTATTTGAATTTAATTAAATGGAATGGTTTTAACTTAATAACCATGGTAAACTAATTTAATGGGATTAAATTAGTACTTTAATTATGGGTGTAATTATTATTAATTTTATTAAATAATAAAGTTGAAGTGAGAATGGAGTTTGGGGCGTTCCACATGGAGTAAAAGAAATGGGAGGCGCCACTTTTGGTGGTGGGAGAGAATCATGAAAGAAAAAATAGATTGGAGAGAGAAACAAAAAATAATAATAAGAGAAATAAAATTAAAAGACAAATAAATGAAAAAGGAGGAATTGGTGCTTAATTATAGCGCCCATGAAGACTCCAAAACGTGATTGCTTTTGGAGTTATGAAAAATAAATAAATAATTGATTAATAATAATAATAAAATATTGTTATTATTAATTTTGTTGATAAAGCACTTTTTTTGTCCGTAACTTCTTCGTGCGACCTCGGTTTCACGAACCGTCAGTGGCAGTGTGACCCTGACTACGAGACGAAAATTATGAGTCCAATATTGGATGTCTTTTTCGGGTTTTCGGATTGGGTACCCGAAACGCTCATGAATTAATAGATTTAATATTGTTATTATTACGGGATCTTGTATCCAACGTATCTCCCTCATACGGTATCGGATTGACGATCCGTCAGCGACAGCGTAACCCTGAAATTATGACGGTCATTTTAAGACCATTAATGAGCTACTTTTATGACTCATGCCTCAGGTCAACGAAACACCATATTTTGATAGAATTATCATTATTATTAAAACGCGTGGAAACCGCGTGACATGTTGTGTGTTAACCAATCAAAACATGTAACGTATGTACGGTCACATCGTGTATTCATTTATGCACGCTGAATATGGATTTACCTATTTGTTGCCTATATAAGAACGAGGTCATGTTTTATCTTCCATATCGATCGCTTCTTTGCCGCACGACGACGCTCTTGGACAATCGAGAAGTATTCTTCCTCTAACTTCTTTGTCCGAGATCCGAATTACGATCCGTCAGCGGCCACAGGATCGTAGTGACGAGATGAAGCTTCTAAGCCCGGACTTGTCACCTTTCCTTCCGTCCTTCCTTCTCCAGCTTCCATCCTAGGAGGCGTTTGTCGGGTTTGGCGAAGGCGGAGGACACCAAAGGACGTCGTCGGAAGCGACGTGATCGGGACCTGTTGAGTAGGGGTTTACCTTCGTCTCTCTATTTGGTGCAACATGCGGGGTGGGATATTTTCCTTTTGTTCCATGGGATGCAGTTGAACTTTAAATAAAGATAAGAACCGGATAAAGAAGGGTTTGGGGTTTTGTGCTGTTTCTATTGCCTTCCAGTTTCTTCATCTTCTGATTGTGATTTTGGATTGAAAGGCCTTTGCCTACTGAAAATCAAGGTCGTTGGTGGCCTTTGTGTGCACAATTGATATCTGAATTGTTTGTGGTTGGTTTTGTTAAAACATGGAAAATGGATAAGCACCTAAAGACTGGCTGATTAAATGAGAATGAAAACCTTGTGTGATCACCCCGGTTGAACAAAATTGGAATAATGAACATGGTGGTGGTTTGGTTGTTTTGTGGGAAATGTTTTTGTAAACGATGGGGTTGAAATGGGAAGTGGTTGGTTGTGGAAAATGCCTTTATTTATGAAAAGTGTTTTGATTATGAAAAGTGTTTTGGAAGTAAAAGGTGTTTTCAAATGCGGAAATGTTTTGTGTGTGGAAAGGGTTTTATGTGTGGAACTTTGAAATAAATGAATGATGGAATGTTGTATGGTTGTGATAATCTTTTGTAAATGAAATGGCATGTGGTTGCTTGCATTTTACCTAACCTTGGTTATGGATGGCAGGGATATGTTTGTGAAGGGTTTTGTCTGGATGATAGTTTCCCAGTAGTAATAATTTGTTAAACCATTGCATGAAACATGAAATACTAAATGGGGTTGGGGGATGATTGTTTGGTTGTTGATGCATGCTCCGTGGTAGCAGTACCGAGGCACATGCTCAGTTCCTCTTTTTAAGAAGCCATAGGTTGGGCTGTGTGTTTGTTATATGTATATATATAATTGTATCTTTGTGTTTTGTCGCACCACACCCATGTCAAGCACCTAGTGTCGAACACTCCCATTTTATGGGAGAGGGTGTCCCCCCTTAGTTACTAGCTCCTTCCTGCTCCTTCTTCCATAGGCTATGATGGCTTGAGGTGACCTTACACCCAAGACTCTTCGGGTAGGTCTCGGAGGCTGTGATGGCTTGAGGCGACCTTTAGCCCAAGACTCTTCAGGCAGGCTTACCGTTCCCAAGAACCTTCGGGATGAGGCCCAGGTGTCTGCGGGCGGGTTAGTGGTTGTGGCCCAGGTGTGTGCGGGCGAGATGCGTGGTTGTGAGGCCCAGGTGTGTGCGGGCGGGATGCGTGGTTTGGCCCAGGTGTGTGCAGGCGGGAAGAGTGTGGTAGCGTCAGGACGTTTGCCTTTAGGAAGAGCAGCATCTAATTAAGTGGGAAATGGTGCGGGGTACCCAATACTTTTGTTCTATATATATATTAAACTTGTTTGTGTTACTTGGTGAGTGTGACCAGTGAGGCTGGGTGGATAGTTTTTCCTTGTTATTTTCTGGTTCTTCTGTTTTCTCACGGGACCTTAGGGTGTCTCCCCACTTGTGCACGAGAGCTTTAGGTTCTCTACTGAGTATACTTGTATGCTCACCCTACGTTGTTTCAGGTTTTCAGGAGGACTACCAGGGCTGTGCGGGACCCTACTAGTCAGGCAGTGGGAGCTGTGCAGTTTCTGTTTTCTTCTTTTTCTTTTGGTACTGTACTCACTTGTACTTTAAGATTATTTGTACTTGTACCTGTTTCAGTTTATTTATACATGCATATGGGACTGGTTTGGGTTTCTTTTCAGCACCTTTGTTCTTTTTCCTTTTTGGTGGTTGACTTGTCCTATTTCCGATCCTAACTATAAAAAGGGTAATGCCTCCCATGATTGAAAAAATATAAACTCATACCCTTGGTTCTAGTCGCCACCCCGGGGCCTACTGAAGGCGGGACTCGGGGGTCATTATCTCCCTTTCACCATTGCCAGCTCAGGAGGGGCATCTTTGATGGAAGGGGGTCGTGACAGAATGGTATCAGAGCTGATGGTTGAGAGATAGGATGGAGTCTGGAGTTAGGCACAATGAAGATTGCATGGGATGGTAGGGCAATAGTGTTCGTTAATCTTGGTGCGTGACATAGGCCAGGGAAGACCGGCTAGGACACGGGATTTTAGGGCCCCCCGTGATCCGATGCAAGGACTCTGAGCCTACCGAACGACCAAGTGAGACTATATTGATTACAGGGTAGAGACCCTAGGGAAGGTACATGCATCATCATGTTTGTGTTTTACTTGATTTGGGTGTTCTGGGAAAGAAATTGAAATAAAATGATAATTAAAACTTTGAGTTTTTCATTACTACTTGGGCTTAGGCGTTCCCTGTTTACCGAACAACAATGGAACCTGGACGTCAACAGAACGGCAGAGGAGTGGGACATAGACAGTTTCATGCAATAGAAGTGGCAACCCTAGCAAGGCCAGAGATCAAGAGAGATGTTTCCGGTTTTACTTAAATGCTCTCATTTATGTTTTGTTTAAATTCAAGATCATCACACTCCTTTGTTGAAACTCATTCTTGCCCATGCTTTGGGCCTGGAACTTTTTTTTTTCATGAATTTGTAATGCTAAGTCGTTTCCCTCTTTCCTTTAAATGTGTGTGAAGAGTCATAACATGTGGGGAGAGGAGGACCTAATCCCTAATCAAGACGCATTAATGTGGATGCGATTAAACCCGTGCAGGAGAGTCAGTGCCGCCTAAAGCGAATAATATCTCGACATGGGAGAAGGAATTCCTCAAGCCATGTGTTTGGGAAATTTATTGATGTTTTGTATGGTGTTGGGGGCAGTGTAAGTTGGAAAATCATAATATATGGAAGTGGGAAGGCTCAGTCCTTAATCGAGAGGCATTAATGCGGATGCGATTAAACCCGTGCAGGCGAGTCAGTGCCTCCTAAAGCGGATAATATCTCGACATAGGAGAGGGAATTCCTAACTCACATAATTAGGGTTGTCGGTTGTTTCTTGTTATGACAAGAGGCCTGAGAGGTATCTTGATGGGTGGTTGTTCGGACCATTCCCCCTTTTATGGGTTGGTTTTAATTCTCGAGGATGAGAATGTTTTGAGAGGTATCTGGTGTAATGGCCCAGACCTCTCCGGTCCATTTCTTTGTAAAGAATTTGATGTGGTCAAACACAACACATGTTGTAATAATAATTTTTTTATAATAATAATTGATAATGGTGGCGTGAAAATATTTGGTGTTAATTAGATAAAATGGTTTTAATTTAATCATTGTAAAATATAAGAAATAAAATCGAATATATTTAATAAAATGATGGGAGGCGCATGGAATAAGTTATAAAGGAATAAATTACAATAAATGAGGCTCATGTAATAAATTATAAAGGAATGAAATGCATGGGGTGCATGGGTGTGACCTTGTACAGGAGGCGTTGTGCGGTTCTCCACAATTAAAGTTGGAATTGTGTTAATAACATTAAAAGGGTATTATTAAATAATAATTTGTTATAATAATAATAACATGAAGAGGCACGTGAATGGGGTTCCCAACCATGTGTGAATATAATGTTATGGGATATATGGAGTAATTATATGAAAATAATGGGCGTCAATAATAATAATAATTATTAATGTTAATGATGGGGACCCGTTGATGAAATTGAAAGAGGATTTATTACTATTGAATTAAATAATAATGATAAAGGTGACAGAAATATGTGTGTGATTTGTAAATTAAGTTAAATGGGTTTAATTTTTGGTTAGTAAATTAAATTATTTGAATTTAATTAAATGGAATGGTTTTAACTTAATAACCATGGTAAACTAATTTAATGGGATTAAATTAGTAATTTAATTATGGTTGTTATTATTATTAATTTTATTAAATAATAAATTTGAAGTGAGAATGGAGTTTGGGGCGTTCCACATGGAGTAAAAGAAATGGGAGGCGCCAGTTTTGGTGGAGGGAGAGAATCATGAAAGAAAAAATAGATTGGAGAGAGAAACAAAAAATAATAATAAGAGAAATAAAATTAAAAGAAAAATAAATGAAAAAGGAGGAATTGGTGCTTAATTATAGCGCCCATGAAGACTCCAAAACGTGATTGCTTTTGGAGTTATGAAAAATAAATAAATAATTGATTAATAATAATAATAAAATATTGTTATTATTAATTTTGTTGATAAAACACTTTTTTTGTCCGTAACTTCTTCGTGCGACCTCGGTTTCACGAACCGTCAGTGGCAGTGTGACCCTGACTACGAGACGAAAATTATGAGTCCAATATTGGATGTCTTTTTCAGGTTTTTGGATTGGGTACCTGAAACGCTCATGAATTAATAGATTTAATATTGTTATTATTACGGGATCTTGTATCCAACGTATCTCCCTCATACGGTATCGGATTGACGATCCGTCAGCGACAGCGTAACCCTAAATTTATGACGGTCATTTTAAGACCATTAATGAGCTACTTTTATGACTCATGCCACGGGTCAACGAAACACCACATTTTGATAGAATTATCATTATTATTAAAATGCGTGGAAACTGCGTGACGTGTTGTGTGTTAACCAATCAAAACATGTAACGTATGTACGGTCACATCGTGTATTCATTGATGCACGTTGAATACGGATTTACCTATTCGTTGCCTATATAAGAACGAGGTCATGTTTTATCTTCCATATCGATCGCTTCTTTGCCGCACGACGATGCTCTTGGACAATCGAGAAGTATTCCTCCTCTAACTTCTTTGTCCGAGCTCCGAATTACGATCCGTCAGCGGCCACAGGATCGTAGCGACGAGACGAAGCTTCTAAGACAGGACTTTTCACCTTTCCTTCCAGCCTTCCTTCTCCAGCTTCCATCCGAGGAGGCGTTTGTCGGTTTTGGCGAAGGCGGAGGACACCAAAGGACGTCGTCGGAAGCAACGTGATCGGGACCTTTTGAGTAGGGGTTTACCTTCGTCTCTCTATTTGGTGCAACATGCGGGGTGGGATATTTTTCTTTTGTTCCATGGGATGCAGTTGAACTTTAATTAAAGATAATAACTGGATAAAGAAGGGTTTGGGGTTTTGTGTTGTTTTTATTGCCTTCCAGTTTCTTTATCTTCTATTTGTGATTTTGGATTGAAAGGCATTTGCCTACTGAAAATCAAGGTCGTTGGTGGCCTTTGCGTGCGCAATTGATATCTGAATTATTTGTGGTTGGTTTTGTTAAAACATCGAAAATGGATAAGCACGTAAAGACTGGCTGATTAAATGAGAATGAAAACCTTGTGTGATCACCCCGGTTGAACAAAATTGGAATAATGAACATGTTGGTGGTTTGGTTGTTTTGTGGGAAATGTTTTTGTAAACGATGGGGTTGAAATGGGAAGTGGTTGGTTGTGGAAAATGCCTTTATTTATGAAAAGTGTTTTGATTATGAAAAGTGTTTTGGAAGTAAAAGGTGTTTTCAAATGTGGAAATGTTTTGTGTGTGGAAAGGGTTTTATGTGTGGAACTTTGAAATAAATGAATGATGGAATGTTGTATGGTTGTGATAATATTTTGTAAATGAAATGGCGTGTGGTTGCTTGCGTTTTACCTAACCTTGGTTATGGATGGCAGGGATATGTTTGTGAAAGGTTTTGTCTGGATGATAGTTGCCCAGTAGTAATAATTTGTTAAACCATTGCATGAAACATGAAAACCTAAATGGGGTTGGGGGATGATTGTTTGGTTGTTGATGCATGCTTCGTGGTAGCAGTGTCGAGGCACATGCTCAGTTCCTCTTTTTAAGAAGCCATAGGTTGGGCTGTGTGTTTGGTATATGTATATATATAATTGTATCTTTGTGTTTTGTCGCACCACACCCATGTCAAGCACCTAGTGCCGAACACTCCCATTTTATGGGAGAGGGTGTCCCCCCTTAGTTACTAGCTCCTTCCTACTCCTTCTTCCATAGGCTATGATGGCTTGAGGTGACCTTACACCCAAGACTCTTCGGGTAGGTCTCAGAGGCTGTGATGGCTTGAGGCGACCTTTAGCCCAAGACTCTTCGGGCAGGCTTACCGTTCCCAAAAACCTTCGGGATGAGGCACAGGTGTCTGTGGGCGGGTTAGTGGTTGTGGCCCAGGTGTGTGCGGGCGAGATGCGTGGTTGTGAGGCCCAGGTGTGTGCGGGCGGGATGCGTGGTTTGGCCCAGGTGTGTGCGGGCGGGAAGAGTGTGGTAGTGTCAGGACGTTTTCCGTTAGGAAGAGCAGCATCAAATTAAGTGGGAAATGGTGCGGGTTACCCAATACTTTTGTTCTATATATATACTAAACTTGTTTGTGTTACTTGGTGAGTGTGACCAGTGAGGCTGGGTGGATAGTTTTTCCTTGTTAGTTTCTGGTTCTTCTATTTTCTCACGGGACCTTAGGGTGTCTCCCCACTTGTGCACGAGAGCTTTAGGTTCTCTACTGAGTATACTTGTATGCTCACCCTACATTGTTTCAGGTTTTCAGGAGGACTACCAGGGCTGTGCGGGACCCTACTAGTCAGGCAGTGGGAGCTGTGCAGTTGCTGTTTTCTTGTTTTTCTTTTGGTACTATACTCACTTGTACTTTTAGCTTATTTGTACTTGTACCTGTTTCAATTTATTTATACATGCATATGGGACTGGTTTGGGTTTCTTTTCAGCACCTATGTTCTTTTTCCTTTTTGGTGGTTGACTTGTCCTATTTCCGATCCTAACTATAAAAAGGGTAATGCCTCCCATGATTGAAAAAAAAAATAAACTCATACCCTTGGTGCTAGTCGCCACCCTGGGGCCTACTGGAGGCGGGACTCGGGGGTCATTATCTCCCTTTCACCATTGCCAGCTCAGGAGGGGCATCTTTGATGGAAGTGGGTCGTGACATTATATATTACCTTGATTAATTTACAGTAGTCTTTATATATTATATTATTATATGTTCAAATAGAAAGGAATAGAATATAGATCATTTGAAAATTATACTAAATACCCTAAGGAAGTAGTCAATATATGAAAAAGTTACCAAGTGTGAATTTTGGCTGAAGAATGTTTCATTTTCTGGGTCATATAATCTCAAGTGAGGTTATATCGATGGATCCATAAAAGATGGAGGCTATTTATTGTTGGCCTGAACCAACTATAGTGAATTCTGAAGTTTTATTGGTTTGACTTGATATTATTGACTCTTTGTGGAAAATTTCTGATGGATGTCCAATCCACTGACCAATTTAATTCCAAATGGATCCAAGTTCCTTTGGATAGATGAATCTGAGGAAAATTTCAAGGAACTAAAGATAAGGTTAGTTAGTTCACCTAAGCTTACATTACCCTATATTGGAGATGGTTTTGTAATCAAAATTGATGCATCAAATAAAGTTTAAAATATTCCATAGAAGATGGTTCAATATGACTAAAGATTATAACTACTCACTACATTACCACAATGGGACAATGAACAAGGTGACTAATAATTTTATTTGAAAGGATTATGATAGCTTATATATGATGAGGATCACAAATGATCCAATATTAATATATTTTTAAAGGATGGATATGGAAATCATGAAGGAAGTGGAAAATATTGTCTTTCTAAAATGAGTGTTTAACCATATATATAAGTGGATTTTTAAAAGGTGCATAAGGAAGATGTAGAGCTACAAAAGATTGGGATAAATGTTCTTGAGTTGAACTTGGATTATGAGGGAATTATAATGTTAAGGAACCATTTGTGTGTGTTACGTTCTAATTACATGTGAAGAAGGAGGTGTTATATAAGGATCATATTTTTTCATTCTCTATTCATCCAGGAAGTACAAAGATATAGAGAGATTTAAAAGAGTATTTATAGTGGGATAGAATAAAGATAGATATTGTAGAGTTTATATCATGGTGATTGGTATGTCATAATGTTAATGCTAATAGAAAAAACTCTAATGGGATGTTACAACCATTACCTATACAATAATGGAAATGGGAAAACATCACCATGTATTTTTTTGTCGGACTCCCGCAAAAATATAAAGGGAAAAATGTTATATGGGTTGTAGTTAATAGCCTACAAATTATTCACACATAATTTATATTAGAGAAGATTTGTATCTAGATCATATTTCCAATATATACATTAAGGAATTTTCAAGGTTCTATGGAGTACAACATTCTATTGTATCTAATAGGGATATGTGGTTTACCTTTAAGTTATTGAGAAGTATTTAGAAATCCATTAATATAGAGTTCACTTTCATCACTTTGTATCATTCTTAGACAGATGGTCAGTTTGAGAGAGAAAATCATACCCTATAGGTTATACTGATATCATGTTCTATGGATTTCAATAGTGGTTGGGATTAATATCTTTCTATAGTCAATTTTTCTTACAAAAATAGCTTTCACTCGAGAATTCATATGGCCCTTTATGAACTCCTCCATGTAAAGAAGTGTATAACTCCAATTTTCATGTTTGAAGTTGTATAAAGAAATCTATTGGGACCTGATATAGTTGAATAAATTTCAGATAAAGTCCAATCCATTCAACGACACATCAAGGCAGCTCAAAGTTAATAGAAAAATCTATGCTGATAATCGTTGGTGTGATATAGAGTTTGAAGTTGGTGAGAACATTTTTCAATGAATTTATCCATGGAATAAGGTTATGGTATTTGTTAAGAAAGTAAAGATAAGCCTTAGGTATATTAACCCATTTGATGTTATTTATTAATTGGGAATAATGGTTTAACTCTTGACGCTTCCAATAAACCTCTCTCAAGTTCACAATGTATTATGTGTATCACTCTTGGGGAAGTAAATACATGATCATTCACATGTAATGAGATCATATTTCATACCATTAGAGCATGATTTTTCTTAAGAGGAAAAAACAATAAAGAATCTGAATTATAGAGATAAATTTCTACAAAACAAGACCACTCACCAGTTTATGGTTATGTGGTGAAACCACCAATTTGAGGAAGGTACATGGGAACCTGAGTATGGGATGAGGCATAAGTATCCTCTGTTGTTTATATCAGAGTAATGGAATTTCAAGGGAAAAATCAATTTAAGGGGGGTATTATTTAACACCCTGAGATTTTATGTTTTTTTTTAATAAATTTAATTTCATTAATAGCTTACAGTACACACAATACGGAGCTTTAATAAACCAAAATATATGATTAATATTTTTATTTAAACATGACTACTATAAAATAGACATTAAACATGAAATTATGAATAGTAATAACTACATTTTTAAAATTAAGTATAAATTTTTTATATAAAGAAAACATATTTATAAAAAACTACTTTATTCTTAGTAATGTCTTTATATGATTTGAAAACATTTTTTCTCAAAAAAATGTTTTTATTACTTTTTAGGAAAAAATAATAAAAGTAATTTTTTACACTTTTATAAAATTTAATTAAAAATTTAATTTAATTTTTCGAATCAGCATGTCAAAATTTTTTTAGGGTTAATTTTTGGGATTTTCTGAAAAGATTAATTTTTTAATGAATAGTGAAAATACTGATTTTTATTGAAAACTGCATTTTCATTTAAATCATTTAAAAAGTTATATTTTGTTTTAAAATGATTTAAATGTATAATTAGTTAGATTATGTTTTTATTAATCAAATTTATATAATTGTAATCAATCTCATGTTTTTTTATATAAAAACTTTTTATTCTTATGAAAACTTTTTCTTTGGAAAATCGATTTTTTATCACGATGCTGGTTTAATTTTAAATTAAATTCTAACAATTATGTGAATTGAATTTGAAAAATTGTATTTTATATTTTTAATCAACATAATTAATATTATATAACAATTTTAACATAATTTTTTTCATAATTAATAGTAAAAATAGTAAAAATTAATTACATCAATTAATGTTAAAACGTTTTTACTGGAGGGTTAAGCTAAAAAGATAAGAGTTAAAATGACCGAAAATTTGTAAAATTCATATTTTATGTTCATATTTTGATCTTTGATTATCTAAGGTTCTATAATGAGACATTTTTATACTTTTGGAATGTTTAAAACATGGGTATAACTTTTTCATTTCAAAAATTTCAATTGTGTCATCTCCCCCACTTATAAAAGTGAACCCTCTCTCCTATCCTATTGACACTTAAAAATCCTTTTGGTTTAGGAAATAACTGAAATAAAATACATTTATTAGTTCCCTAAACATGTCCTAGATACCTTATTTTGATTAAGAAAACCTCCAAATAATACTTTTTTTCTCGCCTAAGAAGATTATTCGAAGAAGATGTATCATTCTTAACCGACTGTTTTTATTTCTTCTTCCAAATTCTCTAAATATTTTTAAACTATGATGATATAAAAACAACAGAATCTCCCATATAATTATATTTTATTATGTTAATTTCATAACCTTTAACCATCTTCTCTTCCATAAAATGTGAAATGAAACAATCCATCATGTGTACAACAGACTACCGCCTCGTGAACTAATATAATTCATTTTCCATCACCACATATCACAAGTGGATATAATAATGTATTTAAATTATATATATAATATTTATGAAATAATTATACTTATATAATTATAATATCACATATACTATAAATACCCCAACCTCAGTATCCTGGAGTCAATGCATTACTTTATTATATTGGCATAGATACAAGACTTGAATCCCAAAGTACCGATCAGCTTAGTAGTTTTGGAAAACTAAATATAAACTTAAGTATTAAATTAAAAAAATAAAATGAAATAAAACATAGAAACTCCAATGGAAACACCCATAAAATCCTATATTATCCCAACTATTTATCTATAATATACATCTTCGCATCCTGTGGAAAAATAAAACATAAAAAATGGGTGACCTCAGATACTCAGTAAGGTTAAAAAATACTACAGAATCTACAATAAATAAACACAAACAATAATGAAAGGTTAATAAATAAATAAAAATTCCATTTATATATAAAATTGATAATAATATGGAAGGAATAAAAACTGAGTAAATAATTCCATATAAATATTCACATGAGAATGAAACTAAACCATAAATATTCTACTTGTCGAAAAATCACAAGGATTATCAATTACTAATATAATAATGAAGGAATTGATAATTTTGGACATCATAAACAACCCATTTAGACTTTATCTAATCCACCATACATAAATGGGTAAAAACCTGGTCTAGTTTGTCTCTTGAGACCTACTGATGCATCAAGGGACTATAGTGCAGCCCGCCTGTCACATACTAAGTCCAATGAATTTGTCATATGTTGAATAATTAATTTAAAAATATATAATTTAAATACATGTGTCTCATACCACTTTGAAATATTTTAATCATAATCATAGATAAAAATACTCTAATAAAATCATTGATAAATTCTTGAGAGAAATATACCTTTACTTTGGAAAGAATATTTGTTTTGGAAATTCATTTTTTTGTCATAAAATAATATTTTAATGATGAATATCACAAAAAATAAAAGGTAAGGACAATGAATTTATTTTTTAGGAATAAATTATGTAAAAATGAAGTGAAAACATGTAACAACATTATTTAAGAAACTTTTGAGATAAAACATTTTAGTGTGGTTTAAGGAAAAAAATAAAGAGAATTTAAATAGAAAAAGGAGAAATATTTTATATAAAAATAGAAATTAACCAAGAAGGTTTTAAATGATAAAATGAGGGATTTTATAAAAATGATAGAGGATTAAAATATATTATGGAGTTCAGTTGAAAACAAGTAAGTAATCAGAAAGTTCCCTTTAATCAGGTTTTCTTATCAGGGGGGAATTGAAAAGGGAAACCTTATAAAACATGTATTTACCCATGAAATAAAGATGAAATGATTAAGATAATTTATTTTGGAACCTATAATAAGAATTTATAAAACTTATATAAAAAAAAGTAGAGTTATATTGGTGTATAAAGGGAGAAAGCGTAACCCAAAGGAAAAAATAGAGGTTCGAGTAGTATCCCTTTCCACTTTGGAAACAGTCGAACCATATTCCCCAAGGAATTAATGAACATAAAATCAAAAATTTAATAAAATTAATATAAATATATTCATTATATTTTACATAAATGGGTAGAATACATACACCACAGAGAAGAAATATTTGGGAAAAAGGTGTATCACATAGAAATAAAAGTGAGATGAAAAAACCTTTACTATATGTCCAAAAGTGTTCTAAACTTGTACTTAACGTCCTGGATAATGAAATTATATCAATTAATAATTTAATTAATAACTTATACATCATTTATTTTATTTTTTATAATTTTATTAAGTTCATTTAAAGTATTTTTGATTAGTTATAAGTTTCAATTTAGTTGTTCGGGAGTGTTCATTTCCATATTTTTCACGATTGGTTCACTTGTACACATGTATGAAAGATCTCATAAAATGGGAATAATTAAAAAGAACTAAAAATATGTGTTATTAATGAAATAAAATTAAACTAAATGGTTATATAATTTTTTTTTATTTTGGGTGAGGATGAATCAATAGATAAGATGTCAGTGATAATAGTTCAGATGATTTTGGCGGTTTTCGGTCATCACTAACTAGTTTTGTTTCATTAATTAATATTATGTATATATAAAGGTTCTAGAATATTTAATAAGTTTTAATAAATATATTATAATATTTTTAACAATAAAAATCGTTTTATGACCAGACTTGAAGGAAAAATTGGAAATTAAAACACGTCGTTCACGAAGGCCTTAAATCGGCACCTCACATATGATGTTTTCATTTTTTAGAAAGAAAGGGTATAGGAAGAGAAATGGTGATGTATTATTCCCTAAAAAATCCATTATATAAATTATAATAGAGTTAAAATGTCACTATGGGATAAGTAGGTGAGGAGAAAATAAGAAAAGAATAGAACTTGAAAAGAAAATAAAAGAAAATGGAAGAGGGTTTTACCGCTTGAACTTCTTCTTCTTGAGAACATCCTTAGGGAAAAGGGATTGGTCTTTTGTTGATAACAAAGGATCGTAGACGTGGGGTAGAGTATTGGGATAGGATTTAGTATAAATTAGACATGCTTCAAGGCTTTTTAGGTCCGTGGAGAAGAGGTGGTGAGGGTAGTATTTATAATGGAGGAGAGGAGTGTTTTTTGATTATTCTATTCATTATTTTATTAGTTTGGATCTTGAAAAAAATATTGATGAGTATTGTAACTAAATATATTAAATATTTCATATAGGTACTAACCAATGGTTCTTACATCAGTCATACTTCATCTATGACTCAATAATTCATGTATTTAGCTTATACTATAAATTATCGTATTTCACTATTCACAAAAAATTCACCTATTTTAGAAAAATACCCAAAATTAACCCTAAACATTTTATTATGTGTATAATTAAAAAAATAAACTCCATTTTAAAAAAATAATTTTCTAAATTTTATAAATTTAATTTTTAATTAAAATCCTCATTTAATAGAAAAATACCAATTTTAAAATTATAAGTGATTTTATAACACTTTGAAAAATTAACTAACATCACATAAAATTATGTTATAATCATAATAAAAAAATATTAATTTATAATTTATTTTATGAAATTAATTTTTTTTTAAATAATTATATTAATTATAAAATTATAAATAAACATCTATTTTTTATAAAAATATCAACACTTGATTTATCATTTTCAAAATATTTATTTACTTATTCTGTGATATAATTATACAATATTTTAATTTATAAGATACCTAAATTTTATTTACACTTTCATAGATGAGGCTACTATTCAAATTATTAAATAGACTATTAATATAACGAAAATGACAGTTTTATAGAAATTAGAATTTTCACTATTCATTTTAAAATAAATATTTTTAGAAAAATAAAAAAAATTCACCCTAAGATAATTTTAACATTCCAATTTTAAAAATTGTATTTATTTTTTCAAAATAACTTGTAAAAGTTTTAAAATTTAGTTTTAAAACAAGTGCGCCATTAAAGGCTGTAAAACTAACTTAAGAAAAACATAGCCTTTTAATGCATAAAATTGGATTCATTCTTATCTTATGCCTATAAAATAATTTGTATGAATGTAAAAACTTTTTATTAAATATATAATTTATAAATTTCATTAATAATATTCATTCCTTCAAATTTAAGGGTGAGGTTATAACGGTCATTTTAAAATAATGATATTTCATTGTATATCATTGTTTGTTTAGGTTTGGTGTTGTGTGAAACCTATGATGTCAAAGAAATTAAATTCAAAAAGATACATACCATAAAATATTTTAGTGTTACATCTATATTTTTACCATTATATCCATTGAAAAATGATAATGTCACTTGTGTGTACATGTGGACTACTGCCTTCATGCAGCAATGTGATATTTTTTTCATTTTATTTTCAAATGGATGGTAATAAGTATATATTTAATAAATTTAAATGATATATATTTTATAAAAATTATTATTTAATGTTAAATTCATATTTGTATTCATTTCCTTCCATCCATAAAAAATGGAAACAACATTAATGTGTGTGTATGACCTACCATCTCCATGATTGGTGTAATTCATTTTTCCATCACTAACTTTTATGAATGAAAATAAATATGTATAAAATTAATATATGTGATATTATATCATTATTAACATTATTTAAATGATGTAACTATAATAAAAATACAATAACCAAAACTAATGGACAAGAACATACATGAAAAATGAAGTAGTTATCACCAAGAATAATAAATTCAGTAAAGAATTATTAATGAATGGGTGGTAAAATGTTATAAGTAAATAATTTATGGCAGTTAATATATTAGTTTGGTTTTATCATATATTTATAATAAATATATATTTATTATATTGGATTTTTGAATATGTACAAAGAATGTCAAGACTTGAGGTAAGGGATTTCCAGTCTCTCTTTTATTTCTGGGAGACATATTTTATATTCACCACTCAGTTATTTTGTGTGGTTTATATACTTCAAATTTGCCATGTTACATTATTAATATACTTATTTTTATAATATTTATAGTTTCTTTTGATTTTATTCTTTAATTTTATTATGATTCAAAAGTTTACAAAGTGGTAAGATATTTTCATCTCAGCTTTCTTTTTGTGGGTCACATACCATATTCACTAGTTATTTCTTTTTTTTGTGTATATTCTACCCATGAATTTATTTTATGCTTATTTACAAGAAAAGTGTGGGTTAAACATATCCAAATAAGGTTAATTCTTTTATGATGATTACAATTTGAAAGATACCAATGTGGTAAGGGTCTTATGTTTTAATCGCATTATTTATCGATATTGTTTATAATTATTCTTTTGATGATGAAATAATTTGATCTATATTTCAAGAAACTCATGTATTTTATTCTCCTAAAGTTATTTTTATAAATTACATGTTTTAATTTCATTTTTTTCTTTTTATATACTCAATAGTCCAAAATAATGTCTTTAAGGAAAACTTACTTTATTTCTCTCTTTGGTTGAGAATCTTTTTTCTTCCATGTCCATTTTTTATAAAAATGTTCTAAAGAATGTTTTTATTATTATCCAATGATTTAAATATTAATTTAAAAGTTTACAAGTTTATTTTCAAATATTTTTTTCAATATTTTATATATATTTCTATTTTAAATAAGTGATTTAAAAGTGAAAATGATATTTTCCTCAAGAAATTATCCAACTAATATTTTAAAATGATTTTCCATCTGAGATGAAATACTTTGAATTTTCCTAATTTTTATTGGGGATATGATACAATAATACCATAAATATTATTTCTCTTGATGTTTTATTATTTTTATGAAGATATTTTTGTGAAACCCATTTTCTTTTCGCAAGTTATTATATGACGAATTTTTAATGATCTTGTGGCACACATATGCATTATTTTCATTGTGTGACGAGTGGTACTAGAATTATATATCCCTCTAATGAATTGGGTAATTTTTAGTATTATATGGGATCAAATGGTAGACTGAAGGTTATCCTAACCCCAAAATTGGCTACACAAGAGGTTATACCAAGACCAAAAAAAGGTACACATGAATTTATCACAATCCCAAAACATGGAACATGAGAGGTTATCCAAATATCAAAGAAGGTATACATGTGGTTAGCCTAAGACTGACATAATATTTTCTAAGATTATGTGTATTCCAAAAATCTATGTGTTATGCCAATGTTAAACTCTTATGGATTATTTTCTTTAATTCCAATATGATTAATGCCTTATGAACTACCAAGATTTATACCCTGACTCAATTTTATGACCAATGATATTTAGGGTATGGTTTTTAAATGTTATTCTCTTGTTATCACACCCTTATGCTAATGTTATGTTTATATCTCCCTTTTTACCCTTATTTAGAATATAAGATAACCCTTTCTTATGTTTGATTTCTCAAGGTTATGAAGAAAGGTATTATGTGTGATATATATAAGAAGGGTGATAGTTATGAAGAACTTAGTGTGAGATTATTTATTTCACCTATGAACCAGTTTTTTATGTATCAAAGTTTCCAAATTCACTATACCTATTTAATTATGGTTTGGATCATCATTTTATGTGATGAATTTTCATTTATTAAGATGTAATATCTATATATTAAAAAACCATATCGCTATACAGATGTAGATTATTTTATTCATGATCTAAGTAATGTAATGTACCATGAGCATGGGAACTAGCTAAATGTAGAGTGTGATATTTGGGTGGTCTATTTTTAGATATTTTGAATAAGTACAAACCGTAGACACTGGTTTTGTCTTATAATGTTTTCATGGGCATTATCATTTGTGAGAATCCCAAATTTTGTCTTTTAGGGATAATTTTTCCCACATCATTTGTACCTCCTAGTTGTATATACATATATATACAAAATTGAACATTATCTAAACAAACTTGTTACATATATAAAGCCCCAATTTTAGATAATGACTTGGAGTAGAAAAGAATTTTTTCACCAAAAGAAACCTGTTAGATCTTATATCATTTTCTATTATAGAGTAATTCTCAATTTTTTAGTATAATGTGATGTTGTAATCACTAGTTTTGAACATAAACTCATATGGAACTTCATCCTTAATTGGTTTGGAACTAAAATGGCTTAGTGCTATCATATTCCCAAGTGGAATGTCACTATTTTTTAGGATAGAGAGGTCATCCTTATCTCTCTATGTATATATACAGATCAAACCTAAAAAGAATCATAATCTTATAAATTCTCATAAATTTCATAAAAATAGTTAGAGTAGTAAAAAATTATATGATTTCAAAAAAAATAAGAAAACCTAAGGTATGATAATAAATAATTTCATCACCTATAAACTATAATGTGTTACAATATGTCCATAAGATAAGTACATTTAAACCCTACAATCAAAGTAAAAACATTTTGAGATAATACCACAAATTCGGTTATAGTTGAAATAATGGTGAATTAGTCAAAATAGAATGTTAAAAAAAGATGAACTTAATAAAGAGAATGTATATAGATAAAAGGCCTAATTTTATTACCATTTTATGTATTATTTATAAATTTATAAAATTAAATATCAGGGTTCTATATCTATCCCAGTTTTTCATGTTAAATATGACGATTGTAATGTGAAAAGTGTGAATATGAAAAGTTAAAATAGTAAAGATTGGCAGAGAAGTTGTATCCACATGGTATCCACATGAATCGTAAATGTTGAAATTATGACATCCCTAACTAATTATTTATAACACTTCCTCCTAGATTTCATCAATTTATTGTAATCTTATTAAACCTTTTCTTCAAAAAATCATAGGAAAAAACAAGCAAATATGAGATAATAGAATTTTATGTCAATTTTAATTTTTTTTATTAAAAACATTATTAGGAAAACTCGATGGGAAAACTTAATAAAGGGGAAAGGAGTACAATGTTATAAAATTCCCCTGATTAAATCATGATAGTTTTTGTAGTATTCACATACCAATTTTATAAAATTGTTATGCTAAAGTTGATATTAGAAATACCTTTGTGAATTATTCATAAAGAATATCATATGATCTAACTTAATCAATATTAATACCATAATTACATTAAATCTCATGAGTAAAAATAATTTTAATGAGGTATCTTTTTTTATATATCCATTGATATAACCAATCTTCAACTGAGTGGTATAAATAACATTATTTTCATATAAATTATTGAGAAAATCATTATTCATAGTCCATCCACAAATTTTTTTTGATGTGGAATATAATTTATCTCAGCCAATGAATTTTTAAATTTTTTAATTAATTGAAATCAAAAAATAAATACTGAAGGAAGTTATATAAATAGTTTTTTTTATAATATATTAGTTGTTCTACCATAAGTGAATAAATATCCAATTTGAGATATATTCCCCTAGTGTATAAAATTTATAACTCTTAAAAGAAAGGGAATTATTTATTTATCATGTTTATTTTCATTAATATATAAAATAATTTCAAAATTTAAGATTTCATATTCTAGATAATTAATTCAAAATACAAGGACATTCTTTATAATTTTATGATCAAATAATCTACTATCATTAGAACCTATTTAAAAGTTTTGATTTTATTCAAAAAAAATTGGATTTATATGATGATTAATGTGTATACTTCAATTTATTAAAAACATGGGATGATAAAATAAATTAGATATTTTCTTAATGGAATTTTCAACCAAAGGAAGCACCATGGTGTGGTGTTTTAGACCACGTCATATTCGAAGCAAACATGAATAAAGAATTAGAGAGTTTCACTTTTCCATGGTGTAGTGCATTACGTTTCTTGTATTATACAATGACACTCAATTTTTAGGGCTTCTAACTATTATGGGAATTAAGATATACATTACAAGGATTTGTAATATTTTAGAATTTTTGAAATTTTTCATCAATATAGCCAAAATTTTGAATTCTAAATAAGGTCTTTAGATGGATATATAAATAGGAACAATCCTCAGACATGTGTGTCGATATATAACATAAAAATTACTCATATTAAGATCTCCCTTTATTACTCACTCTCTTATCCTTTATCTCAAAGGTTCCAGTAAACCATGAATAAGGATCCTTCTAAAAATTCTAAAGATTTTTGTAACTCATGTAAAACCTGTGTGGGAGGAACCCATTAGTTTCTCCTTATTGATCAATAAATGAAACAAAAAAATTGTAAAATATTATCTGAATTTTACATCCAATATTCCCTAATATTCTAACCAGTTTAGATCAAATATCACATTTTTGATATCTTATAATAAATTTGATCTTTATTTTAAAAGGATTATTTTTATGTTTTTTATTATTTTATTAATTTTTTAATTAATTTAGAAATAATTAATACTATTAAAATTAGTTTTTAATTGTTTAATAGGCATTACAGATGAATTAAATAGAATTTAAAGGTTTACATGTGATTAAATATAAATTATGAAGGGACTAATGGGATTAAAATGATGAATATACACTCATGTGTGATTAAAGTGAATTTTAAATAGCTCGTGTTAAATTAAATTAGATTTTCAGGACCTGAATGAGATTAACTCCACATTTTTTGTTGTTGTATAAGATTAAATGAGTTGAAAAATGATCTATGTGTGATTAACTTAGAATTTTAAAATCTCACATCAGAGTAAAATGTGTCTATGTGTGATTAAACTCATCTTCCAAAACCACATATGAGTAACTCCATAGAATCAGGATTTGCTTCCAGTTATGACTAGTAAGATCATAAGTGGTTTATTTCACATTCCCATTATACTTTCACTATAGAGTTTTCAATGTCTCCATTTATATATTTTTCATTGATATGGTGGATATGGTTATCCCAGTGGAGAATGGTATGGTGGTTTCTAGCCATGAATAGTGGAGATTCTTTTCTTGGTAAGGCCTACAAAATTGAGTTGTTGGGGCTTCATTGAAGGAACTAGGTATATATTGAAAGCATGTTAACAAGTAAATTTAAAATTTTCACAAGAAATCTATACTAATATACTTTATTTTTAATGGATACATACAATTCATTCTAAGAATCATGTGTAAATGAATTTAAGTATTAATAATTAAATAAACAGTCCCTCATTCGTGTATTTAATTTTTGGGTGTGCCAATCAACATTGGGAAATCATAGAGTTAAATAATCCAAGATACTGTCCCTCTAGATCATCCACATGTGAACCATAATATCGTGTAAAATCATTTTGTGATCATCATGTGTTAATAAAAAATGATCAAGTGATTCATAACATGCCTACAATTAGGAAGAACATGTGATTAATTTTTTCCATGAAATCAATTAGATTTTTCCCTATTATTTTATAACTATAATTCTGGAGAGATGAAGCAAAAATAGAAAATTTTGAGCAATAGTCTACCCAACCAAAATTTGTCTCTTAAAAATTTTTCAATGATTAGGCTAAAATCCTTACAAGTTTCATTTTAACCTTTTAAATAGAGTTTACCCAAAATCTAACCTATAACACCACTAACAACTTAATTAACAAATCATAATTTTCAAAAATATTTCATCACTCACTTATGAAACTATCATGTGTTATGTTATGAAACACAATCCATTAACTTAGTTTGTTCTTTCTATAATTTTTTAATAAACCTTAAACGAACAACGTTCACTTAAAAATTAATATGTTTTGATAATCATTTTTATAATTAAATAAATTGTTAATACCCTGAGAAATAAATTCAATTATTACTATTATAAGATAAAATAAAATTATTTAATTAATTTACTTATGATCGTTCACACTCAGATGTTTACTAGCCCCCACACATGGGTCTCACTTCATCCTAAAATTCAATTTATTAAAATCAACAGAACATGTTGATACACATTGTGTGTGACCCTCTATGATCATATCTCAATGGAAGTGAGACATACTCATTGACCAAGAGTGGAATCTTGTAATATATCATGGCCCCAAAAGTGATAAGGATAAGTCATTTCTCTAAGAACCTCTTATAAATATTTACCATGTAATATGTTCTATTTGTCTCACAATATATTAAAAAGAATGATGTATACTTTGTGTAATTATCCATTGATAATTTATTTGTTTTTGTTGACTGTATTGGATGGAATTTCCTTTTTATACCATGGTCATAGGTTTATTTAAGGTTTTAAAATCCTAGTCAAGTGATCAGAGATATCTTATTCATTTTAGAAGCGACAAATATTTTCTTGATCATTCAAGATATGTCATACCAATAAGGACACACTTTATTCATGCTACCTTACCACAATATAAATTTCATGGTTTACATATTACATCAAAGTATTTTATCAAATCATATACATTTATAATGACTTTAGTTCAAGATAAAAATACACATGCTTGTAGATAGAAACATCTAATGTCACCGAAAATATATGGTATTTGTATCGGTAGGCCAGTCCTCATGATTTCCACTACTTAGGATCACCAATGAAAAATTTATGGGAAGAATTATAAATTCATATAATCCTCTAGTACCTAATAGTCAGATATCACCTATGTCCCAACCATATGATGTATCTTTACTATAATACATATGTCACACCCTAACCCTGGTTTTTTATATTATTTTGTTTATTTTTCAATTTGAATCCTCATTCTTGAGTCTCAGGTCAAATTAATTGGAATTTTTAATGTTTTTAGAATTTCAGTATAGGTAACAGGGTTGATATATAGTTAAAACTAATTACATGGCCAAACCTTTAAAAACATATAGCATATGAAAGATAATTTTTTCATAGTCAGGGCATAGTTTGGTAAACCATGTTTCTAAACCATGTGGGTGCCTAGGTGAGTAGGAGGTGCATGGTTGGAATATGGATTTATAAACCATGAGAATAATCCTTGAATCATGTCCATATTTTTAAAAGAGTGAAATTACCTATCCATTATCATTAAAATTTAACCCCCAGTCCACCCCCAATCCTCACATTCAAACCCCATGACCCATGGATCCCCTACCCTTTGTTTATCCTCCCTTGTATAGTGATTTCATAACATTTATTAAAGTTACAAGAAACATTTACCAAGTTAATCCCCTATATACATCTTTTCCTTCTCTTTTCATTTTTCTTTCTTCTTCTTCTTTCCCTAGATTGGTTAAGTAAACCTATGGAAGACCATGGTTTGATTTTCATGAGGGTTTCTTAGTTTTAGGATATAATTTTATTTCTCAAAAGATTATCTTTCTTATTATGAGTGAATTAAAACTTAGATTGGTGGAGGTGATGATTCATGGTTGTTTTTCACCATGCATTGATATTGAATTCTAGAACCATTGAATTTTTTCTTTCATAAATTCATGTTTGAGATATATGATGGTGGTATTAAATGAAATTATTGATATTCTAAGAATAGAACATTGTTTTCTACTGATTTTCATAGAATTTTATGGTTTTTCCCTTATTTTTAAAGTTATAAATATTTTTTCTCAACCACGCACACTAATTTTTTGATAAAATTAAATAATATACCTTATGAATTAATTTTGAAATTCCAAGATTTCATAAACCAAACCAAATACCTAGTACACTAATACTCAGGAATTCCCAATCCCCACAGGATGGTGACTATCCCTATGGAATCAAAAAAAGGTTAGTTGGACGATTTCACCCCAATAATAAACAACAAAGACACAACGGTGGAAGATAAATCCAAAAACAATTGTTATACCAAACACTCTTCAAGGAGAAAATTACTATGAGAAGAAAGATATGGGTTAATATGTATACCATCAAAATAAATGATATAACATCCATCAAGATGAAAACTCATTAAATATATGAAATGATTAGATCATAGCTCCACTGGTCACCATCATTCCCCAGGGCCCATGCATCAATCATGCTCACTGTCTCTAAGTGGTTCTTTCACTTTTCCTGTAACTGGCAGAATATAATCTACAAACACCAGAAGGTAAAGGTGGGTTGTGAGTAAAATAGTCTAATAGGATTTCACCAAATGTTACATAAGTAGTTCCAATACAAATAAACCATTTATTATTCAATTTAAATGAAAACAAGGAATGTAAAGTAATTTTACATTTTGAGACAAACCAACTTTCAAATAAAGTAGATAGAAAATATATCAAAAACTATATTAATTAAAAACAATTCATAAATCAAGGACATGAATAAAATAGTAATATATTCAATGTCATTTAATAGTCAAATCAAAGAAAGGAACTGTGGTCATATTCTCTAATTTTAGTTAGTTTCTCGATATAGGATCCTCACATTACTCATACAATCATCATGGATCAAGGCATGCACACTTACCTAAGGATTAATCCGTCCAAAAAAATCAATAAACACCCCATTGGGAAAAATCCTACTGAACGTGGTTTTGTTAGAATTTTCATCATTAATCCAATTCTAGGATGTTTGAGTCCCAACATGGTTGTCTCAATCACCCACTAACTACTCAGTCTCACACATGCTTCAATCAACCAAACATGGGAAATTTCAGTTCAATTCATCATTCATAGTTCAAGTTCCCAATTTATAGTTTCATCACGCCATTTAAATTTAAAAACCAAAACATGGGTTTTCATTAAATTTAGGCCTTTAAAAATAAACTTTCATTTAAATCCATTTTTCTCATGAACCAACATCAAATTATTTCAGCAAATCATTTCTCATATATGTCCATTTTTTCTCAAAATCCACCCAATTAGTCAAAGACTTTATAAAATGGTTTTATTTCACAATTCTATGACTTTTCAAAATCATTTGTCAAATATTATAAAATTATGGAATTCAATTTAAAATTCATTTCAATTCAATAAATAAAATCCATCTTTCTAGTGTAGGGAAAATCCTTATTAACCACCTACCTTTAATCATATGATCAATAAATCACCCAAAATGTAAAATTTTAATTGATATTCAAAGGAAATGAAGATAAAAGATTAATATCAATAATTATAATCTATTAAATTCAGGTTTATAACCACCCATGATATGAGGATTCATCACTCTCAAATAATGAGAGAAGATAAAAAGGAGGATTCAAAAATAAGTAGATTTCAATTACTAGATAAAAATCAATCTTATCCACTGGTGGTTTGATCTAAGAGGAAGAAAGTTTAGAGGATCAAAATCTCATCTTGAGAGCCTCCAAAATCCAAAGGATCTAATTAGGGTTGACTGGGAGTTATTTAGAAGTTATATTTGGTTTTCAATATTTTAATAAAATTTTCAATGGATTAAAAACCCATTCTCCCAATTTACTTGCTTAATCCATAAATTTAATACTAACCATGAGTCTAATCATGAACCCTCACTGGGATTTTGGAAAGGGTGCATAGTTTGGACACACGATTAAACTAACCATTCACTATCCCTGAAAACCCTCATTATCCCAATCCACATGGCTTAGAGGGGAGGTCACATTGTTTAGATTAACTATTCACCAATAATTCACTAACCTCTATAACCACTATACAGGGAACACTGTTTTCTAGAATAAACCAAACATTTTCCCTTAACAATGTGTCAACTATGAGAAACCCCAAAAACATAAAAAAAATATCAAAAAGTCTACAAAACAACCTGAACATAGACCCAAACAAAAAATGATAAAAAATAGGGTCAAGAAGTACCTGAAAGGTAGTAACAATATTTTACAATCTCCCCACCATAAATTCTTTCTACCCACAGATAGCATGTCAAGAAGACTCCATGTAAAAGAGATAATCCATTGATCTCTCACCAATACCTTATGCTCACAAGTATCAGGAAAATTAGATCAATGTTGCCCAAGAACACTATCCAAAGGTATAGAATCTCCAGGAAGAACCTTCATCTCAGAATCAATAATACTCATCATGATCCTCCCAGTTCAAGGCATGGGATGGGTTATAAAGATACTTTTTAAGATATAAAACATGTAATATGATATGAATTTATGTCAACTGAGGTGGAAATTTAAAATAATAACCCACATTTCCAATGTTCTCGACAAACGCAAATGGTCCCACATACCTTAGTGTAAGTTTTCCCTATTTTCCAATCCATTAGTGACCCAACTGAGGTTAAACTCTCAAAAAAAAACCCAACCACCAATTGAAAAATCCAATCATCACCAACGATGACCAGCACAAGATTTATATCAGCTCTATGATGTCACCATTTTATGATGAATTAACTAAATATTTGATTTCATCTCTTGGAAAAAACAAGGTCCAACTAAAGAATCTTCACCAATCTTTGACCAACACAACTAAGAATTACATAGTTGGCCATAAAATTCCTCAAAGGGGTCTGTCCCAATGGACATCTAGTAGCTATTATTATAGGCATACTTAACCAGTCTCAAGTGTCTATCCCAAGCTACACCAAAATCAAGAATGAAAGAATGAATCATGTATTCAATAATCTGTACATCTCATTCTATCTGTCAATTCATATGTAGATGATATACCATTCTCAAACTCACATGAGATCACATCACCTCATGGAGGCCTCTCCAAAATGAGAAGTGAATCAAGTATCTCATTTAGAAACTATAACATATTGAACTCTAACATGACTATCTCCTATATTTAAAAATTTCCCAAGTCCTCAACTTTGGTTGTGTCATTAATGGGGATGAATTGAGCCAATTTGGTTATCTGATCAATCATTGACCATATAATGTATTCCCATGAGGGGCATGTGGGAACTTAACCAGAAAATACATCAAAATCTCATCCCACTTCTATGTCATCACTAGAAGGGGATAAAGAAACCCAATGGTTTTTTATTATCATCCTTGACTAGCTAATAGGTATAACAACATAAAATAAAACTAGTAATGTCTCATATCATATTTGGACACCAGAATCATTGATGCATGTCATAAAATATCTTCATGGCACCAGCATGTACCACCCATTGGGAACTGTGGAAACATTTCATAAAAACTTTTATCATAGGAAATGATATGAAGTATCATTTCTAGAAGCATATGATACCCTTAGAAGATAAATACCACTCATCAATGGACTCCCCACTATATAGAGAGTCTTTAAAGCCTCAGAATTCAACATCAAGATACTGCTCCAGAAGAACCAACTCAAGAAGAGAGAAGGTCAAATGAACACTTGTCAGCAAAATCTTGGTATCATCCTCCAAATATCCAAATGCATATGAGAAAATAAAGCCATTAAGTTACAATATTCGGAAAACTATTTCATGGATTGTGTTAAATATTTACTAATCAATTCAAAATCTAGCAAATTGCACATCTGCCTCAACCCGGTTGGTGATGAATCCTTAACTTCATCCAGGAGACCTGGGATCAAACCCAGGCGGAGGCATATTTCTGGGTATTTTAGCAGTACTATAGAAGGTACTGTAGCAGGTACTATTTGGAACAGTATCAGCCGGGACTATTCCCCCGTTTGGGCCTTTGGGCCACCGATTTGGTCCTCGAGTTCTTTAAGGCCTTCAGGCCACTCGGTCCTTCAGGCCACCTCAAGGCCTTCAGGCCACCTCAAGGCCTTCAGGCCACCTCAAGTTATTCGGGCCACCATAAGACCTTTGGGACACCTTTAGTGTAGATACAAACCAGACAACTGACAAGGAGAAAGCTCTAGAAGGGGGATGAGTAAGGAGCCTTTCATCATAGCAGAAGATAAACGGATTACAAGAATGAGACGATATGGAACCGTTCATCAGGACAAGCCTATGAATTCATGGGAAAGTCTATCTGAATAGCCATGCAAAGGTGGAGAGATGATTTCACAATGAAGTTGGTGGGGAGGAGTAGTTCCAAGTATTTAGTCTGGGTTGTATGTAATGTTTGAAGCCTACTGGAAATGAATTCCTCTATGGCCTACGGTCCATGTAATACTTATGCCTACTTTCCTTGTAAGGGTTCCACCACACCCCATGAAAGGTGGATTATCATAAATCAATAAAAAATTAAGGCCTTCCGGCCATTGGATGAGTAGGATAATCTAGGAAATTCTCCTTTCCAATGGTGTAGGAAATGTTGAAATCAAAATATTGCAGTTACTCCACCCATCACCTCTAATGAAAATTCAAAAAAAATTGAGATAAGATATAACTTAGGTTTTTGTTATTAGAATAAATGGTAATCCTTTCTCCAAAAAGGTACAACTACCAACTCTTAAGAGTATGCATCATAGTTTCATGTTCAATGTCATGAGTACGATAGTTTTTCCCATGTGGCCTAAGTTTTCGGGAACCATAATCCACCATGTGATCACCCTACATAAGAATGAAACCCAAAGACAAAATGGATGCATTATAAAAGACCAGGTATCCCTACCCAGACTTTGGAAGAGTGAACACTGATGAAGAATAAAAATGGTGGTTTAACTCATCAAAATAATTATGACATTTAAAATGCCAAAAAAAACATTACTCCTTTATGTATAAGAGCGATCATTATAGAATACAATTTTGAGAAATCCTTAAAGAAACTGTGGTAATAACCCACTAAACCAAATAATATTAGAATCTTTAAAACATTACATGGTTTTTTCCATGTCATCACAACCTTCACCTTCTTAGTATCGACTGAAATACCATGTTCTAAGACCACACATCCCAAGAACATCACTTACTGAATCCAGAAATTACATTTCAATAGTTGGGTATAAATTCAGTGATCACTAAAAAAATTTGGAACCACTCTCAAATGATGCACATGGTCCTCATTGGAATTATTTTAAACCAATATTTCATTCAAAAACACTACCACAAATGTATTGAGATACTTTTGGAATATCCTATTTATCAGTTCCATAAAATATATTAGAGCATTCGTCATACCAAAAGTCATAAAAATTTATTAATAATGGCTATAACTACTCCATAAGGTGGTCTTCAGAATATCAGATTCTTTGATTCTCAACTGGTAATAACTAGAATAAAAATTAATCTTCAAGATCCACATATCCCCTTTCAGTTAGTCAAAAAAATCATTGATCTTATGAAATTAATTCTTGTTATTTACCATTACTTGATTAAGTTTTAGGTAATAAACAAAAATATGAAGTGTCCTATAAAATTTATTTATAAAAATAATATGAAGGAATTGAGATGGACTGGGTGGTCAATACCAAATAAATAGAGAAATATACCTCTCTTAATGGTGCATGTGTATATAATTCCGAAGGAAACATGTTGGGAAACATAATGACTATTGGAAGAAGATCTTGGTTCCAATATTCCCTCCCCATATCAAAATAAAACAAAAATATCACCCTACCCAACTCTAAAAAAGGTGGTTTTACTCTTCTCGACCTCAATTCCCATTCTCCTTGGAAAACATGGAACACGCCACTGGAGGTTGTAAAGGAGACCCACTGAAGATAATAATTAATCTATGATTCATGGTAAATTATCCAATTCATCCTGAGAATTACATCCAAAGGTTTCATGTTGAGAATCAGAAAATCATAGATAATCTTGATCTCAGATAAAGAGAAGGCACAAGAAGGGAATCAATGACCCTACTCTCTCTTCCTTCCAAGGGGCGTAGAAAAATCCCTCATATAAGAAACAAACTCCCTAGTCTAGTTTAATGGATTCATACTAAAAGTCAACACCAAATAATGAGAAGCATTGTTATAAAATAAAATAGTCACTAAAGATGGATATATAGTGATGGTACCTATCACTATCACTATTCCAACATCAACTTCCCTGATATACTCTTCCACTATGTGAAGAAGATTATTTCTAGATACACATAGATAGAACCCCTTTGTTCTTGATGAATCTAATTGAAACATAGTACCTTTATGATAATATGAGTCTATTCCACTACAAAGGTCAGAAAATACATGACATAAATTTTATAGGTGTCCTGATAGACCACACGAACCAAAAATCTTTAGATCCTCCATAAACAAATCTATATTTGGATAGATCTTTCTTTATTATGTCCCATATTTTCCACTAATCTCCTAGGTTCCCATGATTACTAAATTTTTAATTATGATATAATAATTATTCCATGTTTTCTTTGTATTGATACTGTTATCATACATATATTTTTATATTATTTTTCTTTCAATTTTTTTCTAAAATAAACCCAAGGGTTTTATTTTATCACAATGAAAGATTTTTAAATGATTTGTCCTTATTTAACCATTTTTACTCAACCTGAGGGTTTTGAAAGGAAATTTTTTAATAACCATACCCTTAATAAAGTTTAATCTTCTTCCTTATTCTCGAATTTTTTTAAAAGAAATTTGTTTAAATATGAAACTTCAATGTTATTTTTTTTGATAAAATTGAAAAACATCATTATAATTGTATTTCATGCTATATTTACATTGATCTATTGTTAAAGGTGGGGTATAGAAAGTGTTTTTTGGAATATATATTAGAAACTTGTTCTTAAACCCATTATATTTCATGGTTAGGTTTATTTCTAGAAAACTCATGAAATATCTAAGGTATTGGGATTGGTGGGTGACCTTTGAGGTCACATAGATATATGTTTGGGTGGTTGGTTTTATTTTATTTTATTGCAGCTATATTGGCTAATTCGACCATATTTATAAGAGATATTATTTTCAAATATGTATGTATCTTCTATGAAATATTTGCTTATTTAACCATTATGTCTCATTTAATTCTATTTTTTGTTATTTAGTTATGTTGTTATGCATGGAACTTTGAGTTACGGAGTGGTCATACAAAACTTCTAAGGGGATGTTTTGTGCTTATTTATTATTATTGTTTGAAATAATTCCCACTGAGAATCTTAGGATTACCTTGGTGATTATCAATAGCCCATAAGGATTGGTAATTCTCTTCAGGCATTTACAAAGATTGGTTTGAGTTCCTAGATCCAGGGTGGCCAGAATGATTCGTGAAAGCATATTTTAAAGATTACTATCAAAGTATCTCATGATATTCATTATAACTGTGATAATTTATAACTTTTTAATATAAAAAATAATCCAAGGAAATTACCATATAAATATTATACGCAAAATAAATAACACTATTGTGGCATGATAACATCATGCATAACTCTTTGTGTACATGATATAGTTATTGAAAAATTCTTCTCAAGTTGGGTTACGGGAACCCACTTTCAAAACTATCCCTCTTTCACTCGATCTAACTTTATAACCATCAAATTATTATCTATCACATGATAATATCATGATTCTTCTTATTCATGGCTTAATAATTGGGCCTACCATATTTTCTTCATGGTTTCATTACTATATGTGACTTCACTTCCTTGAGTAAAATCTCTCTCATGAGATGATATCCTTGAGTATACCCATTTTTTACTCTATAATACCATTGAAATATTTGATAGTACCATTATTAAAATCTTATAATAATTTATATTATGATTATTCTTTACATTCTAGGTAAAATTCCCATAACTGGAACTAATTTTTATGTATTTTATATTTCTCTATTTTGTATATCAAATGCTAAAACATACTCGGTGTTTCTATATATGACTGCCATTGGATTTAATTAGTTACTCTTTCTCATTACCATATCTTAAATATGATATTGTATCAATTTATCCAAATAAATACCATCCTAATATCCCATTTATAGCTAGTGTATTTTCTCTCCAGGTACTAGGTAAATATACCTCAATCTTTATTAAATAATTTTTGATAATTTTGACTACTTATGAAGTTGTAATAGATTAATTTGATAATTTAAAACCATAATTTATAAATATTAAATATTAAAAATATTAAAAAAATAAAATATATTATAGATCTATTATTGTACGATATAGAGTTCTATTCAAAATGTTAACGTACTCACGTGTCTTCAACATGTCTTCTTGGAAATATTTATGCCATGTGAAATTAGAAACAATTTTCTCTCAAATTATTCCATTTGGTATGTTTCTATACCTTATTATTATATTTAGTTTTTATTGGTATAAACAATCATTAAATGTACCTTAGAAGATCCTTATCCTAAAAACATAGGTTTCTACTTTATTTCATTCTATGAAGATTTTTTTTAATATAGTCTTAACTAACTATAATTCTAATAACTATTTTCCATATTTTTTCAAAACATTTTTCCTGGAAAAGTATAGAAATCCCCTTAACCTATTACAAACATATGAAAAATAATATTCCATGAATCAATACCATCCTTCATCTATAAATGGATCCATATAAAATTAATTTAATAATCACGCAAGCTACTATTAAAATTTTAATTGAAATGGATTTCGACATATCCATTAGTGAAAAGGTTTCAATATAGTGAACAATTTGATAGATATTAAACATTCAATAATAAATCTTGATTAATAAGTTATCTCTTTACCATCCATGTCAAGATCTCCCTTGAATACCCATTTTGACCAAGTTGGATTTACATCGAATGAAGAAATTGTAAAATATAGTCTTAAATTTGGTATATGGAATCTACTTTTGTTAATTCATATCTTCTTTCCATTTTATCTTATTTTTATTTATTTATTTATTATTGGATAAAAATTACTATTCATAATGAATAATATATCACCTAACACGGTGATTATAAAACTATATATCTCTATTTTTATCTCTCATACACACTATTTGTCACTGGAACATTCCTTTTTCATGAGCTCTTATGGAACTTCTTCCTTTTCTAACTACTCATTTATATTGATCCTTTTATTTTTTTCAAGTCTCTATTTCTCCCACTATCTCAATTATTGATGTTCATCCTCTTATAGAAATATAGTCTCTCACTTGACTATAACATTTTTATCTTATAGATTTATATAAAATCCTTATAAATATTTTGTATAATTAACATAGATGCACTTTTGATTTTCTTGATGAATGTTTGTTTATTGTATTAACCTTAACAAACTCTTTGAAACTAAACACATTTATTTGTGAAATAATTTATCTCCTTCATATTATAGCTTATATGATATTAATTTTTCATTATATTTGGCATATGATTAAGGGTTTATTTGACTATTTTTGATGCATGTCTCCAAATGATAATGAAATACCTTTCAAAACTTATTAAGAGTCATTATCAATCCACTTTTTAGTAACATCATGAATTTGATGTGTATAGAGAAATATGAGTTTAGTAACAAATCCCCTATAAATTATAATGATTGATAAATTATTTGATAAGATATTCTTCAGTTGAAACACCCAAAGAATATTTCATCTTATTAGTAAGTTCAATTTATACATAATTTTACATGCCTAAAAATTATTAGCATAATTGTATGAATTATATGAATTCACCCCTATATTATACTTAAAATAATCACAATATATCTTTTTGAACTCATTCTAGATGTTTTATGGCTTTATTACCTTTAATACTGAATGGTTACTTGGTAATTTCACTTTATAAGTAATCATGTTATATAACTATGTGTTTTAGCTCAAAAAAATTTAGTAACTATACTTGGTATTTCATTGAAATTTTGTTATTAATTTTTTGACAAAGTAGTAACTTTCCACAAATGGATATTATTTGGGCATTATGTTTTTATATTCCTCATCGATTATTGTCATAGGACATCTATGATTCAAGTATAATTTAACTATTAATTATGTATAGTATACCATAAAATTTTATTTCAAACATGAAATATAATTTCATTGTGTCTGAACGTGACATTAAGATAATGTTTTGGTAATGCACATTACAAAAAAATAAAATTTTAAAACAAAAAATCTTTCTATTAGGCATGTGAGAATACAAACTTCTCTAGCTGACATATGATTCAAGATCCATGAGTAACTTGGTGATTTACTTCACTCTTGTAATATTTATGATCTTTATTAGTTATTGTATTGGGATAAAAATATGTAAGTCATACATTGTATCTAATAACTAAAACCTAAAACAAAAATATTACATTTATTGAATAATATACTCATAATAGTCAATTCATTGTAATTTATCTTCTAGTAACCTATCTTCCCACATGCAAAGAGAATATCCCCTTGTTCGATGAACTCCCTAATTATATTTGTTTTCTTAGAAGGACATTGTTATAGGGCCTTTGGTGTTGTATTTTTTAATTATATTTTATACTTTTCATTCTTCTTATTCACCATTAAAACTGTAGATTCATATTTATTCAAGTTCTTATCAACTTATCCAACCTTATCCAAAATATATTGAAGTTGTTTCTTTATTAAAGACCTATTTTCACATTTTTAAACTATTTTAAATAGAAAATAACCCTATAATTTAGATAAAACCCGGGAATTTTCCCATTTTTTCACATTAGTGAATTTGAAATTGAAATTTAAAATATATTAAATAATTTGTTTTAATTGTTTTATTCATTCATAAAATTTCTGGGAAATCGAAACATCGATCCATGAATTAAATTGATAATAGGATTTAAATTTATATTTTTGTTATTTAATTTACTTTGATTTAGATTTGAACAAATTTTACACCTAGTTTGATTTTCATGGGTTGTGGGTATGAAAATGAAAAGGAAAGAATTTATTATGACTTTAACTAGCTAAGTGTATGGATTTCCAGTGGAGAATATAATTTCCACCATATCATACGACTTTTCTCCCGTCATATAAATTTGTCTCAACTAGAGCATATAACATTGAAATCTATTTCATAAGAATTAAAGCATTATAATTGATGAGTGTATGAATTTTTGGATCCTATATTACTTCCATAATATGAATTTGGATCTTCCTATCATATTAATTTCTCTCCATAGTAAGAATTTACTATCGATCATATGAATTCATTATCTGAATTAATTATCAAACTTCTCTGAGCATATGAATTTTCACATACCATGATTTCATTATACTTTGGCATCAAACATTCAAGATAAGCATCATACTTACTATATCTATGAATTCAAGAATTTTCCAAAATATATAAAAATTGGTAACTCCTAAAATAAAAATAGTCATAACCTAAAATCAAATTCATTTCCCTGGTTCTACTATATTATGGATATATCTAATAATTTATCAATGTAAAATTAATCTAACTAAAGACTAATACCATGATCGGGGGTGGGAAATGAGATAATTATGAATATTAAAAAGGGGAGAGTAATAGTTTAATTTTAACCTTAAACCCAAAAACATGGCATCTATAAAAAAATGGGAGATACAGCACTAAAACCCAGGAAGATTCTAAAGGAATGAGGATATACTAATGTATAAGATGAAACATATGATGCTCATGTGGGAGAGAGAATTTTCTGAAATGTAGAAGGAAACCATGACCTTTCTTTGATTACTACAATGAGGTATAATGTTCATTAATGGTGTGTGACTAATTGATTGATTGATCTTCTACTACTTAATTTATTTGTTCTTTTCTTTTATGATAATCACCGTTGATGAAACACTAGGCCCTTATTTGTTGATACAAGGACAATCTTCTCACCCATGTGGGTGAATTTAGTTCTTAAATGTTAAATTATATTCTTTTTATTTTTATAGAAGTGTTTTTGTGCTTATATTGTGGGATATTTCAATTATTTTTTGAATTTATTTTATTTTTCTATAATTCTTGGTTTTCAATACACTATGCACCTTGAAATTTTTTATTATCTACAATGGTGATAAGTGGGTAGGTTCAAGATGAATTATATATATTAAATCCCTTATCAGGAAAAGATAATAAATTTAGTGTTTATTATAATTCTCTTTTCAAACTAGAATCACCAATAGAGAAATTTGTTGAGGTTTCAACTAATTAGAGGGAGAGAGTATGAGGGTTATTTTAAATGATGATTTAATAAGAGATGGAGAATATTTTTTGAGTTTAGACTATAATATTTAATATTATATTCAAACAACCTTATAAATTCTATTCTCAAACATAATTAATTATTATTTTCAATACACACTAAACCCATGAAATACAAGAGAAAAAAATACAAAAAGAACATCATATCTAGAGACAACCTATGTCCAATTATTTCCCAAAATTTTATTGGATTTATATATTTCTTTGATAAGATCCCCATGATAGGCTCTTCATCAAGATGGCTCCGTTTCTCGGAGAGTCAAGATGGTGTTGTGTTATTTTTTAAATTTTTTTAGTTGAAATGTTCTTGAAACACGACCAAATCTAGTTTAGATCACCTATTTGGCTTTGATCTAGAAGTTGAAAAATCTCTAACAGAAAGTGTTTAGAAATTAATAATCACTAAATAAGTGGAGATGGGTTCTATTATAATTCTATTTAAAGACCTTAGATTCACCTTAGGTAGTGAAAACATGGAAGATATCATAGCTTAGCTAAATAGTACACTTAGGGAGTTATATTTCCCTAAATTTAATAATAATAATATACTATTATAATTAAATAAAAATATGATTTTAGCTTCAAACAATAATGAAATAAATTTTACTAAGTTTCATGGACTGGTAGGAGAATAGAATAGATGTAATTTGAATAAATTTTGGGATCTATACAATATATTAAAACCTAGAGGAGTCCTCAAGTCTCATATCATCATGAAGGTATACCCATTTTCATTAAAAGGATTTTTTAAATAATGGATGTATAACTTATAATAAGGAGAATTCACCAGTTTATATGAACTCTAGAGGGATTTCCTCCATATGTCCATCCCTACATAAATTAGAACCCATCTAAGAAAGGATATTTATGGGGTTAAGAAATCAATTGGAGAAACACTATATAGAATTTGAGAGAGATTCAAGAGGTTTATATAATATTTTCCCCACCAAACATTTTATACCACTATTTCTTGATGTTATTTAATAAAAGACTTATAGAAAATGAAAAAAAATTATGGGATGCTACTTCTAGAGTATCAGTGGTTGAAAATTAACCAATTAAATCTAGAGATCCAATAGAGTGGGTCTTAAAAAAATATCAACAGTTATATACAAGATCCAAAAGTAAAGGAGTGCATGAGGTAAAGATTTCCAACTCTCATTTAAATGTAGAAAAAATTGAATAAATACCCATTATTGTGATAAATTTATCATTGAATAAGGTTTAGGAAGCATCACCTTCTACACCCCCCTTGAGTTTTCCAACATTTTCACTATTTGGATCATTGCACTGATAACTTCTCTCAAGTGAAAGAAAGTTTTAGTGTTATTCTCCATAGGTGGTACCAACAACCAACCAATAGTTAAGGATTCAAATAACACTCAAAAAATAAAAATGGAATGGTAAAATGATAACCTTAAAGTATGAATTTAAAGTAGTCTTTAAAACAACCTATCCAGTTGCCACCATTACAGAGTGTAAAGACCCATGTGTTTTCCATTTTTTGAAAATGAGAATAAATTTGAATTTTTAGTACTATATGTGTATGAGGGGTAAAATTTTAATTTTCACTTGTAGATTATATCATTTTTTATTATTTTTACACTAACCATGGAATGGGGTGTTTAATCTTGGGGTGTAGTTTTGTGAGATTCTCAGATAGTTGATTTTTTTGGAATATTTGAATATTTATAAAATAAATATTAAAAAATTACTTCTTTTTAAAACACTGATATCTTATTAAAAGAGTCTTGGAATGACATTATGACTTTATGTTTCAGTCCATTATGAGGATTTTTACCTATCTGAGGTATAAACATGGCTTGAGTTTTGGGATCAGGGTTAGGATATTTAAATGGGTGTTTAAATCAAATTTAATTAATTATTATATACTCCCCATCATTTTCTCCCTTATTTCTCATAAGTGGAATAATGTGTCTTCTTGTAGAAGATACTCGATTCAAGAGAGAGAGATATAGGATATGGGAGATTGAAATCATTATGAGGCTTGATCAGAGCTGAACTGACATGCAATGATTATGGATTGTGAATTTGAGCTCAAGGATTTATCTTTTCACCATGCGGTAGTCCTATTATCTCATTTTCTCCACCCTCATTTTTGAGATAATTATTTTTTATTTTTATTGTATGATTTGGGTTGTTCATTTTTGGTTGAGAGCCTTTATCGGTGAATCAAGGGAAGATTTCATGAGTTTCAATTTTTACTGGGGGTTTTTAAAGGAATCTGCAAAATGTTTGAGTAAGGGTTTGATATGTTCTATAAAGAATAATAAGAAGATATATATATATATGTGTGTGTGTGTGTGTGTGTGTGTTTGTGTGTGTAAAAGAAGGGTTTTATTTAGATTTTAAGTTACTCTTAATCAATGGTCTACAAAAAGGTAAAATTTTGGTTACCCTTACACAGCGATCTCTATAAGGGTAAAATTGTGCTTACCCATACCCAATGTGCTATGTAAGGGTATAGACCTGATTTCCCTTACATTGTGGGACCTATTTATGGGTAATTTCCTACTTACCCTCACACAGTGAGACCTACATAAGGGTAAATGTATGCTTACCCTTACATAAGGGGAACTGTATAAGGGTAAGGGCCTACATACCCTAATGTAGGGGGAGTTGTCTTATGGTATGGTCATACTTAACCTTACGTAAGGGGGAGTTGTGTAAGGGTAACAACATTGTTACCCTTACATAGAGGGACCTTCATAATGGAAACAACTGTTATCGTTACCTAGGTACCCCTTCATAAGGGTAGTTTTTAAAATATTTTTTTTAAACAGAGATTTTCCCATTTTTCATGGGGGATATTTTGTAGTATAAAACTATGGTTTTGGGAGAAATAAATTTGTATTAATACCATATAATTTAGTTTTAAATTAATTATAAAATAATTTTGAGAATTATTTTATTATTAATTAAAGTGTTTATAACGATTTATGTCCTTGTAATAATGGAAGATTGCTGTTTGAACTTGGACAAGCTTTGATGGGGATAAGATGGATTTAGTTTTAGAGGGAGTAACTTTGTGATTGTAGTAGAAGGTCCTTATGAATTTTCCAAATCATTATGCATTTTATATATGAATGTGGTATATGAACTCTCCATTATGGTGATTGACCTATATGTAGTAAATGAATAGTTTAAATAAAATTGAATGAATATAAATGGAATGAACAAACTACTAAGGGACATTATGGACCCTTTTACACTAGATTAATGCCTCGGCTTACGATGGTTGGGGACTTAATTATGATGATTTTCCTTGTTAAACTCGTCCCCTGATGGGTATTATTTAAATGAACTTAGTGATTCTAGAGAACCTAGATATGGGTATTTAGACTCCTTGGGTAGGGATATATGATTTTAAGAGAATGAATGGACCAATTAGGCTTTAGTAGACCTTTAATATTCCTTGGGTCAATTGGGATAGTTAATAAAGAGTAGGGGAGAGTGTTCCTACCCCTTTGATAATTGAGTACCATTTAGGATTGCATTAGGTGAGATTTATGGATAGGTTGTGTGATTGGACCGACATAGGGTGGATTGATATATGAGATGGGTTATGTCCCAACTTATTTGAGTGATTCCATTAGGGATTATCTTATGAAGCTGGTGTGGTCCTAATATAATTAGGATCATTCCAAGGGATACTATACCCTCTAGGTGATGGGTGTTGAACCCAGAGTAAAATATGAGAGTGAGGACCCCAGGCTCAGCATTTATCCTATGAAGTGGCCTAGGGGACCCTGATAGGTGACCAAGTATTGTATTTACCTTGAGTGGGTTAGATTGGGAATGGGTAGTGATGATTGTGGGTGTTAACTTAAAACATGAATCATTGATGTGAGACTGGTAGGGTTATAGTGATTGGGATAGGTCATACACATGAGAGGGTAATATTGATTCTGTGAGATATGTTTAGGAAGAAGGCCAACCGCCTCAAGATTTTTTCAATGATATGGTTTGGGTGATATGTGCATCCCATTGAGATGTATTAAGATACATGATATTCCTTGAATGTTCTCCTTGAATCTGACCATTATTCCTTCTACTATGTGACTTTATGTGACTTTCATTCCAAGTAGGGTGTGAATACGCCTTCTAAGTTTCTAGATGAATTGATTTCCTGGAAGGGTATATATATCCTTTGATTATCCATATGGATTAATTTCCCAATAGGCTACATATACACCTCTAAGTTTCTAGATGGCTTGCTTCCCTAAAAGGGTGTAGACACACCCTTGAGTTTCTAAAGGAATTTCTTCCCCAACATAGTGAAGATACACCCCTATATTTTTTAATAATATTTTTTCCTAGGTGTGTATCTTTTTACCTTGAGTACCAAATAAGTTTATGTGCACAGAGACACATCATCACTGACCAATGTAGGTATCGTCGATTCTGGATGTCACGTTGGAACCCAAGGATCAATATTTATTATTTATTTATAAATACACTCTATATTTATTTATTTATTAATAATATCACATGTGGGTTCACTATTTTTATTAGTTATGTATAAGATTATATTGGTGTTTCCTTGCTGAGTTATAATCAAACCCTTCTTGAGTGTCCATAACACTTGGGTTCCTGATTTGATCTTAATTATTCACAGGTTCAAGTTAGGTAGAGGTTTGAGTTTTTAGATGGATAGCTTGGATGGAGTAGGATATGGATGAGGTATTGATCAGATATATATTCGTAATACTATATTTGTTTCTTTTATTTATCTAGTATATGTTATATTCTGAGTAGGTGATCAGTTTTATGTTGCCATGACCATATGTTTGTATGACTATATGATTCTATAATACATTTTATATAACATTATTGGGTTTATTGTTTAGTGTACTATGATTATTTTTAATTAATGAGGTTTAGTTTGTTTTTTTTGGTTATTTTGTACTTTGATAAGGGGGTATAATCTCCCCATGACAACACCCTTTATTCATGCTACAAGTTAGAAGCCTATTACATATAGAGAGGTGTGCCTTAGGTCTCATAGAAACTGAGTATGATTATTGTTGAGTGAACTAGGGATGGGGTGTTACAATGTTTTATCATAAATTTTCGGTATATGATATCATAGAGTACAAGATTTTTTTTGTCAAACTACTTGGAAATATTGTAGACATGTGATATTGGAATGTGTTAGAACTTGTAATTGAACTTGTACTAGTTCATCACACAAGCCTTTTCTAATGAAAAGTATGGGTTTCCATGGGCATTAGTTTTTTGTTCTTAGTTTATGGCTTTAAGTTTGTATTATTTCACCAAGTTTGATACGATTGAGTTTTAGATTTATGATTTTTAGTTTTTGGCTCTTGTCTTCTTAGTAGTAGGCCTATGTACATGATTCATATTTGGCATGTTGTATTCACATGAAATACAAATTTTTTCATGTGATTGATATCACTGATGATGATAATTAATTTGTATAAAGTTTCAATAAAAACTTATATGTTGTTTTCTCGTAAAACTTGTTAGTTCAATTCTACTCAGCTAGGCCATGGCATATATTTTCTCTGAAGATAGGACATGTAGATTCTATAGAGAGATTCCTATGGATGATGACTATGCATTCCCTCCATATAAGGGATGTATGGTGACCCTAGTAGTTCATCAGATGCATTTAATGACTTAGTGATAAACCCCTTGTGGGTGACTATAGTACTAGTTACAAGAGAAAAATGAGTATAGTTATTTAAAGTGTCAATAATAACATGTATTATGTTTTTTTATATATCTTCTTAGTGTAATTATACATAACCAAACTATTTGGCCATGTTTTACTTGAAAGGGTTCATTTATGGTGATGCCATTATATTTGTACCTATATTAGATCATTCTCCTTGAGGGGGTAGTTTTTTATACATATGCTTGATGAGGATCAATGCTTAAGTGGGTGGTTGACTTTGGAAAGTAATGCTTGAGGTGTATACATGTGACCCTAGATGGGAGTTTTGGAAATTGTGTTCTTGGGTGATATTAGATATGGGAAGACCGGTATATCTCCTATGAGTTATGGATAATTCGAGGCATAGATAATGGGTAAGGTGGGAGAGCACAATGGACTTGGAGATGCATCTCAAGATATTAGTGATCCAAGTGAGATATGTAGAGGTCACTCGAGAGAGGGGTTATCCTGATTTTATGAGTTCTGTGGTGATGATAATCATGGTAAGATGCTTGAAGTTATGTGAACAATGAATTGGAGGTTATACTAGTTATATTATATAGGTGGGTGAGATGAATTAGGTTTTCTTGAGATAAACACTTTGAGTTCTTGTGATTCTAGTATCAAGGCTAGTTTCGAAGGGAGGGATCAATTGGGATATATGACTCTATTGATTTTATGCATGGTTCATGATGATAAAGTGGATTAGGATCCTACATGGTTATATTTAGGAGGGACAAAATGTTGGTAGATGCTTCTGTTTAGTAACAATGTTGGGTTGGAAAGTGATCGTATGGTGGACCATGGAATGGGTGAAATAACTTGATCTTGATGAGGAGCATTGAGGGTGCTTCTGAATATATAAGAATAACATATAGGTTAATTGTCGATGATTTAGGTATGTGGTCCTAGGACTGATGGGAATGATTCATGGTGGTATGATTTGGAGGTTTTAATAGGGTGGAACAAGATATGTGCAGATAGTTTAGCAGGTCAATTTCAATTGAAATACATCCAAGATCTGATAATTTTGTGTTGGATTGGGGTAGGTTTGGTTTCTTAGAGTTTTATGAATTCAAATATATCCCCTGGATGTGATAGGTTACATTATAAATGGATCATGGTACCATGATGTGGGTGACTGAGTGTGAGTTACGAAAAAGTACTATCAGGGAGGTGTGGGATGGAACCCATTGAGGTTACGTTCAAAGAGTGGCATAAGGAAAACCATTTAGTGGGGAGTACACTATTGGTCATTGGAGGTTATATACATCATTATAGATAGGGATTTGGATAAAGTAAATTATGATATTCCTAGAGATTCAATAATATTTATAATTTTAAATTTCATTTTGACACTCATGTGCAAGTAGAATGTTTAGGTCTAGTCATTATTTTTGGCAATGGATAGAGTATGGATGAGCGACCCTCATGTTGGAAGGATCATTTCTGTATGAAGAGAATATTCATTAGATTGTTAGGATGACACTAGGATGTTGGTTTTTCATAATATTCATTGATATTTGGTTCTTTAGGGAAATAATGGATTCAAAATCGAGATGTGATTCGGGATAGAGTTTGAGCATCAACATTTAACTCAGATTGAATTTGATATGATATGATCATGAGTTAGGTTAGGGATGTACCAATTCTGTAGGTGATAAGATGATGTTTGTTATAGATTGTTGGTTATCCAATCATGGAATTACATCTGGATTCAATTTTATACTTTGAGTGTGTGTTTAGATGATCTCATAATGCATTTGAGACTTTTGGCATCATGTTTGGACGGTAAGATACCACATCAATAGATGAAGCTGAGTGTTTATGAGATGGGTCATCTAGATAAGGTCATACCAGTGTTTTTATGTATAAATAAGTGTGGTGATACAGAAACTACAATAATCAGGTCGTTGGATAATTGGAAATTCATTTCAATAGGTGATTCCTATGGTGGGGATAACTTCGGCATAGAATCTTCCTGTATGAGTTTGGACTTATGATGGAGAGTGACATAAGACTAGAAAAAAAATTATTAGTCAAATCAAGGTTTCTCATGATAGACATATATTGGGGAGTATTATCTAGGGGTTTCAATAATATTAATGAGTATTTGATCGGTTTTTGATGAATAGTGTGCCTTGTGTATGGATTTGTGCAATGGAACCTCATTCAGTGTTTCAGAGTAGAACACGATGAGTTTTTTAAAAAATTGACAACCAGTAAGGGTTAAGATTTAGGGTAGGATTATTTTTGAGACTTTATATGGATGATAAGTTATATAGTGGGAAGATTCTAAATACATGTGTTTCTTAGGTTGTGAAAATGAGCAAAAAATTGAATTTTTAGTTTCAGATGTGTATGGGGAGTTAAATAGTAATTTACCCTAGTGAATGATCTCAAAAGTATTTTATAACAATTTAATTAACCCAATAATAGGGAGTTTACCCTTGGGTTGGAGTTTGATGAAATTATGAAATGGTGTAATTTTGGAGATATTTGAATAGTAATTAAATAAATATTAAATATTCTTGCATGTGTGAATGTTGATATCTCATGAACAGTGTCTCAAAATGGAATTATAACTTCACAGATGACTATGTAATATTTTTATTTACTGATTTGAGGTATAAAATTGGCTCGGGTTCTAGGATTGGGGTTAGACTATTTAAATGGGTACTCAAATTAAATTAAATTAACAAAATTAATTTAATTTAAATTATAAACCACTCCCACTGCTCCCCTATTTCACATGAGGGGAAAAAGTGGATTATTTTCTAAGACACCCTAGTTTAAAGAGATTAAAGAGAGATAGGGCAGAGGTAAACTACTGGGAAGCTCAATCAATGTCGAACTAGGATGCAATGGTCATAGAATGTAATTTCCTGCTCAAATCTTCGATGATTCATTATGATGTATGATGATTATCTTATTTTTTTCCACCTTCCCATTTTAGATAATCATTTTTATTAGAAAATTTGACTTTCTATGGCTTTTTCAAGATAATTAATAATTGAATCTGAGGTATATTTTATGTTTTTCAACAGTTATAAGGGTTTTGAATGAAATGTGAATTTTTTTTAACGAAGGGGTTGTCGTGTTATGAGGGGAAGAATATATATATATATATAAGGTTTATATTTGGGCTATAGGCTACCCCTAAAAAGTGGGTTTCATAATGGTAAAATTTTATTTACCCCTACTAGAGGGTTGTGTAAGGGTAAAGTTGTGTTTACCCTTATATACCAGGCTGTGTAAAAAAGGCACTTCTTACCTTTTTGTAGTGGGACCTTTGTAAAGGTAAGGCCTTTCTTACCCTTACATAGTGGGACCTATGTAAGAGAAATGGATTTATTACCCTTACATAAGTATAACATCATAAGGGTAACAACCATACTACCCTTAAATAGTGATACCTATGCAAGGGTAGTTTTTTTAAGAAAATTTGTGAAAAAATGAGTATTGAAGAGTTTTCATGAGGGGTTATTTTACGTTATTAAAAGGTGTTTTGAGAGAGAAAAAATTCTTATTTATCAAATATAATTTAGTTATGAAATTAATTTTAAAATAATTTTATTAATTATTTTATAATTAATTAAAGTTATATATATAGATTCAGTGCCTCGTCATGATGGAAGATGGTCTTTTAGACTTGGATGAGTTTCATCAGGGATGGGTGGGCTTCGATTATAAAGGGAATAACTCAAAAACTGTGGTTGGAGGTCCTTATTTGTTTATAATATATTTATATATTTGATATATTCATGTTTTATGTGGTCTCTTTATTACATTGGTCGATCTATTTAAATTAAATAAATTTTTTAACTAAAATTTAATTCTAATGAACTCAATGGACAAAGTGTTAAGGGAAAAGGTGGAACCTTGTTCACTTACATGATGACTCACCCACTGATGGTTGAATCCTTGATTTTTATGGTGTTACTTATGATTCTTAAATCCTAAGAGGATATATTTAAATTAATTTAGTGATTTTGGTGAAACAGGATACTTTCCCTTAAACTCTTTAAGTAGGGATATATGACCAGATTGGAATGAATGGCCCTAATAGGCTTTAGTGGACCCTTGATATATATTACATTCATTGGACTAGTTTATATGAGATAATGGGTGAGTGTTTCTACTTTATTGGTAATTTTCTGCTAGGTAGGAATTCTATGGTTATGATTTATAGATAGTTTTGGTGAGTGGAATGACCTCTGGTGGCTTGGGATGTGAGATGGACTATGCACCAACTTCCTAGATTGATTATAGTGGAGATTGTTTTATGAGGATGTTTAGGTCAACATATGTATATAATAGTTATAAGGTATTTCATTCCCTTAAATTTATGGGTTTTGACCCTACAGTATAGGTTGAGAGTGAGGACCCCAAACTTGGTGGTCGTGCTATAAAGTGACCTAGGGGGCCCTGGTGGGTAACTTAGTGTTGTGTTTACCCTGAGTGGGTGAACATGGGAATGATTAGTGATGATTATGGATGCTATATTAGAACCTGAATCATTTATATGAGACTGGTAGGGATACAATGACATGGATAAGTGATGTAGTTGAGAGGATAACCTTGATTATGTGATACATTTTCAGGTAGAAGTCTAACCCATTCGTGATGTGTGTTGTGATATGATTCATGTGGGATGAACTTACCACCTCATTTTATCTAGATACATTGAATTACTTGTATGTTCTCCATATATCTATCCTTTTTGCCTTTCACTAAGTGACTTTATTTCTTGAAAGGTTGCATAAATACCCCCTATGTTTTTGGATGACTTTATTTCCTAGGTGGAAGTGAATACACCCTTGAGTTTTTTGATGACTTACTTCCCAGGTAGGGTGTGGATATTCCCCTAAGTTTCCAAAAGAATTTCTTCCCAATTAAAGGGTAGACACACCATTGAGTTTTTATATAATATTTTTTCGTGGGTGGGGTTAATCTTCTCCCATGTTCTAGATGAGGCATGTTCTCAGAGACACTCTATCATTGGTTGAAGAATGTATGGTCAATTTTTATTTTCACATTAAAACCCAAGGATAAAAAAAGTTTATTTATTTATGACTCCACATTATATTTTTTTTATTTTCGATGCATATCACATGTAAACACATTATGTTTAGGGGTTATGTATGGGACCACATTTATGGTGCCCTATTGATTTGTACTCACACCATACTTAGGCGGCCAAGACACTTGAGTACTTGAGAATATATTCATTGTTCATGGGTTCGGGTTGGAAATGCTTGAGTTTGGATAATTCAATTAGATATCTTAGATGGAGTAGGAGATAGATGAGGATTGGACCAAAGATGTCATTGAGACTCCTATATTTTATAATTTCATTTGTCACTTATATGCGATTATCCTAGTGGACTATTATTTGTATGATGGCATGACTGTGAGTCTATATGATTGTATTTTTTCAAATTAAATTTGATATAGCAATATTATTTTTATTATTCCATGTACTCTAATTACATATAATGTATTATTCTTGTTGTTTTATTTCACACATTTATTTGAGGTTATAGTCCCCCTATGATAATACTCTAGACCACTAGTACTAGTTGGAACCTTTTGGAATATAGGGAGGCACACTTGAGGTCTCATAATGAACCATTCTAGTTATTATAGAGTGAACATAGGTAGATAATTAAACCATAGTAACAATTCATATCCCTAAAAAAGTTTCCAAAAAGGGTATATTCATGAACCATCAATGAAGTACCTATTAATAGTGCTTGTAGAGTCTCAAACTAACCAACATAACACTCTAAAAACTCATGTATTAGAAATAAAATTATTGAAAGGGAAGTTTGGGAATATCATTTCCACCCTCAATAACTTGATAAATCAAGGCCCAGGTAATCTCCCTATTCAATCAATTCCAAACACAAAATGAAATAGTAGTTCTATTTCATTAACGATTGTAAAGGAGGAAAAATATGTTAATAATCACCACTAAAGATCAAATATTGAAATGTGAAACCCAAGGAACATAAAGAATCTATCCTTGGGAAGGTACCAGAAGAGGAAGTGATTGTGGAGACATGAATAGTGAATAAAGATAAAATGAAAATCCAAGATGGATGACCTACATCAACCCCAATCTCCTTTCCCATCAAGGATTAACCTAACTAAGAGAACTAGTGAGTATACCCAATAACATGAAGTGTGATATACATTTAAAAAATGTATAAGTAAATATCCATTTATTGGAATCCGTCCACCAAATCCCAAGGTTTATAAAGTTTCTCAAATATATATTCACCAAGAAAAGTAAAATAAAATTACATAAAAAGATAATTTTAGATATAAAGTTCTCTACTCAAGTAACCCTATAATTACCTAGGAAATATCATGCATCAGGTACATTCACTACCTCTTGAATCATAATATTGATTAATTTTACTAATTAATTATGTGATTTGATAGCATCAATTAATGTCATGCCTTACTCAGTTTATTATTCCCTATAGAGTGGAGAATTCAAGCTAACTAGGGTGGATGTTTATATAGACAACCAAGCCACTACCTACCCATTATTATTTTTAAAATATGTTCTAGTAATAGTGAAAAGAATATTGTTTTCAGTTAATTTTTACATCACTAACATGGAGGAGTAAACAAGTATAATCCATTCTCCTATCATTCTTGGTAGGCCCTTTCTAAAACATAATAAAACCATAATAAATGTTAATGAAGGAACACTTTAAATGTATTTTGTGAAATAAACTATGAATTTTAGTAATTTAAACTCAATGAAATGTCATCATGATAAGAAATATATTTTTACACTTTCTGGACTCAAAATAAATATTATTCTAAGAAAGAGATTAAAATGTATGATCAAATAATTCGACCAGGAGAATCCATCGAATCAAATTATTTTTTAATGAATTTATTTTTTTAAATGAGTTAAATCTAGGAAATATTTTTTATGCTTAATATTTTGAGAAACTTGATGAAAATTATTTTGATGAAATTTCCAAATATGCAGCTGATATTACTGGTTTTTATATATAGGTTGTGAACATGAAATACACTGAGTTGAAAATATCTAAAAACATCCCCTGAACTAGAACTATGTTTTTTGACCTATAACTTGGAATATGTATTTATTAAGGAAAATAAAAAACTATCAACTATAATTTAAAATAATTTAGTACCTAATTTAGAGAATTAGTTGGTGAAAATTCTGAAACAAAATGATAAGGTAATAGGCTGGTCATTATAAAACATCCCATGCATTAGTCCCACAACCTATGTACACTAGATTCTTCTAGAATTTGATTCCAAACCTATGATACAGCTCTAAAAATCATCAAACCAACCTATGTAGAAGTTATAAAATAGGGAATTGAAAAAATATTAGGTGATGGTATCATTTACCCAATATCAAACTTCAAATGGGTGAGTCTCATTAAAATTGTACCCAAAAATACTGGATTCGCCATTTTGAAAAATAAAAAAAATAAGCTAGTGTCCACTAGGATTCAAAACAGTTTGAGGGTCTATATTGACTATTGGAAATTAAATTATGTGACCCAAAAAAGACCATTTTCCCATCTAATTTTCAAACTAAATTTTATAGAGACTATTTGGGATGGGTAAATTTTAATTTATGGAATCTATATATATTTTTACATTCCCATAGCTCCAAATGATCAGTATAAAACAACATTCACCTATCCCTTCAGTATATTTGCATATCAGAGTTTACCTTTGGGTTATGAAATTACCTGGTATGTTTTTACACTTCATGGTAAGAATATTTTCAAATATGATATATAGATTATTCTAGGTATTTCTAAATTATTTTATTATTTATAGAACCTCCATTGAAATATATATTGAGAACCTAGGAAACGTTTTAAAGAGATTTATTACAAGAAAATTGTGGTTGAACTTTGAAAAATGTAATTTCATTGTATAAAAAGGTAATTTATTAATTAGGTCACATAATTTATAAGGATTTAATTGATGTGGACAAGGCTAACATTGACAACATTTCTACATTGCCTTACCCCATCATCAGTCACATTAGAAAATTTTTAGGACATGATGGATTTTATAGAATATTTAGGAAATACCTCAACAAAATTACTTTGACATTAACCAACCTACTCAAAAAATAAACTAATTTTCTTATAGAAAATTCATGTATGGTAGTCTTTGAAAAAATTAATGTGGTATTGACAAAAAATCATGTGATCATCCCACCAAGCTGGGAAGACACTTTTAAAGTGTTGTGTGATGCCTCAAACAAATATGTGGGAGTTATGTTGTCCTAAAGTATCAATATACACACACATATGATTTATTACACTTTATAGACCCCTTACATAGTCCAAATCAATTACACAACAATAGGGAGTTAGTTTTTGTCAATTTTTGTTGATTTAGATAAATCTCATTCAAATTTTCTAGGAAGTAAATTCTCCATTTAATCTGATAATTTAGCCCTCATATACTTGATTAATAAGTATAATTAAAAGACAATATATGTGAGATAGATAATGATATTATAGGAGTTATAATTATATATCAAAGATAATAAGGGTAATGAGATCTTGGTTATAGATTACATGAGAAAATTATCCCACACTTCCGAGGTAGAAACAACCATAGAGACTAGACAAGATGATTTCATCGCCAATGTGAAACTATATAAAGTCACTATGGTACCTTTATATACTGATATAGTGTAATTATTATTCACTTAAAAGGTACCTTAATTATTTTATAATCATAAAACACTTAATCTAAAATTCAATCCATATTATTATGTTTGGGAGGATCCTTATTTATGGATAAATCTTTAGTGAACAAGTGAATAAGAGGTGTATACCAAAGGAATAGATAAAAATTCTTTTATTTTATCATATACTTTCATGTGGGATACACTTTGGTCCAAAAATTATAGCTAAAAAGATTTTGGAAGTCTATTTTTTATGATCAATTTTTAAAGAGTCACATGAATTTTGAAAATCATTTAAAAACTATCAATTTATTATATGTATTTCTAAAATGAAGGAAATTGTCAAATAATATTTTATTTTTTATGACCTATTTGATGTATGTGTATTAGATTTCATGGTTATACTTCCTATCTCTCTTGGATTTTTCTATATCTTTCTAGTAATAGATTACATGTCTAAGTGGATTGAAGTATAAGAAACTTGAACTGATGATGAAATAATTGTTATTGGGTTTCTAAGATCAAATATTTTTTATAGGTTTTGGATTTCATCATGTTATAACTACTTATAAAGGAAAAAGGTTTTCTAACAAGGTCATGGAATCCCTTATGGATATGTATTAAGTTTAACACAGGACCTCAACTTCATACCACCCACAAATAAATGGGATGGTTGAGGTCTCCAACAGAAAATAAAAAATTATTTTTTAAAGGAAAATTTATCCAAATAAAAATAATTATATAAAGAAATTATAGGATTCAATATGATCATATATAACTACCCTTTTAAACCCCTTAGGTATGTACCCTTATTTAATGGTGTATTGTAAAAATTTTCACCTAACTATTGAATTATAACACAAGGTGTACTAGGCTATAAAGATAGTAAACCTATATTTAATCATGTTTGGGGAGAAAATAAAGCTCCAAATTATGGAACTAATAGAGATAATAAGAGAGGAATATGAAAATTACCTATTATAAAAGAAAATTGTAGATATATCTATGAAAATTTCATTTATAAAATTGACTTCCATGTTTGATACAAGGTTCTGTTATTTTTTATAAAAAATGAATCTCATTCTAGGTAAGCTCCATTCTATGTGGATTGGACCATTTATAGTAATTTATAACATCTCATTCATTTTAGTTATGATCAAAGATTCTTAATCATAGAAACCATTTAAAGTGAATGGAAAATAAATTAAATAATTTAATGAATGTTTTTAGAAGGAACCAATGGAGGTGTCTAAACTCATCCTTATTGAATATCTATGAGAATAATTGAGGTGTCTTTTTTCCTTCACAATATCCAATATAATTATATTTAGGACTTTTATTCCTTGTTAAAATGAAAGGTATAATTAATTGAAGTAATTTCTGAGATAAGTGTGGGTGAGAAGAAAAAATATATAAGGATGTAAATATTTTAAGCTTTATGTTTTTCTTTATTTATTTTTTGTGTTTACAGTCTAAAAAAACATAAATCAAAAATGGGGATAGAAAATCTATTTTTAGAACCTATTTTAAAAAAAAATGTGCATATTATTTGATTTTCTTTTTAGTTTTTTTTAATATGTTTTAGGCTAGGATATTATGTTTTTAAATAAGTCATGCATAGTTAATTAATGACATGATAGTTTTAAGGATTCCATTGGTTCTTAAATTGTTGAAAATTGATGATTTATAAGTTATTTATCCATTTCATTAATTGAAATTTCTATTTTAGAACTAGGAAATATATTGTGATAAAAAATCATTTTGTGCAATTAAAATTATGTCAAGAGGAAAATATGATTTTGAACATGAACTTAGGTAACTTGGACTTTGTGCAAAAATTACACCTCTGAGTTCTAAGTCAAAATATATTCATAGATGTACCTTTAAACTGAAGTAAAATGGGAAATTGGAATCTCACATGAAGTTGTAAGATGATTAGGTATTAGTTGTGAGATTAATAAAAGCTGATGTACCTTGAAAAAGATCCTTTATCATAATAGGGATGATAAAAATCAACAGGTACCTAATTATAAAAAATGAATGGATATAAGTTTTTGGAATATTGAATTAAAATGAAGATGGTGGAAATTAAATTATAATAATTTCAATTTAGTTTTATCAAGGAATTGTAAAATGGAACGTTGCTTCAAGGAACCTAGGAAAGAGGGGTAAATGGAAGTTCCCCTTGTTAAAGTTTTAATTACACTAAAAACTATATTTTCATCACTCTTAGAACCGTAAATTTTTATAAAAAATGTGGGTATATTGATTAGACTCATATAGGAGGCATGATAATTGCAATGAATGATAAATCCAGGCTTTCTTTCATTTCTGGTATGTGTCTTAACCTTGGAGGGTAATCTTTTTTATTTTGATGAATTCAATGTATTTTCTGGTGGTGTAATACTATAAGTGTAAGGGAGTGATAAGATTCAATATTTTTAAATTTAAAAAAAAATATTTGGAAATTAACCTTATAATTTAGATAAAATGGAGAAATTTTCATATTTTTTCACTTTAGTGAATCTGTAATTGAAATTTAAATTGGATTAAATCATGGGATATAATTGTTTTATTTATTCATGGAATTTTTAATAAACTCGTATATTGGTCTTGTAATTAATTTTACAATAGGATTTAAATTATAATTTTTATTATTTAATTCATTTTGATATTAATTGAGAAAAATCATACAATGTGTTTAATTTTCATGGGTTGCGGATCTAAAAATGAAAATGGATAGTATTTCGTATGACTTAAACCAACTGAGCATATGACTCTATAATAGAGCATAAAATTTACACCATATCATCAAAATTTAGTCCCATCATATTATTTTTTATTGGTTAGAGTGTATGAGTTATATGGATATTTTATAATCCTTCAATTATCAAAATTTTCATGCATAAGATTTTGAAGATTTCATATAACTTTGATCACGTGGATTTAAAGCTTCCCATTATATGAATTTCTCCCCACTATAGGACTTGACCATCAAGCATACAACTTCATCATCAAACATTAGATAGAATTTGACTTTTCATAGAATGTAATCCCATTCTACTTCAACATTAGACTTTAAATATAGGCATCAAACTTCCCAAATCATAAAACTTTAGGATTTTTCCAAAATTTGGATAAATTTAAAACTATTGAAATAGAAAATTGACATGACATAAAATAAAATTAATTTCCAAGGATTAACCATATCAAGAATATCTCCAACAACTGATCCACATGGAATTCATCTAGATAAATAAGAAGACCATAATAATGGGAGTGAAATACTATTAAGAAGAAGATTCAATAGGGGATACTGATGATGGAATATGAAACCATAACCAAGAAATGTGGTTCCCATAAATGTAATGCGATTTTTGGAACTAAAACTATGAAGATCTCAAAGGCATGAGGATTTCCTGAATGAGAAAAATAAGGAATGCTACTTATGAGGGGAGCGAAACTACTAAAACTTAGATGAAAATTGTGATCATTATTCAATTACTATAAAGAGGTCCACTATTCATTACTTGGGGGAGTGTTTGATCAATCAATTGAGGTATTTCTTATTAATTTATTCTTTATTTTATTTTACTATAATATTCAATAATAGAAGACTGGGACCTTAGTGGTCAATTTAAGGAAAATCGCCCCACCCATATTAATGAAATTATTTCTTCAATTATAAATTCACTTATTCATATTTTTTAGAAGTGTTTGATTTTATAGACCATAAAGGGCTTCAATTATTCTATGGATTTAAGTTCTTCTTATCTCATTATCATTTTTCACACACATTCCATTTGGAGCTTGTTCATAAACCCTATTACATATATATTCCTTTTTTTATTAATTTATGTTCTATTCAAGGTGCTTATTTTTTTGTTTTTACTCATGTGGTCATAAATTCAGGTATGTCATCTATGTGTACATGAACTATCTTCCTACCCTGTGTTCTCTCTTATATTATGCAAGACATTTTCTTCTCTGTATAGATCCAAGATGGTTCTTGATCATGTAAATAGGATAACAATGTCTCATTTATTTTTCATGGAAAGGAATGTTCAATGTACACCATATATCAACCTTCTTCAAGTAAATAGTATATAAAAATCCTCAAGGTTCTCCATGTAAGTTTTTCACAAAAACCCAAAGGATTTACAAAACTAATTTTTTTCAAAAATCATTGAGTGTGTGAAACATAATTCAAAGGCCTGTGGGTTTTCTTCTTCATCACGCAATCTGAAATCATTGCATGACATATTCTTCATGAAACAAGGTTTCATGGTGGATCAATTTTTCTTTGGAAAAATAAGATCCTCTCTCTGATTAAATTATCTTATCTTTGACCTTGACTCCATTTATATAGGTGAGTTCACATTGCCTTTCTTTTGAATTTCATGCCCCATCAAGGATTTTTTAAAATCTTTCACAAAATATTTCATGTCATGGATTTTTTTAAACGTGAATCTTTCAATGTTAATTAAATTATATGAACTAAAAAACATAGAATCCTCATGATACTAGAATATTCTTGTTCTGGTGTGTATCTCACATTCTCTCGATGAAGATCACGGTCTATTTTATATAAAAAACACATTTGTGAACTATGGATGCATGAACAATCACTACAACTTTGTTGGCATTCGGAAACAACATGTTCCACAAAATTTTGATTACATGAAAAGTGTAGCTTTCATAAATGAATGTTCATCATCTCAAAATCTCACAATATCATCCATAGAACAATAATGGTAACCCCAAGATCGATCATGAGAGGTTCGGCTGTGAACTCTATTGCATATGAAACCCTTGGGTGTCTGGTGGTAGAGGATGATAATGAAACCTAATTCATACGACACATATCATGTGAAAAAGATATTTGTCCTTATATATGTATGTTTTAATGAAGAGGAACAATATATCATGCATGCTTTTCCAATATTAGATATCACTTCAGTCTCTCTCATCCAAGTAATGTGCTTTATTTCTTTAGTGATTCTAACTATCAGTGTTGTTTGACACCCACAACACTCCACACACACCACCCTCATATCATCATGTCACCATGTATGGTGGATCTAGTGCCTCTATAATTTATCTGCAGACACCTATTCATGCTTCATGGTTTCTATTCATTCCCAATATCACACATATTACCCACAATTATCCAAGATGATCCTCTTCCACATGGTTGACCCCTAGGTCCCACAAATATTATTAAGGGGATCCTTAGTTGGCTTATTGCTAGCCCATTTTTTAGGAACTAAACACATAGTAATTTATACTAAGTATGAAACTTCTAACCAACTACCTTCTTCCCAAAGATTCATCATGAGAATTATAAATCTCATATCATCATGAAATTGACTTCTTCTTTTCATGGTCTCCATCTAATTTCATTCCCTTCTTTCAATTCTTCTTATTTCCCAAAAATTGTTGTAAAAATGTTTCATCCTTAATTAAAATTGGTACATGTATTTTGAACATAAAAGTATTTCCAAAATTGGCACAATTATTAGGAGAATTTCTCAATCATGGTGTCCAATACCATTAAATTTTCCATATAAATTCTCCAAAAATCACCACTTCACTATCACATATTTATTGACTCATTGAAAAAGAAATGAAACAATTGGAGTCAAAAATCTCTCATATTTTAATTTTTTTCAATATCAACACATATCATAAAAGTCAATATGTGGTGAAAACTTTATCCCCATCATTGGTAATCAAATTGAAAGGATAATCATAGAATTTTCACCTTATATTTCATCTCAAAAACATGTTCTCCACCCTTTTAAGATTATTTATTGAACACTCTTTAGAGAGGGATGATATCACATGGTTATCTCAGAAAATATACTTTTTTTAATAAAGTATAAGTTTATGTGGGCTAACACAATATAGAAAATAAGAGGGATATAACCAAGTTTGTCTATACTATCCATAATTTCCATGGATGTGAAATCAAACTCAGAAATTCTCAATTCTCATTTAAGGGGATCTTAAGATAAGAAAAAAGATCATGTAAACACTTTAATAAACAAATAAAAAAGTTCATTTGTATAAGAATAACTCCCCAAATGTCTCTTATTTTTATCAACCAAGAACTCCCCCTTTGGGATGTAATTGGGAGTGGCATACCTCGATATTTATAATTAATTGGTTGTCCAGAAAATTCCAGATTCATATTGAAAAATAATTGACATACTTCTTTCCTAAATTTTACACCTAAAGGGATGAATTCTTATTCTTTTATTTTATTGTAGTCAGTAGACTCGATGAAGGAAAATATTTTCATTCTACCGGTAGTGAAAGCCTCAAACTTCTCGTTCAATTACAAACATGTTATATCAAAACACATAAAATAATAATAAATAAGGAGGGGCTTATTGGTTTATTCAAAATAACATTAATATATAGATATTCCTTTCAATATGGGTCATTATTTCATTCTTAAATAAACCATTCCTTTGTGTGAAATCTCTTTTTACTGTGTATTTATTTGAGTACACTAATCCTTGAGTGGTTTTATTTTATTTTTAAATAGCTCCAACAGTCCAGGAAAGCATGTCAACCATTTTTTTGTTGTTTGTACTAAATTATTTCACCTTTCACACAAGACACTAGCCAACTTAGTTTGTACATCCACTTTATTTCCTTTATAGTTAGAATTTTCTTCATATTCTTCCAATTTCTTATCAAATTCCAATTGACTTTTCCAGACAACTCAGAATTCTCTCTTGACATTCATTGTCTTCTCATAATATCTGCATGACTTAACACTATTTTCTATTAAATATTCTTCCCTTTTACAACATAGATAATATATACTATTAATATTCTCATGAATCTCTACGATATGTGACCCTCCTTTTTATATATTCTATAAACTTTTCCTAATCATTCAAATCTATTATTTTTAGACAGATTCATTTTTTGTAAATTTTTATTATCTAGTGAATGTCTTCTCTTATATTCATATTTTATTCCCCTATGTATAGGCCTTCTATTATTTTCATCAATTTACTTATTATTCCAACATTTCAATTCCTTATACTGAAAATTCTAGTAACAACAATAATATCTTGTGAATCTCATTGTCTTCTTCTCTGGTGAAGTTTGTCTAAATTTCACTAATTGTAAAACCTTTTGTTTTTTTGGGTAATAACCATGCTTTTGGAAACTTATTGGGGAACAGATCTTCATACACCTTTTCTCATTCACCATTTATGTGGTGGTTTTATGAGTATTTTTCATTAATTATACTTTCCCAAAGTTTGGTTTAAAACTATTACCAAAAACTAAAATATAATTAGTATACAAGATAGTTTTTGGGTTATGGGATACCTTCTTCTTGTAGGATGTTGAAATTTTATTATATAATGATATAATTATATTTTTTGAGTCATTATCCTCAATGAACACTTCTGTGGTAACATTGTTTTTTCTAGAATTTTGGGAAGTTTCATCTTTTGTGGATTCCTAATTCTTCAATCTCAGCTCTAGCTCTAAATACTTCCTATTGAGAGAGTTATTTTCATCCTCAAATGATCATATCATATCTTCCCAATCCCTCTTCATATTATACATTAATTATTTATGTATTTTTATTGATTTTTGTAAATAATTATCAATCTATTTGGCCTTGTTTTATTTATCCTTTAATAGAGAAACTTTTATAACCATAAAAACTATGTTCAATTTTTCAAGTTCATGGAAAGCTCCCACAAACACTATATCAATGAAATATTTCTCACAAAAATTTACTTGTAATTATTAAATAGATTTAGCATATCTTTCATTACAAAGATAATTTATTTCATACTTTTCTTTCATGTGTTTTGGAAAAGTGTTGGATATCCCAAACTTTTTTCCAATGCCTCTACTATAACATTAGTCTCTTCTTCCAGCTATAATTCTCCATTATAAAGAGCCTTGAAACCTACAACAATTCTCTTTAAAATTTATTTTGGAGTTGTATTTAGATGTTATTTAAATTAAAAATTAATATCACAAAGTGATACTTTATCATCATAGATTTATTAGGATTTATTAGAAGAATAATAATGAAGGAAATTGTTACAACATATACCACTTTGATTTCCATTAGTTAGTGGTGTCTCTACTATTACCATATAATTCATCTTAAGATACCTTTCAATCCTTTTCTGTCTATTTTTTGTGTTTTGGAATAAATATATAGATTAGTATCCTCAGGATTAACTTCCTTTTTCTACATCTAAGGTATCTCACTCATTTCCTAAAATCTTAACTTCATAAAAAACTTCTCTGGATCTTTAGTGGGAACCTGCTCTGATACCACTTATAGATCCCCAAACCTGATTGACCACTAATAAGGGGTAATCAATGGTTCACTTTTATGAATTCACCCTCTGGAACTTGTTATGTTTCTCAATCCACATAGTGATATCTCACAATCTCACCATGTATACAGAAATTATAAGAGATATCACCACACACAGTATTTACAAGGTTTAGTAAAAATTCCTACTGCTTTCCATGTTGTTTATTCCCCCAAACATAGATTCTCCACTATAATCTTATTATCAATTACAATAGTCCATAAAGAAACTGGTTATAAACCCTAGTTGTAAATCCTCTAGTTGATCCTAGTTATACAACAAAATAATCAAACTCTTATACCCTAGTTGGTCATATCCCCAACCATCCGATTGGTTATACCCCCAATCTCAAGCCTCTTCAGAAACTAATTATACCCCCAGTCACAAGAACCTTCTTCTTGATGGTCAATTGTATGATGATCTCTTAATCTTCCTTCATGAGCTTGTTAGATCATAATTTCTTATGTAAACTTCAAGTGACTTCAACATCCAATGATCAAGTGTTTCGATCATTCTAAAATATGTATGATCACTTGTGGATGGTCATTTTCCTCTGTTCACAATGCTCAGACAATTCTTTATTCTGATATTAAATTCCCAACCTCACTTATATGTTTACAATTAGTGTATAAAAATTCATCAATATTATTTTATGCAGGATAGAACCTTCACAAACAAAATCTCAAATAAATATTCTCAACAACTTCATGCATGTAGAATATACTACATGGTCTTCATAAACCCTATAATATATATATTTATTGTTATTTTTTATGGGTTATTCATGGTGTTTATATTTTTTTGATTTTACTCATGTGTTCATGCATTCACGTATATTATTCATGTATACATGCACTATATTCCTACCTTTTGTTCTATTCTCCATCATGAAAACCACTATATTCTCTATATAGACCTAAGATGGTTGTTGATCATGAAAACAGGAGGACGATGTCTTATGTCTTCTTCACGCAATGGAATTAACAACATATGTAGTGTCTCAATCTTCTTTATGTCAATATTATATGCAAAACTTCAAGGTTCTACATATGAGTGCTTTATGGAAACCTATGGGATTCTTGGAACCAATTCTTCATGAAGCACTTTGAGTGTGTGAAACACTAGTTTAAGGCCTATGGGTTTTCTTCTTCACCATGTAAGATGAAATTTACAAAAAAATATATTCTCCATGAAACAATGTTTCATGGTGGATCTGTTTTTATTCATAAAAATAGGAGGCTCTTTCAAGTGGAATAATATTATCCTTGGCCCTACCTCTATTTATATATCTAGTTTCACACTACCTTTCTTCCAAATTTCATTTCATATCAATGATTGTTTAAAATTTTCCACAAAATATATTGTGTCATGGATTTTGTTAAACCTAGAGAATTTAGTGTTTCTTAAATTATCTATACTAAAAATCATGTCATCTTCCAAATACTAGAATATACTCTTCAAAGTGTGTATCTCACATGCACTCATTTATGTTCTCTTTCTCTTTTTTATCTTGAAAAAATCTATGCATTATGGATGTATGCATAGGCTCTACAACTTTTTTTGCATTCAGCTGTGGCATGTTCCTCGAACTCATAATTTCATGCAAAGTTTATCATACATGGATGAATGTTTTTCATCTCATATTCTCAAAATCTTGGCCTTATAATGATCATGTAAACCTCAGGATTTATCATGGGAGGTTCATCCATATACCATAGTGAATATTAATCCCTCAGGGATATGAAGGTAGAAGACGATAGAGATTCCTTGATCATATGGTGATTATCAGTCAAATAAGATGAAAATTATTAGTTCTATATGTTTTAAAGTGTAGGAATAGTAAATAGTGAGTCCTTTTCCCTCATCAAATATTACTTCGGTCTTTCTTTCCAAAATAATGTTCTTTATTCCTTCAGTGCTTCTAGTCAGCAATGGGGTTCAACATCCACAACACTCCATACACACCTCCATCAAGTCATCATGTCACCCCAAATACTGACTCTAGAACCTTTGAACACGCCTTTGTGTACTCCATGGGTTCTATGCATACCCAATCTCACACTTTTTTCCCTCGAATGGCCAGGCTAGTCCTCTCCCATGTGGTTGATCCACAAGTTACACATATGTAGTTGAGGTGATCCTTGGTTGGCATATGGCAGACCCATTTTTAAACACCAAACACTTAGTAATTTATACATAGTATGAACAAACCAACCAACTTCCTTATTCCCAAGGATTCATCATGAGATGTAAAAATACCAACTCATCATAAAATTGAATTCATTTTTCACGGTCTCTCGATAATTTCATGGCCTTCTTTAAATTATTATTATTATCCAAATTTTGTTGTAAAAAATGTGTCATTATTGATCATAATTGAAACATGTCTTTCGAAATTAAGAACTATTCTATAAATATCACAATTCTAAGGATAATTTACCAATTATGGTAATTAATTCCATTAAATGTGTTTATAGAAATTCTACAAGCATCACCACTTCACCAACATATATTAACTCACTCATTGAAAAAAAAATGAAAAAATTAGGATAAAAACTTATAAATTTCACTCTCAAACATAATAAATCACTATTTTAATTACAAATTGAACCCACAAAATATAATAGGAAAAAACATACCTAAAAAATATCCTCTCTAGAGACAACTCGAGTACCACTATTTCACTATATTTTCTTAGGTTCATATTTTTTTGATAAGGCCCCGTGTTGAGATATTCCACAATTGAACATACTATTAATTTTATAATTCTCAATTAAACTTTAATTAAATGGGTGTAAAGTATGAGAGAATGATATTTATTAAAATACCATGATACAATTTTAATACCAAATTTTCCAATCAATCAATATACTCTATCATCTTGAGTACATGAGGGCCATCTTGATTTTCATCTTGTAATTTACTTTTGTTAGGTGTCATGATAATATCAATCATTTATTACCCCAATTTATCCTTATAAATTCCTGGTATATGATACAATATTGTGTAAACATTCATATCTTCATATTGCATTAGAAACTTAGTAAACCTCGATTAAAACATAATGATTTATGCATCAATTGCATCATAGTTGTGTATCCTATAAGAATCCTTTTAACCCTAAGTTTCTTCATGAGGTGGGTAATATATTAGTGGGAACTCCATTACATATAATTTTCTTTCATATACCTTATATATGATTCTATAGAACTCTTTGAAATTAGTTGTGGGAAGGACATGTTCATTATCCAGTATTGATTATAGTGAATTTGTAGTATAACTTGAAATTTTTTCTATGAAATTAAACTTTAGTAGATTAATACTTTTATCTTGATTATCAATATTTATACATTATGGGTTTATTTATCTTAAATTTATCCCACAATTTTATTCAAATCCTTATATCCCTCAACTACTAGATTCATAATAGTTATCTTGTTTTATGTATTCTAGTGGGAAAGGATCCTTAAACCTCTCTTTATAGCCTGATCTAGGGAATTTACACTACTCAAAGAGTATAAGGTAGGATTTTGGTTGGCCAATAATATTAACACATGGTTCATTTATTTTATGATTTGAGACTCATTTACTATAAATCCTTATATTGGATTATCTCAATATAATGAAATTTACCATTATTGTTACTATATAGTCATGTGCAGAAATTTAACCACGCATTAGTAGAAATAATTCATCGCATTAACATTCATATGACACATAAAACATGCAAATGAAAATGTGGAGATCATAATTTAAACATGCATATGACCCATAAATAAAATAGTGGGAGACCCATAAATAAAATATCTCTCATGTTTATACATTCATATGAAACCTTCATATGAAACATTCATATGAAACATGTATATGAAACATGAATATGACAATGTGTTTCATCCACACATTCAAAAAGAATTAAACATGAATATGACAAATAAATAAATTGATCATGATCTATTTATATTGTTTGATCCATCTAGTGATATATGGATCAATAGTGACCCTAAATTGAACTCATTAAGCTGCGTCTGACTCGAGTTGTTGTGCTCACCCCATCTGATACATCTTACTCTCATCTGGTGGTTTTCCAAGCCTTAGTACAAACTACAATTCCTTTCACCTCAACATTATAAAATAATAATCACTCACATATGAGAGGACTCTTAGGATACAAGATACATATATATAATATCTCTAATGAACACATAGACCCTTATATATATAATGAGGTTGAGGGAAAACTTGAAGATCATCGTTTATTAATTAATTATTATAAAAATGTTTCATTATAAAAATTTAAAAAAATAATTAATTAGACACAAAAAATAAATCCATCGATCAAGGTCATGATTAGTAAACATACATTAAACACATATAGTAAAATTAAATTTGAAACTAATTCCACTCGAGGGCATTTATTATGAATTAAAATAAATTAAGATAATTTTAATTCATTAAATTGAAGTTGAACATCCCCAAAAATTGTTTTAATAAAGTTATAATATTTTAAAAAAATTATTATTATCTTTTAATAATTATTCCCAGCTTCTTAGGACTTAAAATGACCCCTGGAGGGGTTTCAACCACTAATTGAGCCTAGATGGGCTGGGTATGATGGGCCAACCAAGTTGGGTGGCCAGGTCGGTGGAGAGGCATAACCTATATTGGGAATTTACGAGGTGGAATGCTGCATTGTTTTGGTGGTTACATATATATAAAAAACATTTAAAAAAATATAAGTTTTTTTATTGTGTGTGGTAACCAGCTTCCACCCCATGAAAATATAGGGTGAACACATTGTTAAAATCATGGTTGTATTTTTATACCAATGAATATGATAATTTATTTTTCATTTTCTTACTACACATAGAAATGAGAGGCCAAAACCCTTCCCTTAGTAATGCATCCCTAGCACTAACAGCTCCCTATGCTAGCATGCTTCCCATCCCTGACCCAAAAAAAATTATTTTTATTTTTTGATTTCCAAACTCAATTTGATCTTAAAATAAATATTTCTTGGTCATTTGAACATGGATCATCATTCCATCAGTGTTGTTGAGATCCTATCAAATCCATCTATCTGAAATATAGAAAATGTAATTAAATTTTCAACTTAAATAATTTCATGATTGGTTTGATACCAATTCAATGATATAGGTATAACATAGAAGTTAAAAATAGAAAAATTCCATGTTTTTAAACCAAATATATCCTAATACATGTGATTTGGAATGGTTTTACCTGATTCATTAAAATTATCACATGCAATTGAATGAAGAAGTAAATGAATGGTGCATTGTTCGTGTGTTCAATGTTGGGGTGTGTTGATCATCACTAGAAAATCATAATATTAAATAATCCTAGATAGGGTTCCTATAGATCATCTTCATGTGAACCCAAAGCTCCTATAACATCATTTGATGATCTGTATGATATGACATAGAAGGATCTAGGGATTCATAATGTGCCTTCGATCATGAGGAGGACATGTGAATGATTCATTTGAAAAAATTGATTGAATCTTGTTCTTAATTTTGATTTCTCACTATAAACATTGAGAGATGAAGTTGGAAGAGATAAATATTAGCAACAAGATTCCCAAAAAAATTGGGGTCTTGAAATGGTTTAAAAACTTAGTTTAACCTCTTTAAAATTTTCATTTTAGTGCCTTGAAAACATTTAACCCAAAAACCAACATGTAACACCATTAGTGACTTTGTTTACAATTCATTTGTTTCATCATAAAATTATGATGCTATGATGTGTCACAGGATGAAACATGATCCATTAATGTAGTTATTTCCTATAATAATTATTCAACAAACCCTGAAAATGTAACATTCATTCAAAAAAATTCTTTCTTTTTAAAATTTTATAATTATATTACTCGGGAATAATTTGAGAAATAAATTAATAATATTATTAGTATTATTATAATTTTAAATAATATAATATAGTTAATTTAATTTCAACCATTCATACTTGGAGGTTCATTGGCCCCTGCACATGGGGCCTACTCCATTCTAAACTCTAATTTGTTTTAATTGGTGGAACTTGTGGATACTAACAAGATAACATTTTCATACCTTTTTTCTTCTATTTCAAAATTTTTATTCTCACTATTTTTATAATTTGGAATGAAATTATTAAAATTCTTGGTTTTAGGAATAATTCTTAATTTAAATATTAAATGGTTAAAAATATTATTTTTATTTTATTATTTTATCATTGGAATTATTAGAATAAATCTAAAACATAACATTAGGTATTTTTATGTTATTCTAGGATATACATAGGTCATTTTTAGGGGCTAAATTTTATTTCAATAAGTTTTGATTCATGTTGAGGTTATGAAAATATGTCTAGATAACATTTCCAACCATTCCTAGAATTATTGTACACAAGTTATTTACATAGTATAATTTAATGCATCGTAAAATTTATCAATTTCTAAACACATTTTGTTGGAATATGAAAGAATTTATCTAATGAAATTATTAGACAACACCTTCATATAGGATATTTCTCATATGTGATGCATGCATGGGACATTTTTAAAAGCTAAGGGATAGTTTTCAGTTGGTGTATGATATTTTATGTTCATTGAAGTTTACAATCAAAAAATCCATACACCATGAAACATTCCAATATTTCATAATATGTTTGAATATCCCTAGTATTTTTCTTAGAAAAAAGCTATATGTGGGAAAAAATTGGCCACCCACGTGATATTTAATCATCTTGTAAGATATTTTTAGAGTGGAAAATTGGAAAATGGAAACATCCTATGTGTTGGATTTTTTACCTCCCCATATGATATTTTAATTTGTATAGGACATGTTGGACACATATGACAATTTACCTTGTAAATATTCATTTAAATAATGAGAAAAGGGAGTCTGAGGGAATCATCTACAATTCAAACAAATCCCTTGGGCTTCCAAATTAGAATTTATGAAACCATTGAGAGGATTACACTTGTATAATTATATGAAGAATGTTTTGAGTAAGAATCAAGAGAAAGAAAGCTATGGATTTAATGGATATTTTAATGTAATTAAGAAGAAAGGAAAATTTAGGAGAAAAGGAAATATGAATATTTTAATTATGTGAGGATCTATTAGGTTATACTAGTATCAAATAAGATAGAAATTTAGGTCCTTAAAAAATAATATGAGTCCAAACCAAAGATGGAGACTTGGATTGTGTAGATTGCAGGACTTCATTCCAAACTACTACTGCTTTTGTTCATTATTTTTACTGCTTTATTAGTTTCATAATGACTTCTATTTCCACCTTCTTCTCAATCACCCTATGAATAGAGGGGTAATATCTTGAGTGTTTGGGGAAAGGAAGGATTTCATTTGTAATTCTTAAGTCCTCACACTTTAATGAATAACGCTCTCTTCATTTGAATGATTTTAATTTTCATTGGTTGTTTTGTACTTTTAATACATTTGTGTTTAAATTCTTATACTTATTATTTTTTTTGTTCAATTTGATCAATTTTAATCTTCCTCCACTTAGTATAGCTCTTATCTAAAGAATATGTTGTATTCTTTGGTAATTTTATAAATTTCATTAGAATGTGTGTGGATGCAGTGGGTTACTTCAAGATTTCTTAGGAGAACTAATAGTAACCACTATTAGATAGGCCTCTATAACAAATTTCAACCGAGGTTGATTGGAAAATAAATTGATGATTATGTTAGGATCACTTTAGGATAACCATAATGATAGGGGTGAATCAATGTGGGATAAAGTTTTATTACTATAAAATTTCATCCCGTTAGTATACCTATGCCACTTATTCAAGGAATGTATATATTATATTTTTTCACCTATGGTTAGGAAGCATGTACACAAGGAAATAATGAATAATTAACACCATGATTTTTTAATAAGGATCACCCCTAATTTGGATGACTATGTACTCAATGTATAGTGGTTATAATCCCACTCACGCACAACTTATTTTTGTTTCAAAAGAAATAATATGAAACGGATGACCTTGGACCCATTTTCTTAGCATAGACCAGGTACAATGCAACCTTTATATTTGAAGAAAAATAATACAAGAGTTCACCCTGTCCCACCTAAAGTGATCAATATTGTAGCAAAAGTATTTTTTTAATAGAAAACAATAATTCTTATCAACTTCCTCTATGTGAAATAATATATTGGGCTATATCAACATTACAAGAATCAATGGGATGCCACTAGTATTTAGTAATAAAGTAGGTTATTTTCCTTCAGTCATAACAATATGAATATATTATGGACTAAAAGTATCAAATTTATTCCCTAACTTAAATAATAATGAACATGAATTAACTTGGTCATTAATTCTTCTTTTTCTTTTTATCATTAAAAGAAAATATGATATATCAAACTCTAGTGTTAGTTTCTTTCACTCTTCTCAACAATGTTCACATGAATGTATAGTGCTTTTCATGGATCACTCAATTACTCAAAAAATTTCCTCATGAATTCATGTTGTATGTGACATGCATAGAATATCAACAATGTATCATGCATATATAATTTGTATCATGCATGGAATATCTCAACCATCCTTCTTTATTCTTGGGGGAAACCCAAAGGATCGAATGATAAATGTATTTCTTGAGATCTATTATTTGTTATGTATTGCTTCATGAAAGTGTTAATTCACACATAGATATCTCATATAATGTCTCTTTCCTTTATTTTAACATTATTATTTTATATTTCATTGTTATTATTATTTCTATTTGAAGAAAATACCCCTTTACAAACTCAGATAGCATGCAGGTTCTCTTATACATTGGTTCTACTTTATGAATCAAAGTCATCTCATGAGACACTCTTCATATAGATAAGATAATGAAACTCTTAATCTTTCTGAAATTATGTCATGTGAGTTCTTTTTATTTGAACAAGAAGAAATATTTATAGAAAATTGATGAGTATCACATAATAGGGTATGAAAAAACTCGATCCTCTTATTCTTCTTGACCTATGAGGAATGTAGGACCCTTCTCCTTCATGTGATCAAAACATATGGGAGGAATTTTTTTAAGATGTTCTATTTTCTTCTAAAAACCAGAGCTCTCAAAATATATGAATGGAAAAATATATATTGGACTTGGTTGATTGGTATTTATAGGTGAGGTTCCATATCTTTTCCCATGTGATTTACCATTTCAATCTTTGAGAAATAATATGAGTCAATGATTTTTTTAAAACTCTTGAAGGTCTGAGGATATTTTTGGATTCTTTAAACATGGGTTTCCGTGACCCGATACCAAAAATCATGGAATCTATTCCTTCAAACAATTGGATTCTTTCTTCATGAAAATGGGATTATGTTCATGTGTTAACCATCACATACATCATCTCATTTCAAATATCAAAATAAATGTTTTATGCTTGGATAGATCACACTTCTTACTGAGGTTTATATGCAAAGCTAGGATTGTATGCATTATGGTTTTTGGTGTTGTTATCTTAGGATTCATTCATTCGAGCTTGGCTTGATAGTCATATGATCACCATGGATAGAGGATTTCATGGCTTGGAAATAACTCATACATTCCAGCCAAGGTAACCACAAGGTTAAATATGGGGTCTAATTTGATCATATGACTCATATCTATCTTATCAATTGGATAAAATATATGTGTGACATTTTTAATGGATTAATATTGAATAACATCGCATTCATCCCACATCTGTCTTTTATTTGTCCTGAAATATCTAAATAAAACTTTTCGCATTTTCAATATCTTGAGACAGTATTGGAGTTAACACTCGGATACACTACTCACACACCCCACATGGACCCTACTACATCATTTCATAGTCTATCAGGCCCTCACTTATAAACCCTTTGTTCATTCTATGCACTTCCCCATATGCTCCTTATGGGTGATGTGCATGATCCCTACTTGTTTCCATAGCTGGCTATCCTAGTTGGCGCTCCCATATGGTTGAGCCTGCTCCCACATGAGTGGGATTGAGATGGCCTTTCTTATCCATATTGGTTGGATTGTTTTTTGAATTTAAGGCCTAAAATATACTTTATAATTACCAATTATGAAAATTCCAATCCAACATAAGAAATACCTCAACATCAACATTTATAATCTACCTTTTATCAATTTTTAATATTCCTCACACAATAATATAAATACTTTGTGCATGGCCTTCATAATAAAAAACATTATGGAATAATATAATATTTCATAGGAATCTGAAAAAAAAATTATGAAAATAAATATATTAGTTGTCATCATCCTATTTACATGTTTTAAAAAATGCCTACTCACATAGTGGAATTGGCACATGTCATTAGTCTTTAAGAACCATTCGATAATATTCATAATTAATTCACTTAATCCAAAATATATGACCTTTAAATTTTTTTTGGATGGATATTATTTAAAACTTAAACTAATTTAACTACTTTAAAAATTCTTGATGAAACATTGATCCTTATAAAAACATTCACAATGAAATGCACATAATTTCTTGGGAACTTTAATATTCACACATTACCATTCTTGCGGACACCAAAAACATACTTCTAAGATAGTTTCTTCGTCAATACAGAATGAAATCAAGTGATTTATCTTTTACTAACTTATTTACAAAAAATAAAATACAAACACAAAGTAGGATCATTAGTCTCCCCTTTTTTATTTATTGTCAATACCAATGTAAAAAATGGGATGAAAATATGTTCTCTTTATTTCTTATCCTCTTTTTAAATTTTATTATCTCCCCCTTATGGATATGAAATATATAATATATAAGAGAAGATTTTATAATTTCATTCTTAAGAAATGTTCCATAAATTATTGCAATATAAGACTACTTTATCCATGCTCAGTGTAGAAAATAATAGGATCTAATTTAGACATAAATGTTATCCATTCTCAATTCAAAATATGATACCAACTGATATATCACAACTTTTATCCTTAATTAGATACTATTAAACTTTTTTTCATATTGATAGTAATTAACTAATTCGATTTGATAGAATAAAAAAGGAACATGTCAAATACCACATGTAAAGAAAATTCTGAAGATACATTAAACTTAAAATTCTTGCACTCATCTCAACACATAGATTAAAAACATTAAATTATAATTGGAATGTAATGTTCTGAAATTCATTCCTAGAACTTATTTAAGATTACTTTACTCATTTCATTGATTCATTTAAAATTCCCCATTTAAGATTATACTTCATTTAATTGATTTAATAAGGATAGGAGATTTTTCCCACATACCTCATCAATGAGTTATTGAAAAATATATTCCATAGATATAAATTTGGAATGAGATATGATGCTCTAGAAACTTCTTTAGATACACTAATTTAAGGGATGATCTTCACTTTCACCTCATAGAGATAGATCTTTTAATTAATTATTCTTCTAAAAGCTAATTAATGTGAATAATAATTATTTTGATCTCATTCATGATGGTGATTTCAAATCTTTTGACCATCTATGATAGCTTTATCATCTTTATCAAGGTTAATAATTAATATTTTGAAACAAATAATCTTAAAGATAATAATAGATATATCAAATAAGGATGGTGACTTCCATTAATCTTGGAATGAATATTCCAACTCACAGATGTAGCAATATAATTTTCATATCTTTCTTTCCCTGAATATGAAAAACACCTTTAATTCCCTATAAGTAATGAACAAACAAAAATTAGATAGGAATACAGTGGATATTTCATATTTCTCAGTAAAAAAATAAAGGGTGAAAATTTATTATCCACTATAATACTCTTTTATTTTCCCACTATGTGAGGGTTAACTCTTCTTATTGAATCTACTAGCTTTCTTAGTAGTCTTGGTTATCTTGGAATCTGTGATTTTCTTAGTATTAAATTTGTGTAGAATTTTATTTTTGACACTACCCTTTAAAGAACATTAATAACATGGTTTTTTATAGATATTTTCTCATATCTCTTATTAAGTTGGAGGTATGAACAAATAATTAATTTGTATGTTTCTAGCATTCTTGCACCTTCCAAAGAGAGATTCTGTTATTTTATAGTCATCATTTGTTGAAAAAATATCATGAAATTGAATTTCTTCATGTGGAATATTATTTTTGGATTTATAATCTACCTTAATCCATGTTTATTCCATTTTATTTACCCTATCAAAATTAGCTTGATGAATTATAATCATACCATTTAGAATATGGACAACATTCTTGGAAGTTCCACGTGTCCTCTCATGTGTTCTATTTACCATCAATGTCCTTTTATTTTAATCTTGGGAATTTTTATCCCTTTTTTTCTTAATATTTAATCCATTCATTGTAAATTATAAGGCCTATATACAGTGATCTATGGTGTGTCATCTCCTTTTAAAAAAATAATCAAATTATTCTCTTTAGTGTATCACCATTTTTATTCTTTTTGGGTTTGTTATGAGTATAATTATTCATTTTTTTTGTTACCCAAGGTTTAATTATCATAATTTCAAACTATTTTGGTATTTTATTATGAAATTGTTTAGTTTCAATATTGAATGATTTATACTTACACGTTTCTTCATAGTGACTGCTATCATTTATAATCTCATAGAGATTATTAAAACCTCCAAATTTATTGGTAATAATCAGCTTATTTCCTTCCTTCTATGAATTTAATTTATTTCTTCTTTACTCCCCTTGATGTATGCTTGGTTTTCTTAGATACTAACATATTATAACAGAAATCATATTCCATGTTTCACAATCTGTCACAATACAAATAATAACCAATAAATATTGATCTTTTCTTATGATCAATAGTCTAACCTGATTGATATACTTGTTGTTTTTTCTTATTTTCATTATTTTTTATGGGATTATTTCAGGGAATAATTTTTTAAAAATTTTTTATTCAACAAAGATTTAGTGATGGTCTCTTAATTCTACTACTTGTTCCACTTTTTTAAAGGTTTTTATTTCTAGCTTGAATTTTTCATAAAAATGTGAATCACGTTATTTGAAGTAAATAGTACCTTATACATGTAGGCTACTTAATATTGAAAATTGGATGATTTCAATTTTTTCTTTCCAACATGTAATGTTATTTTACGATATGAATCCACTTTATAAGTTTGTGTTGCTGCTACTCTTATAGCAACAACTCTTTTTTGAGCTTTCTGTAATGTCTCATCATGAGTGTGTTCAAAATTTTTTATTTTGTCTTTATGTTCAATATATTTAATGTTTAGAATTTTTTTCTTACACTCCATTAAAATTATACCATCTTCACATTCTTTCTTGTTTTTCATAACTTCCTCTTCTTGAATTTTATGTTTCTCCAATATAAAAGTGTCAAGATCCTTGATCTTATTTTCTTTGATCTAAATTTGTGAATTCTTGACATGTATGATAGATTTTTGTTTTTCATATGATGCATGTAACTTTTATTAACATTCCCTAGTGATATATTCTTTCTTCTGAATTGTATTTAGTGTCTGATATTCAAAACTATATCATATTTTTTCATGTTCAACATTATTTCCTTCTTTGGATCCAATTTGTTTCGATATATTGATATTGGACTATATTATTTATTCAAAATATATCTCCAAGTTCAATAAATTTTAATTAAGATCTTTAACTCTATTAATATTATAATTTCATTGTTTAGTGAGATCAACAAATTTCATCTACCTTCGGGCTAATAAACTCTCTCTTTTATTATATTCTTATTCTACAAGGGTGGTATCTTCTTTCATGGTCTTCCTCCAATATATACTACTATCATAATCTGAGGAATCATCATCCCTAATTTTGTTTTTTATCGAAAAATATTGTCATAATATATATGATACCTATTTATCATCATATGACATATAATTGTCTTCCACCTACATGGCAGGTGATTAAACTACAAGATATTATAATTCATTGTCAGACTTATATTTATTAGAATTACATCATGGGGAAATAGGTGCTTCTTCCACTATAACCCATAGGGATTCATTATTCATCTTTCTGAATTCTATTTTCATTTTTTTCTTCAAATTCTTGGATGAGATATAGTTTCGATCTTTATAAGATACAAGTCCTCTGAGTTTTCACTCATTAAAAATTGTGAAGATAATTCAAATATTTAATAATATTCAAGTATGAGAATCTAATAATAGGTGTGACCTGATCTGATACCAATAGTACAGATCACTTTAGGATGACAACACTGATATGGGGTGGTGAACTAGTGTGGGGTAACTATTTATCACTTTAAAAAATTTATCCCATTTTAATACCTATATCACTTATTTATTGAATGGACCAGTTATATTCATTATATGTGGTTAAAAAACATGCACACAAAGTAATAAAGAAAAAATAACACTGGAATTTTTAATGAGTTTCAGATACAATATGGATGAAAACTCATTATTGTATGGTGGTTATTGTCCCACTCACAGTATGGAATCTCACCTTTTTAATACAATTTTTTTACATAATACAACATTTAAAAATATAAGGAATATTTTATGGTCTTTTTCTTTTAAATTAAAAACATAATACATAAAAGGTAACATAAAAATTCTTATAATCCTCAAGGATGGATTTTCCGTAGGTCCATCTTAAGTTACTTTTACAATGTTTCATATCCTGAGGACATACATCAAAATAAATGGGTGATCATAAAGCCCAGTAAGGGAATAAAAAAATATATCTAGTATGTGACCATGATGCATATCAATAGGAAGTGATCATAAGAAAATTATGCATATCATTAAAGAAAATTCATGAATCATGACATGGAAATGTGGCTACATCATAAAAATGATACATTCGTAAGTATATCGTCAAATTATATCACTATGGTGTTGTAAATCATAATTACCAAGGTTATTCCACAAGGAATCATAAAAATGTCATCTCTAGAGATTAATTATTCACCCAATACATTGGAGAGCTATCAAGGTGCACAATTTATTCTTTATAGGTTATTAATGAAATGATTTATTATGACCATATAATAAATTAATCAAAATCACAAACCATCCCATGTTATTAGACTATGGTATCTTCCAATGGGGATTGGATTTAATTATTTTATAATGTTAAGAACTAAACTCCTTAAAATAATATCCATGATGATGTATAAGTGAGCCATGTTTATAAAGAATTGATTTTAAAATATTAAAATATAGTATAGGATTTTAAGGATTAATTAAGGGTTTATAAAATTAATAAAATAACCAAAAAACTTTATTTTAAAGGGGAAATATATATTTGGTCATGGATACCTTTTATGGAATATATTACATCACTTTTAGGTCATTATTATTTCATAATAAGCACAGTATATTTATACCATATTTAATTTTGACCCAAAAAATCGACAATCTCTTTAAATTATGGAAAAACATCGTAGGATCGTTTCAACATAATGATATCGAAAATAATATTTATTAAATAAAAAAAATTCTAAGTGTGATAATTTAAACTTAAATAAAAAGTATACAATTATTGAAAAATACTGGTTTATTTACAATAATAGTTTTTTAACCCTTATAAAAATTATTTTTGGCTTAATAAAATTATATTATAATTTATATTTAATATATATTATTTAATAACAAAATTTAATTATAATATAATTTATTTATAAAATTCATGAATTCTTTAAAAATTGTGTCTTGATTGAAACTATATATTTCCCAAAAATACAATTTGTGTTTCATCGTATCAAAATCAAATTTTTATCGAACTCATTATTTAATCAATTTAAAACTCATAATAAGATGAAAAAATATAATAATTATTTTACTTAAAATAAAAATATACATATTCATACTATTAGGATCAAGATATTTATCCCTTTATTACACCAGTGAATGTCCTAAAGGTATGGTGTGTGATGGTGATATTTTGTTTGGGTGGTTCAACATGTATGGTTTGGGTCATGACCTTGATGATCTTGAACTTCTCCTGTAAATAATTTCACTCATTCTTTAGTTTTTAAAATCTCATTTTGGGCTTGGTCAAGGGTAAAGCCTGATCATTCTATCTCCCTTGGAATCTCAGATAAAACAACTTCAAAAGGTACAATCCTACTGGTTAAAGTTATCGCTCCTTCCTTCTCTATCACCTGGATTTATCATAACCCTTAATATATACTAAGTATACAATTATTTTATAATGACTATATTATCAATGGTTATGATTTTTAATGGTCTTTTAAATATGATAGGTTATAACTTATAAAAATCGAAAATAACCAAATTGGTGAATGTATTTTCTACAACTAAATTACTTGATAATGAATTTATTCATTTAAAAAAAGTTTCATTTATAAATGTTTGGTTTGTTACATTCTTCCACCTTTAGAAAATTTTCCGTTGAAATTTTCACACACTATAACAGATGATGGTACTTCTATTTCATCACCTCTTATAGTTCCCTAGTTACTTCCTTAGACTTGTGGTTTCACCATAACACTTTTACCAAGTGAGTTTTCTTTGTCACGACCGGTCCCTCGGGGCCCATGTCGTGACTACACCCAGCCTTCCTTTCATAGGCCAAGGGTTAGTGAAGAGTACCAGAAAGGCGTATCCTTAAAACGGGAAGGCATTGCATTTAAACCTGTAAAAACACATAATCCAAGAACACAACAAGATGCAACCACAATGTAAAACTAAATTAGTAAAGGTGTGTATTGAAAGTAAAGGTGTCGGAATACAAGCCCTACTGAAAGGTACAACTACAACTGAAAAATAGAAAATAGCTCCTGGAATCATCCACCGAGGATCCTACCAGAAGGGTAGGTATAGCTCGTCTCTACTACTCTCCACGTCAGCCAATCTCCTCTGTGTACTGCCTGGTCCTGCCACCCTCAAGTCTCATCCACGCTGCTCGTCATCTTCACATGACACAACAAGGTGTGGGAAAATCCCGTGTAGGGGTGAGTATAATAATACCAAGTAGGGACCCCGAGACCCCTGAAGGTCTCTCATAATTCCACAAAAGAAAAACCACAAACATGATCTCAATAACAAAGAACAAAGAAAAATACTCAAATCAAACCAGGTATAAGTAAAGCACAGAAGTATAAATGATTAATAGAGATGCTAGATCATGTTATCTTGTTGATAGGAACTGTTACTGACCATACGGAGTCTGACCCAAAAAGTATCGATAGGTACTAACCCCCGAAATACCAACACAATATTTGACCCACCCGGAGTTGATAGGTACTAACCGTCGCAAGACCCACACAGGATATGACCCACACAGGATCGGTATGCGCTGATCCACACAGGATCGCTGAATGTTGACCCACAGAGGATCGCTGTTTCGCTGATCCATGAAGGGCTGCTCTAAGGTTGGTCCTCATCGGGTCGTGTATTGCTGATCCAAATAGGATCTCTAGGTTTTGATCCACACAGGATTGCTCGGTACTGATCCACACAGGATTTCTAGGTGATGACCCACACAAGATCGCACGGTACTAACCTTCTTATGATCTATCTCAAACCTCTGCCTCGCTCCCATCCACTGGATGGATAGGTGCTGGTTTGCATAGTATCGATGGGTGCTGATTCCCACAGAATCAGTGGGTTCTCATTCACATAGAATCGTTGGGTGATGATTCACACAGAATCGCTAGGTTCTGATTCACACAGAATCATTGGATTCTAATTTACATAGAATTCCTCTTCATTTTACACGTTTCAGCCGGTCACTGGATTCCTGCTCATAGTACGCTTGTTTCTGGGAGAAACTGCTCCTCAAGCCATCAGTCATATTTCAACCATCATGAAGTCCCACTAAAAAGATACTCTCTGATCTGACATGTCATAAGGGTTCCAACGCAATAGATGGCACTTCAACCGGACACCCGGTCTGTAAGTTATTGGCATTTTAGTGGTGAGGGCTTGGTTGGATTCGGAGTCGATCCAAACCGACCATACTCAAAATTTCTCCAAAACTCTCATAGAGTATATCAAAATTAACTCCTCATCTAGAGGGTCCCAACACCACAAATTTCTTGTCAATCGGACGTACGGTTTGCAAGATACGGTCGTTTTAGTAACCAAGGGGTCGGTTGCGACGGGGCCCGGTCCGACTCGATCGGACCGACCCGGGGGTTCCATGTACCCTAGTTCATTAAAATGGACTCGATCCAAAATTTAGTAGGTAGAGGTCGGTCTTTTCTGGCCTGGCCAGTAGTTCTGGCCCAATAGGCCTCGCTGGACCCGGCCCGGTTGGCCGAGGGTCCAGCCCGCCGAGTCACTAGGCGACTCGGTCTTGTCAGACCTGACCCGAAGAGGCTACAGTTTCAGTCTATCGGCATGGTTCCGGCCTGCTGAGTGTGGTTCCAGCCCATCGGTACGGTTTGGCCCTTCTGGTATGGTCCGTTCCACTGGTCTCGGGTCTGGCCTACTAGGCAGCGGGTCCGGCCCGGTGGGTGCTTTGTGCCCTGCCCGGTCAGTAAGAGGCGGACCATTCTGCTTCAATGGACGTGGTCGGGAGCCACATCTGTCCACTTCCTACACCCCACAGGTCAGCATGGGGTTCCACCTCTTCTGTGGTTCATCACGTGGGATGTGGTTCGGTTCCACGTCCGCTGGTCTCCGACGTGGTTGGGCGACTGTGTTCGCCGCCTCCAACCACCGGCTAGGCCAGCGACTCCTCCTGCTGCACTGTGGCCTGGTCCGGCCATGGCCCTTCCTCTGGAATTCCATTGTGGTATGCCGCCTCCCACCCATGGCTACCGCCGTGGGCCACTGCCGGTGGATTCTTATGTCGACCATCGGGTCTGCACTGGTGGTCCATTCATCATGTCATTTGTGTGTGCGTTAACCGGGGATCATCCTCTCCACCATGACGGTCTCAAAACTTCCTTTCCATCAATTTAAAAAGTTTAGCCATGAAGAACACCCATGTCGGAGGGGATCGGGCCTTTTTTGTGTCTGCACGGCCCTCTGAGTTAGAAGTTTACAAAATAAGCGAGATCTGGGGATTTTAATTTGAACAAAAAATATAATTAAATCCCAGATAAAGAAACCCCAAAAAAAGTCACCCTCCCACAAGAACACATAGTCTGAACATTAACCTATTTGTGGGTTAATTTGTGTTCATCATTTTGGAATAAGAATAGGGGGACTTTAAAATCAAACAACCCCTACCTCAAGAATCATTGAAGGTGTCGTAGTTGTGGAAGGAGAATCCATGCTTTCGTGAAGTCGTCAGCGTTCATCGCTCCCAGTTCGATCACTCCAAAAACGTTCTAGATTTCGTTCCTCGACGGCATAAGGTGTCGCGTATCTCTGCTAGAGGTTCCTTTCTTGTTCAAGCCATGTCAAAACCCCACCCTGATCTCCATTTAAATAGAGGTGGAAAAGGGTGAGTAACGCACCAAGGATTTAATGTGATTCGTTAATTGACGTAATTATTGTGCCACATTTATTACACGAGGGGTGGTTACGGAACCAAAGTGTAACTGGAAAATTAATATCCCATATTAAAAGTTTGACCGCCTCTATGGTCACTGCCACCACCTCTCAAGAGGTGGTAGGATAAAAATAAAAACAACACTTCTGTTATTTTATTAATTCTTTAAATGTCTCAAAATCTAAAGTTTTTACCCAACCTACTACGGTCGAAGTTAAGCCTCCCTTAAGTGAATCTTGGCACTACAGATTCAACAGTGCTCTAAGATTTCAATTCCGAGCACCGGTTCAAAAGATAGAAAAATCCACATGCGTGTTTACTGAACATACCTTTAAAAAAAAGTTCAAAATTTATTAACAGCCACTCTCAACCCACGCCGGTCAAGGTTAAGCTCTTTGTAAAGGAAACACGCCCTCACAAGATCAACTGTACTCTCAGATTTTCAATCCTAGTTACCATTTAGAAATTAAGGATTTTATAATAAAATAATTTTCAGTTAATTATTTAATTTATGACCAAAAACTAACTTTCACTAGTGGCCTGCAATGGCCAATGTTAGTATATGCCTAAGGAAAGAATACCCTCATCAGTTCAGCGGTGGTCTCATATTTTTAATCTGAGTAACCATTCATGAGTTATAAGCATTTAAAAAATAAAATAATTTTATTTAATTATTTTATTTATGGTTATGCCATTTTTTGTTTTTCTCACTAGAGGCCTGTGTCGACTAAAATTAAGTTTCTTTTTGGGTAAAATTTCCATCCTGGATGAAACTGTGTCCTCGGATTTCTGATTTGGGAAGTCATTTAAGAGTTATTCCACTTTTTCAGGAACACTGCTCACACGTGTTATTTAAAGCTCAACAATTTTCGACAAACAATTCCGGGCACTCCGGGCCTCGGAATCACATGCCATCAGATTTTTCAGTCTCAAAATATTTCCATATAATAAAACAAATATAGAAATTTCAAGACATTACATTATCCCCACTTTAGGTCTTTACATCCCTAAAATCAAAAACAAGGGAAAATAAAACAAATGGGGGTACTGAGCATGAATCTGAGCCTCTTTCTCCCTTGGGCACTCCTGGAGATTCTCGTGCTACCAACAAACTCAAACCAGAGGAATCAAACACCCATGAAGCACCCTCTTTGGTCAATCCTCAATCTTTACTGTGAACTCCATAAAAGTCTCCCCATCATCAAAGTCCAGCTCTCCCTAGTCGATAACGTGTGATAAATCATGCACATATCTCCTCATCTATGGAACATGAGAAACATTATACACCTGGTTCATCTATGGGATATGATTTAAGCAGTACACCACCTCACCAACTCTACTAAAAATATGGATAGGTTTGATGAACATCATAGATAGCTTCCTTCCCCAGCCGAATCTCTACAATCCTTGCCCGGGTGAGACCAGCAGGAAGACATGGTCTCCCTCCTTGAACTCTAAGGGTCTTTGTCTACTGTCAGTATAAGACTTCTGCAGGCTTTGTACAGTCTTCATCCCTGGCCACCAGTACTGACGTCGGAGGTCTGGGTACATCTTCCCCACACCAGGATGTACCGCCAAAGGAGATTTGTGGAACTCCCTCAACACCTCCTCCCGTAGTGTCACTGGTACCATGCTATGTCCTTTGAGAAGGATGACCTTCTCCCCACATTTAAAAAATACATCAAGAGCTTGTACTGAGGATATCTAAGAACATTGAGCCTCGCAGTATACATCCCCAAGTTGTGCCTCCCAAACTCATTGAAGGTGTGGGGGAGTGACAGTTATAGACTGGAGGTAAGCTACTCCATCACTATCTATGAAGGGATTCTATAATTCGGATAGATGCTTTGTTTCCTCACTTAGAAATTGTAAACCAAACCTCCTGCTGAGTGAATCTAGAACCACGTCCCACTTCTAAACTCTCATCTCCCAGAGCACTACAGGATCCACCCAATATGTAGTTGTATATATTGGTGTCGTCACTGGGTACAGGACAATGCAGAATTCCCTCTCCCTACAAGGAGGTAATTCTGGAAACATATTTTGAAAATATGTTCCTGCACTATGCCACTACTATTGGGAACTCAAAACTCAAAACTCCTACTGCCACGAGGGTAAGGTTGGTCAACTCAAGAGTGATCGGCTACACCCTCCTATACATTAGTTTAACCAGTGCTACCTGGGTTTCCTTTTTCTCTGAGAAAGGAAAACCCAATTCTAATGTTATAGATATACCACAACCTTTTTTCCTAAAATATTCAATTTGGGCATGATCTATGGATGACCAGTCCATACCCAAACTAACGCCATAAGGCCTTGACACTGCCACAAAGATGTTCCAATTGAATCTCTCGCCTCAATGGTCCGATCACATCGTCAGCATAAGTGTGATTATCGAGTCTCCTCCCAAAGGTATCTCCAGACGTAAGGGTCAAGTCAACAGTTGAACTGGAAACTCTAGGTCTTTATCAAGATTCATGACAAGAAGGAATGATTAATACCTATTTCTATTAATATGGCAGCTAGTACTAGACACAGATCGTACCTCAAATCATTCCTAGATCCCTTAGGTCACACTCCTTGGTCGCATGTTGCTACTCCCTTCCCTTTTCCCCCAGCTCCATGAGCCTGGTGGGGACCACATTGGGGTGGTGGTTGTAACATGTAAAAATGTACACCACCACCTCCAACTCTAATATCTCCTCTTCCATGTCTGCTACCCTTTAGATTCATCTTTCCCTATCACTTCTTCATCCTGAAGAATTTATACACATCCAAGTCTCCAAGAGTGACATCAGTTTCCTCCTCTCCCACTGCTGACATTCATTGGTTGTATATGCTTAGCCAAGGAATTTTCAACCACAAAGGTTATCTCTAGAACCCTAACATAAGTAGGAATGCACAGAGGAATATTGTTGGCTCAGATTTCCCTAAATGCATCTCGCTCGGAGGTCTGATCTCGGAAGCACTTGTCGTGTCAAATCCAATGAGTACCTGGAATGGTCGGTACACCTTGAAGAATACTTAGCTACCAATGTGTCATCCTTCCGAATATATAGAAGATATTGGGAACACATACCCCTTAGATTTTTAAATCATAAGACTCCTTATCTTAGGAAGGTTCTCAAGATATGTCCATAGAAAAGTCACCTCATTGTAAGATAGGGGTAATCTAAACCCTGCCATCACCCCACTGAGCTACATCGAATACTCACTGCCAGGACCACCATCTGATATAATGGTGCACTGGCTAGAGAGAAACTCAGTCACCACCTCAAACCATTCCTTAGCCGCCTGTGAGTCGAGATCACCTAAGAACTTGAGGGGTATCTGTCACAGAAACTCGTGTAAGGCGTTGAGCCTATAAGTGTCCTCTACTGGTAGCGCCAATAGTAACTATTGACCAGCGGGTAGTGGTATCTTTAGGACACCACCCGAAGGTACCCATCTTAGGAAATAGTCCTTATAATAAAGCCTCATCACACTATGGACCATCCCCATGGTCACACTTTGGAATCCTGGCTAGTTTTCTATGTGGAGGCATCTTGAAATAGAATCAATATGAACCACTATCAAAAATTATACCTGGTGAGCTAACTCAAAGATATCAAGAGAAAAAAAACATTTTCAAAAAACACACAATCAGTATTTTCATCCACTAAGCCGGAAAATCAGAATTCAGGGTCCTGGTGTATGGATACGTCGGTCGTTACACCAACACTGGACTCCCTGAACTAAAAACCATACTCAAAACACTTAACATTATTGCTCCATTAGAAATATTAGAGTCCTAGTTCTTTGGTAGAACTGACTCCTCTGATACCACATTGTCATGACCCATCAATTAGGGCCCATTCTATGACTAGCCCAAGACCGCCTTCCATAGGCCAGGGGTTGGCGACTAGCACTAGAAAGGCGTATCCCAAAAATAGAAAGGCATTGCCTTTAAACCTATACAAACACACAATCCAAGAACACAACAAGATGCAACCTCCAATTAAAACAGAAGTAGTAAAGGTGTGTATTGAAAGTGAAGAGTCTAGAATATAAGACCAACTGAAAGGTACAAATACAACTGAAAAATAGAAAATGGAACCTGGAATTGTCCACTGAGGATCATACTTAAAGGGTAGGTACAACTCGTCTTCGTTGCTCTCCACATCATCCAATCTCCTCTGTGTACCGCCTGGTCCTGGCTCCCTCAAGTCTCAACCAAGTTTCTCATCGTCTACAAATGACACAACAAGGTGCGGGAAAAACATGTGGAGGGGTGAGCATAAAAATACCCAGTAGGGGCCCTGAGACCCTCGAAGGTCTCTCAAAATTCCATTAAGGAAAAACCAAAAAGCATGATCTCAATCACAAAGAACAAAGAAAAAGACTCATCTCAAACCAGGTATAAGTAAAGCACAGAAGTACATATGATTATTCGAGAAGCTAGATCATGTTATCCTATCGAGAGGCACTATTGATAACCATACGGAGTCTAACCCAAATAGGATCGATAGGTACTAAGCCCTGCAAGACCCACACATGATCCAACCAGCCCGGAGTCGATAGGTACTAACCCCCGCAAGACCCACACAGGATCGGTATGTACTGACCCACATAGGATCGCTGAGCACTGACCCACATAGGATCAGTATTTCGCTAATCCATGATGGGAAGCTCTAAGGTTGTTCCTTATCAAGTCGCTTACTACTGATCCACACAGGATCTCTAGGTGCTGATCCACATAGGAACGCTCAGTGATGACCCACACAGGATCGCTAGGTGCTAACCCACACATGATTTCTCAGTAATAACCTCTGTATGATATTTCTACAACCTCCGCCGCAATTCCAGCCACTAGATTGGTAGGTGCTGATTCACACAGAATCACTGGGTGTTGATTCACACAGAATCGTTGGGTGCTGATTCACACAGAATCACTGGGTGCTGATTCACACAAAATCGTTGGGTGTTGATTCACACAGAATCATTGGGTGATAATTCACATAGAATCCATGGGTGCTGATTTACACAGAATCGTTCTTCATTCTACATGTCTCAGTTGGTCACAGGATTCTCGCTCATAATACGCTTGTTTTTGGGAGAAACCACTCCTCAAGCCATCGTTCATATTTCAACCAGCACAAAGTCCCACAAAGAATATACCCTATGATATATCATGTCATAAGGGTTCCAACGCAACAGACGGTGCTTCAACCGGATGTCTGGTCTCTAAGTTATTGGCATTTTAGTGTCGAGAGCCTGATTGGATTCGGAGTCGATCCAACCTGGTCGTACTCCAACTTTCTCCAAAAATCTCATGAATTATCTCAAAAGTACTGCCTCTTCAAGAGGGTCCCAATGCCACAAACTTCTTGTCCATTAGACGTACATTTTTCAAGATACGGACGTTTTATTAACCAAGGGACCGGTTACGACGGGGCCCGGTCCGACCAGGTCAGATCAACCGGACCAACCCGGCACAGGGGTTCCACATACACCAGTTCATTAAGGCAGACTCAACCCAACCTTGTGTGGGTCGAGGTCGGTCTGGTCCGGCCTGGCCAGTGGGCCAGGCCCAATAAGCCTCGCTGGACCCGGCCCGGTTGGTCGTGGTTCCAACTCGGCGACTCGGTCTTATTAGGCCCGGCCCGAAGAGGGCGTGGTTTTGGCCTGCCGGTGCGTGTCTGGACCACTGATTACGGGCCCCACCTGCTGGTACGGTCTGACACCCTGAACTCAAGTCTAGCCCGCTAGGAAGCGGGTCCAGCCCGGCCATGTGCGCTGCGGGTCCGACCCGCTGGGTGTTTCGCACCCCGCCTGGTCCATAAGAGGCAGACCTTTCCGCTTCGGTCGATGCATCCAGGAGCCGCATCAGTCCGCCACCTTCACCCTGCGGGTCGCAGCGGGGTGCCTCCTCCATTTTGGTCATGCGACTGTGGTCCTTCACGTGGTACGCAGCTTGGTGCCACGTCTGCTAGTCTCTGATGCGGTCAGGAGACCGCATCCGCCACCTCCAGTAGCCGGCTCGGCCAACGACTCCTCCTACTGCATAGCAGCCCAGTCCAGCCGCAACCCAATCCAGCCACAGCCCTTCCTCGGGCGCACCGTCATGGCGTGCTTCCTCCCACCTGTGACTGTCGTCGCGGGCCACCGCCGGTGTGCCGGCCAATTCTTCCACGGATCACCAGGTTTGCACTGGTGGTCCATTTTTTAAGCCATTTATGCCTACATTAACCAGGGATCGTCCTCTCCACTACGACAGTCTCAAAACTGTCTTTTCATTTATTTGAAATGTTTTTCCATGAAGAAAAACCATGGCGGTGGGGCTTGGGCCTTGTTCATGTCGACATGGGCCCTCCGCGTTAGAAGTTTACAAAACAAGGGAGGTCTGGGGATTTTAATTTGAACAACAAATATAATTAAATCCTAGATAAAGAAACCCCAAAAAAAGTCACCCTCCCACAAGAACACACGGTCCACAGATTAACCCTTTCATGAGTTAATCTACATTCATTGTTTTGGAATAATAATGGGGAATCTTTAAAATCAATCAACCCCTACCTCAAGAATCATTGAAGGTGTCATGGTTTTGGAGGGAGAATCTGTGATTTGATGAAGTCATTGGAATTCATCACCCCCAGTTCGATCCTTCCAACAACATCCTAGCTTCCGTTCCTCAACAGCGGAAGGTGTCGTGTTACTCCTCTACAGGTTCCTTTCTTGGTGAAGCCGTGTCAAAACCGCACCCCGAGCTCCATTTAAATAGAGTGGAAAAGGTTGATTAACGCATCGAGGATTTAATGATATTCATTAATTGACGTAATTAATGTTCACATTAATTACACGAGGGGTGGTTACACAACCAAAGTGTAACCAGGAAATTAATATCCCATATTAAAAATCTGACCCCCTATGCAGTCCCCACCACCACCGCTCAAGAGGTGGTAGGATAAAAATAAAATAACACTTTTGTAATTTTATTAATTTTTTAAAATTCTCAAAAGCTAAATTTTTCACCCGACCTACTCTGTTTGATGTTAAGCCTCCCTTAAGCGAATCATGGTACTGCTAATTCAACGGTGCTCTCGGATTTCAATTCCGAGCACTGGTTCAAAATATAGAAAAAGTCTCCCGCACGTTTACTGATCACACCTTTAAAAAAAGTTCAAAAATTATTAACAGCCACTCTCGACCCGCGCCGGTCGAGGTTAGGCACTGCCTAAGGGAAACATGCCCTCAAGAGATCAATGGTACTCTCGGATTTTCAATCTGAGTTACCATTTAGAAATTAAGGATTTTAAAATAAAATAATTGTCACTTAATTATTTTATTTATGACCAAAAACTAACTTTCACTGGTAGCCCACACCAGCCAATGTTAGTATCTTCCTAAGGAAAGCATACCCTCATGAGTTCAGTGGTGGTCTTTAATTTTTAATCCGAGTCACCTTTTGTGAGTTATAAGCATTTGAAAAATAAAATAATTTTTTTAATTATTTTATTTACGGTTATACCATTTTTTGGTTTTCTCACTTGAGGCATGCGTCGACTAAACTTAAGTAGAGCTTAGGGTAAACTCCCCATCATGAATGCAACTGTGTCCTCAGATTTCTGATCCGGGAACTCATTTAAGAGTTATTCCACTTTTTCATGAAAACTACTCACATACATTATTTAAAGCTCAACAATTTTCAACATACCATTCCGAGCACTCTGGGCCTCGAATCACGTGTCGTCAGATTTCACAGTCTCAAAATATTTCTATATTATAAAAAAATTATAAGGAAATTCCAAGACATTACATTCTTATTTATTATAACTTTTTATTTATAGTACAATATCTTCACTGAATACTCCTCATATGAAAGATAAATTTCTAATGGTACCACCTATGGATTCATTATATGTGTGGGATATAGTATGCACTTCCTCTGGAGAGATATTTGGAATAAATTGTGAACCCGAGCCATATTTGTATGGAAGTGATATATGATAGGCCACTGCTCCTATTCAATAAAGGATCTTAAGGGGACCAATATACCTAGGGATAAGATATCATTTATTTCAAAACCACATGAATTTATTCAATAGTGAAATTTGAAGGAATACTTTGTCTCTAATATCATACTCCAACCCCCTTCTTCAGGTTTTGGTATAGCTATTATGACGACTCTGAGTAGCCTTTATATGTTGTTGGATGGATTAAACTCTTTCTACCATCTTCTACACAATATCATGTCCAAGTAGTTTTTCTTCAACAACTTCAACCCAACAAGTAAGATTTCTACATCACTTCCCATATAGTGCCTCATATGAGACCATTTGAATATTCTGGTAGAATCTATTTTCTAATAGAACTAAACTAAGGGGATATATTGATCCCATCCACTTTTAAATTTCATGAAGTAATATTTTAGTATTTATTCAAGTTTCTGAATGGTTCTTTCCAATTCACCATCAGTTTGGGTGTGAAAGGCCATTATCAAAATCAATTCATTCGATATATCATATTAAAGACTTTCTATAGAATTTATAAGTGAACCTTATATCATGATAAAAAAATGATTGAAAGAGATACCCATTGAAGACTCGCCAGTTCCATTATGTACCTTTTAGAAATCTGGTCAATAGAGAAATCTTCCCAAATAGAGATGAAGTGGGAAGTCTTGGTATATCAATCTACCATAACCTATATCACATTGTTTCATTTGGATGTCTTCGAGAAACTGATGAAAAAGTCTATAGTGACGTTCTCCCATTTCTATGTAGGGATACAAAATGGTTTCATCGTCCATTTTGAATTTTGTCACTATGATTTAACTTTTTAACATACCAAGAACTTTAAAGTATACTTAGTGATCACCATATTCATGTTTTCTAACCATAAATTTTCTCGAACATCATGGTACAATGTGGTGTTCCTAGTATGATGAAGAAAGATGAGATATATGAATTATCCAATAGTTATTTATTTTTCTTAGGTGATGAAGGCACTCAATGTCTAGTTCCAAGTCAAATGACACAAACTTCATCAATGTGTAATTCATGAATATTTATATCCTTTACTACTTTCACCTTCTATTGAAGATCTAGATCATCACTTTTTGATTACTTAATCCTCTCCTGAATAGATGGTTGGGATATCATTTAGTAAAGATGGGATGTATTCTGTGATGTTATGATTTCTATATCCATCCTTTTCATATCCAAGAAGATATGGAATTTCTCAATCCATATCATAGATAGAGTATCAGGTTATTTTCTACTAAGATAACCAAATACCTTATTCCTCATTCTAGGATGGTAGTAAATATATCAATTGTAATCCTTGATCAGTTCTAACCATCTTCATTGGCGCATTTTGAGATCCTTTTTTTTGAATATATACTTCAAAATTTAGTGATCATTATATATATTACATTTTCTCCAAAAATATAGTGTCACTGTACCTTAAGTGAAAATATGACTGAAACTAGATCCATGTCATGATTTGGATAATTTTGTTCATGGGACTTTAACGGCCATGATGCGTAAGTAATAACTTTGTCATTTTTCATGAGTACACATCCAATTCCTTTTAAGGTTGAATCACTATAAATGAAAAATCATACCTCATTAAACGTTTAAGATATCATGGGTCCAATAACCAACCTATTTTTAAGTTCATGGAAACATTATTCACACTCTTTTTCTAGATAAACTTAACTTCCTTTAGAGTTAACTTGATTAATGGATTAGAAATCCGTGAAAAAAAATTCACAAAACTTTCATAATATCCTACTAGACTAATGAATGTTTTAATATTGATTATAGTAGTACGATGTTTCCACTCCTCCATGGCCTTTATCTTGGAAGGATAAACTGATATTCCTTCACTAGTTACAATGTTCCCTAAGAATGAAACTTGATGTAACAAGAAATCACATTCACTAAATTTACCAAACAGATTACCCTTCCTAAGAGTTTATAACATGACCCTTATATTATCCTCATGTTCCTCATGAATTTATAATATATCTAAATATCATCAATAAAGACTATCATGAACTTATCAAGGTGATCCATAAATACTTTATTCATCAAATCCGTAAATATATAAGGATCATTAGTCAAGATTAAGGGAATAAAAAAACTCATAACGTCGTAACTTTTTCAGAAGGCAGTCTTTAAGATATCTTATGTCTTCACCCTTAACTGATGATACCCATATTGAAGATCAATCTTGGAAAAAAATAGGGCTCCCTGAAGCTATTCAAAAAAAATTCATTCCTTGGAAGAGGGTATTTATTCTTCACTAGGATCCCATTATGCTCTCTATAGTCATGGAATAGCTACATTGATCCATACTTATTCTTTTCAAAGATAACAAGTGATCCCCAAGGAGACACACCTATTTGAATAAAACTATTTTCTTAAAGATCTTGAAGTTGATTCTTTAATTCATCTAACTCCACATATTACATTCTATACAAGGTCTTATATATTGTCTTGGATTCAGGTATGAGTTTAATTGATAACTTTTCATCTCTCTATAAGGGAGGTACAAGAAAATATTAAGGAAATACATAATTGTATTCTTAAATGATGAGAACATTTTCTATCTGTATTCTCTCATTTTCTCCTCCTCCAATCATCTCCTTAAAAATTCTACAGGTGGTGTTTATTAAGAATGATCAGGCTGGGATATCTCTCATTTGAAAATAACTCTATGTTTTCTATTAAAGACCACTAAAATTTATTTACCTTTATAGTTGATCTTATCCTTATACTTCAAGATCCAATCATCCCTAGTATAGTGTTTAATTCCACCAAGGGAATGACTACCATATTTTTTAAGATATTTTACTTCCCAATGTTGATACTTGAGTTTCTATAAAACATTAATTCTTGGATAATCTATCAATGATACTTAATTGATAAATCCACTTCTATAAGTTTCAGGTTTGATTATACATTCTTTGAAAATATTGTTGAAATAATGGAATATATAGAACTATATTAAAACAAATTACTTTCTAGATTTGAGAGGAAAATTCAAGAACTTGAAACCACATCATTTGGATCCTCCACTTTATGTTTCATGATTGATAAATCATGACCTTTCTCCCTTGACCAATTCTTAGGATCAATGTGGTTTACATCTATTATCTTCTGATTTGTACATTGATTTAAATATTTTCCAAGTTGTACACACTTGAAGCATTGAACTTAATTCTATGCATGCACCATATTCTCATTTGTATTCTCATTGAGATGTTTAGAATTTACCTCTCTATAAAAATTCTTAGTTATATGGACATCTCTTTTTCACTTGTAACACTTTTCACTCCCAAGAAGAATGTTCCCCAAATGTTTATTCCCACATTTTTTGCACATGGGAAAATATATTTTCTTCCCTTCTCTTTTAGGATCAAAATTTTTCTATGAGTTCCCCTTCATTTATATCTTCTTTTCATTAGGTATGTGTGACCATTTTGTTTCTCCAAAAAATATTTAAACCTTTATATAACTCTCTATAATCTCTTCATTAATTTCATAGTCTCTATTTTCAATATTCCCCCAAATATGGTGTCTTAGTCTGCTGAAGAACCTATAAACCTTCCCTTTAGGATTCATAACAAAGCTGAAGGTGTAATGAGAAACTCTTGTAAAGATAATTTCATATATTCCCAAAGATTCATTTTACTTCTTCTTAATCACAAATATTTCCTTATCCATTTTTTTCTCATTAAATAGGGGAAATATTTATTGAAAAATATTGTCTTGAGATTTTCCCAATCCATAGAATCAATTTATCATCTTAGATTCATGTTCTTAATTAGTGTTCATCATTAACTAGCTTCTCCTTCTAAGCGGTATACTACCAAGGTGACTTTCTCTATCTCTGAACAAAAGAGTAAAAAAATATTCTCTATAGAATAAATTCATTGTTCAATAAATAATGTATTGGAATATCGACTAAAGGAAGTTGGTGGTTGGTGCATTAAGTACTCAAATACAAATTATTCCCTTTGAGGTGAATTCAGCCGCTCAACATGATTCATGTAATTATTCATAACTCAAGATGATTGATTCTTCATCCTCAAGAGGTTTTCTATTCCAACTTCCATCACATAAAGAATGTATTCAGTGCATCATTCATTACACTCATGATTTTAATGATTCCTCATATTTCCCACCATTTTTCTAAAATAATAAAACCATAGTGATGAACATGTTACTTTTAGGAATCATGTAATTCTAAAGGAACTTTAAGTCCAAGAAAAACATTATTAAATACATTATAATTTAATCTCCTCTAATAACAATTAAATTTTCTTTTTATCCTTCATAATGATTAATAAAATGAATGTGATTAACTAAATATATCCTTTATGGGTGTCAAAATAGGTGTACAGAAAGGCCCATTGTCGTGCACTATGTGATGATCGAGTCCAGAATAATGCACCATTTTTGGGGTTATTATCACTAGGTTCCCCTATGCTAGAGCCACATCCACTAGTAATATCCATACCAAGAATTTATTACTTGGAAACCACTCACTTAATTCTTCACCAAAATTCAAGGATGTTTTCGTATATTTAGACTTATCAATAGGGTTCATACTCATGTTTTTTAAACCTTTTTTATATAAATAAATAAAAATAATTTTGACACTAACTATGGTATCCCACCTTTTTAATACAAAACTCTTTTCTTACATAATACAACATTTAACAACATAGAGGATATTTTAAGGTTTAGTGTATTATAAATTAAGAACATAATATATAGAAATAAACAAAAACATTATTCTAATACAGTTTTAAGGCTTCATAATAGGTTCATTTTAAGTTACTTTTACTATGTCTCATATCCCGAGGACATACATTAAAAGAAAGGGGTGAGAATAAATCATAGTAAGGGAATAAACAAACTATATTTCTAGTATGTGACCATCAGGCATATCAATAGGAAGTGATCATAAGAACATGAGTTATACCATAAAATAAAAATCATGAATCATAAAATGAAAATGTGGCTACAATATAAAAATTATACATTCATAAGCATATCCCCAAGGTTTAACACTAAGGTGTCGTAGATAATAATTACCATCGTTATTCAAAAAGGTATAATAAAACATGTCATCTCTAGAGATTAATTCTTTACCAAATGCATTGGAGCTCTATCAGGTTGATCCCTTTATATGTATTAATTTATGTGAGGCTCATTGATTATAATAAATATTTTCCCTAATAACCCATGGTGAATAAAGAATGGGATTCACAATAAATCATTACCAACATAATTTCTTAAAGATTTGAACATTACATAATTTTTAACCTGTATAAAGGGAATATGGGTTTTGTACATATAAATACCTAAATAAAAAAATTATATTTACATATAAGTGAATAACCATGGATAAGTAAATGGTTTTGGTATTCACAATATAATAATTGTTCAACAGAATAATGGTATAAAATGCAGATTAAGGAAATGACATAATGGAAGGAGACAAAGGTCTCCCATTTATAAAACACTATTTTGGATTTAATAGGATAGTAAAAAAGGGTATGAAATTATTTTAACATATTATTTATATGAAATTCCACAAAATAGGTACTTGAATGGAAAAGAGGAAGTGTATAATTACCTTACATTGAAGTGTTGCTTCCAGAAACATGAGGATGGAACGTTGAGGACTTTAAGACATCATGGAGGGACTTTTTTTGAGGTAAAATGACCATAATTTAGTTTATTATGGATTTTAAGTGGAGAGGAATGGGATTGGGTGGTTATTTATAGCAAATGAGTGGGGAATTATTTATTAATTAGGTTTTGGGTTATATATAATAAATTAATCAAACCCACAAACCATTACATGGTTTTTTCTCATGGTTTCTACCAATGAGTAGTGTATATAATTATTTTATAAGGTTAGGAACTAAAATACATAAAATAAAACCCTTGGTGATGTGGAAGTGAGTCATTTTTATAATGAATTTACTTTAAAACATTAAAATACAATATAGGTTTTGTAGGATTCATTATGGGTTTATAAAATTAATCAAGTAACCTAAAAAATTATTTTAAAGGGGAAATATGTATTTGGTCTTGTATACATTTTATATAATATATTACATCATTATTTTGTCATTATGATGTCATAATACACACTGTATATTTATACTATATTTAATTTTGACCCAAAAATTTCGACTATCTCTGAAAATTATGGAAAAAACCATTTTATAATTTTAACATGCTAATATCAAAAATAATATTAACTTTATCCATAGAATTATCTAAGTATAATAATGTACACTTTTAAATCAATAATCTATATTTATTAAAAAAGACTAGTTTTTTATAGTAAATATTTTAAATCCCTAATTAAAAATATTTTAGACTTTGTGAAATTATATTACTATTTATATTTAATAAAAATTATTTAATAATATTATTTCATTAAAATATAATTTATTTAAAAAATTATTGAATTCATTAAAATGATTTTCTTGATTGAAACTATATATTTCCCAAGAATACGATTTGTGTTTCATCGTATCAAAATTTTATTTGTATCAAACTCACTATTTAACCATTTAAAAACTTGTTGTAAAATGAATAAATAAAATCATTATTTTATTGAAAATAAATAATTATATATATATAAACTTTTAGGGTCTAGATACATATCCCTTTATTGTAATAGTGAATTCCTTCAGGGTAAAGTGTGTGATGGTGAGATTTTCTTGGGGTGGTTCAGCTTACATGGTTTGGGTCATGATCTCGATGTGTGTAAAATTTTCTCATAAGTAGTTTCACTCATGATTTATTTGTTTATTCTTGTATTGGTATTAGTCAAGGGAAAATCTCAATGATTCTATCTCCCTCACAAGCTTTGATAAATGGGCTTCAAAGGGTATGATCCTACTGGTCGAGAGCATCGTTACATCCTTCTATGTCAATTGGATTTATCATAACCCTTAATATATACTAAACATACAATTTTTGTATAGTGAATATATTATCAATGGTTATGTGTTTAATGGTATTTTAAAATTAATAAGATATAACTTATAACAATCCAAAATAACCAAATTACTACATCTATTTTCTCTAACTATAATATTTGATAATGAATTTATTTATTAAAAAATGAGTTTAATTTTTAAAAGTTTGGTTTATTACATGAAAAAATATTCCTTTTTATTATCAAAGAAAGTATGGGAAAGGGTATTACCTTGGAATCATTTTCCTAGAACTAACCTATTATAATTCAAGATTTATCTTTGAAGCACACAAATAAAATATTTCGATATATCCCTCATAAAGTGATCAGTAGTGTAATTAAAGTCCTATTCAATAGAAAATCATAATTCTAATCAACTTCCTCCATGTGCTATAACCTATTATGCTAGATCTACTACACAAAAATCAATGGGATGTCACAAGTATGTAGTAATCCAGTAGGTTATTTTCCTTTAGTTGGAATAATATGAATATATTGTAGAATAAAAATATCAGAATTCTTCTCTGAAATAAATAATAATGAATATATATTAACTTGGTACCTAATTCTTCTTCTACTTTTGATCTTCAATAAACAATAGGAGATATGAAATTATAATTTCATTTTCTCTCACTCTTCTCAAGCAATTGTAGCAATTTTCATGAATCAACTAATTACACAATAAATTTCCTTATGAATTCATATTTTACATGACATGCAAGGATTCTCAACAGTGTATCATGCATGTACAATTTGTATCATGCATGGAATATCTTATCCATCCTTCTTTATTCTTGGTGAAACACACAAAGGCCCAAATACTCACTTTATTTATTTATATGTTTACACTATTATGTATTAATTCATGTAAGGTTTGATTAATTCATGGACATCTTATCGAATGTCTTCCACCTTCATGTGAATATTATATTTTTATCTTTCATTATTATTATTATTATTTTGTTCACAGAAAACAACCATTTCATAAACCAAAAGAGAATGCATGTTCTCATCTATGTTAGTTATACTTCGGGAATCCAAGACATATCATAAGATTCTACTCATTCATATGGGAGCATGAAACTCCTCTACTTCATGTAAGTATGTATCCAGAGTTTTTCTTCTTCGCACAAGAAGAATGATTCATAGAAACTTGGATGGGATTCATGTATCAGGGTTTGAAAAAACTCAATCCTCTTATTCTTCATGACCTAGGAGGATAATGATATCATTACCCTTAAAGTGAAAAAATCATGTTGTAATCCTTTTATGAATATGATTTGTTTTCTTATAAGTACAATATCTCTCTATATATGTTAATGGAAGAATCTATATTGGCATTGGTTTCATAGTATTTATATGAAAGGTTCCACCACTTCATCCCATGTGATTCACCATATCAAACTCCTAAAAAATAATCCAAGTCACTACTAATTTTAAAACTCCAATAGATCTCATGATTTTTTAGATTCATAAAATATTTGTTTCCATCACATGACATTGAGATCATGGAATCTCTTCCTTCACTCATTTATATCCTTATTTCATGATAATGGTTGCATGTTTATGTGTTAACCTTCACGTGAATTATCTCATTTAAAAGGTCAAAATAATTTTTTTATGCTCGATTGGATCATCCTTCATACTAATATTTTCATTTAAATAATATATTATATGTATGAATTTTCATTATATCATTATCTTGAGATTAATTCATTTGATATTAGATTGTTAGTCACATGATTTATGTAGATGAAGTATTTCTTAGCATGGAAATACCTCACACAATCAAGCTTGGGTTATTGTGAGGTTTAAGATGGGGTACGATTTGATGAGATATATCAAATTTGTCTTATCAAATTACTGTGATAGAAGAATGAAATTTTTAACAGATGAACTATGTAGTGCATCACATCCATCCCACATTTGTCTTCCATTCGACCTATCATATCTTAATAATAATCACCACATCTTCATCAACTTGATCCATCATCAAGTTTGACACCTAGATATACTACACACATGCCCCACTCTGGTTTTACCACACCATTGTGTAGTCCACTAGGGCCTCACTTATGCATCATGTTCACAAGATATATGCATTCCCATCTTCTTCCTATGGGTGCTATGTATTCCCATTACCTTCCTCTATGGCTACTCGACCTAGCTAGCTCTCCCATATGGTTTATCCTTTTCCCACATGAATGGGATCAAGCTAACCTTTCTTATCCAGCTTGGTTAGCCTGTTTCTTTTGAGTTAAGGCCCAAAATATACTTGGTAATTACCGAGTAGGAAAATTAAAAGCAAACATAAGAAATACCTCTACATAAAAATTTACAATCTCCCTTTTCTATTTTTCTAATATTCCTCAAGAAAAAATATTAGTATTTTTGGCATGGTTTGCATAGTAAAACTCCCCATTCAATGATAAGATATTTCAGGGAATTATTCAAAACATTCCTTCATGAAAATAAATATTTTCATAGTATTCACAATTTTTAAATGTTTTAAACAATGTTAACTCTCCTAGTGAAATTGTTACATTTCATTAGACTTTAAGAACCATTGAAAAATCATTATAATTAATTCAATTATTCAAAAATATATGACCTTTTAACTTCTTGTGGATAGATCAACTCTAACTCATCTACTACTTCCAATATTCTTGATTAAACTTTGATCCTCATGAAAAAATTCACAATAAAATACAAATAATTGCTTGGTAACGCCAATCATCACACATTACTAAACTTGGGGGCAGCAAAAAAATACTTCCAAGCTAGTTTATTATTTAATAAATATTGACATAAAGTGATTAATCTCTTAATGATTTATTAATATTCTATATAACACAAACACAAAGTAGGATCAACAGTGTCTTTCATTTATCAATTAATTAGAAGATAAGTAAAACTACTTTTAAAAACTACTATAACATTACAAATGTAAATCCAATCCATAACCCATTATTTTATTCATCATCTTACTAAAACTTCTTTCTTCCATTTATTTTTCTTATTTTCCAAATCAAAAAATTTAAAAAAACCCATTTTTAATTAACCATTAAGTGGAAATATATTTTGTGCACTTCTCTCTAGAAGATAACCTTAGGTTACCACTATAACTTAATTTTAACCTTGGAATAAATTTATTTTTCCACACTCCATGATAGGAGTGCATTAAAAATTAGAATCATTATCAATGATACAATTCCAAAAACTAAAAAAATATATTTAATTTGAATAACCTAATCTTATAATCAATAATTGTTTGATTTTGAGCCTGAAATTGAAATAAATTTACTAAAAAGACTTATAAACGTTAAATTTTTATCATAATTTGATGAAATTACCCTTACATACTCAACTGAAACCATAAATTTTCCCTCAGAGCCTATCACCATGGATGGAAATTCTACCTAAATCCTCAGAGACATATATAACCCATAGTTTACTGATCAGAATTACAAAATTGTTATTCCATAGTTTCTAAAAGATTTTGAATTAAAAAATGTACTGATTCAATTTCTTCCCAAATTTCATGTCATGATAGGATAAGAAAATAACTAAAATCTTAAAGAGGTCACACTAGTGTGCTCAACTTAGAAGCCTAAGGGACTAGTTGAGGAGTAAGTCAAGTTAAGGGTATTCCCCTTTTTAGTTGAAGAATATTCCAAGGAATGGTTGTATAATATACACCCATGAGAGATTTATGATTAGAATTTTATACACAAAGTCTTTCTCCAAATATTATTCCCTATCCCTAGATTCACAACCATTAATAATTAGTTTTTCATTATCAGAAAATATTTTAGAGAAACTATCTATAAGTACTGGGAATGATTCAAGAAGTTATGTTCTAGTTTACCATATCAAGAAATAGAGGAGAAACTCTTTCTATTAAATTTTACCAAGTCCTACTGGAAAACGACATGAAACTTTTTGATGCCTAATCTGGAGGAGCCTTGATAGAAAATCACTAGCATAAGGCAAAAGACTCATTGATAATAATTTTCAAAACTCACAACAGTTTTTAAGAATAAGTACTTGTAAAAAAGGAATATATAATATAAGAACTTCTAACTCATCTCCCTTATTATAATCCAGAATAGAATATATAATAATCTTTTTGAGATATATGGATTTTAAAAAGACAAGTAAACAACAACAACTAGTTATGGGATGTGGTTAATTATTATCTCCTAACCATTTCATTGATTAGTTGTTAAAGCACATGGCATGGAGAGTCGTGGAACATCCTTTCCACCAAGTAAATTTCAAGAAACAAAATCAAGGATGGAGGAGAAATCCCCAATTCCATTTTTATTTGGAAATAAATAGGAGAATTATAGACCACCCTATTAGAACCAATACCAAAAAAAATCACCCTACCAATAAAGCTACAAAAATACGCCACCTTTAAAATAGTATTAAAACCAATCTTATAACCAAATATTTTAATAGAACCCACCTTATTTCCAATAAAATAAGAATTTTAAAAAACCTTAAACAAGTTTGAAACCATTAATTAGTATTAATAAAAGGTTGAAGTTAAAAAACTTAATAGTGATGAGGGAGAGTTAATAAATCATATCAACAGTCTGGTAGAGATTTTATCCAGAAACCATGGAATATTGGAAACTCAAATTATCCATAACCCCAAGTATAATGTTATTATGATAACCACTAGAAGTAGTAAGGAAATTCACCTCAACATTATTGAAAATGAATAAGATCAACCTAGTAATGAAGAAGTATATTACGAACTTGAACTTAAACAAATAGAACCTAACATTGAAGAGCATGTTGTAGAAAAGTCTAAATAGAATCAACAATAGCTAGTTTCTAAAGAACTTTGGAAGCAGTCTAAATCACCCCAAGAAGAATAAAATTAAGAATAAGATATAATTGAAGTGTAAAAGAAGAAAATAAAAGTGACACCACTAAAAAGGAAATAAAGGGAGAAAAAAGACCATCCACATCTTTCTCATCAAGAATGATTTTCTCTATAAAGATTCAATAAGAGTAACTCCAAAGATAAATCCTAGAAACTTTTCAAAAAGTGGAAATCAACATACCCCTTCTTGATTCTCTTAATAAGATTTCTATTTTTTATAATTTCTTAAAGAATCTTTAAAACATAATGAGGAGGTATCAAGGTAATAAAATAATTAACTTAGAAAGAAGTGTCTTATATTCAATCACACCACAAATCCCAATAAAATTTCAAAATCTAGATACATTTTTATCCCTTACACTATCATTTATATTTTGTTTTAGATTTTTTATGTTATTTTGGTGCTTCATTAGATGTTATTCCTCACTTATTGTTTATATCATTGTATATGTAATACTTAAAACACACCATAGTAGTTGTGAATCTTGTAAATAGATTTACTATTTTTATAGTAGGAGTATTAGAAGATGTATTTTTGAGAGTCTAAGATATGATTTTCATAACTAACTTATTTGTTTTAAACATAGAGTAAGTTATATATTCAGGGAACTCAGCCATAATTTTAGAGAGACTATTCTTGAAGTTATATAATAAAATCATCAATATAAATGAGGGAAAATTCAGCCTGGAATTTATATACAATATAGTATATTTAAATATCTTTGACTCCATAAAATACCCTTTAACGAATCATTTACTCCTTACGCTTTATCACTTTTAATATATTAATACCATCTAATATTTATATATGTTACATGAATTTATAATCTTAGTAAATCAATTAATGATTTGAAAATTCTATGGACAATGAAGATATTCAAAATTATAAATAATATATTTTCAATATATAGGATGAGGTAAATTTTATGTTTTTAATGGATTTGATCTTATATTCAATAAAGTGATATCTTATATGGAATCTTGTGTAGATAAAATAAAATAAATGGAATTAAGAAACCCAAATTTGATTTCATTGATAGAGAAACCACCGAATTAATAATTAAAACCACTACCCACAAGTATGTTTACTTGATAGAAAGATTAAAAAATACTAGTGATCATAGCCAACAATATTCCCCCTATACAATAAAATAAATTATTTGATATATTGAGTGAGAATGTGCATGAAATAGTTTTTATTTTAAGTGATATATCAATAATTAATCATAAAATCTAATCATGCACAATTTTTCTTGAGGTAAATTCCAAAACCTATTAGAAAACCTCAAAGGAGGATAAATCCCACCAACATTGAGGTAGTGAAAATATAAATATAGAATTTATTGTAATAAAACACCATTTAATAAATCTATATCTCTTAATGGGTCATTCTTATACATGTATTTCCCAAGAAAATTGAATTAACCATTATGAAGAATGAGAAAAATGAGTTGATACCCATTAAAATCTAGAATAATTGGAGAGTTTTCATTGATTATAGGAAGTTGAACTATGTCACTAGGAAACATAGTTTCCCCAATACTTTTATTTACCATATTTTAGAAAGTATGTCTAAAAACACACTATTTATTCTTATATATCCTTTAAAGATATTTTCAGGTGCTCATTTCCTTAGAGGACCAGGTTAATACAATCTTCACATGTCCCTTTGAAACATTTTCCTATAATATAATTCCATTTGTATTATTTAATTCCCCAGGTACATTTTAGAGGTTTATGGTAAGTATATTTTCAAATCACATTTAATATTTATTTGAGGTATTTAAGGATTATTTTACTCTATTTGGAAATTCATTTGATCATTTCTAGAAAAAAAATTTAAAAGTATTGAAAACATTCTTTTAAAATAACGTGGTTATGAATTTTGATAAATTTCATTTCATAGTGAAAAAAATAATAGTTATATAGAATGTTATTTTATAAAAAGTCATTGAGGTGGATGAATAAAAAATTAAAGTAATAAATTCATTACCTTAATCAAATTGTGTGAAACATGTTAGATCCTTCCTTGGACATTCAGGATTTTATAAGAGATTTATCAAAAACCTCACTAATATTTCTCTTTCAGTATTTAGATTACTTTGAAAGGATGATGACTTTAGTTTCAAAATTTAGTACAAGGAAACTTTTTTTGAGTTGAAGAGTAGATTAATCACACCACCAGTGATTCATCCACCTAACTAGGAGAATCCCTTTGAGTTACTCTACAATGCTTCCAACCAAGCTCTCGGGAAATTCATTCCCAAATAATTGAATGAATACCACAGGTTATTTCCTGCGATTCAATAACCTTGTATTCTACCCAAATAAACTACACAACCATATAAAAATAATTCCATGTATTCATTTTTTCTTTAGATAAATTTAGATCCTATTTACTCTGAAATAAAGTCACTGATTTTTATTATAGTGCCCTGAGATACTTGATGAAGAAGTTAGATTCAAAGACTTGGTTGTTTAGATTGATGTTACTTCCAAAGTAATTTGACATGGAAATGAAAGATAATAAAGGATTTTATAACCAAGTGGATGATCACCTGAGTAGGCTACCCAACACTATTAAGGAAATAATTATGGAAATAGACCCCCTGAATGATAACATTTCAAGAGAAAAGTTCTATTTATTAGAAATATAGGCACCTTGGTATACTAACATGGTAAAAAAATTCAAAATTATTAAGTATCATCTTATTTAAACCCCCATAAAAAATTTCAAGCATAACTTTAACTCAAAATTTTATGTTTGGGAAGACCCATACATGTGGAAAATATATATTGATCAAGTGATAGTGATATGTTTACTTGTAAGTGAAAAATAATTTATTTTTAATTTTTTTCATACATGTGGTTGTGGAGACCACTTTGAACCTCAAAAAACTATAAGGGAGGCCTTGGAATCTTGAATTTATTGGTCCAATTTTTTTAAGATGAAAATTAATCTTGTAAAAGTGTCCAAATGACAATTTCTTGGAAGCATTTCAAAAATACATGAAATTCCACAAAAACTAATCATATTTTGTGAAATAATTAATGTTTTAAGAATATGCATTTATGGACCTTTTACCCATGTATTTTGGGAACTAATATATTCTACTTTTTGTGGATTATGTCTTATAATGGGTGGAAAGTAAGTCCACAAAGACTAACGATGAAAATGGTGTGTGTGATTTTCTTAGGATTAAAATATTTTTTAGGTTTAGAGTTTTAAGAGCCATAATTAGTGATCAAGGGATCCACTTTTTCAATAGGATTATTCTGTATTTCCTTAGAAAATATAGAGTATATCATAAGATATCCTACTCTACCATCCAAATAAAAATGGAAAATCTAAAGTTTCCGATATAAAAATCATAGTAATTTTAAAAAGACTATAAAACCTAAAAAAATGACTAGAGACAAGGGTTATAAGACACCATATGGGCTTACTATAACACCTACAATACACCCATAGGAATAAGTCCATAATAATTAATTTATGGAAAGAGTTGGCACCACTCTGTGGAACTAGAACACAAATTATATTGGGATTTTAAATAGATGAATCTAGATTTGGATAGAGATAGAAAAGTGAGTTGGTTGAAACTACAAGAAATGTAGGAAATTATAAGATAAAATTTTTAGAATTCCATAATTTATAAATAACTCAAGTGGATCATGGAAATTTGATACAAAAAAATACTTTAATCTAGGATTCCAAGGGTTGTTATAAAACTAAAGCCTCAAGATGATTCTAGGTAAACTTTTTTTCTATATGGGAATGACCACTTACATTTTCTATTGTATATCCTTTTAGTGTTATACAGGTTTTGAAAGATGGAAACAAGAACACATTCACTATCAATGGTAACACAATGATGACATTTTATTGGAATTTTCCTAAACAACTAGTGAATGATATAACACTCCTCCAACCAATTTATAAATGAAGACTCATTGGGTCGTACCACTCCTTAAAATTTTATTTCATAATATTATTCCACATCAGATATACTTATGTCACGAAATGAATCTGGTCGCCACTATTACCGGCATCAAACTCAGCCCGTGGAAAGGAACAAAGGGAGTTCCCTATCCCTACAGGCTGGCACAAGTTCTCGGGTATCTTTAATTTAGGTTTGGTAATGATTTACCTGATTATGAAAGCATAAAACATTAAAAATAATCCATAATATAAATCTGAAATTTTAGAACCAAACAAGTCTTAAGAAAAAACCAGAACTTAATACATTTGTTTAAATACAATAAAAGTGGACCAAATACAAATAAATATAGCATCAAGACATTCCTAATTACTCCACATGACAAGGGGTCATCACCCACAAGTCATCTCCACAACTCTGCACCAACGATGGGAACTAACACCTTGAACCGCCATCACCCAAAGCCTTCCCTTTACATGAGTCAAGCATAATAAATTATACTTACACCCAAGGGGTTTAATTAGGGTGTGGTACTAATCCCAATAGTATACCACAAAAATATTCCGAAGATCATGCAATACAATGTGAAAAAGCAAGTAGTTGAATACGCAAAGAAGAGCACTGATAAATTCCAAGAAATGCAACTTTCAATTGAAAACAGTTTTCAACATACAATTTTCAGAATGTTCACACATTTAAATAGACATGTTATATATTGTAAATTACTTCCAAAAACACCCCAATTGAATTGAAAATACCAAAAATATAATGAGAAACAAAATCGGGAACACCCTTAGGAACTAGATAGCCTCGGGCCCCATGCACCTCGTACCTTGGTGTAAAGTAACAATAGTAAAATCCATTCTCGTGCAATATCCACTAGTAGGGAACATAATCATAACCTAGTGGACCCCAATAATCATCTACATAGTTTATTTAGAGTTTTCATTATCCAAATTCTATGTGGAACAGGGACAAAACACATCGGGTCCATTAGTCGTACTAGTACACATCTACCCCACCTAGGTACTCGGGTTTCCCCCTTTGTGCTCAAACAATTTCAGCATGAAAAACATATCCATTTTTATGTAAAAAACCAGTAATGGTCACATACACCTAGTACAGTATTTATCACATTTTATACCACTTGAAACACACAATAAACACATTGATTTTTAATGAAATAATTTCTCAAAATCCCGTATTGTTTTTCACACAAAACCCCTTAAGAACCCCACTTGTACACTATGTGAACACTTTTAAGTTACCAGAAAAGTACATTAAGACTAATAAATTTCAATGAAAACAAAAAAAAATCAATTTTAGGGCCGCCCCATGTTAAACAAGAAGTGCTAACTTTGTGAAAACCCCCATTTTCACACAAAATTGGCACCAAAATTCACTTTCTTTACAAACACCATTAAAACCCATTTTTGCAGCAACAACCAAAGGTTATAAACATTCAAAAGAGTATTTTAATCCCTATTATAGTTCAATAAAAAAAATAAGTATTTATAGGGAAGCCCAAAATACACCAATAAAACATTTCATTGGAAAATCCCCAATTTCACACCAAATTGGCATTTAAAATTAAATTGCAATAGAAACAAAACTAAAAATATTTTTTGCAGATATAATACATTGTGATAAACCTTAAAATATGAAAAATAAAACATTATAATACACAAATATTTCATAAAACATTTTAATCACCTACCAAAACAAAGGAAACCCTTGAATCACCGTAAGAAAATCAAGTCGCGCCACTACCGCACCAAGAGGGACATAGATCGAACCTAAAACTACAATAATTGACCAAGAAAACCCAAGATTAAACCCTAGGTTCGAAACCCTACCCCATATTCATTTTTAACTACAAATAAATTGAAATAAACTTCATGTAAATGGATGTAACTAAGGAGGACAGACACTTACTTGAGATTCTTTGAAGTTCCTCCACCAGATCCCCCTTCAAATGGGGTTCTAAAGATGTTTTGAGCGACTTGGAGGGATTCCATGGAATTTAGGTTTGAATGGGAAGAGTAAGGGTGGAATTAGGAACTAGAATAGAGGGAAAAAATAATTTAAAGAGTAAATAAATAAATAAGTTACCTCTTCAAATTTGGTCGATTTGAGAAACCTTATGATGTTCTGCACTAATTAGTGATGAAAACGAGCTCCAAAGAGGGGGGAAAGAGGAGGGGCACGTGGATGGGTTCATTAGAATTGGTTTAAAGTTATAATAACTGAAACATCCTTAAAATTGAATAAGTTATTAATTAAAAAAAATTTAAACTGTAAATGGGATTTCGGGATGGCCCAATTCCTTATAGAAAACCCCAAATTCACCATTATTATGGATTCTTAAAGGTTCCAAATTTAAATGGTGCTGTAATAGGTCAGGGGAGGACATTTAGGAATTTTAATGGGTGCAAAATATTAAAAAAAATGAAATAGTTATATAAGAAACAAAATTTGTTTTTAAATCTGGAAATGGGCTCACGGTTTGGCCCAAATCATGAAAACTCACCCTTTCCTTAAAAAAAGATTGGGAAACCCCCAAAACAAATCATGAATGGAAATTAAATTAAATTTACCTTTAAAATATTTCATGTATGTGACAAATTATATGTTAAATATACTTGAATTAATTTTTGAAACGGCATCATTTAAGTGTGGGGTTGAAACCTTTATAGTTTAAGACTTTTTAAAAAAATTATTTTATAAAAATTATTTATTTTTTTCAAAAAAAACTATTTGTTCCTTTTTTTATTTTAAGTTTTTTTTAAACTTATTGAGATTAAATTTAATTTTATTGAAACATTATAATATATAAAAATATTGAAAACTAATTTAATCCATTTAACTCACCTTAAATTAATGCTCAAATGGTTTTTTTTTCAAATTCAAAATGGGGGAAATTTATGAAAAGACTTTTGATTTTTAAATATCCTTCCATGATATATTATCTTACATTTTAAATTCACTTACATGATAGTCTTCTTAAAAAAATTTACATATTATTTATGATTCCATTTCTCTCAATAGAACCAATACATGATTGAATAACTATAATTTTTTTATTATTTTAGTAAAGACCATGAAGTATTTAAGGAACCTATTTCATAAAAAAATTTGGAATTCTTTTGAATTAAATCCCATTTTTATAATGAATTATATTTTCAATAACACCTTTATATTAATCCATGTCACCCTTATAATCCATGAATGAATTTCTTTAGGTATCAAAATTATAATAAAAAATCTCTATCTACCATGGTATAAAATCTATTGTATGATCTTAGTTGAATTCAAGTGTCGGGGAAGGGGGAAATTGAGTTGGAACAAACTATTTTCTAGATTCTGTTTGAGATGAAGAGAGAACTGTTGTATCTTTTATGCTATAATTTAGTAAAGGAAATATTTCTAATATGGATGAAAAAATAACCTATATTCATAAAAAATTGGGCATGTAATTCAACCACTATTCTTAAGAGAAAAGCACCTCAATTTTCATATGAAAACTGAAATCTATATAAGGATTTAGGAATAGAAATACTGGAACTAGATCTAAATTAAAAGATTAAAAATGTTATATAGGGTGAAATATGGAATAAATACATCATTTTTGTGGAAGTTATTAGGGACGTACTATCTATAAAATTGAGTAGATAATATGGTAATATATATAGAGTGGAATAAAAAAATAAATTTACTTTGAGAGGCTGAAATATATGAATTATTTTTAGTAAGAATTCTTTGAAAATAAGTACTCAAGTTTTTTTGAATAAAGGCCCTATAACAAATCAATGGAAAGGAAATAATTCATAATCTATCTCTTATTAGAATTCATTCCCATAACAATAAAATTCATAATTTTTCTCTACCATCAACATTAAAATCAAAAAAACTATAACTGGTTGAAAGAAATATAAAAAGTGAATTTTTGTTACTACTGACATGATTAGGGTTGTTTCCTATCACATAAAAACACAAAAGGGTAAAGATTAATTAATGTAACAGAAAGTGATACAGGGATCCATTTTTCAATGAAATCAAAAATCATGCATTAAGATTCAAATAGTAAAAAACTCATAATCCACCTTAGAATTTTCTAAATAGATACCACCCACCTTAGTATTTTAATTTTTCTTCAGTAATATTTCTAATGTTTACAAGTTCAAGATTCCAAGGATTAATTGTGGGGGAATTGAAAACACATAATTTTCATACATTTTTTCCATGTTTCGATGGTTTTAATCCCAATATTTTAACAATTGTATTGAAATTATAAAATTTATTATTTTGATGAATAAATTGGAATTTAATTATTAAGTAGATTAAAACATGATTTTTAATTTATTATTTTATATTTTTAATTATTTTGAATAAATATTATATTTAACTTTGGTTATTTTTATTTTATTACAAGATATATTAAGGTGATTTTGAGGGGGCATATTTTATTTCAAAAGGTTCTGATTCATAATGGGATGAAGAAAATAAAGTTAAAGAAAATATCCTACAAAGTCTAGAATCACAGTGTAAAAGTAATATGTGTAGGATAATTCAACACATGGGACAATTTATCAAATTCTAGAAAAAATTTACTGGAATCAAGTAGAATTCATATAAGGAAATAATTCTATAGTGCCTTCATAAAGGATATTTCACTTACACAATGCCTGAGTAGGATATTTGTAAAGACAAAGGATATTTTGGAGATTTCATATGAAATTTGAAGTTATTTAAATTTTAAAATGGGATAATTCATATGGTTTGATACATTTCAACAAGTTTTATGATATTTAAAGATCCCTAGGATTTTTCAATTGGCCACCCATTTGAAATTTCATCAGTGAATAATAGATTTATAGAGTGAAAATTTTGAAAATGGAAACATCATATGTGTAGGGTATTTTACCTCCTTGTATGATATTTTATTCCACATAGGATATTTTTCTATGAATTAAAATTTAATTTATAAGAATTCTACTAAAGGATGAAAACAAGGGAGTTTGGGGGAATCATTTTCACTTGAAACTAAGTCATTTGACTAAAAAATTAGCATTTATGCAACCATTTAGGGGTTTACAGATGGAAAATAATATGAATAATATTTCGAGTATGAAATGAGAGAAGGAAAGCAATGGATTTTATAAAGATTTAGAGATTTTAAAGAAATAAAGACCATAGGAAATAATGAAAAATGAATATTCCAAACGCATGGTGATCTGATAGATTTAACTAGGACTGAAGAAGATGTAAACTGATGAACTTTAAAAGGAACATGAGGTAGGACTAAAGAGAGGGAATTGGGTTATGTGTATTGTGGGAGTTGAGTCACAACCATTGTTTATTTCGTTCATTATTATTATTACTTTCTTAGTTTCATAATGACTTATCTCTTCTCATTCTTTTCTATTACCCTTCAAATAAAGGGGTAATATATTGATTGTTCGGGTAAGGTAAGGATTTACTTAGTAATTATTTAGTCCTCACACCTTAATGAATAAAATATCTCTCTTCTATTGAATTATTTCAGTTTTATGTAGTTGTTTGAAACTTTCAATGTGTTCATGTTTAAAGACATAAACTTTCTCACTATTTACTTCTTAGTATAATCACTTGTAATCTCAATCCACGTAGTATAAATTATCTTAAATGAATAGTTTTTATTGTGTGGTGAGTGTCTATAAATCACTAGATTGTGTGTGGATCTAGAAAGTTACTTCTAGATTTACTATGAGCACTAAAACTTGATTGGTTATTGTCTTAGTAGTTTAGGAGTAGTTTATTGAATTTTCACACACATAGAAAAGGAGGATGACCAAATAGAAATCACTGTTAGGTAACTCTATACAATAAATTTCATCCAAGGGTGATTGAAAAACTAATCAATGAGACTTTCATTTATCAATTAATAATAAGATAAGAGAAACTATTTTTAAAGACAATGATAATATTTCAAATATAAATCAAACCCTAAACCCATCACCTAATTTATCATCTTTCTTTCAAAATTCTGGATTCCATTTATTTTTCTAATTTTCCAAATCAAACAATTTTAAAAAAAAATCCCATATTTTCTCTAATTAATAAGTTACAATATTATTTTTCACTCCTCTATATAACTGCATTTTAACTAAGGAATAAATTTCTTTTTCCACACCTCTTAATAGGTGTGCATTAGATACACTTTATGTGTAACCCTATAAGATATTTTCTTGATAGTAGTGATTCATACTCATATACCAAGAGTGGTATCTAGAAAAACATCATATATCCAAAATATATAAGGATAATTCATAGCCATAAAAATATCTTATGAACACTTACCATGTAATATAACCTCTTTTCATAATGGTATCTTATAAATTAAGATAAATATTCCATGTTGTAATCATTTAATAATTTATTTATCTTTTTTGAATATATTATATGTAATTTCTGTCATATACCATAACCATGGATATAGTCAAGGCACTACCATTTGAGTCAAGTGGACAAAGATATCTTTTTTCATTTCTAAGCTGACAAATCTCATTTTTATCATTGAATTAATATAATTTCACTAATGGTTCACCCAAAATAGGTTACATTTACACAATATAAATTTCATGGTTTTTATCTTGAATCAAAGTATGCAATAAAATTATACACATTGATAATGGTCTCAAGTCAAGATACCAATACAAATTCTCACTGATAGGAACATCCAATGACACCCATAACATATATTGTCCTATTGGTGGGTGAATCCTTAGGATCTATTATACTTGATATCACTATGTGTAGACTTCATGATAAAACATTTTAATAAATATAATCACCCATTTCCTAATAGCCAGACATCACCTGTGTCTTGTTGGTATGATATATCTAGATCATAGGACCTATGTGAAATATTACAATCATAATATCTCAAGGTTCTCATTATATATAAGAACTAATGTAACCTTTTGATATAAAAAACAATACAAGGGAATTACCATGTAAATAAAGTACACTAAAGTAATGGAACTTTTATTATAAGATAACATCATGAATAACTCTCTATATACATGATATGGTAATAAAAAACTGATTAATTTAGGACTAGTGTACCCAATTTTATAACATTCATATTTTTGGTTAAGAGGTGTTTTCAACCATTAGTCATAATAAAATAATATGTGGGCAGTGTATTTGATGTGCACATAAATAAGGTGTATCATATATTATGATACACCTGGATGGTAGGATGTTATATCAATAATATGGATATTATAACATACGATATGTATAAATCATATGAAAGGTAAAGTATTCCCATACTCTCTATGTTATATCATATGACATGATTCATGATTACATGAATGAATTTCATGGATCCACCACCTTTATCCCATGTGGATTCATTCAATTTATAATCTATTATGAATGGATTAAACATGGAATGTATATACATTGAACTAGTTTAATGAATTATTTAATGGGACATAATTCATGGGTTTCATTTGAAGACACCCTAATACATTTCATAAGGATGATTCATTCCTCATTCAATACAGATTTATGAGGATGGATATAAATGGAAATGATTTTCCTCATTGGTTGTGATTGGGATCATCAGTTTTATGAAAATCTTTCTAAAACTCTCTTTTTCTCATAGCATTTTTTAATATGTATATTGAATATTCCAGCACCCCTATCTACATATGGGAATAATATTTATATAATCATGGATCCAAAGGATGTTTTAATCCCCTCATAAGAATAAATATAATTATTTGTTACTCTTTTGATCTTTATTAAATAACTCAAAGAAGATAGAGACTTATAAAATTACTATAAAAGATTGTTATTCTTCATAAATACCATGAATTTTGATTATTGAAGATAGATCATTCATCATTTGGGTTATCTTAAATTTAAAATGATCGTAAGATAATACCCCAAAAACCATCAGTGGTATCAGGGTGTTTTTCTTCAAATATTAATCATGTGAATCAATTATTTTTCTATGTTTTTTATCTAGTAATTCATATATGATGATATTATAATATACAACATAAAGGATTTATTATGTTTTGTTTAGTCATAATATATGAATATAAGATATCATTAGGTATGATAAAATGAGAACCAAAGGAGTTATTCTATGTCATATCATACAATATGTGATATCATACAATTCAACTCAGTACATGATTTTTGAAAAATAGATCTCCATATCGTATTTATGATATTTCTCTATATCGTTAAATATGAATGGTGTTATATGATAAAACCTATCATAAGAAATGATATGTATAATATTTTATGATTGAGTGTCATATCATAAAATGTTATTAGTATCTATAATGGTCTCTCTCCTATATCAGTTGTATTTTACGATTGAGTTTCATTCATAAAATTAGACATGTATAGGAAATATGTTTTTTTTTTATATTTTTATTTATAATTTATTAATTATTTTTAAATTAAGATTATTATGAATTATCAAATGAGGATTTTTATTCTTAAGAAAATAATATGTTCCTATTTGTTTCTCATGTTTGGTAGAATAAATAAAGTGTTTATTTATTTATTTATTCCTTTATATTATTCAAGTATATAAATTTTTTATATAATGTGAATAATTTGTATGCTTAAATTTATATGACAAATTTATTTTAAGAGATATTTCCTTGTAATATATTCTATGTATGACTCCATATGATTTATTTTTTATCTACCATGATCTATGTTTTTTTAGTGTTATAATATAGAAAATATTTTTTGAATATAGTTTTTCATTTTAGTTGTTAGAGATATCATGAATCAAATTCTATATTGAGTTATGTATTTAATGTAATAAGGAATTGGGGATGTAATACCCACTATCTTGGAGGAATATTCCTTGTTCTATAAAGGTAAGTGGTTGGTTATCTACTACTTCAGGCTTACTCATGTACATATTATCAATCTCATATAACTCTATCTATTTACGTGAAAATTTAATGTACGTTATGCATGAGATCCATTCAGATATGTATGAATATATTTATATTTTTTTATTATTTTAATAACACAAACTTTTGGGTTGTGTCGAGAGTTATACATTAATGTGGTGTGAAAACATTAATTTGGTGGATGAATAGGGATTCCAAAACTAAATCATTAGAAGCATGCATACACCAAGGGATAAAACATGAGATGATAAACGTTGTATAAGATTAAATGGATTAGATATTCATGTGTTTTATATTAAAAAGATTATATTTTTAAAAGAAAACTCTTGAAATAAAAAGTTTTATATTCTTTATAAAGTTTCACTTTTCAAGACCTAAATCATTCACTACGGGTGTCCCTAGCCATTAGGCATCCATAGATTATCTTTTGTATATAAAGAAAGTTACAAGGTGACCCTAACCATTAGTTTCATTATTCATAGCATTTTATTTGGGTTACACTAGTTTTGAAACCCTAACCATTATGATTTTATAGGAATATAGTTGATTGAATCCTTTGAGGTTTTGGATAAAGAGTTTAACCACTCAATTATCCAAGAATCATATATGATAATATTGACAATAATGTTGTCTACCAGATATATACATGAATTATTTACATGTTACTTGATGTAAGTCATGATGAATTGTGGATCTTAGATCACTAAATATATATGATGTATGGTATTATCATTTTTAGTGGGGATAATTTTATGAAAAGTACTTGATGAAAAGATATAATACATGATATTCACCCATAGGTATGTATTTACTATATATTATGGTTTATATCACAATAATCATATTGATATCCATTATAGGTATATTATATAATATTGTACAAAATTAGTATCTTGGGTAGAGAAATTTTCTTTGAGAAAATAATTTTGATCATAAAAATGTGAATGTTATAGAGGTCATGTTCACTAACTCTGACTCTTGGGTATTGTATACCAATTTGAAATCACACATTTTTGCTGAAAAACACAGTCTTAGAGTTAAAAGGGAATTTATAAAAGGTGAAATAAATATTTATTTTAATAATGGAGAAATAATTTCTTCATTATAAGTATGAACTTTTAATATGATATTTCCAAGTGAATTTATACTAGAATTGGATTAGTGTTATTATGTTCCCACCATAAACAAAAATATGATTTATGTATGTTGTTTGGAAAAGATGATATTTTCATTTTTCTACTAAGAAACATATCTCTTATATATATATATGAATAATTTTGTTTATGATATCATGAATATGATAAATAGTTTATATATTATAGATATGGATAATACTATATATAACATTTAGAATAAGAAGTTCTAGGATGATTCTAATCCCACCTATATTTGGAAATCTTTCTTTAGGAATATAAATAAGAAACACATCCAAAGAATCTGTATAGATATATTATTGGACTCATTCAATTATGAATCATTCTAAAACTATGAATTTGTTTATTATGAAATATGACCAAAAACACCTTTAGTAGAAAAGGTGAAAATGTTAAAGGACTATTGGACCTTTTTATAGTGATGTATATGGATCAATTTGTTACTTTTAATAATGATTTAAGTCAGAATAGATATGTTATTTTGATTAAACACAAGTGTGTAATTTGTAAAAGTTTAAAATACTTTTTGAAAAAAGTATAGAATATACTGGGAAAATTATAAAGATCCTCCGATCAAAAGATGGTGGTGATTACTTAGTCTTGGATTTTATTTATCATCTAAAGGTTTTGATAATTGTTTCACATATCACTCCTACTAGAATTCAGTAATATAATGATCTATCTGAGAGGAAAAATAATACATTTTTATACATGGTTCAATCATTGATGAGTTACTGTAACCTTCCCATTACATATTGGGGTTATGCTATGAATAATGATGCATTTTTACTAAACCATGTTCCATCTAAAGTAGTCGTAAATACATCATAAAAGATAAGGATTGGGAAATGTAACATTATTTAATTTTTTTAATATTTGGGGATGCAAATCATTCATATAAATTTGGATTCTGATAAGCTTGAATCCAAATATAATAAATTATTATTTGTTGGTTATCCCAAGGATACAGAGGGATAATAATTCTATAATACTATTGATAAAAAAGTGCTTATGGATGTATTTTATACATTTAATGATAAAGGATTTATCAATAGGGGAGTTAGTGGTAGGAATGTTGAACTTGTAGAAGTTCATGACTAACAAACAAGAATTTTTTCTAAGATGGAAGTTGAACTGGTTCCACTAAGAGTTGCGGAAGAAGAACTAACTCAATCCACATAATAACTTCATAGGTATTGTGAAATTCATCAATATATCATGAGATATGGATTTCTCATAGATAGTGGTTATGAGGTAATGTTCATAGTATATGAACATAGTACCTATTATAAGGCCATAGATAGTTCAAATTATGAGAAATGGTTAAAAGTAATGGAATCGGATATGGACTCTATATACACTAACCAAGTTTGTAACTGCATAGATACACCCAAAGGGGTCATAACCATAGGTGAAATTGGTATTTACATATTAAAACTGGAATAAATGGTATAGATTCCACTTATAAAGCATGTCTGGTGGAAAATGGTTACATGAAAATTCTTGGTATTGACCATAAAGAAAATTTGAAATGATGAAGTAAATTTGAATATTTCTTTCCATAAAAGATTTTTTTGATTATGAGATATGTCAAATGGTTTTAAAAATTGTTTTTATTAATGATAATTTATTTGGGGACGTGTATATGATACAACCCAAAGGTTTTGAAGGGAAAAACGAGACTACTAAGGTATACAAGATGCAATGGTCCATTTATGGATTGAAGAAAACTTCTTAGAGTTGGAATATCTAGTTTGATAATGCAATCAAGGATTTTGGTTTCTTCAAGAATGTAGATTATTCTTATATATAAAATTATATTAGTTGGAGTGTTTTAGTGTTTCTGATATTTTATGTGGATGACATACTACTTTTCAAAAATGGCATCCTAACACTTCACTTTATGATAATGTGTCTGAATAAATGCTTATGATTGAAATACATGGGTGAATAAACCAAACCACTATTTATGAAGATAAATAGATATATATCGAATAAACTACCAAGACTTAATCAAGACACTTAAATTGGTAAATTTCTAGAGTATTTTAGAATGGAGAACTATAAAAGTGGTATTTACTAGTGTCACCTAGCATGAATCTTAGGAAGATTCAAGGTCCTTATATATAATTAGAAAGGATGTATAAAATTATCCAAAAATCCCTAAAATTATCTATCATGTATGCTATATTGTGTACTTGACCTTATGTTACCCATGATCTAATTATCACCACTAGATACCAATCCAATCACAGTGATATTCACTAAAAGAACATTATTAAGTACTTGATAAGGACTAATGAGATTTTATTAGTCTTTAGAGGAGGGAATTAAATTTGTTTAAATGGTTACAAAGATGTATGTTTTTAATATGAAAAAGATGATATAAAACCTCAATCAATTTTTGTGATTTTCTAAAATTATAGAGCTATTAGTTGGAAGACTTTAAAACAATCCACCAAAGAAGAATTGATAACAAGGGTGGAGTATATTGTTACATCAAATTTTGAAAAGGTAGTTTTTTATCAAGAATTTCATCTATAAAGTAGAGGTTGTTCCTCATACTGAGGTAGTGATTAAGATTAACTATGATAGAAATAGAGCTATATCTCGGGAAAAGGAACCCCAATCTCACAAAAAGACCAAACAAATCCTTCAAAAATAGTATCTCACATGAAAGATCATTAATAGGGGTGATGTGATGATATTTTTAATGGTTACATGGGATATTGTAGTAGATTCATTGTTGAGACTATTACGAAAATAACAATATGTGGGTCGTATAGAATATTTGGTTATTAGAAAAATGATCAATTAGTTGTAATAGTTATAAATTTATCATGGTTTTATAATAAAATAAATCACTATTTATAATTCATCCATGTGTTCTCCAATTCACTTTATATGAATAGTCAAATTATAGTTTCCCCTAAAAATGAGACCTTGAGTTATCCCTAATCAAATATTATCATTGATTATAATGGGTTGTGATGATATGTTAATTTTAAAATGAATAATATCTTGTGATCATTTCAAATGGTTTTATATGATATACAAAGAATAGATTCCTAGGGTAATAAGTAAAGACTTATTACTTGGACTGGCCCACCAAAATATATCTCATGGAATGTTATACAGTCATCAATATACTTAGGGTGTATTATTATTATCAATATCCATTACCTGATGTTGGTGAGATTCCTACCATGATAACCTTTATACTTTGATACCATTATTATATAAGTAAAAAAGAGAATTATCTAATCAGAGGGTGGTTGAGTATTTTTTTGAACATGTCATCAGTTGGAGTGAAACCAAGAAAGAATTTTTTTTACTTTCGTTACTAGAAAATATTTCTGGACTTTGGTTGAATTAAAGTAAGGAAATTCAAGGCCATTATTATTTGAGTCACATATCATGTGTTTAGATAATTGGATGAGGTACATGTGATAGACTCATTTTTAGATGAATGAAATGTGATGTATTCCTCGACTTGGTGAGTATGTTTTGGAGAATCAAGAAAGGAAAAGATATACTATACTAGATTGACATTGGTTTCATATCTAATTGTTAATCAATGTCATGGGAACATAGATTATATAGGTATACATATTATGTATATGATTCATATTGTGGTGTAAATGTTTTTATAATGATATGAGTAAATTTGAGGGAGATCACATAAAAACCCCTTACAATATTGAGTAGCATTGATGCTTTTCTAAAGGACACTCTTTTCTTACATCTATCAAATAAGGATTTCATATTTTTTTTCAGTGCTTCCAAGGCCCATAAAGTCACAAAATTAGGTATTTGGATAAGAATTAAATTTTAGACAAACAATTTGTTCCATGGTTTTGATAAAATTTCATCCAACAAAGGAGTTTTTGATGGATTCATAAAGAGTTGTGAAGTTTTTCATTAATTAAATATAGTATTTAAGAACAAGTTGGATATTTTTTGATGTTCACATAAATAAGTTATATCATACATTATGATACACCTAAATCATAGCCTTTACTATATATAATATGAATGTTGTAGTATATGATGTGTGAATCATATGAAAGGCACAAGATACATTTTCTATATATGTAATGTCATAAAAAACAATCTGGATTACATACATGATGTGAATTCATCTAATAAAATCCCCCCTTATAGTTTCCCTTAGTTTCCAATCCATTATTAATGAATTAAACATGAATTATATATACATTGAATTATTTCAATGGATTCTCCAATAGGATATAATTTATGGGTTTCAATCGATGACATCCCAATATTTTTTATATGGTATATGAATTATTCATTCAATGAGGAATGTCATATGGATATATAAGGAAATTATTTCCTTCAATGGTTATGTTGGTTATCATTAATTTCATGAAAATATTATTGAAACTCTATTCTTACCATAGAACCATTCATTATGTAGAGTGAAGGAGCTAGTACCCCTATCGATGTATAAGAATCCTCAAGATATTGTTGTGGATCCAAAGGAATATATAATCCCCTCAGAGGCATGAAGCTAATTGTTGTTTATGCTTGTGGTCTTCTTAAAAAACTCCCAGAAGATGTAGGCTACAGTGATTAATATACAGGTATAATGTTCTTCATAAATACCATGAATATTGATTCTTGAAGATTGATTGGGAATCATATGGGTTTTCTTTCCCTGAAACTGATCATAAGATGATCCCTCAAAATCCAACATAGTGCATTTATAGTTATAATTCATTATCTCCTTACATTTTTAATAGTAGGAGATGGTTGTGTGAATGGTTTGAGTGTGATATATGAGTGAGGTTAAGAAAAAATAAAAATATTAAATATGATAAAGAATCTTCATTCTAATAATTTCCCCTAATTAATACTGACCATTCTTCCTAACATTCATTACAAATAATTTTCATAATTTTTTCATGAATCTTTTTCAACCCTATTTATTTTTATTTTGTTATTTTAAAAACAATAAAAAATATTAATAATGTGAATTCTAGGGAGTATTTTAGGATTTTTTCCTAGGATAAAAACCCATGGCCAACTACATATCCAATTTCATATGGGGTTAATAATATTCTATTTTATATACTAAATCCTTTAATAATATTCTATAGCATCATATTAGATTCCATTATCGAGGATCCAAAAATATTTTCTTCGCTATTTTTTCCGTTTATAGATACTTTTCAATGTTTTATTTTTGAAAAACTAAAACAACACATGGATTTTTATTTCATGACTCCATTCCAACAAGATACATGGAGTGAATATAAAAGACTGGTTGATAAATTCACACATTTTTACTATAATCAACACTTCTATCCCCAAGTGTAGGATGGGGGAGAAATTTAAGTTGGAACATGTGAATTATTTTAGAAAATGTATATGGGGGTGTTGAAACAACTATAAAAATAATAATAAGAAAAATTAAAATATGTTCTGTATATATTTTATGTAAAATAACCATTATAGGATAAAGGTGAACTCATTGAAAATCCACTCTCAGACATCACAACACACCCAAATATTCTTCTTAAAGTAATTATTCCAACAGATCCAATTTATGGAGAGTGTTCATATTTTATTTTTCTATTCTAAATTTTTTTAAAATTTTGTGTGAACTCATTTATCCTTAGATTTTAGTGTAGTAACTTCACCAATTAATGCCTTATATAGTGAAGTTAAAGAGCAAGAACCCATCAATGAAGAAAATATAGTCAAGAAGCTAAAGAATAATATTTTTCAGTGACCTTACATATTGAAATAAAAATACAAGTTTCTATATATAAGGGGGTAATTTCAATCTAAATTATTCTTATTTCAATTTCCCTAAAATAGATATTTTTATTGAATCTTTATATATTGTTAATGTAAATGAAACAATATTTAATCTTATCATATTTTCATGTTATTATGATGATGCATGTACATTGTATAAAGAAGAAAAAAGGAATGAGGAGCTAGTCTCACTACCTTTTAATACACCATTAAGTGGGAAGTGAATAACATAATATTTGAAAAAAGGGAATATCTAGAAAAAAAGGTGTCCAATTAGATTTGCATTAGAATAAATCACATGTGGTTGTTCTTACCATACAAGATCAATCCCCCTTTATGCTGGGGATAATAGACATAACTACTAAAATAGGGGTTGTAAAATCCTAGAACCCACATAGGGGTTCAAACCAAGACTTTTTCCCATTTATTTATTTTTCTTAATTTTATTATTCATATTTTTTAATTTAGTATTTTTTTCTTATAGGTTTTTCATGGAGGTAAGCATTGGAAATCAATTTAAGAACATAGGATGTTTTCTAAAACAACTATTAGGTTTTTTCCTTCCATATCATTTGTTTTCTATAACATAATTCAAATTTTGTTTAAAGTTAAAAATTTATAAATAAGTTTATATAATGGTAGTAACATATTGGTGTGGGTGGTGGAAAAAATATTATTGTAACATTATGATTATTTTGGTTTTATTTTTCATTATTTTTTTTTGAGAATTGAGCTTTATTGGACACTTTTTTTATTTTCAGACCATTGAGTTAATTTTTTAAATTTTCTTGAATTAGAAATCTAAAAACTCGCATTATTTCTTTTATATTTTTTATCCCAAATTAATTTTGACAGTTTAATAAATTTTGGGTCCATTGAGAAGTCCATGCATTTAACATAATCTATAATAAAATCCTTCCCAACATGAGAGGTTTCAAAACCATTTTGAAATATTCTTACATTTATCTATTTCTTAAGATATCAGGACATATATCACAATAAACAACATGATTTATAGACTTATTCAAAAATATTTTATTTTAGGTTTGATTAAAATGATTAATGAAATTTCTGAAATTAAAATAACCTTTGTTATACTTATTTCAAGACTAACATACATATGTACCTCATTTGGATGAGCTTTAAAGACCATGAATGACCATATATGAGATAAATTACATGCCAAATACATTCTCACCCATCACTTAATGTTTAAATTCATGTTTTATAATTTAAAACAAGTGTGGGGGAGATTTTTTATGGAAATAATTTTTTTTAGAGTTGCATATTTTGGAGGATGTAAGGGTAGTTTTTCCTTTTATAATGGTAAAATAATTCACAATATTACTTCAAATTCATTTATCCCCACTTTGTATTTAAAATAAATAAAAAATTTATATATAAATAAATGAAAATGGAGATGAGATTGAAATTTTCATTGCGTTTTTTGATGATTCATGACCAAAAAATAAAAGGGTGTGAATTATTATTCATAATTTATTTCATTCACTTTTTATACCATTCACCATGAAAATTAATTTTAAAAAAATGTAAATAAAATTTGTGATAATAGGATTATTTAATCATTATGATTAGTATTTATATGTGTATTACCATTTAAGGGGGTGGTGATATTTGATAATAGTGATGCATTTGAGGGAGTAAGAGGACAGGTAAATATTTATTACAATTTCTTATAAATTTATAAATTTAGATCTAATAGATAAAACTTTTTTTATGAATCCTTTAATTTTAAACATCAAAACGTCAACCTTAAACCCCAATACAACGAATGTAAAAGGAATTTTTATTTATCAAAAACATTATCTTTGAGTGGAGATGTAGTCACATTATAATATCATGAAAACTATTGATGATTCTAAGAAGAAGAAAACTTTACAAAAATATATTTTTTGAGAGTGAGTGACACATTTCTAGGTGAGGTAGGTACACATGTGTCTGGATGTATCAATGTAATTAAAAGAAATTTCTTGAGCATAAATAAAATGGAATTTAAATTATAAAGAAAGAAAGATAAGGTTTGGGTGGAAAAGAATATATCACTAACACTTTTGATTAAAACTCTCACTACCCACATATAAATAGTACAAAACGGACCCTGTTTAACATGGAATTGATACCACACACTCGATCTTGATATTGAGGCTTTAATTAAAAGATAAGGGGTTATAAATTAATCATTATGAGATTCCCAACCCTTCTCTATATTTCATTTTTCCCCTTTTCATTTTTCAGTCTATTTCTATGTTCCCTCCCCTATAAATCCTCCCATATATATGGTTTTAGTGATATTACCCCAACATGGGTGAACTTAGGGGAAGAAACTACTGTATTGTAGTTGAATTTAAATATATTAACCCATTATAATTTATATTTTCATAATAGGATGTTTATAAGCATTATTTGAGGGTTTTAATTAGACATTATCATTATTCCTCTCTTATTTCACATTCTCATTATTTAACTATATAGAATTCAATATTTAACTTAATTGATTTTTTTTTCAAACATTAGATATGGTTATCTCAATGGAGAATGGTATGGTTATTGTTGACTATGAAAAGTAGTGCTTATGTTCTCAGTAAGGCATGATAATTTGAGTTGATTGGGCTTCATATTCATGGCTGAGATTTAATTTCCACCACTAGTCATAGGAAAAAATAAGGGTAACATGCACTTATAGTTGTAATATGCTACCTCTTTACATTGGGAATTGTGAAAGATGATTAGGAAATAGGTTCAAGTCTAACCATTGAGGGAGGTTAAGAAATAGTGAAAAATATTTAATAAGATAAGAAGGATGAACTCTTGGAGTTTTCCTTAAGGGATACCCAAAATTCTTCCCAAATTTCATTGCATATTATTTCATAATTTTTCCATGTTTCTTTTTCAACACAAATTCTTCTGCTTTCATTATTTAAAAAATATATGAAAAAATATTAATATAGTGAAAAACAATGACTGTTTTGGTCTTGGTTCCTTAGATATAAGACCATTTTCAGATCTATATCTACTTTAATTAGATATTTTTAACATTATATTGGATGTACAATGTCCTTAAACAATATTGTGGTGGATCTATGATCTGGATTAAGCTCGTGTCACTATCATGTACAGACTGGACTGACTAGTGAAAGGTTCAATGTTTTATTCTTTATTTTATTATAAATTCCATATGTATAGATAAATCTTGGGATTAATGGTTATTTTGAGTTATTCTACCACTAAATTTAGAAGATTATAAATCCATATAAATCCCATCACTTTATTCTAATAATTAATGTGATTAAATTAGCTATTTTTTATTTAGTTAAACTCATATAGTAATTTATTTGATTGGGTGATGTTTTTATAATTTTGAATGAACTTCTATAATTTTGAACACTTTCAAGATTAATATATATATATATATATATACTAATAAATTTTAATGTATAAATAAATAACTAAAAAATAAATTAAACATAATAAAAATTTATATATAACCAATTCATAAATAATAACACTTCTATAATAATCTCATATGTATTCAATTGTCTTAATAGTTTGGTTAACCAATCCAAAACATCATAATTTAAAAATAGAACATATTTTTTCAATTATTTTTTATTCCATTACATTGAGATTGACATATCTCAAAATCCATTATTATTGATGAGTTTTAAAAACATTAAAATATTAAAATATATCATCAATATTAATTAATGAGATGTTATAATTTATCTTATACCAATACCTTATGGGATAATATATGAAAAAACATATCAATGATGATATATTCCATTTTCTATTTATAGAAAAAATTTATTGATTTTTTTCTACTCATGATAAATAATGATTTTATATAATCAGTTCAACTACCTTTTTCATGTGTATAATAAATATACCAGACTATTTCATTTTAACACTGCACAACTGAATTATTCATATAGGTATTGTGAGCATATTATAAATACTTTTATAGGATAATTTTATATATGGTATGTGACGATCAATAATTACTTCAATCAAAATGAAAATCTTATTATATATATTTACAATAAAATAATAATACATATGAATATCCCAAAGGCTCATTTTTTATAAAATGTATATATGGTTTACATGGTTGGTGGGTACACCTATATATATATATATATATATATATATAGAAATTGATACTTCACATAAATACTATGAATTTATATCCAATATAGCTTATAATGATATAAATAATAGATAACCCATGTTATTCCATTATATTTTGTCATACATGGAGAATTCATAATATCATCAATAGAATAAAAAAAGTACTTCATAGATGAAATTTAGTTTGTATATACATATATATGTATTAAAAAAAGTAATGATCCAACATATATAGACATCTAATAAAAAAACATATCCAAAACATCATGTGTGATTTATGTTAAAATAAATTAAAAATACAATAAAAATCACATCAAAAAAATATTAATATCATAACCAAAAAATTTACAAAAATTATTATTTTCTATAGAAAAAACCTATAATTGGAATATCTGAAATATTATTTTGATATAATGGATATATTTATATGAATCAATATATATACAATTATAGTCACCAAGACTAAGTCGAGATACAAAAATTGAGTTATCTAATTATTTTAAATATATGATATTTGAAACCAAATCATAAATAAATGAAAATTGTTTAAGAAAAATGAAGTGTGAAAATGAAAAAAGAGGAAAAATAGATTACCATTATGATAGAAGGAAGACAATGGTTGGATTTGTTCAAGGTACTAAGATTATAGAATCACTTGACCTGTCATTAACCAACATAGACCACTCTTGAACTAGATACCTAAGCAAGCATGTGGCAAGGCCCAAAAGGAATTCCTAATCCCTACAGGTTGGAAACAAGTTCCTGGGAATATGGGAACTCCTTTAGAAATAGTTTTCCTTATAAAATAATTACATGGGCCTGAATAATGAATCTGACATTAACTTTCCATAACTTAGAAAGTAATTATTCAAGTGTATCATATATAATTAACAATTAATAAACATCCCATGGAATAATAATAACTCAAATAAAAACAAGTAATAAAATAAACCATGATATAACCATTATTTATAAGGTATCTAAAAAAGAGTCAAACGAAGGAACCATATATACAAACAAACACTAATGGAATAGGATGTATACCAAGTGGGTGATATAAGATACATCAATGAACCCAAAAAAAATAAACAATAGGGGTACCCATCTCTGTGTGATATAAGGATCAAGCTCCCACCATGTCCCCATCATCAACCCATGCTCCACTTGAAAGAATACATGTCACCTTCATATGGTGGATTGAATTTACCTGAACTCATTAAAACTAGATCTACACACACCCATTGGTTGTATATAGGGTGTGAGAAACACTACACCAGTCGGATCTCACCAAGGGTTCTATGAGTAACCCTTTTTAGATAAACAAAAGCATGCTAGTTTAAATAAATCATAAGAAAGTATGTTTTAAATTATAAAGGAAATACAAAAAATAAACAGTTTTTAAATGAAATTAAATTATATGGAAATAAACATTCCATAATCATGCAATATGGGAGAGCCCTAGGATATTCACAATTTTTAGGCACTTTATGTCCTCTTATCAACTTGTGATCTAACAGTTAATCTAAGTGTTCTCATAAACCACTTAGGAGGACAATACATTTCCTAATAATATGTTTTAGAATATCCTATGAAACCAAATATAACCAACCACTAAGTATCAAATTCCTTAGCCTAGTTGTATGGTGTCATCCGTCAATGTCGCCATAACAATTATCCAAGCCTAATATAGTTTGTTAGAGTGGTGTAAATCCAAAATTGATACTTAATGCTAGTCTCCCCCTTTAGCCACCCATGTTCCCATGTGTTGTACCTAATTCATACATGGATAATTCTATTTAAAATCATTTTCCATCAAAATCCTAAAAGCCATACCCATTTATTATTTGAATAAAAATATTTTAAAAGTCACTTTACTTATCAAATCATGGTAAAACATTTAGAAAAAACATGACTTAAACCATCAACCACTAGTATTATCATATCATAACTTTAATTAATTAAAAACCCCTCTATAAAACATATAAATAATGATTTTTTCATAAAAACAATATCACATGAAACCACTTACCTTTAACCAAGCTAAAACTCCCACCTAGGATAGAAAACCACCTAGGATGACAATAGGGATCCTAAAGAGAAAATAAAAAACCATAAAATCCAAAACAAAACTATAAAATCAAGAAAAAGGAAACCCTGGGCCTCTTGGTCATGGGAAAGAGTAAAAATTTATATAAAGAGGAGGAAAAAACAAGTGGGAATAAGGGGATACATTTAATTGAGTAAATCTTTAAAAAACTAGGTGAAATACCACCAAATATAGTGCTAGGTAGGAATGAATAAGATAATTCATGCATGGGGAAAGGCTCCTAGTTCTAATAAGGGGATGAATGATGTTTATATGTGTTAAAAATTAGATAAAAACTAAACATTTCACATTTTTTATTTTTCTAGGAAGGATGCATGGTTTCGCTACATGGTTTTTAAAACTTCTCTCTAACCTTGTGGGTCATCATTGTCTCATCTAGGCACTCACATGGTTGGTATTTATAGTTTATAAAACCATGTTCCAACCATGTAAAACAATATTTTTAATATTTTAGGCACTTTTATATGGTTTCCACACAATTTCTCCTAACCTATGCTAATTGTGAAACTGCCCAGTTTTTCAAAACTTCAAAAATTTCAAACAAAAAGACCGTAAAACAAAAGAATAATAATAAAATACTAAAGGAAAAATATTCCTACAAGTGAAATAATGGTTGTGAACACTCTCCCCAATATATCAGTTTTTTTCTCTTGAAAGTCAACATGATTCTTGGTGATGGAATACATGAGGCCACTGGTCATTCATGTTAGTTTCATGCTCCCAATTCTCATCTGAATACGATCCATACTACCATAACATGAAAACTAACCAGATTTATTTCCATTATAACACATTTTCTAGGGAGTAAAAATTTTAAATTGTTCACTAGAAATCTATAAATCTATATCTAATTCAAGTTCTTCACATTTAATTACATTGGATGAATTAGGTTGGTATCTCATCAATTGAGAAACCTGAAATGTGTTATTGATTTTTGTTAGAAGAATCGGAAAATTAAATTTGTATGTAACCTTCCCAACCGATCCAATTATCTCAAAGGGACAAAAATACCTCAATAAAATCTTCCCCTACTTTCCCATCCTTTGGTAACCCAAGTAGGATTATACCCTTAGAAACATCCTTTGACCCACTGAAAAATCAAGGGGGTGGTGACAGCGATAGACATAGGATTTATGGAAAATCTAAGCCATCATCAACTATTGTTGAGTAACCTAAACCTTCATTGTTGTTTCTTAGAAAATATTAATTACTAATAAAGATATTTAAATTTCCTTTATCTATTATATGGGATAATGACATGGTAAACTATAAAGATATTTTAATGGGGACATTTGTATCTATGAATGATAGTTGTTATTGTAAGAAAAAATGACCATCCCTAGATAGGTATCCCATGAACCACCGATGTTCAGAATTCATACTCAAATCATATCCTACATAATTTTATTGGCTTATTTTGTCTTCCCATTCATCTAAGGATGGTAAGATACACTTAACTTTACATGATATCTCATCACCTCTTGAAGGAAAATCCATAATCTTGATGTAAAATATGCATCCCATTTATATATGATGATTAAGGTAACAAAGTATATCCTCGTGACTTCCTACAGATACAACATTCCAAGATATTCCAAATTTTTCTTCTCCATGATCAGTATAAAGTGGGCAGATTTAGTAAACCATTCGATCATGAACCAAATAGTGTTCCATCCACATGGTGTATGAGGACGTATAATAATGAGGTCCAGGGAAAAATCATCCTACATATAGGTAGTTATAATAAAAATTTGAAGTAAAAAAGTGGTTCTTTGGTGTTTGGACTTTACTTGTTTACAGGTATAAAAATAAGACACCAAGTTTTTTATACCTCTCCTTAAAATTTTCCACCAATATTGTGATATCATATCAAAATACATCATGGTGTAAATGGGCTGGAAAACACAATAACACTGGTGGAATTACTCCATAATTCCTTCCTCACTAAATAAGGGTCCATGATTCTGCTCTTGAAATAAAGTGATCCTTATAGTGATTAAGACCATTCACTGATGGTCTCCCCGCCATATAAATATCCCTTAAAACACTTTCATAAGTTCCAATGGAAGTTTCAATAATTCCATAACATCATCGGAGATAAATATGTGAGTAAAATTATTATTAAGTAAATAAATCACCATAGAATATGAAATTAGCATAGTAACTTCATGATCATCATCCATGTATCTGACTCTATAGAAGCTACCTCTACTATATGAAACTAACTAGTCTTCGTTTGAGATGCATCTAACTAAACAAAATATCCCTTGGGTAATGAGTAGTTTACATTGCATTGGGGAGAAGGACTAGCATTAAAAAACCATGTGAATGACCTAAAAACCCACAGGAATGGAAATCCTTTAGAGTGATCATCATAGGGATCTCATATTCCTATACCTTCCACATTGATAAAAATCAAGAGACCCACCACATAAATCTTCTAACACAAAAAACTGAGATAGTTTCCAATAGCCACTACTACCTGCCCTTATCGGCTCATCATGATTTTGTTTATTCTTAGAAACACTACTACTACTCTCAGTAAATAGAAAAGGAACATCAATCGTCCCTGATATCCCATCCTAATCAATCTCAACTATCAGTGCTTGATCCATAACCTCAGTATAGGTTAAGATATTCAAAAGGAAGACCTGCTATTTAATTTCAGGATGAAGTCCCATTTCAAACCTCTTAGACTTAATTTTTTTATATTAGATCTAGTGAAAAATGAATAATATCATTGAATATGTTTGTATACCCTATAACCATTTTCACCCTACTAGTGAGAAATAAATTCCTAATATTTTTCTAATTCCATCATGTCTAGATAAAATTGTTGGGTGAAAATAACCTGGAAATCCTTTCACTCTAGATTCTTGGGATTCTTTTCCTGGATGAAAAAATCCCTCATTTTCCTTCTATGGTATTCATGTATGATGGTAGCACAATTCTCTATAATAAATTCTGAAGTTCCAATGAATTTAATGATCCAAAAAATCTTCTCTAACCAATCATTGACCTCCTAAGGATCATTGATTCCTCGAAAATAAGGAGGCTTATGATTAATAAATTATTGAACTTGATCCTTCTTAGAACCTTGATCATATTCCTTAGCTTGATTAGATCCATAAACCATCCCTTGGTCTATATATTAAATAGTCTACACCACCACCACAATTATATTTTGACTAGCCTATGGATATTATCATGAAACTTTGTATGTATCATCCTTTGGAGAGTTCACTTTTCACTTTTGAGGAGGGATAATTCTCAATAAATAAATAAAATAGGAAAACCATAAAAACTAATAATAAAATATCAGTCCATAACATGAATATTTATTAAAATTAAAAAATGTATCATAAATAAATTGAAAATGGAAAACTACAAACTTTTATGTAACTGGGCATGCATTCGAGGTCCACAAACCATTAATCCCACACACAAAAAAGGTGTAAATACAAAATCGAGAACACATTTACTATATACCCTATAAAATAACAGTAGAATTATAAGAGTATTATTCATACACCCCCCCAAAACATCTTTCTTATGCCCCAAAAATCACATATTTGGCCTATATCGACTTTTTGAATAATATAGATCCAAAAATAAGTGATCTAGTACCATTTTGTCATGAACCAACCAAGGTTTCTCCAAACTTGTGAACTTAGGATATCATATGGCATGTCTCAAAAGGTTTTCTCAACCCCCATGGGTTAGAAACAAGTTCTTAGTCATCAAGGAACTCATTCAGGGATGGTTTTCCCAATAAAACCATCACATTATTTTGAACCATGCACCTAACATGAATTTTCCATGATGTGGAAAGCCATGCTTTAAGAGTATTATAAACAATAAAAAATTAATAAAAATTACATGAAGTAACAATAACTCAAAGAGAAAATTTTAAGTGATAAACCATAATATTACCATCATTTACAGGGTATCCAAAATTAAATTCAAAATGAGGAGCCACATATATAACCAAACGTAAAATTAACGGGATGGATATTGATTATAAAATGTAGGATACATCAATAAGACCAACCAAAAATAAAAAAATCGCTATTCAACTTTGTTCAACATGAGGGTTAATTTCACACCACGTCACCATCATTAACCCATGTTTCACTAGTAAGAATACCAGTTTCCTTCACACAATGCCTTGAATTTACTTGAACCTGTCAAAAAAAGTTCTACATGAACCCATTGGGTGTATTTAGGGTTTTAATGGAACTATCCTAATAGGATCTCACCAATTATTCCATGAGTAACCCTTTCTAGATAAACACAATAATACTTGTTTGAAATAAATCATAAGAAATTATGTTTCCACTTATAAATGTAAGAAAACAAATAATGTGCTTTAAGAGTTTGGAAATGAAAATAAATTCCATGAAAATGAAAATTCCATAATCATGAAACATTGGAGAGACCTAGGTCATCTACTGTTTTTGGGCACCCTAGGTCCTCAAGTAAACTTCTGATCTAGTGTTCAATCTAAGTGTGCACACAAACCACTAAGGAGGTCATTTCTTGGCCTCGTGGTATAGTATCACTCGTCCCATGACACCACATTCAATCAACTGCTAACCAGTACATGTCTTAGCCTTGTGGTGTGGTGTCACCCATCCATGACACCATGACCTTCATCCAAACTTAATATAGTTATTTAGAATAGAATAAATCCAAAATTGATACTTAAAACTAGTTTCCCACCTTAGATACATGGGTTCACTTGTGATTTTCCTATTTTAAACATGTCACGTTCCTTTTGAAAAGTATTACCATAAATTTCCTACAAGACATATCCATTTATCAATTTCAGAAATTTATTTTAAAAATCACTTTACTTCTTAAATCAAGGGAAAATTTTCAAACCAAATATGAGGTAAACCATCAACCATCAATACTATAATAACCTAACATTAATAAATTAAAACACCCTCTATAAAACATAAAAAGTATGAATGTTTTACAAATAAATAGTGTCACATGAAACAACATACTTTAAGAAATTTAATCCTTCCACCCATGATATAAAACCACCTAAGATTCCAAGGGGGGCCTAAAGAGAAAAGGAAAAACCATAAATACAAAAACCCACACTGTAAAATTGAGTAGGAAACACTTGGGCTTCATGGCCATGAGGAAGATTATAACTCAATATAAATGGGAGGAAACATCAAGAGGAAGGAATATGTGACACTTAATTGGGTTAATCTTTAAGAAACTAGGTAAAATCCCTCAAAAAATAGAGCCAAAGAGGATGGGAAAATAGGGTTCATGCATGGGGGAGGTTCTTAGTTCAAATTATAGGATAAATGAGAGTGAGAGGTGTTAAAATAAGGGTGGTAAACCTATAAATTTCACATTATTAATTTTTATAGGTAGATAGCATGGTTTGAGAAACTGTACACTAACTATGCCAGTTAACACTTCCGTATTTGGTCACTCGCATGGTAATTCTGCATCATTTGGAAAATCATATGAAATAACACTATCAATATTTAATACCCTATTTCATAGTTACTGTATTGTCACTCCTAACCATGCACTAATCATTCAATAGCTAAATTTTTAAAAAAATAAAAATTTCAAATGGAAAACAGAGAAACAAAATGACAATAATAAAACAAATATATAAAATATAAACATACCTAAAAGTGACATCACGGGTGTGACATGATCCACCATTAAATATATCATATAAGTCTATATATAGTAATGATAAAATGAAACTCATGTGAGAGGATTTCATCATACTGAAATAAATTAATGATAGAGTGATAGATATAGGAGATGTGTAAATTATGAGAGGAGTTTAATGGGCTCAAAATGAAAAAGGACCACAAGATTAGTGAGAACTCACCAAGATGAGGGGTGAATCATTGAATTCACTTACACTTTTAAGTTTATTTAAAAAAATCTAGTATGCCTATTAAATTTAATGACTATATTTATATCACACACACCAAAATACAGCATATTAGGCATGTTATATTTTTACAAGGTTCACCACTCAAAAGGAGTATTTACATCCTTGGTATGATATGTTATAACCTATAATCACACGATCAAATAGAATTTTCATGTTGGATATAATGAGAATATTTTATCCTTAAAATCAAGATACATAATAAATTTATCAAGAATTTTTTCAAGTGTTCTTACAGAAAAAAATAAAATCAATTTTTTATTAAAAATAGAAAACAGATTCTTCAACTAAAATAAATCCATGTTATTATTATTGTTCCTTTTTTTATACTTATAAAACTCAATATCTAATATAGAAATTTTTAGTAAAAATTATTCTTCTCTATATTCAGTTTCTTATTCCTCTTCTTATTGTACTTCTTCTCTTTTATATAATATTTTCACAACAGTGGTAAATATAATCTCCACTAGCAATAATTCCCTTTTCAAATTCGAATTTGAAATTCAAAATCCAGACAAGTAACTACTCTTCAAATTACACCACTACTTCTTTATAATTTTTATATGTACAATTAATTTATCCCCCTTATATAATAAAAATACAATATGATTCAATTCGACGTGGAATAAGTAGCAATAAATGAGCCACATCATAAAGAACCTTGAATTCATTGATCTAGTATAAATCATGACATGACTTTATACATTGTAGTGTGATCAAACAATTTTCCACTAAATGCTTCTCTAAAAACTTATTCCTTTTTGGAATGATCAAATTATTCATGGAATAATACTTCTCTTATATTATCTATGTCTTCATGATTATGTTGTGGTACTATACATTGTGATTAAATTCATCTAAATACCTCAAAATAGTGTACATCGTAATTTTCATGGCTTCGCATCCTGGTGAAATACTATCCTACAAGTCACACTCTATCCTATACTATTGTGTGTAATTATTAATATGGTGTGGTTGTCTCTCAATTCATAGATCCAATTATAACACCCTATTCATCCATAGATTGCATTGCAACATGATTATCATAATCACAATGCAACCCTTATTCTCTAACTAATTATAACCCTTACATATCACTCTATTAAATAGTAAACCTTAAATATCCTAGATAAACTTTAGGTAACCCTTAAGTATCACCCTAGAGTAAATCTTACATATCAACTATTAAATTCAAGGAATTTAAAAATTCTTAAACCCAATTCTGATCAATTCCAAAAATCTCTAAACTTCATCAAAACACCACTAGTCTTATTTCAAATGCCTCTAAACATATAAAAACCCTTCTCATCACATAATGAAAATTAATTTATATGTGTTTAAACATGATTTTTTATTGAAAACAAAATCCGATACCAAAAACATATCCACTCTATTAAATTCACAACTTTTATCATCTTTGGTAAAAAAACACAATGAAAGGGATTCTTCATCAACACTAACACCCTTCCACCTTATTATAGAAATATTGTTCAAGGAGATTTCATAAAATTTTATTACTATATACCCCTATTATTTTGATATTGGTGTTATCACCGCTTAATTTTTTTAAGGGTGATGATGAGAAAAATATCCCTGGGTTTTAAAAAACTCCCCAAATTCATAACAACTATGGATCTCAAAATCTTTTTTAATCAACTCTTAGTCAAAATAATCTCCCCCTTTGTATTTTTTGTAAACTATTGAATATAAATAAACTTTAAAAATCAAAAAACATATTAATGATTCATCATTAAATAATTATAAGCTTACATGAGATAACTAGGTGTAAGAGACCATAACATTAGATAATAATGTCCAGTTCTTCATTTATGTAACTTAAATTTTAGTGACCATGATTTTTTCCACCCGAGTCCTAGATCAATTTTGAGTCTATGGAGTCTTGGACCCTTCCCATGGGTAAATCGCTAAATTTACCAAAGTAGATGACCTTCTTAAAATTTTTGAATGGGTCTATTGATCTCAAGGTGGGGTTTTTACCCTCAAGATGAGTTCTGGTAAATTTACAATCTATTTTAGTTTTATAGGATATTTTGTATTAATTACATAAATAAATTATTATCCTGCAAGCTCAATGGTATTGGTATGGACATCGGTTTTGATGTTTAAAAATCAGGGATATTTCTAAGTTGTATTTAAATATAAATCACTAAGTTGGTGAGTAAATGTGATAACTATAAATCCTTTATGGTGATAAAATAGAAATATTATATTATTTTTATTCTACATATGTGTATTTTGGATGAAATGAAAATATACCTTAAATAGTGTGTCATAAATGAAAAATTATATCACATTTCTCATATAAAATTGGGGGTTTTCCCTTGGTATGGTTTATATCTAGTTTGTGTTTGATATTTCTGAGATAGGTTGTCATGAGTGTCATTTATTTTATTAATTTTAATTTATTGTGATTTTTTATGGTGAGAGACCTAAAATTTCATTATAAAAAACCTTGTTATGGATTATTTCTTGAGTTAGATACTATTTTTATCTACATAAACCTGGTGAGATAGAGATAGGGGATAGGGGAATGAGATCATAGTAGAATCAATGATGGATCGAAGGAGCAGGACCAGATCTATAGTGATGATGAAGAATGGATCCTATAGTGGAAATAATGGATTTGAAGCACCAAAAATTTTCCATCAAGGTAAGGAATTGTTATTTTGGATTTTCTTAGTTAATAATGATTTTCATTATCGTGATTAATATTGGTTCTCTAATTATTCAATCAGAGTATGACTGTATCAATTTATTTGATTTCTAAATTTTTAATTGGGATTTTTTTATCATGAAATTTCATTGTTCTACAATAATAATTTGGTTTCTCCATCAGTGGTCAATGGAAGAATTTAAAATGGACATAGATATTATTAATTTTTTTGATTTGATGGGTTTTTCACTCCCATTCTCTATTTTCTTCATTGTTGGCCTCGAATTATCTATCTATTCAATTATTTCCTTTCCAATTCAAATCCTAATTGAACCCTCGGATTCATGTTGTGTTGTTTTAAACAACAAAAAAGATTGTGGTGCATGAGTGATTCATGAACAATGGTGGTGGACTATGAATGAAAGACAAAATGAGGTGATTTTTCTTTAGTAGAGTTGTTAGGAATAAAAAAACATCAATGTGGTGATTTTGATTTGATGAATGGTGGATAGAAATATAATTTTAGGGAATTTATTACCTAAATAAATGTGCTTGGTGGTGATTACAACATTATTTGTGGAAGATCATAAAATAGTTGTGAGAATATCAATGAGAAGTTGAGGTTTTAGGAAAATACTAACTACACAATGTGAAGTTAAGAAGAACACATGCCATGTACCTCAGGTACAGTGGTGGATAGGGTTTCAATATGAGTTAATTGTCACACACCATATGTCATGTCCCACTCACCCGAGATAGCTCACTGTGTACAAGGGGAACATTCCTAGGTTCCCAGTTGGCTCTACACACTATGTGGATTGGCCAATAGGTCATTTACCTATATCCAGCTTGCTCAACTTGTACAGAGAGTACATTCCAAGGTACCTATTTTTTTCTATATTCCTTATAATCCATTCCTAGACTCCATGTATAGAAATATTTACACACCATATGGGGTACCATTACATGGCCTAGTTTACTATTAGAGGAACCCTACCATGTATCATGTGGACACATCATGTACTTCCTCCAGACCCTACTACAGGTCTTTTATTAGTATTCAGAGTCCAATTTTAAAATTCCAATAGTCCATTCTGAGTATTCTTCGACATATAACGATGCAGTATACTTATTTTCAATATTTGAAATGTGGTGTGTGGTGGTGAGATAAGGTTATTCTATTTAGAAATGATTAACTAATGATGGGTTTCGGGTATGATTATCAAATATTTTCTGATTTCGGTTCTCCTTTATAGGTATGTCAGTGTTAGGGTGTTGTTCCCCCATTTCACATTTATAATATTTTCAGTAATTCCCCATGCACACCTAGAGTGCAGTTCCTCTATATGTGAAGTCGGTAATCCCCCATATTAGATATTAAGTGGAGCATGGGTCCTCAAGCTGGGGTAGGAACTCCCTTAACCCGTTATGAAACCGCAGGTGAGGCATAGGTCACCTGCATCAATTCTAGATATGTTACGTGGGATTACTCATAGTCGGATAGTTATAGTAGTAGTGGTCAGTAATCCCTTGACTATTAACTATCCTTGATCAAGGTGTGAGTCCCCCTATAGGTTTCAAGAGTAGAGATACATTATTGGATAAGTATATTAAATGCTTCAAGACATGTGATTCATTAGTAATCCCTAGGTTACCTTCTAGGTTCAATGTATGGATAGCTATCAACTTCAGAATCTGTCGATTTTTTTGTGCTCCAAGCATCACTGGGTTCTCAGGATGTGAATCCTTTCAAGGATTGATGCTGATAGGATTGGAAACTTTCTTGCATACATGGGAAATCTTATTTTAGATAATATCTATATTATCCTACTTTGTTTCTCATTGAGTAACTCTTTAGTTCCAAAATCTTTAAGTCAACTTTTTTTTCCTATATAACTTTCTCTTGGTCACCTTTTATACTATAAGTTTTGTTAACTTATTACTTTTTGTTTATTTTGTAATTTTGGGGTGTCCTATTAGGAATGTTAATACTCACCCCTGCGTGGGATTTATGTCTACAAATGTTATCTCTATAAATATGATGCACATGTTTAAGGGTAGGCTGAATAAATGTGGATATTATGTGACTTGTTCAGAGCTGACACCTAGGGATTCTTGGTGACACATTATAAGGAATAGTGTTTCATTTTGATTATGATGGCCGATGTGGATGGAGATTGATCTAAGTGTACAAGCATCATGAAGGAGCTTCCCAATTCTTTATGTTTGAGAGGATTTTCATATGTATTGTTTATATTGTTCTTACCATGCAGGATGTATTCATATTCATTATCTCTTTCATGAATTGTAACATATTCATTTTATTATATATATCCTGCTAGTATTTTGTATTATTTTTTGTATTGGAGATATGTATATATTGCAGGTTGATATAGGCTAAGGCCTCCCATATTGTGAGATATTCCAACTTGGTGCAATTCACCAACCCTTTTCCCATTGGATATGGGATTGATGTGGCACTCATAACTTACTACCATCTTATACAGGGATCTATTGGGTCAGGTTATGCTATAGTGGTATCAGAACATGTTTTTCTAGGGATGTAGTTTGGAGTTATGAGTCATGTGAGGATTGGTTTGGAATCTTAGGGAAATGGTTTAAATAGTGTTTTAAGTTATTTTATAAGGATAGGGATATAATCATAGGTGAAGAATTCAATGTAACATTTCATTGGTACACTAATTACTAGTTAGTCAACCTTGATCTCTAATAAATTGATTTTGGGGTACTGTTAAGGTTTTTACAAGAATCATACAATGGTTCATTATGACCACACATTCTTTGATCTATTTAAGATTATTTAGATATTCTTAATTACTCATGAGTATATCCAATCATTTATAGGGTACTACCCACTAATAGTCAGCTTGTGTGTGTAGGTAGGTTCATGATGATCTCATTTATATAATTGGGCCTCTAACTTCCATTTATGGAGTGAGTAGGTGATTTTTTTATGATAATTAGTTGAGAGGAATTATTTCCCCATGAACTGAGGTTTCTTATCTTACCTTGGATGCCTCATGTAAATTTCTTGGTAAATTGGAAGGTATTTCCCACTGTGTTTGAAAATATTATTGTTGGAAGTTGAAGTTTTTTTCAATTTACCACAATTTTATCTACAGAAATTACATTCACTATAATTTCATGTGATGGATGATGGGATAAATGTGAGGTGTGTGGATAGAAACAAAACATATCCAATAGAATTAGGTTCATATAAGGTTCATATCTATCAATGGTTATGTGGTGAAGTGTTGGGAGGTCCAAAAATTAAGAAAATTTGATGGGTCACTGGGTTTGTAACCATGTTTAGGCGATTGTGTCTTAGGATCTAGGTTTTTGGGGGAGCGGGTTTAATTTTATTGACTAGTTGTGATTATTATATGAGTGTGTGGGGACTTTAGTTCAAAGTGTGGTTCAACTTGGAATTTATTGGAAAGATGATAATTTGGTGAGGATTATGTTATTTTTCAATATATTTGAAACACCAGTAATATTTAAATAATGATAAAACAAAGATGCAATGTGTTCCCCCATGAACGTATGACAGAGTCCAAATCATGTTAAATACTTTGTGTTCTTTATGCACTTTTTCTATTTCCATTGCATGTTTTACTATCGAATATATTTTTGGTATTTTATTTTTTTATATTGAGGTATGTGTGATGATGGAATTTTATGGTGATTATGGTTCAGTGACTACCTACTTCTGGAACACTCAATCATGTAGAAGTTAACTTCTAGATATTTGTTTTACACTACAAAAAGTCTATATTGTATAATATTCTAGTGAACTGACATATGAAAATCCAATGGTCTTATCATAAGAATGAAGATTATTTTTTTCATGGGATGGGTCTTTCCCCCAAAAAGTGTTATCAGAAGGTTCAACATTTGTAGGTTCAAAATACTAATAACAATTCAAGAATGGAACCAGATGAAGGAAATACCCGGATCCATGGACTTGATGGGGCATATTTTAGCTATTTGAAAATACATATTCAAGACCATATAATTCAAAATGAATTATATGTACCATTTTTTGGGGTAAAGTTAGTAAAAATGGAGAAATATGAATGGGAACACTTTAATATAAAGTCATTGGATCTTGTAAAAATGTATCTTGGAAAGAATGTTGCTTTCAGTATTTAAGAGAAGAATACTACATAAGATATTTTTAAGGTTTTTAGGAATATATATAAAAAACTGATGGTCCAAAATAAAGTCTTAATGTTATAATTGTTGTCTGGATGATGTTTTTCAGAAGGAAGTCTAATGGAATATCATGTTTATGAATTCAAAAAGATTTTTTGGAATCTTCGATCAGTAAAAGTAATTTTTCATAACTATGTATGAGTGTTTCTACTCTTATATTCTCTTCTAAAGAGCTGGGATGAAATGTTTACTACAGTTTTTAATTAAAAAAGAAAAATAGACTTTGTTTTTTATGATAATATGAATTTAATACTCAATAAATAACTTTATATAAAGTAAGTTTAGGTTCCAACCAATAGTTTCCTTAATACTTATGGAATAGGATGTTCACCTCAATGGAAGAAAATCTATTAGAAGAATTCATCATTAGATAAGTCTCAAGAAAGGTATTGGGAGAAGAGCCAACGAAATTTTGTTAGTCCTAGTCTAACCTACTGAAAATTAGGGAAGAAATGACATATAAATAAATATTGAAATAGTCTCAATGAAGTTATTGGAAAAGCATTAATGACTTCAAATTCTTTAATCACAATAGAAGATTTTAGGACTTTCTTTCTATGTATTTTCACTCCGGTAGAAGCTTAGTTGATTGAATCTAGATCCTCCTATCATTAAACTAGTGATCCATGTTGTATAATCAACTATGAATTAGGGAACTTTGAGAATGTCTATCTAGAAGATGATGAAACCCTTAATGTTTTTATAAAATTAAAGTTCAACATGCATATGAAGAATAGAGGATTATTGTAGCTATCAGAAGTTCACCACATTAATGGTCTTTGGAAGAATATTATTTCTATTAGACAATTGGATGATGAATATTTTTTCACTACCTTTGAAACTTTGGTTTATATAGTGACTCATGGATCCATGGTGATTAAAAAATCATAAATGAAGATAATCTTTACTTGATCAAAAAATTATAACAAAATTGCAATTTTCATAAGTTCAAAGTCTGATAACCCAAATTAATGGAACTATAGGTTTATTCACCTTAGAGAGAAGAACATGAAGGTTATAAAGGCTAAGAGAATACTTATTATTGATCACATAGAAGTAGTAAAGTGTGAAAATTATGTGTTGGTAAAGTATAAAAGAGTTTCTTTCAACTTAGATGGTCGTAAGCCCAAGAACTGAAAGTTAGATATTTTACACTCTGATGTTTGGGAACCTCCCCATGTTTATTCCAATGGTGGTTTTCTATAATATCTTAAATTAACTGAATAATATATAATAAAATTATGGATCTACTTCTTGAATAATAATTTAGATGTATTTTAGGTGTTTATTCAATGGAAAATATTGGGAGAAAGGGAGTGCGACTAGAAGTTGAAGTTCATCTGAATGGAAAACTAAGGTGAGTACATTCGAAACAACTTCTGTAATTTCTGTAAGAAGAAAGTAATAAGTCATGATAAGAGTAAAACCCATATATTTTAAATTATATATTCATTTAAGGCCAAATATCTTCGATAGTGTGTGATACACGCAAAACTGAACTAAAAATTTTACAGAATGGTATATAACCACTAAAATATATCCATTAAATTTGTGGATAAAAATAGAGATATTATAATTATTAAAAATTTGTAGAAATAAAAAAACGGACCATATAAATACTAATACGTTGATCAATTTCAAATAATGTACCAAAATATTTAATAAGATCCATTTAGGATTGAAAATGTAACACTTCTAAAATTAGAATTTATGCGCTTTATTTTGATAAACTAATTATATTATAGATAAAATATATTATTTATGTTAATATTATATTAAAATTAATCTAATTACTTATTTATAGTAAATAATAATAAGAATAGTTAATATTTTGAAATGTTATTTTCCTATGGAAGTAGTTTTCATTGTATTTTTATATTTTTATTTAAAAGTTATATATTCAAATTTATGAATTTTATTTTTATCAAATTGAATTAATTTTTGAATTTATAATTTCAATATTATCTGAAGATTAATTTTTGATATTTTTTTGAAATAATTGATTTTTAGGTGAATAGTGAAAAATGCAGTTTTTATTAAAACTATAGCATTTATGACTATATAAAGAAGTAACTATGTCTTAAAAACTTGTGAAACATTTATAATGATCAAAATTTTAATTAAGGAGTAAAACTATACATATAAAAATACTATTATGAATTTAGAATATCTATGTTTGGTATTTTATAAACTTAAGTAATATTTTCCCATTAAATAAACTATTTGGTCTTTTCTTTTAATTAAATATTATTTTGGTAAAATTCAGTTTTTGATTTCTATAAAAGCCACATAAACTTTAATTATTTTATAATAAACCAACTTATATCATTAAAATCAATGACATGGATAATTTTATCCTACATAAAAATTTTCATCTTAAAAATAAAATTTTTTAAAAATGGGTTTTTTCGTATTACATGCTCTAATGTTAAAATTGATTTTATTACAAATAGAATTTGTAATGACACAAATTTATAGGCTTTGTAAAACTAATGATATGTTTGATAAATTACATTATATGATACACCTAATGAAAACAAACCACAATATTTTAAGATAAAATTATTAATAAAGCTATGATAAAAACTAAGATGGTAAACTATTAAATATTTATAAGGTAAATAATTAATATGAGTTAATATTGAAAGAGTAATTTTCAATAAAATAAATTTTCTTTGTAATATGTATTTTATTTTAAAAGATAAATTTTAAAATTTTAGAATTTTATTTTTATAAACAAAATAATTTTTTAATTCCTCACATCAAAATTTACTTAGCATGAATTTTTTAGTTTTTTCTGAAAATGTTGATTTTGAGTCAAAAAATATAGTTTTTGAGAAAATTATAATTTTATGATTTTATAATTTTGTAAGATTGTCCTAGAATATTAAAAAACATTTTATTTAATAAAATATGTTTTTAATGAATAACATTATGAATTTTACGATATTATTTAAACTAATAATCCTATGTCTAATATTTTTAAAACTAAATGAAAATGATATTAAAAAAACAATTTTCAATATTTTACCTCTAATGAAGTATTTATATGGTGAAATTAGGTTTTTTATTTCCTTTAAAGATCCATAACTTTTATTTTTTTATAATAAACCAATTTATTTCATTAAAATCTTTTTTTATGATAATTTTATCTTATATATAAATTTATATCTTAAAAATTTTATTTTTTCAAAAAACAATTTTTAAGCATTTAAGTGTGTTTATTTTAAAATTAATTTTTTAAACCTTTGTAAATTTTTTGTGTTAAAATTATTTTAAAATTTTAAATCGAAAGGTTCAAATTAGGTAAAAGGATACAATATTAATTTTTTTCATAAATGTTAATTACTAAGTTTGAAATTTTTTACCAAGGTAAAAGTTAATTTTCATAAAAGGTTTAAAGTAAAAAATATATAATCCTTAAATCAGTCTTACCTTGTCTCAAAATAAATTTATGATAGGATTTTTAACCTTATATTTTCCCAAATCCCCCCTCTTTATCAACTTTTGAGCCATTGGCCCTTAAATAGTGTCATGACATTATTAAAAAATGATGTATCTTTCCAAAATCATCATTTTCTTCTCTTATAAAAGGATAAAAATTCCACCCTTTCACAACACACTTCACCTAATAATTAATCCTTTAAACTCTTCCATTTTACCCTCCTAGAATCCTCTCCCACCTACTTAAGCTTCTATTCTTCTTAATTTTTCTCAAGTCCTTCACTTCCAAGGATTTTTCCAAGAGATAACTCAAGCTTCAAATGTGAGTAGTACCTTATCTTAGTCCTTTATTTTATTATACTCATCCCTAAAATAATTTATAACCTTTTAAATATAAATAAATCATTATAATTATTATACTTAAATGTCATTATATTAATTAGGCAATAAATATTCAATCATTTCCATCCAATAAGATAACAAACTAGCATAGATCATGTGAGCATGTGAACTACCGCCTCTACAACATGAATTGATTTTTTACATCATAACATATTAAGGATGGTAAAAAGTATGGATTTTATGAATATATAATTTTTATATTTCACAAATAAAAATTTAAAATTATCATTTTTCATATAGCATCATTCCACCCATTCATTGAGAAATGAGATTTTTAATCGCACATACATCCAGACTACCGCATCCACGAACAAGGAATTTATTTTTTCATAACCACGCATATTTTATGGTTTTAATAATGAGTTTAATGAATATATATGATACATATAATATGTTTAATATTCTTTAAAATTTATATTAACATTATAAAATATCATTCTTTTACTCATTCAATCATTATAACACACTCTCATTAAGGTATTTTTTACCACCTACATGAGTTATGTGGTAATGTTTTTGTCATGGATGATTAAATTATGTTATTTTCTAGTAAAACAAGTAATAATAATTTATTAAATATTTAAAACTTATTTTGGAGTCATAATATTAATATATAAATATTTTATTAATATATCACATTTTATTTGTTAAACTCACCAAAACGATATCATCTTCAATTTATTCATCCAAAAAAATTCCAAAACTCTTAAGAAATGAAACTATAAATTAATAAATTATTCTAAAACATATTTTACAGTACCTATTATAATTCAATAATGATTAAATTTTGGGGAATAATGAATAACAACACTACCACTACAAAACTAGTTCAAAACAATCAAGATTTATGACACCTAATTTTGAAAATAGATGACAACTAATTCATGAAAATATATTGAATATTTATAAAGGAATTTTATAAAAGGTTTTATAAATGAATAATATTATTAAATAGGTTATTAAGATAGTTATTTTTTTGATATAGGAGGTTAGATCACATTGAACTTAGTGGGAGTAAAGGTAAGGGGTTTTCATGACTCAAATCCTTCCCTTGAGTCATAATCACTTCACTTTATATAAAAACTTTTCATGTATGATCTAATATCACCTATGATAATTTTATTTTGTATTTACAACTTATTTTCAAGGTAAATAATGTTTCACACCAAATTTGAGCACCCCAGACCGTCTTGCCACCCGAACAGTGCTTTGGGCCGGAGTACCACTAGGACTTAGGCATGCCTCCCCTTACTCTAAATGTTACCAACTATTGGTGAGGGTGAAAAGGGGTGATATTGGGGATAATATACCCTATGTTGATGATAATAATAATTCTCTATATAAATAAATATAGCAATGTAAGAGAATGACCATAAATGATGGGACTAGAAACCAGCCATAGCATAAGAATAAGAAGACAGTAGTAATAAATAAAAATCCAATCATACCACTTTCATAAATAGACACCAAAATATACCATTTGAATCTATGTGTGTATACAAGTCAGGTTATATATGACAACAAATATAAAGGGTTGCTTGTGGTTGACCAACAGTACATACATATAATAAGCATGTTGATACAAAAAAGAAAGACTCAAAAGATAACTCCAACTAGTGAAAGAACCTCCAAGGTTACTTTACATCCATCCCATGAAAAATTACAACATGATGCCTATGTTCCATCTCCTAATCTCGGTCCCTTACATGATCTCAAGAGCATGAATTCTATTCGCATCCTGAAGGGACCATGTAGGTGTGAGAATAATCTCAGTATGCCACCACCAACATGTGCCCAAATTACATCTATGATTAAGCAGGTGAATCTAGATATAAATAATATGGAACATGAACATTGTTTAAATAACCTAATTCTATTTTTCTTAATATCCATAATGAATTAATCACCTTATTAGGCCATAATTGGTATAATAGTTGTGGAGAGGACATTGTCATAAATCACAAGGAATCCCCTAATGAAAATTAGTCCAGGTGAAACCTCATGTTCCACATACAATTCATATCCTAACACCTCATACCAAAAATAATATAACCAACATCCTAAAGGCACGCCCAAATAATACCTGGTCCCCCAAATATTTTTTTAAAAGAAACCTCATCATCTCTAAGCTTGATGTCTAAGGCACATCGATATAGGTCTACCAAATAATCCCAACCCAACAGCCTCACAATACGGTGAGCCTCATACCCCAACCAACAGTATCAACCCCATAAACCTATAGCTACTCACTATCCCCATTGATTTCTAAAACAAGAACCTCCAACCATACTGGTGGTTAACACCACCCTAAAGAGCATCTAACAAAGTGTTATACCCACAAGAGTGGTAAAAACCACCTCGTCATCCGAGTCGTATTTTTGTGCACACAAATCCAACGATGAATCAGATAGTCACAGTGGGCATAAATAACCAAAAAAATACTTAAGTCACATCATCTCAGCACCTCATGCCCCTACAACCATTTCACTCAATCTGATGGCCAACGCCATCCAACATCACATTGGACACACCCATAACCTAATGAACTCATCACCTCAATTTGATGACCATATTACCCGATCGGTGATCAATATTACCCAATCTCCCAAGAAAATCCCAACATGATTAACAGAGTCATCTGAAGCAGATGTTCAAAACCATCTCAATCCTTAGGTCGCACCCATCACATTCCCAAGGACCCATGATAATTACCACATTTAACATAAAAAATTTAATTTAAATAAAAGAACACCCTTGCTTAATCTTCACATGGTCTGAAGATTCTCACTACGATTTAAACATTTATATATATATATAGGAGCATGCCCATAGTCATATCCAGTGGGGTAAATTAATTAATTAAAGTCAAACATTTAATTTTTAGGGTTTCACTCGGACTACCCAATAGAGCGCTCAAAGACGCACCCCCCAAACATGATAAATATCAAAAAGAAATCTTGTAACCACCTCCCATGTGTGGATAGACTTCCTTTCATTTGATATTGGACTATAAATCAAGATGTTTTGGAAGAAATCATCATTTTATATGAACACACTGAAAATAGGGTAACTCAACTCTCATAGATTGTTTACACTATATAGTGATAGAAACAAATAAAAGAGATAAGAGGATTAAAGGTCTTACTAATACACATCCAACACCATAGATAGTGATCCAAATAGAGCTCAAATGAGAATATTGGATCAAATCATAATGGGGGAGGAGAAGATGGTAGATCCTTATTGCGCACACATGAAAGGGAGAAGAAATGTGAGGAGGAAAAGAAATAGTGGGAAAGGGAAGAAATGTAGTGTCACACTTTTAAGTGACCCACATGGTTTGACCACACGGTTCTATTAACTATTCAACAATCGTACATCACTCACTAAATAGGAACCAAACCTTGCACAGTTGGTCTGTATGTTATGGATAAATGATGCTAATACCCTGAACATCCACTGACTAAGTGGAGCTAAGTGTGTGTCTATACACACGGTTTTCCCAAAGTTTGTGTAGGAATTGCGAATACATGTTCTGAAAATTAGAGATATCCTTCAAAGTAAAGTTCCCCCTCCTGCATAGTTTGATAAACCATTCCCAGTGAAGAAAGAGGGTTTCAAGGTTACTTCTGGGAGGCCGAACTATTTTCCCAAGCCATGTACCTCATTCTGAAAATCTTTAAAAGCTAGGATTTCAGCCTATGATGCTGTTGAAACCCAACCTAAACCCTTAGGCACTTTTGGAGAATTAAAACCCACCTAAAAATAAGGCCTTGGATCAAGGAAAATCTCAGAATTAAGTTCTGAAAATGAAAAAATTATTTGGTCTGAAAACTAAACTCCAAAATTCGAACGAGTTGAGGAATTCAGCCCTATCTAAAAACCGAGGAGGTTAAAATATCCCCACCATAACATAGCTTTTCCCTGAGATATAAAACAATAGAAAAAGATGGTAATGAATATACCCATCCCATTAAATTTCCCTTAGTATACCTCGGTCATAAGAGAATAGGTTAACTACCTCAAGTCACTCCCCACCTTAGCAGTTACCTATCCTGGTCGCTTCCCAACCCAAAACAAAAATAAACTAATTGTACACTAACCATCCTTGGACTCAAGTTCCTCTTGTGACATACCATAACTTATGTACCTCATCAGTTTTGGGACCACTTTGTGTATGAAGATAGTATTTGTTGTCAATAGTTGTCAATACTCGTCAAAATAAAGAAGGAGATGAAGAAGGACTAAAAAGTTAGTGGAGATTGGATAAAGTGAGGTTTCCTCGAGAATTTTTATGGAATCATAGCATTGGATTTAATACTTGAGAAATTCTCTAAGAAGATCAATTCAGACGATTGTTGAACTGATACTAAGTTCAAAGAACTTATGTCAAAGGTGACACATTGTTTACAACAATGAAGAATAGTGAAGTATCATCCATCTAAGGAAGATTAAATAACAATGAGGATTTAAAGAAGACCATGAAATGCTTCACGATTTCATTAGAACCATGCAAGATATTACTTGAAGAAAAGAATCATATGATTTGAATGAATTATAGAATGATGGCTGAAGAAGAAGAGAGAGTGTGGAAGGGCTTGGCATTCTAAGAAGGTCATGAATTACACATTTCCTTGAAATTAAATGATTTTTGCACTGTTCTTGAAGTTCCAAATACATGTATCAAAGGTGATACATTGTCTGAAACATTGAAGGTATTTGAAGAAGCTTTAAGCCTCCACTTTTGGATGAAGAGAGATGATTGGATCTCTTTGGAATTAACACTCTAAAAGGAATTGAGGATTTGAAGTGAGGATGAATAAGTACTTTGGAATTCATATTCTAAAAATAATGGACGAAACTATGATGATGATTTTCTGATTTTTATTTCACAAATATCATTAGTTTGGAGAACTTGTGATGCAATCCTTATGAAGGATAGGGAGAGTAAAGAAGCATTTTTGGCGAATGAAAGAAAGTGGCGCGCAAGTCAAAAGTGGCGTTCAAGTGTGGCGCATAAGTATATGTGGCGCGCAAGTGTATGTTGCATGCAATTCATATTTCAATATCATCACATCAAAATATGACAAAGGAAATAAAGTGGCACGCAAGTTAAATATTGGCACGCAATTCAAAAAGTAGAGCGCAAGTATAAGCAACGCGCAACTGTGGCACGCAAGTATATGTGGTGCGCAAGTGTGGCGGGAAAGTATATGTGACGCGCAAGTGTATGTTTCTCTCAAGTCATATTTCAAAATCATCATATCAAAATATGACAAAGGAAATAAAGTTCCACGCAAGTGCTGGAGCGGCGCGCAAGTATATGTGGTGTGCAAGTCACCAAAATGCATATAAATAGATGACTAGCCTCCTCATTTTTTGGAGGCTCAACACTTAAGAGAAACTTTGAGCTCTGATCACACAAGGTTAGAGGATGGAACGCAAGATAAAGTGGCTCACAAGCAGAGGGTTATTTTAAAGGTGTGCAAGTAGGGTGGTGTGCAAGTTGTGACGCGCAAGTTGTGTCATGCAAGTTTTGGCACGCAAGTTGTCAGAGGTGCGCAAGCAGGGAGTGTGTATAAGCCAAAGGTGGCGTTCAAGTTATAAGTTGTAGAAAATTGTGGCGTGAAAGTATTTGATGGTGTGCAATTAAGATGGTGCACAAGTAGGGAGGCGCGCAAGCAGGGAGGCACGTAAGCAGGGTGGCGCGCAAGTAAGGATTGGTGCGCAAGCTGTGAGTTGTTATAGAAGTTCTTACTAGATTCTAATCAACTGAGATTATTCTAATTTGATCTAGACTTAATTATTTTTACAATCACAAAGAGAACATGTGATTCTAGTAATAAGAAGAAGAAGAAGAGATCGGTGCAGATGGTTGTGCACTGAAAGAGAATGTGTGAAGAAGAGTAGGTTTCAATGCAGCTGGTTTTGCATTGAAGAAGAAGAAGAGTGTGCAGCTTATAGGTTTGCTTCATAGAAAGAAGAGAATAAGAAGAAGAAGAAGAAGAAGAGATTATTCCCAATTGAAGACTATAATTATTTAGGGCAGTTTAATTCAGATGATTCCAAGTGAACCAATCTCCACTGCCTGAATAATCACATTCGTATATGTGATTCTATCCAATAAGAGAGAAGTATTTTTAGTGCAGTTGGTTGTTGCACTAAGAAAAATAAAGAAGATGTGTAATGCAGTTAGTGTTGCACTAGAAAAGAAGAGAAGGAAAGAAGGAATAATTTCTTGCCTAATGTTTTACAAGTAATCAAGTGAAGAGCACTGAAGAAGATCAAGAGAAGAACCTACCTTTTGAAGAAGGAAGAAGACTGTCTCCATAGACAGTATAAAGAACCAGCTAGAGGCAGCAAGTTGGACTAGGCCATCACCAGTCCAGGGAAGAGGATTATTTCCCACCCCATCCAAAGTATAGGGACTCACACTGGCTAGAGGATTGGTTTCTTTGCCAATCCACTGTAATTTCTTATCACATCATATTCGAGAATCCATGTACTAGTCATACCCATGCATGGCAAGGACATAGCTAATCTTATTGAGTGGTGAACCTTGTAAAAATATCATGTGCATATTTTTTCTGCTTTCTATTATTGCATGCAACAGGGAAAAGATAATAAGAGAATAAAGATCCTAACAGGTCAAGAGGTACATGGATAAAAGTTGGAAATGGTTTAAAAAATCCCAACACTGATTCACCCCCCCCCCCCCCCTCTCAGTGTTAGGTATATCCCAAACTTATTCTCTCAATTGGTATCAGAGGGAAAGGTTCACCTCTATTGGAGTATCTACAGTGAAGTTATTCTCTTTTAAAAACATGAGTTCCTTTCTTGAGTCAACAATGAAGAGCAGTTTTTGTAAAGATTTAGCTATCTCTGAGCATAAAGATATATCTACCAAGACCATGATGAATAGGAAAAAGAAATAGAAGAGAAAATTGAAGAAGAATTCCCTTTTATCTAAAGAATAGGAAGCATCTGGTTCTCCATATCTGGATGACATTGAAGACACACTAGACTTAGAAAGTAATGATAAGGTGGATCAAGTCCCCACCAATAATATAGACAACCTTCCTACCTCAATTGATCAAGAGGTTTGTGTTAGTACATTTGGAAATTATCCTCATGATGAAAATGCTAGCACAAGTGGTGATGATCAATCTAAAACATCTCAAGAAACATCATTTGATAGGTTAAGAATGATTCTACATGGTATTCCTAAAGAAAGTGCATCCCTGGTTTGTGGAGCATTTCAATGCATGCAGGAAAATATCACTCAGCTGGAAGAATAAACTGATGTTTTGGAGAAAGGCTTACAAGCAAAAAAATTTAAAAGTCTAAAGCTCTCTAGATAGTTTGGAACCTTTGGATCAACAAAGAGGGAATTTAAAATAAGTTATTCAAAGTGGATCAAATATGTTGAAGAGAAATAGGGAGTCAATAATACTCTAGAAGAGAAGATACGTGCACTTGAAGATGAGCTGAAAAGGAGTAATGATGTCAAGGAATTACATTTGGAAGAAGACTCCAAGAATATCAAAGAACTTGACTCTTTGTTACAAAACAAAGTAAGGATGCATGACGATGAATTTAAAATATTAAAGAGAGCTTGTGAAGAGAAGATGACTATGATTGAAGACCGGGAAGTCATCCTCAATATGAGATGTCTAGAATTTGAAGCTCATTTGACCAATCTTGAGAAGACACATATTGAGTCTCCACAAAAGAAGGAAACAGTTGCTGCTTGTAATCAATGCTTACTGGAGGATTCTACTGTCAAAAGAGCTCCAAAATGTGATAATAAGATCATGGCTTCACTCATTGATCTATCACAAGTAGCTTAGGAAGTAAAGGTACCATCCATACCAACTTTTACTCATGGTTCTAAAATTGTTTCTACAAAAATTGCAGGTTGGAAGAAAAATTCTAAACAAGTATGGATGAAGAAAGTTGAGGAGATAACTATCACCATGGATATGGTGAATATGAAGAAGACTGTGGAAGATATCTCCCCATATAAAGAACAACATATAAAGAAGAAGCATCAGAAACCTTATAAAGAAGATGTTAGGAAGTCAAGGTTTTTTTGTCAATGATGGTGCAGTAATAGATTTGGGCATTGTGCACTAGATTGTTGGTACAATCCCTTAAATGTAAAAGCATAGAGATATCCCATATCAAGGGGGAGAAAGCCAAAGAAGAAGAAGCTACATCCATATATCCAGAAGCATATGTATACTGAAAATAGATTTGGAATGCTGGAAAACACATGTGATGTATGCAATGGGACTATTCATGAGAATGGTACATGCTTATCTCAGAATGTATTCAAAGATAATAAGAATAGAAGACCACAAAAGCTAGAGAAGAATGAAGAATCTATCTTGGGAAGTAATCATAATTATGTTGCAAAAGAAAATGCTCCCAAGAAGATTACAATGAGGAAAACTAATAAGTCCTTGGATTTCATGTCCAAGAAGGTGAAGGGTGGTGCATCCAAAAGAACTACTATGAAGGATGCCACTCATAAGAAGCCATGTAGAAGATCCAATCATGATTCCTCAGTCCCTAATGATATTTTGGTGGTTTGGACAGAAGATTTGTAAATAATGAGAAAGATGGAAGATTCATAGGCTAATACTTGTGCTAAAAGAAAAAAGAATATTCTACATGAAGAAAAGGAAGTTATGTGTGTGAGGTTCAACAAGGCTGGTCATACTATTAAAAGATGATTTTAATTTATTCTAGCCCAACAAGAATTCCTCAAAAAGATGACAGTTGCACCAGGAGATTATAGTGCTTTGAAAGCCCTTGAAGAAAGAATATTCACACACAAAGAGATGGAAGAAATAGTGAGGTCCACACAATCATAGTCAGCATTAAAGATCGGTTGTGAAAGTGTGAATAATGGATCATCTGGGTTGAGAAGATCATCTCAACCTTGTTGTTCACATTGATGGAGAAAAGAGGATCCACCTTATTCCATTAAATCTTTGTGTATTGTATTTGTTATTATCATACAAGGAATTGAAGGTGAGGTAAGATCTCAGGGGTGAAACCTGGGATTCAATGAGGAGAAGTGTTCCCTTGAGGGGGAGACACATGAAGAAGCTGTCAGAGTCATTATCTCAATCAGTATCAACATCAGTTGGTATAAAATTAAATTACTCTGAAGATTTTCTGAAAATCATGTCATTGGAAAATGTATGTCATTTCTTAATATCTCATCCTTGGTTACTCAAAATAAATATATTTTTACAAAGGGGTAGTAACTAGGTCAATCAGTGACAAAAGAAGATTGAAAGTGCCCCAAGGCCACTTATCCTGCTAATTGTACTAGAATGTTTTTGATCCTTTTGTTCAAGTGAGTGCAGGATTTTTAGGATTGATTATTTCCTATCACATTCAATATCTTTTTTCTTGGAATGAAAGTGTAAAATCCTTGAAGACAAGTGTAGGAGATCTCATCTCATGAGGTATCACGATTAGTGGATAATGGACAGCTTTGTTGTCTAAATCAAATTCTCTTGTTTTCTACATCAAGCTTTGCTCATGTAGACTTAGAGTGAAATGATTGATGGAACACTGCTTAATTAAGTACCGATACCCTCTCTACCATGAACATTTTATTTCTTTTCAATAAGGAGAATAGAAAGTGAAATGAAAGTTTTAAATGAAAGGGGGAGAGAGAAGATTCTTATTTTTACATCGACACATTCATTTGAGGAGACTTTTTGGTATTGACAACAAAATATATAGGGGGAGATTGTTGGGACCACTTTGTGTATGAAGATTGTATTTGTTGTCAACAGTTGTCAATACTCATAAAAATGAATAAGGATATGAAGGACTAAAAAGTTTGTGGAGATTGGCTGAAGTGAGGTTGCCTAGAGAATTTTTATGGAATCATAGCATTGGATGTCATACTTGAGAAATTCTCTAAGATGATCAATTTAGATGATTTTTGAACTGATACTAAGTTCAAAGAACTTGTTTCAAAGGTGACACGTTGTTTACAACAATGAAGAATGGTGAAGTATCATCCATCTAAGGATGATTGAAGAATAATGAGGACATAAAGAAGACCATGAAATGCTTCACGATTGAATGAGAACCATGCAAGATCTTACTTGAAGAAAAGAATCATATGATTTGAATGAAGTAGAGAATGATGGCTAAAGAAGAAGAGAGAGTGTGGAAGGGCTTGGCATTCTAAGAAGGTCATGAATTACACATTTCCTTGAAATCAGATAATTGTTGCACTATTCTTAATGTTACAAATGCATGTATCAAAGGTGGTACATTGTCTGCAACATTGAAGGTATTTGAAGAAGCTTCATGCTTTCACTTTTGGATGAAGAGAGATTATTGGAGTTCTTTGTAATTAACACTCTAAAAGGAATTGAGGATTTGAAGTGACGATGAAGAAGTACTTTGGAATTCATATTCCAAAAATAATGGACAAAACTATGATGATGCTTTTCTGATTTTTATTTCACAAATATCATAAGTTTGGAGAACTTGTGATGCAAGCCTTATGAAGGATAGGGAGAGTAAAGAAACGTTTTTGGAAAAAGAAAGAAAGCGGCGCGCAAGTAAAAAGTGGCGCCAAGTGTGGTGCGCAAGTATATGTGGCGCGCAAGTGTATGTTGCGCGCAAGTCATATTTCAAGATCATCACATCAAAATATGACAAAGGAAATAAAGTGGTGCGCAAGTTAAAGATTAGCGCGCAAGTCAAAAAGTGGCATGAAAGTATAAGCAATGCGCAAGTGTACCACACAAGTATATGTGTCGCACAAGTATATGTGGTGCGCAAGTGTATTTTTCACACAAGTCATATATCAACATCATAATATCAAAATATGAAATAGGAAAGAAAGTGTCGTGCAAGTGTTGGAGCGGTGCGCAAGTGCTGGAGCGGCACGCAATTGCTGGAGAGGCGCGCAAGTGCTGGAGCGGCGCGCAAGTATATGGGGCACGCAAGTCACCAAAATTCCTATAAATAGATGACTAGCCTCCTCATTTTTTGGAGGCTCAACACTTCAGAGAAAATTTGAGCGCTGATCGCGTAAGTGTAGAGGATGGCACGCAAGCTGAAGTGGCGCACAAGCTAAGGGTTATTTGAAATGTGTGGAAGTAGGGTGGCATGCAAGTTGTGATGTGAAAGTTGTGTCGTGCAAGTTTTCGCGCACAAGTTGTCAGAGGTTCCCAAGAAGGGAGTGTTTATAAGACAAAGGCGGCGTGAAAGTTGTGAGTTCTGAACAATTGTGGTGCACAAGTATTTGATGGCGCGCAAGTAAGATGGTGCGCAAGTAGGGAGGCGTGCAAGCTGGGAGGCGCAAAAGCAGGGTGGCATGCAAGTAAGGATTGGAACACAAGCTGTGAGTTGTTCTAGAAGTTCTTACCAGCTTCTAATCAACTGAGATGATTCTAAGTTGATCTAGACTTCATTGTTTTTATAATCACAAAGAGAACTTGGGATTCTAGTAAGAAGAAGAAGAGCTCGGTGCAGATGGTTTTGCATTGAAAGAGAACCTGTGAAGAAGAGTAGGTTTCAATGCAGCTGGTTTTGCATTAAAGAAGCAGAAGAAGAAGAATAAGAGTGTGCAGGTTACAGTTTTCTTTCATATAAAGAAGTGAAGAAGAAGAAGAAAAACAGAGTATGCCCAATTGAAGCCTAAAATTATTTAGGGCATTTTAATTCAGATGATGCCAAGTGAACCGATCTCCACAGCCTGAATAATCACATTTGTATATGTGATTATAGCCAAGAAGAGAGAAGTAGTTTTAGTGAAGTTGGTTGTTGCACTAAGAAAAAAAAGAATAAGTGTAATGCAGTTAGTGTTGCACTAAAAAAGAAGAGAAGGAAAGAAGGAAGAATTGCTTGACTACTACTTTGCAAGTAATCAAGTGAAGAGCACTGACTAAGATCAAGAGCAGAACCTACCTTTTGAAGAAGTAAGAATATTGTCTCCATAGGAAGTATAAACAATGAGCTAGAGGCTGCAAGTTGGACTAGGCTATCACCAGTCCAGGGAAGAGGATTGTTTCCCACCCCCTCCAAAGTGTAGGGACTTACACTGGCTAGAGGATTGTTTTCCTATCCACTCCACTGTAATTGCATATCACATCATAGTGGAGAATCCATGCACTAGTCATACCCATTCTTGGAAAGGAAATAGCTACTCTTATTGAGTGGTGAACCGTGTGAAAATATCATGTGCAGATTTTTATTGCTTTCTACTATTACATGCGACAGGGAAAAGAGAATAAGATAATCAAGATCCTAATAGGTCAAGAGGTACAAGGATAAACGTTGGAATTGGTTTAAAAAGTCCCCAACATTGATTCACCCCCCCCCCCACAGTTTTAGGTATTCCCAAACTGGTCCTCTTAATCAGGTGCTCACGTTATACTCATTCCACATCTGACAATCATTAATTACCACATCACACTAGATGCCCGCCTCATGCTCATGCCTCACATGGAACCTAATAGGTCACGCATCACAATATATACCCAAAATTTGTCTCAATTCATCACACCTCATATATCACCCATATCTCACTGATTTCCATAATAAATCCTAGTGTCAGAAAACTCATGTTTGTGTCTGTATGTGTGTGTATAATGCATCTGAACTGATTCCAACCTACTAACCAACATTTAGTTAGTCCAAAAACATACATCCCATGCACCCCAAGTACCCAAAATGGAAATTCCTTTAAAAAAGGACATGCCAAAAGAAATTTTACTCTGGTCACACCAATGGATTACCTTTGATAGTAGATGGATCCCTAGTCTACTCTGACCCTAGAAGCTCAACAAGATATACCTATCCTGGAGCTCAACTACCTGAAGCATGGACTCTATATAGTGCTCCATCAGCCACCTACCACTAACCCCACTATTGGGTCCCACTATCTCTTCTAATACCTCCACTTATTGACGAACTTCAGCTTCCATATCCTGTTACCGCATCAAATCTAACCTCATAACCCTGATTCTACACCATTCCTTGACTTGCAGATGTCTGAGAAGGCCTCCTACAGAACATATTGTGATTCCCGACCTGTCCACATGATCAGCACTCCTTCAGTGCCTGATTGTACTGCATTTGTACATGTCATGACTGTCTGTACTAGAAGAACATCATCGATGACCCACTACTTAATGGTATTCTCGAGTCTCTAGCCTGAACGACCTACTAAAACTCATCTCGGCCTCACTTCCGGTTTTCTGAAGCATCGCTTATGAAATCACCCAAAGCCATCACTCAGGTCGAATATGATCAGTCCATTAGATTACCCTTGTCTATAAGATCTCGATTCACTACTTCTGAAAATTAGTCTTACCCTGAAGATGTTTACCTACACCCTAATGGTGTTCCATAAAATATCCTTGAAATCCTTCACCCTCGTGACGTTGCCACCCACCATTCCAAGTGAAAAACAAGAAAAGTCAGTGAAATTCGCTGCATAGTCCATAAAATAAATGTCACCCTATTATAGGCTTAAGAAATATAGATCTCTCTCCACACTCAGTGGATTTGAGAAGAAGTTCTCAAAGAACATGGACATGAATTCCTTTTAAGTCAGTCCCTCATGTCTTCCTACCTGAATCTGCATGTCCCACCAACACTTTTTTTGTCCTCTGAGCATATACGTCGTCAGCTTCTCCCACCATCCTGGGGGTGTCTTGAACTACTCAAAGATGGTATTAACTAACTTGGTCATGTTTTCAACCACTTTTATTCAACCATCACTCTAAATAATCAGTGGTTGATGTGACTAGAACTCTCGAGTCAAATATCACATGGAAGGATCAGCTCCATGAGCTCCACTGTCAATTCCATGGATGATACAAACCAAACTCACCCTGAGCTTCTCATCTGAATATGGACCAAAATATTTCAAATTTTTTGACTGACCCACCTACACTAGAGCTTTTACCCATGCATATACATGTGGCTCATGATCTACCTAGCCCTCTAGGGCCTCATCCCGACCATCAGGGGTCTCAACATGTGCATGATCCTGCAACACTATATCACCACCCTCCTAACGCTCCACATAATCTTTTCCAGGTCGCATCCTAATGAATACCAATAACATGGTTAGACATCCATAATAATATATATAACAAAAATAGGGAAATCAATAATAGGAAGCACAATCCTACTACCCTTACTCTCCGCCATCACAACCATATCTCATGATATTTTGCCTCTTGGCCCCTTACCCACCCAAATCATATACACGCATCACATATAAATCCATACTTATGGATCCTCACCTACCCACATCCGAGAAAAGTATCACATATCAATCTGAGGTAGCTAAGTAAGATGCCACTAAAGAAGGCTATGTAGGAAAACACTGTTTAGATTCCATTGTTGAAATTTTAAGAATATTTCCCCATGTCATCAAACCTACATACTCCTATTAGATCCATTACCACATGTACATATATCACATATCACAAAGAATTAAATGCATATTTAATTAGAACTTCATGACTAGGTTGGCCGAGTGGAATATACCCAAAGAAAGCTAAGCAGGAAAACATTGTTTAACTTCCTTTGTTGAAACTTCAAACAACCCAAACCCTATTAGAGAAATCTAGGTTCCCAATGAAAATAACAAGAATTTTATTAGTGGAACACACACATATATATATATATATCATACTATCTTCCTATCAAGAAAACCAAAACAAACCTCCCTCGTCATACTAGGCCAAGGGTCAAATATCTCCTCCATTTCCATATCAGGCCTAGTGCCTCATGTCATAATAGATAACAATCATACCCAAGTGAACCAATTGAGGTGGAAATAAAATCAAATATAAAATGATAAAAACATAATATAAATTCCCACCCCTGGTAACTTGGTATGTCCCCTGTGCATGGGGTTGCGAACACCCAAACATGAGCTCTAAAACTAGTTATGACAACATCTTAATATCTGGTCTACCTTAACCCACATAGTAAGACCAAATAAAAATAAAATAATTTTAAATTATTAGTTTTCACTTGAATTATTCTACTAATTCCTAGTCCTAAACTTCTCTGATACCATTTTAGTTCCCCAACTCATCTTTCCACTTGAACAGTGCTCAGGGCCGGAGTACCACTAGGCCTTAGGCATGCCTCCCTATATTCCAAATCCTACAAACTTGTAGTGATGGTGTAAAAGGGTGATAGTGTGGAGATGATAACCTTTTCTATGATAATAATGACTGTCTATATAAATAAATATATCATATTTTCATATTTTTAAACCCTCCTATTATAATAATGATGAATTTTTCCCATATAGGGTGCCCCATGAAGGCGGTTGTGGTGAGCCTCATCCCCCAACCGACGGTATCAACCCCATCAACCTATGGACCCTCACCATCCCCATGGATTTCTATATAAAGCACCTCCAACCATAATAGTGGTGAACTCCACCCTTAAACACATCTAAAAGATTCCTCTACCCACATGAGTGGCCCATACAACCTATTCATCTGAGATCTATCTATGTTCACATGACTCCAACAACACATCGACCAATCATGGTGAGCAGAAATCACCAAAAAAAATACCTAAACCACATTATCCTAACACCTTGTGCCCCTACAACTGTTCTGCTCAATCTAATGTCCAACATAATCCAATATCACATGGGCCATACCTATAACCTCATAACCTTATCACCTCAATTTAATGACCATGTCTCCCAACCAGTGATCAACCTCACCCATGTTCCCCGGACAAGCCCAACCTGATGAATAGAGTCACCTCATATAGATGGTAAAACCCATCTCAATCCTTAAGCCACACCCATCACATTCCCAAGGAACCATCACAAGAATTGCATTTAATATAAAAAAAATTAATTTTTATAAAAGAAATACCTTTCCTAATCTCCTTAAGGTCCAATGCCTCTCACTAGACATTAACCATTTGTAGGAACAGAGGAGAATTTCTATAGGTATCTTTAGTGGGGTCAATTAATTAAATATAGACACATATTTAATTTATAGATTCTCACTTAGACTACCTAATGACATGCTCAAAACTCAACCCCCAAAACACGAGAGAAATAAAATAAAAAGCTAGGAACCACCTACCTTGTGTTGGTAGACATCTGTTCATTCGATATTGACCTCTAACTCGAGGCGTTTTGGATGAAATCAATACTTTAGATGAATTCCCTAAATATAGGGTAAATCAGCTTGCATGGATTTAAAACACTGTATAGAGATAAAAAAATATGAAAAGAGACAAGTGGATTCAAGGTCTTACTTATACGCATCCAACACCGCAGATGGCGATCAAAACAGAACTCAAACAAGAATATTTGATCAAATATTGATGGAGGTGGAGAAGATAGTAGATTCCTACTTCACGTGTGTGAAAGGTAGAATAACTTTGAGGGGAGAAAGAAATAAAGGTAAAGGGAAGAAATGTAATTTTACACTTTTAAGTGACCCATACAGTTTGGCTGACTGTGCACCAACCATGCATCTCCCGCTTCTTAAGAACCAAAACTCGCATGTTTGACCTGCATGGTTTGTCCAAACCATGATGATCATGTGAATAGCCATTGACTAAGTGGAAATAAGTGTGAAACCATGCACACAATTTTCCAAAACCTTTCACAGGTTGTACAAACCCCTTTGCTAAAAATTGCAGAGCTTCTACAGGGTCATCTGAACCCCTCTTCTAAAAATTACTGAGCTCCCACAGAATCATGTGCGCCCTCCTACATAGTCTAATAAACGATTACCAATAAAGAAAGAGGGCCACATGGTTACTCTTGGGAGACCGCGTGGTTTTTTCACACCATGTGCATTGGTCTTCACACCCTAAAAAGATGTTCTTTCAGCCTCCAATACACCGGAATCCCAATTGAAATCACAAGGCACTTTCGAGTCATTAAAACCCTCCTAAAAACTAGGCCTTGGATTAAAGAAACTATCAGAATTAAGTTATAAAGATCAAGAAATAATTTGTTTTGACCACCAAACTCAAAAATACAAATGGGTTGAGGAATTCAACCCAGTCCAAAAATATAGGTTGTTACAAAAGTATTCTTCATTGATGAATATTTTTCTTTTTGGAAATGATATTTTGTTGAGAATAATTATGATATCTCTTAATGGATTTATCCCTCTATATCCATGTTTTTACTTCCTATCAATTTTCTCCTTTCCCTAGGGGAAACTCAAATTGTTTTTATCTCTAATGATCCTTATATTTACATTTATTTTAAAACCAAGATTTCTATTTCCTTTTAGCAATGTGGGTTTTCAATATAGGCATTTTCAAATATTTCAAAGGCTTTTCCTCTCAATGCTCGTATATTCTTCTCTTCTGCATTGAATTTTGGAATATAATTTATTTAATTTAAAGGTATTTTTATTGTATTTTATTTTAAAATAATTTTTTTAAGATATTTCCTCTTATTTTTTTTAAAAAAAATATTTAGAATGTGATTTAAAAAATATGCCTTTTTTGGGATGATATTAAGAAACATTTTTTAAGAAAAATATTTTTTGTGATTTCTCTTTCATTATCAATGGATTTTTATCCAACAAATTAATGGTTTATAAATCACCTGATATATTCTATTTATAGGTGATCATGTTTTTGGTATTAAGAGATCATATTTTTTTATGTGACACTATTTGGAAAAGTTATGAAACCCATTTTATTCTCGTGGGTTATTTATGATAAGATGAATGATTTTTTTTAATTTCCACTAATATGTATGGATGATGATGGGTGGGGGCCTATATCACCCTTGATACATTAGTTATAGTTTTATATCTCATTATATAATGATTCATGGATATACTTGTATTTGTTCACAAAAATAAAGGGTGTACATACTTGGATTTTTCACGAAATTATAGGGTAAGCATAGTCGGATTTTCTTGTAATTGTTTCCTATGCTTATTTTTGTGCCAATACTTCTATAAAATATGCATTATTTTCAAACCATTCCATACAGTTATAATATTCCATGTTATAAGATATTTTTACTTCTTATTTATTAATTTTATGTCTATATATGTTTTTAAGACATTTTTTTATAAACTTTCCTTGGTCTTATGTTACTATTTCATGATCCTTGATGATCAATCAAGTATTTTTTGTCACTTATGATGTCACGATACTTTTATATGATATTAATATATTAAAAAAATTCACTAATATTTAAGATCTAACTATTATAACTACTTGATAGGTTTCTCTTACTAATAATTCAAGATCATCCCTTCTTATGTTTCCATTCCCTATGTTATAAATATGATCATGTCATCTGAGATGTCTAGAAGAGGATCTAGAGACGAATGTATATGGAGAAATGTTCATAAGTTTTGTGAAATAATATGATTATGTAAATAGTATACAAGAAAATAAACCTTTTAGTCCTTGGATTGTGTGACTATTTGTGGAATATATTAATTAAACCATGAAATAAATATATTATTTACATATGATTATCTTGGGTCTCTATAGTTGGTATTAGAGGGAAGGTTTAGTTATTTTGGGTATTAGTTTAGAGAACTTTATTGAGAAATCTAGGAATTATTCTAAACATTATATAACATTACAATGTTTTGTTAAAGTAGATATTATGTGGTTTCCTAAAAATACATCCCTATCTAGATACTGGAAAGTGTATGTGGCTATGACACAGATTCCTTAGGGGTAATAAACTCTAAAAGGTTTGTTTTAGAATTAAATAAATCATCACCTTGGTGCATGATAATTGAGCCTAAGGATATATTCTTGTATATACACTCACAGGGGATATTATTAGGTTAACTCACATTTTATTTATAGACCATTATGAAGGATTTGAATAGATTATAACCAAGGATAACCAAGGTTATGCCAAATGTGTCATAGATTTAAAATAATTTTTCAAGATTTGGACATCCTATAAATGGTTTTCATGATTATATGATTTACCACTATGATTATTGTTTCTCATACTATGATTTTTTAATTTATTCAATGGATAGAACCTAAAGGAACCATGTTAACTCTCAAAGTGATAGAAAACACAATGATTTTCTTCCTGAGAAACTGAATGATATAATATTTGGAAGTTAGATCCTTATGATTATTCATAATCATCTATCATGATATATGATTATCAATAAAAATATAAGTGAGTTTCCTAAATAATACAATAAGAGTAAAATGGAGTTTTATAGGATTTTATGTAGCCATGATCATGGATGAAAGAAAGTTCAATTTCCTTCATTCCAAGAATGTGGGAAGAATAACCTTCGAGAATGTATCAAAGGAATGGGACGATGTTGTATTTTTGTAAATAAAGGGCATAGATGAATGAATTTAAAAGGAATTTTATTTCTTATTTGTAGGTAACTTGGGAATTATATAAGTCAATGCCCTATTCCAATGGATAACTCATAGAACAGGGAAGGGTTTATTATTTTTTGATCGCTAAAGTATATCATGATGGTTAAGGTAAACTTATCCTCAACTCCAGAGTTAGGTATATCATATTAAAGTTTGTAAGAATTTGACCTATGAAAATATTATTATTCTTCCTCTAGTGGAATTTGATGTGATTTTGGGCATTGATAGCTCTCTCTATATAGATCCCTTATAAATTTATATAATAAGGAAATCATTTTATATTCTGAAAAAAACTATTATTTTTTATCAATATAATGATAAATATAAACTTCCAATTAAAATTACAACCTTTTAATAGTTCTTGATTACCATTCAAAGTAGGTATTTATCTCATATGTTAAGGTAGAAAATCAACATCTAAGATATTCTTATTGTATGGGGGGTTTGTTAATATATTTCCAGAAGAGTTCTTCAGTCTTCCTCCAAATCATGAAATAAATTTTTAAATAGAAATCATTAGGAATGTTCCACCTATTTCAAAAACTTCTTATAAAATAGACCACATCGATTTGGAATATTTAAAGAAGTATTTATATGAGAATCTAGATAATGGATTTGTATACCTGAGTGATTAACCTTTGGATGAACTAGTTATTTTTGTTAAAAACAAGGATGGATCATTGCACCTCAGTGTTGACTATCATGAACTGAACAAGGTCACGACCAGGAACAAATATCCACTATCCCATATTGATGATATATTCAATCAACTATGAGGTGATCAATATTTCAGAAATATTGACCTTTGATTTGGATATCAACGATTGAGGGTAAGGAGAAAACATATACCCAAGACTTATTTCCATATAAGGTATAGACACTATGAATTTATAGCGATTCCATTTGGGCTTACAAATTATCCTTATATCTTTATAGATTTGATTAAAAATGTCTTTAGATATTACCTTGAAAAATTTGTGGTAGTCATTATTGATGAAATTATCATATATTCTAAGGGAAAGGAAGAACATAAAGATCATTTGAGATTTGTTATAATAACTTTATAAGAGAAATTTTTATATTACAAGTTCAACAAGTGTGAATTTTTTTAGCAAAGAGTATCCTTATTAAGCCATGATACCACCAGTGAGGGTATATTTATGGTCACATCAAGGATGGATGTAAATGTAAAATGCTCAAGACCATCCTCTATGAATAAGATATGATATTTTCAGGGATTATATGCATACTAAAAATGTTTTTTAAGAAACTTATCATGGTTATCTTATCCAATAACCAAGTTGACACGGAAGGGAGTGAAGTTCCTCTAAGAAATGGAATGTGAGGAAAAATTCAGGGAGATTAAGAATAGATTGTTCATTGAGCCTTTACTTGCACTACCCTATAATTGAGAAGGGTTTTTGATATATAGTGATGCTTAATTTAAGGTCTTGGGATGTGTTATTATGCATAACAATAAGGTAATTTCTTATGCATCATGATAATTAAGGACTCATGAGAAGAGATACCCACATCATGATCTTGAGATGGAGGCAATATTCTTTGAATTGAAAATTTGATGGAATCATCTATATGGTGAGGAGTGTAATATTTATACTAAATATAAAATCTTAAAGTATATATTTACAAAAAAATAAATGAACATGAACCAAATGAAATGGTTATAACTGATCAAGTATTATAACTTATCAATACATTACCACTCTGGGAAAGTAAAAAAGGTGGTTGATGCCATGAGTATGAAGGATCATTCTATATTCTCCATAATGAGGATTGAAAATGATTCAATACTAACGGATTTACAATGGATGAATCTTGAAATAATAATGTAAGGAGAAAATACTATCTTTCAAAAATTATTGTTAAATCGTCTATTCAAGAAAATATTAAAGAAACTTAACAAGATAATGCACAGATACATAAAAGGTTAGTGAGTATTGTAGAGTTCATATTTGGTAAAGGAAAATCTGTTCCCAAATATGTATCCCATAAAAACCATAATTGAATAAAGAACTTCTAGATGATACTCATAGCACATACTTATCTATTGATCTAGATATCATGAAGATTTATAGAGATCTAAAAACCTATTGGTGGGATAACATGAAGAGGTAAATCTTAGAAAACACAACTGGATTCTTAGTATGCCAACAATTTATGGTTGAACAAAAAAAATCTAAGGGTATGTTGGAACCATTTCCCATACTAGTATGGAAATGGGAAAACATTTCCTCAGATTTTATTATGGGACTCCCCAAAACACCTAATGGCCTTAATTATATTTGGGTTGTAGTCTATCTCTGTACAAATTCTGCACATTTTATCACCATCAAATAAGATTTATCTATTGAAAAACTCTCTATTATATACATAAGAAAAGTGGTAAGACTGCATGAGGTGATTATTTCCATTGTATCTAATTGAGATTTGAGGTTTACCTCAACATTCTAGATAATTATTTAGAATTGGATTCCTATTAAGGGTAATGGGGGCACTCACCACGTGACTGTGGAGAGATCTCTCTGTGCTCATCTTCTCCATTCATCTAGGGTTTCATCCCCTTTTCTCTCGACTCCCCCCCCCCCCCGACTCTCAGCTCCACCCCTAGCTTCTCAGATTCTCTGAGGCTCTCTTGTTCCAACCATTGAAGGTACATGTTTTGGATGGCCTTTTTCACCTTAACTGATATGGCCACAAGTGTCTTCAGTCCTCTATAGGTCGGGGATCGTATGAAAGTAACCTAGAGGATTTGGTATTGTGGTTCGGTGGATGTTGAGTTTCCAGACGCTATCGGAGTTGGTCTTCATCCTCAGCCTCCCAAACATTCTCTGACCTAGGGTTCCACCTTACCTCTCTTGGTCAGATTTGGAGCAATTAATACACAGGTTTTTGGGCTTACGGTTTGCAGTTGTCTAGGTTTCTTTTAGGGTTTCATCTCCAGCTATCTTTAGGGTTTCATTCCCAGTCTTCTTCGGGGTTCTTCCCCAGTTTCATGTTCCCTTTTTTGTTCCTCTTTTGCGATGTTGTACTTTTATTCTCTTATGGTCTCTCTTTCTAGTGCAGGATTTTTGTATCTTATTTCGATGGGTTATGTCATTCTGGTTCTGTACAAAAATGATGGCGGTGATGGTGGAGCGGAGCTGGTGAACTCCAAAAGGTGACTTGAGATGTTGTGAGGTCAATGTAGGTGGACAAAAAGTTCTGCGTCGTGGTACTGATGGTGATGATGTATTGTTTCGGCGACAATGGTGTTCGGTTATGGTAGTATCAGTTTTTTACAGGTGATGGACATTGGAGAAGAGGCCAGCGGGCTTGATGATGTGTTAATGTTGATGGTGATGGAGTTTTTTCGACGTTGAGACGATGGTAGGTGAAGTGATGGATGGATGGTTGATGTCTCGGATAGAGCGTAGCACGTAGTTCATGATGGATTTTTGGGTGACATTTTGTTTTGAAATCTGGAAATTTTCAGGCTTGTTTTTGAAATTCTAAAGGGGTGGGTTTTGAGTCTGTTTAAAAAATACTGGTGGTACTTGGTTAGGGTTTGTTGGAATTTGAAATATGAATTTAGTATGCTAGATGTTGATAGTCTAAATGGGGTTAGTATGTGTGGTTTGTGCAGTATTTTGTATGGTTCCCACTTAACCAAAAAGTGGATTCTTAAAAATAAAAAAAATTGTTGGTGGAGAAGTATTCAAAAATATCTAGAGGCATATTTGGGTTTCATCACTATTAATTAGCCTTAGAAAGATAGTCATTCTAAGAGGACCGTCCAAACTCTAGAGGATATGTTAATATCTTGTTAGATAGAATTCCAAGGATGTTGGGATCAATATTGTCCCTTGGTAGGGTTCTCATATAACAACGGTTTCCATTCTAGAATTTAGATAGCACCATATAAGGATTTTTATGGGAAGAGATATAGGACTCCAACATTATGGGATGAAGTTGGAGAGAAGATGATGATAGGTATCGACCATGTCTAATAAATGACAGAGAAGGTTCAAACCATTCTGTAGAATATAAAATTAGTATAAAATCGAAAGAATATCTATATAGATAATCATCGTTGATATTTTGAGTTTTAGGTTAGATAAAAGTTATTCTTCAAGATATCTCCATGGAAGTGGGTTAGAATATTTGGGAAGAAAGGGAAGTTGTTCTATAGGCACATTGACCCCTTCAATATTCTGGACAATGTTAGGGATATATCATATTACTTAGCACTTCATATTGAACCCACTTGAGTACATAATGTATTCAATATATCTCTTTTGAGAAAGAATATACCATACCCATCATATGTACTAAATTCAGAGGCCACACAATAACAACATGATCTTTCTTATAAGGAACAACCATTGAAAATTGTGGATTGAGGAGATAAGGTATTGTAGAATAATATCACACATCTCGTTAAAGTTCCATAGAGGAATCTTAATTTCAAGGAAGTTGTGTGGGAACCTAAGAATTTAGTAAGAAAAATAACCCATTCTTTTTTCCTCTGTGTAATAAAATTTCAAGGAAAAAATTATTTTTAGGGAGGAAGAATAGAACGACTCGAAATTATAGACATTTTAAAACTGGTGTTATGCTCAATATCTTACATTACATGCTACACATAATGATAGAAAACCACAAAATATTAAGAGAAAATTGTTAATAAATTTATAATACATACTAATATGGTAAACCATTAAATATTTATAAGGTAAATAATTAATATCAGGTAACATTGAAAAGGTTATTTTTAATCAAACTCATTTTATTTGTATTTTGTATTATCTTTTAAAAGATAAATTTGCAAATTATATATTATAAATTTCATAAAAAAAAAATTTTGAATTTCTCATGTTAAAATTTACTTATTTTTATGATTTTATCATTATGTAAGATTATATTAGAAGATTAAAAAACTTTTTAGTAATAAAATATGAATTTAAAAAATAAAATTAAACTTTTTAAAATATTTTTTTAAACTTATAATTTGAAGTCTAATATTTTTAAAATTAATTAAATTATTACTTTAATAAAAATATATTTTTTATTTTTTCCTCTAATTAAGTGTTTAGATGGTGAAATTAGGTTTTTTATTACCCTTAAAGCCTCATAACGTTTATTTTTTTATAATAAATCAATTTTTCTCATTAAAATCAATATTTGAGATAATTTTATCCTATATATAAATTTAAATCTTAAAAAGTATATTTTTTTATAAAAAATGTTTTTACGCATTTGAGTGTGATTATTTTAACATTAATTTTTTACACATTTATAAATTTTATTTGTTATAATGGATTTAAAAATTGAAATTATAAGGATTAAGTTAGGTAAAATAATCCAATCTTAATTTTTTTCATTAATTTTAATTATTATAGTTAAAAATTAATTACCAAGGTAAAAGTTAATTTGGGTAAAAGGTTAAATGTAAATAAAAAATCCTTAAATCACTCTTACCTTATATCAAAATTAATGGATGATAGGATTTTAGAACTTATATTTTCCCACACCCACTCTTTATCCAATTTTCATCCATTGACCCTTGAATAGTGTCATGAAATTATTAAAAACGGTGTGTGTTTCCAAAAGATCCCTTTTATTCTCTTATAAAAGGATATCATTTCCACTATTTCATGTTACATTTAAAATTCAAATTCGTCCTTAATAATATTACATTTATCTTATAATAAAACCATCTTCTACCTACATAATTTCATAGTCACCTTATGTTTTATTAAGACCTTAACTTTTAAGGAGTTTTCCAAGAGAAAACTCAAGCTTCCAACATGAGTATTACCTTCTCTTAGTCTTTTCTTTTACTATAATCATCCATAAAATCATTTATAACCTTGTTAATATAATTAAATAAGTACCATTATTATACCTAAATTTAATTATATTAATTAAAAAATAAATATTCAATCATTTCCACCCACTAAGAAAACCAAATAACAACGATCGTGAGAATGTGTGGGTTACCACCTCCACGACACGATGCAGTTTATTTTCCATCATCATATCTGAAGGATGGTACCAAGGATAAATTTTATGAATAATTAAGTTTTTAATTTCAAAAATAAAATTCTGAAATTATCTTTTTTCATATACAATTATTCCTACCATTTATTTTAGAAATTGTATCATTAATCATGCATACGTGCAGACTACTCCCTCCAAGAACAATGAATTTAATTTTTAATAAAAAAAACATCATTGATGGTTCTAATAATGAGTTTAATGAAAATATATTATACTTATTACATTTTTTAAAATTTATATTAACATTATATGATAACATTCTCTTACACATTGAATAATTATAATAAGATCTTGTTAAGGTCATTTTTACCAACTACAAGAGTGATGTTGTAATTTTTATATCGTGGATAATTAAGGAATGTTATATTCTTATGGAAACATTTAATAATTATTTATTAAATATTTATATATGAGTTTTGATTCATAATATTAATATCTAATGATGTCATTAATATATCACCATTTATTCATTAAATTCACCAAAACGAGCTCATCTTCAATTTCAACATCACAAAACATTACCAAAAAACATAATATATGAAATTAAAATTTTATGAATTATTTTTAAAAATTATTTTCCACTTCCAAGTATGATATGTTAATTATTAACTTTGGGATAATAATTAATATCAACACCACCACTACAAAACTAGTTCAAAACAGTCAAGATTTATGGCACCGGATTTTGAAAATAAATGATAACTAACTAATAAAAATGTATTGAATATTTATAAAATAATTTTATAAAAAGTTGTATAAATAAATAAATTTTTTAAAAAAAATTATTAAGATAGTTATTTTTATGATATGGGTGGTTAGATATATTCAACTTAGTATGAGTAAATGTAAGGGGTTTTTGTGACTCAAATCTTCCCCTTGGGTCATAATCACATCTCTTCGTCTAAAACCTTTCCATATAAAATGGTATCTAAAAAATGATATTGTTATATTGAATTTACACATTATTTTTTTGGGGAAATCATGTATTACACCAAATTATTCTTCCCGGGTCAATCTTTTTTTTTGAAACGAAATTTTGTTGAGAATAATTCTTATCTCTTTTAATGTATTTTCCCCTCTATATCCACATTTTTTAATTCCCACCAATGCTATCATGTCCATAGTAGAAACTAAAATTGTTTTTATCTTCAATAATAATTTTATTTACCTTTATTTTAAAATCCAATGTTTTTATATCCTTTTATTGAAGTGGGTTTCCAATAAATGTGTTTTCAAATATTTTAAAGGATTTTCCATCAATGTTCATATATTCTTCCCTTGTGAATTGCACTTTGACATATGATTTATTTATTTTCAAGGTTTATTTATTGGAAAAAATTTCATATATTTTTTTTAATATTTTTCCTCTTCATTTTAAAAAATATATTTTTCGGAATGTGACTCAAAAATTATATCTTTTTAAGATGATAAAAAGAAGCATTTTTTAAGAAAAATATTTTTTGTGATTTCCCTTTCATTTTCAAAGGATTCTACTCCAATAAAGTAATGGTTCATAAATCACCCAATATATTATATTATTGGTTGATTATTCTTTTTTTTATCAGATTATCATTTTTTTTATCTGATACCATTTTGAAAATTTATGAAACCCATTTTTATTATCATGGATTATTTATCATAAGATGAATTATTTGATTTTAAGTGGAACAAATATGTGTGTAGGATGATAGGTAGGGTCTTATATATCCCTTCAATTAATTGACTATGGATTTATATATCATTATATAATGATGCATTTATATACGTGGATTTGTTCAAAAAACTAAAGGGTGGGCATACTTATATTTGTTCAAAAAAATTAAAGGGTATACATTCTTGGATTTGTTTACAATGTTTTCATATTCTTAAGTTTATGAAACTAATTCTATAAAATGAACCTTATTTTTATTATATACCAAATTTTTATTATATCCCATGTTCTAATGATATTATTCTTTTATATTTATTGATTCCATGTTCATTATATGTTTATAAGCCATGTTTTTATGACCTTTATTTGGTTACATGTACTTATGACATGATCCTTGATGATCAATAAAGTTATTTTTGGTCACTTATGATCTCTTTTTATCTAATATTAATACATTACTTGTAATTTACCTCATGTTTAAGATCTAAACATTATGACTGTTTGATATGTTTCCCTTACTTAGTATTTGATCTCACCCCTTCTTACGTTTTAATTCCCTATGTTATAAAGATAATTATGTCATATGATATTTCTAGAGTAGGGTATAAATAATAATTTTTATAGAGAAATGATCATAATTATTTTAAAATAATATGTTTATATATATAGTCTCCCAGATACTAAACCTTTCAGTCCAAGGATTGTGTGACTATTTGTGGAATGTATTAATTAAACCACTAAATAATTGTACTATTTATTTATGAATATCTTGGGTATCAATAGATATTTTATCTAATAAAATATATTTAATATTTAGAATCAGTAGATTCAAATTATTTAACAAGATCCATTTTATTTTTTTCATTAAAATTAAATTACATAGGTTAAAAGTAGTTACCATAGTAAAACCAAAAATTGTAAAAGTGAAAATTATAAGATTAAAGGAGCTAAAAACATATTTAAAACATATTTGAAATGAATGGATGAATTATTATGGGACTTATCTCATCCCCCAATATTTTATTATCCATTTTCGATCCTTCTTGGCATGTGAAATATGTGTACTTATTATATTAAGTTGAAATATTTACAAAATATCAATCCCACCACTTATAAAATGGGCCTCTCACCACCCCTTAAAGAAGGACCTAAAAATTTATTTTTCACTTGAAACTATAATATTTTTAATTATCCTAAAATAATATTCATATACCTTGATCCTATAGACATAATATATTTTCCTAATACTTCCATTTTTAAGTAGTCTTTCGAGGGATAGATAATGTCCTCAACATGAGTACTTTTTTCCTAACTTTTACTCCTTTCATTCTTACTTTCACAAAGATAATTTTATAATTCATATATAATAAAATAATTATTTTATTTACTATTAATTTAATTATTCTAAGGGAATAATTATTAACCACCTTTTCCATTTTTTATTAATAAAAATTAAATTTTAATTCATGCATTGTGCAGATTGTCCTCTCCAAAAAGCGACAAATTCGGTTTTTCACCACTACCTCTCTTGGATATTTATAAGGGTGAAATTTAAGAATAAATGTTATATATATAATATTTTTATTATTATTAAGATAAAAATTATAATACACCTTATTTCCCACTCATTATTCAAGAAATGAAAATGTTAACTATGCGTTGTGTGAACAGCCACCTCCACAAAGAAACGTATCTCATTTTTAATTTAGTTTATTTATTATTTATTAAAAAATTAAATATGATTAAAAAACTTAAATTTATCTAAATAATATCATTAATATTCTATAATAATTATATTTTTCCCAAAATAATCCCATTTGCTAATCATAATCATATGTTAATTGTGGTATGTTCATGTTTGGGTCCATCTAACCACCTACTTGAACAATGCTATAAAATAATATCATGGATAACTATAAGAACCTAATTAATGATAATATATGCTATAAATAATCAAATAAATATTATATTTTTTTATATAATTGTAAACTTAATTTTATACTCATTAATTAAGATATCAGTGGTTGTCCATACAAAATAATTGAAACATGCTCTTCAGCAATTTTATCTTTAATGATCATAACTAAAAATAACATAAAATTAAATTATAATAGTGTAAATAATAATAATAAAACATAAATTATATTAATATTTATGATCTTAGAATGATGAAATTTGGGATAATAATGAATAACCACACCATTATTATGAAACAAGTTGAAAATGATCAAGATTACTCACACCCGATTTCGAATAAAAATAATAAATAACTTATATAAATAGAGAGAATAATTATAAATGAATATTATAAAAGTATATAGATATGAATAAGGTTATTAAATAGGTTATTATGATATTTATTTTTTTATATTGGATTTTATAGTGCTTTAGTGGAATTCAGGAATTAAGGTAAGGGTTTGTGCTAACTCAATTTTCTTGTATTAAGTTACAAACTTTTTATCTAAATATATTGTTAAAAGTATGATTAATTATACCTAATAAATAATTTTTATTTTAATTATTTCTTATTTTATATGGTTATACAATTATTCCTTATAACCTCGTTATCAAATAATTCTAACCTCAAAGATTGTGTTACATGAAATTGATTTCTTGGTCTCAATTCCGATTTTTCTAAGAAATGCTTCTTATTAAGAACCAATTTACATTTATATGGAATTTATAATAACTTTTTTATATTATATAGTGAATTATATTTAATGGTATTTTAATTTTAGTATCATTATGTTTCTCCTTCAAGGGTTTTTATTTAGATGATACTCAAGTCGTAAGGGATTCTTTTCCTTATTTTTAAATCCATGAAACATGTTTGATATTGTGCACCATCATTTATTTTATATGGTGTATTCACTTAAAAAATTACCATCAATTATAAAAAATATATTTAATTTCATTTTATTTTAATGTATATTTCATGGTATCCCTCATATGTTCTTTTGATTCTTATATTACCATTACCGTAAGGATTTTTGTTAACTCAACTCTATTGATTGAGTTATATTTCTTCTTCATGAAATTTTTTCTTCCAAGATTTTTTTTATTCCAATCTAATATTTTATTTTATGGTATATTTTCTGCCTCTATGGTATAAAATTAAATTTTAATTCAAATATTTTACCTTCATAAAAATTTATTTCCCAAAAATTATATCATTGTTGAGAATAATTCTCATCCTTTGTATAATGGTTTCCCCTCCTTGTCTATATTTTCCCTTCCCACTAATTTTATCTTAATTATTTGGAAACCCAATTATGAATTATTTCATATGGTATTCATATTTATATTTATCCCTTTTTAAAAGGAAGTTTGTTTCATCCTTTTTTATGGTGAGGATTTAGAACAAATGCATTTTAAAGTATTAAAAAAAGATTCCTTCCATTTATTGATTGGGGAAAATTATTAACTTAACTATATACCATTAATCCAAATGGAATTAGTTACTAGGGATCTTACATAGGAAGTTGTTATATTTATTAAATGGGGAAATATTGAAAATCTATAAACTTGTTATTCCAATATGGATGTTTATTTATTACTAATGAATGTTTGTTATGTATTTTATAGATTATTAATTCCTTTATATGTTGAATGAATTAAACTTAATTAGTGATGGGTGGGGAACTTTATGTCCCATGGATGTATCAATAAGTCTCATAATATAAACTATATTGGGTATTTTGGTGTATTCATGTCCAAAACAAAATATTGCCTAGACATAGATCTTTGACGGTAATATCAAGATGTCTAAGATCATGTTGTATTGGATTGGGGTATGTAATTAGCTATCAAAAATTATGAATTTCATCAATAGGGAACCATTTATTATTATCCATGTGAACTTTTCATTTCAAATATTATCCATGTGTATATTGTGATTTCATTTTCATTCTATTATGGAATTATATTTGGATATTTATTCATTATATAATAGTTATGCTCATATTATAATAACTTATGATATTTGATCATTATTGATTATGTTTACCCTTACTTGGAATTTGAGCTCACCCCTTCTTATATTTGAATTTCCCCTGGTTATGAACAAAATAATTATACATGATATGACTATATGATAAGAATTCTTAAAGAATTGTGTAGGATATATTGAATACTTTTTACAGATAAAATAGTTTCTCATATATTGGAAAAATGTCTATTTGATGAGAAATACATGGGTTTTAAGTTAAAAACATTTTCCTAACTCTGTAAAATATAAACCTAAAAGGTATTTTGAATATATGTGACATAATATTTTTTGTGATATTTTAATTATTGATGGTTAAAATTTGGTCACTTTAATTTATTTCAAAGATGGTACGTAAAGAAGGTATTTATGAGCATTGGATCTGGGAGGGTGGTTTAGGGGTGTCACGGTTGGTATCAAAATAGTTTTTAGATAAATTTAGAGGTTAAGATGTCAGTTGAGGATAATTTAAGGGTTGATAAGTTAAGGTTACTCATAATTAAAAAGTTATAGATAACCATTTAGGTTAGTTGAGGTAATATTTAATATTTTAGGAATTATGATAATAGAAATTTAGTGAAAACCCTAGGATAAGACTATAGGATAATTCTAAGTATAGGATAACATCCTATACTTTTGGTAAAATAGTGATTATATGGTTCTCCTAGAAATAAAATCCCTATATTGATACTATTAGTGGATGCAGGCTCTGTAACAGATGTACCTAAGGGTAATAACTGTAAAAATGGTGGATTGGGTATTAACGTGATTGTCACCATAGGCATGAAAAATAGGCACGGATTCACTCTTAGTTTAACACTCTAAGGGGTTATTCTTTGGTTGAAAAAATTATATTTATGAAACATTATGAAGGATTTGAGTGTGATGTTAACTAATTTGGTTAGAGAACCAAATTGATAATTGACCAAGGATAACCAAGGATTGAACAAAGAGATCCATAGGTTGAACCAGAAGAATCATAGGTAAGAAAATTAAGGTGTTATAGGGGAATGAATATTCTATTTGATGTTTTCATATTCATATTTTTGTTATTATCATAACCATTTTGGTTTTAATATTTGGTTGAAACAAGATCATGAAGATGAAGATGAGAAAGGTATATATCTATAAACCACTATGTATAATAATTAAATAAGGGGGTATACTTAAATGGTTGAAAATATTATTATATGACTATTATGATGAAAAATGTGAGTTTACTTATCTTACCTAAGTTAGTGAGGTTTAAATCTTAATAGAAACTAAATCATGATTCTCTTATTTATTTTAATTAGTTATTTATATTTATTAATAATATTCTGGTATATTCTAAAAGTTGTAAGGATTATGTGAAACATCTGTTCTTTTTCTTAATAATTCTGTATTTAAAGGTTTGAAACATATATTAAATGTTATCAATTACCTTGAAAATTTATTTTATGAAAAGGTTATATTTTTTTGGGATAACTATTTAAGAGCACATGATTAAGGGATGAGTAACTATTAGGTTTGACATACACTTAATATTGAGATAATAAAGGGTTGATTGATTTTGAAATATTACGTTAAACAATATTAGTAACCTTGGTATTGATAATTAAATCGTGATATTTTTGATAAATTACATTACATGTTTAGAATTGTGGTATATATTGGTTAGTGTGTGGTCATATGAACTAGATATTAATAATATTTTATGGTTATAGATAGTTTAAATTTCTGATGAAATTTATGATATCATAATGGTTTAATGTATTAAAGATTCATATGGTTTGGAAAAGATACATTTTAGAGAATGTATGATTAGGTTATATACATAACTGAGTATATGATTTAATGAAAGATTGGTGTTGTTTGGGGAAAGTTAAGTAGCTTAATCTATTCTAATAGAGTAAGTTATATTTCATATATACAGTGTACCAATCATAATATAACAGCCGAAACTTAACATACAAAGAAATTGCATCATTTTTGAGAAATATTCATTATATTACACAAACAGACACCCAAATACTGTATTAGTTTAATGCCTTCAGAAATATATAAACATAAACACTAGCCCATAAGTGAACTACATCATCTCCAACTACACTATTCATAACTAGCACCCTACTTAGAAACATTATACATAATACATATCTTCATAACTTGGAGAAAGAAAACATAAGAAATTATGAGCTCAGATGCTCAGTTAGGGTAAAAAAGAGATACATAAATATAATCATGAGCATAAGGGTATGAGAACATGATCATAACATTTAAAGCCATACCCTAAAAATTAAATATCATAATCATGATTCATGGAATAAATATTAGCAGTTCATAAGACATGAATCATAAGGGAATCAAAGAACATGAGTAATGATATCATAACATTAAAATAATACATGAATTTTTATTATACAAATAAACATGTCAAATGATTTCCATTGTAGTCAAGGAACACTGCCATAGAAATCTTAGTGGAATGGGTTCACTCTCAAAACCATCTTAGTAGTCAAGGTTCACTCCCAATACCATCTTAGTGGACAATGCACTTTACTGAACTAGGTTCACTCCCCATTCTATCCATTTCTATCTCATGAGGTTTAATTTTTTATCTAATTCATTAGAGGGAGATATAGGTCCCACTCATCACATAATGAAATCATACATATATGTGTCATAAGATCATAAATATAAATCATATCATAACCCATGGAATAAAATGGGTATCATGAACATTTTATCATATATTAACATATGTAAAAGATACATGTTTCATAATCATTTCATCATATCATAACCCATGAAATGAAGTGATTTTCATAATAATGTAACATGTGTAAGAGAAATGCGTTTCATAAATATTATTCCATCAAAACATAAACCATTCAAAGAAAGAATATGCATGGTAAACTTGTATCATATCCCCAGTAAGGTATGGGTAACACAAATAGATGTCATGTTAGATGAAAAATAATTTTGAAACATCATTAAAAACATTTCTTGAGAAAAATATTTTTTTCCCATTGAAAAACACTTTTTAATACATAAAACATTTTGAAAACCTTTTTCTTTGAAAATAATTTGAAAACCTATAAAGTAATATTTGAAAACCATTTTAAACAATTTTTAAAACATAAAAAAAATATAAAATCATTTTCCTTGAAAATGATCTTAAAATATCATTTACAAAATTGAATTTTTTTAGAAAACATGGTTTTTGAATAAAATATATTTCTAATCGAATAGAGAGATAAAGTAGGATTTTCTTAATAAAAAAATTAAATAATATTAAGTACAAAATATTGGAAAAAATGGTAATGTTACTTTAATATACCATGAGTAACCATAGGAGAAAAGATGTTATGATAATTTATTAGATATTTCATTAATGGGAGAAAAATCCTAAACAATCCCGATAAATGGTGATATTGTAGCAATAAACTCTTACCACTTTTGTAAGTTTTAATCATAATACCTATGAAATAATAACATTACATGAAGAATAAAGTATCTTAAAAAGAATTATACTAATTATATAACATGTCAAAGGGGAATTATATACACCTCATAAGAGAATATTGGTTCAAAACATAACATATGTCTCAAAAAAGGCAAATTGAGATAAAATTCACCTTACCACTTTGGTAACTTTGAAACTATAACCCCATGAAAGAGAGACACTAAAATTGATAATTAAATAAAAATAATTATCATTATAATAATCATAAAATTTATCCATGGTAATTATACACACCACATACAAGAAATATGTGGTGAACATTGCTTGTGTCCCATGAAAAATAAAATTGATATGAAAATCTCTTACCTTAAGTCTTGACTTCCATTTTATGTATTCAATCCTCCAATATAATAAATATAAGTTTATTATACATATATTAAAGAAATATATTCATTTATAACATACCATAATTGATTTTATTATAACATTTCATTACCTGTTTATTAATAATTCCATGTTAAAGTTACATTTTGGGTAATAACTTCTTTGTTCTTCATATATGTTTTGATTTGTTATATTGTTTCTCTTAAATTAATCATGATTTCATCATATCCAGAATGATAAATATGATATAAATATCATAAATATTCAGTATATATGTATTCATAATAATATATATGATATAGAAATATGAAATGAAATACATCATTCATGGAGACGGTAGGACGTACGTACGCATGAACGTTGTTTCCATTTTCTTTTTGAATTGAAATAAACAAAATTATATGAGTTATTATCATTAAAAAATACTTTTTATGTAAAATATTTCAAATATTTTTATTAAATACATCCTCAATATATTCTATATAAATCATGAACGAATCATATTACTTCGTGAGGATGTAGTCCTCCGTACACACAAATGACATTATCGAATTCCCACAAAATTTAAAGCACGAAGGTATGTGTGATATAAAAATTACAGAATCATAATAAAATAATAAAAATTGTAAATATAAAATATAAAAAAAAATCAATCATTATTCGCAACCTTGATATGTGGTAATAGAAAAAGTAATGGCATCGGTTCGTGAGGCGGTAGTCCGCAGTACACACGAACGATGATTTTGTAACCCATTTGATGAAACTGTGTGTGTTTTTATGTCATAATCTTAACATAAAAACATATTAGAATACTTAAGACAATTATGTTATTATATAAGCATGATGTAATAATAATTAAATTGGTTATATGAAGAAATAAAAAATGTTCGTTGATGAACGTTACCTTTTCTTCAAGTATCTCCTTTTGGTTTACACCAAAGGACTCCATTGGTGGAATTTATTCCAAACATAATGATTTAGTATGATAGGATGGAATTTAGTAATACATTTTTATAGTACTTTTATGATAAAAAGGTCTTGAGAGGTGTGAATAGTGGGGGGGAGTGGGTGGCCTTTTATAAGGGAGGTGAGTGGCAAACTTGTAAATTTTTAAAAGAGAGAATTCCACACATGTTTTTTACAATTCCAGTGGCTCAAATGATGTAAATATATTAATAATATAAGGTATAATGTCAAAATATGGAAATAAAATATGTATTTGACTATTTTATATTTCATTTTTTCAATTACGTTTAAATTTTAGTCCCTTAGTAAACTCATTTTTCTCTTAATCATCGTGATTAATTTTAACTATTTCAACTAATCACTTTGGTAAAAAATTAAGTTGGACTTATTAGATATTAGAAATTTTTCATATAAAAAATATCGAATCAATTTTTATAAATTCAATTCACATAATTGGAAGACATTAATTTAAAGTCAATCTCATAAATGGGACGAAACAACGGGTTTTTAATGTAAAAATGTTCCAAAGTGTGAAATGTTTTAATATCCAATTTCAATGTGAAATTGATTAAAATGATATAAATTGGATTTATTTATGTATAATTGAACTAATTTTACTTAAAAACCAATTTAAAATACAATTTAACTATATAAATAAATTATATGAAAAGGCATATTTCAATTAAAATTCAGAATTTTCACTATTCTTCCAAAAATGAAATATTTTATAAAAATCCCAAAAATTAACCCTAATATATTTTTGAAATTATTAATTTAAAAAATAAGTTTATTTTATTATATTAAAATTCTAAATTTGTCAAAAAATAATTTTATTATTCTTCACAAAAGAACATAAAAATCAGTTCTTCTGAGAAAAGAGTATTTTTAAAACATGTAGACTTTACCAAAAATTATATATTTAATTAAAAATATGTTTTATTTATATAAAAAAATTATAAATAATATTTAAAACTAGTTATTATTATTCATATTACTAAGTTTAATTACTAGGTTATAACTAACATATTTAAATAATAATAATAATATTTCGTTTCGAAGAAACTGAGTGTTGCGTGTAACGCAAGTTAAACCCAATGTTGCATATAGCGCAATATTAACTTGGTATATATTATAATGATATATTAACTTGGTGTATCATATAATTCAATCCATCAAATAAATTTACTTTATTAAAAAAATATAAAAACGCGGGGTATTACATTCTACCCCTGTTAAAATGAATTTTATTATTGAAATTCACCACTATAATACAAACAATTAAGGATAATTATACCTCATAATATCCTAAAGTTCCCACATATCTTCCTATAACTAGTCAGTTTTTAACAAAAAATTAATAGGTTATTGATATTTTTTTGTAGAAATTTCTCTGTATGATCTAGAATCTCCACCAGTTGTTCCTTGTAAGAAAAATCTTGATCTGGAAGTATGACCTACAAGTTTAGTACATTTGAAGGGTTAGGTATGTACTTCCTTGAGAGAGATACATGGAACACATCATGTACTTGAGATAGGTTTGGTGTAAGCACCAAGAAATAGGTTACTATCCCGATATGATCAATAATTTAAAAGGGACCAATATACCTAGGGCTTAGTTTCCCTTTCTTCCCAAATATGATAACCTTTTTCTCGGGTGAAATTATTATAAATACATTATTATTAACTTAAAATTATAAGTAATCCTAGTGGTTATTAGCATAAATTTTCTGCCAACTCTAAGCTTCCTTGATTTTCTGCTAAATGACTCTAACCTTCTCAGCCATTTCTTCAGCAATATCAGGTCTCAATAGATTTCTATCTCCAACTTCATTCTAGAATGTTGAAGATATACATTTATATCCATAGAGGTATTTGTAAGGATCCATTTTAATTCTTGAGTGAAATCTGTTTTTTTAAGAAAACTCAACTAGAGGACGATGTTGATCCCAACCACCTTTGAAATCCAACAAACAAGATCTTAGTATATCCTATAGGGTTTGAATTGTTCTTTTAGACTGACCATCTGTATGAGGATGATAATCAGTGATAAAACTCAATTCAGTATCAATTTATTAGTAAAGGATTCTCCAAAACTTTGAGGTAAACCTCATATCCTAATCAGATATAATGTAAAGTGGTAATCCTTGAAAACTTACAACTTCCTTAATGTATATCCTATAAGTATGATTTAGAGAGAAGCCTTATCTGATAGAGATGAAGTGTGATGACTTAGTAATGTGACCAAATACCAACCACCAAAAATAATCTTTCAAATATCTATACATATTTTTACTTTCAATATGAATAGAGAATGAAGAACTATGAGCTTCCTCTAATATCCCCTTCTTCAAATCTAGTATAGATGGAACACATACACGGTTCTTGAACCTTATCATTTCATCATGATCAAGGTTAAACATAGTAACATTTATAACATTATTTTTCATCTCTATATCTTCCTTATTCACATATTTAATATTCACATGGATAGATGGTTGAATAGTCAATTGAACAAGATAATATTATTTCCCTTCCTTTGGGATCTCCAGATCCATTCTTTGAAAACCCAAGAATATTGGATCTTTTTTATCCTTATCATGGATAAGATAGCATGATCCTTTTTACTCAATGTGTCGGCCACCTTGTTTTCTTTCCTAAGGTGGTAATGTATTGGGTTGTCATAATCCTTTATCATCTCTAACCATCTTCTTTGGTGCATGTTCAACTCACCCTATAGAATATATACTTTAAAATTTTATGATTAGTACATATGTCACACTTTTATCTATAAAGTTAATTCCTCTATATATTTTATTAAAAATTTACCGTATCTAACTCCAAATAATGAGTTGGGTAATTTTCCTCATGAATATTTAATTTTTTGGAGGCATAGGCTATAACCATGCCATTTTTCATGAGAACGCATCCTAATCCCTTCTTAGATTAATCCCAATCCCATTTTTTAATTCCTTGAAATTTTCCTCACATTCATCTATCTAGATGAAATTTTCACCGTTTTGAGTTTACTTGGTCAGAGGATTAGATAGTAATGAGAAATTTTCTATAAATCATCAGTAATATCCAGCCAAACAAAAGACACTTCAGATCTTAATAACCATTGTTGGTCTAGTACAATGTTCAAGAACTTCTATCTTTAAAGGATCCATAGATACACCCTCTCTTGAGATTATGTGACCCAAAATTGAATCCTATTATATCCAAAATACACACTTTGTAAATTTTTCATACAGTTTCTCCTTATTTAGGGTATTTAGTATAATTATAAAGTGATCCTCATGCTCTTCCTTACTCTTTTAATAAAAAATAATGCCACATATAAAGACTACCACAAACTAATTGAGGTAAAATCTAAATACCCTATTCATTAAATTCATGAAGATAGTGGGAGCATCCGTAAGACCAAAAGGCATCACTATATATTCATAGGGTCCATACCTTGTATGGAAATATATATTGTGTATATCATCTTTCTTGACCCACAATTGATGATATATGTAATGGAGATCAATATTGGAAATGTTTTGAGCTCTGGTTAGTTGATCAAATAAGTCATAAATACAGGTTAGAGGACACTTTTTCTTGATGGGGATATTGTTCATTTCCTGATAATCAATAAAAAGTTGCATTGATCTATATTTCTTCTTAACAAACAGAACAAGTTCACCCCAAGGTGAAACACTTAACTGAATGAATACCTTATCAATATTCTCCTATATTTTCTAATTTAATTCCTACTACTCAACTAGATCCATTCTATAATGAGTCTTTGAAATTGGTGTGGCACTAGGTATGAGTTCTACTGTGAACTTAACTTCACTTTTTGGTGGAAGACTTGAAAATACTTCAAGAAATACATCCACAAACTCCCAAAAAATATGCATATCATCGATGTTTTATTTCTCCCCAACCATATGGGATAAACATCCCTTCTAAAAAGAAATCATGAACTATAAAACAGATGTTATTTCCATCATAAGTTCATATTTATCATCACACTGATAAAGAATCATATGCTCATTTGGAATGTCAAATGTGGATTTCCTTACTTGGAAATTTTTGTGAGCCTTATGTAAAGAAATCCAATCCATGCCTAAGATGACATAAAATTCAACCAGAGGGAGAAGAAAAAGATTTTTGGGAATCACATTCCCACAAACTTTAATTAAAGAGGAAATATAGACTTGTGATGTGATCATCATACCATTAGGGATTTTTTATACTAATTCAACATCTAATCATTGTGGTGAAATCCTGATACACCTATAAAATTATTTATATATAAAATAATGGGTACACACATATTTAAATATGACATTAATAGTTCTAGAATGGATGGTAAGTGTTTCTTTCACCATATCATTATCATTCCCATCATAAAAAATGGCAATCACATGAGATTTACCATTTTACCTCATCTTAATAGGTTTATGAAGTCAATCATCATTGTTAAACCTTTGATTTAATAACCTTTTAGAATAATTCCCATTCTCCTTGCACTTAAAGAACTAAAGTGTGGGTGGTTCATTCTATACAGTTTTATCTCTATTTTCATTATTAGTTAACTTTTTTCCACCACTTTGGCAGTCAAAATCTTTATGGACATACTTCCCACACATTAAACATTTTCTAGTCCCCTTAAGACAATTTTCTCCATGATTCTTTCCAATCTTTGAGCATAAATGAAAGTTCATATTCTTTTATCATTGGTTTTTATATTTCCCTCTGAATTCCATATTTCTTTTCTTATCAAACCCATGGGACTATTGTGTAACTCCAACCTCCATTTCCACCTTAATGATGCATCAAAAAATTTATCCATATCTACTGAATTCTATTATGGATAACTCCCTTCAAGGACTTGTATTTAAGCCACTAAATATTTGATCAAACTTAATTTCAGGTTTCATGATAATTCCATATTCTTACCTTTCAAGCCTTGTAAAATTAGCCTTGTATGTACCAATGGATTCATAATCACTTTTATTTAACTCAGTGAACTCCTACAAATTTGTATGAATAACATGAGGATATTACTTATTAGAAAATAAGTTCTTCAACGTGTCTTAATCCATGGATTAAATTTCATCTTTCTGCCTTTTATTCTTGATTAGAGTCCACCACTGGTCTACGTCACCATCTAAACGATAAACAACTAGAATTAATTTCTCATGTTCTAAACATTGGAGAGTGGAAAATATTATTTCAGTGGTACAGATCCATTTCTCAACCACTAGTGGATTAGAAGACCCATTTAGAGATGGTGGAAGTTTCCTCATGAAGGTCTCAACAAAATTCGGTTCCCTTCTTTAATAATTTGGGAGTCCATTATGATTTATATCTTGAGATAGTTGTGGGATTAGCAACAATATTTTACATTCCAGCTCCTATAGAATTTTGTTTCTCAAGAGTAGAAGTGTTGCATTATCCATCTCATACAACATTAATATGGTTCCTTTGGGTTACATCCATTGACTAAAACCAAAAATCATAGTGTAAGAAACAATTATCATGTTGGGGAAACATATAATCGTGAAAAAATAGTTATAGTTTGTCTAAATCATGACAAATTCCTTTTTAATCTATTGAACCTTAGGTTCATCCAAGGTCATTCATAGTCATAATCAATTTAAATCCTTTATAATAGTTTATAAATAGTTTGTAAATTCCCAAAGCATATCCCCTAAGAGTATCAAACTGGGTGTGCAGAAAGGCCCATTTTCTTACACTAGTTCCTAATATAGACTAGTAAAATACTGTGCTTTTAGGGTTTTTACCCCTATGTTCATCTGTGCTTGAGCCACATCCACTCATAGTGTAACTTCTTGGAAACCACTCACTTTATTATTTACCAAAAATAAAAGACATTTTCATCTTCTTTGACTCATCCATAGACTTATCCTTAGACATTTCCTTAGGGATCTCACAAAGGTTTTTTGCATCCTAGTTTCTAAAGTTTAACTAAACCTTTTCTCTGATACCATCTATAACGACCCATTATTAACATAAATAGACATTATATCATTTTTTTTGGAATATTCATGATATTACACAAACACATGGACAAAGACCACATTAGTTTACTGCCTTTGGAAACATAAACACTGGTCCATAAGTGAACTACATCATCTCCCACTATTCTCTTCATAACTAGCACCCTTACTAAACACATCATAAATAATACATATCTTCATAACCTGGGGGAAGTTATAATAATAAATGGTTATCGTAGATTCTCAAAAAGAGTAAGAAAAGAATATACATAATCATAGTCGTGAGAATAATGGTATTAAAACATGATCATAACATTTTAAAACCATACCCTACATATTAGAGATCCTAACCATGAGTCAGGGAATAAATATTTATAGTTTAAAAGGCATGAATCATAAGGAAATCAAAGAACATGAGCAATGAGAGATTAACATTGGCATAAGACATGAATTTTTGGTATATATATAAACATATGAAATGATTTCCATATTAATAAAGGATCACTTCCAAGTATATATTAGTTGAATGGGATCACTCCCCAAAACATATTACTAGTTGAGGTTTACTCCTAATACCATCTTAGAAGAAAAATTCCTTTACTAAACATGGTTCACTCTCCATTTCATCCATGTGAATATCAAGATATTTAATTATTTACCCAATTCATTAAGGGAGATATAGGTCCCACCCATCACATAATTTAATCATACACATGTGTGCCACAAGATCATAAACATTCATCATATCATAACGCATGAAATGAAATGAGTATCCTAAACATTTCATCATATCTTAACCTATAGAAAATAGAATGGTTTAAAAATCATTTCATCATATTATAATCCATGAAATGAAGTTGGTTTTATAAGCATATAATCCATGAAATATAAATGGGATTCATAAACATCATGCCATCAAAACATAAACCATTCGGAGAAAGAATATGAATAGTACCCTTAGATCATTTCCCCAGTAAGGCATGAGTAACACCAATGAATGTTAAATTATATGGAAAATAATTTTTTAATATATTTAAAAAATTTATTGATTAAAATATCCTTTCTACTTTGGAATACACTTTTTAATATAGAAAATATTTTCAAAACCTTTTTCATTGAAAATAATTTTGAAAACCTATAAAGGAATCTTCAAAAACCATTTTAAACACTTTTTAAAACAAAAAAAAAATTAAAATCATTTTCCTTGAAAATTATCTTAAAATATCATTTAAAAACATTTTTGAAAACATTTTTATAAAAAAAGTTTTTTGCATAAAACATATTTCCAACCGATTGGAGAGATAAAGTTAGATTTTCATAAAAACATTTTCTTAATACTTTTAAGTAAAATGAGTGAAAAAAAGGGTATTGTTTATTTAATATTTAATAAATACCTATATTATAATAATATTTATGATAATTCATGATATATTTCATCAATTGAATCATAATCCCCAAATAATCCCAATAAATGATGATATTATAGAAATAAACTCTTACCACTTTGTTAACTTTGAATCATAATCCCCATAAATGAATAACATTAAATAAAGCTTAAAATATCATTAAAATAGTTATATTAATGATATAACATTTCAAATGGGAAGTATATAGAGATCGTAATAGAATATAGGTGCACAACATGACATTTTTCTCAAAGAAGGAAAATTGAGACAAAATTCCCCTTACCACTTTGGTAACATTGAAACTATTGCCCTTTGAAAGAGAGATACTCATATGGATAATTAAACACCAATAATTATTATTATAATAATAATAAAATACATCCATGGATAGTATACACACCACATATAAGAAATAGGTGGTGAACAGGGCTTGTGTCTCATGAAAAATAAAAGTGAGACAGAAATCACATACCTTAAGTCTTGAATTTTTTTATACTCATCCAATCATACTATAGAGTAAATATAAGTTTATTAAAAATCCATTAAAACCCATATTAATTTATATTATACCATAAATTAATTTCTTATGACCAATTATTTCCCATTTATTAATAATTCCATGTTAATGTTACGTTTTGGGTAATAATCGCTTTGTTTTTTCATATATGTTTTGATTTGTTATATTTTTGGTTATTTTACTTCAATAATTATCTAATAATATAAAAAATTATAACAATTATATAAATATAATATATATTCATTATATACATATATAATAATCTATAATATAAAGAAATAGGAAATGAAATACATCGTTTATGAACATCGTAGGTCGTACTTACGCGTGAACACTACTTCTATTTTCTCATTAGATTGAAAGAAAGAAAAGTATATAATATATTATAATTACAGAATAATTTTTATTTAATATATATTACATATGTTTATTAAACTCATCCTTAATACATTCCATGTAATTTATGAATGAATCACATCATTTTGTGAGGCGGTAGTCTGTTTTACAAACGAATGATGTTATCGTATTCCCAAAAAATGTAAAACTTAAAGGTATGTGTGATATAAAAATTAAAAAATCATAATAGAATCATAAAAAACATAAATTTAAAATATAAATATAATTTAAATCATTTTTTCAAACCTTTATTGGTGGTAATGGAAAAACAAACAACATCAGTTCACGAGGCTGTAATCCACTGTACACACGAACAATGATTTCATAACCCGTTTGATAGAAGTGTGTGTTTTTTGAAGTTGTAAAATTAACATAAAAACATATAATTATATTTAATGTAAATATATTATTATATAATCATTATATAAAAAGAATTAAATGGGTTGGAGAAAGAAATAAAATAAAAACATTTTTGATGAATGTTACCTTTTCTTCGAGTATCTTCTTTTAGTTTTCACCAAAGGACTCCCTTGGTTGTCTTTATAAAAAAAGTAAAAATTCTATGATGATAGGATGTAATTTTTAAAGATATTTTTATAGGTATTGGTAAATGAAAATGGATTTATAGGTGATAAGAGAGGGGGATAGGGGTGTTCTTTTATAAGGGAGATGAGTGGAAAAGTTATATATTTTTGAAAGAGAGAATTCCACCAATATTTTTTCCATGTAAATTGGATCACATAATGGAATAATATAGATAATATAAGGAATAAGTTCAATATTTTTTATATAAAATGTTTTTTTGACATGTTTCTACGTCATTTTTCATTTTAATTTTAATGTTTATTCCCTTAGTAAACTCATTTTTCTCTTAATCATCGTGATTAATTTTAAATATTTTCAGTAATAAATTTGGTAAAAAATTATTTTATACTAATTATATATTATAAATTATTCAGATTCCAAATATTAAATCCACTTTTCCAAATTCAATTAATAGAAGTGGAAAAAATTACTTTAATGTTAATCCTGTGGATGGGATGAAACAGCGGCTTTTAAAAGTGAAACATTTTAATGGTTTGAAATGTTTTTATATCCAATTTTAATTTTAAATTTATTAAAATGAATAAAATAGGATTTATCTATGTATAATTGAACTAACTATACTTTAAAATCGATTTAAAATATAATTTAACTATATAAAAAATTATATGAAAATGCAATTTTTAATTAAAATTCAGTATTTTTCACTATTCATCTAAAAATAAAATATGTCAGAAAAATACCAAAAATTTACCCTAAGATAATTTTGAGATTCTGAATTAAAAAATTAATTTTATTTTACTAAATTAAACTTCTAAAATTTTCAAAAAAATGATTTTTTTATTGTTCATAGAAGGATATAAAATCGGTTCTTTTGAGAAAATAGTATTTTCAAAACATATCGACATTATAGTAAATTATATATTTCATTAAAAATATTTTTTCTTTATTTAAAAAAATTATAAATAATATTAAAAAATTACTAATTTCTATTCATATTAATAATTTTAATGACTATTTTATAACTATCTTGTTTAAATAATTATAATAATAAAATATTGTTTCGTAGAAACTTAGTGTTGCATATAATACAAGTTAAACTCAATGTTGATTATAACACAAGATTATCTTGGTGTAGCGTATACCAAAATCTTAAATTTGTGTAGTGTATAACTCAATACATCAAATAAAATTTATTTATTTCTAAAAAAATCATAAAAACTCAGGGTGTTACACATAACATACATGATATTACATCTTCTGGTGAATATTCAATAAATCTCCCAAATAAACATGCCCAAGAATCATAAAGGTTTAGCGTACTTGGATAATTGTTACAGACACATATTATTTGAGTAAAATATACATCATCTCTAACATCTTTCTTTATAAAAAGTACCCTTCTAGACTCATTATACTCAGTTCCCTTCTTCATAACCTAAGAAAAAAATTAAAACATAAGAAAAGGTGAGATCATATGCTCAGTAAGGGTAAATATGGAATACATCAATCAATGATCATATATAAGCATATCATGATCATATGGGTAGGATAACATATGATTATCAATAGAAAATAATACTATAAAATTCAAATTGAAAAATCATGATTCATGGCATAAAACATTAGTATGTCACAAGATTGGGGAATCATTCAAATATCACTCATGAACCATGAGTTAAAATCATAAGAATATCAATATGTCAAAAGAGTGTGGAACGATCATAAGAATATAAACCATATCATATTTCAAGGTTAAATATCTAGACCATCATGTCATAGTGTATTATAAAACACTATATGTTTTCCATATTATAGATAATTAGGCATCACCACATGTTTCTCATATCATAGTGGATCGGGCATCCCTACCTATTTCCTATTGTGGATATAGCACATTAACTCATTTCCCATAATTAAATGATGAGATTTATGGATTTATCCAATGTATTTTAAGGGTATGATAGAACCACACATCAAATAATAAAAATCATATATATGTGTGTCGCAAGATGAAAACCCATTCATCATTTCAACATATCATAACCCATGGAAATGAAATGAGTTTCATAAAGATCTCATCCTGACATAATTAAGTTGTGGAAAAGAAATGAATTTCATTAAATTTTCATCATTATAAGATAAAAAAATAAATAAATTTGATGGTATCATAAGTCCATAACCCCAGTGAAGCATAAAAATCCTCTAAGGATGATGACATAGATAAAAAATACCTTTAAAAGATCCTTTGAAAATTTCTTTGAAAATATGAGAAAATATCATTTTCCTTTGATAAAATTTTAAATAAAAATTTCTAAAATATTAGGAAAATATTTTCCTTTTAAAATAACAATTGAAACTTTTATAGTTGTCTTCAATGTAAATAAAATTCATGGTGGTGTAAAAATATATTCATATCATATACGTTAAAAGTAAACATTCTTTAAAAACATTTATAAAAAGTCAAAAACGAATTATTAAAAAAAATACACATGTTCCTTTTTAAAAATTTGTAAATAAATTAAATGGTATTTAAAATAAACTTTTCAAAACATTTAAATTATAGGTAATATCTTTAATAAAAAAAATTAGAGTATAACCCTGAGAGAAAAAAATTGTTAACAAAAGTGGAAATAAGGTTTGTTTTTCATTAAATTTTTTTGATCATTTTATGTGAAAAAGAGAGAATAATGGAAATAATATTTTAAAATTATAGTAATAACTATAGTAAAATAAAATATATGGGTTTTAAAGGATAATACCCATAAAATTTATCTCAATATAAATTTAGCATAAAAAATCCTAAAAATAAATTAGATTATAACATAAACCCTTACCTCGTGTATTGTTTTGCTTTGTATTCATTCAAAATTAAGTTATAATAAATATAGTTTTATTATACATATATTAAATAACTATATGAATATATATAACACAATATATGATTTACTTATAATATCTTATCACCTGTTTATTAATAATTCTTTATTAAAATCATTGTTCCAAGTGATAACTACTTTGTTTTTCAGGCATGTTTTGGTCTGGAAGTCATTGTATTCATTCTTTTATCATGGATAAAAAATATCTTTAATTTTAATCATGTAATTAGTATCATATGTAATCATCATTTACACTTTTATAACTATTCATATAAAATAGTGATGAAAAATAAATTACATCATTTCATGGAGATGATGGTATGTACATATGCACAAGTGATGTTTCCACTTTTTTATGGATAGATTGAATTAAAAATAAATAATAATTCCCCTTTAAATAACTATAATAATATAATTAATATCATATGTATTTATAAAATACATCATTATAACCATCGATGTAAATTGGTGATGAAAAATGAAATGCATCGCTTTATGGTGGTGGTGGTCTACATGTATGCATGAGCGATGTTTTATTTTCCCACAGGAAGGAAAGTACATGGATAATGGGTTTTGAATCATCATAATAAAAATTAATTATATTTAATATTCTGAATTAATTATTTTATAAAGTATACCATAGATTTAAAGTTGGTATAATAAGAAATAAAATTGAAAGTACTCAGTTAAGAGTTATACATCTTTATTGAGAAACCTCCTTTGGATTTCAACTTAATCCTTGAAAGGATGGTATTTTGGAAAGAAAAGAAACTCTAAGACATGTGAAAGTAATATAGGATGATATTAGAGTAGGTATTCACTAATATATAAGGTTAAAATTTTTTGAATAAGGGAGAAGATGAGGTTTTCTTTTATAAGTGAGAGGAGGGGCATCCTTGGAATTACCTACAGTATTAAATTAATATAGATTAATTTTCATATTAAAGTGAACAAATTGATATATTTAGAATATAGGATAAATATTAGCCTAAATAATAACATAAAAATTTTTAAATAGGTTTAGGTGATGTTTTAACCCTTATATTTTAGTTTTAACCCCCCCCCCCCCCCCCCAGTTAACCCTTTTGAGGATTACCGTAGTATCAAAGTTTTGTACAATTTAGTGTTCATAAAGGTTATGTTAAAAGTAAAATTGAACCATAAGTGGAAAATTTTTAATATTATAGACCATATACCATTAAATTATCCAAATATAATATTTTTACGAATTTTAAAGAATTTAATAAAATATTATTTAATATAAGAGTCAATTAAAGTCATTTTCAAGAATATTTACATAGTTTGAATTCAAAGTGAACAATACATAAATAGAATTCAAATATAAAATTTGAACACATAAATAATGTGTTATATATATCTATAAAATGTATTCTTGTGAATATCTACATGGAATAAATTTATGAGATTTTGAAAGAAGTACAATATGAGCCCTAGATATTCATAGGAATACCTTTTCATCAACTTCAAACTCTAAATTTTACAAAAAAGTATCAGAATAAATTTTTTATCGAATTTGAGATTCCTTAATGTACTGTTGAATGGATCTAACATTCTTTGCCATTTCCTCAACTATATTTTCATGAACCGGCCTAGTTCAACCCAAAACTAGGCACCTGATACAGCCCTCAACAAGGCTTGAGATATTCTCCATATCCTCTTAGGCTAGAAACATATGTCAGTCATCAAGCTTAACTCAATTGGGAATTTTTTAGACCATGAAAATAGTCAAATAAATAGATAAAAATAAAAATAAAATAAATAGTAACATTGGAAAGTAAATAAAACTGTGTGTACCTCCAAGTCACCCTATAAGTCACCACCAACCATGGAACCAACCTCTTTCTGAGGGGAAAAAAGCTAATATCAACTAGAATATGAAAAAAGATAATGTAGTAATGAGCCCCAAGATTCTTGGTAGGGATAACCAAGGAGAATAGACACCCTATTAATTATACTTAAAGAGAAATCCAAATCATCCTACTTGGAAAATAAGACATATAAAAATGGGGTTTTCCATTCCTTTCTAAAATAAGTAACAAGCTCTCATTTTACGAAAAACCACATTCTATCACGAATTCAAAAAAAAATTAAAAAATTAAATACATTTCATTATATTCCTTATTAAATCCAACCAATGCTAAAATGGGTGTCTCAGTATGATAATAAAAAAAGATATGTTAGTTTATAAAGAAACTAAAAAAAAGAAAGTAGTGTACATGTAAAATAGGCATCAGGGGATCTCAGGTGCTGGTCAAGATGGACTATGACTAAGCTATAAATACTAAAGTCATCAATATATACCAGTATATGATATCATCAAACACTTCCCAAACACTCAGTGAAAACCTCCCTTATTTTATCAAGGGGCACATTCCATGGGCATTCAGGTTATCTACTCAGGGCCACTAGTTAGTGTGTAATATCAACTACTACAGCATGTGTACCTAGGGATCATACCAAACAACCGAAGACTTATGATTAAATATATATGTAGGTGAGTTTTATAAAACTAACATATACTTATATAGCATAAAATTTCATAAAAACAACAATCCACTTTCTCACCTTCGACCTCCCTCCTTAAGCACAACCTCATTCCAAGTCACAGAGATTAAGAACAAGCCTCTTCACTGGGAACATATCAGAAATAAAAAAATTTACACATACATCAAAATCCAATTTAAGTGGAATAACTTAATATGGGTTTTCCATTTCCATAAAACATTTCAAAGTGCTAATTGGGGATCACCACTTTAAAAGAAATAACTTTCTTTTAGAAAACACATTTTTCCCAAAGCGTTTCAAGTTCCAAAACCATTCTTCACACTCAAACGCATATAAAACTTGATATATATATATATATATATATATAATCACCCCTTGACACAATTTATATCTTCCCATCACCATGAGTGAAAATTTACAAAGAGGTAACTTATATGTGTGTGTGTGTGTGTGTGTGTGCAAGTCACATTCAACAAACCAATAGATTGGGAATCCCCTCAAGGATTCCTAAAAAACAAAACCATTCCATTATACCTTTATAAAATCTTGTCTAAAGAAAAAATAATTTTTGGGAAATCCCATTTCATAAGGTAATAACCATTTCGAAAACCAATCAAATAATTAAAATGTTTTACATTTTAAAACAAGATCAAAAACATGTTTTTATAAGAAAAACTCGTACCAAGAGCTTAGAAAAAACACCAAAAACTTGAGAAAAACAATTTTATATAATTGAAACCATTTTCTATAGCATATAAAACACACTTTAAAATCATTAAAAATCATAATTTTCAAATGAAAGTCTTATACAAAAGGTAACCTACCTCAAACCGAAGAAGAGCTGGTTTTATTTAACAATAGTAGCTCAAATCCACCTCAAAGAGGTGAAATCCACTCTATAAAAACTATAATAAACCCAAATTCACAATTTACCTAATTAAAATTTGGTATATAAAAATATATATAAAATCAAACCCTGATTCAGTGGGGAACATATCTCCTTAGACAACTGTGGCTAGAAGGGTCCTCAAGTCAGTCCTTACAAACCCAAGGAGCCAAGAATCACCCAAAACAAACACCCTATTTGGGTTAGGGTTTGACCATGGAATGAATACCACACAATAGAAAAAGGATACTAAGAAAATATGAAATAATAAGGAATATGAGAATAGGATAAGCTAACTTGGTATGATTTCAGTATAAATAGGGAGGAGAAATCATCCAAAAATTAGAGGAAGATGAGGGGGAGGTCGTGTGGCTAAGAGCCCCTCTGAGAATGGTGTCAACCAAATGGGAGAGGTGAGGGTAAGAACACACCCTTAGGTGTTTTATTTTATTAATATACAATTGAAATTTTAAAATTTTAAACCCTCTAGACACATCATATGGTTTGGAAGCATGGTTAGACAAATAGTGCACTAACTGTTTGTCGTCTACTAGGCCTCTATGTCATCACACATGGGTAGGATGCCTGTTTTGGAAAACTATGTTCTAGACATGATTTTGATGCTATAAAATTATAGAAGTTTTTTAATAGTTTCCACATGGTTTGGAAAATTGTGCTCCTTAATTGTGTGTCATACTTTGCATGCCCAAAAACATTAATTTTCAAGAAAATTCACCTAGGAGGAGAGAGAAATATATAGAGACTTGCTACAAAATAAATAAATAAATATTTTTGGGTCTTTTTGTGAAAATTATTTCAACCATGACAGTTTCAACCACCAAAAAGTCCAAAAAATTTAGGTAATTAAGATACCGGGAAGTGGGAAACTACCACTCGATATGAAGCTCTAAAAACCTATAGACTAAGAACCAAAACTCAGTTTCCCTTCAAAATTTACAACTCTAAAATCAAAAAATAGACTAAGATACAATCCTAAAAAATCAAATCAATATCTTAGGAAATAAAAAAATTTATTAAGGAACTTAAATCATCAAAAAAAGGAATCAAAATTGAACAACTAACATTTCCAAACACACCCTTAATATAAGGAACACCTTGAACCCTAACATATAAATCAACCTATAAAATCATCATGGTATATTTGGGATTTCCATGGGAATCCACCAAATGACCCATGGTCCTATATAACCAATCCACTATGATCGGGGTCAGGTGGGGAGGGAATAAATAATCACCCCCTCATGAATCTTGAATACCAATTTCGCCACAAACTCCTTCTTTGGTGGCCTCCCCACCATATTAGGACTATATTTAAACATAGATATCCCAAGCTATAACAATTCATGAGTCCTAATGAGATCCCAAATTTATGATAAGTGATGTTTTTAATGATAAACAACACCACTTTATAACAACAAGAATTAGAATTTCCAAAAATAGATACTTTTGTAGAAGATGGAATTCATAAAAGAAGGAAAGTGAATTCTATAACCTCATCCAAATAAAAAATTGGGATAGGGAACCTAGGAAAACCAAAAGGAGTAAAAAATAGGAAAAATAAAAAAGACACCTAAGATAAACCACTAACATCCTACCATCCTTAAAACCATTTCTGAATTTTCAAGACATCTCAAACGACGCATCCCCAAAAACCATAAACATCTTGTCAAACCATGATATTTAAGGAATTACACATATAATGAAGACAATTGGGACTAAATAACCAGAATAATATGGTATAATATGGCTTATAATTCCATAAACAAACATGCCTCGATAAAATCAACATGGGTTCCAATCTTATTTCAAGGGAGGACAACCTGGGACCATCTCTCGAAACACAAACCCTCGGTGAACCCAATTGATCAAAAGAATCAAAAAACCCTTCCTAGACTTTCCAAATACTCACCCAAGACTTTACCATTCAAATAAGTTATACCAACACATAGGCATGCACATCATTAAAATGTATCAAAACTGAAACAATCAATGCTCCCTAAGGAGTTATCAAAGGGGGATACCAAGATAAACTCTTAAAATTTCATTAAAGATTCCAACCATCTAAAATGTGATAAGATCATACCATTAAATTAATTCTATCACCAATTTCCAAAATCAATCTTTACCTAAACATGGAGGAAGACATCCTAGAGGCTAATAATTAACTATTTACTAAGACTTTTCCTAGGCATACTAAAAAAATTGTAACACAAAACTGAATCAAAACATATCATAAGCCAAAACTCCACATCCCAATCACAAACTGATAAAACAACTCAAAACAAAATTTCAAACACACCCCCAATATAACATAAGAAAAAATTCTGAAAATTAAATTTAAATACACAAATGGGAAACAAAAAACAATTACCCACTCATCCAAACATCAAATTTTATTTTTCAAAACACTTTTGGAAATAAATGGACAAATTATGAGGTTAATCCCTCACTAATGGTAATATAAAAAGCCTCAAATATATTTAATCATGTTCCAAATTATGCCTACATACAAACATATAAATAATCATACACTTACCACACACATACATCCATAAATGTGATCATTCATCAAAATACCAGGGGTCAAATAAAAATGGTTCCATTTCAATTTTACTAAGGAAATCCCAAAAAATTTAAATCCAAACTTTATCCTCAAAACAAAATGTTTATAAATTTGGAATTCAATTTTATTTCCACATTTTCACAAAACTTCTCAATATCAAAGACAATTTCCATTTCATTTTAAAATAATCCAAGGTTTTAATTTTATAAATCCAACTTCGATAAACCAAATGTCATTTTAATATTCAAAGGAAACACCCTAAAATATAATTAAACTTGTATAAAGGATTAATATAAGCCACCCAACACTCAAGGAGTCAAAAATACAAAAAAAATGGGATAAAATATGTTACTCGATATTTGACTGCATGGTTTGGAAGATTGTCTACCAACCATGGGAAGGTCACTAGAGGTCAATAGAGGTAGTCGTACAGCCTTCACATGGTTTCCTAGACCATTCATAATAACCATTAACCCTCTAAATACATACAAAAATACACTTCAAAGTTTTATGTTCTGAAAAAAGACCCACAAATTCTCAAATCCAATCACATAAACTCAAAAAAAATTAAAAATATCAAAAACATACAATATACAAGATTGGATTTTAAGGAACAATGATCTCAGACTACCCTGGAAATTCAAGAATCCATTCAAATAGGTGGTAATCAAGAACCTACCCATGATTGACTACTTTAATTCCAACAATACTAGCTCCGAACCACCAGGAATCTCAAAATTACAAGGTATAATATATTTAATACCAATTTTTTTCATGAATTGACGCAGGTAAACCCCAAAATAGGCACCTTATCCAACCTGCAATAAGGCCTGAGAGGCATTCCCATTCCTCACATGCTAGAAACTAGTGTTAGGAATAAATATTAACTCAATTGGGAATTATTTATCTGATAAAAAATATTTAAATAAATAGATAAAAATAGAAAAATTAAATAAATACTAGCAAAATAAATAAATAAAGCTAGAAGTACCTCCATGTGACTCCACAGGTCACCACCAACCATGGAACCAAGCTCACTCCAAGAGTGACACATGCCAAGCTCAACCTAAAAATGAAAAATGCTAATTTAGAAATGAGCATTGAGATGCTCATTAGTGATTCCTAAGGAGAAACCGTTCCCTTTTCCTTACCCTTAAAGATAAATCCAATTCATGATAGTTTGAAAATAAGAAATATAAAAATAGGGCTTCCCATTCCTTTTGAAAAGAAGTAACAGGCTTTCATTTTAAGAAAACCCACTTTACATCACAACTTCAAAATAGTTTTTAAAATAAGAAATATATTTCATTAAATTTGTTACAAAATTTAACTAGTGCTAAAATAGGTTTCTTGGTATGATAATGAAACAAATATGTCACTTTATAAAGAAACTAGAAAATTAAAAAAGTAGCATACGTGAAAAATAGGTTTCATGGGATCTTTTGTGCTAGTCGATATGACCTAGGACTAAGATATAAATACTCAAATAATCAATGTCTAATAGTGTTGTATATCATCAAACACTTCCCAAAAACATGGTGAAACCCTTCCTGGTTCAGCCAAGGGGCACATCCCATGGTCAGTCAGGTTATCTACTCAAATACACTAGTTGGTGTGTAATCTCAACTAGTGAAGTATGTGTACCAAGGGCTTCCACCTAACTACCCAAGACTTCCCATGATATATAAATGGAGTTTATCTTTATCAAACTAACCTATACATACATATCATAAAATTTCATAAAAATAATAATCCACTTTCCCACCTTCGGCCTCCCTCCTTAACCGCATCCCTTTACAAGTCACACAAACCAAGCACAATCCTATTCACTGGGAACATATCACAAATAACACATTTGAAACATAAATGAAATTTCAAATTTAATGGGAATACCTTAATATTGGTTTTCTATTTTCATAAAACATTTAAAAGTTTCATCCAGACCTCATCACTTTAAAAGAATTATCTTTCCTTTAGAAAACAAATTTTTTCCCAAAGTGTTTCAAGTTCCAAAACCATTCTTCACACTTAAACACATACACACCTTGATATATATATATATATAAACACACCTTTACCCTATGTAAATGTTCCCATATCCATTAGTGAATATGTACAAATAGGGAAATTGTGTGTGTGTGTAATCCACATTCCATAAGCCAAAGGATTGGGAATCCCTCTAAGGATTCCTAGAAAACCAAACCATGCCATTAGGACTTTATAAAATCTGATTCAAAGACCACATAATTTTTGGTAATTCCCATTTCATATGGTAATAACCATTTGTAAAACTAATAAAACACTTAAAATGTTTTACATTTCAAAACAATCTTGAAAACAAGTTATCTAAGAAAAACCAATGTCGAGAGCTTAGGGAAAACATAGAAACATGATAAAAACAATTTCCAATAATCAAAACCATTTTTCATAGCATATAAAATTTATATAGTAATGAAAACACACTTTTAAATCCTCAATAAATCATAGTTTTCAAATTAAAGACTTGTAAATAGGGTAACCTACCTCAAATTGAAGAATAAATTATTGTCTTTAACAATGGTGGCTCAAATCCATAGTAAGGAGGTCCATGGTACTATAAAGAATAAAAGAAACCCAAATTCACAAAATCCCGAATTAATAATTGGACTAAAAAGTAAAACAAAATAATCCCTACTCAGGTTCATTAGAGAACATGTCACCTTCGACAAATGCAGTTAGAAGGGGCCTCAACTTGGTCCTCATAAATCATAGGAACAAATAATCACCCAAAACAAACACACTATTTGGGTTAGGGTTTAGCCATGGAACATTCACCACACAAGATAGAATGAAGACCAAAAAAATAGGAAATAATAAGGAAGCGGAGAAGAGGATAAGCTAACCTGGGATGATCACACCATAAATTAGGAGAAAGAATCATCCAAAAATCAGAGGAAGATGAGGGGGTGGTCACACGATTAAGAGTCCATATGGGATTTGTTTTGATAAAATAGGATAGGTAAGGGGAATAACACCCCTTAAGGGGTTTTATTTTATTATGGAAGAAATGTGAATTTTAAAATTTTAACCCCTCTAGAAACATTGTACAGTTTGACCACATGGTTGGCCAAACTGTGTGCCAACCATGCACCCACTATTGGGCCTCTAGAACACTACATAGGATAAGTACACAAGGTTTGGAAAGTTATGCACTAGATATCTAGTTTCCTCTATAAAATAATAGAAGCCATTTCATAGTTTTTTCATTGTTTGGAAAACTATGTGCCTTAACTATGAAACATGATTTTCATGCCTAAAAACTCTCATTTCCAAGAAAATCCATTTGGGAAGAGAGATAAAAATATAGGGACTCAAAAATAAATAAATAAATAAAAAGTCTCGAATCAGGGTGTGACATAGATCAAGATCCAATAGATTTTTCTCTCCAACTTTATCCCAACAAGTTGGAGTTATACACTTCCTACCATAAATGGCTTCATAATGAGCCATAAAAATGCTTGAGTTAAAGATATAATTTTAATAAAATTCAACCGAAGGAATTTTTTGTTCCCAAAAACCTTTAAAATTGATAGAGAAATATCTCAACATATCTTATATGTTTTTAATGGTTCTATCATACTGACTATATGTTTGAGGATGATATGCAATACTAAAACTCAATTATGTATCCATATCCAACAAAAAACTTATCTAGAACTTCAAAGTAAACCTTAGATCTTGCTCAAATAAAATTGAGAGTAGTGATGTATGAAATATCAACACTTACTTAGTGTACAACCAAATAATTTGATCAAGATATAAATATTATCTAATAGAAATAAAATGTGTTGATTATGTAAGGTGATCAACTACAACCCAAATAAAATTATAGATTTTTGATGTTTTGGGAATTCCAACAATAAAATATATGGTGGTGTTTTCCCATTGAATTTCAGGTATGGTTAATAGTTGTAATATACCCTTATAATTATGTCTCTCAGCCTTAACTTGATAACATACAAGGCATTGGGATACATAATCTACAATATCTCTTTTCATGTTTTCCCACCATAAATACTCTTTCAAATATCCATACATCTTTGTACTTCCATGATAAATATAGAATGATGACATATGAGTATAATCTAATAAATACTTATTCAAATATGATATTAAATGTGCACATACTATATTGTTAAACCTTATTATTCCATCACAATCATGGTTAAACTTATAAACATTCCTCTCTTTCTTATGCTGTTCAACATCTTCCTTTTACACCTATTTAATCCTCACATAGATAAATAGCTAAACATTCATATAAGCAATATAGGATATTTCCTATTTTATCAGGATTTCAAGTTCTATATTCTTTAAATCCATAAGTATGGATCTATTTCATTCCACATCATGGCCAAACTAGAATGGTCCTTCCAAGTTAGAGCATAATCTATCTTATTTTCCTTCCCAAGGTGGTAATGTATTGAGTAGTCATAATATTAAATCATCTCCAACCGTATTCTATAGAAAATTTTCAACTCTTTATATTTTAATGTATACTTTAAGATTTTTTGATATATATATATTTCGCACCTTTCACCATAAAGATAACCCAATTATATATTCAATGAAAAAATTATCACTTTCAACTCCAAATCATGAGTCAGGTAATTTTTTCACATATTTTCAATTGGATAGAGGAATATTCCTTCACCATATAATTCTGTAGAAGGAAACATCACATTACCTTTATTTATTCATCACTATATATCACAAACCCTTCTCCACTATAGAGTAGTGTGAGCATAGGTGCACTGACCAACCTTCTCTTAAGCTCCTTGAAATTCTCTTCACATTCATTTTTCCACAAGAACATAACCCCTTTTTGATTCAACATAGTGAGTGAATTAGATAATCATGATAAATATCTCACACAAGTGTGGTTAGTATCCATCTAACCTAAGAAAACTATAGACCTTGGTTAACATTGTTGGTCTAAGACATTACTCAATAATTCACACTTGAGATTATATGACCCAAGAATAAATATTTATGAATCAAAAATTCACACTTGGTAAATTTAGTATACAATTTCTCCTTAATTAGGGTCTTCATAATTGTTCTCAAATGATCTTCATGATCTTCCTTTCTATTAGATTATATTATATATTATCTATAAAGACTACCACAAAAATGATCAAGGTAATCTCTAAAGACTTTATTCCTTAAATCCATGAATATAATAATGGCAATAATAAGTCCAAATAACATCACTATAAATTCATAATTTCTATACCACATACAGAAAGTTATCTTGTGTATGTCCTCCTTTTTTACCCTCAATTGATGATATCCATAATGAAGGTAAATCTTTGAAAAGTATTTAGATCCTCATAATTGATCAAAAAAGCATTGATATGGGGTAGTAGATACTTGTTATTGATATTGATCTTGTTATGTTTCTAATAATAAATGAAAAAACACATTGACCGATCTTTTTTTTACAAAAATAACAAGTGAAACCTAAGGTGATGCAATAGGCAATAAGAATCCCTTTCTAGATCCTCTTATAGTTTCTTCTTCAATTCCTTTAACTCAATTGGGGATATTCTATATAGAGCCTTTGATATTGGCATAACACCATGTATGAGTTCTCTAGAAAATTTAACTTCAATATTTGGAGAAAGACTAGGAAACTCTTTTAAAAAGACATTAAAAACTCTCATACAACAGATATATCTTCAAATTTGAGTTTCTTCGCAACCATATGAGATAAAAACCCTTCATGGATATGAATTAAGACCCAAAAGATAGAATTAATTTCCATTGGATGTTCGTATTCATACTCGCACTAATAAATGATCATATATTCATTTAGAATATGAAATATAAATTACCTTCAAAGATAATTGATATGTTATATATAAAAAGAAATATAATCCATTCCTAGAATAAAATAATATTCAACTAGAGGGAGAATCCCAAGATTTACAGGTTTCATATTCCCACAAATTTCAATCAGATAGGAACTATAGGCTTCAAATGTATTCATTGTAACATTATATGTTTTCACTTTTAAATCAGCATCTAGTTATTGAGGTTATAATATAACCCTCTTAGAAAATTCCTTAGATATAATAGAGTGGGTAGATCCAGAATCAAATAACACATTAGGTATTCTAGAGTGGATGATAAGTTTACCTTTCACCACATCATTTTCAAAACCCACTTCAATAGTCACGATTACATGATATTTCCCTTTGTCTTTGGGCTTAAGATTTTGTTGATGTAAATCATAATTATAAACCTTTGGATTCAGGAAATGGTTGAATTAATTACCATACTCCTTGTATTTTAAGCATTTGAGTGTGGGTGGAATATTGGTAGTAATATTCCTTTAATTCATTGTATCAACTATCCACTTTATCACCCTTCAATATTCATGGGATTTATGAGAAACCCTTCAACATTTAAAGCACTGCCTAGTTCCATTTAAGAAATTCCCTTGATGTTTCTTCCCACATTTTTGGAATATAGGTGACTATAATTTATTTCCTCTATGTGATTTATTTAAGTTTCCATGAGGCTTAATATTCATTTTCCTATCAAAATTATGGGAATGATGGGAATATCCAATTTCTATTTCTACTTTGACAGAAAATTGAACCATTTCTTCATAGCTATAAAATTCTCTTATAGCTAATTCCCTTCGTAGAATTTGATTTAAGCCACTAAATAATCTCTCAATTTTTATTCAATGGATGATGATTAAACCATAATCATACCTTGGAAGTCTTGTAAAATTTTCCTCATAGGTACCAATGGATCCATCATCCTTCCTCTTAAGCTCAAGTAATTCTTTCTCCGTTTTTATACATAGAATATGAGGGAAGTACTTACTAAAAAAATATCATCTTCAAATAATCCCATTCCATTGAGTAAATTTATTTCTATTGACTCATATTATTAATAATAGTACCCCATTAATTTTCTTTTCTTTCTAAATTACAAATAACTAATACAACATTTTCATGTTCTGGTCATTGAAAAATAGAAAATATTTTCTCAGTGGTACTGATCAATCACTTGACCACCAGTGGATCAAAATACCCACAAAAAGAAGGGGTATATTTCCTATTTTAATACTTAAAAATACATTATTACCTCATTTGATAATTCTAAATCTCATCATAATTTATGTCCTGTGAAATGTTCATGAGTATAGTATTAGGATTCTATATTATACCTACCATAGCATTCATTTTCTCATGAGGAAAATAATTTCATTGTACATCACATTATTTGTTATAATAATTCATTATAGTTCTAGTCATTTACTAAAACCAAAAATCATAGTGTAATCATCAAGTTACAATAATCATAGTGAGAAATTATATATTCATGAAAATCATTCCTAATATTTCTCAAATAATGACCCTTCTTATCAACCTATGACACGTAAGGTCCATCCTATATCACTTTACATTAAAAATTGGTTTTATTAGGTTATATCAATATATTAATCATTATAGAATCTCAAAAATAACCAATCCATTATATAATAATAATTATATAGACCCAAGAATAACATACATGTATATTACGTCTTTTCAATGAATATTCAATAAATAACCCAAATAAACTTACTCGAGAACTATAAATGTTTTGTGTACTTAGATACTAGATACATAAACATATTATTTAATTACAATATTCATCATATATAACATATTTATTTATATAAGGTACCCTTATAAACTCATCATGCTTATTACCCTTCTTCATATCCTACTGAAAAATTAAAACATAAGAAGGGGTGAGCTCAGATGTTCAGTAAGGGTAAACATGTGAGATATCAATCAATGATCTTATATAATCATATCATGATTATAAGGGTATTATAACATGTTATTATCAATATAAAATCATACCCAAAAATTAATTTATCATAATAATGAGTCGTGGAATAAAACATTAGAATGTCACAAGATTGGGGAATCCTTCAAAAATCAGTCATGAGCAATGAGTTCAAATCATAAGCATATTAACATATCATAAGAGTGTGGCACTATCATAGGCATAAAAAATTATATTATATTTAAAGGTTAGCTACTAAGAACATAATATTATATAGGATCAAGAATTGCCTCATGTTTCCCATATCATAGTGGATTAGGTATCACCACATGTTTCCTATGTCATAGTGGATCAAGAATCCCTACCTATTTTCCTAGTGGATTGAGCACATTAACTCATTTTACATGATTATCTCATGTGATATAAGTATTTACCAAATGTATTGGAGTATTTTAATAGAACCACCCATCACATAATGAAAACCATACACATGTGTTCCATAAGTTTATAAACCATTCATCATTTCAATATATTATAACCTGTGGAAAATAAATAGGTTTCAAAAAGATCTCATTATAACTTAATTAACCATTGGAAATGGAATGGGTTTCATAGAATCACCATCATCAAAAACCATCCAAATAAAGAAATTGGATGGTATCATAAGATTATAACCCCAGTGAAGCCTAAAAATCCTTGAAGGATGATGACATAGATGAAAAATAGAGTTAAAATATCCTTTAGACTTTTCATTGAAAACTTGAGAAAATATCATTTTCCTTTGATAAACTTTTAATTAAAAATTCACATAATATTAAGAAAAAAATTTTAATTTAAAATAACCATGAAAACATATAAAGTAATATTCAAATAAAATAATAGTCATGGTGATGATAAAATATTTTCATGTTATATAAATTAAAAGAAGACATTTCTTACACATTTTTTAAAAGTAAAAAATGACTTTGTCGAAAAAAAATTAAAAGATTAATTTTTAAAAACTTTTTAAATTATGTTAAAGGTAGTGAAAATAATATTTTTAAAACATTTCAAGAATAGTTAATAACTTTCATAAAACAATTTTGAATAGTATGAACATAGAAGAAAAATTTCATCGACCAGAGAGGAAATAAGGTGAGATTTTCTTTAAAAACATTTTCTCAATCATTTTAAGTAACAAAGATAAAAAATGGTAAAAATTATTTAAAATTACAAGAATAATCAGAGTAGAATAAAAAATATGGGTTTTAAAGGATAATATCTATAAAATTTTCATCAATATAAATTCAACCTTGACAATCCTAAAAAGAAATGAGATTGTAACATAAACCCTCACCTCAAGTATTGTATTGCTTTGTACACATTATAAATTCCTATATTATAAATATATAATTATTATAAATATATTATATAACCATATTAATAAATATCATACCATATAATGTTTACTTATAACATTTTATCATTCGTTTATTAATAATTCTTTATTAAAATTGAAGTTCTGAGTGATAATTGTTTCGTTTTTCATGCATGTTTCAATTAGAAAGTCCTGGGACTTGTAATTTTATAAAGGTTCCATAATATCCAGAATTTTAATCATGTCATGAGGATAATATATAATAATTATATAAAATTTTATAACTATTTATGTAAATCAGTGATTAAAAATGAATTGCATCACTTCATGGAGATGGTAGTCCATACGTACACACAAGTGATGTTTCCACTTTTCAATGGATGAAATAAAAGAAATGTAAATAATAAGTCACCTTTAAAAACTATAATAATATCGTATATATCCACTAAATATAACATTATAACCATCAATTTGAAGAAGTGATGGAAAATTAAATGAATCACTTCATGGAGGTGGTGGTTCACACATACGCACAAGTGGTATTTTATTTTCTCGTATGATGGAAGGGAGGTGGATAATAGTTGTTAAATTTTCATCTTAAAAAATCAGTATATTTAAGATACATAAGTAATTACTTTATAATGTATACTATATATTTTGAGGATGTAGAAGATGAAATAAAATTGAAAGTTCTCAGTTAAGAGTTATCTATCTTTGTTGAGAAACCTCCTTCACATTACAGTTTAAGTCTTGAAATTATCATATTTTTTAAATATGAGAATCTCTATTAAATGGGTAAGTAATATAGTATGGTATTAACCCTTTTTATGATTACTATTTTATAAAAGTATTTTACTCATTAATGGTCATGAAAGATACTATAAAAGGACCAGTGACCCATATGTAGAAAATAGTTTATATGATAGACCATATCAAATTAACTTGACTAATGTTAATATTTTTATTAATTTTAGAGAATTTAATAAAATATTATTTAATATAAGAGACCATTAAATTCATTTTCCAAACTATTCACATTGTTTGACTTTAATGACAACAAGATAGAAATTGAATTATAATATTAACTTTTAAAACAACCCTAATATGTAATATTTATCTATAAAATTAATGTAACATAATAATTGATCCAAATTGTATTACTTTTAATAATTTTAAATTTATTTTTTTATTTTTTTATTACTTGAATAGGTATTATGTTAGCTCTATGTAAGTATTTAAGGTACTTATTTCATCACTAAAAATTAAAAATAAATTACCATGATAAAAAATCATTTATATTTAAAATAATCATTTATAAATTAATATAAACACTTTTTATCTCCATGATTAAATATTAGAGATATTGAAACAAAGAGGGTGAAATTTTTTATTTATTCATTACATAAAATAATATTAAGGTCATTATCAAATGAAAATTGAAAAAATTGAAATTGTTTTGAAGATAATATGCTTAATTTGAAAATTAACTTATAAAATGAAATAAATTAAAGTTTTTGGTGGATTTATTGGCCTTTTCCGATAGTTTTAACCCTCTTTTACCCGTTTTACCCTTACCGAGATGACAAATATTTATCATGGTTACTATTTACAATGACCAAAAATAAAAGGGGCCTATTTGAAAAATTTGAAGCTAAATATAAAAAATACGGTGTCCCTTTTTTAAGATTAAATTTATATAAGTGGGAGAAATCCATTTTAAAATAAGAGTGAAAAATGCTACAAAAACTGTTTTTAGAAAAAATGTGTTTTTAAGAATAAAAACAAATTTATTCTTATCTCAAGACTAATAAAAATCATTTTATTAATGTTAAAACATTTTATTGATTATATAATCTATACATTTCATTAAATTCATTCATCAATAGTGATTAATTTAATTTATTAAGATAAAAAAACATTGTGTACATAAAATAGTTTTTCAGAATAAAATATGTTTTGTACTTTCAAATGATTTTATCAATTCATAACCAATAAATTCATTCTACACATGCTTAAAAAAATTAATTTGTTTATCCCTATTCATATCCTCCAATATAATGTCTAGGTGATATCTTTCACATAAAATAATAAAAATTAAATAGTATATTGTGGTTTATTTAAACATGGCATTGCATATAAAGCAAGTTATCAAAGAAGTTAGATTTATTTAAATATAAATATACCATAAATATCATAGTGATTTAATATTATAATTTATATCTAGAATGATAAATATTTTAAGAATACCCTAGCCTAATTTTATTAGTGAGTAATACTTAAAATTATGAGGATGCAATTTAATTAAGAGAGTAGAATGTAACACCCATAGATTTTAAATCATATATCTGCTTAAGACCTAATAGGTTTTACAACATGTGATACAAAAAAAACTAAACCAAATTGAACCATGGAATAGTATATAATCATTAAAATTTATCTATAGAATTGGCGGGTAAAAATAGAGGTGACAAAATTATGAAAAATATATAGAAATAAAATAATGGTCATTATTAATACTGAGACATAGATAAATTATTAATAGTACCTAAGTAACTAATAATATTGATTTATTCATAAAAACATAACCATTTTAAAATTAGAATTTTTTTGCTTTATTTTAATAAACTAAATATATTATGGATAAAACATATTATTGATTTTAATAGTATATTAACAAAAATCCCATTACAGATTGATAATAAATAAGAATAAGAATAGTTAATATTTTGAAATTTTATTTTCCTATGAAAACGATTTTCATTATATTTTTGTGTTCTTATTTAAAATTTAAATATTCAAATTTATGAATTTGAATCTGAAAAATTTTAACTTTTTTCCAATTTAGAATTTAAATATTATCTTAATATTAATTTTTGGTATTTTTATGAATTAATTGGTTTTTAAGTAAATAGTGAAAAATATAATTTGTACTAAAACCATAGCATTTATGACTATATAAATAAGAAACTATTACATAAAAACTTATAAAACATTTCTCATGATCAGAAATTTATTTAAGGATTAAATCTATAAATTTTAAAATATTATTATGAATTTAGAAAACCTGTTTTTAACATTTCATAAACTTAAGTAATATTTTCCCATAAAAGAAACTATTTTCGACTTTTCTTTTAATTAAATATTATTGGGGTAAAATTTAGTTTCGGACTGATATGAAATCCAAATAAATTTTATTTTTTATAATAAACCAATTTCTATTATGAAAAACAAATACATTGATAATTTTATCCCATGTGTAAATTTTAAGATTAAAAATACACTTTTTGGGGTTTTTATGTGTTACATGCGCTAATGTTAAAAATGATTTAATTACACATATAAATTTTATATGATTAAATGTATTTCATATTTTTAATAATTAGTTACAAATTTTTAATAAGTTATATTTTATTTTTAATCATTAAAATTAAATTACTTAGGTAAAAATTTGTTACCACAATAAAACCAAAAAAAATAAGACTGAAAATTATAAGAGTGAGATACTTAAAAACATGTTTAAAACTTGTGTAAATATTAATTTTAGAGGTATTATAGAAAATATATCATGTTTTACTCCATTTTTATCCATTTTGGATTCTTCTTGACATTTGAAGTATGTGCTCTCTTTATATTAAGTTGAAATATTTTCAAAAAAAATCCATTCTCACCACTTAAAAAAGGGCCCTCTCACCGCAGCTTCAAGACAACCCTAAAAATTAGTTTTCCTCTTTAAAATATGAAATTTTTCCTTACCATATAATTCTATTTCTTTTCCTTGAGCCTATGGTCATAATATATTGTCTTAAAAACATCATTTCTAATGAGTCTTCCAAGGGAAAGCCAAATTCCTCAATATGAGTACTTTTTTATAAACTTATTTTCTTTTCATTCTCACTTTCTAAAATATAATTTTATAATTACTAAATAATTAAATAAATATTTTTTTATAATTCATTTTATTATTCTAAGGTAATAAATATTAACCACCTTTACCCTTTTCTACTAATAAAAATGAATTTTTCATTCGTGCGCTGTGAAGACTATTGCCTCAATGAAGTAATGAATTATGATTTTAAACAACACATATATTAGATATTTATAAGGGTGAAATTGAATAATAATTTTTAAATATATATTATAATTATTATTATAAAGAGATAAATTATACTACACAATCTTTCCCTCTCATTCTTCAAGAAATGAAAATGTTAATCATACGTTGTGGGGATTATCTCCTCCATAAAGTAATATATCAAATTTTTCATTTAATTTATTTATTATTTATTAAAACATATTAAAAGTTAATTCACCACCTTAATAATATCTAAATAATATCATTAATATTCATTAATAATGATATTATTCCCAAAATAAACCACTTTCATGATCATAATCATCCATTAATTATGATGTGTTAATGTTTGGGTTGGTCTAACTACCTACTTGAATAATGCTATAAAATAATATCATGGATAGCTATCAAAACTTAATTAATAATAATATATTATATGATAAGAAAATAAATATTTTATTTTGGTTCTAAAGTGGTAACATTAATTTTACACTCAATAATTAAGATACCAACGTTTGTTCATACAAAATCTCTGAAACATGCTCATTGTAAATTTCATATTTAAGGATCGTAACAAAAACATCCATTGAAATAAATTATAAAATTATAAATAATTATAAATCATAAATTAAATTATTTTTCATGATTTTTTAATGATTAAATGGGGTTTAATAATTAATAATGACAATGTTATTATGAAACTAGTTCAAAATGATCAAGATTACTCACACTCAATATTGCAAATAGATAATAAATAACTAATATAAATGTAGAGAATAAATATAAATTAAGTTTATAAAAGTTTATAGATATTAATAATGTTCTAAAATAGTTTATTAATTTATTTATTTTTGTTATATAGGAAATTCAAGTGCTTTAGTGGAGTCAAAATTTAAAGTGAGGGTTTGTGCTAACTCACTTTTCTTCCATTGAGTTGCAAACATTCTTATTAAAATATATTATTCCATGTTTGATTTATTATAACTAATGAATACTTTTCATTGTATTTCATCATTTTCTAGGGTTCTAAAAGTCTTCCTTATAACCTTATTATCAAAGAATTCTTATATTAATAATTATGTTACTTGAAAGGAGTTTCTTGGTCCCAATTCATATTTCTTGAAACATGATTCTTATTATAAATAAATTTACTTTTATATAGTATATATAATTCCTATTTTTTATATTATATCATGAATTATCTTTCATGGTATTTTAAGTTTAGTTGCAATCTCTTTTTCCTTCATGGTTTTGGATTTAGATGATACTCAAGCCATAAGTATGTTTTTGTATCATTTTCAAATATGTGAGACAAGTTTGATATTGTTCACCATAATTTATTTTATATTCTGTATTCATATCTAATTTCCATAAATTATAATGAACATATTTCATTTTATGACATTTTAATTTCCATTTCATGGTATTCCTCTTATATTCTTTTGATTCTTATGTTACAAATACCATAATGATTTTTGTTAACTCAATTCCCTTAATTTAGTTCTAATGCTTATTCTTGAACTTATTTATTACAAGATTGGTTTCTTACACCCCAATACTTTATCTCATTGTACATTATATTCTTATTTGGTTGTAAATGACATTTAATTCATATCTTTTACCACGATAAAAAAACATATTTCCCAAAAATTATATCATTATTGAGAATAATTATCATCCTATTTAATGATGGTTCCCATCAATGTCCATATCTTCACTTCTCACTAATGTTATCTAACTTATTTAGAAACCCAATTAGGTATTATATCATATGACCTTCGTATTTCTCTTTATCCCTTTTTAAAATGATTTTTGGTTATCCTTTTTATGATGTGGGTTTTCAATAAATGTATTTTAAATAATTAAAAAAAAAATTCAAACAATTTATTGATTGGGGAAAATTATTGACTTAATCATATACCATTACTCCATATGGTGTTAATTTTAGGGATTTTAATATAGAAATATATTCCATTTATTTATTGAGGAAAAATGGAAAATCTATAAAAACATTATTCTAATACATATGTTTATTGTTACTAAGGAATGTTGGTTATTTATTTTATAGCTTATTTATTCCTCCATATGATGAATGTATTGGACTTAATTAGTTATGTGTGGGGATTTTATTATCCCCCTAATGTATCAATAGGTATCATTAGACAAACTATCTTGGTTATTTTGGTGTATTCCTTCCCAGAACAAAATATTTCCTAAACATAGGGCATGGATGGTAAGATCATGATATCATCGCTTAGGGAATAGAGTTAGTTGTCTAGAATTATGAATTTCATCACTATGGAACTATTTATTTTTATCAATGTGATATTTTAATTTCACATTTTATCTATGGGTATATTATGCTTTCAGTTTCACTCTATTATTGAATTATTTTTGGTTATCCATTCCCACCATATTATTTATGATCATCTTATGCTCAGTTATGATCTTTTATTATTATCGCTTATTTTTACCCTTACTGAGAATTTGATCTCACCCCTTATTATGTTTTCATTTCCCTAGGTTAGGAAGAAAAATATTACATATGGTATGTCTAGAAGTGTAACATATGTACATAATTTTGTGGGAGATTTTGACGGCATATTATGGATTAATTTATTTATTATATATTGGAAAATGTCTATTTGATAAGAAATACAAAAGATTTTATAGTTAAAGGTTTTTACTAACTCTCTAAAACTTTAAACCTAAAATTTCCTTAAATTTTATGTAATTCAATATTTTTGGTGATATTTTAATTATTGATGGTTAAAATTGGGTTTCTTTGGTTCGTTCCTAAAATGTTTTGTAAAGAATGTATTTATGTGCATTGGATCCAGGATTATGGGTTTGAGTCATCAAAAGAATACTATGCCCAAAACATCAAAATATAATAGTGGATGAAAGAATAAACAATAATATAATGTAGAAATCTATGAGTATGAGGCTTCACTCAGGAATGCCTACAATTATTTTAGGTGGAGGCACTCAACATGATATCTTATCTTACCAACAAAATTCTAGTTTTGAAAATTTGGAAGGAACTTCCAATAATGACCCAATTTTTTCTTAAAATATTATTATATAATTATAAATATAAAAAAATAGTATTAAATTCCAAAATTTAAAGTTTTGGAATCTTGGGAAAATTAGGTTTATATAGAACTTTTACTTAATAAAACATAAACATTGTCTTAATGCTTCTTATTTATCCTCCTAAAAACTATTATGTTATCTGTAATACATTTATTTACCTAAGGATATACATTAAATAAAGGGGTGAGCTAAAATCCTAGTAAGGGGTGTAATAACATCGAAGGAATATGATACATGAATTAGTATTACATGGTTGAGCATAATAATCATCATCATATTATAAGCATAGGATCATCATCATAAGAATGAGGGTATAATTTTAAATATTCGTGGTATTTATCATATGTATAATAATGAGATGTCATAATATACTGGTCAAATAACACACATAGTTTTGAAAAAAGTTAGCATTATGTTAACGCATAACATATGTACATAAATCATAACATCATAATTGTGAATAAAGCTAGCATCATGTTCATTAATTATACACATAATATCAAGAGATACATCACAATACCTAATTCATTAGAGGGAAATATAATTTTAATCCCACCCATCGCATTATAAAATGAACATAATCATGAATGCCATGTGTAAAGATAACATACAACAATCATAGTCTAGAAATAAACTCAGGGAAAAGAATGGGAATCATAAGGATTTCATAAATAATTTTTTGAGGAATAAACTTTCAGGTTTCGAATTGAATGAGGGAGGTCATATTTTGGAATAAAATATCATTTTTCTTTGAAGAAAAAACATATCAAGATGATTCAAAGAGTTGTTTTTAGAAAATAATATCTTTTTTTAAAATCAATATAGTTGGATTAAAAATCATTTCAACAAGGTAGAAAAATGTATATGCAAAGAAAATAAATAAGATAAATAATATTGAAATGAAATTTTAACTAATTTAGAGAAATATCCATACTAAAAATAATATGAAGGAGGAGATAACCTAAAAATAAAGAGTTGGATTCAAGAATCCCCTTTCATTAAATATCATTATGTTTCATCTCTTTTACACCACTTTTATGAAAAAATTATTTTTATTAACCCATGAAACCAGAAGTTAATTATATTAACTTATTTCATTATTGTTCCATTATAATTATTTTATTATATTTTATAATAGTCATTGTTAAATGTGAGTTGTTTTGATTTCGTGTTTTCATTAAATTATCTCTCCATGATTTGTTTTTGTTGTTTTTGTTCAAGGTAATTTATACATAAGAAAAATTAATTCCAGAATACATGTAATTAAATAATTTTATATTATATATAATTCATTCTAACCATTAATAATGTAGGTGATAATCATATGGTTAGTAATGTATTTGTAGGCGGTTAACCGACCATTGACGAGACATTGTCAAAAGAGAGGTAAAGATAAGTATGACATATAAATATTTCATAAATATAATAATTATATTATGTTAACATTATTAATATAATTTTAACCTGATAATTAATTAATTTTATAAGGTTGGGTTTGAAATGAATAGATAAAATGATGAAGAGAAGAGGAAAATGAGAAGAAAATTTGATTAAACCTTACCCTCTTATTGGTGTTGCTTCTTTTCTGCGACAATAAACTCCTTGAATTATAAGAGTCAAGTAATTATAGAATATCAAACAAAATTATATGGGAATTAAGAGAGGTAATTTGGGTATATTTTTGGCTTTTCTATGTGAGATAGATTTGGTTTTCCAAGGGGAGGGATAGGGGTATTTATACTTGAGGATGGGGGTATTTTGATTTAAAATATTGAATAAAATATGATTTTGATTGTAAACATTGTAATAGTTATATTACTAAAATTTTAAGACATATTTTAATAAAGTAAAATGATATTAGTACTTTTAATGATTTCCAAAACATAATTCATAAATTTATTAAAAAGAAATGTAAAAAAATGAAAAAAAAAATATTTTCATGGAATAGTTCAGACTTTAGACTTTAGAAAATAATTTTTAGGTCTGGAAAATAGGTTTGTTGTATTTAAATGACTCATTTATCTTATTAAATATATTATTGGTTTCTCCAAAATTTATAGATTTTATCAGTTCATTATCACATCATGAATTATTTAATTTAAAAGACACTAGTTACGAAAAACTGTATTTTTATTATTCAATTAATAAGGAAGTTTTTCAAAAAAACCAAAAAATAACTATCACAACCCCCTCACCCCAAAGGTACCCCCTATACTAGAAATGAGATAAAGGATATAATTATTCCCAAATCCTACCTCCAATTTTCTATGGGTTGGTGATAATCACTGAGGGTATATCACACTCATAAATAGGGTGAATTATCCCTAGGAAGAATGAGGAATGAGAGATATGATAAGAACTCCAAAAAAATACTAATTATAAAAGGATATAAGATCCCAATACATACATATAATTTCATGAAACTGAACAAATAAAAAGAAACTACAATTACAAAAAAATATAATCCTTAATAGCGATTAAAAATCCCAAATAGCTCCTGAAAAACTCCATGACCTAGCAATGTTCAGCATGATCACTGACCATAACCTATAGACCTAAAAAATAGTTTATATATATATATATGGTGATCATAACTAGTATACTAAGTAGGATTGTAATGCCCCGACCCCAGTTACCCAGAGTCGGTGCATTATTACGTAACATTGGCATGATCACAAAAGATCAAGTCTCAGAAGACCGATTAGTTTAGTAGCCTTGGAACACTAGATAGATTCATAAGTATTACATTACATCATAAAGTACAAAAAACAACAACAACATCTTATCTTCATATCCCCTCCTACTATCCCTATAGTACATTCATAAAATACTTCTTCACATCCTAGGAAAAATAAAACATCGAAAGGGGTGAGCTCAGATGCTCAGTAAGAATAACAATATAGCAGAAACTTTCATAAATAAACATAAACATTTAAGGCAATGTATAACTAAAACAAAAGCCTTATAAACTTTAATTTCATCATAATATGGAAAAATAAAATTAAATAATGCCATTTAATTATTCACATGGATATTCTACTAGTCGAATAATCACATTCAATATCAATAACCACTTTAATAATGATGGAATTCATAATGCCAGACTATCAAAACCACGTAGCAAAGGCCTCATGCCAAGACTACAAATAAGATTTTTTCAAGGCCTCGTGCCAAGACACTAGTTTGTCTCATGAGACCTACCGATGCATCGAGGAGCTATATAGGGCTCTACCAATCACTTATTAAGTCCAATGCATTCCTTATATGAAAATGTTTAAACATATCATAAACCATAACATAATCGTATAACATAAAACATGCATAAAGGAAACATAACATTTCCACATTTAAATCACAAGATATAAATAAAACACATTGATATAATAAAACCATTTTCAATACCAAATAAAAGAAAAGTAAAAATTGGTATTTATTTTTCATTTTAAAAAAAGTTATGGCTTGTAGAGGAAGCCGAAACTCAAATAATGGTCACGGCGGCGGAGAAGTCGTTTTCACCGCATACGTACGACAAAAAAACATTCCCTTTTGTCATTTAGTAAAACTCTTCATATAAAAAAAATATTCCTTTTGAATAAATGTAAAACTCAAAGGGTTTTATACACCATATAAAAGAAAGTTGTGTATAAAACAAAATATGCCTCAATGAAAGGAGATTGAGACGAAGTCCCTTACCTCGTGTCCAACTTGACTTGACAGTTCCTTAACCTTCTGAATAATAAACTAGATTTAATTTATAATTTCTTAAAAACCTTTTTCATTTTTTTTATTCCTTTTATATCACTTATTACCATGTTATGAACATTGTGTAATTATTTAAGTTAATAATGGTCGTTTTTTCGATCTTTGGTACTTTAGTCAAAAATAAACTTCTTATAATTACAAGTTGTTCATGTGGAAAAATATCTATTATATAAAGAATTATATTAATGATGTAGATATAATATATATCTTATATATACAGTATATATATGCATTTATAATCTTACATAACATTTAGAGGTAAGAAATGAAATGCACCGTTCATGGAGATGGTAAGTCGTACGTACGCATGAACGCTACTTTCATTTCTATTTCGTATTTAATGGAATGAGATCATAATGATATAAAGGTGTATTATAATTCCTGTATAATATCATATATAATATCATTTAATCCATCCTTTACACGTCCCACATATGGCATTAACGATTCAAATCACTTTGAGGGGTCGGTAGTCCGCACTTCCTAAAATGAAGATATTGCGTTTACCCATAATGGAAACCATAAAGGTATGCCATAAATGAGAAATACAGAATAATAATAAAAAAATAAATATCATATATATCATATATAAATATATTGACATCTTAATGGCCACCATTAAAGGTGTTAAATGAATATTGAACAATCATCATTTCGTGAGGTAGTAATTCGCCGACCACAAAAACAGTATGTTTTTTAACTATTAGACGGAGGTGTGTGCAATTGTAAATCAAATCCATCTCATAACAACATCCTAGTATATTGAAGATACTTCTGTTGTTACAAAATATAGGAATAAAAATATTTTAAGGGGTTGGTGAATCAAAATAAAACAAAAGAACATAAGTGAAGACATTACCTTTAAATCGGGTAACTCTTTTTTATTTGAGCCAAAGGCTTCCTTGGGAAGACTTATGACCAAATTTAGGCTTCTAGGTGTAAGAGAGGTAAGTTGATAGAGTATATGGGAAGAGGTTAGCCAAGCCAAATGGATTGAATTTGTGAATAAGGTGGTAGAGGTGGGGGCCTTTTATAAGAGGAGAGGAGGGGCACTCTTGGAAAGTCATGAAATGTTACATTATTATGAAGTGCTTTTTGGATTTCAAAGGTCCCAAAATTATATAATTTTAGGATAAGGTGATAAGGGTTCAAAATATACTCATCCAATAGGTTTTTAACAAGAGTAAGTCTTATATTTTACATTATCTTTTCATTTTATTTCAATCGTTAATTAATGAGGTAATTACTGCATCATCATGGTGTCAAACAAAATTTAATTTATTTACTGTCTAAAAATTATAAAAAAATACCATGATGTAGGAAATATTTTTATATTTATAATGAATATTTATAGTAAAAAATATGACTTGTATAACCCCATGTAAAAATTGTTTTAGTAAAACAATACATGTTTGTGACACTTTTATTTTTACTTTAAATAAAAAGTTATTATGTCATTTTCTTACCCAAGTGGCTCCATGGGGCCCCCAATTTGACCCATGGATTTTCCTGGTCGGCCATGACTCATACAATAAGTTTAGTACAATTGTAAAGGTAATTTCACATTATTATATCATTATATTTACCTTAAATTGCACTAATTACCTTCAACCGCGATTAATAAAACTTAAAATTTACTATTCACCAGAAATTATTTTAATCCCATTGAACCAAATTTTACTTCCTAATGAAAATGATGTATGTCAAATTTTTTAAATTCAAATCACATAGGTGGTAAAATTTCATTTAAATGAAAAATCAGTTTTTTAACTACCACTTAGTGGTTTCACTATTCATCAAAAATCGAAGTTTTTCAGAAAAATACCAAAAATTCACCCTAAGAAATAATTGATATTCCGAATTCAAAAATGATGTCTATTTTAAAAAATTAGAAACATATAAGTTGCATTAATTAATTTTATAATTAATTCCTGTTCTCAAAACAAATAGCGTGTTTTTAAGAAACAAAATCAATCAAAAGATTGACAATTGTTTATGTCCAATTTTAAAGTGAAATTAATTCTAATGACCAAAATTGGATAAAATGGTAAAATTATATTCTAATTTTACTTTAAAACCACTCAATAGTATAATTTATCACTATAAATTATTTTTATGAAAAATTTTGTTTTTAAGTATTTTTCACTATTCATCGAAAATTGGATGTTCTCTGAAAAATACCAAAAATTCAACATAGACTAATTCCGATATTCCGAATCCAAAAATGAAGTCCATTTTTAAATATAAAATTTATATAATTTCAAAAGGTGGTTATTACTATTCATAACGGCTACTTTGATTGGTCGCGGTGTGTTAGAATCTCGAACTTGCGTACAATGCAAGCTATTGCATTATTGAAAGAGAATCATATCGTGGAAGCTTGGGGTGTTACATTCTCCCCTCCTTTAATAAATTGTGTCCTCACAATTTGAAATTTTTTTCGAAAATAAAAGTTTGAAAATATAAAATACCTTTGTGGAAAACCCACATCGGAAATAAGGTTAATAAAATTTAGCTTTAATAAGAGGGAAAGGGAAATGAAAAAGTCACCATTAAATTATGATCTCGATTAGAAGAACATTGGTGGAAATTAGAGACAAATAATTGGACGGAAAATGTAAATATTTATTGGGATTGATTGAGGTCATCAATCACAAACAAGTGTAAAATTGAGGGCCTCAAAGCCATCAATCTATGGTGATTTAAAATATCATCAGTTTAACAAAACATATGGTATTAGGATAACACATTTTTTTAATATCCTTTTCCTAAAGTTTGAGAATTAATTTATTCATAGAATAAGAGATAGATATATATATATATGCTTGAAAATTAGAGTTTCAACCTTCAGCTAATTTCTACCACAAACTCATCTTTCACTCAAAAAAATAATAGAACTCAAAAAAATTATATTTATCCTAATCGTACAAGGTTCAAAATATTAACAAATACCATTTAGATTAGGAAAACTATTTTTTAATAACCAGGGACTTCCTATAGGCTAGTGGTAGGTAATAAAGGCTGTCGCACTATGGTTGTGGGTTCGATTCCTACAGCTTTTTCCGACGCGATGGGTTATCCACCTACCTGCAGGTTGTCCTTTTCCTAATACTATAGTATTATAATATTACAAAAATAATCTTCAGAAATGTTTTAACCTTAAACAATACTATCCAAAGATCAACTTAATCCATTTCAACCTTTATAGTTATCTAAAATACCTCTGTCCAGACTTTCTCTAAAAGGTCTCTAAATTCCAAAATCAATTGTAACATCAGATTCCCCAAACAATGTAAAGTTTCTATTATTTTCACATACTAAAAATATGATTACCTTAATCATATTAAAACATTAATGAAAACAACAAGTACTGCAGTACAATCATTATATATATCACATTATTCTTATAACCAGAATATAATCCTTGAGTCCAAAAACACAAATACAATAATTATTCAACTTCATCTGTAGTGACAACATAAGCTTGGACTTGATCCCTTGTCCTTTTCTGAGGTAATTTTCCCTGACGCTTAGGACATTCATTTGCATAGTGCCCTATTTCCCTACAATTGTAGCATTCAATATTGATAGCCTCTTTATTTCCCTTGCAATCACGAGCCTGGTGACCTTTTTCGCCACATTTATAACAAACTCCCATTCCTTTTAGGCAAGTACCAGGGTGATTCTTCCCATAATTATTGCATAATGGAAAATCCTTCATTCCCTTTTTCCCTTTATCTATCTCTTGTTCCACCGTTCTCTTCTTATCTTGCTTTACTTTATGGTCATAAGATTTAGAGAATTCCTTTTCTGTCTTGATAGCACACGAGACAATGTCTTCTTATGATGAGAAGGATTGTGAGACCAATGCTCGATGGAGAAATGGTTTTAACCCATCAAAGAAACAATCGATCTTAATTCGTGGGTTACGTATATAATCATCTGCATGTCGCACTAACCTTGTAAAGTTAGCTTCATACTTTGCAACATTATCATCCTCCTTTTGCCTCAGACTTAGAAATTGTATTTCCATATCCGCTCGATGGTCATGAGGAAAGTATTTTCCTAAGAAAATTTCTTTAAACTCTCTCCATTCCATATTTGATACTTCATCATCTTCCTTTGTGTTTTGAATTAGTGACCACCATTGTTCGGCATCTCCAGTGTGGCAGTAAACTACCATGACAACTTTCTCCATTTCGTTACTCCCCAAGGTGTAGAATATTTTCTCTAAGGAATTTATCCATTGCTCATCTACTAAGTTATTTGTACTCCCATTGAATGTTGATGGTTTTTGCCTCATGAAGTGGTCTAACATTGATCCTCCACGTTACGGATCAGGGTGCTCCATACGAGTAAGGTTATTATTCATAACCTAAGTGAGTTGTCTCAGTATGGTGATAAGCTAATCAGCACCAGTTGTATCACCATCTCCATTATAATTATCTTGAGTAGTAGGGAAATCCCTACATGGAGTGCGTGCATTGATACAGTTTCCATTCCTTCCACTAGGCGACATTTCTAAAAAATGGCATAAACTAGATCAGTTTATGAATCAAAATACATAATAACAAACTTGCAAAACACTTAACATAAATTGAACTATTTATGGATATAATCCATAATCATAAAAAAAATTCTTTGAGGAAGTATATACTCATAAAAACTTCATAGTGGTTTGTAAAGAAAATGAGAATTATCCTAAGCATATCCCTCAGGAGTGTCATAACCAAGAGTGCAGCAAGGCCCATTGTCGTGCACCAGTTCCCGTTCGAGTCTAGCTCAAAGTGGTATTTTTGGGTTTTACCCCTAGGTAATTCTGTGCCAGAACCGCCTCTACCTGCTCCTATCGAGACATGGATGTATTGCTCGGAAAACTCACAAAATCTCTATAATACCAAAATTCTAGGAATTTCTTCTATACTAATCATCAAAGTCTATCTTAGGGATATGTTTTCTAATCATAGTTTTTCTAAATCTAGCTTCCAAGGTTAGTACTAAACTGTCTTTGATACTAACTCTAACAGCCTGACCCCAGTTACCCAGAGTTGGTACATTATTACCTAACATTGGCATGATCACAAAAGATCAAGTCTCGGATGACGGATTAGTTTAGTAGCCTTGGAACACTAGATACATTCATAAGACTTACATTACATCATAAAGTACAAAAAACTACAACAAAATCTTGTCTTCATATCCCCTCATACTATCCCTATAGGACATTCATAAAATACTTCTTCACATCCTGGGAAAAATAAAACCTTGAAAGGGGTGAGCTCAGATGCTCAGTAAGGATAACAATATAGCATGAAATTTCATAAATAAACATAAACATTTAAGGTAATTTATAACTAAAACAAAAGCCTTTTAAACTTGAATTGAAGTATAATATGGAAAAATAAAATGAAATAATTCCATTTACTTATTCACATGGATATTCTACTAGTCGAATAATCACATGCAATATCAATAACCACTTTCATAATGATGGAATTCATAATGCCAAACTATCATAACCAAGTATTCAAGGCCTCGTTCCAAGACTACAAATAATATTTTGTCAAGGCCTCGTGCCAAGACACTAGTTTGTCTCATGAGACCTATCGATTCATCGAGGAGCTATAGTGGGCTCCACCCGTCACTTATTAAGTCGAATTCATTCCTTATATTAAAAGGTTTAAACATATCATAAACCATAACATAATCGTATCACATAAAACATGTATAAAGGAAACATAACATTTCCACATTTCAATAACAAGATATCAATACAAAACATCGATATAATAAAACCATTTTCAATACCAAATAAAAGAAAAGTAAAACTTGGTATTTATTTTTCATTTTAAAAAAATTTGTGGCTTGTAGAGGAAGCCGAAACTCAAATAATGGACATAGCGGCAGAGAAGTCGTTGTCACTGCATACGTACGACAAAAAAACATTCCCTTTTTTCATTTAGTAAAACACTTCGTATAAAAAAAGATTCCTTTTGAATAAATGTAAAATTCAAATGGGTTTATACACCATATAAAAGAAAGTTGTGTATAAAAAAAATATGGCTCAATGAAAAGAGATTGAGACGAAGTCCCATACCTCGTGTCCGACTTGACTCGGCCGTTCTTTAACCTCCTGAATAATAAACTAGAGTTAATTTATAATTGCTTAAGAACCTTTTTCAAGTTCATTATTCCTTTTATATCACTTATTATCATGTTATGAACATTATGTAATTATTTATGTTAATAACGGTCGTTTTGTCGATTTTTGGTACTTGAGTCAAAAATAAACATCTTATAATTACAATTTGTTCATGTGGTAAAATATCCATTATATCTAGAATTATATTCGTGATGTAGATATCATATATATCATATATATCCAGTATATATATGCATTTATAATCTTAGATAACATTTAGAGGTAAGAAATGAAATGCACCGTTCATAGAGACGGTAAGCCGTACGTACGCATGAATGCTACTTTCATTTTTATTTCGTATTTAATGGAATGAGATCATAATGATATAAAGGTGTATTATAATTCCATTATAATATCATATATAATATCATATACTCCATCCTTTACATGTCCCACATATGGAATTAACGATTCAAATCACTTTGAGGGGGCGGTAGTCCGCACTTCCTAAAATGAAGATATCGTGTTTACCCATAATGGAAACTATAAAGGTATACCATAAATGAAAAATACAGAACAATAATGAAAACATAAACATAATATATATCATATATAAATATATTTACATCTTAATGGCCATCATGAAAGGTGTTAAAAGAATATTGAACAATCATCGTTTCATGAGGCAGTAATTCGCCAACCACAGAAACAGTATGTTCTTTAACCATTAGACAAAGGTGTGTGTAATTTTAAATAAAATCCATCTCCTAAAAACATCCTAGTATATTGAAGATTCTGGTGTTATTACAAAATATAGGAATAAAAAGAGTTTAATGGGTTGGAGAAGCAAAATAAAACAAAAGAACACAAGTGAAGACATTACCTTTAAATCGGGTAACTCTTTTTGATTTGAGACAAAGGCTTCCTTGGGAAGAATTCTGCCCAAAGTGAGGTTTCTATGTGTAATATAGGGAAGTTGAGAGAGTATTTGTGCAGAGTTTGGCTGAGCCAAATGGCTTGAAGGTGTGAATAAGGTGGTATAGGTGGGGGCCTTTTATAAGAGGAGAGGAGGGGCACTCTTGGAAAGTCATGAAATGTTACATTATTATGAAGTGATTTTCGGATTTACCAAAGTTATATAATTCTGGGATAAGGTGATAAGGGTTCTAAATATACTCATCAAATAGGTTTTTGACAAGTTTAAGTCTTATATTTTACATTATCTTTTCATTTTATTTAAATCGTTAATTAATGAGGTAATTGTTGCATCATCATGGTGTCATACAAAATTTAATTTATTTAATGTCTAAATATTATAAAAAAAATACCATGATGTAGGAAATATTTTTAGCTTTCCAATAAATATATATAGTAAAAAATATTACTTGTATAACCCCATGTAAAAATTGTTTTAGTAAAACAATACATGTTTGTGACACTTATTTTTTACTTTAAATAAAAAGTTATTAATGTCATTTTATTACCCAAGTGGCTCCATGGGGCCCCCAAGTTGACCTATGGATTTCCTTGGTCGACCATGACTCATCCAATAAGTGTAAGATAAGTGTAAAGGTAAATTCATATTATTATATCATTATATTTACCTTAAATTACACTAATTACCTTTAATCGCGATTAATAAAACTTAAAAGTTACTATTCACCAAAAATTATTTTAATCCCATTAAACCACATTTTACTTCCTAATGAAAATTATGTATGTTGTATTTTTTAAATTCAAATCACAGAGGTGGTAAAATTTCATTTAAACGAATAATCATTTTATTAACTACCACTTAGTGGTTCCACTATTCATCAAAAATCAATGTTTTTCAGAAAAATACCAAAAATTATCCCTAAGATATAATTGATATTCCGAATTCAAAAATTATGTCTATTTTACAAAATTCCAAACATATAAGTTGAATTAATTAATTTTATAACTAATTCCCGTTGTCAAAACAAATAGTGTGTTTTTAAGAAACAATATCAATCAAAAGATTGACAATTGTTTATGCCCAATTTCAAAGTGAAATTAATTCTAATGACCACCATTGGATAAAATGGTAAAATTATATTCTAATTATACTTTAAAACCACTCAATATTATAATTTATCCCAATAAATTATTTTGAATAAAAATGTTGTTTTTAAGTATTTTTCACTATTCATCAAAAATTGGATTTTCTCAGAAAAATACCAAAAATTCAACATAGACTAATTTCGATATTCTGAATCCAAAAATGAAGTCCATTTTTAAATATAAAATTTAAATAATTTCAAAATGTGGTTATTACTATTCATAACGGATACTTTGATTGGTCACGGTGTGTTAGAATCTCGAACTTGCGTACAATGCAAGCTATTGCATTATTGAAAGAGAATCGTACCGTGGAAGCTTGGGGTGTTACATTCTCTCCTCCTTCAATAAATTGCATCCTCGCAATTTGAAAATGTTTTTCGAAAATAAAAGGTTGAAAATAGAAAATACCTTTGTGGAAAACCCACATCGGAAATAAGGTTAATAAAATTTAGCCTTAATAAAAGGGAAAGGGAAATGAAAAAGTCACCACTAAATTATGATCTCGATTAAAAGAACATTGGTGGAAATTAGAGACAAATAATTGGAGGGAAAACTTAAATATTTTTAGGGATTTATTGAGGTCATCAATCACAAACAAGTGTAAAATTGAGGGCCTCAAAGCCATCAATCTATGGTGATTTAAAATATCATCAGTTCAATAAAACATAAGGTATTAGGATAACACATTTTTTTTAATATCCCTTTAATAAAGTTTAAGAATTAATTTATTCATAGAATAAGAGATAGGTATATATATATATATTATTGACAAGTAGAGTTTCAACATTCAACTAATTTCTACCACAAACTCATCTTTCACTCAAAAAAATAATAGAACTCAAAAATATTATATTTATCCTAATCTTACAAGGCTCAAAATGTTAACACATACCATTTAGATTAGGAAAACTATTTTGTAATAACCAGGGACTTTTTGTAGGCTAGTGGTAGGTAATAAAGGCCTATCGCACTATGGTTGTGGGTTTGATTCCTACGGCTTTGTCCGACGCGACGGGTTATCCCCCTACCTATAGGTTGTCCTTTTTCAAATACTATACTATTATAATATCCCAAAAATAATCTTCAAAAATGTTTTAACCTTAAACAATACTATCCAAAGACCAACTTAATCAATCTCAACCTTTATAGTTATCCAAAATTCCTCTGTCCAGACTTTCTCTAAAAGGTCTCTAAACTCCAAAATCAATTGTAACATCAGATTACCTAAACAATGTAAAGTTTCTTTTATTTTCACATACTAAAAATATGATTACCTTCATCATGTTAAAACCTTAATGAAAACAACAAGTACTGCAGTACAATCCTTATATATATCACATTATTCTTATAACCATAATATAATCCTTGAGTCCAAAAACACAAATACAATAATTATTCAACTTCATCTGTAGTAACAACATAAGCTTGGCCTTGATCCCTTGGCCTTTTCTGAGGTAATTTTCCCTGATGCTTAGGACATTCATTTTCATAATGTTCCATTTCCATACAATTGTAGCATTCAACATTGATATCCTCTTTCTTTCCCTTGCAATCACGAGCCTGGTGACCTTTTTCTCCACATTTATAACAAACTCCCATTCCTTTTAGGCAAGTACCGGGGTGATTCTTCCCACAATTATCTCATAATGGAAAATCCTTCTTTCTCTTTTTCCCTTTATCTATCTCTTGTTCCATCGTTCTCTTCTTCTCTTGCTTTACTTTATTGCCATAAGATTTAGAGAATTCATTTTCCGTCTTGATAGCCCGTGAGACAATGTCTACGTATGACGAGAAGGATTGTTAGACAAATTCTCTATGGAGAAATGGTTTTAACCCATCAAAGAAACAATCGATATTACTTCGTGGGTTATGTATATAATCGGCCGCATGCCTTACTAACCTTGTAAAGTTAGCTTCATACTTTGCAACATTCTCATCCTCCTTTTGCCTTAGACTTAGAAATTGTATTTCCATATCCGCTCGATGGCCATGAGGAAAGTATTTTCCTAAGAAAATTTCTTTAAACTCCCTCCATTCCATATTTGATACTTCATCATCTTCCTTTTTTTGAATTAGTGACCACCATTGTTTGGCATCTCCAGTGAGGTGGTAAACTTCCATGACAACTTTCTCCCTTTCGCTACTCCCCAAAGTGTAGAATATTTTCTCTAAGTAATTTATCCATTGATCAGCTACGAAGGGATTTGTAATCGCATTGAATGTTGGTGGTTTTGGCCTCATGAAGCGGTCTAACATTGATCCGCCATGTTGTGGATCAGGGTGCTCCATATGAGTAAGGTTATTATTCATAACCTGAGTGAGTTGTCCCAGTATGGTGATAAGCTGATCAGCACCAGTTGTATCACTAGCTCCATTATAATTATCTTGAGCAGGAGGGAAATCCCTACATGGAGTGCGTGCATTGATATAGTTTCCATTCTTTCCACTAGGTGACATTTCTAAACAATGGCATAAACTAGATCAGTTTACGAATCAAAATACATAATAACAAACTTGCAAAACACTTAACATAAATTGAACTATTTATGGATATAATTCATAATCATAAAAATGTTTTCTTTGAGAAAGTATATACTCATAAACCCTTCATAGTGGTTTGTAAAGAAAATGAGAATTATCCTAAACATATCCCCCAGGAGTGTCATAACCAAGAGTGCAGCAAGGCCCGTTGTCGTGCACCAGTTCTCGTTCAAGTCTAGCTCAAAGCGGTGTTTTCGGGTTTTACCCCTAGGTACATATGTGCCAGAGCCTCCACTTCCTACTCGAATCCATATAGGGATGTATTGCTCGGAAAAATCACAAAATCTCTATAATACTAAAATTCTAGGAAGTTCTTCTATAATAATCCTCAAATTCTATCTTAGGTCTATGTGCTCTAATCATAGTTTTTCTAAATCTAGCTTCCTAGGTTAGTACTAAAATGCCTCTGATACCAACTGTAACGCCCCGACCCCAGTTACCTAGAGTCGGTGCATTATTACGTAACATTGGCATGATCCCAAAAGATCAAGTCTCAGAATACTAATTAGTTTAGTAGCCTTGGAACACTAGATACATTCATAAGTCTTACATTACATCATAAAGTACAACAAACTAAAACAACATCTTTTCTTCATATCCCCTCATATTATCCCTACAGGACATTCATAAAATACTTCTTCACATCCTGGGAAAAAAATATTGAAAGGGGTGAGCTCAGATGCTCAGTAAGGATAACAATATAGTGGAAAGTTTCATAAATAAACATAAACATTTAAGGAAATGTATAACTAAAACAAAATCCTTTTAAACTTGAATTTAACCATAATATGGAAAAATAAAATGAAATAATGTCATTTACTTATTCACATGGATATTCTACTAGTCTAATAATCACATGCAATATCAATAACCACTTTCATAATGATGGAATGCATAATTCCAGACTATCATAAACACGTAGCCAAGGCCTCGTGCCAAGAATACATATAAGATTTTGTCAAGGCCTCGTGCCAAGACACTAGTTTGTCTCATGAGACCTACTGATGCATCGAGAAGCTATAGGGGGCTCCACCCTTCACTTATTAAGTCCAATGCATTCCTTATATGAAAAGGTTTAAACATATCATAAACCAAAACATAATCGTATCACATAAAACATGCATAAAGGAAACATAACATTTCCACATTTCAATCACAAGATATCAATACAACACATTGATATAATAAAACCATTTTCAATACCAAATAAAATAAAATTAAAACATGGTATTTATTTTTCATTTAAAAAAAATTATGGCTTGTAGAGGAAGCTGAAACTCAAATAATGGTCACGGCGGCGGAGAAGCCATTGTCACCGCATACGTATGACAAAAAAACATTCCCTTTTGTCGTTTAGTAAAACGCTTCGTATAAAAAAGGATTCCTTTTGAATAAATGTAAACTTTAAAGGGGTTTATACACCATATAAAATAAAGTTGTGTATAAAACCAAATATGCCTCAATGAAAGGAGATTGAGACGAAGTCCCTTACCTTGTGCCTGACTTGACTCGACCAATCTTTAACCTCCTGAATAATAAACTAGAGTTAATTTCTAATTGCTTAAGAACATTTTTCAAGTTCATTATTCCTTTTATATCACTTATTATCATGTTATAAACATTATTTAATTATTTAAGTTAATAACGGTCGTTTTGTCGATCTGTGGAACTTGAGTCAAAAATAAACCTCTTATAATTACAAGTTGTTCATGTGGTAAAATATCCATTATATCCAGAATAATATTCATTATGTAGACATAATATATATCATATATATCTAGTATATATATGCATTTATAATCTTACATAACATTTAGAGGTAAGAAATGAAATGCACCGTTCATGGAGACGGTAAGTCATACGTACGCATGAACGCTACTTTCATTTCTATTTCGTATTTAATGGAATGAGATAATAATGATATAAAGGTGTATTATAATTCCAGTATAATATCATATATAATATCATTTACTCCATTTTTTACACGTCCCACATATGGCATTAACGATTCAAATCACTTTGAGGGGGCGGTAGTCCGCACTTCCTAAAATGAAGATATCACGTTTACCCATAATGGAAACCATAATGGTATGCCATAAATGAAAAATACAGAATAAAAATGAAAACATAAACATAATATATATCATATATAAATATAGTGACATCTTAATGGCCACCATTAAAGGAGTTAAAAGAATATTGAACAATCATCATTTCGTGAGGCAGTAATTCGCCAACCACAGAAACAGTATGTTCTTTAACCATTAGACGGAGGTGTGTGTAATTGTAAATTAAATCCATCTCATAAAAAATTATAGTATATTTAAGATACTGGTGTTGTTACAAAATATAGGAATAAAAATATTTTAAGGGGTTGGAGAAGCATAATAAAACAAAATCATACAAGTGAAGACATTACCTTTAAATTGGGAAACTCATTTTGATTTGAGCCAAAGGATTCCTTGGGAAGACTTCTGCCCAAATTGAGGATTCTAGGTGTAATAGAGGGAAGTTGAGAGAGTATTTGGGCATATTTTGGCCGATCCAAATGGCTTTAAGGTGTGAATAAGGTGGTAGAGGTGGGGGCCTTTTATAAGAGGAGAGGAGGGGCACTCTTGGAAAGTCATGAAATGTTACATTATTATGAAGTGATTTTCGGATTTCAAAGGTCCCACAATTAAATAATTCTAGTATAAGGTGATAAGGGTTAGAAATATACTCATAAAATATGTTTTTGACAAGTTTAATTCTTATATTTTTCATTATCCTTTCATTTTATTTAAATCGTTAATTAATGAGGTAATTGTTGCATCATCATGGTGTTATACAAAATTTAATTTATTTAATGTCTAAAAATTATAAAAAAAATAACATGATGTAGGAAATATTTTTAGCTTTCCAATGACTATTTATAGTAAAAAACATTTACTTGTATAACCCTATGTAAAAAAAATTTAGTAAAACAATACATGTTTGTGACACTTTTATTTTAACTTTAAATAAAAAGTTATTAATGTCATTTTCTTACCCAAGTGGCTCCATGGGGCCCCCAAGTTGACCCATGGATTTTATTGGTCTTTCATGACTCATCCAATAAGTTTAGGACAAGTGTAATGGTAATTTCATATTATTATATCATTATATTTATCTTAAATTACACTAATTACCTTTAATCGTGATTAATAAAACTTAAAAGTTACTATTCACCAAAAATTATTTTAATCTCATTGAACCACATTTTACTTCCTAATGAAAATGATGTATGTTGGATTTTTGAAATTCAAATCACAGAGGTGGTAAAATTTCATTTAAACGAAAAATCAGTTTTTTAACTACCACTTAGTGGTTTCACTATTCATCAAAAATCGAAGTTTTTCAGAAAAATACCAAAAATTCACCCTAAGATATAATTGATATTCCGAATTAAAAAATTATTTCTATTTTACAAAATTAAAAACATATAAGTTTCATTAATTAATTTTATAATTAATTACCGTTGTCAAAATAAATAGCTTGTTTTTAAGAAACAATATCAATCAAAAGATTGACAATTGTTTATGTCCAATTTCAAAGTGAAATTAATTATAATGACCAACATTGGATAAAATGGTAAAATTATATTCTAATTATACTTTAAAACCACTCAATAGTATAATTTATCACTATAAATTATTTTGATTAAAAATGTTTTTTTTAAGTATTTTCACTATTCATCGAAAATTGGATGTTCTCAGAAAAATACCAAAAATTCAAAATAGACTAATTTAGATATTCTAAATCCAAAAATGAAGTCCATTTTTTAATATAAAATATATATAATTTCAAAAAGTGGTTATTACTATTCATAACAACTACTTTGATTGGTCGTGGTGTGTTAGAATCTCGAACTTGCGTACAATGCAAGTTATTGCATTATTGAAAGAGAATCATACCGTAGAAGCTTGGGGTGTTACATTCTCCCCTAATTTAATAAATTGAATCCTCACAATTTGAAAATGTTTTTCGAAAATAAAAGGTTGAAAATAGAGAATACCTTTGTGGAAAACCCACATCGGAAATAAGGTTAATAAAATTTAGCCTTAATAAGAGGGAAAGGGAAATGAAAAAGTCACCACTAAATTATGATCTCGATTAGGAGAACATTGGTGGAAATTAGAGATAAATAATTTGAGGGAAAACGTAAATATTTATAGGGATTTATTGTGGTCATCAATCACAAACAAGTGTAAAATTGAGGGTCTCAAAGCCATCAATCTATGGTGATTTAAAATATCATCAGTTCAACAAAACATAATGTATTAGGATAACACATTTTTTTAAATATCCATTTCCCAATGTTTAAGAATTAATTTTTTCATAGAATAAGAGATAGGTATATATATATATATGCTTGACAAGTATAGTTTCAACCTTCAACTAATTTCTACCACAAACTCATCTTTCACTCAAAAAAATAATAGAACTCAAAAATATTATATTTATCCTAATCGTACAAGGTTCAAAATATTAACACATACCATTTAGACTAGGAAAACTATTTTGTAATAACCTAGGACTTCCTGTAGGATAGTGGTAGGTAATAAAGGCCTATCGCACTATGGTTGTGGGTTCGATTCCTACAGCTTTGTCCGACGCGACGGGTTATCCCCCAACCTGCAGGTTGTCCTTTTCCTAATACTATAGTATTATAATATTCCAAAAATAATCTTCAGAAATGTTTTAACCTTAAACAATACTATCCAAAGATCAACTTAATCCATTTCAACCTTTATAGTTATCCAAAATACCTTTGTCCAGACTTTCTCTAAAAGGTCTCTAAATTCCAAAATCTATTGTAACATCAGATTCCCCATACAATGTAAAGTTTCTCTTATTTTCACATACTAAAAATATTATTACCTTCATCATATTAAAACCTTAATGAAAACAACAAGTACTGCAGAAAAATCCTTATATATATCACATTATTCTTATAACCAGAATATAATCCTTGAGTCCAAAAACACAAATACAATAATTATTCAACTTCATCTGTAGTAACAACATAAGGTTGTTCTTGATCCCTTGTCCTTTTCTGAGGTAAGTTTCCCTGACGCTTCGGACATTAATTTACATAATGCCCCATTTCCCTACAATTGTAGCATTAAACATTGATAGCCTCTTTCTTTCCCTTGCAAACACGAGCCTGGTGACCTTTTTCTCCACATTTATAACAAACTCACATTCCTTTTAGGAAAGTACCGGGGTTATTCTTCCCACAATTATCGCATAATGTAAAATCCATCTTTCCCTTTTTCCCTTTATCTATCTCTTGTTCCACCGTTCTCTTCTTCTCTTGCTTTACTTTATTGTCATAAGATTTAGATAATTCCTTTTCCATCTTGATAGCACATGAGACAATGTCTTCGTATGACAAGATGGATTGTGAGACCAATGCTTGACAGAGAAATGGTTTTAACCCATCAAAGAAACGATCAATCTTACTTCGTGGGTTACGTATATAATTGTCCGCATGCCTCGCTAACCTTGTAAAGTTAGCTTCATACTTTGCAACATTCTCATCCTCCTTTTGCCTCAGACTTAGAAATTGTCTTTCCATATCCACTCGATGGTCATAAGGAAAGTATTTTCCTAATGAAATTTCTTTAAACTCCCTCCATTCCATATTTGATACTTCACCATCTTCCTTTGTGTTTTTAATTAGTTACCACCATTGTTCGGCATCTCTAGTGAGGCGGTAAACTACCATGACAACTTTCTCCCTTTCGCTACTCCCCAAGGTGTCGAATATTTTCTCTAAGGAATTTATCCATTTCTCAGCTACTAAGGGATTTGTACTCCCATTAAATGTTGGTGGTTATTTCCTCATGAAGTGGTCTAACATTGATCCTCCACTTTCCAAATCAGGGTGCTCCATACAATTAACGTTATTATTCATAACCTCAGTGAGTTTTCCTAGTATGGTGATAAGATGATCAGCACCAGTTGTATCACCAGCTCCATTATAAATATCTTGAGCAGGAGGAAAATCCCTACATAGAGTGTGTGCATTGATACGGTTTCCATTCCTTCCCCTATGTGGAATTTCTAAAAAATGGCATAAACTAGATCAGTTTATGAATCAAAATACATAATAACAAACTTGGAAAACACTTAACATAAATTGAACTATTTATGGATATAATCCATAGTCATAAAAATGTTTTCTTTGAGGAAGTATATACTCATAAACCCTTCATAGTGTTTTTTAAAGAAAATGAGAATTATCCTAAGCATATCCCCCGGGAGTGTCGTAACCAAGAGTGCAGCAAGGCCTGTTGTCGTGCACCAGTTCCCGTTTGAGTCTAGCTCAAAGCGGTGTTTTTGGGTTTTACCCCTAGGTACATCTGTGCCAGAGCCGCCTCTACCAGCTCGTATCCAGACAAGGATGTATTTCTCAGAAAACTCATAAAATCTCTATAATACCAAAATTCTAGGAAGTTATTCTATACTAATCCTCAAAGTCTATCTTAGGGCTATGTGCTCTAATCAGAGTTTTTCTAAATCTAGCTTCCAAGGTTAGTACTAAATTGCCTCTAATACCAACTGTAACGCCCCGACCCCAGTTACCCAAAGTCGGTGCATTATTACGTAACATTGTCATGATCACAGAAGATCAAGTCTCGGAAGACCGATTAGTTTAGTAGCCTTGGAACACTAGATACATTCATAAGTCTTACATTACATCATAAAGTACAAAAAACTATAACAAAATATTGTCTTCATATCCCCTCATACTATCCCTGCAGGACATTCATAAAATACTTCTTCACATCCTGGTAAAAACAAAACATTGAAAGAGGTGATCTTAGATGCTCAGTAAGGATAACAATATAGTGGAAACTTTCATAAATAAACATAAACATTTAAGGCAATGTATAACTAAAACAAAAGCCTTTTAAACTTGAATTTAAGAATAATATAGAAAAATAAAATGAAATAATGCCATTTAATTATTAAAATGGATATTCTACTAGTCTAATAATAACATGCAATATCAATAACCACTTTCATAATGATGGAATGCATAATACTAGACTATCATAACCACGTATCCAAGGCCTCGTGCCAAGACTACAAATAATATTTTGTCAAGGTCGTGTGCCAAGACACTAGTTTGTCTCATGAGACCTACTAATGCATCGAGGAGCTATAGTGGGCTCCACCCATCACTTATTAAGTCCAATGCATTCCTTATATAAAAATGTTTAAACATATCATAAACCATAACATAATCATATCACATAAAACATGTATAAAGGAAACATAACATTTCCACATTTCAATCACAAGATATCAAATCAACACATTGATATAATAAAACCATTTTCAATACCAAATAAAAGAAAAGTAAAACTTGGTATTTATTTTTCATTTTAAAAAAATTTATGGCCTGTAGAGGAAGCTGAAACTCAAATAATGGTCACGGCGGTGGAGAAGTCGTTGTCACCGCATAGGTACGACAAAAAAACATTCCCTTTTGTCATTTAGTAAAACGCTTCATATAAAAAATATTCCTTTTCAATAAATGTAAAAGTAAAAGGGGTTTATACACCATATAAAATAAAGTTGTGTATAAAACAAAATATGCCTCAATGAAAGGAGATTGAGACGAAGTCCCTTACCACATATCCGACTTGACTCGACCGTTATTTAACCTCCTGAATAATAAACTTGAGTTAATTTCTAATTGCTTAAGAACCTTTTTAAAGTTCATTATTCCTTTTATATCACTTATTACCGTGTTATGAATATTATTTAATTATTTAAGTTAATAACGGTCGGTTTGTCAATCTTTGGTACTTGAGTCAAAAATAAACTTCTTATAATTACAAGTTGTTCATGTGGTAAAATATCCATTATATCCAGAATTATATTCATGATGTAGATATCATATATATCATATATATCCATTATATATGCACATTTATAATCTTACATAACATTTAGAGGTAAGAAATTAAATGCACCGTTCATGGAGACGATAAGTCATACGTACGCGTAAACGCTACTTTCATTTCTATTTCGTATTTAATGGAATGAGATCATAATGATATAAAGTTGTATTATAATTCCAGTATAATATCATATATAATATCATTTACTCCATCCTTTACACATCCCACATATGGCATTAACGATTCAAATCACTTTGAGGGGGCGGTAGTCCGCACTTCCTAAAATGAAGATATTGAGTTTACCCATAATGGAAACCATAAAGGTATGCCATAAATGAAAAATACATAATAATAATGAAAACATAAACATAATATATATCATATATAAATATAGTGACATCTTAATGGCCACCATGAAAGGTGTTAAAAGAAGATTGAACAATCATCGTTTCGTGAGGTAGTAATTCCCCAACCACAGACACAATATGTTCTTTAACCATTAGACGGAGGTCTGTGTAATTGTAAATAAAATACGTCTCATAAAAACATCCTAGTATATTTAATCTACTGGTTTTTTTACAAAATATATAAATAAAAAGAGTTTAAGGGGTTGGAGAAGCAAAATAAAACAAAAGAACACAAGTGAAGACATTACCTTTAAATCGGGTAACTCTTTTTGATTTGAGCCAAAGGCTTCCTTGGGAATACTTCTACCCAAATTGAGGCTTCTAGGTGTAAGGTAGGGAAGTTTAGAGAGTATTTGGGCAGAGGTTGGCAGAGCCAAATGGCTTGAAGGTGTGAATAAGGTGGTAGAGATGGGGGCCTTTTATAAGAGGAGAGGAGGGGCACTCTTGGAAAGTCATGAAATGTTACATTATTATGAAGTGGTTTTCAGTTTTCAAAGGTACCACGATTATATAATTATAGGATAAGGTGATAAGGGTTCTAAATATACTCATCCAATAGGTTTTTGACAATTGTAAGTCTTAGATTTTATATTATCTTTTCATTTTATTTAAATCGTTAATTAATGAGGTAATTGTTGCATCATCATGGTGTCATACAACATTTAATTTATTTAATGTCTAAAAATTATAAAAAAATACCATTATATAGGAAATATTTTTAGATTTCCAATGACTATTTATAGTAAAAAATATTACTTGTATGACCCCATGTAAAAATTGTTTTAGTAAAACAATACATGTTTGTGAAACTTTTATTTTTACTTTAAATAAAAAGTTATTAATGTCATTTTCTTACCCAAGTGGCTCCATGGGGCCCCCAAGTTGACCCATGGATTGTCTTGGTCGTCCATGACTCATCCAATAAGTGTATGACAAGTGTAAAGGTAATTTCATATTATTATATCATTATATTTACCTTAAATTACACTAATTACCTTTAATCACGATTAATAAAACTTAAAAGTTACTATTCACCAAAAATTATTTTAATCCCATTGAACCACATTTTACTTACTAATGAAAATGATTTATTTTGGATTTTTTAAATTCAAATCACAGAGGTGGTAAAATTTTATTTAAACGAAAAATCAGTTTTTTAACTACCACTTAGTGGTTTCACTATTCATCAAAAATCGAAGTTTTTCAGAAAAATACCAAAAATTAACCCTAAGATATAATTGATATTATGAATTAAAAAATGATTTCCTTTTTACAAAATTCCAAACAAATAAGTTGCATTAATTAATTTTATAATTAATTCTCGTTGTCAAAACAAATAGCGTGTTTTTAAGAAACAATATCAATCAAAAGATTGACAATTGTTTATGTCCAATTTCATAGTGAAATTAATTCTAATGACCACCATTGGATAAAATGGTAAAATTATATTTTAATTATACTTTAAAAGCACTCAATAGTATAATTTATCACTATATATTATTTTGATTAAAAATGTTTTTTTTAAGTATTTTTCACTATTCATAGAAAATTGGATGTTCTCAGAAAAATACCAAAAATTCAACATAAACTAATTCGGATATTCCAAATCCAAAAATGAAGTCCATTTTTAAATATAAATTTTATATAATTTCAAAAGGTGGTTATTACTATTCATAACGTCTACTTTGATTGGTCGTGGTGTGTTAAAATCTTGAACTTGTGTACAATGCAAGCTATTGCATTATTGAAAGAGAATCGTATTCTAGAAGCTTGGGGTGTTACAAGGATCCTCCCTAGATCCTCTCATAAAAAGGTAAATAAATCATATTAAATCCCCATGAATAGATAAATAAAATTATCTCATCACCTAAACAGGTATGCTAAATTCCCAACCTCACTAGGATCACTTACCAAGTATCACATAAAAGAGATAATATAATATCAAACATATATCAAAAGTGAAGGTACCCTACTACCACTACCCCACTAGTTCATTTCTCTTCCCCAACATCACACATCCTAAGACATCTCTCTAGAAATATAATCCTTCTTAGAAACACCTAGGAAAATATAACATACCATGAACCCCATGAATTACATTAAAAATGAATCAAACCCTAAACCCCATTCATCACATCATCCCTTCATCGACATCCAAAACTCTAGATATTAACCAATTAGTTTCCAGTAATAGCCAATGTAAATTCAATGTAAGCATACACAATGTTCTTAATGTATTTTGATTATTGTTCATATAGAAAGAAGATAAGTTACTATATGCATGAATATATTAATATACATTTTAAATACATGTTATTTCTCATGGTATGAGATGATTAAGAATAAAAGAAGGAAGAAGTCACAATCATATCACTGTATCATCCATGTATTCGTACACGTGGGAAGATTTTAATGGCATGCATCGTGGATTAATTAATAATTAATACCATGTGTTTTATACATTTATACATATAGTAATTACATATAGTTATTAGGTGGTTATAAAGATGGTGTAGTGTGAATTCAAGATCCAATATTCCAGGTTTTTTTGAAATTTTTAAATATATAGAGATTTGAATTAATGTATTTAGGTGGTATTGTGAATATAGAAATTTGATAAAGGATGGAGAAAAATATAACTTACTATGCTAAATATTATATATATTATCATATGTCGAAGAACTTCTGAAAAAAGAAGAATCTAGAAAATATTATCTTAGAGAAAAATATACATTATTCCAAGAGATGAATAAGTTACTCGACATTGATATTATTTTTAATAATTTATGTGTGTTAAAGATAATGGAGAATAGAGAATATCCACTATAGTTTATTGTGCATTTAAGAGGAAGGAGAAAAAAAGGGGGAAGAGTTAGGAGAAGCGGATGAGTTGGTTATGATGCTCATCAGAAGAAGAAGAGATATGTTCACTCTTTTTCACACATAAGAATAATAATGAGAAGAGATAAGTGAAATAAGAAGCAACCAATTTGGTTCTGAAGTTTATATAATGAGTGGCTATGCATTTTAGCTTATACAGGAAAGAAGAGGATGAATAAATAATAACAAATTAGTTTACTGCTGTGAATAAAAACAATAATTTATATGTAGTGTGGTTCATGAAAACAAAATAAGTGATTTGTTTCAATGCAAGGAAAGAATAAGAATAAAGAAGAAGCACATCTATAACATGAAAGTATTCATAATTGGTTTCAAAATATTTTTTATTACCCCTAAAATTCATTGTAAAAGTCTAGGATGTACCTGAGTGTGTGGTTTACCAAACAAGTGTGTGGGATGCACACTATACACTATCAGGAGACTATAGTGTAAATATCATAGGTTGAAACTAGTGGTTTCTATGATGATGTAAGAATCCAGTTCACACCAAGGACTATTCATCTCACATTGAGTGGTGAACTTTGTAAAATATTGCACCTTTTATGTGTGTGTTTTTTGGTTCTGTTTCAAGAAAGAGAAAAGTTGAGGATAGATAATAAGAGTAATCCATTCACCTTAACATGTGATAGAGGTAAAAATGGATTAAAGGATTTAAAGTCACTAACACTGATTTACCTCCCTAATGTGGTTCATATCATATCCAGACTTTTCAATTGGGATCAGTTACTAATTCACCTCTAATTGGATTCTCTATATTGGAAGTTATTATCTTTAAATATTTAAAGTGTTTTTCTTAATTTATAAGGAATTGTAGTTTTGGGGAATTTTTTTCTACATTTTATTAATATTAAATTTCTACTTAGACCATGTTTAACATGAAAATGAAAGAGATTAAAAGATAGAAGAATATGTCCCTTTATCCTAGAGAATTTGAAATTTTAGTTTCTCAGTTTTATGATATACAAATGGAAAAATATAGCTTGGAAAGATAATAATAGGTGGATCAGTAAACCACCAAGCATATGGATTGTCTCACTGCCTCAAAATATGAAACTAATCAAGTGGTATGTGTAAATTCTTACTCAAATTTCCATGTAGAAGATCCAAACACCGATGGGTATGATCACATATCAACATATATATTTATTTTTCTATTCAAATACATGCTTCATTATTTTACCAAATAATTGAACTCTTTTATTTGTGGGATTTATGAATTACAAAAGGAAGAGATCACCCATCTTATAGTTGAGGTAAATAACATGGATAAGGCCTTATAAGAAAAGTTATTGTATTATATAAATCTCTCCAAACAAGTTGTATCCATAGAAGTAATAAATTTAAACCTTGAAGTGAGATGTTCAAGGTTTGGGAATAAATGGATCAAAGAAGTTAAATAGAAGGAATAATATAAGATAAATATTGAATAAAAGATCCATTAACATAAAAAAAAATCAAAAAAAATGGAATCGATTTCAAGGATACACAACTGGAAGTAAAATCCAAGATGATAAAGTAATTTGTCACATTTTTATAAGAGAATATCAAAACTAATAATAAAGAATTTATAAGTATCAAGAAGGATTGTGAAGATAATTTGATTATGATTACATATCAAAAGAGAACTCTAAATATGAGGTTCCTATAATTGGAAGTTAAATTGGTAAATTTTGAAAAGACACCTGTTAAGTATTTAAAAATGAATAAGAAAAAAGATTCTTCCAAAAACTATTAAAAGGAAGATTTTACTAAAAAATACCTTTATTATATGGAAATAAGACTACTTATCATCTAATGATCGTTATTAAGAAGTATAAAAGAATGAGGTTTCATCCATGTCTAAAACTATTAATTGTACTAAATCTATTTTCATGGACAATGTCAGCTCAAAATCTAAATATATATTAAAATAGATGATGAAATTGATGATAACACTACCACATTTTCTATGGTGTGTATAATAAGGATTATAATATCTAATTACCAAAAAAATATGAACTAATAGTGAAATAAATCCAAAAATATCTTGTAAATAACTAAATATTTTGGATAAAAAGAAGTTTTGAAGGAATGATCAAGGTTTTTATGACACTATTGGTGCTACAATAGATTTGAGCATAATACACTAGACTGTTAGTAAAATACTCTTAATGTTAAAGGATAAAGGAATCTCATTTCAAGGGGGGATCTAGAGAATAGGAAGAAACATTCACAGATAAAGATAAAAATGTATAATTCAAACATATTTTAGGTTCTTAGAGATCTATGTGGTTCATGTGGTAGTGGTTATATAATTAGTGTTGTCCATCTAATCATGTATCAAATGAAAGTTATCATATAATACCACATGATAAGAATGAAGAATTATCCTTGGGAAAGAAAAAATGGAATCATTAAAATAGAATTATCTTGATAATATATCAAAGAATAAAGGTGAGAGATCCTTAGAAAAAAAGAAGAATGTTAATCTGATTCAAAAAAAGTACAAGAATATCAAAAATAGTTAATCATATAACAGGTTAGATGAGATTAAAATCCCTCATGATAATCCATGTGGTCAACCAAAAAATCTGATCATATACCCAAAAATATTAAAGTAATTTTTTTAGAATATTTGGAGAAGTCAAGGAAGATGGATGAAGAATAAAAAATAAAGTGATCAATGAAAATACGATGTCTCACATGAAGAAGCCAACTTTCATGAGAGGTTTTCAAAAAATGATAGTCATTATGTTGGAAATTTTCTATGTGAGAGATGTAATAGTGTTGTACATACTGTAAGAGGTTATTTAGAAACACTTTTAGTATGATAATAATCCATAAAATGAATGAATATTTCCCAAGGTTGTGTGTGTTATTTAATAGTTAAATAAATAAGATCTTACACAAATAAATATAAGATGTGTTGAGATCCAACTCAAGCAAAAATAGCTCTGAAGAACATATATTTAAGCATGAATAATGGAGAAACTTGGTTGAGAAAAATGCATCAACCTTGTTGTTCAAATTAATAAGTAAGAAGATCCAAATTTTTTCATTAATCTTTGTCTGTTTTATTTGTAATTACAATGAATATAATTAAAGGTAAAGTATGGTCTTAAGGGGGTAACCTAAGAAGATCAGTAGTTTGACAATAATGGACAACAAAGATGAATAAGTTACTATCTTGGAAATATTTATCAATTATTTTTGTAAAATTAAATCTAATAAATAAATCATCCTTGATTAACATGTAGAAGTTTTAAATTCCATAAAAATACATGAATTTGAGTGGAGTGTATTCCTAAAGAGGAGATAATTAAATAATATTGAAAATATGCTAGAATTAATATTTCATGAAAATATGATAATTTTCGAATGTATTGGAAGGAATTTCATTGAAAAAGTATGTTTTATACTTATTTCAATATTGGTTATTAAAATCAGAACCAAATATATAGGCGGAGAAAATGTTTTAATCAATTATATACAAGTGGAAGGTTGAAGAAGTGTCAAGGTTGTTCTAAACACATCTATGTTTTTGAATGTTCTAATATGTTATTCAAATAGATATAGGAAATTCATATTGATATATTACATGATAAATTCATATCTCAATTGATATGTATCACTTTTAACAACCAAAAAAATAGTTGGACAGACCTTACAGACAATTTGGGAGTTATCTAATTTCATATGGTGTCATTTTTTTATATAAGGGACAACTTTTTTATCTAAATCAAACCCTATTTGTTTCTACATTGAGCATCTATTAAGTATACTTATTATGAAATTGTTGGTGGAAAATAGATTAAGTATGAGTTGATACCACATTCCCAAGTACTTTATATTTTTTTCGATAAGGGGAATAGATCGTGAAATGAAATACTAGTGAGAAAGGATGAGAGAAGGATTGGAAAGTGTTCATATTAACATATCATATAGAAGGTATTTCCAAAAATATACAAAGGGGGTTTCTTGAGACCATATTATGTGAGTTTTATTTGTTGTTAAGTAATATCAATATGTGTAAGAAGTATATTGGAAGAACAATCGGTATCACACAATATTGTGATGAAGAAGAAACAATTTTCATTTTTTATATAACAAAAGAAGAAGTTCTTACCTTTATAATTTAAGGGATATCTATTTATGTTTCACTACAAAAAAATAACAGATTAGCATTAGTTTTTTATAGGGGGTTATACCCAACCCACTCTAAATTAATTTTCTCTATGAATTAGTGGGGGTTATGCACAAACCCTGCTAATCATTAAATTTACAGGGGGTTCACAACCCCCTCTAATTTTTTATTATTATTTCTTTAATATGTGGTTGGATTTTAGAGGAAATTATGTCAAAATCACCACTAATTTAATAATTAGTGGCATTATATATTCGGTTGTATTTTAGATGAGATATGTATATATATAATATTCATTTGTATTTTAGATGTGACATATATATATATATATAAATCTTTTGTATTTTAGAGGCTATATATAGAATGGATTCTTTTGAGGAAATAGTGGGGGTTCACAACCCCCTATAATTCCTTTAATTAGAGGGGTTTTTGAACCCCCTCTAATATAAGACATTATAGGGGGTTCATGAACTTCCACTAATACCTTATATTAGAGGGGGTTTTACAGCCCCTCTAATTAAAGAAATTAGATGGGTTTCATGAACCGCTGTTAATCCCATAGATTAAGGGGGGTTTTAACCCCCTCTATTTTTTTTATTTTTTTTCAGATAAATCCCATATAAATTCAAATTTTATAATATATATGTGTGCGGGTGCATGTGTGTGTGTATTACTTAAACACGTTATATAAATGTATTTAAATACATTATATAAATGCTTTAAATAAATATAAACAAATATTTATACATATATAAATTTTGGTATACATAATATAATTATAATTATAAATATATTTTTTCAAATATAAAAAAATTAATATGTGGTTTTATAAATACTATACATTTATTAAATACATTTATATTATGATTTATATTAAACATATATTATATTAAAAACATTTTTATTGTTTATTTATGTATAAATACATTTATATTATATTATCTATACAAATATATATAATATAGACAAAATTAAATATATATATATATATATTATAAATATGTTGCTATATATAAATTTATATATATTATATAATTATATTAAATATATTGTAGTATACCATATTAGTTTAGTAAATATATATATTGTTTAATTATATTATAAATTTTCAATTATATGAATATATTAAATTTTTTGTTTATATATGTGTGTGTGTATACATGATATTATATAAATATATATAATTACATACATAAATATATAATATAAATGTATTAAATATAATAAATGTACAATATAAATCATAAAATAAATGTATAGTATTTATAAAACTGACATATAATATTTATAGTTTAAAAAATAAGTGTAATAATAATAATAATTAATAATAATAATATTTCTACACATGAATATAAGTATATAAAAATAATTACCAATATATATATATATATATTATAATTATATTATATTTATAAGTATTAAATAAATACATAAATATACACATGCACATACACAAACATATATAAATGTATTGATAAATATATGTATAAATATGTATTTATATATATACATGATTATATTATATTATTTACATTTATACATAAATATATATATATATATATTTTATCATCTATTTATTTATCTAAATAAATTAATATTGTTGTATATGCTAAACAAAATGAAGTTGGAGGAGTTGTACAGGGGTGTGGCATTGAATGCATTTGACCTGGGATCGAATCCCTCTGGAGGAGTAATTTTTATGATGGACTAAGAAAACTGTGATGGGAAGGCGCCTTTCACGTGGTTGGGTTTTCCACAGACAACAGTTGTCACTGTTGGAATGCTTGTTGGAGTATCTAAGTACAAGGGGGGAATCACCAGTCGTTGGGGATCCAGGGAGGTTTGTCTACAGGCAATGGTGGGGTGTCGAGGGAGGTTTGTTTGCAGAAAATGGTGGGGCATCAGGTTCCTGGAAGTCTTGTCTACGGACAAGTGGGGTGTCATGGGGAACAAGGTGGGGGCATCGGTCACCGGGGATCCTGTGAGATTTGTCTGCGGACAATGGTGTGTCATTGGAGGAGGTCCATCCATGAAAAATGGTGGGGTGGTTGAGGAGAACTGCCTCTATGGTTTTCATTTGTGGTTCTAACCACTCGCGGCTAGAACTACCTCCAAATCATCTATTTCTGGGATTTAAGGGAAACATTAGGGGGGTTTACCCTCTAAAGTAACCACCACTATATTCATCTACATTTTATCAACACTTATTCAAAACCACCTTTAATATTATAGGGTGAGCACATTAGCAGCAGTTCTCCATAATCGCTACTAATGTGTTAGAGGGGGTTATAGCCCCCTCAATTAGGGGAATTTTTTTGTAGTGTTGAATGAAAATGTGTTTGAATATTTGAAGTTCCATCCATAATTGTTAGATAAAATTTGAAGAAAAATATAAAGGAAGGTTGGAAGTGGATCTTGAGAGCATATAGAGAAATTTGAAAAAATATCTCACATGTGTGATGGTAATGAACCGTCTGTGTACAGGTATGCAACAAGTTCAATATCCTATATACATTTATGAAATAATTTTAGTGAGATACATAAGGGTGTAATCCACCTATATAAATTTCATGATGAAGAACATCATATTTCATAAAGTTAAATAGATTTTTGTATAAAGGTTATCTAGAAGGCACGCTAAGAACATAAGGGTAATTATGCTACTATGTAAGGTTCATTTATTTTTATATATAAGGGTGGCACTTAAAAGTTCCCATTAGGATATATGTGACCACATAGAGTGGGTGAATTAGTGTTCTCCCTTTTTAAGTTTTATTATTCAAAATAGGCTTCACCTCCAGATATAGAGAATTGACTCCATTGAAAAATAACCCACATACACACCCACAGGAACAAAATAATTTATATGGTTTACTACTCGATATGATTAGCTAGTCCTTGGCATGGTTTGGAAATAATCCAAGACTAAATATCCACTGAAAATAAATCCTTTATTGTTTATAGTAAGAAAAAATATATAAATTACTTACATATCACTATATTCCTTTGATATTTCATGTTCTCATCACATATATAATATGATAAAAAAATTGAAACAATAAAAATGAACTTCCAACAATAGGCTTAGATATGTTATCACTGTGTTTCTTGAACTTTCATCACACATTAATTTTTATGATTTCTTCTTCTTCCACTTCAATTGCTTACACAGTAGAAGAAAAGAACATCTATTTGAACTTTTTATAGAAACATATCTATCCAATGAATTATCCATCTTGTAATTGTCTGTCTAGTACCCTCCATTTGGTACCCACCATCCAATAACTTCTCTATCTAGTAAAATCAATCTAAAAACATATTTCTGGTACCTTTTCCATATAATAAACTTTGTATAATATCACTATGTCTGGTATCTCTATCAAATACCCTATACCTTGTAGAACTATTTATTATTCTTTGACTAGAGATATTTCAATCTCATCAGTTGGCACCTCACTTATTCAAAAAATTTCACAACAAAAACAACCCCATTCACAGCGCTCCTTCCCGCTTTATATAGGCATCATTTATCTGAAAACTTAGGGAGAACCGTGAACTTCAAATTTGAGTTCCCCAATATAAATTTAAATTTATTCTTGATTAATTCTTCAATTAACTTCCTTAAAACCTCTCATTAAATTTCACTTGATAAACTTCATTAAGACTTTCCTCAAATATCGTTATAAAAATATTCTTCAAACCTTCCAAAAAACTCATCTACTTTTACAAATATTGAAAATACAACATATCATCATCACAATTTATGAATTTATGAAAACTTTTTAATGATCCTAAATCATTTATTAGATTCCAATTTATAGGAACTTATTTTTATGATAATGCTTTTTTATTTTTCTATATGGTAATATTTACATGAATCCTCTATCATGTACTCTTCTAGTTACTATATTTGATGGCACTACTCAGAAAAACCATTTTGATGAATGTTATCAAAAACATCTATCTAATGAATTTACTTTAAAACCTTCATCTAATTCATTTATATGGAAACTTCTATCAAATATCCTTTCTTGGAAACTTTTTTCTAATGACCTCACTCAAAGGTTTCAGTATGATAACCATCAAAAAAATTCTTTGTATGATAGTCTCTCGGGATTTATTCTATATAATGTACTCATGAATTTTCATCTGTTCTTTCTCTATCTAATAATCTCGGTACTTTTCATTATATAATAGACTTTTTTCAGAATCCCCATATACCTTCAATTCATTCCTTTGAACAAAAAATTCTACAATCATGAATAACTTAATGTAATAATGATATTTGGTACCTTGAAGAATAGTAAATAATTTTATTATTTCCTTTATTAAAACATATCAGTCTGTTGGAACTATTGTTACAATTAGAAAAACATTTGGATCCATCCTCTATCCGATCACATCAATCCTTCAAACCCATATATATTTATCCATAAAATTATATCTAGAAACATTATAAGGAAGTCTCAACATTTTTTTTGTTTTATGTAACGATAATAAAATAAAACAAAAAAAATACTTCTTTCTATTCAAACAAAATTTCAATACCACTTGGTCTCAACAATCCCCCCCCCTTGGGTTTTTTTCAAATAAGGAACATAAATCACTAAATCTATGAAGCTCAAGTAATATATCACTATCCAATGATTCTATGACTATAGGAGTGAACTCATTGTAAGAAATAAGAATCATTGAAAAACAATTACACATTGTCACTAAATTAGTGATTAGAAATATTTTCAAGCTTCTTCATCAATTCAAGAATTTATTATCACAATAAAAAATAGACTTCAACAAGTTCATGCATCCACTTCAAAAAAATGTTAAAATAGTTCACACATGTGGAAATCATAGCTTACCTATTTTAAAAACTCCCTCTAAATATAATCTCTCCAAAGATATGCAAAGCACATATCAATGGATGTTTTCATATTTCTCCTCTTTGAAAATAATATCCAGAGACAAGATGAGATAGTGGATAGAGAACAAAAACTTTATCCTTGAATTGATTGAGGTTGAATTCCCATAATAAAACTCAGCCTCTGAAATGTTTCAGTCGGCAATGGTTTAGTGAAGATATCAGCAACCTAATCCTTTATAAGAAAAAAATCCAAATTCATTTAATTTATTTCCATATTCTCATAAATAAAGTAATATTTAATATCAATGTTCTTATATTGTGAATGTTGGAATAAATTCTTTGTGAGATTGATTGCACTTTGATTACCACAACTAAAGAGAAGGGGAATCTTCAAATTAATTAAAAAATCATTCATCTGTGACTATATCAACATTAATTGAGTTGTATCCACATAATCAGATTCTACAGTGATAAAATTTACTGAACATTTTCTTTTTGTGTGTCAACTCACACATATTTCTCCCAAAAAGAAAACTCCACCGGATGTGGATATTCTTTCATCAACACAACCATCCAAATCTGTATTTTTATAGCCAAAAAAATCAAACCTTCCTTTTGTTTAATACTTTATCCCATAATCTATAGTTCCCTAAAAGTATAAAATAATTATTATTCCGGCTAAAAAATGTATCATTTTTAGTGCACTCTGAAATCTAGCACATAGGGTAATATCATCAACCATGAATCGTCTAGAGGTGATTAAATACATCAGGATTCCAATTAGTTTCCTAAAATTCTTTAGGAATAATATTATTTCCAAGTTTATCCTTAAATAACTTTTTTCCTACTGATATATGGTTGGATAAAGGATTTTAATATTCTATTCCAAATATTTTAAGTAATTCCTTGGAATATTTTTCTTGTGATAAGAAATTTTGATCGTTCTCTTGATAAATTTAAAATCCAAGAAAGTAACCCATTTCTACCAACATATACATTTCAAAAAAACATATTTATTTATTTTTGAAACACTTCATAGTCCTCTTAATTATTATCTAAAAATATTATATCATCAATATATAAAATCAAAATGAGGGAAACCTCTTGATTTTATTTTTTGTAGAGGTTGTGGTCAACTCTTCCTTTTCTAAATTTCAACTTCTCTAGGAAAGCATACAACTTTGAATACAAATATCTTATATATTTTTTCAATTGATACAAATTTGTCTTCAAATTGAAAATATAGTTATTATCTTGACCAAGAAAGAATTCACATGGTTGTTCAATTTAAACTTCTTCTTCCAAAACTCCATTGAGAAAAGCATACTTGACATCTATTTGAAATATATGATATCATAATTATGAATAAATATAAATAAATATTCTTATGGTTTCATGTCTTTCTACAATGGTAAAGGTCTCATCAAAATCAATTCCTTTAACTTGTGAGTGTCCTTTACAAACCAATTTTTCCTTATTTTCATCACTTCACCTCTTTCATTAAATTTATTTTAGAAGAAACAATTTGTTCCAATAATATTTTTATATTTTTTTATTGGTAACATATCCCATGTATCATTTTTCTCAATCAAATCAAACTCTTCATTCATGTAATCAATCTACTCTTGATGGTCCAAAGCTTCTTCAACATTTCTTGGCACAGCCTGAAAAAACATAGAGGTATGTGAAACTATCCTTGATATTAGTCTAGTTTGAACCTATTACCCATGATCTCTAATGATATTTTTGACCTACCTTGATTTATCATCCTTGGATGATCTTATCAGAATTATCCTTCATCTATTGAAGTTAATGAATCGATATCTTCATCGTATATAGTTTCTATATCATAACCATTGTTAGAAACTTTGTCATGTTTTTTACCTAAAATAGCTTCATCTTCACTTCCTCTTATACCTATAGGTTACTATGAAATATTTATATTATACTGTTCATGAAACACCCTAATATTTTTAAATAAGGACATTATGTTTGATATCATGTACGACACGCAACAAACAAACCATGAAATATTATTATTTAAATATGACCATTATTAAATTTATGGGTATGAATAGGATTAACTACATTATGAAATATATATATATATATATATAAAGTTACTAATTAATAAAAATTTATTTATTAATTCTTATGAATTAATTACTCAATATTTAGAAAACTCATTTTATTCATCAAAAATATATTTTCTTCAAAAATGGAATTTATTGATTTTTGTGAGAAATTATTATAATTAGTTTCTAAAAAAATTGAGATTTTATTTTATAAAAGTGATATAATTTTTTAAATAATAATATAAAAATTATCATATGGTGAAATTTTGAGATTTTTCTGAAAAGTTTGACTTTTCAATGAATAGTGAAAAATGCTGATTTTTATTGAAAACTGTATTTTATTTTAGAGTATTTATAAAGTAAAATTATATTTTGTATTAGTTTTAAAATTTCATTAGTTATTTTTTATTAAATATATTCTTATAATAGTCTTTGGAATAAATTTTATACTTGAATTTAGAATAAAGACATTTTTGTACTTAAAAAGATATTTTCCTAAAAAAGCTGTTTTTATCATGTTTTGTGCACTTTTTTTAAAATTAATTTATACCACTTATATGTATTGAATTTTATAAAATTGATCCTATATTTTTAATTATTAGTTTCAAATTTGGTAAATGTTCCCCATTTATTTTTGGTGAATATGAATAGTAACTGTGGTAAAATTTATCACCTCGGTAAAGGGTAAACCAGGTTAATCTAGGTTAAAAATAAGTGATAAGGCCATAATTTTTCAAATTAATTATTATTGTATAAATTTAATTATACCATTTTCAATTTAGGATATAAATTTATTTATTTAAAGGACACTTTTCCTTGAAAATGGCATATATAATATTTAAAGTAGAGTTGCAATGTCACTCTCTTAGTTTTAAATATCTTTTATGTGTTCACTTTTGGAAAAAGAAAATTATGAATGAATATAAATGTATATTTTTTTAATAATGAAATTATTATATTATGGTAATTTATATATTTTTTTATTAATTAAATAATTACCTTAAATTCTTGTGAAATGTTAATACAATTTTATTCAACAGATATAAAAATAAAATAAATGATTTTAAAAATATTAAAAGTAATATAATTTGGGTGATTTATAGTGTTCCAAAAATTAATAGATAAATATAACATATTAATTATGTTTATTAGGATTATATTATAATTATAACTTTTTCTTTATGTCTTTAAGTCAAATTAAATGAATAGTGAAAAGATTGACATTAAAAATGTTTTATCGAAATTATATTTTATTAAATCATTTAAAAATAATAGTAGTATTTAAAAATGACATGGTGGATAATATATGGTCTAAAATTTTATTCCTTTTACATTTATGAACTAATTTTTACCTTATAGTTAAAATTATAACCCTTTAAGTGTAAAAATTCGTTATTGCGGTTAAGGTTAAAATTGGTTAACCAAGTGATTAATAAAAAAAAGATAAGTTTTAAAATGATACAAAAACATATCAAAATTATATTTTTTTATGGTATTGAAATAAAATCCTACCTTATATTTAAATATATTTCTATTTGGAAGAATTTTTCTTGATAAAGAGTTTATTATAATTTAATATTTTAAGAAATTATGAAAGTTCCTCTCGCCTCAATTATAAAAGGCCCCCCTCTATTCTCTTATTCACACCACATTGATCCTTCTATATAGACAATAACCTACCAAAATACCTTATAAACTTTCTTAGAAACATTCTAGAGGTTATCTTCATCCAAAAATACCAACACTAGTATCCTTAAGATGAGATCTAAATGAGTTTTTTCAAAGAAGTGGTAATCGCCTTAACCGGTCACTTTATTTTTACTTCTTCTTTACCTCCTATAAATATATGGTATTTACCATAAAATAATAACTTTATTATACTAAATATAATAAAATATTATTATTATTATTATGAAATCACTATTATTCACCCTCTTTCCCATTAAATGGTAATTGAAAGTATCGATCGTGCGTACGTACGACCTACCATCTCCATAAACGTTGTAATCTATTTTTATATCTTTGAATTTTATGTATGACTCTGAATATATATATATATATATATAATATGATATTTATATCATTATTATACATTTTTATATGATTTAAACCTGATCAAAGTACAAATATCAGAAATACCAAACTGAAATTCTCAAGAAAAAAGGAAACAGTTAACACCTAGAAATGAAGATTCTCATAAGGAATTATCAACAAATAGGTGTTGAAATGTTATAAAGGGATAATATATGATATTATAAGTATATAAATGATTTTATTATATAATTATAATAAATTTAAATTTATTATACAATAGGTTAGAGTTCTTTTGAATAAAGTGGAACTCAAGGTAAGGGATTTTTGTCTCACTTTTTTCTCTATGAGACACATTCCATATTAACCAATTATTTCTTTTATGTGGTGTAAATACTAACAATGAATGTATTTTATAATTTTTATTTTGAAATTTATGGGTATTTAAATATCCATATAGGTTTAATTATTTTATTGGACTTATGATTCAAATGTTACCAAAGTGGTAAGGGTTTTATCTATAATCCCATTGTTTATCAGGATTGTTTATGATTAAGTTTTCAATGATGAAATATTATAATATAACTTTCAATAAACTCATTTGTTTTCTTACACTATGGATATTTATTTATAATACATGTTTTCATTTCATTTTCCTCACCTTAATTACTCAAGAGACCAAAATTATTTTTTAAGTAAAATTGCCTTTATTTCTCTCTTTTGTCAAAAAACCTTTTTCTTCCATATCCATGTTTTTTAATAATGATTTCAAGAATATTTTTAATGTTTTCATATTATTTTTTAAAGTAATATTTACCCATTATTTACTTTTTAAAAATATTAAAATAAATATTCTTGTCATTTTATGAACAATATACTTTTTAATTCTTTTACAAAAGTATCAAAGTGGTTTTTTATTTTAACTTATATAACATGAACAAAATTTACTATCATCATAACCACTAAATGTTTTAAGTATTCCATTACATGTTTTTGAGGTTATTTCCAATATTTTTTTTTTGATATTTGGGAAATGATCGTATTTTAAATAATTTATTTCATATAGAAAAGGTTATTTTCCTCAGGAAATGTTCCAAGTGATCTTTTGATAAAAATTATTCATATATGAAAACATCCTTTGATGTTAATTAGGTTTTACTAGGGATATGATCTAATGATATTATCCTTATTATTTCTTTGGGTTTTTTATGATTATAATGAAAATATGTTCATGAAACCAATTTATTTTCCATGAGTTATGTTATGATGAAATATTTATGAAACCCATTTTGTTTTCATGAGTTATGATATGATGTATGTTTTATGATCTTGTGGAACACATATGTATGATTTTAACTATGTGATGGGTGGGCCCATAATTATATAGACCTCTAATGCATTGGTTATATATGGATAAATCCTGAGTTGAATATGTTATGCATGAACCTGATTTCATGTTCACAATTTCATACATGGACTTGGTTTTCATATCCATAAAATTAAGAGTGGGGCTGGATTTCCTGCACATAATATTATGTGTGGACCTAGTTTTCATGTGCATAATTTTATATGTGAACCTGGATTTCATGTCCATAATATTATGTATGGACCTATATTTCATGTCTATAAGTTTATGCGAGGGATGAATTTCATGTTCTTAACTTAATGAGTGATCGTGTTTACATTTATACATGTTATCAATGTTATAAGATTGTATTTTTTTCCACATTCCTATGCCTATGTTATGCTCTCATGGGTTATGTTATTTGATTATTTTATGATTTGTGTCTTATTAACTACCAATATTTATGTCATAACTCAATATTATGATCTTTTATATGTAGGGTATGGTTTTTAAATGTTATTCTCATGATCTCATACCCTTATTCTCATGTCATGTTTAAGTAATCATTGATATCTCCCTTGTTTACCCTTACTGAGCATCTGAACTCACCCCTTTTTATTTTTCCCATTCCCCAAGTTTTGAAGAATGTTATTAAGTATGATATTCCTATGAAGGGTGATATTTATGAAGAAATAAGTGGGAAATGATGTAGATATTTTATGAAAAAGTTATGTATCCATGTTTCTAAAGACACTAAACCTTTTATGGTTCTAGGGTGGATATTAATGTTGTGTAATGAATATTCATATAATAAAATGTGATGTTTATGTATGAAAATTTCAGTTCACTATAGTTCAAGAACTTTAAAATTTGTAAAGTCTAAAATCCTTCCAGTATTCTTGTTATAACACCTATATCATCTACTATTAGGAGGGTATCCAAGAAAGATACCACCAATACCTTTTTGACCAAATTTACCAAGATTATCACCCTTTACCTTGATAATACAAGGGATAAAAAATACCTTTAAGTATTTAAAACTTGGGATATATTTTTAATATATCTCATATGGAGTCATATAAGAGATTTTTCTATAAAAACGTTGATTTTGAATGTTAATTTATACTCTAATATCCCATCTCCAAAATTATCGAGAAGTGTCATGTGCAATTAGTATAGTTAGATCCATCTCAACAAAACTTCTATTCTTTATTTTAGAAACATCGTACAATTTTTTTGTATATGGTGTGCTAAGTTCATGATGGATTTCATGTTTTTCAAGATAATATTTAAACTTCCCATTTTTTTATTCATCACCACTATCAGTTTGAATCTTCTTTATGGAATATCTGCATTCATTTTCCTTACTTATCCTAAAATTCTTAAATATCTTGAGATCCTATGATTAGTTTTTTAAAAACATAATATATTTAATATGAGTGAAATCATTAATAAGTGAAATAAATTACTTATCTACATTTTTCAATTACTTTCTCCTAGGACCACATATTTCAGAATGAATAAGATCTAAGGGATGAGTTGAATGTATCTCAACCTTCTTATATATTGAGTTTGGAATCTTTCCTTTTTGTAATATCAAATAACACCAATATATTATTCTTATCATATCAAGAACATCATGAAAAATTCCTCTATTTTTTCATGTTTTTATTTCATTGAAAAATATGTTCAATATTTTTATGTCATAAATGATTTTCTTCCATCATGCTTAGATAACATGAACTCTATACATATCAAAATTGAAACATATTTCCCTTGGTTCATTTTTCTCTTCTAAAAACTTTCCCATATTTGATGATTTTAACAATAAATCCATATCTTCTTAAATATAATTTATTTCTTTTATCACGAATATATGAAACACTCAACAAAATGTGTTTCAAACTATCAATAAATAAGGAACTTCTAGATTTTAATTTTTATTTACCAACGATAGAATATCTGATGACTTTAATTCTGATTGATTCATCATTTCCAAATTTCACTATACCTACCTTGTAGTCTTTCAAATTTATTAATAATTTCAAGTCTCTGTTTATATGGAAAGAACACCCACTATCCAGTTACCAATGTCATTTTCTTTTTATGGATTTGAGAGAGGTTTCAACAAAAAATTACTTTTCTTTTCCTTTATCCTCCTTCAAATGAAGCTTATGATATTTTTCATATAATTTTTTTGATCTTGTATTATGAAAATACATCCTTTAGGTGGATTTCAGGGCTAATAACATCTTTAATAAATAGTTTTTGATGGTTGAAATCTATTTTTTATTTTCAAACTAAATTTTACAGGATGTCTTATTTGTGTGGATTGACTACCCCTAAAATTTTACCTCTAATAACTCATAGAGTCAATTTAGTGTTGATGATTAAAACAAACAAATTTAACTATATACCCAAAGCCTCTATAGTGCTCTCAATATCTATAGAAATCATATTTTTCTATATAACTTGCATGTTTTTTAGAACTGTGTAGCTATTTTCCATAATATTTATGACCATCAATAATTGATATTTATTGTGAAAAAAAAATTTGGTAGACTCCTAATATCTTCTAATCTAACTTAAACTTCTTATAATCCTTAACATATTCTCCAATTATAGTATTTTTTTCTTCAAACTTTGATTCCTTAGAAATTTTATAATTTTCTACCTCAGTTCTTTTAGCTACATTCATAGTCCACTTGACTTTCTTATTCTTATAAATATTTTAAACCTCGTTTTAAACTCTAAGGATGATCTTTGTTGATCCTTCTAAGTTTTATACTCCTCAGAACATTCACCCACTTCTGAAATTGAGTTTTGGAATTTTGATATTCCTTGTTTAGCTATAACATGTTTTTTTAACAAGATCAAATTCTTTCTCCTTCACTTTTATCATTTCTTTAAGATTGATGTTGAAATTTTAATCTTCATCAAGTGACTTCCTCATATCATCAATCTATTTTAACAACTTGTATTTATCTCCAAGATATGATTCTTATTTTTTTACTGATAGATTTTATTTATTCAACCTTTTTTTTCTTTATCAAGTTTAACAATATTTTAAAGATATTATTTCAATGAAATTTTAAGAATAAAATATATCTAAGTTTCCTCTATTTATTCTTCAATTTTTTTTATTTAATCACTGTTAAAAATCTCATTGTTTACCTTTATAATAAGAAACTTTTCAGCATCATCATCATTGGAATTTTCAGCTTCCACCTCACTATCATCATCTTTCTCACATCTAGAAAAAATGTTTCTATTTTATATTTAGATAACTTCTTATCCTTTACATTTGAATAGGGATTTGATTTATCTATCTTCTTCTTCAATGGTATTCTTGACTTTCCATATTCTTCATCGCTAGCTTCATATTCCTCTAGCCTTGGATAGTTTCTTATGAAATTTCCAATAGATTCACAATTAAAACAATTAAATGTAACTTTTATTTATAATTCCATTTTACTCTTTTCACCTTTCTAGAAAACAAATAAATTAAATCATCAAAAAATTTACTAACTTAATATTTAGTGTTAGAGGCACATTCTTCTTCCTTAGAAACATTCTTAGACTAGCCTTTCTTAGAATCCTTGAAATATATTTTTTGTTCAACCTTTTCTTTATACTTAAATTTTTTCTCTCTTATTGTTTCATATGTAATGTGAATATTATACAAATAATACAGATAGAGTTTTTCAATATATCTATCTTCTAAGGATGATACTTTGGCGTAAAATTTATCAGTGATAATTCTTAGAATCTTTCCAATAATAATCGAATCTTCAAATTTCTCACTGGAACATTTATAGTGATTACAATGTCATTGACCCTTTAAAAGAACTCAAAAAAAGATATATAATCTCCCATTTTAAGTTCATCATGCTTCAAATTCCATATTTTTAACATGGCATTCTTTACTTTTTTATTTACTTCATAGATACTTTTTAACTTCTCCCAGATTCCTTCAGATATTATAATTCCTTTAAACCTTATAAATTCAATTTTAGAGAGGGGTGAAAGCATATAATTTATGGATCTCACATCATTCTCCAGATTATTTTTTCCTATATGTATTAAGGGATCACCCTAAACAAGAGGATTGAAACCATATGTAACATCTTCAAGAACTTCATAGCCAATAGAAGAAAGATAGTATAACATTTCTTATTTATAGATATGATAGTTCTTTCCATCAAATATAGGATTCCCATTACTATTAATAGAGTTCTGAACATCCATAGAAACCTTATTTTTCTCCAAATTTCAAAACAACCAATATTTAAAAAAGGAATCATAGCCTCTGATACCAATTCAAAATACCCATTAGGATCTTTATGAACATTAAGAGGGGTGAATCAGTGTTCTCCATTTTTATGTTTTCTTACCTAAAACAACCTTAACCCCCAATTAGAGATAATGACTCTACTAAAAATAATACACAAGAACACAAAAATTAACATAAGAATTTACAAGGTTCACTACTTAATAAGATTATCCAGCCCTTGAAAAGTTTTTGAAGTAATTTAAGACCACACATAAACTAAAAATAAATCCTTTATGTTTTACCACAAGTTGATAATATCTATTACTTACATAGAACTATAACATTTTCATAGTGAATTCACTCCTCACATAGATAATATTATAAAAAATAAATAAATAATGAACCTTCAATAATAGGTTTTGATATGTTCTCATTTTATTGATTAAACTTTCTTCAGACATTCCTTACTAAAATTTCTTCTTCTTACACTTTGATTTATTTCACAGCAATGAATAAGAATATAGAGACCCAATATAAACATTCCTTTACTTTATATACTTTAAATGATTTAAAATATTTAATTTCATAAATATAATATCCCAAGGACTGATAGGTTCAATGTCTTCACAGACTTCCTATATAATCATCTTATTTTACAATGCGTGAGATGAATTCTAATTAAAGGCACCATATTAAACCATACTCTAGACATCTCCTTATTAAAACCCATCCTCATAACTATGGTAATGAAAACATAAGAAATGGTTGAACTCAAATGCTCAATAAGTGATGAATAAACATTTCATCATGGATGAGTTCATAAGCATAAGTAAAAACATGAGCATAAGAGAAATATCATTACATCACGAGTGATAAAAAAACATAAGTAAGAATCAAATTACATGGCATAAGAACTTAAAGTCACAAAACATCAATAAGTAAACATAATAGTTATAACATAGTTTAGAATAATTTAAAAAAACCTTGAATATTGTTAGCATAATATCATAATGAATAACATAATTTAACTATGTCATGCACATTCTTATAGGGAAACATTAATTTCATGAGACACACCATTAATGCTCATGATTTAGAGAAACTAAAACATGCTCATGAATACCTATCTCATTAGATATAAAAACTTAACCAATTAATTAGAGATTGATATATGATCCCACCCATCATCCATCCATACTTATATGTGCCACTTAAAATTCATTCACTTTTCCCATCATAAAGAACCCATGAAAATAAAATGGGTTTAATAATACTTAAAATTAAAATAAATTTATTTTCATAAAGAACTCATGGAAATAAAATGGGTTTCATAAAACATACAATTGAAAATCATTCACTTTTCATAAATAACCCGTTAAAATAAAAATGTGTTTGAAAACATTTCCAAGTAGTATAACAACATGAAGTAAATCGATTGACATTGAAAACATAATCACCCAATAATAGTCACATGTTAATAAAAAATAGAGGGTGACGAATCATAAATTAATTAGAGATATATATTTTTTAACATAGATATTAAAATTAATACCAAATCAAAAAATATCATTCTTGAAAACATTTTGAATTCATCGATGTATAATTCATAGTTATGAGTCTCTTTTCAAAAAGACACTTTTGTTTTATTAAAAAAAGTGAAAAGAAAACATTTAATAAAATTGGATTTGAATTAGAAAATATTTTTCCACAAAAAAATAATCATTTAAAAATGAAATCCATGGAAAAATATTATGCTCAATAAGAAATTGTATAACTCAAATAAATGAGTTTGAGTTACCAAGTCCCTTACCATTACCCTTAATTTCCAAAAAAAAAGAAATTTAAAATACTATATAATAAGTACAATAATATTAATTTAATATTTTATAACCTTATTCATATAAATTTTCACTTATGAAATTCATTAATAGAAATTCTCTTCATGTGTTAGATTGTTGTAATCTCTTTTCAACATCGGGTATTAATAACTTTAACCATTTACACACATTTTATAATATTGACGTCATTACCCATTTTTTGATGAAAATTTCATCACTAATATACCATTTAAGATACTATAATGTATAACTTACATTTATTTATAAATATATTATATCATTCCATAAGTTTTTTAGTTATGTTGTGAAAAATGGAATCAGTGTTGGCTTATTTCGGTGACTTTAGCGAATGAATATAATACTTTAATAATAAGTAAGATAATTAATATATTATTTCAAAAACCATATAACAATCAGGATTATATTATTATATTATAATAATTTCAATATTTATTTTCTCATATTCATCCATGATAGAGTTTTAAATCATTGCTCATGTATATGGTTAAACCAACCCAAACATTAACATGCATTAACTCAATGGCTAAGTATGGTTAAGAAGGTGTTTATTTTGACATGATATCATTATAAAATAAAAATAACGATATTATTTTTATGTTTTTATTATTTTTATTCATATTTAAAGATGTTTGGACAAATAATTAAAAACTATAAGAAAAATGAAAACATTTCTTCGTGGAGGCGGTAGTCTGCAAAAACGCACAATCAACGTTCCTTTTTTTCTATGTGGAAGGAAATGAATAAATAAGGTTTATACAATTAAAATAACAATATATAGTTATAATAATGATATTTAATTAATCATATTATTATGGTGTTAAGATATTTTAAAAAGTGTGAATAATAATAAAAACTTAAGGATATAATACGTATATTGGAGACTTGATCTTTCCTTGGAATGCTCCTTGGAATTGAAGGGATTAAGATAACTTAGTGTTTAAAGAGGATTTATAAAGTTGGAGTAGGTTAAATTGGGAGAAAAATATCATAGTTTCATGTATAATTAAAAGTTTATTTGTAACTAAAAAGGGTGGAAATGGAATCCATTTATAAGAGAACAAAAGGGAACTTTTGGAAACACTAGTTATTTTTCAATAATTTCATGACACTATTCAAAAGTCAATGAATAAAAAATGGAAAAAAGTAGAGGTAAAAGTGGTTTTTGGTCGAAAATAAGTTCTAAAAATTATTTGAAATCATTTTTAGCAAGTTTTGGTCCTTTTCCCTTAGTTAAATACTTTTTACCATTTTTACTTTTTACCAGGGTAACTATTTTTTAACCTTAGTAATTAATTTTATGACCAAAATTAAAATTTACTTTGATACCTAATTTTAGCCAAATTATTTAAAATTATAAGATAATATTATCATATTAAATTCCAAAATTTTTGAAAATTTAATTTTAAAATTAACACACTTAACTACATAAAACAGTTTTTAGAAAAATGAATTTTTTCAGCTTTAAATTTTTATATAAGATAATATTATCATTATGATCGATTTTATTGACATATATTGATTTTCTATAAATATAATTAAAATTATAATTATTTAAAGGAAATTAATAACTGAATATAACCTTGAAAATACTTCATTAAAAGAAAATACCAATAACAGTTTTTATTAAAATAACATTCCAATTTAGTTATAAAAATGTTGCACATAGGATTTGTACGATAAAAGAATATATGAAAATAAATAATTTTTTCATTAAATACATATTTTACTACTTAAAAAGTTTTTAAAACTTATATTACAAGCTTACATAATGATAAAATCATAAAAAGTATAATTTTCATAAAAAACATATTTTTTGACTAAAAATTATCCTTTTAAAAAAAATCAAAAAATCATAATAAGTAATTTTTTATGAGAATAATTTAGAATTAGATTTTATTTTATCAAATTTACACTATAAAATTTTTTAAATTTATTTTTTCAATTAAAATAAATTATAAATAAAACAAATATTATTGAAAATAACCTTTTTCCATATTAACTCATATTAATTATTTATCTTCTAAGGGTAGAAGATTTTAAGGCTTTACTATGAAAATCTTTATTATATATTTATTAATAATTTTTTTCTAATATTTTTTCGTTCGTTTATGTTTTTGTATTGTGTAACGCAAGTTATCGAGCACATTATTTATTTAAGGAGTAAAAAAACTCGGGTCGTTGCATTCTACCCCCCTTGAAAAGAATTTTATCCTCATAATTTTATTACATGCAAGAAAAAAAGGTGAGGGTACTTTTTCCCATTACATACTTAGGTTCCCATGTAGCTAATTCAATCTTATGATTTCTCCATAGAACTTTTACTAGATGATTTTTCTTGTTCCACAACACCTTTTCTCTTCAATCTAAAATTTCCATTGGTTGTTCCTCATATGAGATATCATACTCCAGTTGCACAGCTTCCAAGTTCAGTACATGTGGAGGGTTTAGTATTTACTTCATCAAAAGTGATACATAGAACACATAATTTACTTGGGAGATGTCAGGATATTGAGTTAATTGATAAGATGCATGCGAAACATGATCAAGGATCTTAAAGGGACAGATATAACTAGGGTTCATCTTCCCTTTCTTCCAAAATCTCATAACTTTATTATAAGGATGCATTCAAAGGAACACCTTACCACTAACTTCAAACTCTAAATATCATTCAAAATTATCTTCATAACTCTTTTGTCTACTTGTGCCATTTTTATATGTCACTAAATGGTTTGAACATCCTCGATCATTTCTTGTACAAGGTCTGGACCTATTGGCATCCTCTATCCAATTTCATCCCAACATATTGGATTCCTATATTTATTCCCTAGAGGGATCCATATGGCTTCATTTGAATTATAGAATGGAAACCATTGTTATATCAATACTCTACCAGGGGTAGGTGTTGATCCCAACATCCTTGTAAATCCATCGAACAATATCTCAGTATATCCTATAGATTTTGAATTGTCCTCTTAGACAAAATATTTATATGAGGATGATAAGCAATTATAAAACTCATATATATCTCTATTTATTTATAAATAATTCCCTAGAATATTGAGATAAACCTCATATCCTTATTATTTATAATGAAAAATGGTACTCCACGAAGCCTTTCCACTTCCTTTATGTATATCTTGGTGAGTTGGTCAAGGGAGAAATATTCATTGATAGAAATAAAATATGATGAAATTTTAAGGTGGTTTACTATAACAAAAATAACATTATGTACTTTAGAAGTTTTAGGGAGTCATATGATGAAATCCAATGTGATTTTTCCCATTTCTATACTAGTATGGGTAATGGTTTCAACATACACTTAGACTTTTTGTCATTTGGCATTATGTTTATGGCATATCGAGCATCGAGATACATGTTCTACAATCCCTATATTTATATTATCCTATCGAAAGTTTTTCTTTATATCTTGAAACATATTCATACTTCCTATATTAATATATAAGGATGAGCTATGAGCACCATCCAAAATTTCCCTCTTCAGTTATGGTTTTTATGGGACCCATATTCAAGTTCGAAACCTTATAAATCCACCTTTATCAAAGTTAAACTCCAGAATTTTCACAACCTTTTTTTGAAACTCTATATCGTCTTTCTAGTATTATTTAATCATTATGTGAATTAGAGGTTGATAAGTCAGTTGGGAAAAATAGGAATTATCTTCCCCCATTATTGCATCAAGATTCATCCTCTACAAATCCATGAGTATTGGGTCTTTTTCCACCATCATCATAGACAAGGTAACATGATCTTTTTTACTTAGAGCATCAGCCACCTTGTTTATCTTTCTAGGGTGGTAATTTATTAAGAAATCATAGTCTTTGATCAATTAAAACTATATTTTTTGGTGTATATTTAAATCCCTCTAGGTGAATATATCTTTCAAGATCATGTGATTAGTATATATACAACACTTTTCTTCAAAGAGATAATGTTTTCAAATATTAAATGCAAAAGATCATTGTCGCTAGCTCCAAATCATGAATTGGGTAATTTTTCTCATGATTTTTTAATTTTCATGAGGTATAAGTAAATAAATTTTCATTTTGAATGGGGATGCATCTTAATCCCTTATTTTAGTAATCACTTTATATTACAAACCCTTCACCACTGTAGTTTAATATAAGTACAGAAGTAGTGACCAACCTCTTCTTTAGTTCCTTGAAACTTTCATCACATTAATCTATCCAAAGGAACTTAAATACATTCCATGTTAATTTATTTTGTGGATTATATATCCATGAGAAGTTCCTTATAAATTTTCTATAGTATTTATATAACCCTAAAAAACTACAAATCTCGGTTATTGTGGATGGTCTAAGCCATTGTTAAATACCTTTTATTTTTTAAGGATCTACTAATATTCCCTTTTTGGTGATTACATGGCCCAATAATGAAAAATTTTGGTGTGACAATTCACATTTTATAAATTTGGAACACAACTTATCCTTTCTTAAGGTCTTCAAAAAAATATTCAGATGATCTATATGCTCTTCCTTACTCTTTGATTATATAAAAATATTTCTATAAATACAACCCAAAAACTGATCTAGGTAGTCCCTAAATACAATATTCATTATATCTATGAATACAGTGGGGGAATTAGTCATTATTAATAAAATCACTATAAACTCATAGTGTTTATACTGCATTTGGAATGTTTTTTTTTTGAAATGTCCTCCCTTTTTACACTTAACTGGTGATATCCAGATCTAAGATCAATCTTCAAGAACTATCGGGATCCTATAATTTGATCGAATGGGTCATCGATACAGGGTAAAGGATATTTATTCTTAATTTTGATCTTTTTAATCTCATGATATTCAATAAAAAGATGCATTGATCCATCTATATTCTTAAAAAAGATGATTGGTGCTCCCTATGGTGAAGCACTGGGGTGAATAAAATCATTTTCCAAATTATCCTCTAGCATCTTATTTAATCCCTCCAATTCAATGGGTTTAATTCTATATATAATCCTTGATATAATAATCAATATGGGAAAATGATCAATCAAGAACTCAACATCATGCTATGGGGGAAGACCAGGCAGTTCATCAGGAAATACATCAGAATATTCCCACACAATAGGCATGTCCTTAATGTTGACTTCCTTTCCAATAATTGGAGTTAAGAGTCCCTTATTGGTGGGAATTATAACCCATATTATAGAATTTTATTCCAAGAGGAGATCATCCTTATATTTTTACTTGAGAAAATTAATATTTTTAATATTAAATTAGACCACCTTCTCCAAAAAATTGATATGGGATCTATGTAGGGATAGCCAATCCATACCCGAAATCACATAAAATTTAACAAAAGGTATAAGAATTAGATCTATGGTAATTATCCTCCCATAAATATCAATCAAATAAGATATATATATATATATATCTTAGATGCACTCATTGTGTCACTATGTTTTTTTATAGATAGTTCAATATCTATTACTTAAGGTGGTGATTCCACATTCTTAGAAAAATTGTGTGATGCGAAATAATGCAATGAAACACAATCAAATAAGGTAATTGTAGATATAGAATAAATAGTGAGGATAACTCACATCATTTCATTATCATGATCTACCTTAGCAGTAGTGATTTTAAATTCCCTTACTTATTCCCTTTTTTTAGGCTTCTAGGGCCTTTGTTCTTTATTGGCTTGAGGGATTAGGAATTTATTTGCATAGTGTCTAAACTCATTTCACTTGAATCATTGTAGTTTGGGTAGATCATTAGTTGGGACCTTCTCCTCCTTCTTTTTGTTAACCAACATATTTTCCTTACTTTAGCAGTTTCAGGCATGGTGGCCTACTTTTCAAAACTTAAAACCTTTCTATGATCCTTTAAGGATATTACTCGAGTACTTCCTCCCACACTTGTGGAAAGTAGGGGGATGAAATTTTTTTCCCCCATGTGACTTACCATCAGATCTACCTTGGTATTATACCAACCTTTTCACCTCTTCAGAGTATAGAGAAACCCCGTATTCTATCTCCACATTTATTGAACATCAAAAAATCTCTTCATAGCTTCCAAATTCTCTTATGGATAGATCCTTTCTAAGATGAAGTTTTATCACACTGAATAAATGATCAATTTTAATCTTTGTATTAGATATAAAACTATAGGTTTATCATAAAATCCTCATAAATTTTTATCCATATGTCCTAATAGATTCATCCTCCTTTTGTTTCAACTCCAATAATTACCTATCTATATTTTTGTGAAGATTTCGAGGAAAATACTTGGAAAGAACACTTTATTAAATTATTCCCATTCTATTGAGTCAACTTCTTCTTTCCTAATTGTATTCTTAATAAGAGTCCACCATTGGCTAGCCTCACCATCTAAATGGTAAATAACGAAAACAACCAGCTTATGTTTGGAGTATTGGAGAATTTAAAATATCTTTTCCCTCACACTGATTCATTGTAGGGAGATAATTTGATTTGAAGAGCCATTGAAGGAGGGTGGACATTACCCTGTGAAAAAACACATTATCAAGATACTCCCTCCTTGGTTCATTCAAGATATCAATATATTTCAAGTTATTATTAATAGCTTGATATAGTTTATAAAGTATAATTACAAGTTATTGTATTCCAAATACCATTCCATTGGGTTGTCTGTTGGGTAAACCACTAAATTATCCATCACACACATTATTAGCATGGCTCCTTCTAGTTCCAGCCATTACTAAAACCAAACAGGAGTTACCATGAGTGAAAAACAATTAACATCATTAGGGAAAAAATGGTATTGAATAAATTCATCCTTAAAATGTTTTATTCTTCAATGCTATCATCATATTCTATAATTCCTTTAGTTCAACCTATATCATACTTGGTTAAACTTTAGTTTTGGGTTTTCTCATAATTTTTAAACCAATATCTCAAAGTATCCATGATAAAAATCCTTTATAATGGTTAGTAAATAGAATTTTATCAACCAAAGAATATCCCCTAGGAGTTTAAAACTAGGTTTGAAGTTAGGTATCCTTGTCATGAACCAGGTGATGATTGAGTTATTATCTAATCCCTTTTCGGAGTTATTACTCCTAGGTACATATGTTCTAGAACCTGTATCCACTTGTAGTATCAAGACAGGGATATAATTTCTAGGAGAACCACCTACTCAATAATTTACCAATATTTTAGGATATCATTTTATACTTATACTCATTTATAGGGTTTTTACTAAGGTTATCTAACCTTAATTCTAAAAAATCACTTCTTTAATCTCTAAAAATAACTGAACCATTTATTTGATATAAACTATAGGAACCCAAACTAAAGATTCCTTTATTTTACATCCTTTTCATCATTTAAAATATCATTTTTCCTAAATAATAATATCCAATGGATTGTTAGGTTTAGTGTATTTTTATACTAGCTACATAATCATCTTATTTTAGAATACTTTAGATCACTTCTCCCTAAAGGAAACATACTAAACCATCCTCTAGAAATATCATTAGTAAGACTCATCCCCATAACCTGGGGAATGAAAAAACCAATAAATGGGTGAGCTAAAATGCTTAGTATGGGGTGAATAGACATTTAATTAAGTATGATTTATTATTCATAAGTAAAAAACTTGAGCATAAGATAAATATCATAACATCATGAGTGATAATCATAAAACATAAATGACCATCAAAATACATGGAATAAGAACTTAAAGCCAAAAAATATCAACAAGGAAAAATAATTGATCTAACATGGTTTATAATTATTTAACATAAACCTTGAATCATGAGAGCATAAGATCATAATTAATAACATCATTTAACTATGGAACAAACAATATCATAGAGAAACATTACTTTCATGAGCCACACTATTAGTTTCCAAGCTTATGAGAAAAAAAATGTACTCAAAAATACCTATCTTGTGAGATATAAACTTTTAACCAGTGCATTGGATGGTGATATGGGACCCCATATTTCATTCAACAATACTCATATGTTCCACTTAAAATTCATTAACTTTTCACATCATAAAGAACCCATGGAAATAAAATGGGTTTCATAAAACTTTAAATTACAATAATTATCTATTCATAAAGAACCCATGAAAATAAAATAGTCTTCATAAAACATCTAAATAAATATCATTCACATTTTATAAAGAATCCAATGAAATAAAAATGGGTTTCATAACATTTATAAATAGTATAACAACATGAAATAAATAGATTGACATCAAAAAAATGATCACCCAAAAATAATCACATATTAATAGATGAATGGAGGGTGAAACATGAGACATAACTTCATTGAAGATATATCCTTTTGAATATAGAGTATAAAAAATCAACTCACAAAATACCACTCTTGAAAACATTATGAATTCATCGATTTAAAAGTAATATTTATAAGTCTCTTTTTAAAAATTATTTACTAGTTTCTTATAAAAAGATAAAATAAAACACTTCCTAAAAGTGGATTTGAATTAAAAACTATTTTTACCAAAAAAATAAAAACATATAATCATTTAAAAAGTAATTTCCTTGAAAAAAATAAAGTTCAATAAGAAATTTTATAACTCAAATAATGGAGTTTGAGTTACCATCTCCCTTAAATTTATCCTTAATTTCCACAGAAGTGATTTAACCACTTTTATCGTAAAGATAAACATATTAATTAAATATTTAATAGCCTTATTCATATACATTTCCATATATACTCTTAATTAATATCAATTCTCTTCATGTGTTAGATTGTTGTAATCTCTTTTCAACACCATGTGTTAATAACTTTAACTATTTGAACAAGTTTAATAACGTTTATATCATTACAAAATCATTGGTCCAAGTTAATCACTAATATATAATTTAAGATACTATAATATATAACTTAAATTGTTTTATAAATCTCTTACATCATTCCATAAGAGTTTTAGTTACGTTTCATTAAAATGGAATTTTTGTTGGCCTATTTTGGTGATTTTAGTAAACGAAGATGATAATTTAATAATAAGTTAAATATTTAATGTATTATTTATATAACCTTATACTAATCAGGATTTTATTATTATATTATAATAATATGAGTATTTATGTTCCCATATTAATCCATTATAAATTGTTATATCATCGTTCATGTAGGAGGTTAAGCCTACCCAAACTTGAACACACTTTAACTCGATGGTTGAATATGGATAAGGTGGTATTTATTTTGACATAATATCATTATAAAATAATCATAATGATATTATTTTGATTATTTTATTATTTTTAACTAGATTTGAATATTTTTATATAAATAATTAAAAAATATAAGAAAAAAATATTTCCTCTTAGAGGCAGTGGTCCGAGCAAATGCATGATTGACATTCCTTTGTTTTTATATGTGGATGTAAATGAATAAATAATAGATTTAAAATTAATATATAAAAATAAAATTATACTAAAAATACTAAATCCATTATATTATTATGGTGATAATATATTTGTATTATGTAATGGCCCGGACCCTCCTGGTCTAGTACTTTTCCAAAAACTCGGTTCCACCAAAATAGTGGCACCAGTCACGGTGGCAGCGTGACGGTGGCACCGGTCGTGGAGGTAGCATAATGGTGGCACCGGTCACGGCGGCACCGTGATGGTGGCACTGTTCATGGAAGAATCTATCACGGTAGCACCATGATGATGGTACTGGTCATGGAAACATTGTGACGGTGGCACCATAACGGTCGCACGGTCACGGTCACACACCGAAACGGTGGCACCGCTTACAGTGGAACCATGATGGTGGCGCCACTTACGGTGGAACCATGATGGTGTCACCTCTTATGGTGGCACTGCTTACGGTGTCTCACCAAATGGTGTCCCACCCCTATGTTTCTTTTTCCAATTCCACTCCCACAACCACAACGTATCTTTTGACGTAAAAGTTTTTTAATACCCCTTTCAAAGACATTAAAATCCCATAAATGATACCTAAAATCTCCCAAGAGCCAGGAAACCCTTGACTTACAAAAACATGTGGTTTTTTCCTCGGTTTCACACCCTTTTTTCTTGTACTTTCTAGTTCCGCCCCTATTATGTGTTTTACTCTCTTTAAAGGAAACCCTTTAACACAGTTGTTATGTCCACCTCTCTAATGAAAATTATTAAGTAACAATTAATTCCATCATGTGTAACCATCCAACTACATGGTGAAACCATGATCTACCTTTAAATCCGTTCAATATTTCATATCTCGTAACTCTAGGATCTCACCTTTTATAACATGGGGATTATTTCTTCTTCTTGGATGGTCTCTTTCCCTTTCTTTAGTGCATTTGGAGTCCCCCTTCCTGAGGTTAGTGGTGCGCCTGTGCTGGAGCCTTTCCTGCTCACTCTTGGAGTCCTCAAAGTTCTTCTCCTATAAGTTGTGCATCCACAGTTCTTGGCACGTGGAGAAAAACTTTGATCGTTGATCATCTAGGTAGGGTTTTTCCTTTTTCTCTCTTTACTGTGCATCATGCGGGGTGGGTATGATGATGTTACTTCGAGGATGGATAAAATCAAACCTTAACAAAGATAACAAATTGTTTTCAAAGAATTATGGTGTGTGTTTGATGATGTTGTTTTACTCTTTTATCTCTTCTTATATTTTGTGAATTTTATGGGCTTATGTCCTCTGAAAATCATGGTCATTGGTGGTCTTTTCTTGTGCACTAATGAACCTCTGTTTTCTGGATAATTCTATTATTGAATGGTTGTAACATTGGAATTGGTTAATCACATAAACATGATTGACTAAATGGATATCCAGTGAACAAGAATCCTCGTGTGATCACCTCGGTTAACCAAATGGAAAGGAGGAAATTAATGAATGGTGTGTTTGAATCTGAAAACTCCCTTACTCTATATTGGTGACATGCATGGTTGTTCTTCTTGATGCTTTTGGGGTGATGGGGATGGGGATGGGATCCCCTATTGTGGTGCAGTTGTTGGTTTGTGGATCCGAGGTCGTGTGGGGCCATATTTTGGGGATTGGTTTGGTTCCAGTACTTTGAGGGATCTCACGGATCCCTTTTGTTATTGTGACTTTATAAGAGAACTGGGTGTGAATGCTTAATTGGCTGCTTAGTTGTTTTTCCTTCCTTGGCTCATGGTTATGCCTGTTAGTTTCCCGGTAGTGAAGAATTATTTAAATGGAACAACTTGAATGCGATAAAAATAATGGGTTCAAAGGGGAATTGTTTTCCGGGAATGATTTGTGACTTGGTTGTAGCTATTGTACTTTTCATGAATGAATAGTAACAAGGGTGTTTGTGTATGGGCTGGTTTTGGAACCCCTAGGATGGAATGAGTGATTGTTTACCTATATGTATAATTTTTTTCTTATGTTTATTATTCACACCCCACCCAAGTTGAGCACTTTGTGCAGAACACCCCCATTTCCTGGAGGAGGGTGTTTTTCCAAACACTCCTATGAGTGGATGGTTATTAGCTCCTTTTCTGCTCCATTTCCCGAATATCCCAAGACTCTTTGGGTAGGATGTGGTGCCCTAAAGTCCATTTTAGCCCAAGATTCTTCAGGTAGGGTATGTTTTGGTGGTTGGACTAGGTATGTGCGGGCAGGTTGTTTCCCAATTTTCTTTGGGATGAGGCCCAGGTGTCTTCGGGCGTGGCAGTATTTGTTCTGGCCTAAGTGTCTTCAGGCATGTCGATGGTTGTTTTGGCCCAGGTTTCTGTGGGTGTGGTTACGTGTGGTTTTTGTATCCCAGGTTTTTGCAAGTGGGATGTGTGGTTGTGGTAGCCTAGGTGTGTGCGGGCGAGGTATGGCAGTAGGACTACGGTGAGAATGGTGCGGGAGGTCTGATGCGTAGGATGTCTTCAATAACCAGTGGGAAAGTGGTGTGGGGTACCCAAACACTAATGTGTTATTACTATTAATTTACATGACTTGCGTAATTTGGGGAGTGTTCCTTGGTGAGGTTTGGGTGGATAGTTTCCTTTCTAGGTACTTTGGTTATCTCCTTTTCTCACGGGGCATTAGAATGCCTCCCCACTTGTGCACGAGAGCTTTTGTTTTTTCCCTACTAAGTATACCTGTATACTCACCCTACGTATATAAAACTACTTTCAGGTTTCAAGGAGAACATTGAGGACCGTGTGGGACCTTACTATTTCATACGTTGGGACAGTTGTTGTTTCTGTTTTTCTTTTCTTTGGTACTTACCTTTGGAGTTTTCTTGTACTTGTAGCACTTTTTTTTAATGGAACATGCATATGGGAATGGATTGTTTTAGATTTACTTTTACTTCCAGTTTTGGTGTTGTTTGGGATTTACTATCTTATCTCCTGATCCTACTAAATAAAAAGGTTAATGCCTTCCATATTACATGTGATTATATACCCTTTGTTCTAGTCTCCACTCTAGGGCCTACTGAAGGCGGGACTCAAAGGTCATTTTCACTCCTTCAACTTGAGGAAGGAAGGGTCTAGTAGTTTTTTATCCCTTATCTCATCTTGGTGAAGGAAGATCATGACAGAATGGTATCAAAGGTGATGGTTGAGAGATAGGATGGAGTTAAGAATTAGGAATAGTGAGGATTGCATGGGATGGTAGGGAAACAGTGTTAAAAAATCTTGGAATGTGAAATAGGCCAGGGAAGACTGGCTAGAACATGGGATTTTAGGGCCCCCCATGATCTGATGCAAGAAATCTGAACCTACCGAACGACCAAGTGAGGCTACATTGATTGCAGGATAGAGACCCTAGGAAAGGTACATGTATCATAATGACTTGTGTTCTTGTGTGTCATTGGTACTTTGGGGATCTAAAATAAATAAAATGTTTAAGAAAATTTTAAAATCAATCTTTTATACTACTCTGGTTTAGGAATTCCTTGTTTACCTTCCAGCTATGGCACCCAGATAAAGACCACGAGTAGTGTGGGAGATCAAGGCCCAGGAGGCTGATTTAATTGATCATCAGAGGGATGATCAATAGGAGGAGGACGACCAGTGGCAGAAGACGCTTCGTGCCTCTCAGCGACACACCCTCGGGAAGTATGAGGGCAGCATCTCGGACATGGAGACAGAGAGTTGGCTTGATGAGATAGTGATAGCTTTTAGATTGATTTGGGATCTGACGGAGTACTGGGTTCCTCTGGCTGTAAGCTAGATGCAGGGAGCGGTGCATCAGTGGTGGACTCTCTATCTTGGGTAGAAGAGGAAGGATGAAGTTTCATGGACTGAATTCGAGAGGGAATTCCGGGTGGAATTCCTCTCTTCCACAATGAAGGTGGAGAAGAGGTAGAAGATACTCTCCCTTCACTGGGGGAGCATGTCAGTGAGGGAGTTGGGGTCAAGTTCAAGGATCTACTTCGATTTTCTCCAGACCACTTTCCAGATGAGGAATCTTGGGCGAGACATTGTGAGGAGGCACTCTGACCTTCTCTTCAGTATGTTGTTACTCCCTTCACTCTACCGACATACTTGGAGGTCCAGAAGAAGGCCGAAGTGGTTGAGAGGATGCACATTCTAGGATTAGTTCCATAAGAGGGGATCCAGTTGGGCTTGTCAAAGGGGAAGGCCGTCAGCAGAAGGCCTCCAGTGTCAGGGCCTTCCAGGTTTCGGCCAGTGGGGAGCAGGCCCTAGCAGTTCCAGTTTCGATCTCCCGATCCTCGCCCCTTATTTGTGAGTCTAGGACTGAGATGATACATCTGTGGTAGTCGTGGGAATATTAGGAATCAGTGCTCGGACCAAATGCAGTATAGTGGGGGTGGGAAGGTTTAGCACCCACCTCAGCAGCAGTAGTTTCCAACCAATCCCTTTCAGCAACAACAGCAGGGACAGTGAGCTCCCTCTCCTCTGATAGCAGACGTTGTGGGAGGAGGCCTACCTTAGGGTGTTCCTCAGGGACCTTGACCAGGGCATGGTCAGGGAGGAGGTCGATAGCTGAGGGGAAGACGATATGGTCATGAGCAGTTTCATGCCGCAGAGGCAGCAATTCCAGCAGGTCCAGAAGTCATTTGAGGTATGATCAGCTTGTTTAGTACTCTTTCATGTGCCTTGTTTGATTCAAGAGATTTTCACTCCTTTGTTTCACTCATTATATACCATGATTTGGGTCTAGATGTAGATATAATTTCCATACCCCTGGTTTTGAGTACGCCAATTGGAGGTCATACCAGCTTGTCTCGTGTTTGCTGAGGATGTAGACTGATATTGGGACCACATCAGTCCCGTGGGGACCTTCTTTTGTTGTAGATTCAGCGATATGATGTCATTTTAGGAATCTAATGGATGTTATCTATGTGTTTCATTATTTATTGCTTCCGGATAAGGTTTTTGTTTCTAGATATGGGCGGACGACATTTTACTTTCATCAGTGAGCGGGGTTGCAAGGAGGGCAGCCGGTGAGTAGAGCCCTTTCTTTCCTTGTTAGATGATTTGTTAGTGGAATCAGCAGATACAGAGTTAGTGGAAGTTCTGGGGGTTGTTATTGAGTTCATGGATGTCTTCCCTGAAGAGGTGGTGACTCTACCCCCTTGACGTGATGTTGAGTTCATGACAGACTTGCAACCCGGTGCTCGTCCGATTTTGATGGCTCCCTATCGGATGGTGCCTTCAGAGTTACGGGAGTTATGGATTCAGATTGACGATTTTATGAAGAATGGTTTTGTCCAACCAATCGCATCACCATGGGGTGCTCCAATCTTATTTGTGAAGAAGGCAGATGGTGGTCTCAGGCAGTGCATAGACTACTGGAGGTTGAACCAGGTAACGGTCAAGAACTATTATCCCCTCCCGAGGATCAATGACCTTTTTGATCAGTTGAAGGGGGAAGGATGGTTCTCTAATATTGACCTGTAGTTAGGATATCACTAGTTGAGGGTGAAGGAGGGTGAAATCTCGAAGACTGCCTTCAGGTGCATATATGGGCACTTTGAGTTTGTGGTCATGTAGTTAGGCGTTATGAATGCACCAGCCATGTTCATGGGACTCATGAACTCTGTCTTCCAAGAATATATGGACCGGTTCGTAGTCATGTTTATTGAAGACATCCTAATCTACTCAAGATCAGAGGAGGACCACACCAATCATATAAGAATGGTTTTAGAGGTCCTTTGGTAGCACCAGCTCTATGGGAAGTTGTCTAAGTGTAAGTTCTAGACATGAGAAGTGCACTTCCTTGGACACGTTGTGTCCGAGTTGGGGATAGAAGTGGACCCATCAAAGGTCGAGGTGGTTGTTTATTGGGAAGCACCCATGAACGTGACAGAGGTTTGTAGTTTCCTAGGTTTGGTGAGTTACTATAGGATATTCGTGCCCAACTTCTATTGAGTTACAATGCCCTTGACAGCCTGGACCAAGAAAGACCAGGCTTTTATATGGAGTGAGCAGTTCCATGAAGCCTTCAGTTGTCTGAAGGAGAAGTTGGTTAGTGCCCCGGTGTTGAGGTTTCCAGAAGAAGGGGTGATGTTTTAAGTTTTATGTGATGCTTCAGGCCAAGTATTGGGGTGTGTGATAATGAAATGGTAGGGGTTATCTCTTATGGGTCTAGGCAGTTACGTCCCCATGAGCATAAATATTCCACCCATGATTGGTAACTTGTAGTGGTTGTGTTCACACTAAAGTTGTGGCGGCATTACCTCATTGGGGAGCGCTTCGTGGTCTTCACAGATCACAAGATATTGAGATATATCTTCTCTCAGTGAGACCTGAACTTGCATCAGTGAAGTTGGATGGAATTTCTTCAGGACTACGAATTTGAAATCTCTTAGACTGAAGGTAAGGGGAATGTGGTGGTCGATGCTTTGATCAGGAAGTCGCAGAAGGATGAGGTTTGAGAATCGGACGATTCTTGGAAGGCGGAGGAGGAGTTGTCTACCCTACACCTGGATGCAAGGTTGGAGGATGGAAGAGGCTATCTATTCCAGATGATAGTCCAGTCCTCTCTATTGCAGTATGTGGAGGAGTCCTGGTGGGGGGACTTAGAGGATGAAGTAATGCACGATCGTTTTAGCCAGGGTGATGCTCTAGGTGGATGATCGGAAGACAAGTAGAATCGGATGTTGTTTCATGGAAAGTTTTCCATCCCTGTGGGAATTCGTGGGACAGTTCGTGGTGAGTTCCACAACTCACCCCTGGAGGTACACCCGGGAGTTTCCAAGATGTACTAGAGCATGAAGGGTCTGTTTTGGTGGCTCGAGGTAAAGCGGGAAGTGGAAAAGTTTGTGGTAAAGTGCCTTGTGTGTCAGTAGGTGAAAGCTGAACACCGCATCCTAGGAGGTCTGTTACAACCTTCGGATCTCCTTGAGTGGAAGTGGGATGAAATCTTGATAGATTTTTTCATAGGACTACCCAGGGTTCAAGGAGGCTGTGATGTTATCTGGGTAGTGGTAGATCAGCTGAAAAAATCAGCTCACTTCCTGGAAATCAAGGAGTCGAGTGTGGTATATGCCTTAGAATAGAGGTACGTAGACAAAGTAGTGTAGTTTCATGGAGTTCTGAGATCCATAGTCTCGGATCGGGATACACTGTTTACCTCATGGGTCTGGAAGGGATTGCAACATGATTTTGGCACCCAATTATGCCTCAGCACTACTTTCCACCCCCAAATAGATGGAAAGATAGATCGCACCATCCAGACATTGGAGGATATGCTATGGGCATGTGTTTTGGACTTTGGGGGATCGTGGGTATGACACTTGCCTCTAGTAGAGTTTTCCTCCAAAAATAGTTACCACTCTACCATTGGAATGGTTCCATTAAAATCCTTGTACGGGAGACCATGTCGATTATCCTTGTGCTGGGCAGAGTTCAGGGAAGTAGGTGTTCTTGGCCCCAAGGTAGTGCAAAGCATGACAGAGAAGGTTCATCTTATACGAGAGAGGATGAAGGCGGCTCAGGTTTGACAGAAGTCGTATGCCGATCATAGGAGGATACCCTTGGAGTTCGAGGTCAGGGACCACGTGTTCTTGAAGGTCTCCCCTCGAAATGGGAAATGGAGTTTCAAAAGGGAGATTAAGCTTTCTCCCAGGTTCATCGGACCCTTTGAGGTGTTGCGGCGGGTAGGCGAAGTGGCTTATCATCTGGCGCTACCACCGCTACTACTGAGGGTGCATGACATCTTCCATGTGTCTCAGCTTCGTCAGTATCAACGGGATGATTTTCACGTCCTCAACTAGGGGGACATGGATATCGACGACGACATGACTTTCGTAGAGCGACCAGTGAGTATCAAGGATCGTGAGGATAAGGTGCTTCATGGATCAACCATTCCTTTGGTTCATGTATTGTGGAGGCATGGTGGCCTTGAGGAGAGTACCTAAGAATGGGAGGCACACATGCGCGCCCAATACCCAGAGCTGTTTTGAGTTTTTTTCTATTTGTTGTGTACTCAATTTTGATGTAGTGCTTGACCTTGTTAACTATGAAATGTGTTGTTTTCCTTGTTCTCTGAATGTGTGTGAAGAGTCCTGACTGTGGGGAGGGGAGGACCTGATCCCTAATCAATATGTATTAAGGTGAATGCAATTAAACCCGTACGGGAGAGTTAGTGTCATCCAAAGCAGATAGTATCTTGACATGGAATAAGGGACTCCGTAATCCATATGATTGGACGGTATGACCTTTATGTGTTTGCGTGATATCTTAAAGTAGAGGTGTTCCTAGATGTTGAGGAGGTGTCCTTGTGGAGCCTTAGAGTATTTGTGGTTGTTCAGAAGATATATATCGAGGAGGGTTACTCCTGAGAGGTATCTTAAGGAGGGTTGTTCGGACCTTTTTTTCGGTCCGTTTTAACTTCTCAAGGATGAGAATAGTTTTAGATCTATCTGATGCAATGTCATGGACCCTCCTTTTCTAGTAATTTTCCAAAAACCCAGTTCCACCGAAATTGTGGCACCGGTCATAATGGCAGCGTGACGGTGGCACCGGTCGCGGAGGTAGCGTAACAGGGGCACCAATCACAGTGGCATTGTGATGCTGGTATTTTGATGGTGGAACCGGTCACGGCAGCACCATAACGGTGGCACCGTGATGATGGCACCGGTCATAGAAAAACTAGTCATGGTAGCACCGTGACAGTGGTACTGGTCATAGAAGCACCATGATGGTGGCACCATGATGGTGGCACCTTGAAAGTGGCACCTTGACAGTGGCACCAAGACGGTGGCACCATGATGGTGGCACCATAACGCTCGCACTGTCACAGTCGCATGCCGAAATGGTGGCCCCGCTTATGGTGGCACCATGATGGTGGTACTATGACCATGGAACTGCTTACGGTGTCTCAACAAACGGTGTCCCACCCTTTATTTCTTTTTCTAGTTCCACTCCCACAATGTATGTTTTGATATAAAAGTGTTTTAGTACCCCTTTAAAATCTATTAAAAGAACATAAATGATATCTAAAATCCCCGAAGAGTCGGGCGACCCTTGACTTACCAAAACGATTGGATTTTTCCTTACTATCACACCCTTTTTTCTGGTACTTTCTAGTTCCACTCCTATTACGTGTTTTCCTCTATTTAAAGGAAACCCTTTAAATCACATCTGTTATAAACACCTCTCTGATGAAAATTATTAAATAAAAATTAATTCTATTTTTTGTAACTGTCCAACCACATGGTGAAACCACAATCTGCCTTTAAATCCATTGAAGATTTCATATCTCGTAACTCTAGGATCTCACCTTTTATCGCATGGGGATTCTTTCTTCTTCTTGGCTGGTCTATTTCCTTTCCTTGGTGTGTTTGGGTTCCCCCTTCCCGAGGCTAGTGGTAAGCCTATACTGGATCCTTTACTGCTCACTCTTGGATTCCTCGAAGTTCTTCCCCTACAAGTCATGCATCCCGAGTTCTTGGCACGTGGAGAAAAACTTTGATCGTTGATCATCTAGGTAGGGTTTTTCCTTCATCTCTCTTTACTGTGTATCATGTGGGGTGGGTACAATGATATTCCTTCAGGGGTGGATAAAACCAAACCTTAACAAATATAACAAAAAAAATTCAAAGGATGATGGGGTGTGTTTGATAATGTTGTTGTAGTCTTTTATCATTTCTTATATGTTTTGAATTGTATGGGCTTATGTCCACTAAAAATTGTGGTCGTTGGTGGTCCTTTCTTGTGCACTAATGAACCTATGTTTTCTAGGTAATTATATGGCTGATTTTTTGTAACATTGGAATTGGTTAATTATGTAAACTCGGTTGATTAAATGGATGTATAGTGAACAAGAATCCTCGTGTGATCACCCCGATTAACCAAATGGAAAAGAGGAAATTAATGAATGGTGTGTTTGAATCTGAAAACTCCCTTCCTCTATCTTGGTGACATGTGTGGTTGTTATGATTGATGCTTGTGGGGTGACTTGGATGGGGATGGGATCCCCTATTATGGTGCAGTTGTTGGTTTGTGGATCTAAGGTCGTGTGGGGCTGTATGTTGGGGCTTGGTTTGGTTCCAGTACTTCGAGGGATCTCACAGATACCTTTTGTTGTTGTGACTTTACAAGAGAACCGGGTTTGAATTCTTAATTTGTTGCTTGCTATTTTTCCTTCCTTGGATCATGGTTATTCCTGTTAGTTGCCCGATAGTGAGGAATTATTTAAATGAAACCACTTGAATGTAATAACAAGAATGGGTTCAAAGGGGAATTTTTTCCAGGAATGAGTTGTGACTTTGTTGTGGCTATTGTACTTTTTATGAATGAATAGTAATGAGGGTGTTTGTGTATGGGCTAGTTTTGGAACCCTTAGGATGGGATGAGTGCTTGTTTACCTATATGTATAATTTAGTTCTTATGTTTTTTATTCACACCCCACCCAAGTTGAGAACTTCATTCAAAACACCCCCATTTCATGGGGGAGTGTGTTTTTTCCAACACTCCTATGATTGGATAGTTACTAGATCCTTTTCTACTCCCTTTCTTGTGTATCCCAAGACTCTTCGGGCAGGTTGTGATGGCCTAAGTTTCATTTTAGCCCAAGAATATTCGAGCAGGGTACGTTGTGGTGGTTGGCCCAGGTGTGTGCAGGCTGGTTGTTTCCCAAGTGTCTTCAGGATGAGGCCCAAGTTTCTTCAGGCATGGCAGTAGTTTTTCTGGCCCAAGTGTCTTCGTGCATGGCGGTAGTTGTTCTAGCCCAAGTTTTTGCGGGCATGGTTACATGTAGTTATTGTGGCCCAGGTGTTTGTGGGTGGGATGTGTGGTTGTGGTAGCCTAGGTGTGTGCGGGCGGGGTATGGCAGTGGGACTGGGGTGAAAATGGAGAGGGTTGTCTGACACATAGGATGTCTTCAATAACTAGTGGGAAAGTGGTGCGGGGTACCCAAACACCGATGTGTTATTACTATTACTTTACTTGACTTTTGTTACTTAGGGTGTGTACCTTAGTGAGGTTTGGGTGGATAGTTTCCTTGCTAGGTACTTTGGTTATCTCCTTTTCTCACAGGACATTAGAATTCATCCCCACTTGTGCATGAGAGATTTTGGTTTTTCCCTACTGAGTATACTCATATACTTACCCTATGTATATAAAACTGTTTCAAGTTTCCAGGAGGACATCGATGACTGTGAAAGACCGTACTAGTTCGGACATTGGGATAGTTGTTGTTGCTGTTTTTCTTTTCTTTGGTACTTCCCTTTGGATTTTTCTTGTACTTATAGCACTTTTTTTATTGGAACATACAAATGGGAATGGATTGTTTTGTCTTTAATTTTACTTCCAATTTTGGAATTGTTTGGGATTTATTATCTTATCTCCCAATCCTACTAAATAAAAAGGTTAATTCCTTCTATGTTACATGTGATTCTATACCCTTGGTGCTAGTTGCCACTTTGGGGCCTACTGAAGGTGGGACTCGGGGGTCATTATCTCTCTTTCAACTTAAGGAAGGAAGGGTCTAGCAGTTTTCTATCCCTTCTCTCATCTTGGTGAAGGTGGGTTGGGACAGAATAGTATTATTATGAAGAAAAACTTAAGAAGAAGATAATACTTATGTTTGAGACTTGATCTTTCCTTAGAATACATGTTGTAATTAATGGGTTTAAGATAATAGTGTTTACAAGGGATTTAGGAAGTGGGATTGGGTTATATTGGGAGAAAATAGTGTATTTTCAAGGTTTAATCTTAATTTTAAGTGTAACTTTAAAGGGTGGAAGTGAAATACATTTATAATAAAGAGAAAAGGGGAACTTTTTGAAATATGAGTCATTTTTCAATAATTCCCTGACACTACTCAAGTATCAATAGATCAAAAATAGAAAAAAGTGGAGGGTAAAGTGTTTTTGGGTCTAAAATAACCTCAAACACTAATTTAAAAAAAATTAACATGTTTTGGCCCTTTCCACTTTGTAAAATACTTTTTACCATTTTTTATTTTTACCAGGGTAACAATTTTTTAACCTCAGTAATTAATTTTTATGACAAAAATTAAAATTAAAATTATTAACTAATTTAAACCTTAATATTAAAAATTTGAAAATAATTTTATCATATAAAATTACTAAATGTGTTCGATGTTAATTTTAAAATAAACACACTTAGTCACATAAAAAAGTTTTTAGAAAAATGAAGTTTTTTAGCATTAAATTTATATATAAGAAAAAATTATCATTATTACTAATTTTATTGACATAAATTGATTTATTATAAATAAAATTAAATTTATGAATATTTAAATCCAATCTAAAACCAAATATCTCCTTTAAAATAATTCATTCAAAAAAAGACTAAAAATTGTTTTTATTAAAATAACAATTTAATTTAGTTCTAAAAATGTTGGACATGGTATCTATAAGCTCAAATAATATATTAAAATGCATAATTTAATTCATTAAATACATATTTTATTACTTAAAAGGTTTTTTAAACTTTTAGGAAATTCTTATATAATGATAAAATCATAAAAATTATAAATTTCATAAAAACCGTAATTTTTTATTAAAAATCAATCCTTTTGGAAAAAATTAAAACAATTAATAAGTAAATTTTGATAAGAGGAATTAAAAAAAGAATTTTATTTTATCAAATTTATATTCTAAAATTTTTAAATTTATATTTTCAAATAAAATAAAATATAAATATAATGACTTTTATTGAAAATAACCTTTTTAAAATTAACTCATATTAATTATTTATATTTTAATAGTAATACATTTTAATGGTTTTATATCCTAGTGTTTATTATATATTTGTTAATAATTTTTTTCTAATATGTTGTGGTTCATTTATGTTGGGTGATGTATGTAATACAAGTTATCTAACAGAGTATTTATTTTGGAGGAAAAAACTCAAGTTGTTACAAAGAACTTTTATCTAAATATTTTGTACAAGCCAATCCATCTAATAACTTCTCTATCTAGTAGCTGTCGGTCTAATACCCTTCATTTGGTACCCTCAGTCTAATAACTTCTCTATCTAATACACTTAATTCTATGACCTCTTTCTGGTACCATATTCATTTGATACCCTCTGTTCGATATCACTATGTCTGATACCACTCTATCTAGTATATCTATTTGATACCCTATGTCTAGTAGAATAGTGTTTGATGCTTTGATAATAGATCTCTTAGTATCCTCATTTAGTAACTCACTTATTCAAATACTCATATAGCATCAAAAAACCCCTTCACAGTGCTCCTTATCCCCATTATATAGGCATAATTTATTTGAAAACACAGGGAGAATATAAAACTTCAAATTTGAGTTTCCCACTCAAAATTTGAATTCATACTCGAATATTTCTTTAGTTGACCACCTTCAAGCCTCTCATTAAATTTTAGTAAAAAAATCAAAAAAAACATTCCTCAAATGTTGATGTCAATAATATTATTCAAATATATAACAAAACTCAACTAGTTTTAAAAACATTGAAATAATATCTCAACATCATCACAATTTAGGACTTTACAAAAACTTTATAGAGATCCTCAATCCTTCACCAGATTCCACTTTTTAGGAACTTTCCTATCTGTTAATTATCTATCCAATAAAAAAATTTATTTTTTTATTTGGTAATCATTATATGCTTCCTCTATCCATAGCTCTTCAAGTTAATCCATTCTATAGATCTTCTTGGAAACCTCTATATGATGAATGTTCTTTGAAACCTTTGTCTGATTACCTTGCTAAAAAAACTTTCATCCAATGCTTTCATATAGAAAATTATATCTAATATCCTCACATGGAAACTTTTTTCTCATTATATCCCTTGGATACCTCTATCTTATAGCCTTCAAAAACATTCTTTTTCTAGTGGACTCTAAAACTTTCCTCTATCTGATGAACTCACAAATTTTCATTCGGTCTTTTTGTATCTGATAATTCTACCATTTCTATTTTTTATGTTTACTTTGTTTAGAATCCTTATATAGCTTCAATTCCTTATTTTAAATAATCTTGGTAAGAATCATGAATACCTTTATGTAATCATGATATTTGGTACTTTGAATAACAGAAAAAAAAAATCACCTGATTTTTTGTTCAAACATCTTTGTCTAATAGAACTATGAATACAATTGAAAAAACATTTGGTTTTATCCTCTATTTGATCACCTCAGTCTATTTGACCTATATATATCTTTCTGGAACATTCATTCTGAAATCATTACAAGTAAGGATTAACATTTTGAGGTGATTTATATAATATAAAAAAATAAAACATAAAGAAAAACTTATTTCTATTCAAAAACAATTCAACAAATCTTGGTCTCAAGAACACTCAAGCCACACTACCTAAATAATGGTAATACTAGTAACATAGTGGTCATATCAAGATCTAATGAAAGTTTTTTCATAGATTTAAATCAATTGTGGACTTTTCACAGTATATTGAGTGATCATGGGTATCATATAGTAGTTTGAGTGGTTGTAAGATTCACATGGTCAATATAATGCAGAAGATCTAGAATATGGTGCATAGTCAATCGAGTGAATTCATGGAATGCAGATAATCTAGTGACCTCGTGATATTTTAGTTGATGTAAAGTTAAGTGTTATTAAATTATATATATATATATAATGATATTGTTAATTTGATCCTTACAAATATAATAATTAAAATGGTGATTCCCACGAAGTGGTTTAATAATGGTGGTTATTTTGAAAATAATATATCCATTTATTTGTTGATTAAAGTATTAAATAGGGATCAACATTTCATAGAGAATTTCATGGTTTAATATAGAAGTCTCGGTTCAAAACACCAAGTGACACCATGATATGGTTCACTTTTAGTGGGTTTTTTTATATTTTTTAAGTTATCTATCATTTTAAATGAGGTGAAACATACAGTGGTTGTGATACTTCATTCATATGATACTAGGTGAGTAGTTATTATATAGAAAAATATCATGATACTCTTTTTTTATTGTGATTTGGGATGTAAAATAAATAAAGATAAAGGAGGAGATCACAGAGCATGTTTTCCCATGAATGAGACTACTATGATCAATATTAATGAAATCATATGTTTATAATAGTTTTCAATACATGAAAATATTATCATTAGAATAAGTAAAAAGATGTATTTTCAAAATTATTCTTCACCACAAATGAAGGTTCCATGATCATAGTAAATTTCATGCATGAATATGCAGTGTTCTTAATGTATGATGATTATTATAGATAGAGAAAGAAGAGAAGTTACATCATTAATGCATATATTGATATTCATTTTAAATGAATAAAATTTTTCATGGGATGAAATGATAAAGAATGCAAGAAGGAAGAATCCATGATCATGTCATTGTATCATACATGTATTCATACATACAAGGTAATTTTGAATGGTATGAATTGTGTATTGATGAAGAATAATGACCACATGGTTTCTATATGTCTACATGTAGTTATTACATGTATTTATCTGGCGGTTATGAAGATAGTTCAATATAAATTCAAGATATGATATTCCATGTGTTTTTGAAACACCAAAATATATAGATATTTGAACTAATGTATTCATGTGGTACTGTGAATATGGGAATGAGAGATAGAAAAGTGAATAAATATAAATGACTATGTTGGATATTATTATAAAAACTTATATATATATATATATATATATTTGCGGGTTGAAGAAGTGTGAAAAAAATTGGAAGAAGCTCAAACTATTATCTCAGAGAAAAATATCATGTGTTCTAAGAGAGGAATAAGAACCTAGACCCTGATATTATTATTAAGAATTTCTATGTGTCAATACTAGTAGAGAATAGAGAAGATACAACTCATTTTTTTCATACATTAGAGAATAAGTAGAATAAAAGGGAAGAGAAAAAAGAAGTGGTTGAGTTGGTTATGAAGTTTATCACTAGAATAAGAGGTATGTGAACTCTTGTTCACATATAATAAGTAGAATAAGAAGAAGAAAAATAAGAATAATAGATAAGTGAAAGAATAAGAGGTCAAGTTGGTCATGAATTTCAGAGAATAAGAAGTGGTTTTTTATTTCATTTTTTAGGGGACAAAAGAGGAATAACAAGTTGTAGTATATCAGTTTTCTATTGTGATGAAGAATAAGAAGTTGTATAAATTTTTTTGCATACAAATAGTGTTATAAAAGTGGGTTCTCTAGAAACAACTTAAATAGTACTCTTTGATTACAATATCATGTATACAATGAACTATTCATGATGTATACTTACCATAATTGTGTTGATATTTCTATTTCCACTATTTATATGGTAATTTCCTTATATTGTTTTTCATATCAAAAGGTTATAGAAATTCCTAGGCTATAATGAGAAAATGGATTTATTATGAAATTAATCTTAAACATATATCCTATGTTCTAGATACATCATAATGAATAGACACATATGATGTGTGACCATCATGTGTTGGAGGCTCATGAGCATTGAGACTTCTTCTCATGAAGTTCACCCTTGGTGATCTCGGGTATATGAGATCATGATGACTGACCCACCAATAGGAACACCATATGTTTTAGGTGTCATTAGTTTTTACTATCTAGAAACATGTGTAATGGTTTCCTATCTTGTGATTATCATCAGTGTATACTATTTAATTTCATGCTTTGATGCAAGGTAAAAACTATATATTTGATTTCATAGGGAGGTGGATTGCATTGCATGCGTCATTAGTGGAATGATATTAATTGAATAATCAAGAGATAATTTATCTCTTATGATAGGAAGTGATATCTCAAGCCTATTTGATCAGGATGGTAGTACTTACACTAAATCCATGGTCATAGTAGAAGAAGGTAAGTCTATCCTGTTGGGTTGATAAATAATAAATCAAGAAAGGATGATGACATGAAGTGTGTGTCATTATTTATTAGATATCATGAGACTAATAGATTATATTACACGACATGTGTTCGTAGAAAAGGTTTTCATTGCTATGAATTTTCCTTGTCTCTTTAGGTGCCTTGATGGGTTGCTAAACTTCAGTCATGTTCTATGAATTGTATTCAATTCTATCGAGATAAGGTCTTAGAGGGTCACTCACTTAGCATATTCAAAATTCTAGCATATCCTTATGAATAAGAGTTTAAGATGTGGCAGGACCCACCCCTGGGGTCTGGGGATTCCTGAGAATATATGATCACCAAGGAATAAATAAATTCATAATATTCAAGTATAGAATAATTGGTATTGAATTTTTTATTAAAATTATTTACATTCATTAAATTAAATACATAGAAAAATATTTAACGAATGAATATTATTTTAATATTCAATGTTCATTTAATATTTGTAGGAATTACAAGTCAAGTTAATGACTTGATTTTATCACATGATATATTTATTATATTACAAGAAATTGATAAAAATATAACTGAAATTTATGACCCAGTTAGTTGGTCATAACATGACGTTTATGGCTTATTTAGTGGCTAATAAATATTCAGGTGTCAGGGATCCTTTTTCAGGTAATTTTATAACTCACTATATAAGGAGGAGAAGGCTCATAGTGATTTAACTATTCCTATCATGATTTTTGAGATCCTCTCTCTCCACTCTCATGATTTCTAGAGAGATAGTAAGATGATCCAATCTCCTGATCCAAGTTCTTCAAAGATCAATGAATCATCATTACGGTGATCATTGGGGAATCAAAGGCATCAGCATATCTCTTCACTAGCACCCATATTTCAATGATCAACTCTCACATAAATATTTGAAGTGTATGTGGATGATCTAGAGGGATTTGGATTCAGTTCCTTCAAGCGATAGCTACCAGTGAAGAGTGGTTGTCAAGCACGACTTCAGATCGAATGAGGTAAATGTTTGTTTTTATATTTGGGATTAAATATTTAACACAAAATCCCCAGATTCTATACCGAGCTATGTATAACTAGAGATGATGTAGTTATGTCTATTTGGTGGTGAGAATTTTTAAATCCCCGAACCATCCTCTTCCTTTATGAACCCTGATATCTTTAATTTGTATCAAAAGTATCGTGTGAAATTTTTAATCCAATTAAAAATTATGTTTTCATTAAATCCTTATAGAGGGAGTCCTTCCAATCATAATGATGCAGACAATAATTTGATATGATATCAGATGGAAAAGATATGGCCATCGAAAGATCAAAAATTAGATCATCAAAATTTTCAAATATAAATTTAATAAAACTTGTGTGTGTGTGTGTGTCAATTTTACCCAGAGACTGTGCCCGGTGGGAATTTTTGATAACCCCTCAGTTTTCTAGTCAGAATAGTGTTTTCCGAACAGTGAATATGATTACACCGATTGTGGAAAGTTTAATTAAAAAAAGGTTTTTAATAGCCTGTTATAGGCTATTAGAAAAGAAAAACTACAAAAAAAATTAAAATATAAGATAAGGGGGCAGTGTTGGGTCTCACAGGTTAGTAGATAATAAAAAAAATAAAATGAAAAATCAAGTTTGTGGCTCAAAATACAAATAAAAAATTAAAAAGGGGTGGATTTAGGGAATTTATAGAAGCAAAAAAAATATAAAATAAAAAATGTGGGGAACCCTTAAATGACTATCTTTTTTTCTCACCCAACCACCATGTTGGTGTCCCCTTCCACAGAATCCCCTCCCACAGTGCCTCACCCACTATCATGGCCTCCCATCAGCCAAACCACACCTCCCCCACATCTCACTCGACTCCTATTAGCCCATTGTAAACTCCACCAGTGTACGAAATTCCCCTGGTCATCCTCCACCATATACCTCTCTCGCATTCCAGCACTGTCAGAACCCTATGGCTCGGCCTCCCATGTTATACCTTGCCCCACCGTGTATTTCCCACCCTTTTGGCCAGATATAATCCCTACCGCCTCCCTGGCTTTGCCGATCTCCCACGGCTCTCTCCACTCAACTCTCTACCTGTCTTCCATGCCATTGTCAGATACCCCCCATTGGCCTCCCCCATGGGGAAGGATCCTGCCCACCGACCCATGACCAAGTCAAGTTGGATCGAATTAGGTTGAATCCCTTCCTGACCCACTTGACCCATTTTGGACCATGTATATGCCTGAAACCCCGTTTATAGGTTTTCTAAGATGGACAGTGTCTGGGATAAATTTCTTAAAAAATATATGTGAATATTTAAACAATTAAGCTATATTTTTTGAATAAAAAATTAATTTGGATCAATAAGTATTTTATTTAAATTAAAATTAAAATAATTATTTTAATTAAATTAATTCCATTGACATAATTTTTTTTCATATTTAATTTTTTTTACGCATTTAATTTTTATGTAGACTAATCTTGAGTATCAATCAACCAATGTATTTATAGAATTTATTTATTTATTTAATTATTTAAATTTCATTTGGTATGTAATAATTAATTTATTTTAGATAGTATGCACATTGTCTTTCCTCGCTTTATATGTATAAGGGTCTGCGTTTCCATGAGAAATGTATTGTATGTGTATTATGCATTCCCAAGACCCCCCCCCCCCCACCTATGTGAGAGTATTTATGTATTATAACGAGGGAATTGTAAGATGTGGACCACATCGAGATGAGATGGTATTTCAAATGACACATGTATACATTATACTGGGGTACTAGCTGTGATATGAGTCAGAAATGACTCGGGTATTTTACCCTTATGGTCATGGTTGATTCATTGAGCCTAAACGGATCAACCAATACCAAATATTCAAGATCATTAACATTGTTTATTTAATTTATACATAATTTATTATTATTTTATGAATATTCTTTTTTTCATGATCGCATTAAATAATAAACTCAAATACATATATTATCTCAAATTAAGGGGAGATGAATGGTTTTCTATTTATAGCATATTCAAGTTGTGAGTGTGATCACATCGTGCATGCATAAGAGATAGAAAATGAATTTATTCATCAATGAATACTAAAAGTATCAAAGTAATATTAAGTTGTAACACCTTTCATTGTTTGAATTTGAACAAAAAATAGTTGTACAGGGTGCTCATAAACCATAGTTGTGGGTGCCTTATACTATTGGAGAGTTCTTATAAAAGAGATTATCTGAATAAACTAAAAATAAACGGAAATAAGTTTTCAAATATAGATTGTTTCATCTATAGAGTAAAAGAGTTGAGTAAATACATTTTATGATTCCTAGAAGCTGGGACTTCTCTCAACAGTTCAAGGAACCACAAGTTAATGTGGTTATCCAGTCAAACACCTACCTTAAAACTCTCTGAGTAGTGGTGTAGCCATAGATTATACTATGAGGATAGATTTCAGATATCCCTTCCACTAGAATAAGTGACTGAGTGTTTCAAATATAGTAGTGAGAGCTACTAGGTTTCAATATAATATTGGTATCCATATAATGATTTAATTAATTGGTAATGTCTAATTGGTAATCAAGATAAATGTACTAATATAATTTTGTTTGTTATTTTTTAGAAAATGAAAAGTCATACCATAGATACATTGTAATATATTTTGGATAAAGAATGTGTCCTCACCTGCAAAAATTTACAAGAGTGGTACCGGTGCTTGTGCATAGTACTATAGTATGAAAGGAAATTTTAGATGTCAAAGTCTGCACTACCCGATCAACCTCTTCAGGAATCTATTGAGGATGTGAAATATTCTTATTGGATACTCATGAATGACACATTTTATTTTTATATCATAATGCTAATATCCATGTCTAAATAGCTTCAAATTCAATATAAGGATGTGGATGGATAAACCATGTTGTCTCATCTCTGAGAAATATGCAAGGAAAAGTGAAGTGAGAAATCAATGAGATAATGTTCAAACTGATCATGTATAGATTGATATATAGAACTCAATATGTTCCTCATACACTCATGATGATAAAGTATATTGAATGACTATAATATATGGTACTTAAGTCTAATCAATAACTTTATGTTCACCTAATTCTCTCATCCTTACCACCCAATTTCTATCATTTCGTTTATCGTTATCAAATGAATAGTTTGGATAAATGACTTTGATATATTTTGGGAAAGTTTCACCAATAAGATAAGAATTTAAAGAAAGTTAAATCTTTAAATCTTAAGGTGAATAATATGAAAGACAATGGAAAATTTCCAATTAAAAGTACACTACCAAAGTAACCTTCAAAATGTATTTTTAAGAAAAACCAAAGATAAAGAGGGGGATCATTAAACAAGAGGGTATTTTATTTTCATATGAAAATATACGTGACTGGAATAGAAACTGTAATGAATTGAAGAAGAAGCATGCATGAGCTTCTACTTTAGGTATATTCATCATTAAATGTAATGTTTCATTTATGATCCTTGGGTATTGGATGCAATATTTACTTATATATTTTTTCTAAATATAGGGTCCAAGACAGTTAAGGAACATTACTGAAAGTCGAGGTATGTTCCCCAAGCGGCTGGGGAAAGATGATACCTACATCAACGGTGATAAGAACATGATTTTATCACCAATTTAATGGTTTTTATAAAACTATAATTGTTTATTGAATGATATAGAGACATTTTGGAATGAATTTTTTTATGTAATTTTATACACAACCAATAGTTCAATAATACATGAATCATTGGAAATGCATGATGAGTATAAAAATGTAAGATTCTAATAGCCAGTTATGGAAAAATAATTCTATTTAAAGTAAAACTATGTAGTTTTTGAGGATATATCCAACATGATTTTAGACTATTAGGATCTAAATTCATTAGGTATTATTGACACTTTAACTTGTTTATCTTTGGTCAAAAAAACCTTTAGAACTAAATGTGGGCCATAATGATTTTCTAATTTCTTCAAATATAGAGGGTGAACTATTTCAAGGTTATGTTAGTGGTAAATATACTTCATAATACTCCATTATGTGTTTTTAAGGAATATAAAAGTGAAGTATGATATATAAATAGTAATAAGATATGAGTTTCTTCTGGCACATTTTTCGAAGAATATCTTGACCAAGCATTCATAGACCCTGAAATATAGAGTGGATTTATTCCTAAACACACATTTACTTATACACATAAAAGATTTTATGTTATTAAGTAGGATTGATGATGATTATTAAATGAAAAAATTTATAAATAAAATGTAGCGTGGATTAATTCCTAAACACACATTTCCTTATACACATCAAAGTTGTGATGTAAGCCAAAGGAGAATCAATTCTAATATTTATATGCATTTTTGATACTTCCATTATTTTTCAAGACATGCTTCACAAATAGAATCACAATACCATAACCATAATCTAACTATAATGAAAAATGGTTATCATATGAGTTATAGTTTGATATTAATCTATTATGTCATAAGAACATGTGTTTAGATGAAAAGTTTTTATTAAGGACATAGATAAAATTGCATCAAGAAAAACACAAATTGAATCACTATTAGTGTCCTAAAGTTTATATATGATATTAAAAAAATCCTTGAGAAAGAAAGGTTATAGTCAAGTGTTAGACTGTATTTCTATAAAAAGGGTGCACATCTCTATTTGAGATAGTAGAAGAAATATTGACTTGGTTTTAATAGATGCCTAAATATTCACAAGTAATTAGAATAGGAATAAATGTCATAAGAGATTGTGTAAAAGGAATGTAACAGAGACACATACTATGTAGGAAGAAATAAAACCATAGAGATTGTTTTATATTCACCATGGAAAGCACTACTTTATTCATTGAGAATAATGAATCCTAAAATTGAGTGGCATATGGAAATTATCTAAGGTTAAAAAGTTCAAATAAAATTCAATAATCAATTTCATGTATCAAAGTGAAAGTGCTTATTGTTTTAAATGTTTCAAATATTAATATTGTGGTGGTATTCAAGAGAAACATTATGTGGGTGGTAAAATAGTGGTAACAATATAGATTGATTTGTTATACCGAGTCATTATGCCTAAATCCATTAGAGTTATAATTATCATTTCTACTTTATATGATAATTATATTGAGCATTGGATGCCAAGACCACTAATTTTGGAAGGTTTCTATATGACACAACCAAAAAGGGTTGGTTAAGGGGTGAAAGAAACTAAAATCCAATTTTGTATTTAAGTAGGAAACAAGATCATATAATATTCTTTTGGAATGAATTTTTTTCATTTTTCTATAAGAAGTTAGTGGGAGTGCCACTGTTTTCCAAGTAAAATATGTTTGATAACATATGGAAAAAAAATATTGGATTTACAGTTAGATAAGACCATAATGAAAGTAAATCTATAGAGGTTTAATTAAAGTAGAAACCTAGGTTCTAGAGATTGAGATATACTGAGGTAGATCTAATGGGTTTCTTAGACCATGTTAAAATTATATATATTGACAAGGTATTTAAAAAATACAAGTTAGGAAAATTCAAGAGACAACTGTGAACAATGTCACATGGAATGAATCTCTCCAAGAATACATATATGATACATAGGTGCATATTAATGCGGTGAGTAGAATTAGATGTGATTATATGATGGATCCATTACAATTCCATGTTATCTACTAAATTTTATATTTACAACATATACTCTATGGTTAGAAAATACTAGTAATTTCTAGGAGAACTATACGAGAAGTGGTTAAAACTATCCAATTGTACTTAATAGATTATAAGAGATATGTTCCTAGTGCTATGAGAGGAAGGGACACTAGTTTTAAGGGGGGAAAGCTAGTATTACTTTAGATCAATATTTTTTTAACCACTATTTTTTACAGCTATAAATGGATTGTATAATTTTTTTTCTTTCAATCCACACCGGGTTGATTAGGGTACTAGAAAGATAAGTGATATTACGGTGAAGGTGGATTTAGTGTCGAAGGTGGAATAATTTCCCATTGTTTGGAAAAAAATTAGATATCAAAATCTAGATGAAGGGATAGGCCTATAGAATGATAGATTTCCAAGAATAAATCTTTACAAATATGAAAAAGGCATGGTTTTTGTAAAGATTGAAGTTTCATATAGATGCGGAGCTTCACAAAAGAATATTTTTATGAAAATTATTGAAGGTTTGTGAAATAGGTCTCACGAAGAATGGATGTGGAGCGTTGGAAATATGTAAGCTACGCAACTATGTGAAGCTTCACAAATGGAAAATTTTCATGGAAGTTTCTTGAAGAAATGGAGCTTCATGAAAATGAATGAAGTGGTTTGTGAAATGGTCATGGTGAGATTGAAATCTTTGTGAAGGAGGAATTGTCTATAAATAGGTGTCCTCCTGTCATTTGAGAGATAGGTAGAATTTTGAAAAGGGGTTAATCACTCTAATTTTATGAAGGTCTTATGAGAAAGGAATTATTTTTGAATCGAGAACTCTTCAAAAGATGAAGAATCTTGAAAAGAATAGTTAATAACTAATTAATACTAATGAATTTTATAAAATAGAGTTTCTTGAAGACTAAGAGATTTGGTATAGTTTGGAGTTTGAAAAGGCTGAGAGATTTTCTATGGATAGGATTTTTATGAAATTATATAGGTTCACAAAGGTTAACAGAACTTTGAAAAAGGGGGTTTTTCAGAGGAGTGAGATTTGTAAAGGATAAGATCCTTCCAAATATTGGGTTTTAAACATATGTTTTGAGTGAAAAGTGCATTCAAGTGCATCAATTTAGGACTATGGTGCAATAAAAGTATCATGTTAATCATGTAAAAAGAATTATGTTCCAAATCTATTGAGGTGACATTAATGTCAATAAATTGAGTAAAACTTCATCTAAGGTAGTGAGAAAGGGTGAGTTGATGGAAGTGATCTGAGGGAGGTAGTGTGTTATCCATAAAATTCTTATAAAGGTAGTGTACCTGGAATGAATTGATAGTGTCTGGTATTTTTTAATCCACAATATATAATGAAGATTAGTGGATTCATGTACAACCAACACACTCTTGGTGTATTATCCTTGGACTATCCCTTAGTTTTGAACCAAGTAAAACTATTGTGTCATATTTATATCTCTATATATGGGTGTTTAATATTTTCATGATTCCATCAGATAGGTTTAAGAAGTTCCTACCAACATGGGTACGTGATCTGTCTCATTGAACGAAAAATTTGACACCCTTATTCACCTCTCCCCTCTCAAGTTATTCTAGGTGCATACAAGTGGTATCAGAGAATATCGGTTATAGGTGTTAAATTTATCAATTATTTCTATTTTCATGGAGAACTCAGTGAATGTAAGGAGAGTTTAACTTTTTGATGGAATAAAATTCCAAATTTGGAATAATAGAATGAGATCTCTTCTATGATCTCTTGGGATGGAAGTTCTCAATGCCATAGTTCAAGGGATTCAAGTTAGCGATGTGACATGTCTATCTATGATTAAAATAGATAGGAAAATGCTTGATGCAAATTCCAAATCTCAAAATGATCTTACTGAAGAACTATCTGATCAAATCTATTTGAAGATGATGAGATGCACAATAGAAAAGTCTATGTGGGAGAAATTGGAAAATATATAAGAAGGTGATAAGAAAGTGAAGGAGTCCAAACATAAAGTTTTTTATAATAATTTTGATGGTCTAAAAATCAATCCATATGAAAATGAAGATTGTTTCTTTAATCACATTACTAAATTTGTCAGATATATTCAAGGAATTGGGGAATAACATAAGGATATTTACATGGTGAAGAAAATATTGAGAAGGCTCCCACCTCTGTACTATCCAAAAGTGTTAGACCTTGAAAAAATATATCTATCTCATCTTTCTCTTTATGATCTTCTAAAAATTATGGTGTCCTATGAAATTCAATTCAAAACAGAAGAAAAAACATGATTTATCCAGGAAATGACATTAAAAACCATGTAAAAACATGACATTTCAAAAGTTAGTAATGTTAGAGATGATCTGGATGAAAAAATTATTTCTCTTTATTCTAAAAATTCAAGAGAGGAAAAGTGAGATTTGAAGGCAAGATTCCTTTGGCTTTTTCTCAGCATGGTAAAGTATGTAACATTTCTACTTGGTGTTAAATGAGATTTTATGATGTTTAAAGTAAATAAAAAATCATGTAGAGGCATCAGAGGAAGTTCCCAAAAAAGAGAGACTTCAAATTAGGAAATAAATTACAAAGAAATATCATTATTTTCAAAAAGGAACAAAATAATAATGAATTTTTAGAGGATGAAGAACCAGAGTTTAAATCTAATATTTAAGAGTCTATGATGGCTATAGTTTAAAAGGTAGAACCTATGAAATATAAAAGAAAATTCTTCAAATGGTTTTATAGATATCAAGGTGGAACTTGAGTATTCTCTTGATGAGATTAACATTAAAATAAATAAAAAAATATGGGATTCATGTTGATAAAGTCATTAAAGTATTTGGATCTATTTTAAGAAGAGATTAATTTACTATAATGAGGTAGAATAATGTTGTAAAACTATTTAAATCTTGGAAGAGGTTGAGGAGTTTAAACTTTGGATTGAAGAGTAGTAAAAAGTCATCAATGACCTTACATTGAGACTCAAGTAAAAGGATAAGATAGTTGAGTGCCTTGAAGAATAATTTGTTTCCTTAAGAAGTAAACTAGAAACTAAATCAAAATTAGGGTAAAAAAATAAGAAATTATAGTTTGGAAGGTTTTCGGATATTGAGATTTTGGAAAGAGTTAAACATGGTTCTGAAGAAGTATAGAATTCATTAAATGATCAAAGATATAAATCTATATGAAAAAAGTGCAATTGGATTTGATATAGAAACATCAAAGTCTAGAAATGAAATAAACCAAACAAAAGGGAAACAAAAATTTAGACATATCACAAAGGCACCTAATGTCTTAATAGGGACAGCTTTGAACCAAATAGATAAGGGAGATAAAAATAATCCTCAATTAACTAGAGATAATTTGTGGTCAAATACTTATACAAAATAAGGGGAAATTTTTAGGAATAGAAGTGAGAAGATATTTCCTCTTATGAAATGTAAAAAAAAATTTGTGCGGTACCATGTCTTACTATGAAGATTTGAGGAGGTATATAGATGGAGAATCATTTGGAAGTCAAAAAATGGGAATGATACCTTATCTTTGATCATATAGAAGAAATAATTTCTATGGATATTATTTTCACTATTCTAACTTTAGTTATAAATATATTCATTGTAGGTAGAGGAAAGATAGGAACAATAACTGCATAATTCTGAGACAGGTAAATATCGATCAACAAAGAAGAATTAATCTTGAAAATAGGTATTCTCATTTGGAAGAAGAATATGAATATAATTCAAACATTAATGTTGAAAAGATATTAGAGCATCTATCTTTTTCATCCACTCAATTAATTATCTCATGGAAGGAAAAAAAGAAGATTAAAAAATCCAACCTAGTATAAATCACTCTCAAAGCTACAAAGAATAGTATCACCTTGATTCTTAATAGCGGATGCTCATCCCACATTATAGGAAATGAAAATTTGTTTAAAATTTTTAAGAAAAATGTTGATGGAATAATGTGATTCGACAACTATGGTTCCTTAAAGATCAAAGGAATTGGGGATACAGAATTAGAAAATGATGAGATAATGAAAATAAAAGTACTCTACATGGATGTTTTGCATCACAATATCCTGAGTGAGAGTCAAATATATGACTCAGGACTGGTAGTGAAATTTAATCAGAAGGGGTGTACCATCAAAGGGAAGACAGGTAATTCTCTCATAAAAGGCTATATGAAAAATGGTAATTTAAACCAGGTAGAAAATAAAAAAAAACTTTTTTCTTAATGGTTTAAGAGGAAAAAACTTATGGCACCAGAGGTTGGGTCACATTAATCAAAAGAGCATGGAAAACTTATCCAAGAAAAATTTTGTCATATAAATTCCTAATCTAAAGCATTTTCAAGAAAATACATGTGATTCTTGCATGCGAGGAAAGATGGTTCATAATTCTTAAATACTGAGGAACAAAAGGGAATAAAATATGCTTGATCTCATCCACATTGATGTGTGTGGTCCAATAAATTGGGTTAGAACATATGGATAGAGGTACTTCATTCTTTTTATTGATGATTATATTAGAATGGAATGTGTGATGTTTATGCAGTGAAAATTGAAAATTATTAACTTCATGAAGATATATATCTGGAAAAAAGATAATGAAACTGTTCGCACAATCATGATATTACAATTTTATATTGGAATAGAATTCACATCCATTGAATTTGAAAATTACCTTGAAAACATGGTATCAATCATGAGGTTTCTTTGGTGAGAACACCGCAAAAAACTGTGATTTTTTAATTTAGAAATTAAAATGTGAATAATATGGGATAATTATACTAATTGAGAGTTGTATTTCTCATCAATACTAGAAAGTTGTTGTTCAAGTTTTGGTGTAAATTCAAAATTAAACATGGCTATTTATAGGAGAGTACAGGACACCATATGGGACATGACATGGAATAAATCCCTCACTAAAGTATTTTCATGTTTTTAGAAGTAAATGTTTCATCCAAAATAAATAAGGAAATTAAGGAAAGTATGGGGATGCTACAGATGAGGTAATGTTAATTGGATACTCAATAAAGATTAAAGCATACAAATACTATTATAATAATATTAGAAAGATTATGGAAAGAAATAATGTTAATATCATTGAGGATATACCTATTAATAACTCAAGTATATCATATATTGATACAATTAAAGATGAAGAATATAGTTAAAGAGGGAAATATTCAAATACAAAAATTGTGAAAGGATTTCCAAATATTTTGGGTTCTCGAAATGATGGTGATTCATAAGTAGAATAAGAATAGGAAAAAATTTCTAAAGAAAATATTTCAGAAACTCATAAGATAAATAAAAGAGGAGAATTTGATCGATTCAACATCATTGGGGATTATAATTCACCTACATAGACAAAGATAATAATTAATGAATAACATTCTTATCTCCTATCAATTATGGAACCAACCTCAAAGCAGTGAATTATGAATCATGGGTTAAGGTCATGAATGAATAACTGGACCAGGTTGACAAAAACTAGACTTGGGGTCTTTTTAAGAGACTAAAAAATTAAAAAGTTATTGTAACAAAGTGGATATTAAAAAAAAATTATGAGTTGGAAAATGTGATAAAAAAACAAGGCATGATTGGTGTGTAAAGGCTATACGTAGATTTAAGGCATTGATGTTGAAGAAAATTTTTCTCTAGTAGCTCGACTGGAGTTTATATGGATCTTTCTAGATGGGGAAATTGAAATAGGGTACAAAACTTATCATATGGATATCAAAATGTAATTATTAAATGGTTTTATTGAAGAAGAAGTTTACATTGAACAACCAGTGTGATTTCTCATTTAAAATGATGAAACAAAGTTTTCTGGATTAAATAATGCTCTTTATGGTCTAAAATAGGCACCATGAGCATGTTATTCTTGACTGAATTCTTATTGAAAGAAGGTAAAATTTAAAAGAAGAGGTTTCATTCATAATCTCTATGTCAATAATTCTCAAGGAGATAAATTTATGGTTCTTATGTATATGGATGATATTAAATTTAGTGGAAGTAGGAATTGATTAGTAGAACAATTTTTTAATCACATGAAATAAGAGTTCAAAATTTCCATTATTGGTGAATATAAATTCCTTTCGGGGTTGTAGGTGATTCAAAATAAGGACTAAAAATTTATTTCTTAGGAAATTTATTCAAGAGAATTTCTCAATAAATTTGACATGAATGACTCCAAACCATTGTCAACACTGATTTCAATTGGGATAAATATTAGAGAGCACAAGGATGGTAAATCTTGGGATCACATATTGTACATGAGGATCATTGGAATCTTATTATATTTGAATGCAACATGGATGGATATCATCTTTGAGACATGTTAAGCGGCTCGCTTCCAAAGTAATCCAGAGGGTAATTTTGCAGTAGTTAAAAGAATCATGATATATATTCAAGGTACTCTCAAATTTGTCTTATACTTTGTAAAAAAAATATATAATGTTTCATCAACATTTTATGATTTTGGTTGTGCTAGAGATGTTGTGAATTGAATTTACACAAGTGGGGGTGCATTATTCATTGGAAACAAATGTGTGGGATGGTTGAGTAAGAAACAAGAAATCACTTCTCTTAGTACGGCTGAAGAATAGTTTGTCTCTGTGAAAAAAAATGTACTCAACTATTGTGGATGAAGCAACAAATTACTGGTATTGGTGATGAGGTGAAACCATCGATGGTGATTCACTTTGATAATAAGATCATGATTGATCTTATGAAAAATTTGGTTCAACACTCTCATACCAAACATATTGAGATCATATATCACTTCATTAAAGAAAAATTTGAATAAGGTGTGATTAAAATGGGGAATATTGGAACTAATGATCAAATGTATGATATAGTGATAATTCCTTTGGTAGCACCAATGTTTGAGAAACATCAATTGAACCTCAATGTTCAGACACCTCCCATTTCATGAGGATGTTATGGTTTAACCGCTCTCCACATTTATTTTAACTTTTTTAATCTTTTTGAAAAAGATGTGTAGGTTTTAGGGGTACATACAATATAGTGGTGTTTTGGTTTCTAAAGAGAACAATACAGTTTCTTTGAGTTTATTTCCAAAGGGGGAGAATGAATAAATTCAATGTAATAGATTCAATGTAACATAGGTATTAAGGATATGGTGGTGGAATCTCGAGTCATGAAATTATCTCTCTCCACTCTTGTTTTCTACACTGATATTTTCTCACTTAGACTTACAGTGATGGAAGAGTTATTTCACATCTATTAGGTTTCTATTTGAGGCTGGTGCTTTGTTGAATTTATCTGCAGATTTCCAACAAACCCAAAGGGGGATATTGTTGGAACCAAGGTCATTCAAAGCTATAAATGGATTGTATCTTGTGTTTGTTTTCAATCCACACTAGGTTAATTAGGGAATTTACAAGATGAGTAATATTACATTGTAGTTTTATTCAGTGTTGAATGTGGTGTTATTTTCAAGTGTTTGACAAATATTTGGAGCTCAAAATCCGAAGGAAGGGAAAATATTCATGAATGAGTGATTGTTAGGAATGACTATTTATAAATATGGAAAAGGCATGGTTTTCATGAAGATTGAAGTTTCGAAATGATGTGAAGCTTCACAAAGTAATCTAGTTTTGAAAAGGTTCAAAGGTTTAAAAAATAGGTTTCATGAATAATAGATGAAGCATGATGGAAAGACTGTAACCTACATGGCTACAAGAAGCTTTGAGAATGGAAAATTTTCACTGAAGTTTCATAAAGAAAATGATCTTTGTGAACATGAATGAAGAGGTTCGCAAAAATGTTATGGTGAAATTTAAATCTTCATGAAGGAGTTATTGTCTATAAATAGGTTCCCACCCATAATTTTAGAGATATAGAGAATTTATAAAAAGGGTGAATCACACAGAGTTTTCAAAGGTCTTATGAGAAGGGAAATCTTCATGAATTAGGAACTTTTCATGAGTTGAAGCATCGAGAAAAGAATGGTTAAGAACTAATTGATCCTAAGGAATTTAAGAAAAGGGATTTTCATGAAGACTTAGATATTTTGGATAGTTTGGAGTTTATCTAAGGTTGGGAGCTTCATGAAGGCTAAGAGTTTCATGAATGTATATAGGTTCATGAAGGTTGAAACATCTTTAAAACAAAAATGGGGGTTCACGAAGGAGTGAGTTTCATGAAGGTAGAGAGCTTCACAAAAAGTAGTTTTTGAACATTTTGTTTGAGTGAATAGTGTATTCAAGTGCATCACTTTAGGACTATGATGAAATTAGAGTCTCATGGTAATTATGGTAAAAGGCTTATGTGAAAAATATATTGAGATGGTCTTCAAGTCCATAAAATGAGTAATACTTCACCCAAGTTAGTGAGTAAGGGGGATTAAATGAAATTGATTTAAGAGAGACAATGTGATATCCCTAAAATTCTTGTAAAGGTGGTGTGCCTATTATGAAGTGACTATGTCTGGTATTTTATAATCTATAATATCTAATAAAGTTTAGTGGCTTCTGGTAGGACTGACAGACTATCGATATCTGATTCTTGGACTAGACCTTAGTGGTGAACCAAGTAAAACTATTTTTCATGTTTCTATCTCTGCATATGGGTGTTTAATATTTACATGATTTCATTAGGTAGGTTTAATAAGTTCCTACTATTGTGGAGACAAGATCGGTCTCATTTAATGAAAAATTTGACACCCTAATTCACCCATTCCCTCTCATGGTGTTATAGGGTCCTATAAATATGATATAATATCACAGTCAGGCTAAGGTAATGTGAAAGTGAATCTCATTCAGGATAGTGATAGTCAGAACTACAAATACCAAGTGTGTTTCCACTTTTTATGTAGCTGAATAAGCAATATAAAATATGCAATGATTTTTTCCAATTCTTGGAATCGCATCTAGTAAGTAATGTTTTATTATAATATAAATTATTATAGTCCTACTACTGATACTTTCAAAGATATGAATTTATAGCATTGGATAAAAATATATATACTTAGGGTTAACATATCTTGTGGAGTCTTACTCAAGGAGATGAAGTCACATATATCATAGTTTCCATGTAGTGGAGACGTGGTAGACCGAGTGACTAAAATCTATAACTCAACAGAACCATGATCTTATCATGCGAGATCTAATGAGGATAGTTAGCAGGTTTTCTCTAGTGCAAGTGGGAGTATTGTAAAATTGGGTGCCCTAGACCCATCATAAATATCATTTTAAGGTTACAATATCATGTATATAGTGAGTTATTCATGATGTATACTTACCATAATAGTGTTTATGTTTCTACATACACTATTTATATGGTAATTTCCTTAGATTATTTTTCATATCAAAAGGTTATAGCGGTTTACAGGCTATAATGAGAACCTTGAGATATGATTAAATTAATCTTAAATGCATGTCATGTGGTCTAGATACACCATACTGACTTGAAACAGATGTTGTGTGACCATATGGTGTTGGGGACTCATAAGAAATGAGACTTCTACTCATTAATTTAGCACTTGGTGATATCGAGTAGATGAGATCATAAGGAATGACCCACCAATAGGAACACCACATGTTTTAGGTGTTGTTGGTTGTTTCTATCTGCAAAAACATGTAATAGTATCCTAAATTGAGGTCATTATCAGTGTATATTATTTGATCGTGTGTTTTAATTCAAGAAGAAAACAATGAAATTTATTTTGTAGTGTGGTATCTATCATTGGTTTTTTCATTGGTGGTATGACATTGATTGAATAATCAAGATAGAATTTGTTACTTCTAGTAGGAAGTGATATCTCAGGCCTAGTTGATTAGGATGGTAGTACTTTAACTAAATCCATGTCCATGGAGAAGAAGGTAAGTCTATCTAATTAGGTCAATGAATTATAAATAAAGAATTTATGATGACATTAAGTGTGCGCCCTACTTTAGGAGATATCATGAGGCAAATAGATTATATTACACGACATGTGTTCATAAGAAATTTTTTCATTAATTTTAATTTTCATTATATATTTAGGGTCCTTGATGGGTTTATAGACTCTACTCATAGTATATGAATATTATTTACTACTATTTAGAGAAGGGTATAAAGGGTCACACACTTAGCATATTCAAAATTCTAGCCTCTTTTATGAATAGGAGTTTAGGACATTGTGAGCCCCACCACTAGGGTCCAGAGATGTCTGAGAATATATTATCACCAAGTAATATATAAATTCATATTATTAAGGTATAGAATAATTGGTATTGAATTTATTTATTAAAATTATTTACAATTATTAAATTAAATACATGGGAAAATATTTAACAAACAAATATTATTTAAATATTCAAGGTTCATTTAATATTTTTTGGAATTTTGAGTTGATTTAATGACTCATTTTTATCACATAATATATTTATTATATTATAATAAATGATAAAAATAAAAAATTTATTTATGACCCAGTAATTTGTTCATAACACGTTCTTTATGAATTATTAGTGGGTAATAAATATTTGGGGATCGGGGAGCCATTTATGGTTAATTTTATAACTCACTATATAAAGAGGAGGAGGCTCACATTGATGTGACTATTCATAGTGTGATAATTGAGAGCCTCTCTATCCTCTCTCCAACTTCCTGGAGAGAGAATAATGTGATATGAGCTTCTGATTTGATTTCCTCTTCATGGATCAATGAATCATCATCGCAGTGATTTTTGGGACATCAAAGAAATCATCGGATCTCTTGATTGAACACAAATTTTAATGATCAATGATCCTATATATATTTGAAGTGTGCTTGGATGATCTAAATGGATTTGAATTCAGTTATTTCAAGCAATGGTCATTGGTGACTAGCATTTGTCAAGTGCATCTTCAGATTGAATGAGGCAAACGTTTTTTTTTATTTGTGCTTAAATATTTCACGTGGGTTACTTGGATTCCATATTGGGTTGTGTATCACTAGAGATGACATAGGTACATTGATCCAGAGATGAAAAATTTTAAATCCCCAACCCATGTACTTCCCCTATGTGCCCTGGTACCTTAAAATAGAAGAACAGACTTGTCACTATGCAAGAAAAGAAGAAGAAGAAGAAGAAAGGGAAAACGTTTCTACAATAAGGAAATATTATTAATTAGCATCATAATATATTTTTGCTACCCCTGAAAATAATTATAAAGGTATGGTATTTTTCTGAGTGAGGGGTGAACTAAACAAGTGTGTAGGGTGAACACTCTATATTGTCGAAAGTCTATAGTGTAAAGCTCACAAGTTGATACTAGTGGGTTGTGTGATCATAGAGGAATCTATTTCACACCAAGTACTATCCATCTAACATTGAGTGGTTAGTATTGTAAATTTTTGTACCTATTTTGTGTGTGTGTGTATGTTTGGTTCTACTAAAACGAAGAATAAAGGTAAGGAGAGAAAACAAGAGAAATCCATTCACATTAACTAGTGAAAAAGGTAGAGGAAAATGGATAAAATGATATAAATTCAGCAACACTAATCCCCCCTCAATGTGGTTTATACCCCATCTGTTCCCTTTAGTTAGGTCTCCAACTGATAGGGAAATTGGGGAAGTTGATGCTGATATTTTTAAAACCTTTCAAAATCTTGAGGAGAGTCAAAGATACTTCCTATTAGCTTTCCTTTCCACTAAAATTCAATACCATGAATAAGATCTTATATGTTTCCTAATTAAGGAAGTTTATACCTAATACTATACAAGTAATCATATAATATGATATTGATCTTGAATCGGATTCATATTATGTAGATCATCCCATTTCCATCATCAATGAGAGTGAAAAAACATATTTTGAGGAAAGATGATTCCTTTTGTTTATGTTAGGTGGAAGTATTGAATGATTCATGATGAAACATGGGAGAGAGAAGTTGAGAGGAGAATTTAGTGACCAAACTTGTTCCCTTAATAAAATAGTTGAAGTTTCTTAGGGATGAGAATACTGATGGTGTGGGGGGGTTAATGAACCTCATTATTACAAGTTAATATTCTCCTCTAAATATAGTATTTTAATCTCATTTTGGGTGTAATTTTAAATTATGAACAAGTTAAAATAGTTTGATAGGAGAGATAAATGAGGATGAAAGGTACCAAGGTGTTGGTACAACACCAATAATTTTATGAACATGTATCAGGTACTCCATGGTGAATCATAGGCTTTAGTAACACTATCAACACCACCACACTAGTGCAGAAAATTATTTTTCATGTTGGTTTTTTTCTTTTTAACGGCGATTAATATGCAACATTATTTTAGGAAATGTTGTAAATAATTTTTTAACATCGGTTAATAAAAACTGGAATTGTAAATAAATTGATGTGGGAGTTTTTCACATTGTTTATTTCATAACTGGCATGAAAAACCCATCACTACTTATTTTTCACATCGGTTATTGGATAACTGATGTGAAAAATCAATAGTGATGGTTTTCACGTCAGTTATTTTATAACAGATGTGAAAAACTTGCACATCAAGGTTTTTAATCTCAGTTATGAAATAACCTATGTGAAAAACAAATTTTTTAATACATTTTTTTATTCCTACTCTCCACAGCAGACAAGAGCATAAAATAAGAAGAAATCTAGTAGAAAAACCATAAAAAACCAGTAAAAAAGACACTTACAATTTGAACTTTCAAGTTAAAAATATATATTACAAATAAACTAAAATCTAATCAAACCTGTGAAATGATTCACCAATTAAATTTTCAAGTTTATCATATTCTTTGCACTATAATGTTGAGGGTCATCAAAAATATATAAATTAAAAGGAAAAAATTTAACATGTATTCTGAATAAAATGAATGAAATATTAAGGAAAAGTTTATACATAAGTCTAACCTTATGAAACTATGTAACTATCACAGTTGAAATTATTTTATACATAAATATTAAAACATAGTATCTATATTACTTTACACCATCTTGTTTATGACAATTTTGTTTAAAATAATTTTTCAATTCAAAATAACAATTTTAAGTAATATATCCAAAATTTAGTAATTATAAATGAAAATTCACATTTTCTTTTACATATCTGATCTTGGCGCTTTTCCTTATTATGGTCTCTCTAAAGAAATTTCATTACCTATTTGAAAATAATATAAATAAAATAAATTTAAAAGTCATTATAATATAAACAAGTATTGAAAAAATCAAACTTATGTGTCCAATACATTCATAAAATTTTCTCTCACTTCACCATAGATAGAGCAGAGTTAGTAAAGTATCTTCTCCCTTGAAAAAAAACACCAAACATCCAATGGTAACTGATAAAAAAAATAATGTTAGTGGTTATTATTTTAAGAGATATATAACACTTTGTGAGATATATGTTTCATACTCTTGAAGATAATAAAACATCCATCACTGAATAATTTCATTCTTTTGAAATATTTTTGAAATATAAATTGTTCTTTCTATATCAGTCATTTTCCTCATTGTAGGTGAAATAAAATTAGGTCCATAAATCTATATAATTCAGTCTTGTCATGCTACATACAAATTGTATAAAGATACCTAATATAAAACAAACCTAAGTATAAATTTTAAATAAATTAAACTAATAGAAAAATATTGTTAATTTACCTACATGGAAAAAACTTGCATCATGTTGATGCCCAAATGATCTCTAGTTACAAGCTACATGATATTGTTTTTCAAAAGTGCGTCATTACATGCCCACAAACACCAACTTAAATTGGAATCTCATAAACCTCTAACAAATAATTTGAATATGTTGAAAATCTATCAAGACTACTTGAATTTGTATCTAAAGTCATGGAACTTTTTATTTTTATTTTGTCTATACAGTATTTTTGTACCTTTAAAACATTCCTGTAAAAAATAGATAAATATATAAACATTTAATTGTTAAAACAATTTTAATAGAAAAATGAAATAAAAGATAAAATATACACATACCTCTATGGTAATATGTCGAACAATTTTAGATGTCCAACCTAAAAGGTGGATGATACTTTTTCCATCTATACTCACCTCATCTATAGGTAATGTTATTTTTATTGATCTATAAATAATATATTTTACAATGACTTTATGATTCTCTATCTCTATATATGGATTATGAATAGTGTTTCCAATATAAAATATTATCCCATATGAAAAAATATGATGTTGGGGATCATCAACATATAGCTCACAATTACTGGTAAGATGTGTAGGAGGGGGTGTAGGAGTAAAATAAGAAGAAGTGGGGTCTACAAATGGAGGTGTATGAGTAGGATAAGTAGGAGTGGGATCTACTGGAAAAAGTGTAGAAGTGGGATCAGTGGTCTAAAACTGTCTTTTCATGTTTGAAAACATCGATTGTACCAAAGATTTAATCCTTTCCTACATCGTCAAAAAATTTCCTGAACTTTAGCTTCCAAAGATTCTATTTTTTTATAAACATCCTCCATTGAAGAAGCTTTAGAACATGGAAATTCTTTTTTTACTAATAAACCTGGTAGGTATCCTCGTACAAGACCCGAGTGTTCAGGATTTCCTAATGTTGTAACTGCAATATCCTTTCTACCTTTATCTATAAAGACCCCCTATGTGTTATGCTCCTCAATAGAATCATGTATGAAATATTTGAAAAAATCTATAATGAATCACAATATATAAATAATTTATTTAACATAAATAAACAAATGAATTAAACATCTTAAAATCCTCTCAACTACAACCCTAGACCCATCCATAAGATATTGTACCTTTTTTCTCATCCAAGACCTCTTCCATTTTTCATTTCTAGCAGGGGGAGGAGGTTTAACCTCTACAGATCCTGAAGACTCAGCTCTCAAGTTTTGAAATTTTTTAGATATCATTTGTTCTTTCAATAACTTATACCATCCCTAAGATAAAGTATGATGGTATAAATTTCTATATTAGATATACTGATGAGAAATCCTTTATTGTTGTAAATTAATAATAAATAAATCATTAATAAGACCATTAATATAAAAAATGTCTAAAAGGTAACATTGCACTTACAAAAACCACTTCTCATCGTATAATTTCAAAAAATTACTTCCATGTATTTTCATCTATAAATGGATATATATCACATGGATTATGATTTTGCCTATGCCCAAAAATGAAATCTAATGTGAGGGTTGATTTAAAATCCCTCCATCTCCTAGTAGAGGATGATAATCATTTCCTCCTGACTCCTCCGGTATCAAGTACATCATATTTCATATGATAAGAATGGGGAAAACATATATTACTATAAACATTTCAAGATGAGTAAAATAATAGCATATGAGATTACCAAAATGGTCTCCCACAAGTGATATATTGTCAATTTTTTAACAATTTTCCAATCATTAATCAAAATACTGACTTTTATTTTATCCTGCACAGCTCCAAAAGTATTGGATTGTTTTTAATTTGGACCTCTTGGAATATAATTATCATAAAATTATATTGGTATCCTCTAATCCTAGCTATGGGAAACTGATAATTTTGGTAAATGTGTGCTACCATGTTTACCAAGCATCAAACTCTTCTTAGCCCTATGGAAGTAGATGTCTCTTATAAAGAAGGATGAGGCTTATCAACATGGGCATGTGTAAATTCCTCCCCAGAGGTATTAGTATGATCATATCTAGAATTATGTGGTGGATCGTATGATTGATCTGTCATTATCCTACAAATTAAAGAAACAGACAATTAGTACAAAAATATACAAATCTAACTATTAGATAAAAATTTAAATAAAAATGGAAAATTATCAAACAAAAAAGTAAACTAAACAAAACTTAACACATTTTTATTCATATTTTTTATAGTTAACTAAAATTATAACAACAGTAAGTAGAGATTAAATTATATATAAATGAATGAAAAAAATCCAAAAATGGTGTGTGAATAGTAAAATGATCCAACCAAATAAATCATTTTTTATACCAAAAAGAATATTTTTTAAATATATTCTTATACAATATTTTTTTTATTTAACATATTATATTTAAAATGAGTGTTTTATAAACAAATAAATTATTAGATAAATTACATAAGGTTAAACATTGTAAACTAAACAAAATTAAACTAATATAAAAAAATTAACTTATTAGTTATAATATGTGTTTTAATAAAGAAAATAAAATTAAAATATCTAAAATTTTATAAATTTTAAAAAATTAAATGATAAATAAACATATGTTACATGTAGTATTAGGAGTATACTGAATGATTTTATTTCCCAAATTCCTTTATCATAATCATTGTGTATGGCACAAACCATGTCTACAATGTGATCATCAATATTATCTATTAATATTTACATATAAGTAGGGATATCACATAAACCATCATCCTTATAAATTTTATCATCACTAACATACTTTTTTTCTCCTTGTAAAACAATATACTACTTCATATCATATTTATCAAGAACATAGAAAAAAAATTGCATGTGTTTCCATGATAAAAGGATCAGATGTGTATTCCAATCTATTCAGATTAACTAGGGTCATTCCAAATTCATCATGTATGACACTATTGTTACCAATAAAATATTTTCTGTTAAAAATTTAATGTAATCAAACTCCCATGTTTCTTCAATAACTCTATAAAATTCACTTGATGCCGATATTGGGTTTTTGTATTTTCCACTTGAAAAATGTATTTCTTCTATGAAGACCAATACACTACTATTTTGAACTGCACTTATGTTGTACTGGTCTTTCGTATGAAATGTATAGATATTAATTTCATACATAGACCATGTTATCAAATTTAAAAATGGACTGCCCATTAACCATCTCAATGTTTCTAATGTATCTGATCTATCAAGAACAATCTCTTTAAACCTTGAAAAAAATTGTTATCCTCATTCAAAATCCACATATCTTTCTTATTTGGATAAAAATATTTCAAAACATTAATATGAAATTTTATATGTGTAAGAAAATCATCTATGTCAAGCCACATATCCCCTTTCCCACATAATTGACTTGTTCATGGTGAGATTTAGGCAAACTGATGTCCTCCAATATAGACAATAATCTTGAACAAAACTCTACAACCTCTTTAAAAATATACTTCTCAACAATGGAAGCTTCAGGTTGATATGGATTCTTTAAATTCCCCTTCAATATATTCATATACCTTTCAAAAGGATACATCCAACATAGATATACAAGTCCAAAAAGCTTTATTTCTCACACTAAATGAACCATTAAATGCACCATTATATCAAAAAAAGATGGAGGAAAATACATTTCCCATTGAAAAAAGTATAGAAACCACTTAGTTATCCTGAGTGTTCAAAGCATTCAGATCAATCACCTTACTACAAATTGAATTGAAAAAATAACACACCTTTATGATATTAATTCTAATGCGAATGGGAAATATTCCATGAAATTAAAATGGTGGGAGTTGTATCATGAAGTGACAATCATGATATTTCAAACCTGTCAACTTCAAATCCTTTAAAGACACAAAATCCATTACATTTAAAGAATAACTCTACGGTACTTTGATATCATGAAGACACTGGAAAAATATAATATTCTCCCTATTGGATAATGTATGAGAAGACAGGGGAAGTGATGTTTGTCTTCCATCATATTGTAAGATAACTCAAAATGTATTCCCATTGAGAGTAAGTCCAATCTTGAATTCAACCCATATTTAGTCTTTATTTTAATATCTAACAATGTTCCAATCAATCTATCATATATATTCTTATTCATTTGTATAAAATCAATATTATTTTTGACCTCATGATATCTCTAATATGGAAACTCAAAAAATATTGATCTTTTCATCAAAATATTTCTATCATTACCATATTTCTTTGTCTTTCCAAATGTCACATCAATTTTTTTTCACCCTCTCAAAATATTGATCGGTGGAAAAAAGTTTTGGAGTAATATAAAATTCTTATGAGTTGTTGAATTCATTTTTAAATTTTCTATAAGAGTGGTCCATGGACAAAAACTTTTGATGGCCCATGTATACTATTTTTATCCCATGATGCAGTTGATAATATGAAGTATGTTCAAACATTGGACAGGCTTTATTCCCCTTAACATTGTATCCATATAAATTTCCATATGTTTGGAAGTCATTTATATTGAATATAATCAATACTTTCAATTAAAAATAGTCCATTTTATAAGAATCATACACCATAATACCTTACTCCCATAAAAGTTTCAAATCATCAATTAATAGTGATAAGAAAACATCAATATCATTTCTGGGTTGTTTTGGTATAGAGATCATTAAACTCAACATGGAATATTTTTTCTTCATACAAAATTTAGGAGATAAGTTAAAAATTTCCAATAAAATGGGACATAGACTATCTGTGCTACTAAGGCTTTGATATGGGTTCACTACATCCATTCACAATCCTAGTCTAATATTTCTAACTTCATTTCTAAATATAAGAAATTGGTGATCAATTTCCTTCCACTATAGACAATCAGTTGGATGCTATAATTTTCCATCACATATCTACTCATATACATGCCATATTAACCTCATAGAATCATCTGAATTTGAAAATAAATTTTTCAAATGAATAATTATATAAAGATACCAAAATGCCTTGGTAGGGGTCTCTGTAACTGCTAAATCAACATGTGATTTTTCTTTCAACTTATACCATGAAGACCCACATTTAGGACACCCTGATAGAAATTTAATTTCTTCCTATATAGAACACAATCATCTGGTAAGACATGTATTATCTTGTACCCTAATCCCATCAGTCATAATACTTTATTCTCTTTATAATGTGAATGTCAATTATGGTTGTCTTTAGGAAGAATGTCCTTCAAAAATTGTAGCAACTCTCTAAAACTCTTGTCACTCCATCCATGTTTCTCCTTCAAGTTAATCAATATTAACACCATCAATAAAACTATAAATTCCATACAACCTAGATACAATGGTTTTTCATCATCACCATATAAATTCTAAATTTTCAGTTCTTTCTCAATTTCCTCTACTTCAATATCATGAATCGTGTCTTCAATTTTATTAGACTTATCATCTTGCAAAGCATCATCATCAATAGACCTAAAATGTTATCCATTTCACCATGCCAAATCCAAGGGCTCTATCTCAGATTAAAACCATGATAAATTAAATGATCTTTGACCTCTATGATTTTCAAATTCTTCAAATTTAAACATTTGAGGAATCGATGGAAAAACATATCATTGTTTGGGACATTTCATTTAGAAAATTCTAAAAAATCATCAACACGTTCATCATATTCATCACTTATTTGAAGTGTAATAATCCATATTTGAATCATTATTATCTATAAAAAATATCAAAAACAAGTATCTTTTCAAAATTATATAGTTGTGATAAAAGTGTGTAAGATGGGGAAATAGTATATTATTTCAATGATAATAAAGAAGACACAGTTGCGGTATAATTCATAAGTAAAATGTTGCTATGATTTTTAATGATAGTGAATATAATGTTTAAAAATTTTATAACATATATTGTAGATGAAATTGATTGTTAATTATAATGATTATAAAATCAAATTGAAAAGAAAGGAAATAAATTTGTATCACAAGAGTGTAAAATAAAGTCTTATTGGAAAATAAAAAATAAGTGAAATCCTAATAAGAGGGACTACATATCTAGAAATATCAAGTGATGATTTCATTGAATTGAAAGTAAAAAAATGAACAATAATATTGGATATTTATTAACTATAATTAAGTTTTTGAAGATAATATATTAAGTATAGATGTATTGCAAGTAGTATTTTCCAGAAAAACATGATGGAGGTTGAATTTAATACAGTCAATGAGAAAAAAATTCTTTTATTAATAGTATCTCTTGATATGATGATAGTAAAATAAATTTACAGGACTAATCTAGTAATATATTAATAATAAATAATTTAGTTGGAAAACATCATACATGTGTTGAAAGAAGCATAAATGGATCTAATAGTTGTGTTTTTTCAACACTTCAGCTTACCATTGAGAATGTTTAGTTTAAGCTATGTATATGACATTGGAAATTTTCTTTGGTAGATTTTAGAGTAGGGATAGTCTTCTACAACCTTGATTTTATGAGAACACTAGTGAATTATAAGCTCATATTAGAAATAAATAAATATATCTCTCTCATAAAATATATATTCATATCACAATTGACATGTTATGTAAGGAAAATCCTTTAAATATCCTGACCAATTAGTTGAAAAAATCACTTTTGAGAAATATTCAAATATTTATCACCCATGTTTGTCTTTCTATGGTGAACTCATGTTATTAGGTGAACTAGTTACACTTTAATTTATCTAGATAATATATTTAGAAATCCACACATAGACATGGAGTATAAATTTTAATTTTTTTGTAATTTTTTTCCAAAATAATTGTAAGGGAATTATAATGGGTGGAAATTTTGTTACCCATTTGTAAAATTATTTGAATGAATTTGTGCTATCATTTTCCTTTTCCTTCCTAGGGTATCTATTATTTAAGGATCACTACCTTTTCAATAAAATTGGTCTGGTAGAAAATTAAGGGAAGAAATGTGAATTGATTGAGATGTATGCATATTTTCTAGAGGAGGATAAGGTCAATGAGGGCTATTAGTTGGATACCCCCTTTCACAACTTTCTCCAATGAAGATAGAAACATAAGCTTTATCCCCTTCCTATTCTCATCTATAATCAATTTTACATGAGGAATTGAATTAGTATGTGAAGTATGTTATCTATTCCATGAGATATTTAATCAGTATAAGCCACGCTATCATATGTTGGAGATGAAAAAAATAATTCATGTGGAAGGAACTAAAAAATAGATTCCTTTAAAACATTTCTAAAATAAAAAATAAAAAATAATATAACCTTATCAAATTATAAAAATACATACAATCATATCCATAAAACAATATATAGAATATAGTCATGGAGGAGAATGATTCTCATTTGAAAAATGAGATTAGGAAGGGTCAAAATACATGAAAAAATTAATTTGAGTTCTTAAACAAGGGGATACTAAATGGTAAGAGGAGATATAAAAAAATGTAAAAAAATAACTAATAATACAATTTAATCCATTATGAAAACTAGTTTTTCACTAACCTAAATATCTAGGGATTCCTAAAGAGTGCTTCTTCAACAGATATCATGATGACAGAGGGAAATAAACCCCAAATTTCACAAAATTAGGGTTCCAATAACATGAAAAATGAACATAATCAAACTAAAATACTAAAAAATTAAAAATCATAGTAGAGAATCAATTTTACAAGGAATAATCCATAGACCGACATAAAGAGAGGATAGACTATGTGTGGGGATTACATGAGAGATGCGAATATCTACTTATGAATTTTCAATGATGAGTATGATGAAACAAGAGGAAGTATGAAGACGGTAATGCAAGATTAGAGTCCACCGGATCAAACAAATGAGGGTTAGGGTTTGCAGGCCATGGAATGACAGAAATAGATGAAAGAAAATGTGTGAGGATTACCTAAGAGATGATTAAATATATCTTCGACATGATATGATGACCCCAACAAAACCAGAGGGTGTATGAAGATGGTAATGTGATATTTGAGTCCACCAAATCAAAAAAAATGAGATTTAGGGATTCTATGTAATAGAAATGACATGGATTTTGTGAGAAAAAAATACATTGAAATGAATCTACCCCATGATTCATAAAATTTTAAACAAAATATAATGTTGGTTATTTAATAACTGATATGAAAAATATGTGAAAATTTCTTTTTCACATCGGTTATTAAATAACCGAAATAAAAATCAGGTTTTGAACATTGGTTATTTATAACCGATGTTAAAATGGTTGTTGATTCAGAAGTATCACTTCTTAATTTTTCATTCCTTTAGTTTTAGAAATCAAAAACACCTTCTTAAAACTATCTTTACTAACTTTTTATATCCCAAGAGTTTTGGTATGTTTTTATAGAAAACATTACATTTTACTATACATATAAATGTTTCTAATGTATTATGAATATAAACTTTTATTGTCCAATCTAATCCATCAGACTGAAGGTGTGTCTGATCTATCAGACTGACCTCTACTATGACCAGTGTTCATACTTATGTCTTAATGAAAATATTCTTAACCATCAGAGTGACCTTGGTAATGATACATCAGAATGACACTCATTAGGTTTATCGGATTGACAACCAATTAGAAAGATTATCGAACTATCCAAAAGTTTATAATCAGAGTATATATAATTTCTTCCATTAGAAGGAATAAAAAATAGCATTGTAGTAGTACTAAAAAATGATGTCAAAAATTCTATTATTTCTAGGATATCAAGTGAAATCTATCTGAATCCATTGCAACTAACTCAGAGATATGACCATTAGAGCAATGCCTACAAATAGTAGGCCATTTGAAGAGTTAGGAGCTAATTTATTTTCAACTCAATTTTTCTAAATTTTTCCCTATGTGAACATTTCGTTCCAAAGTCTTTGTAATAATTTAGAGATTTGAAGTTCTAATAAATACCTGTGTGGGTTTCAATTCCTTTAGAACTATTTTCTTTAGTAATCACCGAGTCCAATCATGGTTCTAATCAAGGGCTTCTGGGGATATGAAGATAGAGGTAAATCTAATCCATAAGATCTAGGACTCTCAGATCTAGGAAGAGAGATGTTGATCATCTTATCAAGGGATTCCATGGATAGGAAGATAGGTCTTGTTCCGATCATCATATCGAGGTATTTCCTAGTAAGGAAAGATGGACCTTATAATAGGTATATAACTATGGATATTTTTAGTCATGGTTTTTGACTACCTTAACTCTTTAGGTTAAAGAGTAAAATATTTTATTAATATTGAAAGTCATTCTTACTATTATGAGCTTTTTATTTATTATTTTTACAAGATCCTGTAACACCCCAGGTAAATAAAGAATATGACATTTTCATATTTATCCATATTTGTTAATAAAATATTAATATTAATTTAAAGGGTATGCTATGCTCGATGGCGTACCCAATACGCAACAACGAGTTTCTTGGGAATCTTACGTTGCACTCTAATAACAAAATAATATTATTTTAAATGGTAGTTAACGCCTAGTTGTTGTAATGGCGGGAATGAACAGAACTAACTACAAAATGATTATATATGTTTGTCAAATATTTTTACTTTTTACAATAAATGTTAAAGGATTAAAAATGTGAATTAAACCAATTTTAAGCGTAAACATTCTAATATTCTTTAAAAGGTCGATTAACTGCCTTTTGATGGATAACCTCTTTTAAATCCACTTTTTGACAATTTTATGTGTTATATTTGACAAAAAAAATTCTTCTTTAGAATCAGGACATCAAAATTTACTTTGTGTAAATTTTTGGTATTTTTCCGATAAAGTTCATTTTTTAATGAATAGTGAAATATGTTGTATTTTAATTCAAAACCTCTTTTTAATCTACTTTATTTATATGATTATATTATCTTTTAAATTATTTTTAAAGTGAAATTAGAATATATTTTTACCATTTAATCCAATAGTGGTCATTGGAATTAATTTCACTTTGAAATTGGACTTAAACTAGTGTCAATCTTTTAATAGATATTGTTTCTTAAAAACACGCTATTTGTTTTGACAGCGGGAATTAATTATTAAATTAATTAATGCAACTTATATGTTTTGAATTTTGTAAAATAGATATCATTTTTGAATTCTGAATATCAAATATATCTTAGGGTGAATTTTTGGTATTTTTCTGAAAAACTTCAATTTTTTATGAATAGTGAAACCACTAAGTGGTAGTTTAAAAAACTGATTTTTCGTTTAAATGAAACTTCACCACTTCTATGATTTGAATTTCAAAAATCCGACATACATGGTTGTCATTAGGATGTAAAATTCGGTTCAATGGGATTAAAATAATTTTTTGGTGAATAGTAACTTTTAAGTTTTTAATCGCGATTAATGGTAATTAGTGTGATTTAAGGTAAAAATAATGTTTTAATAATATGAAATGACCTAGACACATGTCCTACCCTCCTTGGATCTGTCATGGCCGACCAAAAAAATCCATGGGTCAACTTGGGGACCCCATGGAGCCACTTTGGTTGGAAAATGACATAAATAACTTTTTATTTAAAGTTAAAATAAAAATGTCACAAACATGAGTTGTTTTACTAAAACAATTTTTAAATTGGGTTATACAAGTCATATTTTTTACTATAAATATTCATTAGAAATATAAAAATATTTTATACATCATGATATTTTTTTCATAATTTTTAGACATTAAATAAATTAAATTATTTATGACATCATGATGATGCAGCGATTACCTCATTAATAAAGGATTTAAATAAAATGAAAAGATAATGTTAAAACTATAACTTAAACTTGTCAAAAACCTATTGGATGAGTATATTTAGAACCCTTACCACCTTATAATCGAAATACATCAATGTGGGACCTTTAAAATCCAAAAATCATTTGAAAATAAAGTAACATTTTGTAACTTTCCAAGAGTGTCCCTCCTCTCCTCTTATAAAAGGCCCCCACCTATACCACCTTACCCACACCTCTCAAGCCTTTGGCTCGGCCAACCCCTACTCATTTTGTCTCTCCACATACCTCTCTTACTCCTAGAATCCTGACTTTGGGCAGAAGTCTTCCCAAGGAAGCCTTTGAGCTCAAATCAAAGAGAGATACTTGATTTTAAGGTAATGTCTTCACTTGTGTTATTTTGTTTTATTTTTCTTCTCCAACCCCCTAAAATCTTTTTATTAATTTATTTTGTAACAACTAAAGTATATTAAATATACTATGATGTTGTTATAAGAAGTATTCTAGCTACACTTACACACACCTACATCTAATGGTTAAAGAACATACTGTTTCTGTGGATGGTGAATTTCTGCCTCACGAAACGATGATTGTTCAATATTCTTTTAACACCCTCAAAGGTGGCCATTAAGATGTCACTATAGTTATATATGATATATAATATGTCTATGTTTTATTTAAGCTTCTGTATTTTTCATTTATGGCATACCTTTATGATTTCCATTATGGTTAAACGCGATATCTTCATTTTAGGAAGTGCGGACTACCGCCCCCTCAAAGTGATTTGATTCGTTAATAACATATGTGGTACGTATAAAGGATAGATTTAATGATATTATATATGATACCATACTGTAATTATAATACTATTATGTATCATTATGTTTTAATTCCATTAAATAAGAAATATAAATGGAAGTAGCGTTCATGTGTACGTACGGCTTACCGTCTCCATGAACGGTGCATTTCATTTCCTACCTCTAAATGTTATGTAATATTATAAATGCATGTATATAATGGATATATATGATATATATGATATCTAAATAATAAATATAATTCTGTATATAATATATATTTTACCACATGAACAACTTGTAATTATAAAGAGTTTATTTTTTACTCAAGTAGCAATGATCTACAAAACGAACATTATTAACTTAAATAATTACATAGTGTTCATAGCATGGTATTAAGTGATATAAAAGGAATAATGAACTTGAAAAAGGTTCTTAATCAAGTACAAATTAACTCAAGTTTATTATTCAGGAGGTTAAAGAACGATCGAGTCAAGTCGGACCCGAGGTAAGGGAACCTACCCCTCTCTTTCTTTTTAAGTACACTCTTTTATGTCAATACTTTTAAGCTCGTATTTCTTATGATTGGGATGTTCTTTTATATTCCTATTGCTGTAAATTTTATTTTAATATGATGAGAGACCCTATTTGATCTCATCAATCCATTTTTGGAAGTTTTAAGTGGCGTCGTTCAGCTGCCGAGTTTTTGTAAGAGATTTTTCATCTCACTTTTATTCTCGTGAGATTTATGCTACTTTTACCACCATTTCCTTTGAGTGGTATATGTGCTACCCATTATTATACTCTTTGTGTAATATAATTTATTTTATGATTATTTACATCAATGTTGTATTTTCCTTCTTTAATGGGGTGTATGTTTCGAAAGATACCCAAGTCGGTAAGGGAACTTTTCACCCTCCTCTTTTTAAAAGACTTATTTTGTGGGGTCTTTTAATTTACATATTGTAATGTTGAAATATGTTCTTCTATATCCTTATTGATGTAAATTTTATGTCCAAGTGATGAGATACCCTTTTCATCTCTCATCAACTCATTTTCTAAAGTTTGAAGCGACGCCGTTAGGCTGTAGAATTTTTTGCAAGGGAACTTCTTAACCCAATTTTGATTCTTTGGGATAAACTTGTACTCCTTGAATATGTGGTTCTATGAATATGTGTGAATAACCTATGATTTTTTTACACTTAATATCCACTTATATTAGGTGTATTAGTTTGTCACACATAATTATGTAATTGATTTATCCTTAATCCAAGGATATCGTCTTTGTATGGGACTTCGTCTCAATCTCCATTCATTGAGGCATATTTTGTTTTATAAACAACTTTCTTTTATACAGTGTATAAACCCCTTTGACTTTTACGTTTATCCGAAAGGAATCTTTTTTATACAAAGCGTTTTACTAAACGACAAAAGGGAATGTTTTTGTCGTACGTATGCGGCGACAACGACTTCTCCGCCGCCGTGACCATTATTTGAGTTTCAGCTTCCTCTACAAGCCATACCTTTTTTTTTAAATGAAAAATAAATACCATCTTTTACTTTTATTTTATTTTGGTATTTAAAATGGTTTTCATAATGTATTTATATCAATGCGTTGTATTGATATCTTATGATTGAAAAGTGGAAATGTTATGTTTCCTTTATGCATGTTTTATGTGATACGATTATGTTATGGTTCTTGGGAATTATTATGAATATGGGTGGTTCCATTATAAACTAAGGGTGGGTGAGCCCGATTTAGCTCTCCAATGCATTGGGTAACACGAAGGAGTTAAACGTTAAGGTTTCTCCGAAGAGTTTTAGGGAATATACTATGATGGGTATTCCAAACGTAACCAAGAGGGTTACTCTCTATGTAAGAATGTTATGAATGCCTCAAGTTACCTTTATGCCTTATGATTTCTATGATTTATTCATGATTTTATGAGGTATGTTAAAATGCTTATGTTTTATGAGTAAAGTATGATTTCATACATAGACTAATGTTTTCTTTTCATACTTTTATATCCCTTACTGAGCTTTTTATGCTCATCCCAAGTTTTTGAAATGTTTTTCATAGGTCAAGGGAAATGTGCATGTTATGATGATAGTGTCAAGGGAGTGTCAAGAAAGAATCCATGTTTTATTTTAAATATGTTTTCGTTGATGGTAAAAAATTAATACTATCTTTTATGTAACCACTTTGTTTAAATGTGGAATGTAATTCATTATTTATGATCTAATTCTCTAAAACTCTAAACCTGAAAAGATCCTCAATGCAAATTATTCATTTAATTCAATTTTAAGTATGGTTTAAGGCTGGGGCCTTATAGTTGGTATCAGAGGTCGGTTTAGATAACTTTAGAGTTTAGAGTGTTGTTTAAGAAAAAGTGGAAAGTTGTGTATAACCACAATGGTTAGTATATTAGATGGAGTCGTCATTTTTTTTAAGTTAGAATGAGTTTGAGATAACTTGGATAAGTATATCTTGGTGTTTATCTTCCTTTTTTTTATTTGATGATTTTACTGATATACTCACACTGACCTTTTTGGTTTTAGTAAATGGATGGATCTAGCAGGCACCAAAGTAACAGTGGATTTGAAGAAAACAGTGACGGTTTTATGAAAGAACAACTGAATGATATGGGAGCTGCAATGAGAACTCTTGTGGTTATCCTCAACCAACTTCTGGAGTCATGATTGACCACTTGAACCTTAGTGATTTTTATAAGGCATCGTATATGCGAGAAACAAATCCCTACGGAAGTTCAAGTAATAATCATAAAGGTAAGTATGTTCAAAAACCTATGTGTCAAATATGTGGAAAGAAACACATAGGAAAATGTTTCAAAGGGACAGAAAGATGCTATAGATGTGGAAATGAAGGTCATAAAGCAAGAACCTTCCATGGAAAAAGGAAGCATCTAGTTGACGCTAAGAAAGGAAAAGAAGTTCTTTCTGAAGGATCGATTGAATGTTTTAAATGTGGTGTGCATGGTCATTATGCAAAAACATGTCCTACAAAGAAGTTTCGGGAATGGGGTCACCAAGATCATAAAAATATTCATTTACCAATACCTAATGTCATTCCGATTGAGGATGAAGAAACTGACAATGAAGAATGAAAGGTATGGATTATTTCTTAACATATGTTTTCCTATTATTGGAATCTTAAGATATTATTCATGATTTTTTTTGTAGGAAAGAAGTATTTCAGAATAATTTGAAATGGAATGGCTAATGGATCATTAAGAATGTTGAATGAGTAAGAATTCATCATATAAGGGATTCAAGAGTTGTGGTAGATTTTAGGATGGTGAAATTATTAGATGTATTAAGTCTCTTTTGATGATGGGGTTACATTAGAAGACTTTTTATAGTAACCCTGATGTTTTATATACGAAAATTTTATTCAAGGAATAATTATCCTTTCTTTAGTGGATATAGTTATAAAGAACCATTTGGGTTTATATGATCCTTGAATTTGAGGCAATTACTGGTTAATACATTTTGGGTTTCAAAATGGAAGTTATCAGATAAACTTTGTGGTTAAAATATGTTATGGTTATTTTTGATGAATTTATCTCTTTTTGAGGAATGTTATAAAATTATATAGTTTTTGAAAAGGGACAACACACAGACCGTGTGACAACCCGTCGCGTCGGACGAAGCTGCGGGAATCAAACCCACAACCAAAGTGCAAATGGTATTTATCGCCTACCACTGGACTACGTGAAGTCCTTGGTGAGTTTGAATGATTCTTTTTAGTAAGATGATTTTATGAATTAAGATTAAGTTTATTTTTGGTTATCAATGGAAATTATTAGCCTATCATGGAGGATATGTGATTAGGTTAATTACTTTTCAGTATAAGACTGTAAGAGTAACTGATGTTATTTTGGAGAAAAATGTTATAATTTATCTTAGGAGACTATGTGATTAAATCCTTCAGAGATTTGGGTTTCAATATTAGTTTGGTTTACTTTGTATAATTTTATGGATAGATGTTTATTGAATGTTCTTTATTGAACTTTGGGTTTTTTTTGACAAATTTTGGAGATTAAGAATAGATTTTTTTATAAAGGATTATCCTTTTTGGGTATTATCTGATCTCATACTAACCTTTTTGGTTTTAGTTTTGGTTAAGGTCTAAAGAAATGGGAAGTATATAGTTCCCTTTTGTGGATTAGGTGATTCTCTAGAAGTTTATTATAGCTCTCTTAATGTGAACAAGTCATCCCAAATACTCTTCTTTTAGAGAAAATATGAGTTCGTGTAAGAAATCTAGTAAAAGTTGAAAGTCAACATGATAATTAAGTATGCTTCCTTATCTTTTAGTTAAGCTCATAAATAAATTACTCAATGAAAAGTAACTTAAAACAAAAAATTTGTCTGTTAATATTTCCTACTGGGGAATCAAATACCGTTTAACCCATCACAAGTTTGTGATTTTCATGTTGTTAACTTTCTCCTAGACATATTTACTATCACTCTCCATCAGAACATGACCCTTTGTTTTTTCCTCCATATCCATATTTTCATACTTTGAATCCTAGTATGGGTTAACTCAGGTGACATTTGTACTTCTCTCCCATTCTTTTAAAGTGATAGTTTTACTGACTCTTGTTCCGATGTGGGATTTTCAATGAAGCTTCCAAGCCCAATTTTAAAATTGCGAGGACGCAATTCCCAAAAGGGGGGAAGGATGTAACACCCCAGGTAAATAAAGAATATGAAATTTTCATATTTATCCATATTTGTGAATAAAATATTAATATTACTTTAAAGGGGACGCTATTCTTGATGGCGTACCCAATACGCAACAACGAGTTTCTTGGAAATCTTACGTTGCACTCTAATAAAAAAATAATATTATTTTAAATGGTAGTTAACGCCTAGCCGTTGTAATGGCGGGAATGAACAGAAATAACTACAAAATGATTATATATGTTTTTCAAATATTTTTACTTTTTACAATAAATGTTAGAGGATTAAAAATGTGAATGAATCCAATTTTAAGCGTAAACATTCTAATATTCTTTAAAAGGTCGATTAACCGCCTTTTGATAGAGAACCTCTTTTAAATCCACTTTTTGACAATTTTATGTGTTATATTTGACAAAATAAAATTCTTCTTTAGAATCGGGACATCAAAATTTACTTTGTGTAAATTTTTGGTATTTTTCCGATAAAGTTCATTTTTTAATGAATAGTGAAAAATGTTGTATTTTAATTCAAAACCACTTTTTAATATAATTTATTTATATGATAATATTATCTTTTGAATTGTTTTTAAATTGAAATTAGAATATATTTTTACCATTTAATCCAATAGTGGTCATTGGAATTAATTTCACTTTGAAATTGGACTTAAACTAGTGTCAATCTTTTAAAAGATATTGTTTCTTAAAAACACGCTATTTGTTTTGACATTGGGAATTAATTATTAAATTAATTAATGCAACTTATATGTTTTGAATTTTGTAAAATAGACATCATTTTTTAATTCTGAATATCAAATATATCTTAGGGTTAATTTTTGGTATTTTTCTGAAAAACTTCAATTTTTGATGAATAGTGAAACCACTAAGTGGTAGTTTAAAAAACTGATTTTTCGTTTAAATGAAACTTCACCACTTCTGTGATTTGAATTTCAAAAATCCAACATACATGGTTGTCATTAGGATGTAAAATGCGGTTCAATGGGATTAAAATAATTTTTTGGTGAATAGTAACTTTTAAGTTTTTAATCGCGATTAGAGGTAATTAGTGTAATTTAAGGTAAACATAATGTTTTAATAATATTAAATGACCTAGATTCATGTCCTACCCTCATTGGATGTGTCATGGCCGACCAAGACAATCCATGGGTCAACTTGGCGACCCCATGGAGCCACTTTTGTTGGAAAATGACATAAATAACTTTTTATTTAAAGTTAAAATAAAAATGTCACAAGCATGAGTTTTTTTACTAAAACAATTTTTAAATGGGGTTATACAAGTCATATTTTTGACTATAAATATTCATTAGAAATATAAAAATATTTCCTACATAATGATAGTTTTTTTATAATTTTTAGACATTGAATAAATTAAATTATTTATGACATCATGATGATGCAGCGATTACCTCATTAATAAAGGATTTAAATAAAATGAAAAGATAATGTTAAAACTATAACTTACACTTGTCAAAAACCTATTGTATGAGTATATTTATAACCCTTACCACCTTATCCTCGAAATACATTAATGTGGGACCTTTAAAATCCGAAACTCATTTGAAAATAAAGTAACATTTTGTAACTTTCTGAGAGTGCCCCTCCTCTCCTCTTATAAAAGGCCCCCACCTCTACCACCTTACCCACACCTCTCAAGCCTTTTGCTCGGCCAACCCCTGCTCATTTTGTCTCTCCACATACCTATCTTACTCCTAGAAGCCTCACTTTGGGCAGAAGTCTTCCCAAGGAAGCCTTTGAGCTCAAATCAAAGAGAGATACTCGATTTTAAGGTAATGTATTCACTTGTGTTCTTTTGTATTATTTTTATTCTCCAACCCCCTAAACTCTTTTTATTAATTTGTTTTGTAACAACTAAAGTATATTAAATATACTAGGATGTTGTTATAAGAATGATTAGATCTACACTTACACACACCTACATCTAATGGTTAAAGAACATACTGTTTCTGTGGATGGTGAATTTCTGCCTCATGAAACGATGATTGTTCAATATTCTTTTAAAACCCTCAAAGGTGTCCATTAATATGTCACTATAGTTATATATGATATATAATATGTTTATGTTTTACTTAAGCTTCTGTATTTTTCATTTATGGCATAACTTTATGGTTTCCATTATGGTTAAACGCGATATCTTCATTTTAGGAAGTGCGGACTACCGCCCCCTCAAAGTGATTTGATTCGTTAATACCATATGTGGTGCATATAAAGGATATATTTAATGATATTATATATGATACCATACTGTAATTATAATACTATTATGTATCATTATGTTTTAATTCCATTAAATAAGAAATAGAAATGGAAGTAGCGTTCATGCGTACGTACGGCTTACCGTCTCCATGAATGGTGCATTTCATTTCTTACCTCTAAATGTTATGTAATATTATAAATGCATGTATATAATGGATATATATGATATATATGATATCTATATAATTAATATAATTCTGGATATAATATATATTTTACCACATGAACAACTTGTAATTATAAAGAGTTTATTTTTGACTCAAGTAGCAATGATCTACAAAACGACCATTATTAACTTAAATAATTACATAGTGTTCATAGCATGGTAGTAAGTGATATAAAAGGAATAATGAACTTGAAAAAGGTTCTTAAGAAAGTATAAATTAACTCAAGTTTATTATTCATGAGGTTAAAGAACGATCGAGTCAAGTCGGACCTGAGGTAAGGGAACCCACCCCTCTCTTTCTTTTTAAGTACACTCTTTTATGTCATTCCTTTTAAGTTCATATTTCTTATGATTGGGATGTTATTTTATATTAATATTGATTTAAATTTTATTTTAATATTATGAGAGACCCTATTTAATCTCATCAATCCATTTTTGGAAGTTTTAAGTGGCTTCGTTCGGCTGCCGAGTTTTTGTAAGGGATTTTTCATCTCACTTTTATTCCTATGATATTTATGCTACTTTTAACACCATTTCCTTTGAGTGGTATATTTACTACCCATTATTCTACTCTTTGTGTAATATAATTTCTTTTATGAGTATTTACATCAATTTTTTATTGTCCTTCTTTCATGGGGTGTATGTTTCGAAAGATACCCAAGTCGGTAAGGGAACTTTTCACCCTCCTCTTTTTAAAAGACTTCTTTTGTTGGGTCTTTTAATTTACATATTGTAATGTTGGGATATGTTCTTATATATCCTTACTGATGTAAATTTTATGTCCAAGTGATGATATACCCTTTTCATCTCTCATCAACTCATTTTCTGAAGTTTTAAGTGACGTCGTTAGGCGGTCGAATTTTTGCAAGGGAACTTCTTAACCCAATTTTGATTATTTGGGATAAACTTGTACTCCTTGAATATGTGGTTCTATGAATATGTGTGAATGACCTCTGATTGTATTACACTTAATATCCACTTATATTAGGTGTATTCGTTTGTCACACATAATTATGTAATTGATTTATCCTTAATCCAAGGATACCATCTTTGTATGGGACTTCGTCTCAATCTCCATTCATTGAGGCATATTTTGTTTTATACACAACTTTATTTTATATGGTGTATAAACCCCTTTTACTTTTACGTTTATTCGAAAGGAATCTTTTTTATACAAATCATTTTACTAAACAACAAAAGGGAATGTTTTTGTCATACGTATGCGGCGACAACGACTTCTCCGCCACCGTGACCATTATTTGAGTTTCGGCTTCCTCTACAAGCCATACCTTTTTTTTAAATGAAAAATAAATACCATGTTTTACTTTTCTTTTATTTTGGTATTGAAAATGGTTTTCATAATGTTTTTATATCAATGCATTGTATTGATATCTTGTGATTGAAAAGTAAAAATGTTTTGTTTCCTTTATGCATGTTTTATGTGATACGATTATGTTAAGGTTCTTGGACATTATTATGAAGACGGGTGGTTCCGTGATAAACTAAGGGTGGGTGAGCCCGATATATCTCTCCAATGCATTGGTTAATTCGAAGGAGTTAAACTTTAAGGTTTCTCTGAAGAGTTTTAGGTAATATACTGTGATGGGTATTCCAAACGTAACCAAGAGGGTTACTCCCTACGTAAGAATGTTATGAATGCCTCAAGTTACCTTTATGCCTTATGATTTCTATGATTTATTCATGATTTGATGAGATATGTTAAAATTCTTATGTTTTATGAGTAAAGTATGATTTCATACATGGACTAATGTTTTCTTTTCGTACTTTTATATCCCTTACTGAGCTTTTTATGCTCATCCCAAGTTTTTGAAATGTTTTTCACAGGTCAAGGGAAAGGTGCATGTTATGATGATAGTGTCAAGGGAGTGTCAAGAAAGAATTCATGTTTTATTTTAAATATTTTTCCGTTGATGGGGGAAAACGAATACTATCTTTTATGTAACCACTTTGTTTAAATGTGGAATGTAATTCATGATTTATGATCTAATTCTCTAAAACTCTAAACCTGAAAAGATCCTCAATGCGAATTATTCATTTAATTAAATGTTAAGTGAGGTTTAAGGTCTGGGCCTTATAGATCCATTTTTCTATTTTGTATTATATTAGAAAGTTATATGTTTTGAATCATTCTAATATTTGTTTGATCAGACAATTTTTGATGCTGATAAACATACATTGATAATAATCAGACAGTATCTAGTTCTGATTTATTTACTCTGATCATCATATGATTTCTATGTCTGATCATTTTACTTAAAGTGTAATTTTGTTTTGTGATTAGTTTAATTTTTTAAACTAAAATTCACCCCCCTCTTGTATGCCATTGTAAACTCTTTTGATCCAAAAATTCGTATCAGAGCAGGTTCTACTACTTTTACTTTGTTGAGTTTTTACTTCTTCTATCAATTTCAAGTTTTATTAATTTTTGTTATAAACTTCTTGTTTATACTTTTTTTAACACTAACATGTTTGTAGAAAAATAGATTCTATTGTTTTTAAGATATCAGGTCTTAATTTTGGCACTAAAGAAAATCTCAATCCCAATCGACCTATGATTTTTTATGGTAATGAATATGATTTTGGAGAGATATAATGAAAACATTTATTATCAATAATGGAGTTGATAACTTTTTAATTCTTATTGAAGATTACAAGATACCTGAAAAATAAGTTACTGATTTCACTCATTAGGAGAAACAATAATATAAAATGAATTATAGAGTAAGAAATTATCTATTGTGTTCCATGAAAAGGAATATATATAGCCATATATCTTATTATGAAGCTGATAATAGCATATATAAAAAGTTAGAAGCCACTCACTTTGGAACATCTAAATATTTTTATACTAGAAGAGTTATGATGAGAGAATACTATCAAGCTTTTGATTTTCTACCTAGAGAATCAGTAGAAAAAATGCATCAATGATTTATGACTATTTTCAATCGTTTGCATTCTCTTTGAGAAAAGGATATTACATATAGTATCTTGGTTGAAAAGATTATAGAGATAATTCCCAATGAATGGTAATCCAAAAGAATAAATTTAGATGAAAAAAGGAATATTACAAATCTAACACTTTATGATCTTATTGAAACTCTCATGAAATATTAAGGCGGGCTTAAGATAGATGTTGAGAAGATGGAAAAGAAAAATGGTAGTGTATCTTTTGCAACTACGTCTATTATTCCTACTAATGTTCATTTTGCATATAAAGTTGTAAATTCTTAAGGAAGTGTATGATAAGAATGATTCTGGAGTTATATTCTATAAATATAATAAGGAAGGATATGTCAGACCTAATTTTATTAAGCTGAAATGGAATGATAAGAAGGAAATAAATTCATATATAAATTCCAAGAATTATTGTAAGTCTAAGAACAGAAAGTGTTTGAGAGCATATAACACTTTCAATGTCAGTGGTGGAGATACCTCATCAGATAATTCTTCAAACAACAAAAGTTATGGGCAGTGGAACACTAGTCTTTTTACTGAAATACCTTTGGTAAATAATTTTCTCATGGAAAAGGTATAAACTATTGAATCTCTTACCTATTTATCTTTAAATGAAAATTATCTTGATAATAATGAAAAGAAAAATTATGAATCTTCAAAAAAAGAATCTTCCTCAACTGATTAGGATAATACTTTACCTAGTTATGATGAAGTATCTAGGTTTTAAAAATTCTTTGAAAATGAAAATTGTAAAATTTGTAAAAAAACATGATAATACCAAAACAAAACTTGTTAAATATGATTAAATATTTTCAACTTTGACTAAATAAATAGCATATCCTTATAAAGATTTTGATATAACTAATTTGCAAAAAGATATTCTTTTTGAAGAACATGAAAAGTTTATTTCTGAGAAAATAAATTTACAAAATGATTTTGTAAAACTTAGTTATAATACTATTTCTCATGAGGATAATAATTTAGTTTTAAAACTAAATTCTGAGATATCAAGATTAAAGAAATTTTTTTACAAGTCTTCCACTGCTAAGAAAAACTTCAATAAAATTTATAATCAAATAAAACCTCATAGTGATAATACTGGATTAGATTTTACTAACCAAAAACCTTTTTTAGTCATAATTATTTTATTCCTAAAATTTATCCTTTTTTGATGAAGTTCCAAAGTGGTGGACATTAGAAAAGTAAATGTTCTTTAAATAGATTTCAATCACTTTGTTTTCATAAATCTTATTTTTCTAAGGAAATGAAATTTTCTCAAAGCAATAATGTTGGTCAAATGTGGTTACCTAAAATAGTATTTTCTAATAATACCATACCCAAAAAGGTTTGTGTTCTGAAAAAATAATTTCTTTGTTTTCATTAAAAATAGATAGTGACAACAAAAAAAACATTTGGTACATGGATAGTGGTTTCTCTATAAATATTAATGGTAACATAGATATCTTTAAGAAGATTATCAAGATAAAAGGTGGAAAAGTAACTTTCAGAGATAATGCTCAAGGATAAATCATAGTTATATGTAACATTATTATTCTTAGAAAACCTTTAATATCAAATGTTTTATCTGTTTTAGGACATAAGAAAAATCTTCTATAAAGGATTCTATTTTTGATAAGAAAATAAAGATTGATTCTTCCCCCACTGAAGAAACAAAATAAATAGAAGAAAATATCGGATTATGAATTCAAAAAGCTGATGGAACATAAGGCACAAAATAAAACTGAAGATACAAAGTTTGGGATTGATGTAGCTAAGGCCTTAGCCTTAAAAATTCAAGTTTATGATGAGTTGAAAAAGGTATAAAAGAATAAATATACTAGATAATGAAGAAGAGGAATAAGAAGAAGAATATGGTGATGAAGAAATGAAGTTTGATAAATAGATAAAGGAAAATAAATCATCAGAATCATCTTATTCTTCATCTCCCTTAGCTACTTAGTATGATAAGAATGCATACTTAGAAAGTAATTAAGAAAAAAAACATCATCATCAAAGGAATAAAAATATTTAACAAAATATGAGCGAAATTCATCCATAAAGGAGGAGGAAGAAGACCAACAATCACACACAAAGGTTTCTGAAAAAGATGAATCAGATAAGAATGTTGATGTTATAGAAGTTTCAGATGATAATATTGTTTACAATAAAGGAAAATAAAAATATGAGGAAGTAAAAAAACTTGATATTTAATATTCCAAACTAAAACCTCCAAAAGCATCATCAGGATAATCAGACTCAAAGGAAACCTTTTCACAGAAAGGTTTTGATTTTATCTTCCAAACTTTGAAAATGATTAGTGATATTATTCCATATTTTACTAATCTTGAGGCAAGGTGTAAAATTATTCAAAGTAGTCTTAATGAGAAATCAGAGTCCTTGAATGTTATCACTGAATTAGTTATCCATATTGAGGCATAATTGAAAACATTTCAAGAAAATTCCAAAACTCATAAAATATTGTACAATCAAATGGTAAAGTGGTTGAATTAAGTGGATAGTGATATCATGGATCATGATGACCATATTTTTTAAGTCAATATACTTTTATTAGAACTGGAAGATTCCTTTGAAAATTTATCTACTGATGTAATAGATTGTGTCAAGTTAGTTGAAGATTTCAGAGACATAATTGATGAATGAACTAAAGAAGTAAAAGTACTTAAAGAAAAGTTTCATAGTTTGGAGTTGGTAAAAATTAGGATAAGAACATGTGAAAATTAATTGATTCTTATGAAAGAAGAAAATAAGAATATTTATGAGGCAGTTGAGAGTGTCAAGTCATAATTCCAAAAGCAGGCTATGTGAGAATACCAAATCAGACAGCTCAAATCATCTATGGAATAATCTAAAAAAGATATTATCATGTTCAAAAATATTCAGGACATTGTGAAAAAATTAATTAATAAATAATGGACACTTTTACTTTTGAACTCTCGATGTGTATTTTCAAACATTTAAATGGTTGTAAAATTTGAATAACCTTTTCATAAAATATTTTGTTTTTGAATGTTTTCCAATTAATATTGGATGTGTGTTCTTTCATTTATTTCTTGTATGATTTGTTATTTCATATAAAAAATTGTTTTGTATGCTATCTCTTACTAACATTTCAGGTTATATACTTTCCCAATTATTTTTGAAAATCACAAAGGGGGAGAAGTCTTTGAAAATTTTATATAAGGTTTTAGAGATTTATATGTGGGTAGTTCTTTAAATGGAGAAGTTTAAAGGGAGAAAGTATTGAAAAATATTAAGGATAAATGTTTAAGGGGGATAATTCTATAAAGGGTAGAAACTTGAAGTATGAATATTTTCTATCATATCATAAAAGGGTTAAAAACTCAAAGGGGAGTTATGAAGTATATCTTCAAAGTTATTAAATTGTAAAAGGGTTGTAAGTATTTCAATGTTATTATTTTCATTTAAGTACTATGTTTTGTACTTTCCAAAAAGGGGGATATTGTTGAGTCAAAAGTCTAACTTCTTACTTTTCCATTCCTTTAGTTGTAGAAATCATAATCACCTTATTAAAACTTTGTTTACTATCTTTTTATATCCCAAGTGTTTTAGTATATTTTTGTAAAAAACATTACTTTTTACTATAAATAGAAATGCTTTTATTGCATTACAAATATAAAATTTTATTATCCAATATGATCCATCAAACTGAAGGTGTGTCTGATCCATCAGACTAAACTTTGTTCTGACCATTGGTTATACTTTGTCTTATTGAAAAAAATCTTAACCATTGGACTAACCTTCGTACCGATACATCGAACTAAAAATCATTAAGTTTATTGGATTGAAAATCCATAATAAATTCTATCAGACTATCTAAAATTTTATAATCAGAGTATATTGATTTTTTTCCATCACACATAATACAAAATATAATTGTAGTAGTGCTAAACAAAATGATAACAAAAATTTAGTTATTTATAGGATGTTAAGTGAAAGTTGTCTGAAGCTGTTTCAACTAACTCAAAAATGTGACTGTTGGATCTATGCATATAAATAAGAGTTCATTTATAGAGTTAGGAGCTAATTGATTTTCATCTCAATTTTTCTAAAGTTTTCTTTGTGAAAACATCTCGTTCCAAAGTCATTGTAATACTTTAGAGAGTTGAAGTTGTAAGGAATCCCTGTGTGGATTGTAATTCCATTAGAACTATTTTCTTTTGTAATCATTGAATCTGATCGTCGTTCTAATTGAGGTATTCCGAGGAAATGAAGACATATGTGAATCTGATCCATCAGATTGAGGACTTTCAGGGCTAGGAAGACAGATACGGATCATCATATCGAGGGCTTTCGAGGATAGGAAGCCATAGCTTCTTATGGTCATCATATCAAGGGATTTCCTGGTAAGGAAAGACAATCTTTACAATAGGTATAAAATTTTTAATACTCGTATTTAGGGTTTTGGGCTACCTTAACTCTTTAGGTTAAAGAGTGAAATCTTTTATTAATCATTTAAGTAATTCTTTTTGTTATGATCTTTGTATTTCTTGTTTGTACAAGATCAATTTTTTCATTGTGAATTATATTAGAATGATATATGTTTTGAATATTTATAATATTAGTTTTATCAAACAACCTATGATACTAATAAATGTACTCTAATAATAATAGAACTACATCTAGTTCTGATTTATTTACTCTAATAATCGAACGATGTCTGTATCTGATCATTTTACTTAAAGATGAATTGTGTTTTGTGTTTTGTTTAATTTTTTAAACTACAATTAACCAAACCTATTTTATTCCATTATAAACTCTCTTAATCCAAAAAAGGTGATGTGATAAATGGTTTTTGTACTAGTTTCAGGTAATCAGTGACCTATACTGGGTACCCTATAGAGCCATAAGTTCCATTTTTATATTTGAGGGGAAATTGTTCTTTTTACTTAAAAATATAATCCCTAAAAAAATTTGCCTTGGGTTTTCCCTAATTTTTTGTAATTCACCCATTTATTCTAATATCTTCCTCTATTTTTATTCCTCTTAATCAATTATACCAATAATTTTGGTATAGGGTTTCTCTAAAGGGTCGTGAAATCTCATCTTCAATAAGAGGTGGGTGGGTTCTCCCTAAAATAATCTCTTTTTTCTCTTATCTTCATGGAAGGGAATGAAATATACTAATCCAAACCCCCAGGCCTTGTAAATATCATCTATTCCTTTGGTATTATCTTCATCTAGCTACTTATAGGGGTTTATCTTGGGTGAATTGAAGGTAAGGATGTTACTTTTCTTTCAAAATTTATTCTACTATATTTGCAATAATAAAAGCCTTAATAGTTTCATATATTTTGAAGGTTCATTGGATTTAGTGGCATTATACCATCTCCCTATTAACCTCAAAAGAGACTTCTACCTTAATTTTAGTATGTGTCCCTTCTTCCTCTCATATGAATAAAGGGTTGGTCTGGAATGTTTGGGTCTGAGTTAATTTAATCATAATAAAATGTTAGTAATTAATAAAGTTTTCATAAATATTTTTATCAAATATGTGAATTAGTTTAGTTGATTCGTCTTATGCTTATCAAATAGGAATACCATAACTATCAAATATAACCCTTGTTCGTTATTTTTTTCCTGTTAGGATTGCTTTACATTCCATACATGCTATTCATATATGTGAAAATCATACCTCCCTTTTATTATGTTGTTTACCACAATGATTTTAAATGAGATATTAATTGCAATGTATGTTTTAAGTGTCGGTCATGTTTAGTAATATAGTTACTTTATTGGTTATTCATATCGAGCTATTATCAAAATCATGGAATATATGCTTTAAAATGTTAGAATGTCTGTGTTGGGTTATATAAAGAACGGGCATGTGACCTTATGTGATAAACAGATTGATGGGATGGGTTGGGCTCGCAATGCCAAAATTTTATATACCCCTTCCCCTATTCGTGAAGGGACAAGCTACAATATTACCTTAACTTTTATACACGATTTCCTTTCTATCTTATGGAATATTAATTACAACCTGACTCAATTTTATTCGGTTGTCTTAGATTCTAAGATTTAGCTTGAAGTCATTAGATCAAGTATGGACCCTCCCTATATTAATGGTTATCTATTATTACCATTATTCATGCATCATTTTTCTGATATACTATGTTGACTTTTGTTTTGTTAATTCCTATAGTTTTTTATTATTTTCACAAAAACATTAGTCTATAAACGGATGTAAGGGGTGGGGTGGTGACCACCTACTAAGTATGTTATGATCACACCCTGGATGTGTTTTTATGGGAAGCACATAGATTATTTTGTTAATAATACAAATAAGGGGAATGACTCGAATCATGGGAACTAGTTAAACATAGAGTGTGATATTTGGGTGGTCTATTTTATGAGATTTTAATGGAAGGACCAACCATCGACATTGGGGTTTTCGTATGATGTTTTCATAGGAATTATCATATATGGGACTCCAAAATTTTATCTTTTAGGGACCATTTATCCCACGTATTATGTATATAACTTGTTTTTACTAGGATACACTTAATTTTTGTACACATTATAGATGTTTTGGACCATAGTTATATAATATCACATGTTCATTTCATTTCATTCAATTAGTATTGTTTTATTATTTGATCATCTCCATTAATTAATTGATTACATGATTGGTGTACATAGTGTTCAAATAGGTCATTCTAACTATGGACATGAATCATATATTGTTTAATATATTATTCTAAGGAGGAAAACCATATCCCATTCACATTTAATTTAACCCCTGGCATTTACACTAGCCTCTAGTGACCGGTAGGTGCGCTTGAGGTGTTGTGGTGACTTAGTTCGATATTGTTCGAGTATTTGGGTCACGGTCATTACACCACATTCCTTTAAAAAGAAGAATCCCACCATCCTAATTAAAGTAAAATAGTGTATTTTATGATAATAATAGTTTTTATTTATTTATCTCTCATCTCCCTCATATATCTCTCCTATCATATTTCTATGATTTTATTTTTCTAGTTTCATAACATTATTCAATTTATGGGTTACCCTTGATAATCATATTTTCTTCAGTTTCTATTTTTTCTCATGGAAATGTTTTTTTTTTACATATTTTCTAATGTAGATTCAACAATTTAGAATGTTGTGTCACTATGATTCACCACATTTTTTCCTGATGGTGGAAATAATAAGAAGTATGCTTAATCATCATATTCAACCCCTTCCTAAGGCTTGGTTTCACTGTCGTGACAACTGTGTCATGCATTAAGTACATTGATCAAAACAGTTATACTAAAATTTCCAATCGGTTTGAAATTAAAGAAAATTATAAAATTATATCCTAATTTCATTCATATTTATTACAAGATGATCCAACTATGTTTCCAAATATTAAATATTATCTTGAGTTTTTTATTGAAATTATAAATTATATTGTTCAAGTTGGATAATTTTCACCATCATTCACTCAAAAGTTTATTTCATGGTAAATTATAATTTTTATTGCTTATATAAAGAGTACAAACTTTATGTTTATTAAGTACTTGAAACTTGATTATTTTACATTGGTTGGTCCTATTGAGGTTGGTTTGGTCATAGTTTTCAAAGGTTCATTAAGGTGTGTTCTTTGGTGCAACGTGTTGTGAGGTATTCCCTGAGTGGATGACCATAAATGAGGTGATGTAACCTCATAAAGGAGTTCACCTTTTGCATGATCATGGAGGTGTTGGGAGCACCCGAGGCCAACTGTGAAAAAAATGTATTTTGGTCCAAAAAAGGACCAAACTCTATCAAAATTATTTTAAGAAAAATAAGAATAAGATAAATAGGTTGTCTCTCCTTCACAGATCTAAAAGGCTCCACCAGTTATGGGATGAAAAAGCACAAAGTAGTGCAAAAATGGATTGTGTTCACACTGCATTACACCCATCTCCTATAACTCTTGTGACGGTTGTGGTTATTAAACTCCATGTTGCATTACACTCATCTCCTCTTTTATTTTATTTTCTTATCACTTTCGTTGAATTTTGTTCCATTATACATCTACTATAATTTTTTTATCATTCAACATCACAATCCTACAATACCAAGTAGTGCAAAAATGAGTGAGGAATGTTCTAAAACACCAACTAGTTTCGTTCCAAGTAGTGCAAGGAAATTCCCAACTTAGAAGTATGTGTATCAAGAAAATGAAAGTGGTAAAGCTTCAGAAACTTTAAATTTTTGTTTATAAACAAATAAATGAGGCATTGTTCATATGAAACAATACTTGGTTAGAGGATATAGAAATTTTACCACTTGTAAGAAATGTTTGGATCATATAAAGGAGATAAGACAGTATGTAAATAAAAAGGAAGAAGATAAAAATTAGAGAAATATACATCATGATGTTGATGAATTCTATTATGGCGATGATGAAAAATAATATATTAAAGAGATAAATATGAAGGGTAAGAGTTCCTAAATTTAAACCGGTATATGAAAGAAAACAACTAATCCATTACATAATATTATACCTATCACAAACCAACCCGGGTACCCTGATAACCCAATAACCGAGCCGGCCCTAACATAGCCCGAAGGGTGTTACCGATCCCCATGGGTAGACGACTAGCACCTAGAATCATACAACATACATGTGGGAACGATTTTTTCCACAAGAATGTGAAAGAAAAAGAAAACAAGACAGTATGCATAATAAAAGAAAATCCATTGGGAGTGAAGTACCAGAATACAATAAGGCATAAAAATCCCAAAGTACTACAACCCAAGTACTAAAATTGTAAAAACAACCCTAAGGTCCCTAAGGACACAACTCACCAAGACCAAAGCTCAACAGCTGGATCCACCTCCAACAGATACCTTCCCTTTGCTCGAACTTGGAAGAAGAAAGTCTACAAACACCCAAAGGAAAAAAGTAGGGTGTGAGCCTAAGCCCAGTAGGATACCACCAAAGATTACATAACATATTCCAAACATATATTATCCAAAGAAAATCTTTCAATTTTAATGTAAACAGGTTTGGAAATTCAAAATCATATTTAAACAAAACATGCTATACATTTTCAAATGATGGAAATAAATATTTTAAACAATGATTTTACAAATGATGGAATATTTATAAAACAATTTCTTATGTAAAACGTTTATATAAAATAGTTTTTATAAATTCAGTAGGCATGTAAAGTAGTTCAAAATCATTGGCATACATTTATATCTCAAATATAAATAAACAAGCGAGCAACATAGTCATCTGCCAAAAGGTACGATAGTATTAACCAGCTATAGGATTCTGCACTCTCTATGTGAACTCAGCAAAATGTGTATACACACTTCCCTATGACACTAGCCAAAGGAGACTCGTCACCAACCCTTTGGGGATGTTACCCACCCCAAGTATGTTTTAGAATGTTTTTGTAGCGTAAGTGTATCCAAATAACTCACTAACTACCTAAGGCTTGCATGTGATCTTGCATGATGGGTGAACTGCTTTAAGACTACTTAAAATAAAATAAATCCCATTTTTCCATTTCAAAAGTGAAAATTTCTTTCCATTTAAAATTAAACAGGTTTCATTCAAAAACATGACTTTTTCACAAGATAAACCATTGGGTTTCTATCAAATAATTTTAATCCATTTTTACCTGTTTGAAATCCATTCAAAACCAATTCCATCATTACACAATTTATTTCCACAATTAAATTTAAATTTTTAATTGAAATCATTCCCATAAAATCCACAATTTAAATTAAACAATTTAAATCAACCAATTTCCATAAACACGCCCAATTCAATGGAATTGGGGTTTTCCAAATTTCAATGCCAAATCCATTTCAAATGTCTCGATTCACTGGAATCGAGTTTTTATCAATTTAATTGAAATAATATTTCATCAATTGAATTTAAATCAACAATTGAAATAAATCAAACAATACAAGGATAATCAATTTGGCTAATCAGAACGGAACCACCTACCTCAAGGTCACTGATGTTAGCGGCAACGATAATCCACCCTGTGAGGTTCAATACACCTCCTTGCGACATTTTTATTGTAAGCGTCGACACACCAATTCTCGACGCTCGTCGAGGTTTCCAAGAATCAAAACATCTAATTTATTTCACAAGGAAGTAAAATATTACATGTGATTACATTTTCTCTCTTCTAGATAATCTATGGATTATCATTTTATGTTAATGCATGAAATCGCAATAAATATCCATAATAATAATTATAAACCTCATTTGATAATTATATCCCTCTATTTTATTTCTCAAGGAAATAAAATATTACATGTGATTACATTTTCTCTCTCATGGATAATTGCAAATTATTGATTAAAATATTACATGCGATAATATTTTATCTCTCATGGATAATTACCAATTATTGATTAAAATATTACATACGATAATATTTTATCTCTCTTGGATAATTTCAAATTATCAATTAAAATATTAAATGTGTTAATATTTATCTCTCTTGGATAATTTTCAAATTATCTTTTTATAATTATAATAAGTATCCTTTGACAAAAAAATGTGATTATCCCATGATAATTTTGATAAACATTTCACGTGATAATTACCTCATAATTATCCTTTAAAAAAATTGACTCAAATTATCTTGATAAGTTCATGAAATTATCCTTAGATAATTCTTTATAATTATATTTTGATAATTTGATGAAATTATCAATTGATATTTTTATTTATAATTACCTTCCAAAAATCTTGTGCAATTATCCCCATAAAATTTCATGCAGATATCCTTTTATAATATTGAAAAAAAATATTCTTTGATAAAACATTGAAATTATTGTTTTCCAATTTCATTTAATTAAACCCTGATAATCCCATGTGATTGTCATTTTATAAAACAAAGATTATCTTTTGATAATTTTGTGCAATTACATTTTGATAATTATTTTTAGTAAGACATCCAATTTTCCTTTAATAATTCAAAGCAATAATCATAAGACAATTTTATAAACTATAACTAGATAAAACCATGTGATTATCCTATTACAATTATTTTAATAATTATATTTTGATAATACAAATAATCATCCTATGACAATTTATTTTAAAAATTCCATTTAAAATGCGAAAAGGCAGATTTAACAATACATTGGTTCTTTCAGATTAAAAATATGATTTAGATCCTACTCATCGAGATGAATTCAAAGGTACCAATGATGTGCAATTCCGATCAATAACGATGAAGTTATAAAATTTATAAGATTGGAATATTAATAAAAAAGGAAGAGAAGAACCTACAAGTTGTAGCACACCAATGTGGTGGGTGGTGCATTAACCGAAGAACTGAGGAACAACACACCCATGGGAGTTCGATGTCCTTTACACATGGCAGGGTCAACCACTAAAAACCAGATATCCAGGTTATTTAAATCCCCAAAACCATCATGTTTCTTCATTCTGAAAAAAAAAATACCCTATATTAAACCATCTGTTACCTTATGTTTTAACTAGATATTCAAAAATGAGTCATTTATTTCTTCCAACTATGTCGTTTCCACTGAAACGGATTAAAACGGTGAAGAAACGGATGTTTTTCAAAAACTTACCACATCAACAATGGAGTTCTGGTTTTTTTAAGGAGAATCAGCATGAAAGAGGATGATGAACAGGGTAAAAAGAAATATATTTGATAATTAAAATCGGATTTAACTATTAAATTAAATTAATTATTTAATATAAAAATTAAATAACATCAAATGTCCATTGAAAATAAAATTTATACCCTATATAGGGTAAACACCTCATTTCGGACCCAACGGTGGTCTCGGATTTCTCAAATGATGAACGGTTTGAAAGATATTAATTATTTATTAGTGAAAAATCAGAATAATTAATTAATTAAAATAAAAAGTGTTATTTTTGCGAGCAAGGCATCAAAACGTCTGATGCTTTCAAATGTTATACCAAGTATAGGGTAAACCCCTCATTTCAGACCTATAGGTGGTCTCGGATTTCTCAAATGATGAATAGTTTGTGAGATATTAATGATTTATTAATAAAAAAATGGAATAATTAATTAATTAAAATAAAGTGTTATTTTTGCGAGCGAGGCATCCAAACGTCCAATGCGAACAAATGTTATACCTTTTCTAGGGTAAACACAACTTTACGGACCCATTTGTGGTCTCAGATTTCCCATACGATGCACCGTTTGAGAGATATTTAATTATTTTTAATAAAAAAAATATATTAAATATTATTTAAGAACTTTATCTCATGAGCGAGACATCCAAATGTCCAGCACCTTTGAATTTTATACCCCTCCTAGGGTAAACACCATATTACAGACATAACAGTGGTCTCAGATTTCTCAAACAATGCATTGTTTTGGATTTATTCTAATATTTTTAATAAAAATTGAACAGTTAATATATTCTATTTAATAATTTTATTTCATCTTCGCTGACCATTTGCGGGCCTCAAAAACTCATACTTACTCAGTGTTTAACTCAAAAAATATTTAATTCAATATTACAGAGTGTTAATTTGGCGTTTTACCATTCTGCGTCGTGTTTAACAAAAACACAACTTTTCACTGATAAACCTTTTTCCCATTTAACGTAATAATAATTTAATCTAAAGGAAGAGGGTTTATCAATACTTGAAACAGTAGCAGGATGTTACAACATCCCCACCATAGGAACTTTTTGTCCCCAAAAATCCTACGAAGAAACCGCTACCTCAAAAAGACAAGGCCATTGTTCTCTCATCAGTGACTCCCTCTCTCGCATCTTATGAGAATTAGAACCGTGATTCCATATCACATGGACCAGAAGTATCATCATCCCATAAAGTACTTTGGTCTCATAATCAACAACCATGATTGGTCGTTCAGTCACAGATAAAACATGTTCCACTTCAAGATCACACCAACTCAGAACATGAAATGGGTCAGATAAATACTTTTGAAGTTGAGTATATGAAACACATTATGTATCGACATCAGTTGTGGTGGTAGTGATAAATGGTAAACAACTTTCCCCACCTAATCAAAAGCCTCAAAAGATCCCACAAAATAAGGAGCAAGATTCTATTACCACCTAAGTCGTCGATGACCCAACTGGGGTGAAACCTTCGAGAATAAATGGTCACCAAAACTGTTGCTTCAAGTCATAGAACATCTTAGTGCTTCCTGGGTGCACAACCAATTGGAAAATATGGAAATCCCCCATTATAGGATTCCTTGTCACTGATAGTGAAATATAAAGGTTCTAATAACATAGAACAACCTCTTTGGAGAACGACCACTAGGATTTAGTCTCCCCACCATAAAGAGAGTCTCTAATTCTTACAAAATTCATCAACAAGATTATGTTCCTGAAGAATCATCTCAAGGAGAGAAGATGTTAGAGAACCATTAACTTTCAGGGTAGAGAGAACTAGCACCGCCTAAAATTACACACTTGGGTGAATAAAGGATTTCTCAAGAAGATTGTCCATCTGGGACATTAATTCTTTCAGTTCAACTAGATCCATTTGGTAAGAGGGAAAAGAAACTAGTTGAGTACCAAACATTAATTCAATAGAAAAGTCAACCTCTCTTACCAGTATAAAACCATAGAATTCAGAAGGAAACACGCTGGGAAACTCAACGATGATTGGAGGGAGATCACCACTCATTGAATCTCACTCTAGATCAAAAGTAAACACTGATATCACATTCCCCCAACTCCAGATAAGAAGGTCCGACTCCGCTCGACCTTGGGTCACATTCCTTTGGAAGGACAAGAGGCACACCACTGGGTGTAATAATGTAAACCCGTTGAACCAGCCTGGGTACCCTGGTAACCTGATAACCGAGCCAATCCATCCTGAATACGACATTAATAGATTTCATTTTGAGTACCAAAAAAACTCCAAGCATGTTTGACAACTGATAGAGATAAGACACAATAGGGATTACGGAGACCCTACTCTCTCTTTATACTGAGGGGTATAGTAATATCCATTGCACAAGATAAAATATCCATAGTAAGATTAAGCAGATTAATAGTACGAATTGAAATAAACGAGTGAGATGCACTCGTATCAAAAGAGTAGTCACTACGACAAAGCTATAGTAATAGTACCACTCACGGTCATTGGACTAGTATCTGCTTCCTCTGGAGACTCTTCCACTGTGTGAAGAAGCTTCGTTCTAGATGCATGTGGCTAGAACCCTTTTTTACATGAAGCATTTTATTTCCCCCACCATTTTTAAAGGTTTTGATGATCTCGTGCCACTGTGTAGAGTGGGAAATATGTAGAATAACTTATGTAATTCCCCCAAACGTCCGTAAGAGCCACAGTTCTTTTAGCCTGCTCAGGCTTGAAAAACTCCTCAACTTTGGCCAACACCATTGGCTCTAGAAAGAACTATATGGTGAAAAGAACCTTGATTTCATTCCAATCTAAGCCCTCATGTTTCTTTGTCATCACTATCATGCCCCACCATCTCCTTCTTGGTCCCTCTAACACAAAGGTGGCACACTTCACCTTGATCTCGTTCGGTGTCTACAAGAACTCAAACAAAAGTTCTATCATGTACATCCATTCCTTATCATGTTAAGGATCAGTGGAGCCTTTGAAAACTAGTGGTCTCTAGTGAAAGAACTCTTGAGAAAAATTTTGAAGAGCACCCCCCAGGTTCCACTGCTAGAGCCTGAATGGGGACTAGAGGTGGTGCCTATCCCAGAGCTTGGACAGTGCAAAAAATCACCTCAACTAGGCTTGGGTCCACTGGAGGATTCACTCACTAATATTCAGTAGTATCCCCTTCCTCGATCTGATTTGCACGTCTTCTAGGATGCATGATGTTACACAACATCAGCAGATAATAAGGAAGACATTAGATAATTCTCGTATATAACAACGAGGGAAACATGATCCCGACTGGTAGAACATACATGTTTTGGATTTCACTCTATCCAAATTAAAATAGGGAAAAGACTAGAACTAATCAACAAGATGTCTTTCCTTAACAACCCCTGGTGACTTAAGGTTCATTGCGGTGAGATCTGGACAGGCACTCAATTGAAACTACCTCCTAAGTCCCGACAAGAATACTCAAATGCATATTGTCATCAAGGAAAGATGCTTAACCTCCCTCTGATACCACTTTGTCACGAACCAGCCCGGGTACCATGGTAACCTGATAACCGATCTGACCCTAACATAGCCCTAAGGGAATTCCTGATCCCCATGGGTTGACGACTAGCACCTAGAATCATACAACATACATGTGGGAATGATTTTTCCACAAGAATTCAGAAGAAAAAAGAAAACAAGAAAGTATGCATAACAAAAGAAACTCCATTGGGAGTGAAGTACCAAAATATTGAAGGTTCCAAGCATAGCGGAAGCATGGTTGGGATGGGACCTAACTTTGATTTTTACCATGATCAATGATTATTCCAGGATCAATATGATTATGAATTCCAATCTCCACAGAATATAATCAAAGATTTAGATAAAGAATAAAGAGGGCTGAAACCTTAGAGAGGATCTTTCACATCATGTTTATAATTAATTTCATTAATTTCATAAATAAAAATAATACTTGAATTGGTATTTTTCTTCTTTGATGATGTTGATCGTCCAGAATGACCCTTCTGGATTATCTCGTTGTGTTTGTAAGGATCCAAACTAGAATCCCTCTAGTGGTGATCCACACGTGCTCCGATGGCCTCTAATTGACACCGCTCGTTCTCCAGGTGCCAGCGCGGTGAAGTGAGTGTCTTGTGTCGGTCGTTCTTGATCGCTTGTTCTTCGGCCTTGAAGAATGTCTCTCATTCTTGAGAGGGGAGATAAGAGGATTCTAGAGAGAAATTGCTTGGATCAACAATTCTCAATTCACTAGGCGTGTGGTGTGGTGTCTGGAACAATAGGCGTACTTGCCTATTTATATACATGGAATTTCAGTTACAATATTTAATTGCATAGAAACAATTAAATACATTCATGAACTTAGAGAGAACTCATGCATTTCATAATAATACTGCGTCATTATTTATGGTGCGCCAACTTGCGCAAAACGGAATTATAAATAAAATTCTACATCATAAAATAATATCAGCTTTATTTTAATTTGTGTCAACTAGTTAGAAAATTATTTACCATCTTGAAAATAATTATTTTACTACCGGACCGACTTTGGTCTGCTTGAAATCCACTTCCATTTATTGAACACCCAAATAAATAAATAATTTATTTATTCTCTTAAATAAATATTTTATTTTCAAACTAGTAAATAAATATTTATTAAATGTTCAATAAAATAAATATATATATTATATTTAATTTATGTGATCATTTTTACTTGAATAAAATTATTCCACAGTCTTGAGAATGATATTTATTTCATTAATTAAATTCAAATAGAATTTAACTGAGACCAACAAAAACACTTAGTGTGTGACCCTCTAGGATTCTTTCTCTTTGGAATTAGGCGGGCTTGCCTAAAGTCCAAGAGTACTGTCTAGCAACGGGTTAGGTACCAAAGAGAAAGAATGTAAAGTCACAAAAATGACATCCACATATGAATGATAACTGTGTAATATAATCCCTTTATCACAATATCTCATCAAGCATGTTTCATGATTGTGTCATCAACTTTTATGCTTGATACGTCGTTCTTTTACTACCTGAAATAAACTCGTCATTACACCATGGACATGGAATTTAGCGTGATGGTTCTATTTCAATCAAAGGGTCAAGATATCAACTTACATGAATGGAAGGTACAAATCCTTCCTCGACTTATCCATTAATAACATGTCACTTGTGACACACCCAACATACCCTATTTCCTGCCAACTGTATGCGTGATGGTTTTCGTTAGTAAATCAAAGTGCATAAGTCGTGACATGTATTAATGATAATCTTAAAGTTTGGGGATCATTACAAACGCTCAAAGATAGAAATATCTAATGACACAAAAACATGTGTAATTCCTAGTAGTGAGTATGTTATTATAATCTCCTATCTTGGAGATTACCAAGTGTGAACTTAATGAGAGGAATTCTCGTCTGCTTACGAGTACTCGCACCTGATGTTCTGCATGCTATGTGTCCCATCAGAGCATGTCATCCAACCACAGAACTATATTTAGGAATATTGTTATAGAATTTCAAGTTTCTCATCATAGTGGGGAACTGTCATGACCTGATCAATGCAACAAATACTCTAGTACATTATTACATCATATTCATGCAGAACAATGAACAATATGTAATAATACATTAAATATCCATGTAATCAATGTAAAACTAGTTGGTTCTTGGACACCAACTCTTACAAACTCCCACTTGAACTAGAGACAACTGCCTACGACTTTCATTCCGCTAGAACTCACATGACGATCATGTTTCTGCTGATTAAAGGATTTATTCAAGGGGTCCACCATGTTGTCTTCCATGGAAATACTAATCACTGCAACTTCACCTCTCTGAGAAAAATCCCTCAAGAGATGATACTTCTGAAGTATGTGCTTCGTCTTCTGATGTAACCTTGGATCTTTTGCGAGATCCACCGTTGTAGTATTATCACAATACAGTGTGATGGGATCTTTACTGCTAGGTATCACATCTAGCTCCTGGATAAAGCTTTGCATCCAAACTACTTCTTTAGCTACCTCAGAAGATGTGATATACTCGGACTCTACTGTAGAATATGCGACCACACTATACTTTGAGCTCTTCTAGCTCACTGTACCTCCATTCAAAGTGAAGATGTATCCCGTTTGTGACTTCATGTCATCTTGATCAGTTTGGAAACTAGCATTTTTGTATCCTCTGATTACTAGTTCCTCATCTCCTCCATAAACTAGGAACATATCCTTAGTATGCCTTAGATACTTTAGGATTGTCTTGACTACCATCCAATGGCAGTCGCCTGGGTCAGCTTGATATCTGCCTACCACACTCAATGCATAGGCAACATCCAACCTAGTACATATCATGGCATACATGACTGACTCAATCTCTAATATGTATAGAGTCCTTTCCATTATCTTTATTTCCTTTTGTGTCTGAGGACACATTTTCTTGGAAAGATGAATGTCATGTGATGCTGGAAACAACCCCCTCTTGGATTGTTCCGTACTAAATCTCTTCAGTATCTTATCAATGTATGTACTTTGACTTAGGCCCAGAAATCTCTTGGATCTATCATGATGTATCTTGATCCCAATAATATACGCTGCCTCGCCCAATTATTTCATGGAGAAGCATTGATTCAACCATTCCTTAACAGACTGTAAGACTGGTATCTCATTTCCAATAAGTAATATGTCATCAACATATACTATTAGGAAAATGATTGCACTCCCACTAAACCATTTGTAGACATAAGTATCACATTCATTCTTAATAAAACCAAATTCTTTTATGGATTCATCAAAACAAATATTCCATGACCCGAATGCTTGCTTTAATCCATAAATGGATTTCTCCAACTTGCATACCTTATTGGAATCCATTGGAGTCACAAAACCTTTAGGTTATGTCATGTATACATCTTCTTGAAGGTTCCCGTTAAGGAATGTTGTTTTGACATCCATTTTCCAAATCTCATAGTCATGGTAAACCGCAATAGCAAGTAGAATTTTGATAGATTTCAAAATTGCAACTAGTGAGAAGGTTTCATCATAGTAAATTCCTTGACGCTATTTAAAACCTTTTGCAACCAGTCATGCCTTATAGTTACTGAATTTTCCTTCCATGTCCATTTTCTTCTTGAATAACCATTTGAAACCAACAGGATTTACATCAACTAGAGGATCTACCAAAATCTAGACTTGGTTTTGGTACATGGAATCCATTTCAGAATTCATGGCTTCTTTCCACTTGGCAACGTCCGTTCCAGTTACTACTTAATTGTAGGTTAGAGTATCATTATTATCAACTAATAAGGAGTAACCATCCTTGGTAACTAGAAAATCGTATTGTTTCGGTTCTATAACCTCTCTTGTACTCCTACGTAGTACTTGTGTCTCTAGAATAGATTCTTCTTCCACGGGGCTTTGTGGAATCTGTTCATGTACCAACTCTTGTGTACCTTGAGCCTCGACTTCATTGAAGTCTATCTCACTCCCACTATCTCTTTTGTATATGTGCTCCCTCTCAAGGAATATGGAATGTCTTTCCACTATAACATTTTTTCTATGAGGTTGTATAGGTAATATCCCCTTGTTTCCTTGGGGTATCCTATAAAGGTACACTTTTTGCCTCAGGGTGCGAGTTTGTTACCTGAAGTGTCCTTAATGAATGCTTCGCTACCCCACACATGTAAATTTGATAACATGGCTTTTCTTCCACTCCATAACTCATATGGAATACCATTTATTGATTTAGTTGGTACTTGGTTTAGTATGTGTGCCGCTGTTTGTAACGCATATCCCCAAAAGGATAATGGAAGACTCGCATGACTCATCATTAATCTCACCATGTCCAACAGGTTGTGGTTTCTCCTTTCGCTCACACCATTCCACTAGGGCGTGTTTAGAGGAGTGATTTAGTATAGGATCCCAAACTCTTATAAGTATTCAATGAAGTATTGATTAAGATATTCTCCACCTCGGTCTGAGTGGAGTTTCTTAATCTTTTTACCAATTTGGTTATCAACTTCATTCTTGTATTCTTTGAACTTATCAAAAGAATCTGACTTATACCTCATTAAGCAGATATATCCATATCTACTAAAATCATCAATAAAAGTTATGAAGTATGAGTACCATCCCCTTTCTTCAACAGGTAATGGTCCACACACATCGGTATGAACCAATTAAATAAGTTATTTAGCCCTTTCACCTTTCCCACTAAATGGGGATTTGGTCATTTTTCCTTATAAACATGCATGACATGTGTTGATTGGTTTTAGTTCGAAAGAATCTAAATATCCATCTTTATGTAACTTTGTTAAGCATTTCTCGTTTACATGACATAGCCAGTGATACCAAAGTTGGGTGTGGTATGAGTCATGTGAAGTATCTTTTTTATCAATTTCTATTACTTGGTTTGTGTAATCCAACATGTAAAGTTCATTGTATAAATGTACCCTACCATAACAAATGCTATCTTTGTAAAAGAATCAACATTCATTTCCAAACTTGTAAAAAAATCCATCTGTATCTAATCTGGATACAAAAATAATGTTTTTAGTAATAGAAGACACATAATAACAACCCTTTAACACCAAGATCATCCCAGTTGGCAACATGAGGTGGTAGTCCCCGACAGCTATAGTAGTAAGTCTGGCTCCATTGGTTGCTCGTAGATCTACCTCCCTTCAATCAATCTTCATGAATCTACTTGGTTCCTATATTTGGATACATATATGAGCACCATAAGCTATATCTAATACCCAATTTGTATAAATATATAGATTTCATTCAATAACAAATGCACCCGAAGCTTCCCCTTGCTTCTTAAGCTGGGTGGAGTTCTTCTTCCAGTGGCCCTTCTTGCCACATGTGAAACAAACAACCTCATGTTCCCTTACCTCCCCTTTGATCTACCTTTTCTTGGAAGTTTGTGAAGAAGCTTTGGGATTAAAGATCTTTTCCTTCCCTTTCCTATTATTCACCATAAGGACAGAAGGATTTTCATGCTTCATATCTTTGTCCACTTGGTGAATGAGGATAAGAAGATCAGATAGGTACTTCTTAATGTTTTTCATATTGAAATTGACAACAAAGTTAGAGAAGCTCTAAGGGAGTGATGTGATAATGAGATCGGTGCCCAATTCTTCGGGGAGTTCAAACCCTAGAACCTATGGGTGCTCAATGTAGCCAATGAGCTTGACTACATGAGGCCCAACTGGGGCACCTTCTCTAAGCTTATTCTAAAAGAGTGCCCTATAGATCTAAAACCTTTCCTATCTTTCTCTCTCCTGGTAAAGACCATGGAGGTTCTCGATCATGCTATAATCATCCATATTTTCATGAGACTTCATGATCTCACTAGACATTGATGACAGCATCAAACATTGAACGTCGATCACATAATTCATATGTTTCTCATAGACCAGGAAATCCTCATAACTCACCTATTTGGAAGGAGGATCAGGTAATGCTAACTCCAGCACGTAAGACTTCCATTCATGGCATAGGATAACATGAAGGCATCTAAGCCATTCTTGGAAGTTACTGCTAGTGAGGATGTTATCTTTATCCAAAATTGGTCATAGGGATAGTGTGGTTGATGGGTTTTTCATTTTTATTCTACAATTAAAAGAGTAGATCATTAGTACTTTCTTGATTACATTTTATAAGAAATAATAAATTTAATTAAGTCTCCCACTATTTTATCAAATCCCAATAGCCCTCACCATTGAACTCGGAATGTCCAGTTGCCGTGAAATTATAGTGGAAAGGATCCATATTCCCCTTCGCATAACCCCAACAAGGGTTGGTCAAGCTATTAGAAGGTATTTAGGTAGGTAGGTCTTTGACAACTATAGGCTTGCATCTCTTTGATATATTGAGTGGACTCCCCAGTCCTGAAATCGTGACTTTGTATTTCCTCAACTCTTACCTCCAATATTACACCAAGTCTATCAAGGGATACTCCTCTTGATGTAATATGGTTAAGTCAACTTGAAACCTTTCATAAGGTCTTCCTGTATAAAAGAAAGTGTCCCAACAAGGGTTGGTCAAACACATAGTTGTATTTAGTTTTTCTTTTAATTAAGTAATGGAAGGCTTTTTCTGAATTAATATTTTATTTGAGGGATTTTTTATCTCTTATGCATGAATTTATTATTGTCATTATCACACACTTGTTAATATTAAGTGGAACTTACTTAAGTGATTAACCATGTCTTGATAATATTTACGAATAAGTCTAGTTTATTTTAGTTCCATCTTGCATTCTTATTTAATTCATTAATTATGTAATCGTGAAAACACATCCACAATGATAAACCATGAAACTGACAGAAATAAAATAAAGTAAATGGAATGATCATGAGATTTTCTAATGGTTAGTTTATCTAGCAGTTGATAAACTAACCCTGACCTAGGGGAGAAACACCTTGAACCTTTTGGGTTCATGTTTACAACTTCTACCTATCCACCTCTGTATCTCCTGGGATTGGTTTCGTCTCGGCTCTAGCTTGAACCACCTCCGCTAGCTTGGGAGTTCCATCCATTACATATGCCTTTTTTTAACTCACATGTAGGTGAGTGGTAAAAAGGGGTTTTACATAAAAGAAACATTGGGCATGCAGGCCCTACATATTAATGAAGAGAAGGCTCACAGGCCAACAAATTTAATTCAAAAAAATAAATTAAAATAAACCATCTACATACAAAGGTCTTGGTCTATCTCATGATCATCCATACATGCAACGATATTTACGCATAAATAAAAGTAGCAATAAATTCTTTAATTGTTCTTATTTAAGATAAATCACGGTCGAATCAGTTAATTATCATCTTTAATTAATCAATCCTTTTATCTTAAACCCTTTTATGAATTTCCTTGAGATTATCATCTATCATAATTTTAAACAAATAAATTCATTTAAAATTATCTTTGTACGTAACTTGTACCTTGGAGGAAACTCGGTGAATTTCTATTTGTAATTACCCAATGAGTATAAATGAAGATTATGCAGATGTTAAATTAAACACGTATATATAAAACATCTATCACATGTTGTGCCTCAGCTTTATGCCTTCACGATGGTACACGTCTCAAGGGTTTGTATAATATAATAATAAATTTTCATAAATCTGTGTAATTTGGATGATTACATGATGTGTAGTTCCAACTACACAGCGTGTATTATTTTTCACCGTTAATCCGAATTACACGCCCGAGGAAACGATGTGTGAGTATACTTCGTAAATCTTTAGAGTACACGGTGTGTCTAGTGGGACACACACCGTGTAGTTCCTCGTTACATAGTCTCCAGTCGGGTAAGCCGTGTATGGGGTACACGGTCCAACCCTAACCCCAAGGGACTACACGCCGTGTCCATTGGGCCACATGGCATGTAATCCGGAAACTGTGTGCCACCTATTCCTGGTCAACACACGAAGTCAATTAAGACTTAGAAAGACTCCAACACACGGCATGGTTTGGCAGACCGGTCCGATGCATTGAATCTTGACTACACAGCATGTACTGCCAAATACACGCTGTTTGTTCTGGTTTTGTATAGTCAGGAAGATTTGGAACCTCTGGATGAGATCCTCTATTTTATTTTAATCAAAATTAAAAGAAAATATTGTTTCTATAAGGTGAACGAGAAATAAAAGAGGAGGAATAGATCTCGATATTCAGATTTGTAGAAAGATTAACTTGAATTGAAACAACTAAATTATTAAATGCGTAATTCATCAACGAAATATTTAAATAATTATAAACTATGACATAACTGCTCTGATACCACTTGAAGGTTCCAAGCATAGTGGAAGCATGGTTGGGACGGGACCCAACTTTGATTTTTACCATAATCAATGATTATTCCTGGATCAATACGACGATGAACGCCAATCTCCACGGAATATAATCAAAGATTTATATAAAGAAAAAAGAGGCTCAAAACCTTAGAGAGGATCTTTCACATCATGTTTATAATTAATTTTATTAATTTCATAAAGAAAAATAATACATGTATATTTGTTATTTTTCTTCTTTGAATATTTTGATCATCCGGAATGACCCTTCCAGATTATATCATTGCACTTGTAAGGATCCAAACTAGAATCCCTCTAGCGATGATCCACACATGCTCTGATGGCCTCCTATCGACACCGCTCATTCTCTAGGTTCTAGCATGGCGAAGCGAGTGTCTTGTGTTAGTCGTTCTTGATCACTTGTTCTTCGGCCTTGAAGAACGTCTCTCATTCTTGAGAGGTGAGAGAAGAGGATTCAAGAGATAAATTGTTTGGCTCAACAATTCTCAACTCACTGAGCGTGTGGTGTGGTGTCTGGCACAATAGTTGTACTTTCCTATTTATATACATGGAATTTCAGTTACAATATTTAATTGCATAGAAACAATTAAATACATTCATGAACTTAGAGAAAACCCATGAATTTAATAATAATAATTAGTCATTATTTATGGTGTGCCAACTTGCGCAAAACGGGATTATAAATAAAATTCCGCGTCATAAAATAATAGCAGCGTTATTTTAATTTGTGTCAACTAGTTAAATAATTATTTACAATCTTACAAATAATTATTTTACTACCAGATCGACCTTGTTCCACTCGAACTCCACTTCTATTTATTGAACACCCAAATAAATAAATAAATAAATTATTCTCTTAAAAAAATATTTTTTTTACAAACTAGTAAATAAATATTTATTAAATGTTCAATAAAATAAATAAATAAATTTTATTTAATTTATGCGATCGTTGTAACTTGAATAAAATTATTCCATGGTTTTGAGAATAATATTTATTTAATTAATTAAATTCAAATATAATTTAACTGAGACCACCAAAAACACTTAGTGTGTGACCATCTATGATTCTTTCTCATTAGCATTAGGCAGGCTTTCCTAAAGTCCAAGAGTACTGTCTAGCAAAGGGTCAAGGAACCCAAGAGAAAGAACGTAAAGTCGCAACAACAACATTCACATACGAATGCTCTCTGTGTAATATAATCTCTTTATCACAATATCTCATCAAGCAGGTTTCATGATTGTGTCATCAACTTTTATGCTTGATATGTCGTTCTTTGACTACCTGTAATAAACTCATCGTTACACCATGGATATGGAATTTTGTGCGATGGTTGTATTTCAATCAAAGGGATGAGATATCAACTTCCATAAATGGAAGGAAAAAATACTTCCTTGACTAATCCATTAATAACATTCCACTCATGACACACCCAACGTACCCTACTTCCCGCTAACTGTCTGCGTGATGGTTTTCGTCAGTAAATCAAAGTGTGTAAGTCATGACATGTATTAATGATAATATTAAAGTATAAGGATCATTACACATGCTCGCAGATAGAAATATTTGATGACACCAAAACATGTGGAATTTCTACTAGCGAGTATGTTCTCATAATCTCTTATCTTGGAGATTACCAAGTGTGAACTTCATGAGAGGAAGTCACATCTGCTTACGAGTACTCGCACCTGACGGTATGCATGCTATGTGTCCCATCATATCATGTCATCCAACCATAGAACTATATTTAAGAATATTGTTATATCATTTCAAGGTTCTCATCATAGTGGGGGACTTCCATGACCTTATCAATGCAACAAATACTCTATGACATTATTACATCATAGTCATGCAGAACAATGAATAATATGTAATAATACATTAAATAACCTTGTAATCAAAGTAAAACCAGTTGGTTCTAGGAAACCAACTCTTACAAATACAATAAGGAATAAAAATCTCAAAGTACTACAACCAAAGTACTAAAATGGGAAAAACAACCCCAAGGTCCCTAAGGACACAACTCACCAAGACCGAATCTCAACAGTTGGATCCAACTCCAAGAGATCCCTTCCCTTTGCTCGAACCTGGAAGAAGAAAGTCTATAAACACACGAAGGAAAAAGTAGGGTGTGAGACTAAGCCCAGTAGGATACCACCAAAGATTCCATAACAGATTCCAAACATAGATTATCCAAAGAATAGCTTTCAAGTTTAATGTAAACAGGTTTGGCAATTCAAAATCATATTTAAACAAAACATGTTATACATTTTCAAATGATGGAATTAAATATTTTAAGCAATTATTTTACAAATGATGGAATATTTATAAAAGAATGACTTATTTAAACATTTATATAAAACAGTTTATAAAAATTCAGCATGTATGTAAAGCAGTTCAAAATCATTGGCATACATTTATATCTCAAATATAAATAAACAAGCGAGCAGCATGGTCATCTACCAAAAGGTACGATAGTATTAACCAACTATAGGATTCCACACTCTCTATGCACTATTGTAAATAAAATATATACCAACGGTTTGAAACCATTGGTATAGGCATCAAAACTGTTTGTATACTATATACCAATTGTTTTGCAAACCATTGGTTAGTAAGTCATTGTGAAAGGCATATACCAATGGTTTTTCTCTAACTGTTGGTATATGGCAGTGTAACCTTCAGTATGACAATGGTTTTATAGAAACCATTGGTATATATTTATACCAACGGTTAATAAACCGTTGGGATATATAGTTTACATGTAGTTTACCAATGGTTTAGAAATCGTTGGTATATAGTATTACCAACGGTTCTTTAAAACAGTTGGTAAAAATATTCTGGAAATACACTTTACCAACGGTTTTAAATCATTGGTATAGTGTATTAGCAACAATTTATTCAAACCATTGGTAAAACTATTCTCAAAATACACTTTACCAATGGTTTTAAACTGTTGGTATAGTGTATTTCCAAAAAACAGCACAGCAGCCACCCATCCCCCCCATTGCATACACCTCCAAACACACCTGCAAACAAAACTTAAAATAGAACAAAAAAACACCTGTAATAGCACATAAAAACAGTAGACTCTTCCAACTATGACATGTACCACAACATAGTTTTCCCTATTTCAATATTCACATGACAACCACTCTTCCAACTAACCGATTTCAATTTATTTGGTGTAGACATATCATAATAGTTAGAGGACACTCACATTTTAGAAAGCCCGTGATAGTCAAAGTTACATACACCATTAATAGAATTAACACATAATTCATAAGGTAATTACAGAAAGTATACACATAAAACAAGTATATACATACAACAAGTATACCCATACAAAAAGTATACCCATACACCATTAACACATAATTCATAAGTTAATAAAATACATAAAGAATTAAATTCAGAAATCAAGGGGTTGGGGGCTGTTCAGGGGTTTGGGTGGCTTTCCAAGGGGGGTAGTGGTTGTCCAGGGGGTGGGGTTTCCTATAAGGACTCAGCCTTAAAACATTATAAAATATTAAATTAAATGAATAATTCATATTGAGTATCTTTTCAGGTTTAGAGTTTTAGAGAATTAGGACATAACTATTACATCTCAAAAGAATACAAAGTATACACTTCTACACAGTTTCCATTTTTTTCATAAAATAAAAACTCTTAAAAAAATATTCATGTCTAGTTCCATGTTTTAGACATCATGAATTTTCCTTGATCCCATCCTTGACCTTATTCATCTTTAAGTCCTGTGAAAACATTTCAAAACTTGGGATGAGCATAAAAAGCTCAGTAAGGGTTATAAAACAAAGAATGAAAACATTTGTTCACAAATACATACAAAATATGAAATCCTTTACTTACCTCATGAAATCATAAGATTTATGAAAGACACATAGAAATCATAAATCATAATGGTAACTTGTGGAATCCATACCATACTTACATTGTAGCTATCATAGCTATATAGGGAGTTACTTTGGAATATCCATCACATTATATTCCCTAAATCTCTTAGGAGAAACATTCATGTTTACCTCTGTCACATTACCCAATGCATTCGAGATCTATCTCGGGCTCACCCGCCCTAGGTTTATCACGGAACCACCCGTATACGTAAATAATGCCCAAGAACCATAACATGATCATAACACATAACATAAGCATAAAGGAAAGATAACATTTCCCCATTGCAATAACAAAATATCATTTCAAGGTATTGAAATAATAAATCCATTCTCAAAATCATTTTCAATACCAAAATACGTAAAAAGAGTATATGGTATTTATTTTTCCTTTTAAAAATATTCTAGCTTGTTAAGGAAGCCAAAGATCAAATAATACTCGCGGAGGAGAAAAGGTTGTTGTCATCGCTTACGTAAAAAAACATTCCTTTTTTTGTTTAGTAAAATGATTCGTATAAAAAGATTCCCTTTGAATGAAATGAAAATTCAAAGGGTTTTATACACCGTATAAAATAAAAACTAAATATGCCTCAATGAAATGAGATTGAGATGAAGTCCCTTACCTCGTGTCCAACTTGACTCGATCGTTCTTTAATATCCTAAATAATAAACTAAAGTTAATTTCTACTTGCTTAAGAACCTTTTTCAAGTTTATTATTCCTTTTATATCACTTATTACCATGTTATAAACATTATGTAATCATTTAAGTTAATAACGTTCATTTTGTCGATATTTGGTACTTGAGTCAAAAATGAACACCTTATATTTACAAGTTTTCCATGTGGTAAATATTCCATTATATCCAGAATGGTATTCATGATTTAGATATCATATATATTATATATATCTAGTATATACATGTGTTTATAATAGTACATAACATTTGGAGGTAAGAAATGAAATGCACCGTTCATGGAGACGGTAAGCCATACGTACGCATGAATGCTACTTTCATTTATATTTATTATTTTAATGGAATTAAAACATAATGATAAATAGGTATATTATAATTATAGTATAATATCATATATAATATCATTAACTCTATCCTTTATACATCCCACATAAGGCATTAACGAGTCACATCACTTTGAGGGGGCGGTAGTCCGCACTTCCTCAAATGAGATTATCGTATTTACCCACTATGGAAACCATAAAGGTTTGATATAATTGGGAAGTACAGAAGGATAAGGAAATCATAAACATAATATATATCATATATAAATACAGTTTCATCATAATGGACACCATGAGAGGCGGTAAGATGTAATTGAACAATCATCATTTCGTGAGGCGTTAGTTTTCCATCCACAGAAACATTATGTTCTTCATCCATTAGATGGAGGTGTGTGTAAGTGTAGTTCGAATCCTTCTAATAAAAAAATCCTAGTATATTGAGGATACTGGTGTTGTTACAAAAGAAATAAATAAAAAGAGTTTAGGGGTTGGAGAAGTAAAATAAAAGAAAATAATTTAAGAGAAATTGTTGCCTTTAATTTGGATAACTCCCTTTGGTTTGAACCAAAGGACTTCTTGAAGTATCTTCTGCCTAAGGTAAGGCTTCTAGGAAGAGGATAGGGATGTATGGAGATTAATTGGGCAGATTTTGGAAGAGCCAAATGGCCTGAGAGGTGTGTGGAATTGTTTAGAAATGGTCTCCTTTTATAAGGGGGAGGAGGGGCTCTATAGGAAAGTGTGAAAATGTTATTTTATAATATAATGATATTCGGTTTCTAAAGGTCCAAAAATCATTATAGTCTAAGATAAGATGAATCATGGTGGAAATATAATCATATAATAGGAATTGGACAGGTTTTAGATAATATTTTAATCATTATAATCTTATTTATTTAAATCATTTATTAATGAAGTAAATACTGCATCATTATTGTGTCATGAATAATTTAATTTATTCGATGTCTAAAAATTATTAAAAAAATACTATCATGTATTAAATCTTTTTATATTTCCAATTAATATTTATAGACAAAAAGATAATTTATATAACCCCTTCTAAAAATTAATTTACTAAAAGATATTTGATTTTGTCATATTTTCCATTAAGTTAATTAATCTAAATTGTCATTATCACTCCCAAGTGGCTCAATGGGGTCCCAAAATCGACCCAAAGATGCCCATGGTTGTAAATGACTCATCAAATAAGGTTTGGACAAGTTTTAAGGTAATTTTGAATTATTATAATATTCTTTTAACCTTGAATTACCCTATTTACCTTTAACCGCGGTAAATAAAAGTAAAAAGTTACTATTCACCAAAAATTATTTTGATTTTATTGAACCACATTTTACTTTTTGATAACAAACATGTATGTCGGAATTTTGAAATTCAATTCACAGAAGTGGTAAAATTTCATTTAAATGAAAAATTCAGTTTTTTAACTACTACTAAGTGGTTTCACTATTCATCAAAAATTGAAGTTTTTCAGAAAAATACCAAAAATTCAGCCTAAGCATTATTTGATATTCTGAATTCAAAATTAATGTCTATTTTTTCAAATTCAAAACATATAAGTTACATTAATTAATTTTAAAATTAATTCCCGTTGTTAAAATAAATAGCGTGTTTTTAAGAAACAATAACTATCAAAAGATTGATACTTGTTTATGTCCAATTTCAAAGTGAAATTAATTCCAATGACCAACATTGGATTAAATGGTAAAAATATATTTTAATCTCACTTTAAAACCAACTAAAAAGATAATCTAACCATATAAATAAATTAGATTAAAAGGCACTTTTGAATTAAAATACAATATTTTTCACTATTCATTAAAAAATGAACTTTATCAGAAAAATACCAAAAAATTACCCAAGGTAAAATTTTATTTCCCCATTCTAAAGAAGGATTTTATTTGGTCAATTAGAATGTATTAAAGTGACCAAAACTATATTTAAATAGGGTTCTCCATTAAAAGGCGGTAAATCGGCCTTTTAATGTAAATTATGCTTAAAATTAGATTCATTCACATTTTAAGCCTCTAAATTTTATTGGATAAATGTAAATACATTTAAAAAACATGTATAATCATATTGTAGTTAGTTTTATTCATTCCCGCCAATACAACGGCTAGGAGTTAACTACCATTTAAAATAATAATATTATATTATTAGTGTGAAACCTAAGATTCCAAAGAAACTCGTTGTTGCGTATCGGGTACGCTATCGAACATAGCAACCCCTTTAAATTAAAATTAATATTTAATTCACAAATATTAATAAATATGAAATATGTCTTATTCTTCATTTACCTAGGATGTTACATGTCCAGGAGGGGTGGGTGGTGTCCAGGGGGTTGGGGGGACTTTCTAGGGGGTGGGTGTCCAGGGGGTGGGGGTGTCCGGGGTGTCCAGGGGGTGGGGGTGTCCAAGGGTGGGGTGGTGTCCAGGGGGGTGGGGGTGGTCCAGGGGGTTGGGGGGCTGTCCAAGGGGGTGGGGTGGTGTTCAGGGGGGTGGGTGGTGTCCAGGGGATGGGGGTGGCTGTCCATGGGGGTGGGGGTGTCTAGGGGGTGGGGGTGTCTAGTTGGTGGGGTGGTTTCTATGAGGGGTGGGGGTCGTCTAGGGGGTTGGGGGTGTCCAGGGGTGGGGGTTTTCCAGGGTGGTGGGGGGCTGTCCATGGGGGTGTCCAGGGGGTGGGGTGGTGTCCATGGGGTGGAGTGGTGTCCAGGGGGTTGGGGGGCTTTCCAAGGGGTGGGGGTGTCCAGGGGGTGGGGGTGTCCAGGGGGTGGGGGTGGGGGTGTTCAGGGGGTGGGGTGGTGTCCAGGGGCGGTCCAGGGGTGGGGGTTGTCCAAGGGGGGTGGGGTGGTGTCCATGGGGTGGGGGTGTCCAGGTGGTGGGGTGGTGTCTAGGAAGGGTGGGGGCATCTAGGGCATTGGGGGCTGTCTAAGGGGTAGGATCTGTCCATGGGGGTGGGGGTGTCCATGGGTGGGGGTGTCCAGGGGTTGGGGGTGTCTAGGGGGTGGGTTGGTGTCCAGGTGGGGTGGGCGTGGTCTAGGGGGTTGGGGGATGTCCAAGGGGGGTGGGTTGTAACGACCCAGACCCGAACAGCCACCTGAACAGTGCTAAACGGGTCGAGTGTTACTATCTTAGGTGCACCTCCCTGAACGCCAAAGGCTGCCGACTAGCAGCGAGGGTCTTATAGGTATAGTGGGGAGGCTATACCCTCTCATAGGATAATAATGGTACTAGTCTGAGCAAAAAAATATTAAACATGCAGCAGAAAATAAAGGACTCAGCAGACTCAAACCATACCCGCAGAGCGGAAGCACATTCAATATCGATAAATAGCGAAAGTAACAAATATAAACAACTGCAAAGAAAAATAAGCACAACAGCATGCTGGTCACATGTAACTACTACTGAAAAACAAACATTCATCCAAAGCAGGTCAATAAAAAAAGGGCACCAATGGCTAACCAACTGTAGCTATAATCAAGTAATCATGCTGATACAGGAAAGAAATCAAAACAAAGTATAAATCCAGCTATGCAATACCTCATGGTCCATACCATCTCCATCCAACAACTAATGCAGTCCAGCTCCTGAAGCTGACCTATTTCCTGCACGTAAATCCATAAAGTCTACATGCGTCTCAAAGGGCCCATGCAGGGTGTGAGATGAATCTCATTAGGATACCACCCAATGGTGCGTACCTAATATAAGTGTTTAAGCAGGAAATCATTGATAAGGAAAGAAGTAAACAGAACGATACAAAATTAAACACAAACTCCACTGGTGCTCAGCAGCCACCATGGAGTGTCACCTACTTCGGCCAATGTCAGAATCTCTGTCATATAACCCGGCACCATGTGCCCTCTAACACCGTGTGTCTCAAGTACCGACGTCCTGAAGGCACGCCCAAGAAATAGTAACCCGAAGGAACAACGATACCTGTCCTCAAATAAGTAACCGGAGGGACAGTTATATCTGCCCTCAAAATAAAGTAACCTGAGGGACAGCGATGTCTGTCCTCAAAATAAAGTATCCAGAGGGATAGCAATATCTGCCCTCAAACAAAGTATCTGGAGGGACATCGATATTTTCCCTCAACTAACGGCGAGCCTCTGACCCCAACCTGATATCATCAATGCTATCCCTTGAAGGCTCCTCACCTTCCATGTGGCTTCCTACGGTAAGCACCCCCAAAATGATAGTACCTAAACCGCAACTAACGAGCGCCTCTACCCACACGAGTGGTAAAAACCACCTCATCATGGAGTATCTCTGTGTGTACACTACTCAAAGTTTCTTGGTGAGCGGTAATCACTAAAATAGTACCCAAGCCACAACATCTCTGACACCTCATGTCCCTGCGACCATGCCGCTCAAGTCTGACGGCATCGCCCTCCGAGTAACCCGGGTCATGCCCAACCTGACAGTCATCTTGCCTCAAACTAACACCCAAGATTCCCAATCCTATGGTTAGAACCACCCAACGTAACCCGGGCGAAGCCCAACCCATGATCATCATCACTCAAGAATATCTGGTCCACGCCTAACACAACCAACAGGCTCTAGTATATGCAATTCAGCAATTACATATATAACACATTTAAGAAAAACACATAAATAGGAAAAACAATCTAAACAGTTGAATTGCACTAGCCCAACAGTTATCAAACAACAATACTGAGGTCTTGAATGCCTCAAACAATTCATATCAAAACTTAATGAATTAAACTTAGCAGTTTAATCAAGAAAAAACAATTCATACCATTTTAGCACTCCTGGCCAAAATGCCCCATATGATCGATGACCCCTCGCCTAGCCCCGCTCAAGAAAAACAGGTAACAGAGCATACCCAAAGGTATCCCATAGGTCACTTATCAATTTAACAGGCAATAACAGGTAAAATAGGGTCACACTCAAAATACCCAAAAACACGCCATAGGTCGTGCTACCCAAAAATCTGTGAAAACACAAAAAGAGGTATGCACCACCTACCTAAGACTAGTACAATGTTACTCCTATGATAACATCCTCCAATTAGGTCTAAAACGTGGTAGATATACAAAAGAATCAAACCCGCTAAAACCCCTATAACTCGTTCTAGAACAGAAATCAAGAAAAACGGCTCAAGAGGAATCAAGGCCTTACTGAGGGGGTTCTAACGCATCTGTCGGTGATCTAAAAGGAGTTCAGGCAAATTATCGGGAGAAGAAAAAAGTTCCGGTCGGCTCTCCCTGCTCAACCCGATGAAGGTTTTGAGGTTCTGCCTCAAAACGAGGCTACTGCCCATTTTAGCGAGAGAAAAAAAAAGAAAATACATGGCTTGTACTTTACGTACATGGTGTGTATCATTTTACTATTCATATAACGGTTGAAATTTCTCCAACTTACTATCTAGAATTTTCATACATGAGTACACGGCGTGTACCTAGGGGTACACGGTGTGTACTTGGTTTCCCTTATCTTCCTCGCCAACTTACCCACACACCCTATATATCCCTCATACACGGCTAGACTACACGGTGTGTCCATGGAGGACACGGCGTGTACTTTGTTAAAGGATTCTACCTGCCAACATGTCCACATGCCATGTATGGCCTCTACATGGTTACGGGTACACGGCGTGTCTATAACTACACGCCTTGTATTAATAAAATCCTACACGGTCATCACACGGCATGTACTTGGCAAGCACACGGTCGGTACTCGCCTAACCCATACACGGCATGCACTCTAGTGTACATAGCGTGTATTTTGGAAATTTTTAGAAACTGCTCAGTTTCTCCCAGTTTTCTCAGGGACAAGTCAAAAATTCAAACAGGTTCGGGATTTGACCCATTCTAAAAACTCGGGTTCTTACAATATCCCCACCTTAATATAGATCATCCCCGAGATATCAAACGAAACCCGAAGATGGCACTGAATATACCACCCTGATCAAAGTAACCCGGACTTCCCTGGTCTCAAAGGTTCTGGCTAAATTCCTCAAGGGGCTCCCCACCTTAGGAATCGCCTAACTTGGTCTCAACCTGACAAAACTCAAAACAAGCAAAGGTTTACTAACCTGTTCCTGAACCCATGGTCCTCTCATGACGCATCATCACTCCTACACCTCATTGGTGTTCCTGTGTCATTCCCGACACCCGACATATCTCGCACCGCATCGGTGTCCGCCTCCATGAGGTCCTGGTGCCTAGCACCTCAAGTAACCCACATCCTCGATGCCTCGGTGCCCACGACACCTCGAGTAACCTGCATCATCGATGCCCCGATGCCCAAGGCACCTCTAGTAACCCACATCGTCGATGCCCTAAATTCTACGCATCCCATACATATATATATATAAATATATCACGCACCTGATATGGTGCCAATCCCACTAACTAGCATCTAGTCAGTTCACATAGATCATGTGCATCACGTGTACTCCAAACGGACATGCCTCTACAGGTCATGCCAAAAAGGAAACATGGAAATCATGGCCACACCTATGGTGTACCTCTAACCATCGTCGGCTCACCAGCCTTCTTAGCCTCTAGAAGATCCACAGTGTGCACCTGTCCAGAAGTACGGCTGCCTAATGCCTAACCTCCCTGCGGTGCTGCTCCAGTCACCAGCCATTGAACCCTTAGTTGGATCCCATTGTCTCTATCATGTCCTCCGCATGTAGCTGAACCTCAACTACCCTATCCTGGTACTAAACCTGAACCAAATCCATATGCCACATTCTATCTCGGTCCCTGTCTGCCAGCTATCTGGGAAGGCTGCCTACAGAACCTCTCTAGATGCCTGACCTGTCCACATGCCCAACACTCTTTTGGAGGCCTATTGCACTGAGTCCAAACATGTCTTGGTTGTCCACACTGAAAGAAAACCACTTAAGAACTGCTATGAGGTAGTCTAGCTGAGTCCTTGTCCTGACTGCCCTGCTGGAACTCATCCCATCCTCACTTCCTGCTGTCCGAACCGTCACCAGAAACTGTTCCCCAGCCAACCTAGGGCTTATCACTCTGGTTGCCCTCTACTATGAGCACCTGATTCACTGCCTCCGAGAATGATCCCAGCCTGAAGATATTCACCTGGATCCTAATGGTGTATCTCAAGCCACCCTCGAAGCGCCTCACCCTTGCTGCGTCATCGCTTACAATATCAGTTGCAAAGAGAGATAGCTCTGTGAAAGTAGATGCATAGTCCATGACGGACATGTCTCCCTGCTGAAGGCTTAAGAACTCCCAAGATCTCTCTGCCCTCAGTGTCTCTGGGTAAAAATGCTCGAAGAACTTGTCCTTGAAGTCTTTCCATGTCAGTCCCTCGTGCTTGCAAGCCTAAACCTGCACATCCCACCAACGCTTCGCCGGTCCTCGCAACATGTACGTCTCCAGCTTGACCCTCCACCCTGGAGGCGTCTCGAGCTACTTGAAGATCATCTTCATGCTCTCTATCTAGTTCTCAGCCACCTGTAGACCACCCTCACCCTGAAAAAGTGGCGGGTGTTGTGACTGGAACTCCCGCGTCAGATATTCCATAAAATGCTCTGTACCCTGTGCACCTCTATCGATCCCCTACAAGACACATACCAGGCTAGCTCGGAGCTGCTTGTCGAGCCATGGTCCGAACGCTATCAAACCCGGTTGTTGTCCTGCCTGCACTGGATCCTGGACCTGATCCTATCCTTGAGCCTGTACCTGTGGCTCATGCTCTGCCTGCACCAAATCCTGAACCTGATCTTGCGGCACTGTATCATCTCCCACCTGACGCTCCATCTGAGTTAGTTAAAAGGAACCTGCTGAATACCATAAATGGTCAGAAAGCCCATATATATATATATATATATAACAATATATATTCAACACAGATAAGGAAAGCATTAAAAGGCAGTGCATAACTACTACCCTTACTCTCCCCCACCGCAACCCATGCCCATGGCATCCTGGCCTCGTGGCCTCCTTACCCACCCTTAATAGAGCCAAGTGTCAAAAGTACCTCAGGCCATGCCCATCCCGACAACCAACGTTGCCTCAAACTGATGACCGAGTCACCCAATCCTGTTGATCAAAACCACCTCAACCGATAGTACATGCCTGCTCATACCAGAGCCAGACCCAAATACCATGTCACATGCAACTCTACAATATATACAGGATGGAATACACGTTGCAAAAAACAAGAAATTCTATCAGGAATTTCACCTTTTCACCTTTCAAAGAATACAAAGTATGGAAATTTGATATTATCCACATGGCATTATCACATCAAAAAGTATACGTGTAGTTATGAAATTGAAATACCCTAATAATGTGCCTATCAAAATCCAAACAAACAAGCCTTGCCATACCGGTCCAAGGTCCAATTCTCCCTTACCACACCGGGTCAAGGGTCACATATCACAATTAATAACATCACACACCAAGAGAGACATCGAGGTGGAAATCATATAAACTGTAATCTGAGAAAAAGCACAACATCAATTACCACCCAAGGCAGCTTGGTCCATCACCCGTACCTGGGGCTGCAAGCACCCAAGAACAAGCCAGAAGCTCAGTTCCAGTAACAACCTATCTCCAGTCTACTATATCCCAAATAGTAAAACCAGTAGAAATAAAAAAGGCAAGTCCCGATATCATTAGTAGCCAACAAGTCACTGCTACTAAATCTCTGTCAAGAACTCCTCTGATACCACTTTGTAATGACCCAGACCTGAACAGCCACCCAAATAGTGCCAAACGGGTCGGGTGTTACTACCTTAGGCGCACCTCCCCGAACGCCAAAGGCTGCCGACTAGCAGCGAGGGTCTTATAGGTATAGTGGGGAGGCTATACCCTCTCAGCAGAAAAAAAAAATAATGGTACTAGTCCGAGAAAAAAAAATATTAAACATGCAGTGGAAAATAAAGGACTCAGCAGACTCGAACCAAACCCGCAGAGCGGAAGCACATTCAATATCGATAAATAGTGGAAGAAACAAATATAAACAACTGTAATAGAAAATAATCACAACAGCATGTTGATCACATGTAACTACTACTAAACAAAAAAAATGCACCCAAATCAGTTCAATAAAAAAGGGGCGCCAATGGCTAACCAACTGTAGCTACAATCAAGTAAGCATGATGATACATGAAAGAAAGCAAAACAAAGTAAACTCCATATAGGCAAGACCTTAGGGTCCGTACCATCTCCATGCAACAACTAATGCATTCCAGCTCCTGAAGCAGACCTCTTTCCTGCACGTAAATCTGTAAAGTCTACACGTGTCCCGAAGGGCCTATGCAGGGTGTGAAACAAATCTCAGTAGGATACCACCCAACGGTGCGTACCTAATATAAGTTTTTAAGAAGACATACATTGATAAGGAAATAATTAAACATAACGATGAAAAATTAAACACAAACTCCACTGGTGCTCAGTAGCCACCATGGAGTGTCACCTTCTTTGGCCAATGCTGGAATCTCTGTCATATAACCCAACACCATGTGCCCCCTGACACCGTGTGTCTCAAGTACCGACGTCCTGAAGGCACGCCCAAGAAATAGTAACCCGGGGGAATAGTGATACCTGTCCTCAAATAAGTAACCGGTGGGACAGCGATATCTACCCTCAAAATAAAGTAACTGAGGGGACAGTGATGTCTGCCCTCAAAATAAAGTATCCAGAGGGACAGCAATATTTGCCCTCAAACAAAGTATCTGGAGGTACAGCGATATTTTCCTTCAACTAACAGCGAGCCTCTACCCCCAACCTAATAGCCTCAATGCTATCCCCGGAAGGCTCCTCACCTTCCATGTGGCTTCCTACGGTAAGCACCCCCAAACCGATAGTACCTAAACCACAACTAATGGGGGTCTCTACCCACAGGAGTGGTCAAAACCACCTCATCACAGAGTCTCTCTATGTGCACACTACTCAAAGTTCCTAGGTGAGCGGTAATCACAAAAATAGTACCCAAGACACAATGTCACTGACACCTCGTGTCCCTATAACCATGCCTCTCAAGTCTAACGGCATCTCCATCCGAGAAACCCGGGCCATGCCCAACCTGACAGTCATCCTACCTCAAACTAACGCCCATGACGCCTAATCCTGTGGTCAGAACCACCCAACGTAACCTGGGCCAAGCCCAACTTGTGATCAGCATCACTCAAGAATATTTGGGCCACTCCCAACACAACCAAGAGGTTCCATTATATGTAATTCAGAAATTACATATATAAAACATTTAAGAAAAACACATAAATAGGAAAAACAATCTAAACAGTTGAATTGCACTATCCCAACAGTTATCAAACAACAGTATTGAGGTCTTGAATGCCTCAAAAAATTCATATCAAAACTTAATGAATTAAACTCAGCAGTTTAATCAAGAAAAAACAATTCATACCATTTTGGCACTCCCGGCCAAAATGCCCCATATGAGCGACGGCCCCTCGCCCGACACTGCTCAAGAAAAATAGGTAACATAGCATACCCAAATACATCCCATAGGTCAATTATCAATTTAAAAGGCAATAACAGTTAAAACAGGGTCACGCTCAAAATACCCGAAAACGCGCCATAGGCCGCACTACCCAAAAATTTGCAAAAACACAAAAAGAGGTATGCACCACCTACCTGAGACTAGTACAATGTTACTCCCCTGATAACAGCCTCCAATTAGGTCTAAAATGCAGTAGATCTAAAAAATAATCAAACCCTCTCAAACCCCTATAACTCGTTCTAGAACAGAAATCAAGAAAAACGGCTCAAGGGGAATCAAGGCCTTACCGAGGGGGTTCTAACGCATCCATCAGCGATCGAAACGGATTTCAGACGGATGATTGGGAAAAGAAAAAAGTTTCGTATGGCTCTCCCTACTCAACCCAACGAAGGTTTTGAGGTGCTGCCTCAAAACGAGGCTATTTCCCATTTTAGAAGGGGAAAAAAAGAAAATACATGGCGTGTACTTTAAGTACATGGCGTGTATCATTTTATTATTCATATGACGGATGAAATTTCACCGAATTACTTTCCAGAATCTGCTGACATGAGTACACAGCGTGTACTTGGTTTCCCTTCTCTTCCTCGCCGACTTACCCACACGCCGTGTATATCCCTCATACACGGCTAGACTACATGGCATGTCCAAGGAGGAAACGGTGTGTCCAAGGAGGGACATGGCGTGTACTTGGTTAAAAGATTCTACCCAACCAACACGTCCACACGCCATGTATGGCCTCCACACGGTCACGGGTACACGGCTTATCTATAACTACACGTCGTGTAGTAAGAAATTCCTACACGGTTATCACACGGAATGTACTCGGAAAGAATACGGTTGGCACTCACCTAACCCATACACGGCGTGTACTCTAGAGTACACGGTATGTAGTCTGAAAATTTCCAAAAATTGCCCAGTTTCTCTCAGTTTTCTCAGGGACAAGTTAAAAATTCAAACAGGGTCAGGATTTGACCCGTTCTAAAAACTCGGGTTCTTACAGGGGTGGTGTCCAGGGGGTGGGGGTGGTTGTCCATGGGGATAGAGGTGTCCAGGGGGTGGGGGTGTGTCCAGGTGGTGGGGTGGTATCTATAAGGGGTGGGGTCGTACAGGGGGGTGGGGGCTGTCTAGGGGTAGGGGGATGTCCATGGGGGTGGGGGTGTCCAGGGGTGGGGCGGTCCAGGGGGTTGGAGGGGCTGTCCAAGGGGGTGGGGTGGTTTCCAGGGGGTGGGGGCTGTCCAGGGGGTGGGGGTTGTCCATGGGGTGGGGGGTGTCCAGGGGGTGGGGGTGTCTAGGTGGTGGGGTGGTGTCTAGGAGGGGTGGGGGCTATAATGGTTTTAATGGAATGAATTTCATGGATTTTAAGATCATTGGTATTTTTAAAATGGTTTTGGAATAGTGTTTATTTCAATAGTATGTGTTTCTTTGGGAAAAAATGAATGCTTTTGGTGTGTATGGTAGGAAGGGGAATTTGGTTATTAAAAAATAGATTACATTTTTATTGTGGGACAAAAATACCATATGATTTTTGAAATGGAACATTAAAAGGGATTTTTATAAACCATTGGGAGTTTTAAATAGAAATAAATCTCTATTATGTGATTTTGAAATGGTTTTATGAAGAATTATTTATGATGTATCTTTATGGGATTTGTGATTTTGTGTCCCTTGTTTTAGAACATCAAATTATTTTACTAAAGGTTTTGTTTTTGATAATTCTTTATAATGTTACACTATAAATAAATCAAAAATTCCATAAGGGGATATCTCATGTAGTCATTCTTGTGTCTTGGTCTTTACTCAAACTCTTGTGGAAGTGGAATAACCATGTTCTTATCAGATCATTTATTATGCATGGGAGTTTCTAAAATACCATCCACTATTTTTTATTGGTGATAAAGGATCCCAATAGGCAACCAAGTGGGTATCTATGATTAATGGGATCTTTGAGTTGTTAGAAACCCTATAATCCACGGGGGTGGGGGGCTGTCCAGGGGGTGGGAGCTGTCCAGGGGGTGGGGGGTTGTCCACGGGGGTGGAGGGGCTGTCTAGGGGGGTGGGTGAGGCTATCCACGAGGGCGGGGAGCTGTACAGGGGGTAGGGGTCTTCAGGGGGTGGGTGGGGCTGTCCAGGGGGTACGGGGTGTCCAGGGGGGTGGGAGGGCTATCCACGGGGGTGGCAGTGCTGTCCAGGGGGTAGGGGGTGTCCAGGGGGTGGGAGGCTGTCCACAGGGGGTAGGGGTGTCCAGGGGGTGGGTGGGCTATCCACGGGGGTGGGGGGATGTCCATGGGGGCAGGGGGTGTCTAGGGGGTGGGCGGGTTGTCCACAGGGGGTGGCGGGGGCTGTCGAGGGGGGTAGGGGGTGTCCACGGGGGTGGGCGGGCTGTCCATGGGGGTGGGAGGGCTGTCCACAGGGGTGGGGGCTATCCAGGGGGTATGTGGTGTATAGTGGGGTGGGTTTCCTGCCCACGAGGGTGGCGGTGCTGTCCAAGGGGGTACGGAGTGTCCAAGGGGGTGGGCGGGCTTTCCACGGGGGTGGGCGGGCTGTCCACGGGGGTGGGTGGGTTGTCCAGGGGGCGGGCTATCCACGGGGGTGGGGGGACTTCCACAGGGGGAGGGGCTGTCCAGGGGAGTGGGCAGACTGTCTGTGGGGGTGGTGGGGCTATCCAGGGGGTACGAGGTGTCCAGGGGGGTGGGCAGGCTATCCACGGGGGTGGGGGCTGTCTAGGGGAGGGGCGAATCAGTCACAGAAAATCATCAAGTCAAGTTTTATTTTTTTATAGATAAAAAAATAAAGATAATTTGACCTACCTAATCAAACATATTCAGGAAAAAATGAATGATTTTTGTGTGTATGGTAGGAAAGTATATTTGGTTATTAGGAAATGGATTGCATTTTTTATTGTGGGACAAAAATACTAAAGGTTTTTTTTATAATTATTTAGAATGTTACCACTATAAATGAATTGAAAAGTCAATAAGGGGATATCTCAGGTAGTCATTCTTTTGATCCATCTATTGTCTTCCTAGTCTTGGTCTCTACTCAAACTCTTGTGGAAGTGGAATAGCCATGTTATTCTCGGACCATTGATTATTCATGGGAGTTTTTAAAATAGCATCCACTATTTTTTATTGGTGATCAAGGATCTCAAGAGGCAACGAAGTGGGTAGCTATGATTAATGTGATCTTTGAGTTGTTAGAAACCCTATAATCCATGGGGGTGGGGGCTATCCAGGGGGTGGGGGTTGTCCATGGGGGTGGCGGGGCTGTCTAGGGGGTAGGGGTGTTCAGGGGTGGGTGGGGCTGTCTATGAGGGTGGGGGTTGTCCATGGTGGGTACGAGGTGTCCAGGGGGTGGGCGGGGCTGTCTAGGGGGTATGGGGGGTGGGTGGGCTATCCATGGGGGTAGCGGGGTTGTCCAGGGGGTAGGGGTGTTCTAGGGGGTGGGCGGGTTGTCCATGGGGGTGGGGGATTTCCATGGGGGAGGGGTGTCTAGGGGGTGGGTGGGCTGTCCACGGGGGTGCAGGGCTATCCAGGGGTAGGGGGTGTCCAGGGGGTGGGTGGGCTATCCACACAGGGGTGGGCGGGCTGTCTACGAGGGTGGGGGCTATTCAAGGGGGGTACGGGGTGTCCAGGGGGTGGGTGGGCTATCCACGAGGGGTGGAAGGGCTGTCCAGGGGGGTACGGGGTGTCCAAGCGGGTGGGCGGGCTGTCCACAGGGGTGGGGGGCTGTCCACAGGGGTGTGGGGCTATCCAGGGGCACGGGGTGTCCAGGGGGTGGTTGGGGCTGTCCAGAGGGTATGGGTGTCCATGGGGGGTGGGTGGGGCTGTCCAAGGGGGTACGGGGTGTCTAGGGGGTGGGCGGGCTGTCCACGGGGGTGGGGGGCTGTCTACGGGGGTGGCAAGGCTGTCTAGGGGGTACGGGGTGTCTAGGGGGTGGGCGGGCTATCCACAGGGTGGGGGATGTCTAGGGGAGGGGTGAATCCGTCAGAGCAATTCATCAAGTCAATTTTTATTATTTATAGATAAAAGAAATAAAGAGAATGTGACCTAGCTAATCACACATGTATTCAGGCACAACAAATAAATAAACATCAAATGTCAGTAATATCAGTCAAAACTGTAATGGATCAATTTGTCCCTCATCACCATCACTATAATCACCGTCATCACCAGCCTCACCCTCGTATTCATATTCATCCCCATCATCATCCATGCCCTCCTTAATGCCCTCATCTTCACCCTTGTACTCATCCTAAACCTCCTCATCGCCCTCACCCTCCGCCTCTCCCTCCTCCTCCGCCTCAGCCTCCTCCTCCACCTCGGCCTCCTCCTCGCCATATTCTCGACCACCATTATAACTACCACCTGTTTTACCATATATAGAATTCATAGATGATATATATTCATCACAAGATGTGTTGTCCTCTGGTGGAAGTGTTGGACGTAAAACTTCCATCAGTTTCATAAATGCAGTGTTTGCCCTATCAGACTGTTCTGCCATCTCTGTAGCCCTTTTTTCAGCCTGTTATGCATGTACCTTAACCTGCTGGAACTCGGGTGGCACTAAAACTTGTACCTGAGGAGGTACAATACCTCATCGGAACTATACTCTTCTGAGGTTGGCAGTGTACTCTACCAGGGTGCTCATCTCCCAACACCTTATGTAAGTGATCATTTGGTCCAAAATTGTCAGGTTCCTGGGGCATCAAGGTCCTCTAAAGAATCTTGTTACAAATATAAATATATTATTAAGTTGAAAAATAGAGATTAAAATTTTAAATCTAAAAATTAAAACTTACAATCTTCTGCTGAGTCGGTTCATTAACTGCACTTTCATCTTTCTTCCTTCTACTCGAGCAAAATAGTTTTTCTCGAGGCACACGTCCTTCTATATTCAATTTATGCATCTATAATGACATTGAATGTAGGAAACCATAATTAAAAATAGGATACCAATAATTAATTTCATAACTAAGATTATATAACAACTTTATAAATTGAATAAATTGGGAGGAAGAAATAGAAAGTGAAAGTCATAATGAAAAATTATAAATTGGCATACTTGTTGCCTCTCATGATCTGGCATCGTAGTACATCTCAATGTGTGGACGTATTTTTTAGCATCAATGTTTTTTTTCTTTCTTATGGATGAATCCTAAATAAAATTCAATAATTAGTATTAATGAAAAACATGAAAAATTTCATTTGAATAGCTATAATGTGATTAATACCTTAAATTGGCTAGTCGTCCAATGAGTAATCATCTATCGATACTATTCTAACAGACAATCATCCACGACAGAGACCGCCTCTAACTCTGTTCCCACTCTAGCACACCATAAAATGTATAAATCGTGCTTATAAGATCTCCAAATCTCGCCTAAATCCTTTAGACGTGTTGGTCGTGCACCATCGCCATCGGGGAAATTAAACCAAAGCTGACACCAAAATATTAATTCATATCAATAAAATATATATAGATATTGAATTAAATACAACAGATTTTTTTACCCATATCTCTGCCCAAGCTTTATCCTTGACTTCATTAAGAAACTGTCTTTAGGAGAGTGGTCTGACAGGAATGATGTTGGAGTATTTGGAAAGCATCGCCAAAAATACTCTGACATTTCTGCCCTGATTTTTCAATCATTTGACCATATTCATTATAGTCCACCATCAATTGCATGTGATAGTTCCACACCGCACGCATGCATGTATTACCCCCACCCCCACCTCCTATCAGTAGATGTATTTGTTATGAAAAAAAACAAATATTTTATCAATACATGTTATAATGAAAAATAAATAATGGCGTAAAGATTTGTTAGGGTTGTATAAGTATACATGTGGTAGTATGATCAATGGGCACTACTGGATGCACAGAAATTGAAGGAACACCCTGTACAAATGGAGTGGGTCCCAATGTATGCTCTGTAGGGATAGACTCTGGCGGAGAAGGAGTCAAAGAAGATGGAATATAAAATCCCATAGAGAATGAAGTAGGAGTAAAAGAATATGACAGGGATGGCTAGCCGAATACTGGATGGGGAGTGGGAATCATCATCGGATATGGTGCAGACAAGTGAGGGAGGCTTAGATGTAAAGGGTGGTAAAAACATGGGAGGCCTAAATATCACGTGTGTCCCTAACGACACACCAGGATCAGAATATAGGATGGATGGTATGTCAGTGGGAGGGGTAGGGTCTAATCAGGTACGCCGAACAGATCGTCTAGCTCTTATACAACACCCCCCCCCCCCCTTGTACGAACACCCTGAGTACTGGGACCACTACTAGGCTGCTCATCAAATAACTGTCGCCTAATTGATGGATCCTGCAAAAATTTTGAAAACAAAATTAATCACATGACATTATATATTATTTAAATATATATATTTGAAATAAAATACTCACTACAGGCACTAGTGGTGGAATGTATATCTCAGTCATGCGATGATTGTTTTCCATCATCTGTTTCTATCACCTCTCTTTAATTGGTTTCATTTACTGAATTTGAAAACAAATATGGAAGAAATTAGAAAAGGATAACTAATGTGTAACCCAAGAAACAAAATAAATAAGCTTGAACAGATATATAATGAAGTCAATAAATCATACAAGATATAATAAAGAAATTTAATTTTTAGTAGGATGGTTATTTACTAAGTTTCATCAGTCTATTAAAATCATGGAGCATTGATTCTACTATATTCATAAGGGGTAAAGTAGTTTTCAAAATTAATGAAAAATTTAATTTCATTAGCCCAGGTAGATGATGCAGGTTTCTATACATTTTTTGCAGAAGAATGAAAACCATCATTTTCATTACCTGGTAAAATGTTAAAGAGATGTCTTAAGAGTTATACTAAGGTGTGGGGTGTCCAGGGGGTGGGGGTCTAGGGGTGGGGGATGTACAGGGGTTGGGGGTTGTCCTGGGGGATGGGGGGGCTGTCCACGGGGGTTGGGGGTGTCCAGGGGGGTGGGCGGGCTGTCTACGGGGGTGGCGGGGCTGTCCACAGGGGTGTTGGGT